>CM028135.1:459064500-460293500 GCA_016271365.2 Neoceratodus forsteri | reverse complement strand
GTGATCTAGCAGTAACGAAGGCAAACATATAGTGGCGGAAGTTGGGTAGGTTCCAGCCCCCATGTTTCCAATGCAGTCTAAGTTTGACTCTGCTAAATCTGGGAGTGGAAGTGTCCCATAGGAAGTGTCCTATAAGAGAATCAAGTTTCTGAAACCACTCGTCCTGCACAATGATGGGTAAGTGGGCCAGAAGGTAGTGCAGTTTAGGTACTAACATCATCTTTATGGATTCTATTTTACCTGGAAGAGAGAGGTTTAGATGCAGCCATCTGTTAAGCTCTTTCTGAAAGGTATGTATCAGGGGCAGCATGTTCATGGGGCCCAGTTTATATATTTTGGTAGACAGAATAATCCCTAAATACTTGATTTGTGAGCCCGCCCAAACTAGGCCGGAGTTTAGACCCAGGTTCTTTGTTGTGAGCTTATTAAGGGGGAGGATTTCAGGTTTAGTTCTGTTAATCTTGAGGCCTGACAATAGTTCAAACTGGGCAAAGGTCTCCAGTATGTGGATGAGACTCTGAGAAATATCACTGGTCAAAATGAAGCAATCATCGGCATACAGCTTGGTTTTAAATTCCTCCTGGCCTACCTTTATACCTGGTATGTGTTTGTGGCCCCGGATGACAGTTGCTAAATGTTCAATGGCCATTATAAACAGCAGGGGGGACAGAGGGCAACCCTGTCTGGTACCTCTCTGTAGGGTGAATGGGTCTGATAGGAGACCATTGGTGAGGACTTTAGCTGTAAGGCCACTGTAGATGGTATTTACCCACCCTCCAAAGGTGGGCCCTATGTTGAAGTGGGTCAGCACTGGCTTAAGATAGACCCATTTGACCGAGTCGAATGTCTTCTCAAAGTCAATGGTAATAGCTGCTGCAGGGGATGTCAGGACAGATGCTTCCTGGAACAAAGTGACTAGGGCTCTTAGGTGGTCAGCACTGGATCACCCTTTAACAAAGCCCACTTGTGATTTGTATACTAAGGATGGAAGAACCTTCTCTAGTCTGGCAGCTAGGACTTTGTCCAGAATTTTGGCATCAGCATTTATCTAAGATATAGGTCTGTAGGTGGCCGGGAATGCAGGGTCTTTCCCTTTTTTCAGGAGAACTGTTATTCCGCCTCTTTTAAGGTGTCCAGGAGTGTCTGATCAGCATGAGCTTCTCTCAACATTTGGAGCTCTCAACATTTGGAGCATGGGCTTGCATATGGTTACCTTGTTGAGCTGGCAAAAGTCAGATGGGAAGCCATCACTCCCTGAAGACATATGTGGAACCATCTTTTCTAAAGCTTTGATTAACTCTGCCTCCTCAATAGGGGCTTTGAGCAGATCCCTTTGCTCCTTAGTTAGAGAAGGAAGGGAGGTTTGGGCCATGAAAGTGTCAAAGCTGGGCCTATGAAAGGGGTTCTGGGTTTTGCATAGGGTGTGATAGAAGTTAGTCATGATTGTATTTATGTCCTTAGGGAAATGTCTCAGCACCCCTGTGTGATCCTTAAGTTTCTCAATATGCCTTTTGGCCTGTTGTTTCCAAAGGCGATTTGAGAGACGCTCACCCGCTTTCCCCCTGATCCCAGTATTTGTGCCACAGACTTGCCATTTGTAGCTCCACCTTCCTAGTGGCCAGAATGTTAAGGTTAATTCTAAGAGTGATAAGTTCAAATCAAAGGGATAGTTATGTAACTGATCCGGGTCTATTTTGTATTCTTCCTCTTTTTATTTAAGCTGTTTTTCAAGCTGCAGGGCCTCTGCTTCCCTTAATTTTGTTCTATGGGCTACGTAAGAGATAATCCTACCTCATAGTGTGGCTTTAAATGCTTCCCAGATCATTTTGGGGAGGCATAGTTTTCAGGATTGTCCTGAAAGTAGTTGGATACTTCCAGCTTCAGCCATTCTTGGAACTGTTGGCCCGTCAGTAGGAGGGGGTCAAGCTGCCAAGTCACTGATCTCTCTTTCGCGGTTGCAGATAGGCCTGCAATTGCACCAGAGCATAGTCAGAACTAAATAGAGGGTCAATGGAGACATCTGAGATGACTGAGTTCAGAGTAGTAGATGTGATAGTACAGTCTGCTGGCCATGGCCTGGGGTTCAGCATAGAAGGTATAGTCCTTCTTAGAGGGATGAAAGGTGTGCCAGTTATCTGTCAGGCAATGCAAGGTCAGCACCTCAGACAGGGTTCTCAAGGTGTTAGTATGTGGTTCAGGTTTGGCATTGGACCTAGCTAACAGATGGTCCAGGGCCAGGTTAAAATCTCTCCCCAGAATGATTTCTGGTTGATCCCCCACCATGTCTAATAGGGCTTGGGACACTGCATTGAAGAACTCAGGCTGGTCCTCATTGTGTGCATATATATTTCCTAGGATAAGAGGACTCCTATCAAAAGTTATCTTAACCAGGATCCACTTCCTTTCTTAGTCCCCACGTTGTTCAACAATAGACCATTTCAGTTGCTTGTGGCACAGTATTGATACCCTCCTCTTGGCCGAGCTGGAAGAGCTATGAACTTCCCACCCCACCCATTCCCTCACTAGTTTCTTCACTGCCACCTGTTTAATTTTTGTCTGCTGGAGGAAAGCAACCTGTGTTTTCAACTTCTTTAGACTGGTCATCACTTTTTTTGTTTTAATCAGGTTGTTCAGGCTTCTCACATTCCAGGATGTGAAGGTTACCAGCAGTGTGGGATCCCTGCCAGAAAATTATAAATAAGGTTTATCCCTTTCTTTCCCCCTTATGGTACCTTCCCAACTTACTGACAGAGTGAAGAAAACCCTCCCCACACTCCACAGTCCTCCAGGAGCACTGACATTTATGCATTTCTGCACATAGCTGTTTATGTTCTGGTGTACTGGTTCAGCTTCCCCAAAGGTCACCACAAAGATTTCTCTTTTAACTTGACCCAGCAAATGCTCAATTCCTTTGAGTGTAACTTCAAAATATTTCACATTCACTGAGGATGAGGATGAGCACTTACCATAGAAACACCAGTGAGATTAAACATTTTGGAGGCCTCCTGAGGATAAAACCTCAGGTGTGGGAGGAAGGACCCTTAGGTCTCCCTCAAGTTTGTGAGATTGGCCCCCTATATCAGCCCAGAGGAGCCGGCCATACGCTTCTCCAGTGACTAAAGGGGATATCTGAAAGGCATCTTTTAGTAACAGTAAAAACAGTGTAGGCATTATCATAACATACAAAATCGCACATGCTCCCATAATGCAAAGCATCATGGGCAGCATATGCAAATCATCACAGAATATTATGCTGGTTCAACTTTAAGCAGAAATGCATGGTGCCAAAAGGCTTCTCACACAATTTACAAAGAGTGCCAACAGAAGACACAGACACATGTTTCGTCCTACCAGGAGTCATCAGTGTGCCTCTTCTGTTTGACACCCCAGTGGAATGAACCAGCTACCCTAAGATGGTCTGTTTGGGTTATGTTGTGGTGAACCCAATTAAAACAAAAAACAAGCTAAAAGACAAAGAACCTCAGTGTGCAAGCACTAAGGCAATGGTTGCCCCAAAGGGCATTGGCCGGGAAGCCAAGTTTCAAAGAAATACAAAATCACACATAGTATATCAACAACATTTGAACCAGAGAAAGAGAAGAACCACCTCTGAGCCAGAACCCAATTGTGGCCCTATTGGCTTACTAACTGGTAGCCGCACAGTTGCACACAAGCACCAAAAATGACTTATTAACTGAACCTGCCTTAGTATTTTAGAGGACTGGATCCCAGTTCCAAAGGTTAGGCAGAGAAGTGGCATGGGGTAAATAGGACTCGAGGGTAGACCATACAGGATTGCAGCCTTCCCACCTAGCGGTCACATAATCGTGCCGTTCGTTTTAGTGCAGGTGTGGCTAAGGTAGGAATGAGCCCTAAGTGGGATGAAGAGGAAATCCATGGCAGTTTCCCCTCCATCTTTCTCCATCATTAAGGTAGGTCTATCCTTTGGGGGCGGGGGGTGGTTGTATTTACCCCATCCATTGATGAGTCTGCTACCTTAGGTGCTGCAAAGCAAGAGGCAGAAAGTGTGCCAGGCCACTGTGGAGTTGTTGTTCCTATTCTTACAAGGGCAGGGTTGCTCAATGGGATTTCAGTTTAGCCCATTATTGGGGAGAGGCCTAATACAGGTCGAGCACTTATGATCTAACTTATTTCCCCTTAAAAGAAAACTAAACCAGTTAAGAAAGCCTGCTGGTAGACAGTGACATCCATACCACATTAGAACTCATGTAAGGACAAGGCAGCAGCTGGTTTGTCAGCAAGAGAGGGTTTTTGTCTGCTTGTCCCAGGGGAAGCTACCTCCTGGCCATAGACTTCCCTAGGAAGGTAGAGGAAGTGGGAAAGAGGGCGGGGGAGGTATTACACTCCCTTGCAGCTCGGAGGGGCAGAAGCAGTTTAAGGAGGAGTTGAAGTTTTAACCGCTTGTCATCTGCTTCTGCTCAATAACCTAGGTGCTCTGCTCAGGTGGCAGGCAGAGCATTATCACCCTTCTCAGTATCTCATACTATTGGCTTATTGAGGCAAGAAATCCCCCACCCCCATTTTTGTTTGACAGGAAAAACTAGTCAAAAGGATATCAGGTCTGCCTCAGGATGGCCGGTAGACATTGTCCGAAACAGATAACAATTTAGAGAGTCATTCTAGGGAGTCAGTTTCACCAGCTGTGTCATCCAGAGTGCAACTAACCCAGTCTTAGGGTAAAGGGGATCATTTGTCAGTCTCTTTGGTCTCCACTTCCTGTGGCAGTGATCTCCTGTGTCTGCTTTTGAAAGGTCTAATGCCACGGGTATGAGCTCACGCAGTGGCTCATATCTGTTGGAAGTCTTAATGGGGCTGAGTCCTGGACAGCAGCTGCTGGATTCTGAAGGCAGAAATCTAGGCTGTCTGCTCTTAGATCTCTGATGCCTGGCAGTAGGTGTGGTGCCTGTCCCTGGTTTCCCCTTCTTTTTTGATCTTCCCCTGGTGGCGGCCTGCCAGGCTGGGGTTGTGGCGACATCTTATTTCTTGGCATGGTTTTTCCTCCTATCTTCTGCCTGTGAAATCTCCATTTTGGATTCAGCCATGCCATGAGGCATGCCACGCAGTTTGTCCAGATGCGCTCCATTCTCCTGGAGACCCCTCACATACTGCTCAGCCTCAGCCAGAGATTTGAAAGTTATAAAGTCTCCAATAACTTGGATTCTCAGAAAGGCTGGGTATCTGAGGGAAGTGGGAATGTTGAGCCTATAACACTGCTATTTTACATTGGTATACGCTCGCTGGCAGTTGGACAGCTCAAGTGAAAAGTCTTGAAACATTTGCACCCTGTTCCCCTGCCATTGAAAAGCTCCCTGCTCCCTTGCCATTTTTAGATAAAATTCCTTTTCCAGATACCTGAGAAATTTACAGAGAATTGGTTGAGGTCTCTCATCAGGTTGGGGGCAAGGGGCAAGGGATCTGCTAGTCCTCGATGTCAGGGGAAACCCTGTTGTTGGCTTTGGTGAGAGTGAGCAGGAGGACTCTTAGAAAGTTCGCCATGTCCCTGCCCTCTGCCCCTTCAGAAATACCCACTATTCATATGTTCTTTCTTCGGGCATGGTTCTCCAGATCATCAGCTTTATTTAGCAGGCATTGCAGTTTTTGATGATGATCTTGGAGTGTGACCTACTGAAACTGCACAGTAGAGACAGTGTCTTGAATGACTTGCTCCATTTTGTATACTGCAGCAGCCAGGTGTGCAAGATCATTGTTGGTGTTTTGGGCAGCAATTTTTAAATCAGCAGTATCAATTAATATCTTGTCCAGCTTTGACATCATGATGGAAACATCAGATGCTTGATGAGCTGTTTGTGAGGATGCCACCAGATGTGTAAGGGAGGCAGCAGCCATTGCGACCCCAGATGCACAGTCCCACTGGAGCTTTTGGCCAGGCAATACAAAACAGAGCTCACTCGCTTGGGTTGGCCTGTTACTATGTGTTGTAGATTAAACTGGCACTGCATGAAAATAACTTTCCCTTTTGTCAAAATGTTCACACTTTGTCTCTTTTTGTAGTGCTTGCGATCCTACTCACCCCTGTGATTAGTTTAGGACTCTGCAGCTGTTGCTTTTGATGGATGGCTGAAATACAGTTTTATGGTGGTCTTCCCTTATCAATCACAATGTTTGTACATGTTTGATGGCAAACTCTGCCTCCCTGGCCAAAGGGAAAGTTACTGGGATCTTTGTTTAGAGGGTGAGGGAGGGCATGGGTTTAACTGGCAATACTGATTTAGCATAATTTTTGTGAGGGGGGTATAGGATATTGTTATTAGATATTCTGTTCTGTGACCATTCCATTTTTTTTATGACATGTCTGCACATTCTGTTATACTAATAATAGGTAGAATTCTGCATGAAGGTTTTGTTTTCACTAATACACAGTGTGTTTCTTTCCATTTGTTTGCAGCTATAGGAGCTGTGAGTGCTGATTACAATACTAGTAAAATGCAACTGGATGCATGGTGCAGCTTCCCATGAATACAGTTTAGATAAACAAATATGCATGTATCCCAAGTAAGAACATTCTTAGCACTGTTTACCATAAGTGTGTACCTGGTTGTAGTATTTACTTCCAAGTTGTTTTCATCCTTTGCACTTTGTACTTCATAGTGATCTGTATGCAACACTGTGTGCATGGCTTTAAAGAAACAGTATTTATGTGGTAGACCATGGTATGCCTACCATCTCAGGAAGCCCAACAGTGACTGGGTAGCATGTCAGTCATTGAGACATCATTGTACATCTGTGTCCACTGCCCCTGTGCATAGCATGATATGCATAGCATGATATGCCTGCTACAGTTTTTTCACCATATGGTGAGCATAATAAAGTAAGTGATTTTGTGCATGCTACATTGTAGTGCATCTTTCATTTGGGTTGTTCCTGGTGCTTTGCTTGTTGCTCAGTTATTCTTTAATTCATCCAAAAATATGTCACATGCAATCTTCCAGATGCTTTTGATAGTCTGACGCTAAGGAAACTTCTGGACTTTCAAACTTCCAAGTGTTGTCCAACCTGCTGTTTGAAGACAGTTAAGAGTGGAAAGCGATGGTACAAGAGGTGTCTATTCAGCTTTCATAGACATGTTGCACCAAATGCAGTTCTTCATTATGTCTTTTCTGTGATTAGAGCTCATTTAAAGGCTAAGTTACTGAACCTGGTGTATGAGTTGGAACAATCTGAAAAAGAAATTAATATCAATGGTTACAGTGCTGTTCTTCTTTTGGCAATGCAAGCTAACAGAGATGTACAATATGTAGCAGACAATTTGGCTCACTTGCACATTATGTGACCTCATACATCATCAAACATAAGCAAACAGCCCTTTAGGAGATGTGGGAAGAGATGTCTGCTTGCAGATCCTTGACTTCCCAGTTGTCATCACTGGGCTTGAAAACTATCTCACAGAGTGTGTGGAGCCTATGAAGCCAGTGACAGAGTAATTAGTCTAGCAGAATTTTGCAAAAATCATTCAAGGTGTGACAAAAGCATGACAACTGGAATATAAGTAGGTGTTTATGTTTTCTTTAATATAAAAGCAAGACACACATTATCTGATGACATTAAGGGGGTCAGAATATAGTTACTGTACAATTACGTGAAAAACATCAAAAATACATATACACTTGACTCATTGGTCCACAGATATATTTCCAGACTATTACAAATTACACCAAATAACCTGTATACTTTACAGCACTAGTTTAAATCAAGTATGCAGACCTATGGTTTGAAATTAATCGTGCATCATGTGGAAAAAACGTTCAAAATTATTGTACAATTTGAAATATACAGACAACTGTGATGTAGAGATGTGCTGTCATGTAAAGACAAGCAAACACTCATGTTATCTTTAGGAATATGTATTATGGATATATCTTTAAAGACAAACTTTTAAAAAGATTGCTTGAAATGGTAATGAAATCGAAGGAGGATATGTTTACAGTCATTATCTCACAAAAATGTACATCACACAAATAACATTCTGTTATCACACATAACTGAGTTACAGAATTTCAATATTAAATACCTGTTACAGTTAAGGGATGAATGAAATTAAAATGATAATACTTGTTTACAGAAATTACCAGATTTGATTGTTGGGATTTGTGGTTTCGCATACAGTTCGGGCAAGCTTTACTGAAGGTGCAGAACTTGCATTTGAACTACATTAATGTAATAAATAATGGGTTACTATACATATTAGATTTTGTTTGGTAAGGAGTACTGGGTTCAGATACTGTTCAAGCAAGCTTTACAGAAGGTGCAGGACCATGATTTAAACCATATTACTTTGATAAGTATTTGGTTAGTGTACAGTTTAGATTTTAATATGGGTTAAAAGTTTATTCTAGGGTATGTTTTGTTTAGTATTAGTTACGTAGTTTTTAAAGTGTTGTATTAAAAGTTTTGATGCATTTAGTTTACAGAATAAGGATATTTATAGGTGAAAGTTTTTTTTCCTACTGTATGATAGGTATATTTATGTAAAAAGAAATATGATTGTAATGTTTGATGTACTGTAATAAAGCTTTTTCTTAAAGTATGTATATTGTAAGGTAAGTTTAGTTTGGGTAGTGATTCATTTAGATATAGTTCTTAAGGAAATGCCATGTTGGTCCTTCTTAATTTGCCTTTATATTTTGCATATATGTAAATACTTCAAAACATAATTTATATTTATAGCTCTGTACATTTCTAAGTAAGTTTCATATGATGTAAAGGTCTGTCAAGTTTGTATTTATTATTATGCTATAGTTTATATGTTTACAATACAGTATAAAAACTGTTTCATGTATTTGTTTTGTATTAAATATTTATTAGATGTGTAATTGTAGGATACTCCACAAATGTCAGATTTGCCTTTTCCTGACTTTTTGATTTGATCACCACTATTGTGAGGTCAAGCATGAATTTTCCAGTTGTTTGTGCTGGGTTTTATTGTTCATTGGTTCTGTTTTTTTTTGTTTTTTTTCTTTTTGTCTGCTCCGGGAAATGAGCTTTTTTCCAATTGGTACTTTTTAAAAATATGTTTTACTTATTATATTGTGTTGTGTATTTCTAATAAAACTTATTTATGTAGGTTATGAATATTTGTCTATTGCATGTAACATTTTGAATTTAAGTATAGTTTGGAAAATGCTTTACGTTCTCAGAAAGAAAGGAACTTAATGGCAAAAAACTATGTTAATGCACGTTAGCTTTGCTAGTGCACAAAATACAAACCCCACAAAGATAGGAAATGTACTAATTAGGGTTGTTATGCATATCTCTCACCCTCTCTACTATGTCCACTACCTTCATAAGTCTGAACTACTGTAATGTATAGATACACTGTATGGCTGTGCAGAATTTTCAAATTTCGCTTCTGCCAGTGATTTGATCGCCACTATTGTGGAGTGGAGCAGGAATTTTCCATTTGTTTGTGTTGTATTTATATTTTTCATCTGTTCTGTTTCTTTTTTGTCTGCTCCAGGAAATTAGCTTTGTTACGATTGGTTATTTTTAAATAGTTTTTTTAATTATTTTATTGTGTTGTGTATTTATTTCTTATACATCTTAGTTATTCAGGTTGTGAATATTTGCCTATTGCATGGAACACTTTGAATTTAAGCATAGTTTAGAAAATGCTTTGCTTTTTTAGAAAATAAGGAACTTTATGGTAACAAGAATGTTCATGCACATTAGGATTGCTACTACACAAAACACAAACCACACAAAATTAGGAAATATACTTCACAAACCACATCACCATAGCAGACAGGTCAGCACATCTTTGTTGACTGTTTAGCAGCTCACCACAGTAGTTTTCTTCACAACTACCAAGGAAATTCGGTTGCAAATATTATTTATTATACTCAGATAGCAGCAGCAGCAGCACAAATATAAAAATATCCAAAATGGGGAAAGGTTGCCTCACACAGTAACTAGGATAACTAGCTAGAGTGGTCTATAAGTTGCAGTTATAAACTTCAGTCAGCTTACTATTAGCAGCTAACAGCTTAGAAGCAAAGACCATTGACATACTCAGATCAGACACACCATGTGACTACCGTGGTGAGCTGTTTAACAGTTAACAAAGAAGTGCTGACCTGTCTGCTACAGCAGTGTTGTTTGTGAAGCCTACAGCATAAACCTTGGTATGTGCACTCCTTTTACATGTTGTTGGTAAAGTGAGCAACTGCATCTGTGGAATCTTTAGGAAATATACTATTAGGGTTGTTATGTATAATCCCCCTCATCCGATGTCCACTACCTTCATAAATCTGAACCAGTGTATAAGTACATAGTATGGCTATGCAGATTTTTCTATTCTGCTTCTGCTGGAATTCTGTGGAATTTTGCAAATTCCTCCTAATTGCACTGAATTCTGTTTGAAGTAGGTTTGCAAAATTCTGAAAGTAGAATGATAACTGTAGAAATGTATTCTGCGATTTATGTAAACCGCAGATTAATTTTTCACAAAGTGTGGGTTATTTTTCCACAAATTGCATGATCTGCATAATGTTATTCCATGGTTTACATAAAAATGCTTTTCACAATTCCATGGAATTAAAAAAGAAATTCCAATATTTCAGAAGCAGAAAGATGGCCATCCATCCATTGTCTGGTACCTCATACTGGGTCTATACATTTAAATTTGCTTAGCAGTGACACTAATCACCAGCCTCCTCCATGACCCAATCTTTTTGATAAAGGTGAAATATTATAGGTCATCTTGGGGCTAATGGTTACTAAAAGAGTTTGTATGGCCAGTACATTTAAAAACATACTGATTAACAGATTACAAATAGAATGATGGATTGGTCACTGGGCATTACTGGAGAGTAATACCATCGAGAGGTTCTGGACATATAAGAACGTCGGGAGTGAAGCTCAAGAATTTCCTGTGTCCAGAACCTCAACATGGTATTACACCGGTAATGCCCAGTGATCTATCTTTTATTTTTTTTAGTATATGGATCCAAGTTGGGGTTCTTTTCAGTGTTATTTTTTTGAGGACTTTGTCTTGGTCATAGCCGACCACAACACATTCTGGCAGTGAGACTGTCTTACTCGCTCTCGCTGCCCCACCCACACCACCCTACGCACACATGCACAGTGTGAGAAAACAGTTTCTTTTCATTTTCTCTTACCTTTCATTTTTTTTTTTCAGGGGGGAAGCACAGGATCAGTCAGATAAATCCTTTTTTTGAATTTAAAAAAAAGATGAAGTGTCGTGAATGCTGTACACTCTTGCTAAGCGAGGGTCCACTGCCATGTCTTCAAAACTTTTTAGGATGCCCATAGACAGAAAGTGGCCAATGATGAGCTGCAGTTTGAGTCTGTATGCTTGATTGACGTTTGGGACCATCACTGATTTGGACAGTCATGCGGTTGCGCTGTATAGGTTTTGTGATGATAGAATCATCCAGAGCTGCGAATTATGCTATTACAAGTTGCGAACGATACTATTATCACTTCAGAACAGTGCTATTATCACTTACCAGAACACTGTATTAAGAGGAAAATTTTGCATGCTTTAGTATAGTATTATTTCCACAATCCATATATTAAATATACAATAATGCATGGGGGTGAGTGCATAATGAGAAATTATGGGCACCCATGGTGTGGGATGTTACATAAACCCCAAGGGCAAAGCCGGAGTGGTTTTATAAGCATCCCACAAAGAGGGTGCACATAATTTCTCATTTATGCACTCACCTCCATGCATTATTTTATGTAATTGCTGGCTTATGTTGTTTTCTTTAGCTGGAGAAAAAGAAATGTGTAGACATTTTTCAGTTAAGAGATTTGACAGTTGGATGAACATTTTTTAAACTTAACGTGAAAAACATTTTAACTTAAAAAACTCAAAAAATTGAACATTCCAATATATGAAGAGGTGGTAACACTTAAGAATTTACCCATTAAGTACATTTTGTAGGATTTCAGTAATGGAAACGGCTCACTGTAACAAGAGGGAGGAAACTGCTAACATAGTAGCAAGCTGAAAACTGGTAACAGATATGTTAAATAATGAAAATTAGGAATACTTATATTTGAGTCAGTTCAGTCCTTCTTTTGCCTTTCTATTTCTGTATGGTA
Source organism: Neoceratodus forsteri (assembly GCA_016271365.2). Taxonomy (NCBI): domain Eukaryota; kingdom Metazoa; phylum Chordata; order Ceratodontiformes; family Ceratodontidae; genus Neoceratodus; species Neoceratodus forsteri. Next base: position 460,281,389 of record CM028135.1, on the reverse strand, counting down.
GTCTGCAAGGTAGTGTTACAACATATGATATTAAAATGAATGTCTTGTAGCTTCAGAGTATGCTAATGAGGTTGCTGACGTCAGGTGCAGATGGAGTTTCTATGGAATGCAGTGACAGAAATAAAGACCTAAAGCACTGCTTTCTTTTCGGATGGCAGCCGTCTTTTTACGCCAGAACAAAGCACTGCTTGTGGCACCCATGAAGGTCTGTCTGAGGAGATTTCTTTGTGCCTCACACATTCTTGAAGCACTCAGGTGTAGCGCAAGACAGGAGAAAGAGCAGGTGGTGCATGTTTGCCATTATAACCTGCGGGTTATAATGACAAATTACTGTATAACCTGCTCTTTCCCATTGAAAACAATGTAAGCCAGTTATTACAGTTCCATAAACTGAGTTTTGAGTTCTTAATAATGATGGTTATTAAAAACATGTACTGTATTTAACTACTAGATTTACAAAGTTAGTAGTCAAATGTACCATCTGTTTATACATTGAGGAGTGTTCATCTTCTTCTCAAAGTTTATTTTAGAGAGTCAAATTATGGGTATACAAGTATGTGAGGATATGTAAGAGTATAAAGGTTGAAGCTTAATACACTAAGTAATCACACAGTGGAATCAAGGTTTCCTTTATAATTATAATGGGCAGACTGGGTAGACCAAGTGGTCCTTATCTTCTGACAAGTGCCATGTTTCCATATTGTAAAGTAATTGCACAATGGAACTAATGTTTCCTTTATTATCAACTAAGTAGACAATAGGTCATGGCTTCCTTTATTTCCAAAGTGTATATACTGTATTATTACAAGGTATAATATGAATTTATATTTTAATAAAAGGATACACAAGCAAAGTTACTACTCAATTGGTTTACTGTTCAGTCTATTTACAAAGAACATATGGCTATACAGTATAAAGTATTATTTATATTATATAATAGTACAGAAAGGAATTTTCATCAAATAACAGAATACATAATAACTGTCACCATGTATATATAGCTGGACAGAATTATTATTGTGCAATATTAATCTTGTGATGAAGTTCTCATTGTATTTTCTGTTTAGCAAGCAAGCAAGTCTTTATTTATATAGCGCCTATCAAAATCAAGGCGCTTTACAAAGTATAAACCATAAACATACACACAGACAGCAATATAAATTACATTAAAATCAGTCTGAGAAAGCCAGTGAAAATAAATAAGTTTTTAGCATAGATTTAAAACTACTGATCGTCAGGCATTCTCTTAACCGATGAGGTAGAGAATTCCACAGGGTTGGTGCTGCAAATGAAAGTGCATGAGCTCGAGATGTTTTTAGGCTAACCCCTGGGAATATCTAGCAATCCCTCATCAGTGGATTGGAGGAGATGATTAGGGGAGTAGGGAGTCAGGAGATCTTTCAGGTAGTCTGGTCCCTGTTTGTGTAGGGCTTTGAAGGTAAGCAAGCCTACCTTATAGGTGATCCACCACTGAACCCAGCAGCCAATGCAGTCTGTGCAGCACAGGCATAATGTGACTGGACCTAGAAGTACCAGTCAACAGCCTGGCTGCAGCATTCTGCACCAGCTGTAAGCGGTGGATATCACCCTCAGACAGCTCTAGGTAGAGGGCATTGCAGTAGTCAAGATGGGTAGTAATGAAGGCATGGACCAATGTTGGAAGGTTGTCCATCAGAACCAGGTGTTTCACACGGGTGATATTCCTCAGATGGTAGAATGAGGATTTAACTACAGCTAACACCTGAGATTTCAGAGTCAAGCCTTCATAAAAAATAATGCCCAGGTTCCACACCCGATCTGAGGTAATGAGCTGGACACCATCAAGCCACAGGCCCAACATGTGCCCAGCCCCCAAGCCCGCCCCGGGTGACCTGGGTCCACAACAAACACCCCAGTCTTATCCAGATTCAGTCTCAACCAGCTGGAGTTCATCTAGTCTTTGCTCTCGGAGAGGCAGTTATTTAGCACAGAAACCACATTAACCTGTCTGGGCACAAAGGACATATACAACTGAGTATAATCTGCATAGCTGTAAAAACTCAGGCTGTATCACCTAATGATATCTCCCAATGGCAGCATATATACTGCGAACAACATGGGTGCCAATATGAAGCTCTGCAGCACCCCAGAGGACAGGGGGAAGGCATCAGAGGAATACATTCCAGTGACCACCCTCTGAAACCTGCCTATGAGGAACAATCGAAACCATTCGAGAACTGTACACGACAGTCCACAGAGAGACTGCAGGGTCTCCAAAAGCACCTCGTGGTCCACAGTATCAAAGGCTACTGAGAGATCGAGAAGGATCAAGATGGTACGAGCCTTTCAATCTCTTACCATTAGGAGATCATTTAATATCTGAACAAGGGCAGTCTCTGTGCTATGCCTCTTCCTAAAACCAGACCAAAGAGCTTCATAGACATTGTGAGTTACAGGATGATTGTCCAGTTGCAATGTCCAGTGTTTAGTGTCCATTTTGTGTATTCCTAGGGGAAATATACACATGCTGACTGGATGTATAGCTACAGTGATAAAACTTTGCCACCATCCATATGCAGTAGTATTATTTATTTGTATGTTTAGTTGTTTCAAATGTTTTACCAGGAAATACATACTAAGCTTGTATCAGATTATTTCCAGATGCATCCTAGGAGGATAGGGAAGGGGAATATATAATACAGGATGTGAAGTGAAAGTGCATAATGTAAGGTTAACTAGAAAAAACAAACTGCAATAAAAATACTTACAATGAAATAAACATCAAAATACATAACAGTAAATATTCACAAATTACAGGCAGACAGTGTAACACAAAATAAAGATGTTAATAATAGTATCTGAAAACTTATATAAACATTGAAATTATGTTGTTCTTAATCCATAAGAGTTATATTATAATGTGATGTTCACTTTTATAGCTATGTTTCTAGAAATATGTAAGTTATTGGTATAGAATGCATAGCACACACACACACACACACACACACACACACACACATATATATATATATTTATATATATATTTACACACATATATATTATGGTAGAGGAGATATTTTAAGGTTAAAGGGTCAAACATTGCACCTTAATAACTTTGCCACTGTTCAGTGGATTTACCTGAAATTGGTAAGCATGATTGGGCATGGTAGGTCTTGGGATCTGCCAAGTTTTGTACCAGTCAGATATACGGCTACGGAGTTCTTAAGCTCCAACAAAATGTGTGTTTACGCTTTTTTGTGAATTCTTTGCTCTCACCTACAGGTCACATGGTTTGCACGACCAGTCCAAAAACATCAGGAAACGTGTGGCTGGGGTCCCCAATGTGCATTTTGAAGATTTCATGAAAAAATATTAAATGGTTCAAAAGTTATTCAAAAAACAAGTTCCCATTATAAGTCAATGGGAAAAGATAACAAAAAGTGAGAAAGTGTCTTAAATGCAGGTTTTAGTGTCGCAAATCACCCCAGTAGTGACGTGAGTCAGCCATTTTTTTCAGTTAGTGATCACAGAAATGCTTGGCATTTACATTTGGGACCCTCTAGGGACACAATTCTTTTTGTGTTCACCTAGTCGGACCCTGAGGATGCTAGACATGTCTTTATTTTGGGGTTAAACACCCCAGAAATATGTTTTTCCAAAGTAGTGTCACAAAGTAGTGCTGCACTCATGACACTTTCACAAAATTTGCAAAAGGTGTTGCAAATTGCAACACTACTTTTCCAGGCTATGACCAAAATGACAACACTTCTTTGCTACCCTGCTGCAAAAGAACGGTTTGGTCTTTTGAGCTGAAATTTGGAGGGAATGCAGCCAACATCTCACAGATCTGACTTTTGTTGGTTTGGTGAAAAAATATTGCATGGCTGCCAAGTTATGGTACTCTGAAATTGGCATTTTTTCCCATAGACTAACATGGTGGCATATGCCGTGCCTTTTGGGGCTCGTATCTCGAAAACGGTGCGAGATACAGATTTTTCATCATGAGTTACATAGCCATACAAAATGGTAGCCAGGAAAACAATGATTTCTGTGAAAATTTTATTTTTTTTCTACATCGTGCGGTTGCTGAGATATTACCAATTAAATACTTCCAATACTCGTTTTAAGCTTCGATCCCCATTACAATGCATACATTCTTTGTACACACTGTTTTTCTGTATGCACCTGTTTGGAAAACACAGGGTATGCACTTCTGTTACTGTTACAGTTAATGTGTCCACTTGCGTTTATATCCCCCTCTTGGCATTATCATTCATATCTACGCCACCATGTGCATTACCCTTTGTGTTCTCATTCAAGCTTGCATTACCATGTGCGCTACTGTTAACGCTTCTGTTTGTGTTGCTGATCCTGTTACTGTGTCACAAGACGTCCTGCCGCCACATTACATTCACTATTTCTCATCATCATTCTCAAAATGAAGGGAAATCAGAGGCCAAAAAACTCCATTTAAAGCATTAGTTAGGGTTGTTCCACAGTAACAAAAGTGAGGAATTCAGTGTTAGGGTTGAAAGCTCCCCTTGGACCCCCCTGCTCACACCCTCAACCGGCATCGGGGTATGCATTGGGGTTGTCGGTCCCAACTCTCTACCCATTCTCCTATACCTCTGCTTCTTCACACATCTGATGGGGTGAGATTTAAGGCCAGCAACCCCAATGTGCACCCTGCTGTTGGTTGGGGGTGTGGGCAGGGGGGTCCAAGGGGGGCCTTCAACCCTAACACCGAATTTCCTCACTTTTGTCACGGTGTAACAACCCCAACTAATGCATTAAACAGAGTTTTTGCCTCTAATAATATAAATATATATATATATATATATATATATATATATATATATATATATATATATATATATATATATTGTAAGAAAACAAAACAAGACACTGCGCCAGCATTGGTCTAAAAGCAAAACAAAATGGTTATATTAAATGCACGCTGAAAATAGAAAATAGAGTTAAAAATCATGCTTTGACCTTAGGTCTTCTTCAGAAATATCTAAAAGAGAAAAAACAAGTTAGTGTAGAGAAGAGGTAAAATGAGAGAGATATATATGTGGAGAAAGAAGAAGGGGGAGGTTAAGGGAGAAGAAGTGATAAATGGTAAGATTAAGAGAGAATCTGTGAAACAAAAAGGTGAAGATGGGAAAGATAAAGTATAATGGGAGAGAAAGAGCCGGGGAAGTTCCAAGGTAGAGACTGATTAACAGGGCCTTGTAAGAAGGCTGAAAGGTGACAAATGTGTGAGAAGGAGACAGAAATGGAGACATATGGTGAAAATGAAACATAAATGAGTACAAAAACAAATTGACTTTAGGGAAAAAAAGGGGATGGCCGAAAGATGTTAGTGGAAAATAAGTCTATCATTTAAACCAGAGGGCTGCTGGGAGCCAAGGCGGATGATCAGCTTGGCTTCCATGTTTTTTCTATGGTCAGAATCCCAGAAGCCCTGCTGAAGGACACAAACAGAAAGGTCATTGACACTGTGGTTCCTGGAGATAAAGTGGGATACAATGGGTTTAGCAGTGTCACCATTCCTGACTGCTCTGTAATGTTCCCTGAAATGGTCAGCAAGGTGCCTACCAGTCTTTCAAATGTAAATAGCTGTACACTTCCTGCAAAGAATACAATACACCACATTAGTGGAGGTGCATGAGAACTCCTTGGTGATGTGAAAAACACCTGTAGGCCCCCGAATCTCAGTTACACTGGAAACAAATTTACAGGTGTAGCAGCGAGCCCTTTTGCAAGGTTTGGTACCTGGAGGGGAGGAACTGTTAGGAGTGGGTAGGCTGCTTTTTACCAGGAGATTGCGCAGGTTAGGTGGCCAGCTGTAGGAGGAAATAGTTGGTTCTGTAAAGGAAGCCTCAATGTTAGGGTCAGTTTGCAAAATGGGAAAGTTACTAGTGATGATCCTGTGAAGAGAAGGTGTGCTCTGATGGAAAGGAAGAACTAGTGGAATTTGCCGTTGTTATATATATGATAGCAGATGTGTGTGGCATGAGTTTAGGCTTACTGCATGCCCTTGATTCATAAGGGGAAGGGGCAGGATTAATGAGTAGGATTGCTACTAAACAATTTAAATATATAGATCCAATAAAAGGTATCAAAACATAGATGGACAGCTGTGTACCTACACACTGGTCCACACTTCTGAACGTAGCTGATATAGGAGAGGGGATTAGGTTGTACATAACATCCCTAATAGTATATTTCCTAAGTACTGTATGTCAAGTTTGTGTTTTGTGCAGTAGCAACTCTAATGAGTATTAATAAATAGATAGATAGGTAGATAGATAAATAGATAGATAGGTACTTGTTGTATAAAATGAAATTAACCCATCAAAGGGCTAATCAGAGCGTGAATACATGTTTTTAAAAGAAACTATGTTTAGAGACATTAGAGTTATGAACAAATCACAAAAAACTAGGAAATGCTAAGTTAGTGTAAAAAAGAAAAGAACCTAATGCCACATGTTCTGAGTAAGCAAGATGATATGATTTCATATCTTTGATATCTGGATCAATAACATATCAGTTGTATGCAGAACCCAACTAACAGCATTATTAAACTAGCTTGCTTACACAGACTTGCTTCTACAGAATGCACAGCTTAAGCATTTATTCTTACCCATACCTAGAATTTTCTGACCTTTTGTGGTTTGTCCATTACCCTAACATTAGTTTAACATCATTGTTTTAATGTTCTTACTTTTTAAAAAGGAAATTTAATGAAAGATAAGTCACTGCATCACACACTATGCAGGATGGTACTGCCTTTTTATGGCTATGGGCGGAACCTACAGCCATCTTGCTGTCTGTAGCTGGAAAAATGGAATACCGTGGAACACATCTTTGGAGTTTTCAATGTATCCTTCCACACCTACAAATCACTATGCCACGTTAAATAAAATACTCCCTTCGTTCTGCTTAGAATAATGGAGACAACTCCAAGTTGCTTATCAGATGACCATTAGGAAACTGAAACAGCTTGTTAAATACTGGTTGCCTATTAAACTGGAGATTTGGTTACTCCCTTCGAAATGCAACAACTTGCACATTTAAATACTTAGCGTTTAAACATTTTCTTGCTACTAGCTTCAGTTGGGTAGGTGTTGTCTTTCAAGAAAGATTCATACCTCATAAATGTTTCCCTTTCCCAGCAACTTAAGATTTACGCTGTTATTTTTATCTCTTAAGACACTATCTGATAAGAACTGTCTCAGACATATGCCAGATCTTCTGTGAGCTATCCAGGCAAAATAAATAGCTATTGAATATTAGTAGTAGTAGATTTTATTGTTTGACTTTTTAAGCCATTACAATGATCACATATCATACAAATACATACATACACATCATGAAGCAGAATTACAGTTAGAACACTATATTTAAAAATGAAATTAATTTTCAGGTTAAGTCAGAATAAAAATAATTACAATCTGATATAATAGACTCATGTTATACCCTTTACTATATAATCACCTAAGAAGGCATCTACACCTTCAGAATAACATAAAGTCTAACAGCCCTTTCTAATAAACCAAAACAAACTCTAAAAGAGCCACATTTTACCCAAAACTCATCGTTATGTTCTTGAGTAATCATTTCAGGCTACACAAGTTAGAAAACCTACTATATCCCAGACTTTATACTAACAGATTGCCCACATCACATCAGAAGACCTGAAGAATACACAGTCATTACTACACCATAACATAGTGCTATTACTTTTCTGTGTCTTTGCTTTGTCCATGAGCACTTAGTGTAGTATCCTGTCTCCCATAAATGGGAACTCAGAGTAAGCTAAAGGGGTTATCACTCAGGTGCATTAGGATCCCCAGTTAGGGTAAACCAAATTAAACCCCCCTAAATGGTCCCTCCTGGGCAGACTTCCCAGAGAGGCCTCAAATGGGTCCACTGGTTCTTAACCCACAACTTATGGGGAAACCTACACCAAATAACCCCAGCAACATAGTAATGGAGTAACTAAATGTCCTATCCCTGCCCGCACAGTTCGTTCCAATAACAATAGTTAGGCCCAGAATTTCCAGTTCCACGATTTAAGGTCAGTAAATTTTGTCACACCTCCAAATCATTCCATCCGATCCAGAGTAAACTGCAGAATGGCCTAGGTATATTCAAGCTTAGCCCCTTAAGAACAGCCTTCGATAATAATCAATCAACAATTGTCAAACAATCCAAAACATTTGAACATGTTTTTATAAAAAGAGAACTCTACACTTCCTTATCTAGCTGCAAAGGAGCCTAAATATATTCAATTTTAATTCCTTGGAAACAGCCTTAATAAAATTATATACTTCCTTAGTTAAAAGCATCTATAAACACTTAAGGGCATATGAACTCAGGACCATATGCAAATTATTTACCAATTATGTTCTTAGTTAAGCTAACAGAGTCCTATTTTCCTTTTTTTTAGCATTCTAGCACAGTGTCACAGTGTCACAGCTGATAAAAAATATCTCATAACAAAAAACACTAGCTAAAACAATTTCACAATAATTCAAAAATAATAGAAAAATGTTCTCCAAAAATGCACAGATGGGTTACTTAAGCTACATAAGTGTTTAAATAACTTTATCTTGAAAAACTTAAAAACTTAAAACAGAAAAACATACAGACAAACAGGGTTTTACCCCACATCTGTGTTCTGCCAATCACTAGGTCAGCACCGTGCTTTGCCCAAAAAACTGTTCTGGTTGCAATTCAAAGTTCAGAGGTTCAAACCTAAGAGTTTGTGTCCCAGTCATTTTATCATCATTAAATGCTCATTGAATATTCCATCCCTTAAAAGGAAAATATTCCACTCTCACATCATAGAATACGTAGTGCACTTCAGTTCACCTTAAATCATCTCAATACTGGGCATACACCACAGGGAGAGGCTTCTGAGCTAAAAAAAAAAAAGAACTTTCCTCAGAGCAATTATTTTTCACAAAAAAAATTTTACAAACTGCTAATAATGAGGATTAATATACTTTGCTCCAGCCTCTGAACACGTGTAGACTCCTCCACAGATCTCCAGCAAACAATTAACGCAAAACCCTTTCCTGCTTTTCAGTCTCCCACACTGGAGTCCATTTTAGCTCAGCAGGATTTGTTCAGCATTTCTATTAGCTCCAAACAGACTCAGGGCACTACACAGTAGCTTCTCAGTCTCCATGTGGGGTTGTCTCACTCTATTTCTCCCATTTCTCCAAGGAGATTCCAACGGTAATATACTATATCCTTTCTTCCTTCCTTCCCCAGTAATGTACCTGTAACAAACAAGCAAACAAAAGTGCTCCTCTAATCACAATAACTTTGTGGAATCAAGCCCACCACTGATTAGTCTAACCCCCCAAGGTAATGCTCTCATACCTTTTGTATTTAATATATACTAACATACTATTTGCCAGCAGATTAGGCCTTACGGTCTATCGAGTCTGCTCGAACCTCAGATCCCTAGTTGGGTGCCAAGGCCCTCCCCTTCCCTCCCTTGTGTTCCAGAAACCCCTATCATCCATCCCCACCCCCCTGGGACAGGCCATCATCTGATACATCCACTTTCTGTGTCTGTCCCACCCTCTCTTGAAGCCCTCCACTGTGGATCTCTGAACCAGCTCGCCAGGCAGTGCATTCCAAGGGTCCACTACCCTCTCAGTGAAAAACCTCCTTCTCTTTTTCCCCATCACCCTTCCACCTTCCAACTTCAAATCATGCCCTCTGGTGATACCTCCCTGCTTTAGTCTAAAGATCCTGCCATGTTTACCCTATTTATTCCCTTGAGGTACTTGAAGACCTCAATCATGTCCCCCCTGTCTCTCCTCTCCTCCAATGAAAACAGGCAGAGCTCCTCAAGTCTGTCCTCATACGTCAAATCCCCTAGCCCTTGTATCATCTTAGTTGCCTCTTCTGTACCCTCTCCAGGAGCTGTATGTCCCTCTTCAAGTGGTCTCCAGTACTGTACACAGTACTCAAGGTGTGGTCTAACCAGTCCATTGTATAGCGGCAGAATCACTTCCTTGCTCCTAGAGGTGATCCCCCTTACGATGCATCCCAACATCCTGTTTGCCTTGCTAGCCGCTCTTCTGCACTGCTCAGAGTTATTCATACATGCGTCCACCATGACCCCTAGGTCTTTTTCCCCTATTGAGGCCTCCAGAGCCTCCCCTCCCAGGGTGTACCTGTGTATAGGGTTTCACCCACCCAAGATGCAACACCTTGCACTTGGTGATATTGAAATTTAATTTCCATGTGTGAGCCCAGCTTTCCAGGGTGTCCAGATCCTCTTGCAGGGCCAACCTCCCATCTTGTCCCTCAACTACTGCTCCCATCTTGGTGTCATCAGCGAAGAGACTCATTTCACACCCTATACCCTCCCTGATGTCCGATATGTATGCATTAAACAGGATCGGACCCAGGACCGAGCCCTGCGGTACCCCACTACCAACCTCTCTAGGGTTTGAGAGCTCCCCACAGACCACTGCTCTCTGGGTGCATCCAGCTAGCCAGTTTTCAATCCATCTGACCATCAAAGGGCCTACTCCTAACCCCATCAGTTTCTCCACCAGACCATTGTGGGGGACAGAGTCAAACACCTTGCTGAAGTCCAAGAATAATACATCCACAGGCTTTCCCCTGTCCAGTTCTGATGTTACCCATTCGTAGAACTCCACAAGATTGGTTTGACATGATCTACCTGGCACAAACCCATGTTGCCGACTATCCAGACCTCCCACCTCCTCCAAGTACATCCCAATCATTCCTTTAGTATACTTCCAATAATTTTTCCCACCACGAGGTCAAACTGATGGGTCTATAGTTACCTGATACTTCCTCGACCCCCTTATGGATTGGCACCATGTGCTCTCGCCAATCCTAGGTACCCTCCCTGTCTCAAGTGACCTTGAAGAGCTCCGCCAGGGTGCAGCCAGTGTGTCCGCCAATTTCCATAGTACTCTCGGATGAATGCCATCCAGCCCAGGAGTTTGTCTTTCTTTAGGGCCTTGAGGACTAACCACACCCTTTGGCGGAGATAGCATCATCCGTCCCCTCCACCTTACTGGCCTTTTTATCCTTATCCAGATGTGACACCCTGGGTACCTCTCCTCCTCTTGCTCCATTTCTGTTGCTTCCTGATCCCACTCACTGCCGCTTCTATCCCTATAATGCCTTGCTTTGTAGATATCCCATCCTCCCTAGTGAACACAGTGGCAAAGTATCAGTAAATACCTCTGCCTGGTCCTCACCTCTTCCACCCACCCTCCTTCTGATCTCAATCTGCTGAGATGGCCCTTAGTTTTTCCACTCCCCAATGTACCGGAAGAACCCCTTTCCCTCCATGTATCCCTCTGTGCCAGCCGCTGCTCTACTGGACTTTGCTCCTCTCACCATCCAGGTGACTTTTCTAGGTGCAAGATGGTACATTTCCTTATCCCTAACCCCTCTTGTTGTTTTATATTTTTTATAGGCCGCCTTCTTTTCTCTGACTGCTACCTGTACCTCACTGGACCACCAGCATGGTTTATGTGACCTTGCTCCCTTATGTTTCAACTTTGCGCAGATCCTGACTGCCTCATGAAGTCCCCATTTTATGACCTCCCATCTCCTTTCCACACTTGTCATTGATGTAATCCCCTTCAAGTGATCCTTGAGAATATGCCCCATGCCCACAAAGTCTGCCCCCCAGAAGTCTACTGCCAGTGTCCAAGATCTCCCCCCTTCCCCCATGCTTATTTGAAACCAGACAGTATCGTGGTCGCTCCCAGTCAGGGGGCCTCTACAACCAGGTCCCTTACCAGATCCCCATCTGCCAGAACCATGTCCAGGACATGCCCCTCCCTTGTGGGCTCCATCACATGCTGTGTTAAGAACACATCCTGGAAGCCATCCAGCAGCCTCTGCTCCTTGGCCACCTTAGAGGACATGGTTCCCCAGTTTGTACCTGGCATATTAAGGTCCCCATCAACACCACTCCTTACCCTTTGGTCCACACTGGGCAATGATGTTGTCCAACAAACCATCCTCTAGAACATCACTCATCCCAGGGGCCTATATACTACACCCAGCTTGACCTTATCTCCTGCTGGGGATCGTAAGGTGACCCATAAGGCCTCCACGTTTCCCTCTGCCTCTTCTACCGTAGCAATTTCTATGTCATCTCTAATGAACATAGCCACTCCACCCCCTCTGTCCTCCTTTATATCCTTCCTAAGCATAGTGTACCCCTGCATGTTTAGGTCCCAGTCATGGTTTTTGTTGGCTCCACATCTCGTGACCGCCGCCACATCCACCTCCCTCTGAATAGCATGAGTCTGGAACCTGCAACTTGTTTCCCAAGCCCTGGCATTTACTAACACCAACCCCACCCTTATCCCTGATAATTCTTTAGTTGAATCCCACCCAGGTTCCTTATACTTCCATCCTCCCTCTGTTCCTCCTGAAACCTCCACCCCAGTCTGTTTCCCCTCCCTTGGGTTTGAAGGCTACCTCATCTGGAGGAGAGGGCTTCTGGTCAGCCCCTTCCTTATCCCTTTCCCCCCTCACAAGTTTAAACCCCACCTTTCTTGAATGTAGTCAGCCATCACCTGTTTAAGGACTTCCTTCCCTAATGGGAGAAGATGAAGCCTGTCCTTGGCATACAGTTCCTTATCCTCCCAAACTCCTTTCCAGTTCCCTAACACCCCCAACCCACTCTCTTCACCCCACTAAATGCCTCATCCTTCTCTTCCCAGGCCATCATCCTCCTTTTGTTTTCCACCACAGGAGCAGTCCCAATTCAGCCTGCAAAAATTAAAAGCAAAAGAATCCATGCATTTGCAGCATTTAGCCACCTAGAACGCCATCATGCTTGTTCTGCCACAGCTCCACATTCAATAATATCGATATTAAAACATGTTAATTCAGAGTCGACAGCATAGTAGCAAAATAGTACTGGTCTCATTCATTGATCGCACAAAAGGTTCTTCTAGAGACCAAAAGCACAGTCTATTGAGGAAAAAAAAGCGACAGTATTTCAACCCAGCGTTTCCAAAAGCATACGGCTTAACTGACCGGTACATCTATTCAGCTACATTTTCCAGTACTCGATAAGTAAGCCACAGCATAGGCATATGCTACATGTTCTACATACAAAACTGGGGAAGGTTTCATTAAAAAATGTAGTTTACGGAGAAAATGCTCTGTTAAACACGGAGTTACAAAGAGCGTTCGCAGCGCTGCTGCCATCTTGCTGCCCTGCCTCACCCCATCGGCCAATGTGTTTTCCTAGAATATGCCTGCTGATTGCTATATAAAAAATAAATATCATTCAGAAGGTATTTTTTACTATGCTTTTTTGGGGAAAAAATTTATTGAGGTACAGCAAATAAATACACACACACACACCATCCTCATGGCCACAACATTCAAAATAAGTACTACAATCTAATATGTTATAAAACAATAAAGAAACTGTTTGTTTATGTCAGTGAACACAATGAAGTTCAGTTTACAGTACATTTCCTTTAAATATTTATTATCCTGTATTTTGTATCCTGGATAACACAGGGGAGATGCTACATCTCATTGTCAAAGGGAGCTTTACTTTACACATTTTTGCACTGTATTTAGTCAAGTTGTTCCAGATTAGATGCAATATCTTGTTTTCAGTGGAGTCATGATTTTAACATTTTTATAATGTATTTATTCAAGGTAGCCTAGTCCAGATGTAAAATACTGTTTTCAGTGTGTTCTGATTTTATACAATGCAATATAATATTGTGTAGATGTAGAGCCCCACTGAAAATAAGCTGCCATGTCTTCTGTGAACTATCCAGGCTAAATATATAGCAATCAGCAGGCATATTCTAGAAAACACATTGTAAAAATGTGTAAAAGGAAGATCACATTGAAACTGCTTCTCAGCAGATCTGCATTCTGCAAATTCATTAGAAATAATGGATAAAAGCATCCCAAAAAGCTCTCCACAGTCATATCAGCTCTGACCAGAATTTGTTATTTATAGGAGGCAAATGTGATTATATGAAACACAATTTAGAGGTGAGAAAGAAATAAATGCTCTTGTTGGGATTTGAACCCTGGGCTGCTTGGAATAATATTCTGCTGCACTACCAGCTTTGCTACCAGAACACTGGAAACCTGGGGATCACAAAAGAACAAATCATTTTCAAAGCACACCGGGGGAAAACCTATTTCTTTCTTGCCTCTAAACAGCTTGGTATTACCCTACCTTCGGCCCAGTGTTTCCAAGCACAGAAAAATACTTCCACATCAATGCTTGGAGAAAGGATGCCTGAGTTAAAGTAATGCCAATACTACATTTGAAATTGTTCAACCCCCCCCCCCAAGAAATATCATGCTTCATATTCAGCAAAGCTCAAGGCTCAAGGGACTTCTTTTTTACTCTAACATCAAATTGTCTTACTTTAAAGGCTTTGTAGTTCCACCCTAATATGTGTATTAATGTAATGTTTGGCAGTACATTTCTTTACTATTTATAAAACAATGTAATAATAGAATAATGCACTACTGCATTCCCAATTCATGCACAAAGTCCACTACTACAGGTTGGTAAGTACCAATCAACTGCAATAAGTGAAAACAATGTCAGATCTTTAAAACTGTAATCTTGGCATGAAACTTGTTGCTTAACAGGGCATCAAGATATTTTAGGGGTCAAATGTTGAATATTTCAGCCTAATCCATGTGAAGGGTCAATGACTGCCAGCCTATTGCAATCCAGGAAAACAATATCAAATCATTTTTATCTTGGTGTGAAACCTATCACTCAAACACTACTTAATGGATCCAGCTGACATTTTCAAGGTATGCAGATGCAGGTATTCCCCACCAAATCCTGCACATTTCAGCCTGATTTTTGCATTTAATCTGTAACCACAGAGCAGTAATTACTGACACATTTCAACACATGAATACAACATCAAATATTAAAACTGTCACCTAGGCATGAAACATGCAACTCAAAAAATTCCCTATGAATGGAGCTGAAAATATGTCATTTAATACTTTCCTACTACATATGGAAACATTCAACCCAATCTGTGTACTGATTCTGTAACTACAACTAACGACCTATTGCAATGCATGAAAAAGTCAAATCTGTGAAACTTATCTTGGCACAAAACCTAAAACTCAAACACTACTCAACAGTTTGGCTACTATTTTCAAGATTCTCAAGTCTAGCCTTTCCCATCAAATTCTGAAAAATTTAGACCGATCTATGCAGCATTTCTGTAACTTCTGTGCAGGTTGATAACTACTGACCCAATGCAATACCTGAAAACTCATCAAGTCTTTAAGACTCTTTTCTTGGCTGGGAACCTGAAACTTAAAAACTTTTCAATGCAGTATAGTGGAATTCTGAGTTTATAGGATCAGCCCTCCTGAACTGGGTGGCAAACTGGTTGGCGGGCAGAAACAGAGAGTGGTGGTAAATGGTATACAGTCAGAAGAGATGCAAGTCACAAGTGGGGTACCTTAGGGATCAGTCCTGGGGTCAGTCCTCTTCAATGTCTTCATCAGTGACATTGCAGATGGACTGGAGGGTAAGGTTTGTCTGTTTGCAGATGACATCAAGATTTGCAACAGATTAGATGATCCAGATAGGGTGGGCAGAATGAGAAGAGATCTGGATAAACTGGCAAAATGGTTGAAAGGGTGGCAACTTGGGTTTAAAGCAAAGAAGTGCAAGATCATGCACATAGGGAAGAGAAACCCTGAAGCCACCTATAGGTTGGGAGGGGAGTTGCTGGCAATCTCAAGGGAAGAAAGAGACTTTGGCATCATCATCACAGATGTCCTGAAATCATCCAAGTAGACCACTAAAGCAGTAGGTAAGGCTAGAGAAATGTTGGGTGCATTAGTAGGCATATCACAAGTTGTAAGAGGGAGGTAATAATCACTCTTTACAAGACACTGGTTAGGCACCATCTGGAGCATAGCATGCAGTACTAGAGGTCACACCTGCACAAGGACATTAACAAAATGGAGGCAGTCCAGAGAAGGGCAACCAAAATGGTGCAGGGACTGCATCAGAAAACATATGAGGACAGGTTAATGGAGCTCAATATGTATACCCTAGAGTAAAGGAGGGAGAGAGGTGATATGAACGAAACATTCAAACATCTTAAGGGCATTAACAAGGTGAAAGAGTCTAACATGTTTCAACATAAGAAAAACAGCAAGACAAGAGGACACAACATGAGATTAGAGGGAGGCCGATTAAGGGGTAATGTGAGGAAGTTCTTTTCACAGAGAGGGTGGTGGATGCATGGAATAGCCTACCACAGGAAAATGGTGGATATGAATACAGTGCAGGGCTTCAAACAGGCATAAGGGAGCAAAACAGATGAGTGTGAATAGATAGGCCATTGACAGAGTAAAGATCTATGGAACATTCACAAGGTAGAAAAAATAGGCAGACTGGATGGGCCTTGTGGTCCTTATCTGCTGTCAGCTTCTATGTTTCTATATTTCTATGAATTGCCCAGTTTTGGATGAAGACATGTGCTGGGTGTTCTCAGGACTGTGTCCCACTTACTGTTTATTGGACCCAGAGCCCACCTCACTGCTAGATGGCTGTAGGAGGCTCTGGGTCTGATTATTTTTGAGATTATCATGTCATCCCCAGTGAAGGTGGTCTTCCCTGCTGCTCTAAAAAGGGCAATGGTGAACCCCCTCCTTAAGAAGCCATTTTTGGACCCTGACATTCTTCTATACTACCGACTTGTCTCAAACCTTCCCTTTCTGGGGAAAGTAATCAAGAAGGTGGTGCCAATGCAGTTAGAGGCTCACATGGAAAGGTATCACATCTATAAGCCTCTCCAGTTAGAATTTTGCTTGTCACACTATGGAGACTGCACTCATCGAGGTGTTCAATGAGCTCCGTTTGGCAAGAGATAGAGGGCATGGTTCCATTCTTGGCCTTCTTGACCTTTCATTGGCATTTGACATGGTTGATCATGTGGTGCTTCTGGAATACCTAAAGCACCATGTGGGACTTACCAGTTCTGTTTTGTGCTGGGTCGAATCCTTCCTGTCTGAAACAACACAACAGATAGTCTTGGATAATTCTGTCTCTGAGATGGCTGCACTTCACTGTGTGATATTCCTCAAGGCTTGATCCTGTTCCTCTGTTGTTTGTATGTACAAGTTGGCTTTGGATGACGTCATCACATGGTAGGATCTGCAGTTTTACTGCTATGCAAATGATACCCAGTTGTACCTGTTATGTGCAATGACTGGGTTCATGCATACCCTGTGCTGTATCAATGATTGAAAGACATCAATGACTAAATGTCTCCAGCTGGTTAAGTCTTAAAGAGCAGGTGTTTACTTCTAATAAATAAGCAACTGACCATTTTATTTATTGTATTTTGATGCATTAGTAATTATTTTCTGCTTTTATAATAAAATATTTTGTTTGTCCAGTAAAACAAGATTGTTTTAGCCTTTGCTTTTCACACTGCTAGTAAAAATATTTCAGTAGAATTCTGGTATTGTAATGTCAAAAACTGATAGCTACTTAGGAGTCCAGTGTACTTAAGTGAGAAACTAAATATATTTTTCTATCTTTTTCAAAAGAAATAGAAACTTCTTTCAGCAATGAAAATTTCCTTTTATATCCTTGCTATATTGTAGTCCGTCTGTATGATGTTGCAGTTTTTTAAACATTAATTGGTTATTCTTTTTTCTTCCCAAGTAAAATCTGCTTATGAAGAACATGTCACCTGCTAAATCACAACAAAATATCACTGGTTTTCAAAAATCACATATTTCTATGAAATATATAATATGTTTACAGTAGAAAATGTTCTCTCTCTTCAAAAACCTGAAAACACGTTTGCAGTTTCCCATTGAAATACATTGTTAGCCTTGCCTGTAAAACTTTTCTGACGTCATCATACAAGAATTCCATTGGATTCATTTTTTACTAATAGTTGGCAAAACACAAATAAAATGATGAAAAGGTAATTACAATTACAAATAAATGCAAACAAAATGATTACAGAGTCATCTAAAAACCCCAAACCTTCATTTTTTTAGACATGCATCCTTACTAAGCACTTGCTCTTTAATCCAAGCAAGGCTGAGGTGATGATTATCAAGCAAGGTTCCTTTGGTTGTGCAATGACAAGGAGCATCACCTGGTTACATAGAACATAGAAACATAGAAGCTGTCAGCAGATAAGGATCACTTGGCCCACCTACTCTGCCCATATTTTCCCTACCTACAGTATATTGACACCGGCAACCCTACTCAGTCCCCAGGCTCCCCACCCCTTATTACTATTGTACTATCCCTCTGTGCTTATCCCATGTATTTTTGAATCTTGTAACCAATTTAGCCCCCATCACCTCTGCTAGGAGGTTGTCCATGTGTCCACCCCTCACTCCATGAAGAAGTACTTTCTCCCATTACTTCTGAGCCTCCCCCACCCTTCTGTCTTCATACTGTGGCCTCTTGTTCTTAAGCATCTTTTTCCTAGAAATATGCTTCCTTCTTCTACCTTGTTTACACCTGTGAGGTAATTGAATTTTTCTATCATATCCCACTTTCCCTCTTGTCCTCCAGGGAGTACATATTTAATTACCTGAGCCCTTCCTCACTGGACTTTTGATGCAGGCCATACACCATTTTTTGCGCTCCTTTGTACTGCCTCCACCCTATCTAAGTCTTTCCAGAGATGGGGCCTCCAGTATTGTATGCAGTACTCAAAGTATGGTCTCACCAGTGATCTATACAGGAATATTATTACCTCCCTCTTCCTGCAAATAATTCCCCTATCTATACATCCCAACATCCTGCCTGCCTTCCCCACTGCCTTGACGCACTGTTTCACTACCTTCAGGTCATCAGAAATGATCACATCTAGGTCTGTTTCCTGCTTTGTGACCATTAATACCACCCCCCCCCCATTTGGTATGTCGTCCCTGGGTACCTGTGCCCCATGTACATTCTTTTGCATTTACTTGTGTTAAAACCCAGCTGCCAAACCCTTGACCATTTCTCTAGTTTTTGTAGATCGTTCCTCATTCTTTTTTCCCCAATGGTGTTTTCACTCTGTTGCAGAGTTTTGTGTTGTCTGCAAACAGGCATATTTTCCCTTCCAGCACTTCCGCAATATCGCTAACAAAGACTTTAAAGAGGACTGGTCCTAATACTGATCCTTATGGTACCCCACTGGTCACTTTGCTTACTATAGAGTGGATGCCATGCCACTACCCTCTGACTCCTATTGCCCAGCTAATTTGCCACCCAATTTACTATTTTGGGACCTACTCCTAGGCTCCCCAGTTTGATTAACAGTCTTCTATGTGGCATGGTGTAAAAGACTTGCTGAAATACAGGTAGGCCACGTCCAC
This sequence comes from Neoceratodus forsteri, assembly GCA_016271365.2. Taxonomy (NCBI): domain Eukaryota; kingdom Metazoa; phylum Chordata; order Ceratodontiformes; family Ceratodontidae; genus Neoceratodus; species Neoceratodus forsteri. Next base: position 460,262,003 of record CM028135.1, on the reverse strand, counting down.
CGCTCCTCCTTGATCTACCTCCCTGGTTACCCAATCAAAGAACTTGATCAGGTTTGTCTGGCAGGACCTCCACCCTGTGAAACCATGCTATCTCTGAGCCTGAAAAATATTGGTAACAAGGTACTGTATTCCCTGATCCTTTTCTTCAGTAATGATTCCATTACCTTGACCACCACCAACGTCAGGCTGACAAACCTGTGATTTCCTATGCCTCCCTATTTTTGCTTTTGTAGAGTGGGACTACATCTGCCCTCCTCCAATCCCCCAGAACCTTCCCCGTTCTCAATTATTGGTTAAAAAGTGCTGTCAGAGGTGTGGCCAGCTTCTCTTTTAGTTCCCTCAGTATCCTGGGGTGCACCCCGTCTGGCCCCATTGCCTTATCTACTTTTACCTTTGATAGCTCCTCAAGCACTCTTTCCTCTGTAAAAAGGCTTGTGTCTGCTTCCTGTCCCTTTGTACCCTTGTCCTTAATCCTTGGCCCATTTCCTACCTCCTCCTCTGTGAATTCTGAATAGAAGTACTTGTTCAGGATATCAGCTTTTTGGTGGTCCTCTTCCACACTACCCCCTCCTTCCCCTTTCAGTCTTACTATCCCTCTCTTTGCCTTTCTCTTTTCACTTATATATCTAAAAAATGTTTTATCCCCTTTGATGTTGGTCTCCTTGGACACGGAGAAGGCATTTGATCGGGTCTCATGGACATACCTTTTTAAGGTCCTAGAGGTCTATTCTCTGCCAAAGGAATTTATTGATAGCATTAAAGTATTGTACCAGATCCCATCAGCCCATATCCTTTGTAATAATGAGATTTCTAAACCCTTCCAAATTACATAAGGTACTAGGCAAGGATGTCCTCTGTAACCCTTCCTTTTTACGTTCGCTTGTGCGCATGCGCAAGGAACGTTGTGTCACAGTACGACTTTTTGGATGTGTTAACCCTCCTGTGCAATCCAATGCTCTATGTAGCAGGCATGATCCTATCCTGCCAATGGATGTGCAAGCTGTCTATGACAGCAGTTCAGCTGCCCTGGTCTTCAGTTCTAAGAAAACGCCTGCTGCAATCAGTGGTGGCAACGTGTATGCATTTAGCATATTCACGTCACCCTTTCCCTCTGCTTGAAATCCCTCCCAGCTTGTTTAGGATAGTTACAAAAGCAAACTACTTCTGTTCAAAATTTGCAAGTGTTTGATCTTTCAGGAAGCTATTTTTACCTTCAAGCTGTATGCGATACAACCGGGCTACCGGTAATGCAACTCAATGCTTCAATATAGACTTTGCATTCATACATAATTTGACTCTTGTAACATACAAATAACCATATTTTCAAAATGTAAAACTTTACTGTAAGAAAATCCTTAAGCCTTCCAGTTTCTGCTTTTTTTAGCAGGCAGAAACGAAACTGATTGCGGCCTGCTGTAAGATAGTACTATAGTACTTCACACTGCCTAAAGGCCAATTTTCAGCGGTAAGCAAAGCAAGGTAGCAATGTATTAGCCTCTTCAGTTTGGAGGAAATTCATTTAACACTTGAAATGTTATTGGGCAACAACATCGCTAACTTTTACCAAGCAACATTCTTATCTTCTATTTGTTTTAGCAAATGACATGTACACAAAAATAGCTTAGAACAGAAGTACTGCATTGCAAAATAGTTTAACCATGGCAGCTGAACTGAGATGCAGTATCTCATTTTCAGTGGGGCTCGGTCTCTGACACTTTTCAGCTGGCTGTGAGGAGTACTTGGAGGTCAAATAACAATATCAAGGTTACCCTGCGGCTGTGGTGGGATCTGAACCTTCGGCCTCCTGGTTCACAGTGCTGTGATAGAACCACAGAGCCACACTACTATCCCCAAACAATGACGACACAAACTGTAACTAGCAAATGAAATTTATAAAGCATAAAGTATTACTAACTAGCAAACTAAATACATAAAGTATTACTACACGTTGTCGTCCAGTGTGGTGGTTGCTGCATCTCTTTGCAATCTGCTCCTCCATCGTAGTTCAGGAACCAGGCCTTGGCATCTACTGTACAGTAATGTCCATAAGTACTCCCTGGCTGCCCGCAAGCCATTTCCTCCTCAGGCATCCTCCATCACAGTCCCCGCTGCCCTGTAGCTATCATCAGCATAACTCCTTTCTGGCTTTGAAACCAGTCTCTGACAAGTCAGCGGTATTTATTAGTGCTAGAGCCCAAGTGGTGCTTTGCCTCAGATGCATTCTATTCCGCTACAGAAACACATTAAATTGTCAGTCCACGTTACTGGATGCCCACTGACAGAGAGCAGGTAGGTACTTTAAATAAAATGCGTGGTAGGCATCAAACAGCAGTCTATGGGTTAACTCTTCTCGCTGAAACAAACTTTTCCTGCTCCAAGCAACCCTGCTCCACGGAGTGCTTACAGCAGGCTGCAGCGGAGTAGATATGATTGACAAAGGCCCTGACCTGTCAGAGACTGCTGACTGTGACAGTCTCGGCAGACTACCAATCTTGTTATTAACTGGGCGGGCTGTAAACTGTTCCAGGATAGGTCAATGGGAGCTGTGCTTGAACCGTTCTTGCAGACCAGAGGTAAAAAATGTAATCCACTATCTGCCCACACATTAGTGGCCTGATCAAACTGGACTGGAATAGTTCCAAGAGTCTTCTTAAAACCGTCAATTTTCACTGTTCCTATCATTTATTAATAGTAGATCTATATAAAATACTCATTTTTTTTATCAAGAGATATTTAAAGAAAGTAACTATCTGTGTGGGGTCTGTCGGGGTCTTATTTAACTAATCTTCATCTCTACATTCCACCCGACTTCAGCTGTGGGGCACTTCATTACTGCTAAGCTGTTTGTAGCCACCACCAGTGTCCAGCGCGCGCAATATTTTCACGGACTGTCATTTCTATATTTTGTTTGCCAACACTATGTGGCAGGCTAACATTATCTATAAAGAGGGCAGACAATCTAGGCTTTTTGTAATGCACTGTAGAAGAGGATGGACCATTTTAATTGAATTAAAACATATAATCCATGGAATTATGCAATGCGGCATGCCCAGGACACATATTCTTCCTGGTTACGTTAGAAAATTATACAGTCCAAATTATGCAACGGAGAATGTGGCGATGTGGGACTGGGGTGGGAGGTGGGGGGTGTATGTTCCCTCAAAAGTCTTTAGCCATGCAGGAACTTTGTGGGGTAATGTAAAATCTGAGCCCCCACTATTCATTCTCCGTCGCTATAACAGTGAGTATAAAACATAGCTGCCCAGATTAATTACAAGCGTAAAACTGCCCAGGGGGGAAAATCAACTTACTGGATTTCCGTCTGGACTTCCACTTTTATATCTAAATTGTGAAGGTCAATGAAATATGGCAATAGCTCCTCTCACTGGCCAGTAAACATTTTGCATGGAATACTACATGACATACTGCAGTCATTTTTTTGTACATTTTTATGTTCGCTTGCGCGTATTCGCAAGGAACGTTGTGTCACAGTACGACTTTTTGGAGGTGTGTGACCCTCCTGTGCAATCCAATGCTCCATGTAGCAGGCACGATCCTACCCCACCAATGAATGTGCAAGCTGTCTATGACAGCAGTTCAGCTGCCCTGGTCTTCAGTTCTAAGAAAACGCCCGCTGCAATCAGCGGTGGCAACGTGTATGCATTTAGCATATTTAGGTCACCCTTTCCCTCTGCTTGAAATCCCTCCCAGCTTGCAATCACACTGAACAAACTTTTGCCCCGCTATGTAGAGACACTAAATAAAAGATCAATTAAATAAAATGTAAAGCAGGTCCGGTAACTTAATCTGCCAAAAAAATTATTTCTGTCACCACACTGAGCCTCTTCCTAAAAGTAAATAAACTACAGTTCAACAAATCAGCTAAACTATAGAGTGGCGGATTTGCCACGAGGAAGTGGGGTAGGGGAGAGGACAGTACTGATCAGAACAAACACCAGCTACTGTAGTCGGAATGGTGCAGCTTCTTCCTCCTCTTCAAAGGTGACTTGGTGGTTGGCTGAAGCCGAAGATTTCGGCTACCCTGGCTCTCTCCCTCGTTCTGTCGCAGCAGTCGCTCCTCAGTCACTGCAGCTCTCGTGCCCCTCCCATTAGACCCTCCCACCCTCCATCAGTCCCATGCCACCGCGCTGCCCTTCTCCCCAGCAGCAGCAAGCAGCAACAGCTATTCCATCCCTCTGTGCTAGATAACAGCATGGGGACTTCTGCAGCCGGCTGCCACCGCACACATACACACACTTACATGCCACACAGGTGGAGAAGCTGCAGCACAAGCGGCGCCTGTTGAGCTCCTCTCTCATTTTCGGGTGGGGGTTTCCTTTTTCTCTCTGCTCCTGCCTGTCATGACAAAACATGGAAGTCGGGCATGACCAGCTGCCCGAAGAAGGGTTCGAGCAATTGAAGCTGAAAAGCAGACCGAAAGATGCGTCCCAGACCCTCACACGACTAGTTGTTGACTTCTCCACCACTGTCCAACAGGATTACACTGCTCATGCCTGGCTCACCTCCCGCACCCTCCCACTGCCTACTGTCTGCCCCATTCCCTCCGTTCCCTGTCCCGGCACCTGGAGTAAAAGTAAACCCTCCCGCTCCCTCCCACTGCCTGCTGTCCACCTCACTCCCTCCGTTCCCCGTCCCGGAGTAAAAGTAAACCCTCCCACTCCCTCCCACTTCCTGCTATCCGCCCCGCTCCCTGTCCTGCCACTCAGAGTAAAAGTACAGCCTGCCGCTCCCTCCCCACTGCCTGCTGTCCACCTCACTCCCTCTGTTCCCCACCCCAGCAGCTGGAGTAAAAGTACACCCTCCCGCTTCCTCCCACTGCCTGCTGTCCGCCCCACTCTCTCAGTTCCCCGTCCCACCAGCTAGAGTAAAAGTACACCCTCCCGCTCCCCCCCACTGCCTGTGGTCCACCCCGCTCCCTCCGTTCCCCATCCTGACACCCAGAGTAAAAGTACACCCTCCTGCTCCCTCCCACTGCCTGCTGTCTGCCCCGCTCCCTCCATTCCCCATCCCAGCAGCCGGAGTAAAAATACACCCTCCCACTCCCTCCCGCTACCTGCTGTCCACCCCGCTCTCTCGGTTCCCCATCCTGGCAGCCAGAGTAAAAGTACACCCTCCCACTCCCTCCCACTGTCTGCTGTCCACCCCACTTCCTCCATTCCCTGTCCCAGCAGCCGGAGTAAATGTAAACTCTCCCACTCCCTCCCACTGCCTGCTGTCTGCCCCACTCCCTCAGTTCCCCGTCCTGGGAGCCGGAATAAATGTAAACCCTCCTGCTCCCTCTCACTGCCTGCTGTCCACCCCGCTCCCTCCAGTCCCCATCCCGGCAGCCAGAGTAAATGTAAACCCTCCTGCTCCCTCTGTCTGCCTGCTCTCTGCCCCACTCCCTCTGTTCCCCATCCTGGCATCCGGAGTAAATGTAAACCATCTCACTGCCTGCTGTCCGCCCTGCTCCCTCCGTTCCCCGTCCCGGCATCCGGAGTAAATGTAAACCCTCCCGCTCCCTCCCACTGCCTGCTGTCCACCCCACTCTCTCAGTTCCCCGTCCCACCAGCTGGAGTAAAAGTACACCCTCCCACTCCCTCCCACTGCCTGCTGTCCACCCCACTCCCTCCGTTCCCTGTCCCAGCAGCCAGAGTAAATGTAAACTCTCCCACTCCCTCCCATTGCCTGCTGTCTGCCCCACTCCCTCCGTTCCCTGTCCTGGGAGCCGGAGTAAATGTAAACCCTCCTGCTCCCTCCCACTGCCTGCTGTCCACCCCGCTCCCTCCATTCCCCGTCCCAGCAGCCAGAGTAAATGTAAACCCTCCTGCTCCCTCTGTCTGCCTGCTCTCTGCCCCACTCCCTCTGTTCCCCGTCCTGGCATCCGGAGTAAATGTAAACCATCTCACTGCCTGCTGTCCGCCCCGCTCCCTCCGTTCCCTGTCCCGGCATCCGAAGTAAATGTAAACCCTCCCACTCCCTCCCACTGCCTGCTGTCCACCCCACTCCTCCATTTCCCATCCCGGCACCCAGAGTAAAAGTACACCCTCCCGCTCCCTCCCACTGCCTGCTGTCCACCCCGCTCCCTCCGTTCCCCACCCCGGCAGCTGGAATAAAAGTAAAACCTCCTGCTCCCTCCCACTGCCTGCTGTCCGCCCTGCTCCCTCCATTCCTCATCCTGGCAGCCGGAGTAAATGTAAACCCTCCCACTCTCTTCCACTGCCTGTTGTCCGCCCCGCTCCCTCCGTTCCCTGTCCCAGCAGCCGGAGTAAATGTAAACTCTCCCACTCCCTCCCACTGCCTGCTGTCTGCCCCACTCCCTCAGTTCCCCGTCCTGGGAGCCGGAATAAATGTAACCCTCCTGCTCCCTCCACTGCCTGCTGTCCACCCGCTCCTCCAGTCCCCATCCCGCAGCCAGAGTAAATGTAAACCCTCCTGCTCCTCTGTCTGCCTGCTCTCTGCCCCACTCTCTGTTCCCCATCCTGGCATCCGGAGTAAATGTAAACCATCTCACTGCCTGCTGTCCGCCTGTCCCTCCGCCTCCCGTCCCAGCATCCGGAGTAAATGTAAACCCTCCGCCCCTCCCACTGCCTGCTGTCCACCCCACCCTCAGTTCCCGTCCCACCAGCTGGAGTAAAAGTACACCTCCCACCTCTCCCACTGCCTGCTGTCCACCCCACCCCTCCGCCCTGTCCCAGCAGCCAGAGTAATGAAACTCTCCCACTCCTCCCACTGCCTGTCTGCCCCACTCCCTCCGCTTCCTGTCCTGGGACCGAGTAATGTAAACCCTGCTCCCCTCCCACTGCCTGCTGTCCACCCCTGGCCTCCATTCCCTCGTCCCAGCAGCCAGAGTAAATGTAAACCTCCTGCTCCTCTCTGTCTGCCTGCTCTGCCCCACTCCCTCTGTTCCCGTCCCTGGCATCCGGAGTAAATGTAAACCATCTCACTGCCTGCTGTCCGCCGCCTCCCTCCGCTCCTCGTCCCGCATCCAGAGTAAATGTAAACCCTCCCACTCCTCCTCACTGCCTGCTGTCCACCCCACTCCTCCATTTCCCATCCTGGCACCCAGAGTATGCACACCTCCCGCCTCCTCCCATTGCCTGCTGTCCACCCCGCCTCCCTCCGCTCCCACCCCGGCAGCTGGAATAAAAGTAAAACCTCCTGCTCCCTCCCACTGCCTGCTGTCCGCCCTGCTCCCTCCATTCCTCATCCTGGCAGCCGGAGTAAATGTAAACCCTCCCACTCTCTTCCACTGCCTGTTGTCCGCCCCGCTCCCTCCGTTCCCTGTCCCAGCAGCTGGAGTAAAAGTAAACCCTCCCTCCCACTGCCTGCTGTCCACCCTGCTCCCTCCGTTCCCCGTCCCGGCACCCAGAGCAAATGTAAACCCTCCTGCTCCCTTCCACTGCCTGCTGTCCACCCCACTCCCTCCATTCCCGGTCCCGGCATCCGGAGTAAATGTAAACCCTCCTGCTGCCTCCCACTCCCTGCTGCCTGCTCCGCTCCCGGTCCCAGCACATATGGTGAATTTATATGGGGGATGCTCCTCCATGATGCAGCTTCTAAGTCAGCAGCAAGCCTGCGAGTGGTAAAGACCCCAGAACTGCAGATCGGTGGTTCCCCAGTCAACAAGTTGGCCGCAAAGCTGCTCTGTTCCTCAGTGTTCCCGGTACCCCACTTGTAGTGTTTGCTGTGAGTTTTTACTTTACAATTAATGTTTTATGGGCTTTGTACCCGTACTCAATGAATGAAACTTAAGTTTATTTACCCCATAGTGTGTAATATCAAGCTGTCTTTATTCTGGACTCCTAGGTTGGTATGGCGGTAGTTGGACCTAGTGAAGGCGGGCTGGAGGAGGTGCGACCGACATGTTGGAAACTGTTTTGGAGGATGCTTACTCTGGAGAAATAGGGGAGATTTGTTCGGAAGAAGTAAAACTCATGAGCCTTAGAGATACCTGTAGTTTACAGTTGTTATAGACTCTGAGGTTTGGAGCATGGAGCTACATTTGGAAACTCTTGCATCACCTTTAATTGAACATGTTTTTATTTTTCATTTCAGGTAGACTGTAGAAAAAGCTGATTTAGCGATAGGTAGTGGTTGCCTTACAGATGAATTTTTAGTGGGTTCATTTAGTTCATTGTATAGTGGTGCCACAATATTGTTTTAGTGTGTTTCAATGTGCCACATGTGTAAACTATGGAACCGGAAACATAATTGCATAAGGCTGAAAACTATTGATGATTATTACACAGAACTCTCATGGAGTCTGACTTGCTGGCAGTTATATTATTTATATTAATCCCTTGAAGTTTACCTTTTTTAGTGAACTATTTATCAGTGTATTGTGATTATAGAGAGATAGAGTCCTAGGCCCTACTGACTTCCGACTTAACGAGAGGTGAGCCATGCCTTGGATTCATGTGGTGGGATTTTTACCCCTGTAAAATCTCTCTTTTTTAGAGATGCTGTTTTGTGATAAGATAATCTTTCTCAACAGGTTTTGCTTGGCTTTTTAAGTGTTTTTTAAAGAGTTCAGCATGTAACTGGAGCCTTCTGGTCCCTAGCTGTAAATCACTGTTCTAACAAATGGATTTCTAAATGAAAATAACTGTACACTGCTTTACATTTATTTTGATGTGAGGTGATCCAGGGAAAATTGTGGTCTTTGCGCTGCGGACCCTCATGACGGTGAAATATTAGCGGTATGCAACATACTGTAGACTTAAAAAGCCCTATGAGGATTAGTATTTTAGGCGAAAAGCTGATTAATAATTCTTTGCCATTTTATTCTTATTTTTAATTTTTAGGCTGTATATTTGGGATGTTGTGGTATGTCTTTGTATGTCATGTATTTATAGTAAGGCATGCTTTAGCATACAGTACCTACCTGGATTTAACCTAGGAATTTCAAACTTTGTTCATCATCTACTGACAAATCCTTCCATTCCTTAGCTATGTGGGATCTGTTATCAATTACTTCTGATGGAGTGGAGATTGAAGATATTTTTCAACCTCTGGGCAGGTCTGTATGTTACAGCTCACAGGTTTGCTTTCTAAGTTATCTCACTATGGGCTGATTTGGCCCTCGGATGGGGATTTATCAGTGCTTAAGTTGGCCTCTTCATAATGGTGGTTTCCTTGAAGCAGTCGGCCAGTTTGGAATAGGTGGCTTTGGAAATTTTTTTACTACTATGGTGATCTCTCTCTCTCTCTCTCTCTCTCTCCCTCCTCTTTCTCGCTCCCCATCATGTTGCTAGGGGGCTGAGAGAGAGAGAGAGAGAGAAACAGAGAGCAGTTCAGTGCATTTCTTTCTGAATGGACCTGAAGTTTACAATAGAGATTATCTTACTGTTCCGTTCCCTATTAGGTCAGTGATGCACACTTAACAAATGAATAGCAGTTAAGGATTTCACAGTTTATGGTAGCAAATGTTTTTTTTTCCTGTGTGTTTTTTTTACAGTGACATGACAGACTGCAAATAACAGCTTCATTACATCACAGTTAACTGACTCAATTACAGTAAATGCCCAGACCCCCATAGCAGTCTAGCTATTCCACTACTTGCAAACTACTACACTCAGAGCGGCACATTTGGGTACATGCTAAATAATGACTTAGAACCACAATGGGTTTCATCTGATAAATAGACTTGGTATTTAACAACCAGGGTCCTGACATTTATAAAGTTCATATCTGGGGAAATTGTTTGACCAGAAAAGGCACACCAAACCAGAACTTGGTTCCAGATGCAACCTGACAGCACAAGGAAGTTAAGTGACTTGCTCAAGGTCACACAGTATGCAAGAAGGAGCTAATGGGATTCAAACCGACCTCTCCAGGTTTGCAGCTCACTGCCCTTAACCACTATGCTATAATGTCTCCTATTTCATTTGGACCTTCAAAGTGGCCATTGTGAGAACTGTGCAAACAACTCATATTAGGCATGCTTTATATTCTTTAATTTTCTTCTACTACTATGCCATGGTTTTCTAATTTTAATAGACAAAAGAGTCAAGACATGAAAATTACAATGATGTCATTTTTTGCATTACTCTAAAATGCAGTAGGATACTTGCAGTTTACCAGTGGCAGAAACAGTCCGTTAGCTTTACCAGCTCTTCATATGTTCATGCATGCACACATTGTGTATTCACAATAATGAGGCTGAGAAACATATAAGCCACAATATAGTCTGATAATATGATGTGCTGCTAATTGCCTTACTTACCTCTACTGTCATGATGTCCTGTGTGAACACGTCTGTCCTACTAACGTTGCACCACTCCACACTGTCATTGTATATCTCCTTCAATACATTGTTTAATACATATAAAATACATTAATCAACACCATAGCAGTACATGGCAGCACTTCTGTGATTGTCATGTCTTTCTGACTTACTAATGCTATTCATGTTTTGCACTAGGCTAAGCCAGAGAGAACCCCTGCTGTGTTTCAAATGCAGACCTCAAGAGATCCAACAGGAGATAGACACACTGTAGCCATAGACTGCCTGTCTGATAGCATGTCATAAAACGTACAAAGTATCACTTTCTGCTGCTTTCAATGCTACAAAGTGCTCTATAGCAATAACAATTCTAAGATAAGACACATCAAGTACAGCACTGTTCTCAAACCCTATTTACAAACTTAGAAATCCAGAAAGAGAAAAGGAAAGCTGCTACCCTAATTCACAGGGCTGCTCAACCACAAAAAAACAGTTTCAGCTTCACTGCTCTTTATTAATAAATACTACTGCCAACCGTGTTATTGGTGAGCAAATTCATGGATGGTCAAATGATAAGGGAAAAAAAAAGAGAAAAAAACCTTTCCATAGCACTTTAAATAATGCAAAAATGATTTATTTCCCACAACTTAACTACAAATTGCAATAAAGTGCTTACACCAATTTAATGTATTACAAAAGTACGGTCTCCTACCATACATATGCCCTGCCTTACTCCAGGCACCTAGGCACTATCCACACTACTAAACCCCGTGCTTCACGCTGCAGCTTCCTGAGGGGGTGCTATTCCATATCCCCTTCATTCTTCAGTACTCAAACTTCATGTGCAGCATAATTACAAAATCCTAAAATTTAACAACTACCTTAATCACTTAAATGAGGCTAAATTTATCAACAAAGTGGCCATTACAGCTTCTGTTTCATTTATATGTTAAACAGTTCTATTGCAAATAAATTTAAACATTGCTTGAAGTTCTAAAATAATAGACTGTTCACATTAAATGTATTCACAGCATATGCAATTCAAGAACCTATGCCCTGCCATATGTATGATTCCATTGTTGTACACTTTAGGTTTACAATCTGTATACAACAATATATATATGTGTAACAAGACATCCCATTCAATATAGCCTCTTACAAAAATGCAGTACCATGCCATATCAATCCATTAAACAAGCAGTTATGTTAATTCTATTGTTCCTAATTCTAAAACAAAAACTGAACTCCAAATTCACAGTATCATAGTATGACTGCTACTCAATTCCATTTAATTTACTAACATTCACCACTGAATGGTCTCGCCCTTAACAGAGTCAGATTGCACTCGTTATTGACACTATACTCCCTAAAACGAGTCACATGCAAATCTTTTCCAATTCATTTGCAGCCCATAATTAAGGCTTCAAATTCATATTTATCGAACTTGACAGCAAAAGAAAAAAACTAAGCACAAGGACAACCAGAAGTAATACATGACGAAAATACAGCGATTGATCCAATGTTCAGTATTTCTTGCATTTTAAATGTCATACTTCAGTTCTACATTAAATTGTATGTGATTGATTGAAAAGAAAAAACAAAAATCCCCCCCCCAATTCTTTAACCAGGAGAGACACACTAAGCTGAAAACTTGTTTCCAGGTCTAACCTGGGAGCACAGGGAAGTTAAGTGACTTGCTCAGGGTCACACAGTATGCAAGTTGGGGCTGTGGGATTCAAATCCAGGTCTCCAAATTTGCAGCTCAGAGCCTTAAACCACTGTGCTATACTGCATCCAATGTAAACTGTTTATTTGTGTATTTGGCGATTTAGTTAATTCTCCAGCAATTTTAGCATTATCGAACACTATGCCTTGAATAGTAGCAGAGCAACACTACACCCTAGCAACTTTGCACTTTGATGACAGATTGATAAATATAACTTTGAAGCCTTAATTATGGGCTGAAAATAAACTGGATAAAATTTGCATGTGATTCATTTTAGCAAGTAAATACTGTCAATAACGAGTGCAGTCTGACTGTGTAATGGGTGCGCTCATTCACTGACACACATGACTAAATTGAATTGAGTGGCACTTATACTTACTATACTCTGAACTTGGAGTTCAGTTTCACATGTAGGTATTGGAGGAATGGATTGACAGCTGATCTCTTACTATACCTGCACACTGAAGCAGACTTAGATAGGCCAGGTGATCTGCTTCTGCTGACACATACATATGTTTGTATGTTCACCATATACTGCAATAAATATGGCTATATGGTATAACTTCATTCTTAACATTACTATCTTTATCATACCTCTGCATTCCTATGCTTTCTATGGCAAGCCCTACTCTACAAAACCGTCCCTTTTTCCCCTCATAAGTACCCTTCCCACCCTCCGCCCCCTCAGTTGTTACTGTCTCCCTGCACCTATGAACACCTGAAATTGTCTGCCATCACTGTTACAGCCCATGACACTAAGGCACACACCCCCAACACCCTCACTCTTTGCACGGTGGCAAGGTGGGGAGGCAGTTGACATTACTACAATATCTCACTGCCATGCCTATTATGCATCTGTCACTCCTGTACTACCAATGCCAATACCAGCAAGCAAACATTCGGCATTGGCAAATGCTTGTTAAATTATGTGCATATCTCGGCCACTTTCATGAATTTTGACACCGAATTTTCAGCATGGTGTTCTTGGGACCCCACCTCATGAATTCAGTCACTGTCATGTCATTATTCAGTCCCAAAAGGTGATTTTGTGGTCACTGCATGGAATCACTTTTTGGGACAGATTACCAAAACAACAGTGTCACTGTTCATGAGGTGGTGTCCCAACAAGTCTATGCTGCAAATCTGGTGAAAAAATTCAAACAAATGGCTGTGTTATGAGCGTGCGTTGTGCAGTTTCCACGCACACTCGTAACTTCACAAATTTGTAAAATTTTAATTCCAGATTTTCAGCATTGCCATTTTTTCACACCTCCTCATGAACAGTGCAGCTGTAATTTTTTACATCCTAGCAAAATAGTGTTTTCATGCATCTGGCACACAATGGCGTGGTTGATGTGGGAAATCAATGTGCAGGGCAGATTATGAAAACCACAGTAACACTTTTCATGAGTGGAGGTCACAAAATGACTAAGTTGAAAATTTGGTGAAAAAATTCCAAAACATGACAGTGTTACAAGCGTGCATTGCACAGTTCCCATGCACACTCCTAACTACAACAATTTGTAATATTTGCATTCCAGATTTTTGACATTGGCATTTTGTCACACCTCCTGATGAACAGTGCAGCTGTCATTTTTCCCACACTGGCCTAAATGTGTTTCCACACATGCAGCACACAATGGCGCTGTGGGGAATTAACCGTTCGGGACAGATTAAGAAAATCACAGTGACACTGTTCATGAGCAGAGGTCCCAAAATGCCTATGTTGAAAATTTGGTGACAAAATTCCACAAAATGACTGTGTTATCAGAGTGCATTGCGCAGTTCCTACACAGGCTCGTAACCTTGACAACGACTGGCGCATTACAGTTTCTAAGACAGACGATTAAGATGTATGAGGCTGAAATGTAAATCTGATGCAAGAGGAGTTGCAGACAGGTACTCTGTTGGGACATGGGTGCTGAAGGGACATGGATACAACTACGTGGGGGGGGGCTGTTTAAATGCCAAACATCATTGCAAATATCTGCAAGCGAACGTTCGGCATTGACAAATGCTTGTTAACCTTTATTTGGAACCACTTATTAGGATGATCAATCAGTCAGCAGCAATTAAAGGGATCATGCTAAATTGATCTTCCTTTAAATTATCAGCCTTTGCAGACAATATTTTATTACACCTAAAGGACTGGGAAAACTCACTCCTAGCAACTCTTGTAGTAATCTCAGATTTTAGTTTCTTTTGGGCTATAAATTAAATCTTTCTAAAACCACAGTTTACCCCCTCTTTCTATTCCAAAGTCAATTGCTTCATCTTTAGGACTCACATGGGATACCTTGCCCCAACGTATCTAGGAATAAAGATCTCCAGGAATCTTGGCAAATTAAAACAACTTGATCTAGACCCAATCCTTCTGCAACTGAAGGAGGATCTCAACAGATGGAAACACCTCCCCTCGACTCTGTGGGGAGGAGTAAATATCATTAAAATGTGTGTCCTCCCAAAAATAATGTATCCCTTGGGTATGCTTAATGTCATTCTACCAAAAACATGTTTTAAAACCCTTACTGCCCTTTGTTCCTCTTTTATTTGGGTGGACAAACTGCCCTGGAGAGCATATACTAAATTGTCCCGACCCTACCACCATGGTGGTTTACAGGTACCTGATTTTTTTAAGTATTATCTGGCCTTACATTGTGCCTCATATTTTAACTGGGTAGTGCCCAGATTCTCTGAAGAACACACCCCCAGTTGACTTGTAACAGAAAAAAGTTTAGTCCAAAAGCACAAGATTTCCCTAGTCTTACTACTATATCTCCCAAATGCTAGAGTACTAGCAAATCTCTGGAAAACTCCTATCAGATGGAGCATTAAAGCTCACTATCAATTATGTCATCTTTTAAAAATAAAGCCCACCATAATGCCTGAACAACCCTTATTTCAAAATCTTAACTTTTGTATTGCAATAAAACCAGTTAAGCCCTCTTTTTGCCCTATACTCAGGGCCCCGGTGTTCTGTGGCAGAATTTTCTGAATTCTGCGGCAGGGCTCCTTGACTTCTGCAGCAGCATTTTCTGATTTCTGAGGCATGATTTATTCACGTCTCTGGCAGAATGCAGTCCTGTCATTGGCTAAATATGATGTGATGTCATCGATGATATCACATGCTGAGCATAGAGAAGGGGCTTCAGGTTAAATGAGATGGGAAAGAAAGCCTGACACTATGGAAAAACAGTATATTTATATGAAAATTCACCAAAAACAATGAATTCTGAGGCACTATATATATTCTGCGGTATGATGCAAATTCTGTGGCAAATTCTGCAACTGCAGAACCGCAGAATTCCTGGGGCCTTGCCTATACTATCACATCTGGCAATACAAGACTTTTTAGTGGAGAAGGAGTTGAAACCATTTAAAGAGATTTGTAAACAATTCAATCTTCCTGTTAACCTTTATTTTAAGTTTCTACAACTCAGTAATTGTATTCGACAGTGTTTGAAAAGTCCCTTCATGTGCTGGGATTATGATAACAGTTTTTCTAACTTTATCCAATATATTGGAAAGAGGAAGGTGGTATCTAGCCTTTACAAACTTCTTTTGAGTTATGACCTGTTTGCGATCTCTAGCCCTGCATTATACTGGCAGAATTTGCTGAAACTAGATTGGTCTGTGAATCAGTGGCAATCCATCTGGTCTTCAATTTACATTTATTTGAAGCAAGACAACCTAAGACTCATACAATTAAAAATTTTGAATAGTTTATATCAAACACCAAGCATACTTTATCATATGCAAAAGCTAACTACCCTGGCTTGCCCAACATGCCAGGCAGAAGTGGCCACCTTATATCACAAACTTTGGGAGTGCACCACTGCAAAGCGACTGTGGTCCCTGATTTTTAAGAAGTTAACCCCTTTATTCGGTGATGATACTTCTTTTAAATTTAAAATCTGCCTGTTAGGAAACTATTCTAAAATAAAAGATCTTAATCACAAATATTATTTGGCATTGTCTATGGTGGCGGCTAAACTAATCCTAGCTAGACATTGGATGGGTAACTGGAATCCATCACTATCTGAATGGATTCAAGAATGTCTGATGGCTATTGTTGCTGAGTGTATAACAACTGGTTATAACTCTACTTCACCCCGTGCATATCAACGTTGGTCCCGCTTTTATGACTACTTGCTCAAATATGCATAGGGTAGAATCTATTTAATTTGTATTAATGGTTGTAAATACAGAATTTTTTTTAATCATAAGCACACGGGCTGAGGGTGGGGGACTGGGGGGAGGGTAGAATAGGTTTAACAGTATTGTTTGCTATATGCTCTTTTATGATTCTTTTGTATTTTTGATGTGTTCCTAAGCTTTGTTATTCTTACATGATGACTCCCATGGCCTACTGTTTTTTTTATTTTGAAAATTCAGTAAAGTTTACTATGTTTTAAAAAAATGTTTTATCCCCCTTTGTTGCGGATTTGGTGATCCTTTCTTCTGTCTGTGCTTTTGCTCTAATTGTCTTCCCTGCCTCCCTTTGTTTCTCTTGATAAATCTCCCTATCTCTCTCCTTCTGTATCTGTTTGTACACTCTAAATGCTCTTCTTTTTGCTTGAACCATTTCCGCAATCTCCTTAGAGAACCATAGTGGTCTCTTTTTAGGGCTGCAGTGGGCAGAGCCCTGCAGACCTACTGGTTTCAAAAAAAGTCTTCACATTCCTTGCATTCTTCGCAACTGAACAACATGTTGCAGTTCCATCACAGTCGCCTCCACATCTGTGGAGCACTGTAGTCGCACTGCACTATTTTTAACTTGTAAAAAATGTCAGACCATTCTGATCAGACACTGGGGGATTGGGTCCCAACAGTGTCACTCTTATGGGGGGTGCTGAGAGGCAGGGTCAGGTGGGGGGCATATTTCTAATTTTAAAGGAAAACATATGGCAATTTAGAACACGGAACACTCTGTTGTTTCCAGGATGGCCACTGCAATCTACTGTGCTAGCACTAGCACATGAGCATAGTAGTGTGGTAGTTATCTTGTCATGGCAGAGTGTATTGCACTGCCATGACTGCCTTTTTTTTTTTTTCTTTAAAATTATGCATGTTCCCTCACCTGACCCTTCCTCCCAGCACCCACCCCCAAAATATAATAGTGACATTGAAAAGCTCACCCCCACTGTCATGCTTGTTTTTTATTATGTATACACCTCACCCAACCCTCCTCTCAGCACCCACCCCCACCCAAATGCATAGCAATGACACTGAAGGTGCCCAATCCCCAGTGTTGCGACTCGTAATCCTATCCTAATAGTGACACTTGGGGTACTCTAATCCTCCATTGTCCCTTGGACCTTTTTATATAAATATATTTCTCCCCCCCCCCCCACACCAGGCAAGACAATGGAACATTATTTTTACTGCTGTGGTGTTTTTATATATTTCCAGTGATGAGTGCCCAAAGTCACCGTGGATGATTGTATTATTTATTCATGAGCATCACCTTCCTTGTGTACACTTTTTGTTTTATTGTCTGTAACTAACCAACCAAACTGAATGCCTTAATTTTGTCATGGCATTGTCTGAAAAGTACCATTGAGAAATGGGGGAGGAGGCAATCTAGACAAGCCTCTTGGTTTCCTTCTGCTTTTTATACCCTAGTAAATACTAGCAAGATATGCCAACCTTTTG
This sequence comes from Neoceratodus forsteri, assembly GCA_016271365.2. NCBI lineage: Eukaryota > Metazoa > Chordata > Ceratodontiformes > Ceratodontidae > Neoceratodus > Neoceratodus forsteri. The sequence continues at coordinate 460,244,394 of CM028135.1, read as the reverse complement.
GAAATTATCCTTTAAATCACATTTAAGGGATCAAAATGTTTTTCAGCCCATGCAACAATAGCTGATGCTGTACAACAGGGGTCTGTTTTGGACCTTCAACTCTCATTATTTATAAAAAAAATCTTCCATCATTAAATAACCAAATGTATTTTAATGTATATGCTGGTCACACACCTATCTATTGTAATGGTATACTTATTGGGAATGTTTGTCCAATCAAAACTCATATGCAGGATGATTTTGGACCAAGTGTATATAGAAGGAAAAATTACACAGCAATAAAAGCATTATGACCAATGCAAAAAAAAAAGGAAGAAAAAAGATCTACTACAAAGAACTGCTCACTACTCAAAAAGTTAACCTGAGAAACTTTTCAAGCCATTGACACACTCAGTAGATCTCATAGTTCCCTGCATACCTCATCACTTACTGCTCTGAATCTACATACATTTTTTTGACAGCTGAGAACAGTCCCTCATTCCAGCTTAACTCCAGACCCTCCAAAAGACAGCTGTTCCTCAATTCTTTCAGTCTCATTTCTGAAGACGGTATTTTCAATACATTAAAAAACTCTGCTTCAAAGTAATCTCTTCTAGACCCCACTCCAACCTGATTAATCAGAAACTCTTTGCATACCCTTTTCCAATTATCGCCAGACTCATCAACTTTACCTTATCTACTGGTGTTTCCCAAACCACCTTCAAGACAGGCTTAGTTTTGCACATATTAAAGAAAAAAAATCACTTTGGGCCCAATTCTCATAGCCCTAAGAGTGATGCAAGGTGCCTGTGTCAAACAAGAATGACGCTAGTGGCAGTTTGCGTCATAAGTTGTGGCATCCCCTATTCTGAAACACAGTCTGCATCAGAATGGGGAGCTGCTGCACTGAAGGAGCTCTCTGCCACCCTTGTGACCTACATCGGGCTGAGCCAGGTTGTGAGGTGGCATGCACCAGGACGGTAAGCCACATCCCCCTTTTTGGGATTTTAAAAGCCCCACCAAGGCTGCAGGACAAGGCACCTCTTAGACCAGCTAGGAGGCAGTCTAAGTGGCTTGGAACAGGGTGGGAATGGGGCTGCCAGGTGCATTTTGGCCAGGGAGAGGTGGCAGAGGAAGAGTTTTGAGGGCCAGCTGAGATGGAAGAAAAGGGAACTGGCACCCAGTGGGGTGCATCTACAGCATAATTTATCATTTCAATGCCACTAGTTCCACATACTGTAGTCTACTGTACAGTGCCCTACTAGCCATCCAGAACTGACAAGTGCAACCTAATGTGACACATTAAAGGTGGGCAAAGTGATAACTAAGCACAGTGCGGTAACAAGTGGCACTGTCATACAGCGGACCACACTACTGTACAGTACAGTAATACAGGCATTACTATACAGTTGTGTGGTTGACTATATGACAGTGCCACATGCTACTGTACTGTGTTTAGCTCTCACTTAGCCCACCTTTAATGTGTCACATTAGGCTGCACTTGTTCATTCTGGATGGCTAGTAGGCACTGTACAGTAGAGTCCAGTATGTGAACTTAGTGACATTTAAATGATGTATTATGCTGTAGAAGCACCTCGCTGGGTGCCAATTCCCATTTCTTCTGTTAAAGCTGTCCCCCACAACACTTCCTCTGCCACCCCCACTCCATTATGCCCCCTACCCCCCTCACTGGTGGGCATCCCACCCAATCATCTTGGCCCCGCTAGAGTGCTGGGCGGAGGGGGGGGCTGGATTCCTGTGGTCATTCCTGCATGTGCACCGATGTTTTGGCACATCGGCCAATGAACAGCAAACCCAGGAACTTTGACGCTGGGACCCTGTTTTTTTTTAGAATCCCTGGTGCACCCAGAGTCTGCCACATCCCTAGAGCACCGCAAACTGTGATGATCTAAGGGACTTTCAAGAATCGGGCCCTTCGAATCCAGACATCCTTACCCACTATAGACCAATTTCCCAGCTGCCATTCACCTCTAGGGTTTTAGAAAAAGTTGTAGCCTATCAACTGACAGGCTACCTTACCTCAATTCAACTTCTGCCTAATTTCCAGTCCCATTTTTGAAGTGCACACAGCACAGAATGTTGCTGCTACTAGACGTTTGATCTGTTTTTCACATTATAAACTATCAAATATTGTTTGCCCATTTTAAGTTAATCTTACATAATAATATAAGACAGTGTTATGTTGTATGTTTTCATATATAACTGATCAGGCAAAAAGTTTCAGTTCCATTACATCTTAAGCTAAAGCAGTGACTGCTGGTGTTCTGAGAGGCTCTGCCCTGGGGCCCTCTCTTATTTATACATATATGGCACCTTTGGCAGACATCATAAGATCCCATGGTCTGTCCTATCATAATTATGCTGACAACACCCAGATTTGTACTCCAGTCACCAGCTCCTTGTAAGCCACTCTAATCTGGATGTTGCTTTGCCTCACCAATATCTAATTGTGGATGACTTCAACTTCACTCCGTCTAATTGTTAACACGACAGAACTCCTTGTATGCATAGAAACATAGAAACATGAAATTTGACAGCATAAAAAGATCACTTGGCCCAATCAGTCTGCACAGATGGTCCCTGCCTGGCCTGTTTCCACAGATCTTAACTGGTTTATGGCAACCTTCCTTCCCTCCCTCCCTCCTCCCTGCCTATTTCCTAATAGTCTCCTATGTCTATCCCATGCATGCTTGAAACCCTCTAATTTTTTCTCCTCCACCACATCTGTTGGTAGTCTATTCCAGGCATCCACCACTCTTTCAGTGAAGCAGTGCATCCTCACATTCCTCCTAAACCCCCCACCAGCCTCATTGCATGCCCTCTGGTTCTGGTGCTGTTCCTCATTCAAAAGAGACTCCCTTCCTGGACATCGTTCAACCCCATGAGGTACAGTATGTGCTAGGACTAGGTATCCAACCCAGGTATCAGGGGAACTCTACTAATATTTTCTTTAAAAGCCTGTTGCAACAGCCCTCTTTCTATTCTGTACTGTTCTTTTCTCTCCTTGTTCTGTCAGGACAGCCACCTACAGAACCATCCCTTACCCCCTTCCCCCATTCCTCCTCTCCTTTATGCTTTTATTTTTTCATGTCCCTTTAGTAATGCATCCCGAATGGCTCGAAGAGATAAAATAAGTAAGGTAAAAGTTAACTAACACAATGTCATTGAGTGTAGAATAGAGACATGAAAGCTAGCTAGCACAGTGTCATCTTATTTATCTGTTACCACAAAGACTGATGCCTGTGGATAAATATATGCACAACTACAATAGGAGCCATTTCTTGTTAAAATGCTGTTAACATTAATAGTGTAATAGATATCATGTTGCCAGGACATCAAAATGTTATGCAGGCCACGTGTTGTAAGTGATGTCTGCTTGTATACCTTAGAAGGGTATGCATTGTAATGATTACGGCTGTCCAAGAAAACTCGGACCTCCTACAAAGAGAAAAGAGCCCCGATGGGAGAGATGCTGGAAGGGAACATGACAAGCCATTCCCTTCCTGACTAAAGTACTGGAAAGGTGCTTTCCCCTCTCTGTTTATGGAGAAACGTATTTATGTTGTGCTTAAAGTCTGCAGCCCGATATTGAAGTGCACTCCCGAGATGGCGCGTCTTACTGCACAGCTGTTTCCCTCCGGGCTGCAGTGTGAATGAAGGGAGGTGTTTTTCTATTCCCCCTTGTGGAGAATGCATGTAGTTTTGGGGGAATTTCTTGTGTAAGCCACCCCTTTTAGGGGGGGCTTACTAGTTGTTATCTGGTTCTCCCTCCATGTTGGGCCAGCCATAGGATTTGATGGGCAGCTGGGGGCCTGCACTTTGGGTTTGTTTCTGGGGCCCCCTTGCTGTATAAAATGGGGGTGGTAAAAGGTTTGGGAGTCTGGCGGTGACATCTGGTGCAAGCGATGGGCTGGGGTTTCAAACCCCAGCCCAGGGAGTTTTGTGGCATTCATCCCTGTGGCGCTGCTCTGCGCTTGGGTGTATTTGAGGTGGTATTAGGGACAAGCAACTGTGGTTGGAGACCTGTGAGGCTTTATGGGAGCTGTGGCCCAGAGAGGAGGAGTGCCATTGATTAGGGGGAGTGTTGTAGGCCCACTCTGCACTCTGTGGCACCGAGGTGGGCCGGGGCTTATTCCAAATCATGGGTAGAGCTGGCAGTGAGGGGACACCGTGGAAGTGGCAGGGCCTCGGTGTGGTGTCCCTGGTGGTGGCAGCACCAGAGGGCTGTACCCAGTATGGCATGCTACCAAGTTATGTTTAAGGTGGCCTGCAGGGAGAGCATAAGAGGGGCCTGCTGTGCCTGTGTCTGGGACAGGTCCCCAGTTCTGGTCCTGTGCAGCTGAAAAGAAGTAGAAACTAGGAAGGAGGGAGCCAGTCACTTGGGTAAGAGCTCCTAGATTTGTGTGGACCATTCAGATAGCAGGAGAATTGTGGGCCTTGGTATGAGCGGGGCAGGGCGTGTTAATGGAGCCCCGTAGTGTGTGTAGGCTATAGTATTGGGTCTGACGCCAATAGTGGAATCCTTCCCTTTTTGAGCTATTGTCTGGGCCCTTACAGGCTCTGTACTGGTGTGGAGCTCCTCTCCTGGCATTATTTGGCCTTGTGTGAGGGGACCGCAGCTTTGAGCTGCAAACAGCCATGCCTGTGTAGCTTGTGCCAATGCACTGCTGTCCTCCACCCCATGGAGCTGTAATGGTTGATTAATTTATTTTAATTTTACTAATTAAATAATTTTTTTATTCCCCACTGCATGTGTTAGGCCTGTTTCATTATGCCTGCACTAATTCAGTTGCTTCTAGTGTCACTTCTGCATTCCTCTGGTTCCAGTTCAGTATCCAATATCTCTGGATGCCATCTGAGTGATTCCCTGCCCGATATGAATTCAGCAAACAAGGTAAGACAAATTATTTTTCCAGTTTAACTCATGATTGTTGTTTCTGGTTTGTGCCCCTCAGCCCTTATTTAGCATCAGGACTCCTAGACAGTGGGTGTTAGGGGGTTACAGATGTGGGGGCTAATCTAGTATCTAAGTTATTTTGGGCTGGATCGAATGATGGAGTTTGTGGGGCTGCAGGCATTGCAGGTTTTAGGGGGTCTAGTCTGCGTCATTTCAGGGAGTCTCCATTTTGGCCCACTTTGCACCTTCTCCATTCTAGTTACAAAGGAAGGCGCCAGGCAGTCCTGTTGTGGAAGGTCATGTGAGATGTATGATGGATGCTGATTGGACAATGGCCTCGGGACTTGTGAGGGAACTTGTGGGTAGGCACCATTTTCCCACAAGCTACCACATGCTGCAGATTGTTTTGCCATGGCAGGAAGGGTATCATCAGATCAACCTCAGGCCATAGTGCCCGCTTCTCTGCTCTCTTGGCTATGGAGGTCAGCTGGAAGGGGAGCAGCTGATGAAAGGTGCATGAGATGTAATTATCAGGGCAAAGGGGTAATAAGGCTTCTGTTGTGTTCAGTCTGTGCTAAAGGGGCTGAAGCCTGGATTGTTCGACCCACCTCCCTATGCAATTGCTTGACCGTATCCATCAGTACCATCTGTGGCCACTGATTCATTATTATCTATGGGGAGTTTGGATTTAGCTGATGAATCTCAGGTTTCCATGCCACCAGTGGAGCCCCAGGCCTCTTCTCCTGATGTTGTGGTGGAAGCTGTGGAAGAGGAGACCCCTGAGGTGCAGGAGGGCATAGACATCTTCCCAGCCCTCCTGCACCTGCCCCCTTTGACTATTTCTGTGGAGAGGATGTGAAAGAGTAGCTATATCTTGTGGACCCACCAGGGCCTGTGCCTTCTCACCTGGCAACATTGGCTCAACTTGTGTTTCTTGGGAGGAGGTGTCTGGAAACGTGTCCCCCAAGCCATCTGGGGCAGCAGAATCCAAAGGTGACCAGATGTTGAACGAGCCATCTGTGATGCCCACTAGCCAAGCCCCTAAACCCTATCATTTTGCTGACTAGGACATTTATCGAGCAATTCCTCATCCTTACAACAGGCCTGTGATGGCTTTGCCTGACAATATTCCATGCCTCCCAGCACTGAACAAGGCAATTTGGATCAAAATGGGTGGGCTGTTAAGCTTGGACCTCATGAATGTATGTTATAGGAATGGTATGTGGCTGGAACCTGGGAAGGCATGCCATACCAGTGTAAGAGATCTGCCTGAGTGGTCATAAGTGGAGAAATGAGTGAGGCGCCGGGTGCATATGGTATACCCCAATGCTGATTACCCTTATATGTCTAAGATGTTGTGGGATGTGGTGGAGGAAAAACACCCAGACTGGGTATTCCGTGGAATGGCCCAGAAGCTCCATTTTAGAAAAGATGATTCTGGCCCACCGTCAGAGGAGAAGACCAGGCATGCTAGGTCCCTAAGCCACTCTGTCACTTGGACAGGGCTTACATTATTGAAGCACTATGCCCTGGTCTGAGATGTGGCTTGGTGCCACAAGAAACACTATATTGTCTCCATCGATTCATTCTCTGAAGAAACATCCAAACCAGACCGTGCATTTTACTATCCCCACAGAAGTGATGGGGGGGGGGCACCATATAATCTGAAGTGCCAGTGAACTTTTATTTGCCAGGAATGTAATGGATCACTTAAAATGTTAAATGACTGTTGTGTTTTCCAGTTGTCCAGTGTGTATAAGATGGAAGTTGTGCCTAGAGGGAGTCGCTGCAGGACCTGTACCCAAGATTGGGACTGAGCTGTGTGGACGTTACCCTATGTGTTTTATAAGCAGCTATGAAAGAGTAGAGAAAGAAACAAAAAAAAGAAGGAACATTTTCTCTCTCCCCTTGTTTTGGGTGGAGAAATGAGCTATAGTTGTCCTGTTCTGGTTCTGTCTTGTTAGTTATGGAATGAGTGATATTGGTATGGCTGGGTAGTGGGTTATGTTGGTGGTGCATGGTAAAATGATATAATTAAGCAGGCATGTCTAATGGTTAAAAGAGAACAAAAAAATGGAAAATGTTGGTTTTCATGTTTCCTTTATTAATTTATAATCTGGCAGTTTTGCATTTAAATTGTACAATGTGACTGATATGAGGTCACGCAGGCAGATCGGCTCTTAGTGGGCTCCCTTGGGTCCGAGATTGCTGGCATGCCAGTGGGTCACTGGCAGAGAGGGAGTGTACATATATATTCTGCTGGTTTTCCCTTGGATGGCCAGATGCCCCATTCCCCTGAGGGGAATAGATTTTAAGTTGGGGAGAGTGTAAGCCACTCCTTTTAGGGGGGCTTACTATTTGTCATCTGGTTCTCCCTCCATGTTGGGTCAGCCCTAGGATTTGACTGGCAGCTTGGAGCCAGCCCTTTAGGTGTGTTTCAGGACCCCTTACTGTATAAAATGGGGGTGGTAGAAGGTTCGAGAGGCTGGTGGTGACCTCTGGTGCAAGTGGTGGGCTGGGGTTTCGAACAATGGCCCAGGGAACCATTGTGTACTCTTCCCCTGGGTTTTTGTTTCCCAGGTGCATTACTTTGCACTTCTTCACGTTGAATCTATGCTGCCATATGTTTGACCATTTCTTCAGCCTTGCCAAGTACCTTCTCATCCTTTCCACCCCCTTGTGTATTAACCATGTTGCAGATCTTTGTGTCTTCTGCAAAGAGGCATACTTTTACTTACAGTTCCCCTGTAATGCCACTTATAAAGACATTAAAAAGGACTGCTGGGACTGCTGAGTTTTGCTGCCTTCATCCTTGTGGCACTGCTCCATGCTTGGTTGTATTTGGGGAGGTATTAGGGACAAGTGAACGTGGGATATAACCCTGTGAGGTGTATGGGAGCTGCTGTCCAGAGAGAGAGAGAGTACCATTGTTTATGGGGAGTGTTGTAGGCCCACCCTATGTTCCACAGCACTGAGGTGGGTTGGGGCCTATTCCAAGGTATGGGTTGAGCTGGCAGTGGAGGTGCCACAGTAGTGGCAGAGCCGCGGCATGGTGTTTCTGCTGGTGGTAGCACCAGGGGGGCCATACCCAGTGTGACACGCTGCTGATGTATTTTTAAGGTGGCCTGCAGGGAGAGTATGTGTGGGGCCTGCCATGCCTGTGTCTGGGGCAGGTCCCTGTTTCTGGCCCAGTGCAGCAGGAAAGAAGGAGAAACTAAGATGGAGAGAGCTGGTTGCTTGGGTAAGAGCTCCCCAATTTGTATGGACCATTTGGGCGGCAGGAAAATTGTGGGCCTTGGTCTGAGCGGGGCAAGGCATTTTAATGGAGCCCAGTACAGTACATAGGCTGTAGTAGTGAGTTGGCTGCTGGTAGTGGAATGTTGCCCTTTTTGAGCTATTGTCTGAGCCCTTACAGGCTCTATACTGGTCTGGAGCTCATCTCCTGGCCTTATTCGGCCTTGCATGGCGGGGACCACAGCCCTGTGCTGCAAATGATCATTCCTGTGTAGCTTATGCCAATGCACCGTTGTCCTCCAGCCCCATGGAGCTGTAATGGTTGATTTATTTATTTTAATTTTCTTAACTAAATAGTTTTATATTCCCCACTACATGTTTTAGGCTTGTTTCATTATGTCTGCACTAACTCAGTTGCCCTTAGTGTCAATCCTGTGCTCCTCCAGTTCCAGTCCAGTATCCAGTGTCTCCAGGTGCTATCTGAGTGACTCCCTGTCCAGTATGAATTCAGCGGACAAGGTAAGACAAATTATTTTTCCAGTTTGACTCATGATTGATGTTTCAGGTTTGTGCTTCTCAACCCTTATTTAACATCAGGACCCCTAGTCAGTGGCATTTGGTGGTTACACTTAATTTAATTAAAATGTATTGCTGAAGTGATCCTGTGGCTCTCTAAATTGAAATGCACTCCTAGAAGAACAGCATCTTTCACAGCAGTTTTTTTTTTCTTTTTCCTCATTTTTGACTGGCAGCCGCTCCATTGCGGAGCATGTAATAAAAGATAAATATTCACATTGCTCACTTCCCTTTTGGGTTTAAAAGGCCTTGAATCTGTGCTGCTGTAAAGACAGTGTTGAGAAGGGGCTCACTGTGATGCTGGGGGTAATGATGGAGATCAGGAAACTGCATGTAAGCTCTGTAAATAAAAGCACTCCCCCCCAGCATTCCATGGCACTGTGCCAAATCGGACCGGCGTCACCAGTTCAAAATGGGTCTATGGAGCAGTGTCTAGAATCATATTCTGTGATGCAGCGATATTTAAAAAAAGTATAAAAAGTCCACCTAAAATTTAGCTGCACAGAGCCTAGGATCTTGAGTGCTGACCGGAGCACAAGAGCAGAGAAGGGCATGCAATCTGGATGTCCATGCAACAACTGAACCTTGACTAGGGGCTCTGATACAGAAATCCTTACCAACTATAGAGTAAGATTGCATTATTATTTTTTTTTATTGTCATTTTTATTGATCTTGCCTGTTCCTGTAGAAGCTGTATTTTGTTTGGAAACTTCAAGGAATAAAGCCACACAGCAAGTGTGTTGTACCTTACCTGGACTGAGTCATGTCTATTTGTTACAGTCACACCCTGGGAATTCTGCTGGCAGTGGTGGGATTGGAATGACATTCCAACAATCCAAGGAATGCTTGACCAGTGCATACCAGCCCTGGTATCATAATAGACAAAGGTTCATGGCGAATGACCAGCAATACAGCCTCTAAGTGGCAGCAGGAGCCCTGGACAGTGTTTACAAAAACCATGGTGGCAGAAATTGGAGAGAAGCTATTGCCTGATTTGGAGCTGGGAGCCAGTGGGAAGACAAAGCCTGATCCTCTCTTCAATGCTAGCATGAATGAGACAGGTGTAGAACTGACTGATGAACCCCAAGACAGCATGAGGTGGCTGACTGTGAAAGAAGTGGAGACAGAAAGACAGAGATAGAGAGAATGTCAAGAAAGGGAGAAGGAGTGAAGAAGACAGGACCAGAGATGGGGTGACACCCTGCAAACACTCCAAGTCATCTGGATCAGTCGACCTACTGATGGGACCAGTATGACCCCAAAAGACTTGAAACTCACCAAAATGACTAGCATGGATGATACTGAAGCCCACCTGACTACTTTTGAGAGGATTGCATGAGCTTGTGAGTGGCCTCATAAACAGTGGGTAGTATGACTGGCCCCATAACTATCTGATCATGCCCAGATAGCATACAGCCATATAGACAGCAGAGATGCAGATGACTATGCATTGGTGAAGAAGGAGATCTTACTACAGTTTGACATCAGCACCAAAACATACAAACAAAGGCTTTACTCCCTTCATTACCAGAATGTGGATAACCCAAGAAAAGCTTATACCTGGCTGAAGGAGTTGTGTACCAAGTGGCTGCAATCCAAGGGAAAGACGACTGCAGAGATCAAAAAAACCCTGGTGATTGAGCATTTTCTACAGATACTACCCCAAGATGTCCAGATGTAGGTGAGGAAACATTGATCAGAGAGTGAGGAGGTGACCACCACACTGGCAGAGGATTTCCCGACTGCCCAACAGTACAGTACAAGCAGATACAAAGGCGCTGGTTTTCTGAATTCTTCCACATTCAGTATGGTAAGACAAACCCCTTTTGTACCTAATCATCTCCCAGAAGAAAGCCTCAGGGAAACCTGAAAGGAGGCTAGGAAGAGGAGGGAGGAATTTTCCACCTGCCATTATTTGCCATAGTTGCCATGGGGCAGGTCATATAGCTCACCATTACCAAAAAAAGAAACTGGAGCCCACACATCTGGCCTTAGCCAACTGGGGGCATTACTTAACTGAGGTTATCATGGATAACAAGCAAGTTGTGGGGCTGATACACTTTGGTAATAAATAGAAATTGATCCACTTGGACATTCTGGATGATGTGGCAAACAAAGGTCCATGTACAGGGGTCATTGGTATTCATGGGGGCATGCACCATTACCCTACCACCATTGTAAATTTGACTGCACAAGGCAAACCAGTAAGGGTAATGGCAGGATTTGTGCCAAGACTTCCTGCACCTGTGGTTATTGGGCAAGATTTTCCAGATTCTGGCTTGTTAATAAAGAGGGATGCAATGGTGTCAGCAGTGAACACGAGGACCTAAGCAGAGAAAGAAAAGTTCCTTAGTGACATCTTTTCTTTTGGAAGGGATATAATAGGGGCCCCAGGAAAAGAGAGGCATTCCATTAAGGAGAAGAAAAGTCTGAAAAAGGAATGGTACAAAGAACATGATAGACTATCTGGGGTGTATGTAGATAAAATGTTTGAAGGATGTGATATTGGGATTGAACAAAAGAATGACAAAACAATATCTCCTGTTTTCCAGCAGGTGGGGAAAAATACATGTAAAGGGGACCCTAAGTTTCAAGTGAAAAGTAATATTTTGTACCAGGTCTGTGCTAATCCAACCACAGGCGATGTTGTAAAACAGTTGCTAGTCCCTGAAAGGTTCCATTCCCAGTTGCTATACTTGGCCCATGACTTACCCTTAAGCAGGTCATGCTGGGAGGGACTGTGCATTGACCCAATTATTGCAAAGGTTATTTTGGCCTAATATACATGAACAGGCAGCTGATTACTGTTACGCATGTGCAGAGTGTCAGAAAGTGGCACAAATAGGAAGGAAGGATATGGTGCCCCGATGCTCTTACCTTTAGTGGCTATGCCCTTTGAGGGAGTAGCTATGGACATAGTAGACCCATTAGAAAAGAGCTCTCAAGGGAACTTCTTTGTACTGGTTGTATGTGACTTTGCCACTATATATGCCACTCTATACCCTTGGGTACTATTACTACTGAAAAGTTTGCTGAGGAATTGATAAAATTGTTTAGCTGACTAGGAATCCCAAATGGGATTCTGACTGACTTGGGAAGCAATTTCAATGCTACCTTGCTGAAAGAGTTAGACCACCTGTTGAGAGTAGTAGCAGTCTGGACATCTCCATATCACCCTCAGACAGATGGATTAGTGGAAAGGTTTAATCAAACCCTAAAAAGGATGCTGAGGATGTCTGTCCATGATAAAGAGAAGGACTGGGATAGGTACATAACTTTCCTGCTGTTTGCAAACTGGGAGGTGCCCCAAGCTTCCACTGGTTGCACCTCCTTTCCTCTGTTATTTGGGAGGATCCCTTGAGGCCCCTTAGATGTTATCAAAGAGTACTGGGAAGAAGGCAGGGGAACCAGACAGAAAAGTGTAGTGTAATATATGGTGCAACTTTGTAAGAAGTTGGATAACTATATGGAGATTGCACATGACACTAATGTACAGGCCCAGATGAAGCAAAAGTATCTTTATGATCGAGGAGTGGTACATAAGGTGTTTAAGGAAGGAGAGAAGGTCTTGTTGCTTCTGTCCTCCTCAGAAAATAAATTGTTTATGAAATGGAAGGGGCCTTACCAGGTCCATAAACAGACAGGACCGGTAACCTATGAGACAGGGACCCCAGAGACATGCCAGAATAAGAAAATATACCATGCTAATGTTTTGAAAAAGTGGCATGAGAAAGACAACCCTCTAATGTGAGCACCCAGTGAGTTAGAAGAGCTATTGATTAAACCTGTACTACAGGACACAAAACAGAATGAGGTCCAACAATTGCTGCAGACCTTTCACACCACATTTACTAGCATTCCAGGGAAATCAGAAGAGGTGAAACATCAGATAGTGGTTACCCAAGCACACCCTATCAGACAGAAACCCTATTAACTCCCTGAGAGAGTAAGAAGTGAGGTGATGGCAGAAGCCAAAAAATGGAATATTTAGGCATCATAGAGCCATCCAATAGTGTCAGCTTGGGCCTCACCTATTTTAGTGGTTGCTAAAAAAGAGGGTGGAATTAGGATGTGCTTAGATTTCCGGAAGTTGAATTCCAAATCTTACTATGGTGGTTACCCCATGCCACAGGTAGATGACATCATAGATCAGATAGGAAATGCTAGGTATATTGCTATACTGGACTTGACAAAAGGGTACCGGCAAATCTCCCTGGAAAAAGGATCCAGAGATAAGGCAGGCTTTACTACCCCACTAGGCCTGTTTCAATTTGTAATCATGCCCTTTGACCTACATAGTGCTCCTGTGACTTTTCAGTGGTTTATGGACCGCATTTTAACACTCCACACTGAGTATTGTTCAGCCTACCTTGATGATGTGATAGTGTATAGCCCAGACTGGAAGACACACCCTACCCAGTTAGCAGCCATAATAGTCTATAGAAGGGGCAGGGTTGACCGTCAACCCAGTTAAATGTGTTATAGCCACGACTGAAACCAAGTACTGAGGTTTCATATTGGAGAATGGATAAGTTAGGGCAGAAACTGTAAAAATAGAAGCTGTGGCAAAGTGTCCTATTCCCCAAACCAAGAAGTACGTTAGGTCATTTCATGGCTTGTCGAGTTATTATAAAAGGTTAATTCCTAATTTTGCCACACTTACTACCCTACTAACAGATATGACCAAGAACAGACTAGCAAAAGACTATCGGCACGAGGTGTATGTAGTCAGTAACAAAACTGAGCTCTAAAGAATATTTGTGTGTGTGAATTTGTAAAACACTTTGTCTTTCTACAACTAGCAACAGATATTTGCTTGAGTGGGGAGGAGCATCCTGTTGCTAGGATATGACCGGGAGGCTGGTGGGAAGTGCAGTTTTCTGTGGAGCACAAGGACTACACATTGGGGGCAGATTGTAAACATCTGTGATCTTTTGAGTCTATTTTTTGCATTAAGTGGAATTCAACCCCTGAATTTTAAAGTAATTGAACTTTAAACAAGTTACAGAAGCTAGAAGAGGTCATGTGACCCATGGACCCACTTCCTGGTCCCAGAACCATAGAAAGAAATGTTCTAGAGAAGGGGGTGAGTGCAGGCGAATGCATGCGAAGACGCATACAGTGACATGTGTGTCATATGCGCATGTCTGGTGTGTCTGACATGGCCCATGGGACTGAGGGGTAAGGTGTCTCAATTTGCAAGTTATCATTTTATAGTAAAAGAATTTTATTTTTTTATTTGTTTATATTTCTTATTTCCACTCTCTGCAGCCTGACCTGCCTAAATCCAGCCACCACCTTCATCCCCATTCAGCCTGCAGGCTCACTCACATACCGGCTGGTACTCACTGTACCTGTGGAGGGGATCCCCCTAGTCCCCCTGTGCCAGGCTGGGAACCACTACCGCAGTACAATTCCATGACAGACCCCCTTGGTGGTGAAATGCAGCTATCAAGCTGCCTGTTCATCTGCCATTTTTCCTCCTGCTTTTACCTCTTGAAGTGCAGATGTGCAATGACATCAAGTCACTATCTGCTGACGTCCGCTGCACTTCACCCCACAAGTGCACCACTCCTGTAGAGCCCCCAATCTCCATCAGGGGCCACCGCAGTGTGATGGAGATCCAAGTCCCTCTGCAGGGAAAAGAGAGCAGTCCTTCGGATGCTTAATCCTTATCCTCACTGGCCAACCCCCGATGGGCTGGGTGCATTCCCGAACCTGGGTCACTGATGTGGAGCGAGGTGTGGGTTCCAGTGCCTCAACCCTCAGCACCACCATGCTGGTTGTAAAAGGAGTTTTTAATAGAGCAGATTCTGCAGTAGAGGGTGCGATAAGTAAAAGAGCCTGTAATCAAGAAAAGCCGATATCTAGAATATATTGGCCAAAATATTAATGGTGTTTGTAGTAGGCCCATAGTAGTAGCAGTGCGCATCAAAGGAGCAATACTAGATAATCAGAAAGTGATTATCAAAATTCTGTTTTTTGGCTGGAAGCATGCAGCCATAGTTCAGCTTTCCATATCTGTAAATATATATATATTTTTTATCGATCTTTAGTTTTTTAGATATTTAAAACTTATTTCGATTGTTGTGGATCCATAGTAAAAATGTCTGCTGCCTAATTTGCAGCCAAACTCCCCTCTCACATTCATCACATATTTTGTTTACTTCCGTGGGACCCTGTCCTGCACACACCTGCTTTCCCTGTGCAGTGCTGCTACTCATGCGCATGTGCGGTTGGCAGCAGACAGTTCCAATTCAACATGGCTTGTGGGAGAAATGTAAACAAAAAAAAAGAAAAATGGAGCAAATTACAGGGTGATAGTACAGCAAAAACAAGAAAGATTATCAAGTAAGTGCCCAACAGAGCACAGGAAGCAAACTGTTGTAAATGATCCAATTTTTTTTATCTAGTACTGCTGCTTTAAGCATCTAAAGTGTACTATTGGACTAGCCCCAATGGAATCAACAAAGGATATATTGTTGTTGCTATGTAAGAAGGGGGCTGTTAACACAAGTGACAAATGTGAAATGTTTGAGATTATAACCAATAACATAGTTAAAAGGAATTTCACTTGCCCAAAATGTGTATATAATATGTCCCTTATAAATGATCTTATGCAAACAATTGAGGAGTTATATAAGATTACAGAAATCAATAAGTTTAAAAATTGTATAACAGATACTGTGAAGGAAAAAGATAGCATTGAAAGGCAAATCAGGGTCAGAAGATGAAACTCCAGGATTCACTGGGAAATTCACCAAATGCAGATTCAAATGAACAAATCATTAAATGAGGCAGAGAGGATGTGGGAGGTGTGGTGGAAAATGAGTGGAAGCTGATTATAAAGAATAATTTTTTTAAAAAGGCAGAAGGGCAATGTCTAACACAAACATGGAAACAACTAACAGGTTTTCAGTGTTGCAAGATGCACCTATAATGTCAGATAATACCATTGTACTAATAAAACAAAGGAAGCTGATGGGGAAATCACATGTAATAACTCAGATCATTGGAAACAGCCACCACATGCACAACCTACTGTTAAAGGTAGTCTCAGGGAAAGGGACAATAATCCTAAAAAATGGGAAACTGAAATAGAATGATTATAGGGGATTCCATTACTCAGTTTGCAGATGGTCACATCCCCAGTACTGGAAGGCTACATACTACAGCTATATGTTTGCCGGGAGCTAAAATTTCAGATATAAATGAAAGAATCAATATATTAACTAAGAAGCATGATATGGTTATGCTACATGTGGGGAACAACACATGAGAAGGACATTTGTCATGAACATTGGATAAGAGGTTGAGAGAAAAGTACTACAAAACAACCAGTTCTAGCATACTACCAGCAATTTCTAGCATACTACCTATCCCCAGGGTAAGACATGAGAAAAATCACACTATTATGAGGATAAACACCAGTTTGTCAAACTGTTGTAGGGAAGAGGGAATTCTGTTTATAAATTGTTGGGACATTTTCTGTGCTCAAAAGATGGTTTCCACTTAAATAAAATGGGCACTGAAACACTGACCAAATATGCACTGAAAGTAATGAATTTAAACTACATACGGGGGGGGGGGGAGCATTCATACAACTCCACTCACTCTACAAGAGTTTACCTCAGTTAAAGTACAAAATAAGAATCACATAGCAGACAGGGAAACAGAATCTTGGAAAACACTAGTGATCAATTGAAGAAGTTTAAGGAACAAGTTACATGAATTACAATGCATTCTCTAAAGAGAACATACAGATATGTGCTATGACTGAAACATGGGTCAGGATGAGGACTGGGAATTTAACATAGAAGGATGCCAATATTTTTACAAAAACAGAAAACAAAAAAAGGAGATGGAGTAGCAGACTATGTAAAAGAAGGAATACAGGTCACATAAATATAAAAATCTAATGAGATATCGGGGGACGGAACAAGTATGGATTAACCTAATCCGAAAAGAAAATAATAAGATAACACTGTGGGTTGTTACATGCCACCTGCATCAACAGCAGATCAGAATGCAGATTTCCTTAAAATAATAAGCAAGTTGGATTTGGGAAAGCATCTGTTACTAGTAGGGGACTTTAATTGCCTAGGTATTAATTGGAAAGATAAATCTACTAATACAATATTTGAAGAACAGTTTATGGAAACATTGAAAGAACTAGTATTAATAAACTATGCAGTTGGAGGCACAAGAGGAGGAAATCAATTAGACTTAGTACTTAGCAACATGGAGGACAATATAAAGGAATGCTTGCAAGAGAGCCCCGCAGCAATAGTGGTCATAGTATGGTCCAGTTTTCCATTCAGATTAAAAGGAACATCCCACTGGGAATAGCCAGGGCACACTATTTTGATAGGGAGAACTATACAAATGTTCAAGGTTATCTGAACAAGTGGAATTGGAAAAACGAGTTACAAGGGTTAGATGTTGATGAAATGCCGACAGTATTTAAAGATAAGATAGATACATGTATACAAAGGTTTATCCTAATCATGAGTAAATATAACAGCTAAGGCAGGGTCCAAAATAGTTAAAACAGGAACATCATGAAAGCCATTAGAATGAAAAATAAGAGCTCATAAGATAGCCAAACAATTAGATACACAGGAGGCATGGGAAAAATATAAAAATAAGGTGAAAAGCTATAAAAGATTAATAAAAAAAAATGCAAAAAATGACATGGAATATAACCTAATAACACTCACAAAGGATAATAAGAAAGCATTCTATAGATATACAGTATCAATAGCCTTAGAAAATCAAAACCCTATACTGGATCACTAAAGGTGAATAATGAAAACATAAGACAGGTGTGACAGAATGGCAGAAGTCTTTAATGATTTTTTTAGCATGTCAATCAGCAAGAAGAAAACAGTGCACCAGATAACTCAAATATAAAAAGCAGTAGGAGGATAATAATCACATCAGATGTTAAAAAAAATGAAGAGTCTACATACTGATAAATCCCCAGGTCCAGATGAAATTCATCTGAAATTCCTTAAAAAAATATTAAAATGTTAGCAGGTCCTCTGGTAATGATATTCCAAAGATCATTGGATATGGGAAGGATAGTGGAAGACTGGATAGAGAGGGGCTTATGTTGTGCCCATATTTTAAAAAAAGGGATAGATATAAGAAATTATAGACCTGTCAGTCTTACATCTTTGGTAGGAAAATTTCTTGAGGGAATAATAAAAGATGATCTAGAAAGGTATATGAATGAAGGAGGACTAATTGATCCATTACAGCATGGTTTCACAAAGAAATTTTTTTTTTAACCAGAAAAGGCACACTAAGCTGAAGCTCATTTACAGGTGTGACCTGGGAGCACAAGGAAGTTCAGTGACTTGCTCAGGGTCACACAGTATGCAAGTGGGGGCTGTGGGATTCAAACCCAGGTCTCCAGGTTTGAATACACATTGTCTTGAAACCTGTTATATATTTTTTGACCACATTAGTAAGGCATTAGATAATCTACCAGTAGATGTACTGTTTTTAAAGTTTCTAAAGCATTTGACACTGTATCCCATATTAAATTATTAAGTGCAATGCAGGAATTAGATATAAATGCAATATTGGTAAAATGGGTGCGTTCCTGGTTGTCAAACCGAAGGCAAAAGTTTTGTATAAGAGGAGACAACTCCAGTTGGAGTGAGGTCACCAGTGGGGTGCCATAGGGGTCCATACTGGGACCAGTAATGTTTAGTATTATTGTGTCATCCATGAGGTCCAATAAAAATGCATGGTTATGCAAATCTGCAGACAACGTGAAAATAGGAGCCATAATAAACAATAAGGAAGGTGCAGAAAGATTTCAGAAAGAAACCGGTAGCATATCAAAATGAGCTGAAAGAAAAAAGCTAAAGTTCAGGGTTGGAAAATGCAAGATTATGCATTTTGGATTAAAAAATATTAAATCAACCTGCTATCTTCATGGAAAGGAATTGATAACAAACTGAACTGGAAAAAGACTTGGGCATCCTGGTATCAAACAAACTATCATTTAAAGATCAAGTTAAGAGCATAGTTAGCAGAGGCAGCAGGGTTCTGGGATGTATAGGGAGGCATATAGAAATAGAGAGAGGTGATAGATACCTTATATACAGCATTGGTGAGACCTCGAATGGAGTACTGTATCCGATTCTGGGTTCCTTACAAGAGGGGAGAAGTGAAGATGCTTGAAATAGTGTAGAAGAGAGCCACCAAATTAGTAGCAAATATTAGATATATGACAAAAGAGGCGAGGTTGAAGGAGTTAAACTTGTATTCTGTGGAGTACAGGAGGATGAGGGGGATCTGTGTCTAGTGTATAAGGCTTATAATAATCAGCAGTTATGGGAATGTGTTGGTCTTATAGAAACATAGAAACATAGAATTTGACGGCAGATAAGGACCGCTTGGCCCACCCAGTCTGCCCATTTCCCTACCTACTGGATAAGCTGAAGATCCTAGTTAACCAGCAGCCTACTTCTTTCTACCCCCAACCCTCAGAATTGCCTTATGACTATCCCATGCATGCTTGAATTCCACCACTGATTTTGACTCCACAACCTCCTCCGGAAGGCCATTCCATGCATCCACAACCCTCTCTGTGAAAAAATACTTCCTTAAATTACCTCTGAGCCGCCTCTTCTATCTTCAAATTGTGCACCCTTGTTCTTGCACACCTCTTTTTTGAAAGATGCTACCCTCTTGGACGTTGTTGATTCCCTTGAGGTACTTGAAAGTTTCTATCATGTCCCCTCTCCCTCCTTTCCTCGAGGCTATACATATTAAGCTCCTTAAGTCTCTCCTCATATGTCCTCCGGTGCAGACCCTGCACCATTTTAGTTGCCCTCCTCTGGACAGCTTCCATCCTGTCTATGTCTTTGCGGAGATTGGGTCTCCAGAACTGCACACAGTACTCCAGATGGGGCCTCACCAGCTGTCTGTACAGAGGGATAATAACTTCCTGTTTTCTACTGGTGATGCCTCTCCCTATGCATCCCAGTATCCCCCCAGCCCTCCTTGCTGCCTTCTCACATTGCTTGCCCACCTTTAGGTCATCTGATATGACTACACCCAGGTCCCTTTCCATTTTTGTTGTTGTTAGTATCTCACCCCCCATTGTGTACTCTTCCCCTGGGTTTTTGTTTCCCAGGTGCATTACCTTGCACTTCTTAGCATTGAATCTAAGCTGCCATACATTTGACCATTCCTCTAACCTTGCCAAGTCCCTTCTCATCCTTTCCACCCCACCCTGTGCATCAACTCTGTTGCAGATCTTAGTGTCATCTGCAAAGAGACATACTTTGTGATGATAGAAGAGAACAGATGAAAGATACTAGGACACATGAATGGAGCTTGAAAGGTGAACTGTATAAAAGAAATGCTGGGGGGGGCATGGGCATGGGTAAACCAGAGAATGGTTTCAATTTGGAATAGGTTACCTAGGGAAGTTGTTACAAGTCAAAAGTATATCTCATTTGAAGACTTTAGTGGATACATTCCTAATATGTCAAGGTTTTTTGTGATATATTTAATACAACAAGTCATAATGGTGCAAGCTGACTGACTTGTTTTTCATCTATGATCCTATAAGAGGTGTGCTAATAAAGTTAAATGGAGCTCAACCTGTGAAGAAGCTTTCAGGACAATTAAGGCTGCTATTTGTTCTGCACCTGTTTTAAAATGCCCAGATGTTACAGTTCCATATGAAGTACAGACGGATGCCTCTGAAACTCGTATTGGAGCTATACTTAGCCAGATGATACAGGGTGAAGAACATCCCATAATCTATATAAGCAGAAAGCTGCATGGAAGAAAGCAGAAGTACTCCACAGCAGAGAAAGAATGGTTGGCTGGTTGGCAATAGAAGCATTACTCTTCTATTTGTGGGGTGTTGACTTCAAGCCAGTGACAGATCATAACCCCCATTGTTGGATTCAACTAATGAAGGATAAGAATCCAAGAATCATGAGCTGGTACTTGGCCTTGTAGCCTTATTGGTTTGTTGTGAAGCATAGACCTGTTGCTCAGCACAAAAATGCAGACTTTTTGTCCAGGCATGGAGCAGATAGTGTCTGTCTCCAGGGTCACCCACAACACTTGCAGTCCTTCCTTTTGCCCCTGCAGTTCTGTAGCCTTGATTCCCTCCTTCACATATAGTACAACAACTCCTCCCCTCCTCCTCCCTTTCCTGTCTCTTCTGAACACAGAGTATCCTGGTATGGCAACATCCCAGTTATGGCTATCAATACATCATGACACTGTGATGACCACCAAATCCAGGCTAGCCTCCTCCATGATAGCCTCCATAGGCTGTCATGGAGGATGCAAAGAGCAAATTTCTCATTCTATCCAGTCTGGCTCTGCAGAGCACCACAGTGTTCTATTATTCATCCTACTGCTGTTGTTCATAATCTTGTACTTCTTATTGATCAATCATTGCATCTGGAGTCCCATATCAGTTGCACTGTCAGTTCTGCATTTTACAATCTTAGTACTGCAGCCCAAATCTATTCTTATCTAAGTTCTGAGACTGCTGCTACCCTAGTTCATTGTTTTATCTTTTCTGTTTTGGATTACAGCAACTCCTTTTTACCTGGTCTACCAGCATGAATTCTGCATCACCTGCAGTTAGTTTAAAATACCGTAGCTCAAGTCCTTACTGGCTCTGTGAAGTTCAGGCATGTCTCTTCATTGCTGGATCAACTTCACTGGCTTCCAATTTAACACAGGATTGACTACACAATACTCTTTCTAGTCTTTGAAAAATCATAACAGACGTGCTGCTTCCTACTTATCTGAACTATTGCATTATCTTCTACCAACCCATCCACTCCTTTCCTCTTTCATACACCTCTACAGTATTCTAACCACCAGAATGGACACATTTGGTGACTGAGCCTTTTCAGTGCATGGCCCTTAGCTCTGGAATGGACTGCCACTGTAAATCCTGTCCTGTGTTGACATTGAGCTCTTTAAATGCAAATTAAACATTTGCTTTTAACAATAAGCATTTAATACTCCTTGAGTATTCTTATCTTGTTACTTTGTACAATGCCTTAAAATTTAAAAAGGAGTTATATGAATTGCATTTATTATTATTATGATAATACACAATCAATACTAGCATAATGCACAATCAACATAACATCCAACTATTTCTTTTCCTCACACTCAAAGCCTTATTGGTTGGTTTAGAATGCATGTGCTCCAGTAACCAATCCAGAATGAGCATGCACTCCTCCTTCCCATTTCACCCCCCCCACCACCACTGAGGCAGAAATGCCTCAAGCCTACTTTACTGTTAATTTTTATTTATTTATTTAGTTTTTGTTGACCGGATAAGTGCACTAGACAAATCCTGCCTATTTTCAGGCATGACCCGGCGGAGGGGGATACAGATGAATGCCAACTGACCTTGAACTAGATGAAGCTGTTGGTGGTATTTTTAGTGAATGAGGGAAATTTGGCCAGGACACTGGGGAAATTCCCCTACTCTGACAGTAGAGGGACTTGCCATCCGTATGCAGGATGGCCACTCTGCTTGGAGCACCAAAGGGTGCAGACTTGCTGAAGAAGGGAGAACAGGCCTCCTCTCCCTCTCTGTTGTTGCCAGAGGCTGAAGAGAAAATTTTGAACACTACTTTGGATTCTACAACTGAAGATATCACGGATATTTATATTTCAACTGAAGCTCTAAGTATGGATATTGCATTAAATACTGAAAATGATTTTTCTACTTTTGATGTTAAACAACAGGAATTGTTGAAATTGGTGCAGTTTGAAAAAGAATGTCATGAGTTGGAACAACAGCATTTGAAAGCGCTGCTTGAGAAGTTAAGGTCCGATTTAGCTCCTGTCAGTTTACCAGCTAGGCCAGTCAAGCACCCTGCCGACGTTTCAAACTCTGACAATGCCCCGATGGGGCCAGGTGAGTCTACCTCTGTTTCACATTCAATTGCATCACAAGAAGTCACTGAGAATGTTACTTCTTTAATCACCTGTCAAATGAATGTTCAGTCTGTCAGCTCTTCCCCTGATATCGCTGCCGGAGCTTCTCCAGTTGTTTCCCGGACCGAGTCTGACTCCTGTATACTTAATGTTACACCCTGTTGCCTAGCGCAGCCTGGTTCAGTTGTGATAAATAAATTAAACTGAACATTTCAGCTCAAATTGACAGTCAGACTGGCATTCTAAACACTGATAGTGTGTGCCTATAGTCTGACGCATGAAAACCCGATAATGCTACTTCTATTGCTCTGCCTAGCGAGTGAGACACACATTGCAAGGAAAACGCAGAGACACATTCAAGGTTACCCAGCTCCAGTTTGAATCCATCAAAATCAGTGGTATTTGTTTTTAAACCCACTAAAGCAATGGATTCTGAGTTTGGTGTCATTTACCAAATGTAACCTTTTACTCAGGATGGCGCTACAAGTTTTTTCTTTAAAAACCTGCCCCCTCGAGAACAAACCTTACCTCAAATAAAGAAAGATGTCAAGATTACAGAATTAATAGAACAGTCTGACACTCCTGAAATATCTGCTACCTTCATTCAGGTTTCTGAGTCAAATGTTTTATCTCCCTGTATTCCTCCCAATATACCATCAGACCTTCAACATACAGATACTTGGTCTTCTAATAAAGCACTTTCAGGTGCAGGATGGAAACTATCTACTGGGAACATATGGGTTCCAGATGCTTCATGGGATTTTCCTTTTTCACAACATACGGTGGAATGGAAACCAAATGTACCAGAGGTACCTATTAGACCTGTGCTGGATGTTCCCCTATCAGAAAAAGATTTTCCCAAATTACCACCTTCTACTCGTCCTCCTGAAAATACTTCTCAAGGAATTAGTGACTCAAAAACATCATCAGCTTTGGATAACACAAAGGATTCTGGTTCATCTCTACATAATAATACCCCACGGGTTATCTCGCAAGATCTGAAATCCCTATTATCTGATTTATTTACTAAATCAAAGCAAGAAGCAGCTCCTCGAACAAATGCATTCCACATTCATTATAAAGGTGGATTGCAAGATAGACCCAACAGATATCATGTGGGGAAGCTGTTACTAAAAGACTCTTTACATTTCACTCCTAGAGAGGTCTATGCTTTTATAAATATCTCTGGCGAAGACAATTACGATATTAGTTTTCATACTTCATATGCTTTAAATTTATTTTGGGAACGTTATGGACTGGTTAAAACATCCCCAACCTGGACCCCTTTTGTGGTAATACATTTATCTAAACCCTTGGTGAAATATGTAACTGTCATGTTTTGAAATGAGGGGGTCCATGTTGAGGACATAACATACTGGCTGTCACAAAAATGTGAGGTTCTGAGTGAGCCAGAAGCTATTCTTGACAGTGAACACTTTTGGACTGGGGAGTGGAAATATAAAGTTAAACTCCACCAAGGGGATGCAGGCGTAGAGCATATACCAACTTCTTTTTTGCTGGGCCGAGACCGTGAAGTGTGTTTCTATGCTGGTCAGCCTCGGGCCTGCTACAAGTGCGGTTCTCGCACCCACCTATCTAGCACTTGTGACAAACCTAGATGTAATAGCTATGGGGAAATTGGCCATAGTGTTATGCAATGTGCTAATCATACCCATTGCAATCTTTGTGAAGACTATGGGCATATTTTCAATGATGGTCCTGGACAGCTAGGAGCAAGGCCTCCTGTATTAGCCCAGATTTACTCATACAACAAGCTCAGGATTCTGCAGTTCTCTCCACCTCGAAACCCGACTTAGCTGGTGGTAGTGCTCAGGATCACCCCATTAAGAACCCCCCCTCTTTCTGAACCCCCTCCTCCTCCTTCCTCAAATCCTTCCCTCCCAAAGAACACTATTACTCCTTCTGAGACACCCATAATTATTTTGGATGAAGCTGCCACTCAAGTAAACCCTCCTTCAGTATCTGATCAACAACCTTTAACCACAGACTTTCTCACCCCTGTTTTTTATGTGGACCCTACCACTTCTCTGATAAAAAATTCTGATTTACCCATTCCTGATTCTTTACCCAGTCGGAGGTCTTCTAGATTTTCGAAATCTGTTTCTTCTGACTCACCCACTCCTTTAGAAACAAAAAACTCATACTCTGCATTATTTACTAACTGGGGAGATTTGGAAACGGAGATTGGTGACTCAGATTCACAAAAATCTATCACCGAACAAATTCAACACTTTGCAACCGATGGGGATTATAAAGGGAAAAACAAAAAAAGAGGAAAAAAACATGGACCCAAAATAATCTGGTTTTTTTTTTGAATGGCAACTGGACTAATTGGTACTTTGAATGTACATAGCTTACTAAATCTAGATAACAGAAGTGCTCTGTTCCAATTTTTGCATGACATGACTATTGATGTTTGCTTATTACAAGAAATGTGGTAATATAGTATAGATCAAGTCAGACAGTTGCAGCAGGAATGGGTGTGGGGTCCATCGTTTTGGTCTTTCTGACTCGATACTGCGCGGATGGAATAGGGATTCTTTTTCATTCCTATAATTTTTCCTTACGAAAACTGTATGATTTAATACCTGGAAGAGCTTTAATATTAGATGGGCTTTGGAACAGCATGGATTGTAGATTCATTGCTGTTTATAACTCACAAATTAAGGAAGACAAAGTGAATCTTATCAAAACTCTACAGCCTTTTCTAGTGACTCACTACAACATTTTTTTGTGTGGGGATTTTAATTGTAGTTTGGATAAGCAGAAATCTAAAAATGAGGGTAAAAAAAAATCTATTGTGATTCAAATGCCTTAGCCCAGATGCTCAGTACTGCTGAATTACTAAATTGCCATTTGTTACATGGAAAAGGTCCTAGGTTTACTTATAAAAAAAATGCTTATGTTTCTACAATAGACTATATTTTTATTTAATCAAATGTTCCTAAGGGTAGACCCCAGAGACAGTTGGAAAACTAATTATGACTGACTTACCACACATTATGACTGATTTTTTCAACTAGTTTGAAATTTATGACTTCAACTAACTAAAGAAAATTCAACCAATTTTTTCAACTTTCACCATTGTCGAATTTTATTTATGTACTAGTTTGTCGTACTTTTTGAGAGCAATTAGTGGAAAAACTTCACAGTACATTCATTTACTTAGTGAATACACTAGTATATAACAAGATACAGGTTAGAATTATTTAGAAGTAACTACATCCACTTTCGACAAAGACAACCAGGCATTCAAACAGAATTTTGCAATTGCAATAATAATGCGACTGACGAATTAAGACATGTAGTATTATTTTGCCCCTTTATTAGAAAGCCAGGAAACACTGGTTGGGTCCGATGCTACAGAACCTCAGTTTATTTTATTATTATTCAATGTCCTGTGCAGCCAGTATAGTGTTATGCTTGTGCAACTGTGTTAGTTTGGTTTTGGCCATTTTTGCACTCTATTCCAGAGGAATTACCACCCTGTAGGGGTACTAAAGGCAAGGAACCCTTGGAGAGGGTTCCGCCCCTAGAGGTGCCATGGGACAATTTCTGTGGCTAATGGTACCTTAGGAATCTCCCTAAGGAGAGAAGTGCTGCCACTGGAGAAGGAGGGAAAGATAGTGGGGCAAAGAAAAAGTGCTTCACCCGGAAGTATGACGGATGTTGGGGCAGCTCCATTAACTGTAAAGGTGCAACGCCATACCGTGCACTTCAATGCATTTGTATTGAAGAGCGTGGTGTGGGGCTGCACCTTTTAAGTTAATGGAGCCACCCCAGCTTCTGCCATCCTTCAGGATAGTGGACTTTTCAGAATTAAATTAAATTACTTTGCAGTGCTAGAAAAAAGCTGCTTATTTCACAGAAGCTAAACTGTTGGGTAAGCTTTGCAGAGGCCCTTGCAAATGACAGCTTTCCTTTAAAGCAAGCACTATCTGCTTGCAGATACTGTAGAGAAAATGAGAAAGTTCTATGTGCACACCAACAGAAAGCTCTAAGCTGAGGCAGGGTGTTTCGTGCTATGTTTAATTTTTTTTACTTATTTTTTTATTGGTTTCCAATGTGCTTCTATGTTGATGGCCATTTTGCCCCTTTTAACTTTATTTTTAACTTGCAGATCTCTGTGCGTGAGTGCGCATGTGTGTGGGCATGATGCTTTGTTTGATTATGTGATTTTGTTGGTTTGCAGCAGGCCTTTTCAGATGGCTGCCTCCATTGCTGCACTGCAGGCGAGCAGCAAATGATAGCTTTCCTTTAAAGGTCCTTTACGATTTCAGCTGTGCTGTATAAACAAACAAGTGATAAAATAGCACTTGAATCTAAGATAGGGAAAAATATCTACACATATTAAAATATATCAAATGCTAAAAAAGTTAAAAGGCACAAAAATTAGGGCAAAATGAGGGCACAAAATTAGTTACATTGGCTAAGAAATTCCCTTGTGTAAATGACATAATGGGTTTCAGGAGGAAGCCTGGGAAGACAGAATCCACCCTGATGGAATTCCTGTGAATGCCTTTTGTGGCCAAGTCTCTAATGAAATGAAAATCCTGTTTTTTTGTCTCTCCTATAATTAATTGTGGTAGGCTAGGAGCATGCCTTTAAGAATCTAGTATAAAAGAAACTGAGCTATTGGTAAGCTCCATCCCCGAAGAACTGCTAGAAAGGCATGCAGCTGCTGGAGTTTGGTGGGACTCCTCCGATGTCTCTGTAAGACCCCATTCACACTACAGCACAGTTGCAACATTTGTTTTCAAAAACAAATTTGTTCTTACCGTGCTGTAGCATTCACACTGAAACTCACTTCTCTGATCCGTTTCAGGAGAAACGGTCTCTGGCATTCGCATTATGGCCATAATACGTGTGCAGTGCAAGTTCAGTTCAGCAGCTGCTAAAAAGCTGCTTACCATCATGCACCGCATGCTCTACCAGCCAACATGAGTCAAAATGGACTGGACCATTGGCACTGTAAGTAAACCTATTCATTTTCAAAAATGATTTACGGAACAGTGCTCGATCCCAGGTCTTATCAGGGTTTGAGCACGGCTCCATAAATTGGATCTGGAAGTGGGTTAAGTGTGAACGCGATCCAGGCCAGCATGCATTTGAAATGGTTCAAGCGCTGAGAACCATTTCAAATGCCCCAGTGCAAACCGGGCCTTAGTGACACAGATTTGTATTATTACACTGACTAGAGTTAGTACCTTTTGAAGGTGATATGCCTTTCTAGGGTGTTCAATTTTTGTTTGATACTGGTTTGTGTCCTCTTTCCCTGATCCTGAAGATAAAGCCATCATAACCTAGGGCTTTATTACTTCTAACATCTAAAATTACTGTACCTCTCTACAGATCCCTGGTGAGGCCTCACCTAGAGTACTGCAGTGCAGCCAGTTCTGGAGTCTGCAGTCCTCACCTCAGAAACTATAAGGATAGGTTGGAGACAGAGCAGCACAGAGTAACCAAAATTATTCAGGGCCAGCAGGACAGATCCCATGAGGAGCACCTCAAGGCACTAAATATGTGCTCACTGGAGACCAGAAGGGAGAGGGGAGATATGATAGAAATCTTCAAATTCCTTAAAAATTAACAAAGAGAACTGCAGGGAACTATTTAGGATGAATATCAACTCACGGTCACATGGACAAAAGTGGAAATTAACAGGAGGAATGTTCAGGAGGACTATGAGGAAGTACTGCTTTATGAAAAGGGTGGTGGAACCTTGGAAGAGTCTGTCGGCTAAGGTGGTGGGTGCAAAAACAGTCAGGGGATTCAAGCAGGGCTGGGACATAATGATGGGAATAGTGGTTACCGGGGGAGACAGGACCATGTAGGGGACTAGAGAGATGACACCAGAGAGGGTTAGTGCCCTGGAAGAATAGTAGGTGCCAAGGATTATAGGGATCTTGTGCAGACTGGATGGACCTCTGGTCTTTTTCTGCCATCATTGGCTATGTTTAAGTCATCTGGCCCCCTTATTCCAGAAAAAGTATACTACTACTAATTATGGAACCACAGTATGTCATGTTTCTATGTAGCAGAACTAAAAGGCAGCAAAATTAAAATTCAGTGGTAATGACAAATAAATGTCACTAAATGTACAGTATAACAAAAACAAGATATAAGAGGGAGGAAGGGAGGCCGTTTATATATAAAGCAGCTCACAGCACTGGAATAGAACATACAGTAGATAAAGAGGGGGCAAAAACAACTACAGGGAAGGGAGAATATTCCATGCATCATTTAAACAAGAGGGCTACAGGGCACCTAGCCTAAATATATGTTTACCCTCTCATCTCATTCTCACTGGAGTAACATTCTGCATTGATTTCACTCTCTAGGGCTAGCTTGCACATGATCGATGCCCATAAATTTAAGTGAGTAAGTCCGAGTGCCATGATGGCACTGTAAGTTGCTATATACAATAAGTCCATTAGACACCCAAACGCCTTAAGCACCTCAACATTATATATATATATATATATATATATATATATATATTCTTTGCAAATAAATTCGTATTATATTCTTCGTAAACTTTAGTTCTCCCCCACATTTCAGCTTACCATCTCCCTTACACACCAAACACTTTTCTCTGCTCCATAAGTCATTTTAGCAAATGCACTTTATTTTAAAAAACCCTGTCTAATTCAGTTTTCAGTGCCTTTCTTCTTTTCTCTCTCTTTGTATTAGCACCCTGATGCTCGCTCAATAATGAACCCACTGTGATACTGAGGATCCTCAGCTGCCCTCCAGCATCGACGGTTCAGAACCACTGCTTCTTTTAAAAAAAAAAGACTCACCTCAGAGCCAGCAGCTATTAATTTTTTCTTTTCATTGCTTGCAGTTCTTACCTCACCAAAACCAGTACTTTATCTCCAGCCTGGGACCTCTCTCTACTCACTCCTCGATCCTTGTGGTGGTGCCCAAGGCCAAAATACCAGCCAGGACCAGGCTCCCCAAGCACTGGGCACAATATAATGTGAGGTGAGCATTTACCCTCAGAACTGCAGTTTTTAGGGTGTCTGTAATCCTGGCAGCAGCCCAGACCTGCCTGCATTGCCGCACATCCCAGTCTGTCACTCACCACACCACATTCCCTCCCGAATCCCGTGGTACATACCGAACCAGCTGATCAGCCAAGCGCTATCACTCCTGAGCCTGAAGCCCTGACCTGCTAGACCGCCACCACCCTCCCCCAACTTTCTGTCAGTCCACTGACTGCTATGAGTATATCTCCTCCGAGTTCTGCTGTTCCTGTCAGTGCAGTGCGGTGGTGGTGTGACCCGGACTGATAGAAACCCCACACATTGCCGTCATTGCGCAACAAATCCAGCCATCCTCCCATCAAGCTCGCTCCTCCGTCTGGTCCACTTCATTCTCTCACCAGGCCTATGGGCTACTGTAACTGAGCTCATGTGCAGTACGCACAACTCCTGGCTTCTCTCTCTCTCTTACTCTGTATTGGAGGACTAGCGGGCACCGAGTGAAGGCAGCACTTGGCATTGGTTGGGAGGGGGATGGAAGAAGGGCTGTGGCAAGGGGAGCTCACACTTACAAATTATGTCTGGGCTTTTGTGGTACTGGGAAGGGGGACAGGGTGAACAGCAGCAAACTGCAAAGGCAGTCGGCCTCGTGGATTTAAAGCAAAATTCGACTGCTGTCAATTATGGCTGCTACTCAGGGCAATTCCAGCCAACTGCAACTGCCCTGAATTGCGGCCTACGATTCCGATGGCCAATGGCCGCGCCGGGGTATACCTAAGGGGTCTCTCTCCATCATTCTGGTGGCTTTCTCTGATCATTTATTATTATTACTATCTTTAACTAAATTTACAACAAGAACCTCTTTACATGGAAGATGGAAACTGAACACCTCCATTTTACATGATTCAGTGGTTATAAATGAGATGTCATCTTTATTTCAAGCAAGATTGTCTGTAGAATTCTTGTATACTGATAAAGGCGACTGGTGGATGGATACAAAAATGGATATACAGAATTGGTTTATACGGTAAGGGAAAAGAATAGGCAATAAAAAGTTCTTACATTATTTAACTCTACGACAACAATTAAACCAGTTAATGTCTCTGTCAAACCTCTCCAGATGTGAGGTATCTACGCAAATTTCTAAAATAAAGAAAGCTATGAAAGTACTCGAAATTGATAGAGCAAATGCAATTAAAACTCTACTGGCAAATGGTATTACGCCATCTCTGGTTGGAGATCCTTATGAAGCTTGTAAAACTTTAAAACAAAAAATTCCACTAGATTCTCTACTCTCACCTGAGGGACAGGAAGTCAGTTCAATACCTGATTTAGAAACTATTATTAAGCAACACTATGACTCTTTACAACCACAGACACCAATTTTGACTTGTGATATTTTAGATTTTTTAAATACCCTTATCATTCCAGATTACCCAGCTGAACTCTTGAATTTACAGTCCCCTATAACCGAGCTAGAAATCACACAAGCCATACAATCCTTACATCTCCATACTGCTCCGGGGTTAGATGGTATCCCCCATGCATTTTTTAAATCTTTTTGCCCCCTACTTGTAGAATCTTATTTATAACATACATATTTTGGTTTCAGACAAATTCTATTCACCTTTCTTTTTCTGAAGGTTTATTATTTTACGTGTATAAAAAAAGGAATCGGTCTCAAATAAATAATTGGAGGCCCATAGTTCTTTTAAATACTGACTATAAGATCTTAGCACACATTTTAAATACTCGCTTGAAAGTATATGCCTCTTTGGTAATATCACCTTACCAATATTGTGGTCTGCCTACCAGAAATATACAACAAGCTTTACGGACTTTACAGTAAGAGAAGCAATCTATCATTGTAATAATTCTGGTCATTCTGCTTGTATAATTGCAGCTGATCAAAAGAAAGCCTTTGACAGGGTCTCTCTTGAGTATTTATTTTTAGTATTACAAACTTATAACATGCTCTTACTTTTTCTCAACAAATTACATTTATTATATTCTTTTTTCACGGTAAGACCTTTTTTAAAAGGAGTGGTTAGTCATGGGTGTGAGGTTCATTATGGAGTTTGACAAGGATGTCCGTTGAGCCCGCTATTATATGTTTTTTCCCTTGACCCTTTACTTCGTTCTATTATGTCCCCACCAAAATGGAAAGGGATCATGGGGGTAGGAATCCCTCAAACACTATGTATTCAAGCTTGTGCAGATAATATATGTGCTTTTTTTGCACATCTGAAAGATATTAAATCTTTTTTAACAGAACTTTCTCTTTATCAGAAAGTCTCAAATGCGAAATTAAATTTGGCAAAAAGTTCAGGACTATTTATTGGGCCTGATATTTCTCATGTTACAAATTGGTATGAGCTCATGATTTCTTCTACTCCTGTAAACATTTTGGGAATAATTTTTGGTCCTCAAAACTTACCAGGTATAAATTGGAATCTGGTTATACAGAAAGTTGAACTCAAAGTAAACAGATGGAGACAGTGGAAACTTTCAAAACTTAAACGTATCATTCTTTTAGAGAAATTTATCATTCCACTTTTGCAATATGTGGCATTGTTGTACCCATTACCAATCAAATTAGAAACCAAAATCTATGGTTTATGCTTTCAAATGCTGTGGGGTACAAGGCTGAACCCTATTAAGCGACATTATACCTATTTGGCTACAAATTCTGGTGGCTTGAATATAATAGAACCAGCATTTTTTTTTACATTCTTTATTTTTTATACACTCAGTTGGCATATTATTGCATGATACAAAGACATTTTCTGACATATGGTCAAAACACTCTCCGGCCATTTATTTTAGATCATGGTTACAAGTGGCACCAAAAGTGCACCCACGGCTTAACATTCCTCCTTATTTCATTCCAGCAGCACAGAAATTATATAAATGGGGGATCACCAAAGCCTGTCTTAGAACTCACTCCATTAAAACCCTTTATAGGGACATAATGTTCAGATTTTACCCTAGGGAGTCCAGTTTTAAAAACTGTCCATCAGTTGACAATCAATTAATTTTACAACAATTGACCCTCCCTAGAATACCATGGAAGATGTGGGAACATCTTTGGCTTACTGTCTATGGACGTTTAAATGTGAGAGGTAATGCCAAACATAAGAGTTTAATGGAGAGAAACTGTCCTTATATGGAGTGTGTAGCCAAATTAGAATCCATGGAACATTTTTTACTGCATTGTTCTTATGCTACTGCTTTATGCAAAATTTTAGCCCATAAATGGTCCTTTCCTTGGCTTACTTCTTTATCCTATGACATTCTTGTTATAGGTAAATATGGGTCTGGTTTGTCACACTTTCATCCTGATACCTTAATTATATTCTTTTGTTGCCTCAGATTTTATTTATGGCAAGCACTTTGTCAATGGGTTCTGCAACAAAAATTTATGTCTTATGAATGCTTGAGTATATTAGTTTCAAATGAACTTCAAAATATTTATTCTTCAGACTATTTGTTATATTCTTCACAACAGGTTTTGAATTGGTGGAAGGGTTTCACATATTTTATCAAATATAAGTAGAGTGTTTCATGTATAATGATTGTACTTTACCTCTTTTTTCTCTTTTTCATGATGTTTAATTTTTTTTCTCCTTTTTGTTGATTATGTATAATATATTGTGTTTTATTATTATTTGATGTTTTGCAATAAAAATGACCCCCACTCTTTTCGATAAGTGCCATGGGATCTTTAACATCCACCTGAACTACCACCAATCCAGGCAGATGGGAGCTCAGTTTAACGTCTCATCCGAAAGACGGCACCTCAGAAGTGCAACACCCCTCTCATGCTGCACTACAGTGTCAGTACTGGGATATTAAACCAGGTGCCAGATGTGGGAACTGAACCCATGCCCTCTGATCTCCTGGCCTCAGAGGTGAGTGTGCTACCTACTGAGCCACTGACACTGCCCCCCCAAGTGACATTGCCTCTCCAATGAGAGCTGTGAGATCCTGTCCTATCATATTTCTGCCTTCTTTAACTCTTTCTGTCTCTTAATTTAGTCACCATGAAATTCCTAGCTTGCCACCTGCAGTGGGGCAGCTAGGACAGGTAATTTCCTGCAAACAGCTTTTGCCAGTTTGCCAAAATACTTTATCATTTTGCTGTCACAAGTGGCAGAACATAGCCTCCCCCACCAGGTTTAAATATCTTTCATGGCTAATCCTGCTGTGCTGACATCATGACATCAGTGCTGCCCAACACCAGCTTTGCAGAAGTCAACTGGGCTGTCCCTTTGCGTCTCTCTGTAGGGAGTTCTTTCTTGTAACCCCCAGATACATTTATTTGTTACTACATTAAAGGAAGTCTGCAGTCTAAACTAGAGTTTCAAAAGTGATGATGCAATCCTGATCTGGGCTGCACCTACAGTATATCATCCCAAATGTGCCAAAACATTTTAATGCCATTTTTAAGCATTTTGAGACATTTGTGAACATTTCTCTGCTTTATGGCAGTTTAGGTAAAAAATGTTGCATGCATCAAGCTTGAAGCTTGACCACACAGGGGTTGGTCCAGAAGTAGTCCGATGGGTACAAACTGGTTACAAGGCAGAACCCAGAGGGTACAGGTAAATGGAACGCAATCAATGGAAGGCAGGGTGACCAATGGGGTACCCCAGGGCTCAGTGCTGGGGCCCTCTGCTCTTCAATGTTTTTATAGCAGACATCGCTGATGAACTAGAAGGAAAGTACGTCTGTTCACAGATGACACCAAGATATGTAACAGGGTGGACACCTCAGAAGGAGTGAGCAAGATGGAAGCCGGCCTCAGGAAACTAGGAGAATTGTCTGGAGTGTGGCAGCTGAGATTTAACACCAAAAAGTGCAAAGTTATGTACATAGGAAAGAAAAATCCAAGAAAGGAGTATTACCCAGGAGGCAAAAGGTTGGCAGCCTCAAACCAGGAATGAGATCTGGGAATCATAATTTCAGATGACTTGAAGGTTTGTAAGCAGTGTGAGAAGGCAACATTGAATGCCAACAGAATGCTGGACTGTATTGGGAGGGGAATCATGAGCAGGAGGAGGGAGGAGATACTAGCACTGTATAGACTGTTGGTCAGGCCTCACCTGGAATATGGAGTCCAGTTCTGGAGGCCTCACCTCAGGAAGGACATTGACTGCATGGAAACAGTAGAGAGAAAGGCGACAAAAAATGATTCAGGGTCTGCAGTACATGTCATATGAGGAGAGACTTAGGGAACTGAATATGTACTCCCTGGAGCAGAGAAGCGAGAGGGGGGACATGATTAAAACATTCAAGTACATAAAAGTCATTAACAAGGTACAGGCACAGGAACTTTTCCATTTCAAGAAGGGCTCCAGGACCAGTGGACATGACTTCAGGCTGTAAGGAGGAAGGTTATCTACCAACACCAGTAAGTTTTTCTTCACAGAAAGAGTAGTGGATGCCTGGAACAGCCTGCCCCAAGATGCTGTGAGGGTCAACACTCTGGGGGGATTAAGAATGCATGGGATAGACACAAGGGAGCCCTGACTACAAAGGGCAGCTAAAGTGTCAAAATAGGTCTAAAACAAATTGGCAGACTAGATGGACCTAGCGGTCTCCTTCTGCCATCAGCTTCTGTGTTTCTATGTTTCTATCATTTAGTTTATGCAAATTGTGGCAACTTTAATGAAAAATTAGATCAGAGTTTATGTGGTCTAATTTTTAGTTGCATGTTGTGCGATTGAGCTATAATGAGGCCACTCATTTTGTATGCCCCTTTTAAAATCCCAACCATGATCTTTAGCACTTAGCAAAAGCTAACATCCTAAAGCATTAAGTTGCATATTGGGCCATATGCACTAAACTGCGTATTGCATATGTACCATGTATCTGGGGTGCGTAGGCAACCCTATGTGTGAATGATGCACTGCAGGGATCCAGAGGCATGTACTATCAGTGAGCCAGCCAGTTGTGCACTGGATCCCCTCGCTGATCATGCTGCTCTGCACCAGGGGTGGGTTGGGGGCTGTCAGGGGTGTGCCTGCACTCTGTGTGATTCACAAAGGCACAGAGTGCCATGTACTGGGGTGTGTGAGTTAAGGCTGAAGGACCCTGCTGTAACTGTGTTACCCAGCCAACCAACATGCATGCATAGCACCACTGCAGGCATGGCCACTGGGAACATCCTGTACAGGTGCATGCCTACAGGCATCTCAGAGTCTTGGGACATTATAAAGGTAGGACACTGACTGTGCCTAGGGCAGGATGGTATAAGGCAGTGCCTGCTGCCATGGGGTGGGCACGCCCATACCACTCAGGCAGGTGGTCCATGAATGCCCGGCAGACAGTGTGTGCTCATATGTCCATCATGCCACTAACCCCTTTAGCACATGGATCAGGGACAAGGCATAATAGACTCGGGGACAAAAGATCCCAAGGCAGCGGCACATCAGACACACTGTTACTAATCACACAGACAGCTGATAGAATACAGGGCATTTGGTACGATGCATAGCCTCCTGTAAAACACATCCATAACAGGACTGCATGATATTATTTAGAGCCTGTACTCCCCACTCACACACACACCATTTACAAGTGACAGAGGAAAATTGTGTGGCTCCATCAGGCACGTCCCTGACACACAGGGACAGATGAGAGGTATGATTCCTGGTGGCACTGTGGTACCACCAGTATGGCGTGGTATGTGCTGTCTCCTACAGACAGTGGAACATTCCCGGGATGGCTCCATACACCCGTCCGAGGGTGCACTACTGCACTGTGCAATACCAATCACCACAGACACGTGTGAACCATTTCAACTACCGGGTGCCACCAGTGTCCCATTCATTCCGTGGGGATCCACACCTTCTTAAGAGCCCCTGCATGGGCATGTAAGGGATCCACTCAGGGATCCAGGGTAGGCATCTGACTTGATGCCTGTCTGCATTCCACACCCTGCCCTGTGCAGATCTGAGCCAGCAATGCATGGCAGGTTGTCAGTGATAGTGAATACTGGCCAGCGTGCACCTGTCCATGGGTGCAGAGCTGCATGGTGGGGTACATGCCTATCATGCATACCCTACGTCCCTTTGTACATAGGGCCCAATGTTTGTAGTGATGATACCCAAATGGAGAATGTCAAAAACTACAAATGTGTAGAGGTCCAATTCAAACAAAGCCTGTCTATGAGTGAACATATTTGAAAATTGGTCACCACAGTGAGCACCAAACTTGGCACTTTGTATAGGGTCAAAAACATTCTGTCTAGGTAAGCAAGAGAAGTGGTTGCTCTTCATACTTTAATGCCAGTACTAGACTATGGTAGAATCCTATTTCATGGTACATCTGAATTTGGATGGAGTAAGTAAACTATATCCAAGAACAATATGCAGTATGTAGAGTTGCAAGGTTAACTCCACATAGTGCTGTGTATTCAAACCTAGACTGTCCATCAAAGTCAAACTAAGTGTGCAAATGGTTAGCTATAATTTTTTAAACAACGTTCACAAAAAAGTGTCAATATTGCTTTTAAATTTACTGAAATTCACAACTCACATGGATGCTCTTTGGTGTTCCAGTGAACAATAGCTGTCATTGCCAAAACTGTCATGGCACACAGCCCAAAGAGCATTCCAGTAGTATTCTCTTTTTTATGGAATAGCCTCCTATGTACCGTTAGAAACACATCCAGGCATATCAAGTCAAACAGGTACTAAAAGCACACTTCATGTACATGTTTAACTGTGAGTGCTACTGATGTCATTTCATATTACTCAAAATGGCCCCTATGCTCATAACTGTGAAAAGCCTATGCCCTACGTATCAGTGGCACACAGGCTTCCCTACCTAAGGTAGCCACACACCAGGGGTCCTGCTGACCCCCACAGCATTCACATCAGGTATGTGCATTCCTTCTGCACCCAATCCCCTGTCCATCTGCACAATGGACTGGGGCAGTGGCCAGGGGGAAGTTCCATGCCCTGCACCATTCACTAAGTCATGGAGTTCTGGAACAGGGGGTGCAGGATATGCTAGTAGGTATCCTGCCTTAGCCACAGCTTACTCCCCACCATGAACAGCACCTGCCAGTCATGATGGGACAGCTGCCCCTCCTTCCCACCATGCTGCCCTAGCCCTCCAGTCAGGCAGAGAGGACCAGGGGCAGCCACCAGGGCACTCACCCAAATAAACTTAAATTCCAGGATGCGTGGTGTCCCATGGTCTCCTGCTCTATGTGGAACAGGGGATCTACTCTGTCTCCAGGACAGGTATCTGATTAGATGCCATTCTGTGTCTGCCGGTCCACCGTCCATGTACCAATGCACCAGGAGGGTGGGGCCACAGACAGATGGCCTGCATTAACCAGAGGTGGGGAACACTGTGCCCTACATGCCTGTCCACGGGTGCAGATGTGCACAGGCCGAGTACATGCCTATCTCATGTACCCAGCCCACATTGGCACATAGGCACCAATGTTTGTAAAATACATGAAAATAATTATTATGTGAAGTTTGTTGTCATTTTGGCTGAAATTTATGGTGTAAGCATTTGCTACTGCTGCTATAGTCCATCTTGCCTGAAGCATAGTTGAAAATGGGACATCTGCTCAGCATACAGTACTTACTTAGGTATTTATTAAATACATTAGTAATTCCATTATTAAAATAAACAGCTAATCAAGCTGAATGGATGAAGTAATAATTAGAATATAGCTAATTTAATATTATATTAATGTTATTTATATAATATATGATATTGGTCCAATGAAAATATGCCTGATACAGTACTTTATAAGTGGTCTGTGACCCCATGGCATCAACAGTTGTAAAGCCATGAGTAATGTTACAGGGGTCTCAGTTCATGAGCAAAATATCAGGCATACTTTATATTAGGGCCTTGCCATATTTGATTTTGGATTTGGGCATGGGTTTGTGTGGTAAAACTTGGATTTGCTGCTGTCTCACTTGAGTTACAGTTAAAGCAGTATAAGCATAATCTTCTGACTATAATCAAGTCTTGGAATGAAATGATGCAAGGCATGTATTCTGAAGGTCATACAGTGAAAATATTTTCTTTGCCTCCTCCCCCCCCCATCCCGAGAGATAATATCATGATATTCTCACTCTAGATTCATGAAGAGAAAAAATATCAGGGTTATCTGATGCAAATTTTTTTTCAACAGGCATTGCATAAATTTAAGCTATTTAAAATATTTGGCAAGGAGGGCAACCTAAATTGAAAACCTGTTTCTTGGAGGAGAAGGGGAGGATTTGAGAGTTATAAATGGATACA
The DNA here is from genome assembly GCA_016271365.2 of Neoceratodus forsteri. Taxonomy (NCBI): domain Eukaryota; kingdom Metazoa; phylum Chordata; order Ceratodontiformes; family Ceratodontidae; genus Neoceratodus; species Neoceratodus forsteri. Next base: position 460,205,448 of record CM028135.1, on the reverse strand, counting down.
TACAAAATATAATAACATTATATAGTACACAGTGGAAAAAGTAAAATGGATCATGTAATTTAGTCAGAAAGATATGTGCAATGAAAACAGAAATATTCTGAAAACTCAGTACATATGAAATAATTAGTCCTCACATGACCTCTTCAAATGGAAAGAAATTCACCGGAAAGGCTTGACAGGATCCATGAAAAGGTCATCAAAATTCTGTATTATTTTAGATGCTGGAGCAAAATACATCAAAGTAAATTGTATTCTGACCCTGGATTGCCAAACAAATAACATCCTAAAAGAGGTAGAATGAAGAGCAGGAAAATGTTTTCTACACTTACATATGAACACACTTACGAACATATGACTGCCAGCAGAAGAAGACTGTTTGGTCTATCTAGTTTGCTCAATTGTGGAGTACCTGATCCAGAGATGACAGTGTGCCTGTCCCCCCATGCCAACTCTGACCCTCCCCTTCACCCTGCCTCTCTTGAAACACCTGCATTCTTCTGATTGACAACCTCAGATGTGAGCTCAATCCACTCTGACACCACCTGCTCTGTAAAGATGTGTCTCCTGACCTCCTTCTTGACCTCCTTCTTGAATCTGCCCCCTGCCAGTTTGTAACAGTGCCCGCCTGTGGTCATGTTATAACTAAGATGAAAAGGGTCCCTGATATCCACCTTGTTTACCCCCTTTAAGTACTTGAAAATATTAATCATGTCCCCTTCCCCCTCCTTTCCTTGAGAGAGTGCATATCGAGTTCTCTCAGTCTGTCCCCATGTGTTCTATCCTGCTGTCCTTGAACCATCTTCCTCACCCTCCTCTGCACTGTTTCATGCTAGTTGCCATACTCTGTGTGAGACCATACCAACATTTTTGTAGAGTGGCAGAATAACTTCCTCCCCTCTACTCATTAATCCTTTAGCAATACGGCCCAGCATTCTGTTAGCCTCGGTTGCTGCCTTTCTACACTGCATAGCCTGTTTTAGGCGACTGGTAATGGCTATCACCAAGTCTTTTTCTTCGTCTGACACAGTGGGCTTGATTTTCAAAGGTTGACGCAGGGTTTGTGTCAAGCCAGGCATCAACTCCATTCTTTGGCACAGCTGTGACAAACTCCTTTCATGCAACTGCACCCAATTTTAGTGCATAATGATCTGCTCAGATCTAGCACTAGAGATAGTGGAGACAGGTCAGTGCTTGTGCTCCTCGATCTCGCTTCAGCTTTTGACACTGTGGACCACGTCATATTGCTGGATCGGCTCTGTGTGTTTTGTGGACTCGCCGGTACTGTCATCAGGCGATTTGTGTCCTATCTCTTCGACAGGGTGCAGCTGGTGGTGATTGGGAATTTGTCCTCCTCCTCCTCCCCAATGTCTTGTGGAGTTCCACAGGGCTCAATCCTGTCACCGATATTGTTCGCAGCGTATATGCTGCCCCTGGGTGAGATCGTTTGACAATACAGTGTGGAGTTTCACTGCTATGCAGAAGATACCCAACTGTATTTGTCTTTTGATCCCAGAACATCAGGAGCTGTGGATGTGCTTAACATCTGTCTGGCTAAAATCAATGACTGGATGGCTTCCAGCTGGCTGAGTCTCAGTCTGGCTAAGGCGGAGGTGCTGGTGATCGAGCCTGGTCGCGGGCATGATGGGTTGCTGTCCGGGGTGGATTCTGGTATTTTTCTGGGTTCTACTCCATTGATGGCTTCCCTGAGGGTGCAAAATCTGGGCATGACCCTTGGCAGCAGGCTGACCTTTGAAGATCAGGTGTAATCTGTTGCCAGTAGTGGCTTTTGCCATCTGCAGAACATTGCCTGGATTAAGCCCCTTGTTCTTCCCGAGGACCTGCCAATGCTAGTGCATGCCTTTGTTTCCTCCAGACTCGACTACTGTAATGCTTTTTACTTTGGGGTCACGGGAGAGCTCTCCGCCAGCTGCAGCTGGTGCAGAATGCAGCAGCCTGACTTTTGACTGACCTTTCCAGATTTAGCCATGTGACCCCTGTTTTGTATGCTCTGCAGTGACTGCCGGTCAGGTGGAGGGTAATTTTCAAGGTGGAACTTCTCATCTACAAGGCCCTAAATGGACTGGGTCCTGGCTACCTGTTAAAGCTTCTGAAACCAGTGACTTCTGTCCGCTTCCTCCGTACCTCTTCGAGGGGCCTCCTGGTCATTACCAGGGTACAGCTCAAGACTTCTGGAGATCATACTTTTAGCATTTCTGGGCCATCCCTGTGGAATGCATTTCCATCTCCAGTCCGGGAGGCTCCCTTGGTAGTGATTTTTAAGTGGAGGTTGAAGGCACACCTCTTTGGCCTGGCATTCAATGATTTCTGAATTATTACAAATTGCCCAGTCCCCATATATGATATTTTATCAGATTCGAGAAGTTTCATATTTTAGTTTTAATTTTATGATGCTAATTTATATTCTGTGTTATTTGTTCATTTTTTATTTCAATGTGAGGCACCCAGAGCCTCTGGGAATGGGCACCATACAAATAAAATTTGCCTTGCCTACATTACGCACATTAGCAACACTTTCCATGATTTATGGCAGTTTGCACCAAATATTTGGTGCAAGCCCCATAAAACAGATCCCCTAAATGGTGCAATTTAGAAGAGGGAAAACCTGGTCTAACTTGTAGCATTTGGCTCTCGGGATCAAAAATCCCAATTGCTGGCTGGGTGCATGCCACAAGCCCTGTGCACTGAACAATTGGAGCACAGGGGCTTGCGGCATTCACAGGGCTTTGAAAATCAAGCCCAGTGACCTTGATACTCCCAAATCTGCATTTGTCTCTCATGTTCTTCCTTTCTATGTGCATGACCTTGCCCTTCTTAGCATTGAACCCCAGCTGCCAGACACCTGACCAACTTCCAGCATCGCCAGGTCCCCGTAAAAGGTCCTGTACCCCTTCATTTGTGTCCACCCTCCCTCAAAGTTTAGTGTCATCCACAAAGAAGCATGTCTTGCCTTTAACACCATCTCTAATGACATTACTGAACACATTGAACAGCACTGGGCCTTACTTAAGACTTTAGTTAGTCATTTTGCACTGCTCTGTATAGTATCTTTATAAATTGCCCCCCCCATGTACTAATCTCCCAAAATCCTCTACCCTCACCACAACTAAATTGTCTTTACTTTCTTTATCTGTTTACTGTAATTGCTCTCAGTTGCTCGAGTTGCCTTGACATGACACGGTGTTTGATCATTTGATTCCATCCCAATCCATATGACAAAAGATTCCTGAAGTGTCATTGAGATGTATTGTAGTGGGTAGCTGCAATATTATATAGAACATAGAAACACAGAAGTTGATGGCAGATAAGGACCGCAAGGCCCATCCAGTCTGTCCATTTCTTTTTCTACCATATGAATGTGCCATCGGCCTTTGCTTTGTCAACAGCCTAGCTATTCATACTCATCTGTATTGCTCCCTTATGCCTATCTCATGCCTGTTTGAAGCCCTGTGCTGTATTCATACCCACCATTCCTGAGGTAGGCTGTTCCACGCATCCACCACCCTTTCTATGAAAAATAACTTCCTCACATTACCCCTTAATCAGCCTCCCTCTAATCTCATGCTGTGTCCTCTTGTCCTGATATTTTTCTTATACTGAAACATGTTAGACTCTTTCACCTTGTTAATGCCCTTAAGGTGTTTGAATGTTTCGATCATATCACCTCTCTCCCTCCTTTGCTCTAGGATACACATATTGAGCTCTGTTAATCTGTCCTCATATGTTTTCTGATGCAGTCTCTGCACCATTTTGGTTGCCCTTCTGTAGACTGCCTCAATTTGGCTAATGTCCTTGTGAAGGTGTGGCCTCCAGTACTGCATGCAGTACCCCAGATGGGGCCTAACCAGTGTCTTGTAAAGAGGGATTTATTACCTCCCTCTTACGACTTGTGATACCCCTATTAATACACCCCAACATCCCCTAGCCTTACCTACTGCTTTAGTGGTCTGCTTGATGATTTCTGGTCATCGGTGATGATAATGCCCAAGTCTCTTCTTCCTTTGTGACTGCCAGCAACTCCCCTCCTAGCCTATAGGTGGCTTCAGGGTTTCTCTTCCCTATGTGCATGATCTTGCACTTCTTTGCTTTAAACCCCAGTTGCCACTCTTCTGACCATTTTGCTAGCTTATCCAGATCTCTTCTCATTCTGCCCACCCCATCTGGATCATCTACCCTGTTGCAGATCTTGGTGTCATCTGTAAACAGACTAACCTTACCCTCCAGTCCATCTGCAATGTCACTGATGAAGATATTGAAGAGGACTGGCCCCAGGACTGATCCCTGAGGTACCCCACTTGTGACTTGCATCTCTTCTGACTGTATACCGTTTACCACCACTCCCTGTTTTCTGCCAGTCAACCAGTTTGTCACCCAGTTGACCAACTTCTGACCCACCTCGAGTCTACCAAGCTTATTAATCAATCTTCTGTGTGGAACAGTTTTGAAAGCTTTGCTGAAGTCAAGGTAGGTGACATCAACTGCTCCCCTTTGCCCACCACTCTGGTTACCCAGCCAAAGAAATCTGTGAGATTAGTTTGGAAGAACCTTCCTTTTGTAAACCCATCCTGTCTTGGATCCTGTGCTCCTATGGATTCCAGGTGTTGCACTATCCTTTCCTTAAGGAGTGCCTCCATAATCTTGTCCACTACTGAGGTAAGACTGTCTGGTCTGTAGTTCTCTGCCTCCTCACTGCTACCACTCGTGTTGAGTGGGATCACATGAGCCCTTCTCCAGTCTTCTGGGACCTCTCCTATGCTCAGAGACTCACTAAACAGTTCTGATAATGGCTCTGCTAGTTCCACCCTTAGCTCCTTTAGTACCCTGGGATGTATGTCATCAGGTCCCATTGCCTTGTCCATCCTGAGCTTATCGATCTCTTGTAGGACCCTTTCTTTTGTGAAGGGACTTGTGCACACCTCCCTCCCCCCTGTGTCCATGGTGCTGAGCTGTGGGCCCTGCCCTATATTCTCTTCAGTAAATACTAAGCAGATGTATCTATTTAGGATAGATGCTTTTACATGGTCTTCCTCCTCACATGCCCTCTTATCCCCTTTGATCTTAGCAATACCCCCTCTGTACTTTCTCCTTTCACTAATGTATCTATAGAAAGTCTTGTCACCTTCTTTTGCTGTTTGTGCTAGTGTTTCCTCAGTTTGGGCCTTTGTCTGCCTTACTACCTTCCCTGCTTCCCTTAGGGACATTTGGAATGCCTCCCTATCTTCATCCTGCTGTATACCCTTATATTTCCTGAAGGCAAGCCTTGTGGCTCTGACCTTTTCTGCTACTGGTTTTGAGAACCAAAGTGGTTTCCTTCTTCTTTTGCACTTCTTTTTCTCTCTAACACAATGGAATTTTGCTTCAGGTATTGCATCCTTAATGCTTGCCCACTTTGCCTGTCATATTCTCATGTATTTGTGTTTATCTTCTTGTGTTATATCAGCATTTTCTGTCCCATATTCCCTTAAATTACTCACTGTAAGGACATCATAATCACATTTACATGCTGTAGGCTGTGTACCTTTCTTATGCTTGAACCAGTTTCATCTAGGATACTCATAAAAACTGGAAGAGGATTCTCTGGCAAAAGATTTTCGAATAAATAAATACATTATATACTTTTCTCTACACAAGTTGTTATGACTACTATAGTACATACAGTGTGAATTGTTGAAGACATGATTGAATAGTATATAATAAATAGCATATGGTCTGTGACAGGATGCAGCTGATGCTTAATAAATGAGTTCATAAGCAGAGTCTGAAATCTCCCTCACAAAAGACAAAACATCTTATGTTAAGGACAGAAAGAATAGTTCAGTATGTCAGGTCCAAGAATTACAATGAAGTCTTATTATTTCCTCGCAAACTTCCAACAATGGGGACCATTGAATGCACTGTTTCCATAGACACAATGAAGAGAGAATTAAAGATTATAACATTTTCTCAAAGTCTAACTGGATGGAGAAATGTAAGATTAAACAGAATTTGAGAACAAAACAAAATCTCCAACACAGGGAAGCAGCCAACTTTTAAACAGAAGAAAACAGTATCAACTTCAGTTCGCAGAATGGGGGCATAAGCAGTGAAACATAACCTTTTCCTTATGTTTCTGCAGTTCATGGGTGCATGTGTTTAGGATTTGTGCACCTTTGGCACAGCAAAACTTCAGGCCTGTATTTTCAAAGAGTTTCTGTGGATGCAACAGCAAGTTGTGTCACTTTTGCATCGAAAATCACAGCTGCATCTGTACCAGAAGGGTGCGCTACCATCAGAAGATGGTTGTGTCACCATCTGCTGTGCTTGTGCTGCATTCAGATTCATGACATGCAAGTGATGCAACTATGATGCAGCTCACACATGAGCTGCAAATATGACTCAAGTGTAACAAATGTACAGTATAAGTGTTGGTTTTCACGCAGCTATGAAAATAGACTGCAATTATATGTTGCAGCGGCATGATGAAAATGTGTGTCTTCACACAACTGCATCATTGTTGAGCACTTTTAAGAATACCACCCTCAGTATTTACTGTACATGATTTCACCACATTAGCAATACTTTGTATGAGGTGACTGTACTCACACTTGTAATGTACATCCTGAAAAATGTATTTAAGTGGATGGGATGGACTTGGACAAAAAATAGTGGCATGGCATCATGATATACAAAACTGTTCAAATCCTCAAAAGAGAGGAGCTGAGGAGGTTCTCTTGGTGTGCATGCATTATCCTAACTGCTCTTTACAATGTGACAAAGATCTTTTCAGTATTAGCTCTGCCAATTGGAATTTGCCTTGTATTTGCAGTAAGTAGTCATTAAATTATAACAAGCATTTGTCAATACCGAATGTTTCCTTGCATGGCGTATGTGGCAAGGGTGTATTGTATTAGCTGAATCACAGCTTTAGGTTATTAATGAAATCTTCATCTGCTGCAATGCTTTGCAGACTTTCCAAAGTGCTGATGACATTGTAATAGCCTTGTCATGCCCTAAAACCAGGTACTGAATTTAAAGAGAAACAGGTAAATCCATACAGAGACCTCTAGGGCCCCATATTCAAAGTCTGCGGGCTTTACGGCACATCTAGATGTGCCACCCAAATAAATGGGCTGGTGCAAAAACATGCTATGTTCAAACAAGATGCACAATCATGCATCTTGTCTTAGTATAGCAAATATAGTGGGCAGCGCAAATAGGGGCCACCAATGATATGCCAGCACATCTCCCTGGTCAGTCTGAATACCTGGAATGGGGATGCGCGAGGCATCCCAAGATGCGCCGTGCTCAAATTCCAGTTATTCAGTCGAAACGCAGATGGGGCTATTAGGCATGCAAGGCACAAACAGGCCATTTGCATGTCATTATGGCCCCATTTGCATGTTGTCAGCAAGGATGCACCCAGCAGGATGTGCCATGTGGCCTACCCCTCCCATCCAGTCCAGTGGAACACATGTTGGTCCCGATCCTTATCCAAAATAAAATATTATTGTCCCCCAGGCCCTCTTGCCAATAATGAAGTGCACTCCCTCCCTGTCACGATCCCTGTCCGGAATGAAATATAATATTTCCCCACAGCCCTCTTGCCAGTATTGAAGTGTCCCCCCTCCCCATCATGATCCCTGTCTGGAATGAAATATAATATTTCCCCACAGCCCTTTTGCCAGTATTGAAGTCCCCCCCTCCCCGTACCAATCCTCGTGTGACATAGAAAGATATATTTTACCTCAGGCCCTCTTTTCCATAGTGTGTGCCCCACTCTCTACATGAGGCACCTATTATCTTGTTTCACTCTATCTTCAGCATGGCCAGTTAGCCAGCAGGCAGCCATTGTGTAAATAACACAACGTTGTGAATGACAGTTTACAGTACACACTGCAAGCCCATTGGTCGACAGTGTCAACCAATGGGCTTGTACTGTGTACAGTAAGTTGTCAGTCATTGACAGCCCAGTCAGCGGCAGCCGTGGAGGGCTGTGCTGCCCACTGGCTAACTAGCCATGCTGGGACGGGGGAGCGGGGTGGGATGTGGATGCCTCAGTGAGTAAAATATGTTCATGGAAAAAGAGGCCTGGGAAAAATATGTCTTCCAATGTTGCATGGGATCAGTATGGGGGGCACTTCAGTGTTAACAAGTAGGCTGTGGGAAAAAATTTTGTTTCATTCCAGATGGGGATCATGACGGGAGGGGGGACTCAATACCGCAAAAGGGCTGGGGGGACAATACAAGATTTTCTTTGATGGAGATCATGTCTGGGAGGGGGAACTACACTCTGGACAATGGGATGGAGCCTTATTTCTTTCATATTCAACCGGGGGATGGGAGGATGGTTCCTACACTGTGGTATGGGGGGCATGGGTACAGCTACAGGGACCAGGGTTCGGGGATTGGTGGGGTGCCATCGGTCTCCAGGGGCCGGCGGCTGCTGTGCTGCTGTGTTCAGTACAGCAGTCCACCTGTGGGTGGCTAGGGGTTAGGCGTGTTTCTTACATGCCTATCTTTTTGTGGCACATCTTGCCTGAATGTCACGATGTGCCACATATTCATAGGCATACCCCCTGGAGATGCACCACATACATTACTGCTGCACTTCGGCACAGCCGGTGATGTGCGGCACATCACTACTCTCTGAATATCATGCAGCGGCACACTTCTTGAGATCTGCTGATGCATCTCATTTGAAAGTGCCCCCCTTGATTTAAAAAGTCTAACTGATAAACTGATATTGAGTAAATCAAATACAGTACATAATAGCTTGAGTCAAAATATACAATTTATTTCCAATTGTGAAGGGGCAGGACTTTCATAGCTGACTCATAACTCTGGCACCAGTGAGTTACGGTCCTGCCTCCCTCACTCATAAAGATAAATTGCATATTTTGAGTATGGTCACTGTATATCCCCTATGTTCTGTATGGTGATTAGTATTGCTACAAACATTACACAGGAATGGAATTTACATACTTAGTGGAAATGTGTAACAGTTTGATGCAAACAGCAGTTTTCTGAAATGATATGTAACCTTGCAAAATATTTGCAACATACAGCTTAATGTGTAACTATAAGCATATTAAATGGGTGTGTGTTTGTGTGTGTGTGTGTGTGTGTGTGTGTGTGTGTTATACATACATACATACACACCCATCTACGTATGTCATAACCTACAACTGAGTGTGGAGTAGAGTGGCTATTCGTGGCCACGCCTCTCCCTTTGCCCACCCACATGCATTATGTTTTGTGCAGATGCTAACCCTCTGTGCCCACACAACAGCCCCTTTTGAATATGGGGATCCAGCACAAACCCTGGTTTGTGTGGAAGAAGACCCATTAGCACCTGTGCAAACTTTTGAATATCAGGTCCCTGATGAAGTCTGAGTGTTGTCAGTAAGTAAACTATTGTTCTGGCTAGAGCATTCATATTGGCATTGTAACACTATATTCTTATGTTCAGCAACATCTGAGCCTTGACATATCACCTGACTGGTTCAAGATGGGGCTTCTAAAAAAAAAGGCAGGGAAATATGGTGGTACTGTTTAGCAAGTAGTAAGCGGGTGACTGAGACAGTTTGGACACGGACACCCGCAGACTGCTCTGTGGTACCAAACACTACTACTTCAGCATTTTTTTTTTTATGGAAATTGCAAAGAAGAGGGTTTGGGCATTATAGTTCACTATCTTAATGCTGCATGAATCATTTGCAGCCAAAATTAAAATTTTGTAGATGGTCCTATTTGGGAAGAAAGGGATCTTAAATGGTGCCAAACCGATGGCCAGTCAATCCCTTCCACTTCCCAGTCTGCTGGTCACACCCCTGTGCTGAGATGTTTTGTAGTGTCTAAGCAGGGAGAGTATGGGGGCAAACCCCATAGATGTCTATGGGGAGTTTTCAAAACAGTTGTTTAAACAACTTATAGGAAAAATGAAAACCACTACTCAACTAACTGGGTCCCTATTAGTTGAGCAACGGCTTTCATCTTTATCATAGGTTGCTTAAACATACTGTATAGTAAACTGTTTTGAAACCATCTCTCACTAACTTATATGGGCATGCTCCCAAACTCTCCCTGCCAAGACATCACTAAATGTCTCAGTATGGGGTGTGGCTGGTGGATCAGTAAGTGGAAGGGAGCGACTGGACGTCGGTTGAGCACTATTTATGATCCCTTCCCTTCTGAACAGGACCATCTACAAAATGTTTATTTTGGCTGTAAATGGCTAGTGTGGTACTAAGGACTGTAATGGCCATAGTGCAATATTACTATAGTGTACAGTAGAGCATTATTCTATTAGAATTCCATCCCTTTCAAAATGCTGTTGTACCACAGTTCCAAGGTCATAGAATGTGATTGTACACTTCTGTGGTACAACTGCATTCTGGAACCTCTAGAGACTGCACAAGCCAGTCTCATTCTGAAAGCCAAAGAACTGCTGGGTACACATTTCACATAATACTATACACTGTAAAAAATACAGGATGAGCAACTTTATGCACAACCAGTGTGTTCTGCCACCTCGGGGTTCTGATTCCCATGGACCTGTCGAGCTTTTCCCTTGAGATAAGAGGGAATCAGAATCCCTCTGTGGCAGAACACACTGGTTGTGCATAGTTGCCCATCCAGTATTCTCTATATCTTAGCAATTTACTTTAAATAAATCATGGATTATGCGACGGATCATCAGGAGCAATGCAATCGCAGAGTAAGATACCAGAGTGAGCATGAGCAGGTACAGCAAACCAGATAACAGTAAACTATTTGGGGAAAAACATTCACTATACAAAACAGTGTGTGGGTGGGTGCCCATGTACAACAAAAGCTGGGTTTCCATCTCTGCCTATGAAGACATCACAAAAAAACTCTATGATGTCATCACATCCCTTCAATGGAAACACAGCCTTGTAGTATATGGTCACCCATAAACTATTCTATAGGTCTCAAACCTCACGACCCAATATCCCACAAACAAAACATAAGACTTTATGTGTTTGAATGTTATGTTTAAATCTTTCAAGAAAAAGATTAACACCAAAAGGAAAAAACAAGGACAAGGGACAGAAATCAGGATACGTCTTTAAGAAATTGTAACATCTGTCCAAGAAGCTGATGCAACTTGTGACTTGATAAAAGAAAAAATAATTTCTGAGGGAGAACTAAATTAAAACACTTATGTCAGACATAATCTAGTTATTCAAAACTCACCTTTTTGGTGAAACAAATGTCAAATTTAGGAGAGACTAAGGACATTTTTGAGTCAGAAATCAGAGCAGCTGAGAGGTATGCTAGCTATTTATATTTTTATCAGCTCTCCATTCATAGGCTTATGAGATACTGTAATAGGCATACTACTCCATTAAAAGCTCAGGAAACTAGCAAGCTTTGACATGGCTGGTAAGGACAACATGTTGCGAGTGTAAACAATGCACATCTGCTTCCTAACTGAACAAGTAAGGCATCTCCAATTTGCAGCAACGAACTGAGAGACCACCTCTGCCTCCAAAGACCAATCCCGCGCAGCATTTTTGTTTCTCTCCATATATGTTGTGTGAAGGCATGATGTCATTGACAACATAATGCGGTCTTAAAGAATAGGACAGGCAGACGGCATACCTGTCCTATTTTTTAAGATTGCATTATGTTGTCAATGACATCATGCCTTACCTCATCGCACCATTTCAGCATGTCCTTTTGCCGATCCTTCACCTTGTTGTAGATATTGAGTAACTTTTGAATACGGTGCTTACTGACATAGTCTGTGTATTTTTTGGTCTTTCCCAAGTCAACGGTGATCCCTGTGACAGCAAAACCATATCAGAAGTGACAAGTGCAAAGTGTGACAATGACTCTCCCTCACCTCATGTCTGCTTTCCAGAATTGAGTTGTACTGCTGTCACTGCCAGTGCACTGAGATGCCTAGAGTTAAGCCCAGAAAGCCCAAACCACCCTCTGCACATGCAGCACAGCCCAACACACTATGGGGGGGGGGCACCCCGCCGTCACTTCTTGTTTGCTGCCAGTTCAAAACTGAAAGTCGCCCGCTGACTGACTTCGACTTGCTTTTCACACTGCACACAGTAGACAAGTGCAGGGAGGAAACCTCAGTTTGTGAAAGGACAGTGTGTGTTGTGTGTATGTATGTAACGTATCAGGTGTGATCAGCTGTGGGTCAGTGAATGGTGGCACTAAGAAAGGCCCCCGAGTCAGCACACAAAGTAACACCCTTCTCTGTATGGATCCCCCGGTCCCTCACTAGCCCTTTACACACATTTTGATACAGTGGTTGGATCTCACATCAGAGTGCAGCACCCCCTCCTACTGCAGTGAAGTACATAAAGCTGCTCAGCTACTTGCTGGCTGGCTTTATGCACATGAAAGTACTGAAGCGCTTTCTCATTGGAGCACTTCAGTCCTTTCAAGTACATAAAGTTTCTGCCCATGAAACTGTGACCACCGTCATACTCTGCTTCCTTGGTCTTTGGTCTGTCAGTGAGGAGCCCAATGTAGATTGCTCTACATTGGGCTAGTCTGTGACACACCTCTGAAATGCCATTCACTGAGACAAAATGTTTACGCAAGGAAACACAAAAAGGTACATGCATGGGATTATGGCCTCTGGATTGTCTTTTCTATCAATCTCATGCTGCAAGTTCCACGTGGAGACCCTTAAAGTGATTTTCTGAGTTTTGCCATAGCAAATGGGATTAGTAACCTGTAGGAGTTGTGATTCAGTCTCCTGCTATTTAAACTGCCAAAAAATGCTGTTTTCCATGAAAAAAATGCTTTTATTTCTGTGCTCTGCTTCATTTACATAACCTGCCCCCTTTTTTTTTCTCAGTGTTGCAACCCCCCAACCGTGACATCATGCAAGGGAAAGAAAGCTTTTAAAGAGCAAATGCTTAGTAAAGGTGTAAATCATAAAGAATGAAGGTTTGGCGCTTTTAGATGCCGTTGCAGTCATTCAGTTTGCTTTATTTGTTTCCTTAATTACTGTTTAATAATTGTATTTGTAGTTTGACAACTGCTAGTAAGAAAAGATTCCAGTGGAATTCTTGAATTATAATGTCAGGAACTTTTTTCTGGCACAGCTGCCAGTGTATTGCAATGGGAAACTGCACATCTGTTTCCAGATTTGTATGAGGAAATAACACTTTGTGCCACAAAATACTATACATTTAATAGAAATATGTGATTTTTGATAACAATCTTTTGTCATAATTTAGCAGGTGATATTTTCCTCATAACCAGATTTACTTGGAAAGAAGAAAAGAAAAACTAATTATTGTTTATAGAAACATACAATCATACAAAGGGAGCACAATTGTGCAAACACATAAAAGGCAAAGTTTGTTAATGAAATAAGTATCAATTTCTTTTGAAAATGATAGAAGAATATATTTAGTTCTCATTGAAATGCATTGGGCGTTTAAGTAGCTGGCAGTTTTTGACATCACAATACCAGAATTCTACTGAATTCTTTTTACTAACAGTGTGAGAAGCAAAGGTGAAAATCTGCTTGTTTCTCTGCACTAACAAATATTTATCATAAAAGTAGAAAGTAATTACTAATACATCAAAATACAATAAAATAGTCAGTTTTCTATTTATTAGAAGTAAACACCTGGGGCAGGATTCACAAACCCCTTGAAAGTCCCGCAGCTGTGGCAAAACTTCGATGCCAAAGGGTGGCCACTTGAGGAGCTGCAAGAGTCCCACAGCGGTGGGTATTCACATAGGTGGAGCTGGATTACGACCAGCTCCATGACTTTTGGCAACTTGTGGGTAGTGTTACTAGGGGGATTGCCACAACTGCAGAGAGTTGCTACAGCCGGTGGGAGCAGCCCTAACACCCTCCGTAACTGCTGCAGCTGTGAATCGCACGCACTACCGCTGCGGGCGATTTCAGTCTGCCACTGGAGTTGCGGAGTGAGACATAGCTCCTGAATGTTTTGTAAATCCTGCCATTGCTCTTGAAGCACTGTTTTGAAAGAGACCTCTGTTGGTCAGGCTTGGTATTCCAAACATCTACACTACCGAAATAGGAGACTGCACTTTGAGTAGGGAGACTGAAAAATCAGCTATATACTATACCCGCAATGCCAAACTATGGAAATTAGTATACACAATGTCTTGTTTTGAGAATAAACATATGAGACCTTTTATTGTTGAAGACACTAGAGTAATATGAGACTGCACCTCACAGTAAGGAAATTGAGAAAAAGCTTTTTATTGTACCACAATACCTTGCTACATATGTCTACATATTAGGCGCCATACTGCAGTCATCACTACCAAAATAAAGGACTGCATTTCTAAGTAATGATCATTTAAATCAACTTCATAATTTATCCAGAATTCATTGGTGCAGTATGTAAAACATTGACAGTTCCCTTGCATTACATCATTCTGGGGGTGTGGCCACACACACAGAACTGAAGGACACAGTGCTAATAAAATATAATAAAAAATAACTATGACAGATTTTTTACAAAACAAATTGCAGTTTCAACATCTGAAGCATGGGTGACAATGGCAAAATATGGGAAAAAGGCATCTGCAAAATCTCAGAAAATCACTGTAACCTATAGCTGTGGTGTGTGTGTTGAAACCTGTCTGTTAGTGGCACCCCGCTTCCCGAGTTTAGCGATGTGTTAATTCCCACATCTGATTTCTGCTGCAATGCACCAGCGGCATCCTGTCTCAGATGCCTACCATCCCTAGCAAATAACCAGGGCTCCTTCAAACATTTTCCCCAGTCCCCTAGAAAAAAGCCCTGTTCCTCACATGAGTCATTTAGTTATGTGTTAAAATACCTAATTTTCTCCTGTTAATCCTCACCCTTACATGGCACCCGTAGGGCCTCAGAGAATGTTACTATCTCTGCTTCTACCCTTAACTTCCTGCCTGATTTGTGGAATCTGCCCTTCACCCTATCTATACTGCTGCACACCAGGTTGTTGGTGTCTAAATAAATTACCATATATGGCTTCCCATCCCCTACCCCTACCTTGATGAACTTCTCCAGGGAATGGAGCACCCTGTTTATTGTTGTCCTTGGCAAGACCTTCCTCTTCTCCCAATCATGGCACACATCAACCTCCCTGTACTTGACTATAGAGTCTCCCAGTATTAGAATCCTCCTCTTACTCCTTCCACATCACAAAAGAGCTTTAGTTCTGTCAGTTTGCATTCATGGCACATGCTCTCCAAGATATTGAGTACTTTGTTCTCTTCTGGACTTTTTCAGTCATGTCATGTCAATATCTTTTGTTATATTTGGGGATCAACACTATACTTGCGATACTTGAGATGGGGCCTGAACAAGGATCTGTACAAGGGCATTATATATATTTTTTCCCCTCCTGCAAACAGGAATAAAGGTCCCCAAAGGCTTTGGCTGTATCATGGGGCATCACCCAAGTCTTCTGGGGAATTACCTAATCCATAATTTTAAACACTGATTTTTTTTCTGCCACTGCTTTACATAATTGGAATGTCAGCAGCCTTGACACACCCAATATCATAACAATTTTGATTTGTGTAACACAGATGCCCCTCTGCTTTTCCAACTGATAGTGTGTTCAATTCGTTCATAGCCAGATTTAAATATAATAGCACTGAAGCCTCTTTAGTTTGTGATGTTTCTTAAGTTTTAAGAGTTTCTGGCTTACACTCTCTTGTACTGTTATTTCCCATTTTATTTTAAGCAATCCTTATAATTGTCCCTGCATCCCAAGACATTTGTGTCTTCACCCCACAGTTCCTATTGTATGTGTAATAAAAGTAATTTTTTTCTATAATTAGTTTCATAAGGTCAGTATAGGTCAAAATACAGTATACATCTGCCATGCTGTAATTTTCCTGTGTCCCTCCAGGAAGCAGTTGAGTGACACTAAGGCATAAACTGATTGCATAATCTGATGACTTTGACTATGCCATATTTTGTGTACCATAGTGGTTTGAGTGAGAAACAGATCTGTTCATGAGTAGTTCTTTTTATTTATTTATTTATTGAAATGTTTCACAAGGAAGGCACACTGAGCGACAAGTCGCTCATCTCCTGGTGTGACCTAGGGGGAAGGGGTACAGTAGGAATGAGATTTTAAACATTCAAGTTACAAGATCAACATTAACATACAGTTGTAAAGCAGGTGTTACAAACAGTATTACAATAGTGTTGCACATAATAGGAAGAAAGAGTGGACAATAATAAGTGCTGGGTTAATAAATAAACAAATGCTTACATGAAAGAAAAAGGGGAAAGGAGATGGAGGGGTGAGATGGGGGGAAGGGGAAGAGTCATGTCCCGGTGGGGGGGGTGAGTAAAAGGTAAAGTCCTGTTCCGAAATGTGTTGTGTTCTCCAGACATTGACTTAACCCATTCTTGCATTAGGGCTCTAAGGGTTTTAGTTACAGCTCTATTAGTACTCACACGCTCCGATGGTCTATCTTCCTGTGAGGCCCAGGATGCAATTAGAATGCCCTAATTAAAAATTGACCCCTGTACTTTCCCCAGTTTCTGAAACACCTCTGAAAAAAGGTGAGGCAGTAATGTTTGGTGTATGTTAACTTAGTCGAGCCTTTCTGTATTCATCACCCCATCCAAAAATACCAGTTTCCTTTCCAATCCCATTTTGGATGCCTGAATTTCCAAAGGGAGTCCCTTTCTAATCAAAATACCTCTTTCAGCCTTTTTTGGCTCAGGTGTGGGAGGCAGCAAAGACCTGACCCACGTAGGCCCTGTACAGCTTAATATGATCCCCTTCCTTAAGATGTGATTCTTGAATATATGTGATATGTTGGACAGAGGCTATTAATGCCCTGTTGTGGGCAACAAATATGGCCTTACTCAAACTGAGGGTGGTACGCTACGCCTAACCCTATTTCACTACTGAAAAACAGGTAAGTGTTCTTCCATTGAGCAGAGTTGTAGCCTGAGTCTGGGCTGCTTGATGTTACCCTACCCAGCCCCACCAGCACCCGAAAAATAACATGTACTGTAAAGTAGTAACTTCACCCTGATCCTCTGATCTAATAATTCACACAGTAACTGTATCAAAATGTATTTATTTATTTTTGAAAGTCGTATTTACAACCTTTGAGTCAGGGACTCATTTACAAAGGCACCTCATCACAGGGAGGGTAGACATGGTTACAGTGTGAGATACAACAGTGGAACATACAGGTGCAATACAGATAGCAAAATAACACAATATAACAGTGGATTATGGAATAAAGTTACATGCAGGAAATAGCAATCATATAAAGTAGAACAATAGCAGAAGTCACAAGCCTGGTCATACCGGGGAAATAACTATGTGGAATGGTGGGGGGGGGCAGGGGTGAGGAAAAGAAAAAAGGGGGGAGCAACCCAACGGATGTTGTCTATGTCAGAGGATAGCACTGGACTCCTGCCTGAAAGGTGGAAAACCCTTGCATGTACCCACTATCGAAACTGCCATACCTCCTTCTATTGTCTTGGAACCCCTCCTCCCCCCTTTAAAGGGTCTCAGGAATAAAATGCAAGATCCTCAGTTCTACAGGCCACTTAGGTGATCAAGTTTTATGAACCAAGAAGATGTGACGCAATGCTCAGCAAGCAAGTTTTAGTACAGTCTCCATAAAGCTGTCACAGTCCAGCACAGGCAGCACTTGAATTCAGTGCCAAGCCTAATGCTACACTATTGCTATTGGGCATATGAATTTCCAGTGGCTCTTCAAGTGTCCCACAGTGCCCAGCCTGATCACTCATGCCTCCACTACAAGGGGCTTCCACTAGCTCCAAGCAGTCATCACCACCACATTGTACTGCACAGGAAGGAGATTTGGCTGCAATATTGGCTGATGCCTTGATCCACAGCCACTGGCTTCCTACATGCCACCACTCCCTCCGCCTGAGACACAATTAACCCATGCTAATACACATCATGTTATGGTCCACCAGGCTGTGCTGGCCAATAATTATATCCCAAAGGACCTTTAATCTCATGCATGAAGCAACTGCTTGGTAACAATTGCCTCTGATGCCCAAATCAGTGCTCTGAAAATATCTGTGCATTGAGGATAAAAATTTTACTCACCAATTGTCCCCCTCTCATATGCTCCAGCATCATAACCAAATGTACACTGTAACATGGGAAATGTGATGAGGGCCAACACCCCTTCCCCAACTGCACCTTAGTTTCAAACTGAGTTTCTATTACATTATAGCAAACCCAAGTTGCACATTTCTGGTGGTCCCCCCTCCCTCAAGAAAACCGAACCCCATCCTACCTCTACCTTCTATCCAGCCTCAGTCTGTGATGTGCAGGGTCAAAGTCTGGTATTTGACTGATCCATCTTGCCTACCCTGTAAGGCAGAAAAAAAACAGAAATAGTTAACCTCGTCCTAGGTTTCACTCATTTAAGTTGAGTTTAGCTGCCTTGACAAAACTCCTTCCAATTGGTATTCTGCTCCTTGCTGCTTTTTAGGCAGGGTGGTGATGTTGGCTTGGTGTCACAATGTTCCCCTAAGCTGGAGTTATTTTCCTGCTTTTTCTGAGATATCCCATGCTGTGTGCAATAATCAAACTTCTAGATCTTCTGTCTCGACATCCAGGCAAATGATTTGCAGTTTTTCAAGTTGAGGGATAACTCCAATGAAAAATCATAGATTTTAATACCCTACTCTCTACGTACTTTCCACTTAGCTGAACATCTCAGGTGTGCCTTAATGTTATGTGTCTCACTCAATTGTTTGATCAATTTGTCCACTGCTTGTCTCTTTGCTTTAAAAGCTGAGGAGAAATCTTTATGAAAATACACAGAATTTCTCAAAGCTGGTGTCCTTGGTAGTAGTAGTTGTTTTATTTATTATGGTGTCCTTCTCCAGAGACTTAGGGCACTTTACAGAAGGCAAACATTCAATACATAATAAATATAGAGCTCACTGCTAAAACAAAATGTATAACCCACAATAGAATAAACTACAGGATAAAACATAAATCAGTATCAGGAGATCAATACGCGGACTTTAAGGACATTTACTTAGCTTTCCATACAGTTCTGTATATATTTTCCTTTGACTGAGAATGTAACTTCTCTATAATGAAAGGCCTAGGGTGAGTGGCTGGGTCCTATGGGAGAAATAGGCCCTTTTAATTTTTAAGGGGAGACCCGGAAGCAAAATGAGAGTGGCCTGGAGCACATAGTGGATGAAAGCAATGGTCATGGGGAGTCCATCCTCAGCCCCCTCCTTAGTCAATCCAAAATGTCTGTATAAAAAGCATTTGTCTCTCCCCAGTTAACCTCACAGTGCTTTTTTTGTGACATCATAGTGCTCACCATGACAGCAGATTGTGATGTCACAAACAGCAATTCTGAGGTTTGAAAGACTCGATTACAGAAGTACCATAATATCTACAATATTTTTTTATTTAGCTGTTTAACCAGGTATAGCACACTAAGCTGAAATCTTTTTTTACAGTAGTGACCTGGGAGCACAAGGAGGTTAAGTGACTTGCTCAGGGTCACACAGCATGCAAGTGGAAGCTGTGGGATTCAAACCCAGGTCTGATCTGCTGGATGTCACCGGATTTGCAGCTCAGAGTCTTAGACCACTGCGCTACACTGCCTCCTCCTATTTAGTGGACCAGTAACAAGGAAAAGTAAAAAAATAAAAAACTAGAAAGCACTAAAGTTAAAGCATAATTAGAGTAAATCTAGTGGTTTTCAACTTTCTATTGAGGTAGAGAGTTGCTTTTTAAGCCACTGAATTTGAAACTGTGTGTACTCACTGCACTGGTTAGCTCTCCAACCTGGAGTTCCATAGCTGTAACTTGTTTATCCAGTGCTATCAGATCCATCTGTAGTTCTGGGAAGGTGATTTCCATTCTGTTTAACATTTTTCTGAATCTCCTGATCTGCTGGGGAAGTTTGATCTCCCTCTTTGAGATTATAACCTGCAGAAGAAACTGAAGAGCGGGATCTGCTTCTTGGTGAGTGGCACTGGGCCTCCTCCATCAGAGTGAGACATGTACTGATTTCTAACCCACCAACCCACACCGCAGAATGTTCTACACGTGCCAAATTCAGGTTGGATTGACCTAATTCATGCTGGTGGTTTGGGAGCAGTAAAACTACACAGCTGCCATGCCAATGATGTCACCAGAATTTATTTCTATGTTTCTAGTACTGTTATGGCCTACTTGAAGGTTATATTAGTAAGTAAAGGGACTAGCCATGTTTGTGATGGCAGATCAGTTCTTGTCTGTAGGAGGATTGATTTGCTAATTGTGGGATGTGGCTACTAAGAATCCTAAGATGTGCAATTATAATGATATAATTACACACCATAGAGGGCCTGTCAGCCAATCAGGTGGCTTGGATTTTCTACCCTATTTTATAATAAGCTTTAACACTTGTGCTAAACTGACCTAATATACTACAACTGGGGCAAAAAAAAAGAGCATGCACAATTAAAAAGCACTGGAAGTAAGCATTGGAATTGGACTACTAATACCCCCCCCAAAAAAATCATCTATCATGAGGTTAGGTCAGGGCCCCACTTGTGACAAATAGCTTATTGGGGTTTGGGGGTTAGGCTACAAGGTGGGCAGTCACTACAATGATGCTATTAGCTCTTGGCACCATGCCTGGCGATAGGTAGCAATTTTTGTCAACAGTTTCTGCATGGGATGACGAGGAAGAGGTAGGACTTTTTGTGTTCATGAGGATGAATACTCCAATTAGTAAAAAATATTCAGTATTCTGTCATGTGTTTCAAGTGCCCCATTACTCATATTTAAGAATTAATACCCTTTACCCACTTTCTGAATGAACAATTGTATCAACTATGTGAACTTCAGGTTTCTTTGCTATGACATTTTCATTCCTCAATATTAAGTTTACAGACTTGATTAATATGCCATCACTTTAACAAAATGTGACAGCTCATGTTGCCTGAAGACATATAAATGTCAATGTCATTAAGAAAGATTCATTGTATGACTAACACTGCATGGATATTTTCAAATTACACCTGGCCTTATTGCTAATAATCACCCAATACCTCCTTTTTTAAGATGAGATAAGATGGCTTTAGCCTTCCAGGCAAAAAAATGTAAAGAAAGGTGAGTGTTTCAGTGAAAGAGTTATGAACATAATACTTGATAACAAAATGTCCTTCTATTCA
This sequence comes from Neoceratodus forsteri, assembly GCA_016271365.2. Classification (NCBI taxonomy): domain Eukaryota; kingdom Metazoa; phylum Chordata; order Ceratodontiformes; family Ceratodontidae; genus Neoceratodus; species Neoceratodus forsteri. Next base: position 460,184,267 of record CM028135.1, on the reverse strand, counting down.
ACAAATAATGTACTGTCATTATCTTTTTCTATAAATGATGTATATGCATTGTTCATCCAGGTGTATGACTGTAAGCTACATTTTTTGTACTTCAAGGCAAACAGGAACATAAACTGTGACTTTTTGCAATGTGAATTATATGGCTTCCTCTTTCCTTACAAGCTTTCTGTTTTTAGTTTCTTAGAATCAGAAATAATTTTAAGGGGTATTTGAAAGAGGACAGCGCACCTTTCCATTCCAAGCTTAGTCAAACCGTCAGGATCAGCAGATCTCAATATAACATTACCTATGTGTCATTTCTGCCTGAAGCAGATTATTTCTTAGGTCAAGACTTTCAGAACACAAAATGTCTTAGATACTGGCATGAATTTATTATAAATTATTAGAAATATCTGCACTAACAGCAAGTTTTCAGAAGCAAAATTATGAAAATAAAGCATGTGTAAAGTTGGACAGATGATGCTTCATTCACTGTCACAAAGTGATATCTGCAAATTGGAAACTGAGTGCAAACTTGCAATCATGCCATTGAGATGATATACTCAGTCATTTGAGAGACACAGTCCCAGTATACAAAAATAATTGTGGATATGGTGTAAAAGAAGCCACAAATGCATTATGCTAGAGAATGCAAAAAGTCAATGGAAGCATGTTTCTGCTCTTGCAGGTTACTGTACAATCCACAAAGGCAAAGATGAAAATAAGATATCAAAATGCCAGGGGGTCACGTGACGTCAGTGATGAACTAGCAGCGTTCTTTAAGAGCACCTCAGCACCGCTAACAAATTCATAAAAAGAACTTCTTTCTGCAATTTATCTCATAGACAGTGCTACTAAGCTGTTGGAGTGTTGGTTTACAGTATTCTCTTGAAGTTTGGGACTTGCAAAATGGAAACGATGTCAGGATTGCCAATACAACCTACAGAAGGAGAACACAATCAGTTGCCGACCCTGGTGGCCAAGCGCCCTTGCCGGAGCAACTCACCACTCCAGTCCCAGGATCCAGGATCGGTGGTGCTCTTGCCTATGCAGATATACTCACAGCTCTCAGAAATCAAACAAGCAGTCCTCACTTTAATCGAACAAATGCAGGACATTACACCTACCTTGAAGGAACTTTCAATTAGGGTGTCCGATACGGACACCCGAATTTCCTCGCTCGATGACCACCACTCATGACTTGACCCCAAGATTGTTTCACTGAAGTGCTCAGTGGCTGCCCTGGACCTCAAAGTTGATGATCTAGAAGGCCGTAATCAATGTAACAATCTTGGAATTATTGGCCTACCAAAGAGTGAAGAAGGCTTGAAAACTTTGAACTTTATTCAAAAAATTATGTACCAAGTTAGCTGGTCCCTCCCCTAATGGCCCTCACTATATCACTGAAAGAGCGTACAGAGTGCTTCATGCTGAACCCTCACCCAAAGAACCTCCTCGTCTGATCATCTTCAAGTTACTAGACTTTCTAGATTGGGACCACATCTTAAGGAAAGTGCATGCTCTAGATTCCATACAATGGGCTGGCAAAAAAATAAGGATAGTTCAGGATCTTGCCACCAAAGTATGGCAAGCTCGGGCAGCATACTGTCCCTTACTCAGCAAGCTATGGGTGGCACACATCAAACATCAACTTCTGTATCCCTCCAAGCTTGAAGTCACTACCAACTCAGGCAAGAAATGCTATGATTCCGCAGAACAAGCAGCTGCAGCTTTGCCCTCATTGTTCCCGGACCTATTTCGAAATACCACTTGAAGAACAGGCTGTGATAGTCGGATGTCAGAGGGTAGATCCTTGAATGACCTGCCACTGATGATCTGGACACTTCATGGACAACACGTGTTTGAAGACTAAACAAATATGATGCCAATGGTGACTTTTCATTGATGTTCAATTTTGATATTACTTTAAATGTTGATCTGCCAATGGAGAGTACATTATTTTACAAACTTGGACCCATGTTAGAACTATTTAAATTTGGTTAGCTGGTGTAAGATAGATCAGTTTGTATTATCATTTCTAGAGAATATAGCTGAAGAGATGCCCTCCAATAATCCTTTTTTGGCAAGTATGAGCTTGAAGGTGCACTCGTTCAGACCAATTGAATTTTGGAGTGTCACCTATGGGCAGCATAAGATATATTGATTAAATATTAGACTGGGACATTAAGCAACAAAGATGGTGCATGGATTGCATCACAAGTCCTATGAAGACAGGTTGAAGGAACTGAACATGTACTCCCTGGAGGAGAGGAGGGAGAGAGGGGATATGATAGAGAATACAAGTATCTTACAGGGAGGAACAGGGTGCAGGAAACACTATTTTTAAGTGAAAAGATGTTCCAGGACTAGAGGGCATGGGATGAAGTTGGAGAGGACGATTCAGAGGAAACATGAGAAAGAATTTCTTCACAGAACGGGTGGTGGACAAGTGGGAACACCCTGCCAGAGGAAGTGGTGGGGCTGAAACAATCACGGGATTTAAGAATGCATGGGATAGACATAAAGGAATTCTGGAGGTCAGGGGTAAGGGGCAACAGACTTCTAGGAAAACAAACTGAACTTACAAGCTCAAATGGGCAGACTGGGTGGGCCATAGGCCCTTATCTGCCGACACTGTCTATGTATCTATGTATCATACTATTAAAAAGGTCTGGCAAGATTACTCAAAAACCATGGAATGCTCTCACTTAGAAATGTTTTGTTTACCTTAACTACTTGTTTTGTGAATTCAAAGTAGCAAGGGAGGAATTTCTCAGTCCCTCTTCCCTTTGTCATCAGATACATCGAAGTCCTTAAGTGGCAAAGTTGCTTATGACTAGCGCACCAGCAGTCACAACTTTATTACTATGTAACTATGCTGGGCTGCTTCTCCTTTGAAACTATCCAGGCATGTAGAAGCCTTCGGTATACTTTTTAATGGATGGGGATTTAAGCGAAAACCCTCTTCAGTAAACCCTTGTTAGCGATTCAAAGCCCCATCCTTTTCCCTTCCTTTTTTGGTTTTATTATAATAATGTCCTTTGTTATTGATAAGGAGCTACAGAAGCTGAAGTATTGAGTTCTGGTATATATCCTCAAGAATTGAGGGTACCTTTAATTTTGACTACCTAGGTATGTGATCTAGTATAATCAAGTTACTGAATGGTCCTTGTTAATATGTTATTATTTTATTATTCTAATACATTAGATATGAGGAGAAAGTTATGTGTTCCATGTTATCAGAAGTATGGTGCACTATCTGTGGGTGGGGTAGGAGTGGATAAACCCACACTGAGATTGGTGCCATTTTTTTTATAATTCTTTACCATGTTAACTTAGGTTTCTCATCCCTCACAGTATCATTATTACCTTATCCTCTCTTCTCTGTAATACTAGAAAGATTGAAGATAGGACCATCTTAAACATCCCCTTGGAATATTAATACCTCTGGGGCTTCATGTGGCAAGGTTATGTAGGGGAAGTAACACTAGTTATCGTGAAGCTGTTTATTACTTAACTACATTAGACAGACTGCTCCCCCCTTGATTTTGTTAAAATATGTAATAGCCTGGGAGCATCAGTTGGAGTTGTTCAACTGATCAGGAGAGATTCTATTCTAATCTGGAAGACTACAGGGATAGACTTCATAGCCCTCTCCTCAGACTCTGGTGTTACGTAGATGATAGAGAGGTAAAGGATTTATGTAATATTACCCAGGCTTGACATTTGAGGAGTAAAATATTGTTAGCCACCAAGGTGGAGGCTTCGACTTCTGGACATGAAGGCTTTATTTTTATTACCTTAACTCCTTTGCTATCCCAGAACAATACATAGACTCCCGAAATGTTTGCTCTGGTACTATTTTGGAGCTGATGTTCATTCTGATCAAGAGGGTTTCTATACAAATTTTAGTTTATGGTGGTGCTCGAGAGCTAGCTCTGCCCCATCTCAGAAGTTAGCATTATTGGAGAAGGCATTAGGCCTGGGGGAGACAGAGTTCTTGTGTAAATAGTTCTTCTATGGTTATACGTTTGATGTACTGTTTTTGTATATGCTTTAGGGATTGTTTAGGGGGAAGGGAGGGGAGCCCTGATGCAATTACTTCCATGGTACTTTTCAGTCGTTTACCTATATAAAGAACAGATAATGCTTAATGCATAGGCTTTTGTCACATGGAACATAAAAGGAGGGAGGGAGGGAGGGACAACAGGAAAAAATATGCAGTTTTGCGACACTTAACCCCTTTGGCCCTGATGTTGTGTTTTTACAAGAGACCCATTTAATGGACAATCAGATGGCCTTCTTGACCAAAATCTGGGTAGGAAAAGTGTTTGGCTCTGGAACTAATTCCTGTCGTTGTGGGGTGGCTATACTTCTATCTAAGTCTGTCCCCTTTATGCTTCTAGCAAAAATTAAAGACCCTGCAGATCGTTTCATTTTTTTGCATGTTTTTTTTGGGGAACATGGAAATTTACTAGGTTCAGTATATGGCCCTAACTCAGATACCCCCAATTTCTTTCCTTCCCTTTCTGTTGCATTGGATGCATTCAGTCACTTGCCGATGATTATAGGTGGAGACTAGAATTTATCCCAAACTAATGACCTAGACTGGACTTACAATAAGAAATCTGGCCTCTTGCCAGGACAGAGAGCATTAGTTGAATATACAGACCTTCTAGGCCTCACAGACCCACCCCTCCTCTCTGGAATACACCTTTTTTCCAGCACTTCATAAGGTCTTCTCAAGAATAGATTTCTTCTTGATAAGCAAACACCTGATATCAGGTACTGTATACTGCTGTAAACAGGCCAGAGTTATTTTGGATCACTCCCCTGTTACTTTGGCCCTAGATCTTCCTTCTGCTCCCCAACGCCCTCACACATGGCCATTAAATAACCAGCTCCTCCAGGCTATGGAGACAATAACACATTTCAAACGATATATGGAGACCATTATACTATGTAATCAAGACACCAATTTAACCTTAGATATTTTAGGGAGGGGCTCAAGGTAACTTGGAGAGGGGAACTTATCAGGCTGGCATCCCATAGAAAAAGGAAAAATAAATCCAAATCACTGATTGGTTCTACCAAATCAGAACCTTGGAATGGGATCTGACCCCTTCTTCCCCTGACTATATTCAGGAGAAATTAGCCCAACTCTGAGCCTGTTATGCAGCACATCTTTTAGACAAAGTAGACAGAGCAGCAACCAGAATTAAAGCCACATATATAAGGCAAGGAAACAAAGCAGGCAAACTACTTGCCCTCAAAATTAAACAGCAGGCAGGATCCAGATGGATTTCCTCTCTAGAGGATCTCTCCTCTGGCTTGTTAACAACAGATCCCAAGCAGATGGCCACTATTTTCTCTAAATTTTACCAAACCCTTTATACTGCTTCTCCATCTGACTTGTCCTCCAGTGATGTACAAGAAACCTTCCTGACCTTACCTCAATTTCCTCATCTGAATGAGGCTTAGGCCCACTCCCTGCTAGGCCCCATTACGGCATCAGAGGTAGCCTCAGCTATTGACTCTCTTCTCTCAAGTAAAACCCCTTGCCCAGATGGTTTCACAGTCCACTTTTATAAAACCTATAAAGAAATCCTAATCCCCATTCTAACAGCCCTTTATAACTACTGGAGTGCACATCCTCCCTCCGATAAATCTCTTTTTGAGGCTCGCATAGAATTATTGCCCAAACCATGGAATGACCCAGTCAAACCAGAAAGTTATCATCCTATTTCACTAATAAATAATGACATTAAGTTGTGTACCAAAATACTCACAACTAGGCTTTCTTCGGTTTGGACATCCCTCTTGGGGCATGAGCAGGTTGGTTTTGTTGTAGGTTGGGACTCGAGCGAACACTTCAAGAAAATCTTTCATTTACTCTCTGCCTCCTGGGAGACCTCTGTAAATTCTGTTTTGGTCTCCCTGGATGCAGAGAAGGTGTTCGACCGTGTCTCCTGGTCCTACTTATTTAGAGTCCTGGAGGCATATTGTTTCTCTGCAGAATTCATCAAGAGAACCCAAGTTCTCTATACCTTTCCTACTGCCTGTATACTGTGTAATAATGAACAATCTGGAATATTTCCTCTGACCAGGGGTACTTGCCAGGGCTGCCCTCTATCTCTCTCCTTATCTTTTTAACTTGTATATTGAACTCCTGACAAGAAGAATTAATTCTTCTGCTCAGGTAAGAGGTATAGAGATTGGAAAGCATGAATATAAGCTATCATCCTTTGCAGATGATATTCTGCTCCACCTTTCAGAATGGCTGACATCCTTGCCAGCTGCATTGACCATCATGTCGTCCATCAGTGCCTTTTCAGGGTATAAACTTAATTTAGCTAAAACTACAGTTTACCCTGTTTACACTTTCAACCCTAAGCCTCTATGCATACGTTTGGGGCTACAATGTGAAACTCAGACTTTGAAATATCTAGGCATCCAACTTTCTAATAATATTTCTAAACTCCAAACTCTGAACTTGGATCCAGTTATCCAACAAACCGCAAAAGATTTAACATGGTGGAAGCATCTGCCACTTTCACTCTGGGGATGGGCAAACCTCACAAAAATGTGTATTCTTCCCAAACTCCTTTATCCCCGCAATATGTTAAATAGCTACCTCCCGAAGAAATGGTTCCAGAAGGTGTTCTCTATATGCTCTGGTGTTTTTTGTGGCTGAGTAAACCTCTTCGTAGAGCGTATGGGAAACTATGCACACCATACAAATTTGGTGGCCTGCACTTACCAGACTTTTTCAAATACTATTTGGCCTTGCATGGGGCAAAATGTTTTATTTATTTATTTATTTATTGAAAATGTTTTACCAGGAAAGGCACACTGAGCAAAAAGATGCTCATCTCACGGTGCGACCTGGGGGTGGGGGGGTGTTACAGAGGAGGCTAGTAAACATATAAATGGTTGAGCTTAACAATAATACAATCAGAGACAGAGCATAGGTGGAAGGGATTACAATTGAGCATATATATAGGAAGAACAGAAATGTACACCACCATATCAAACAATAACTGAGTAAACAGGATCTTGGTTACACAGCGAGTTAGGAACAGAGCTGAACATGAACAATAGGGTTTGGAATACAAATCATGGTACACATTGAGGCAGCGTGTGGTACATAAGTGCAAGTTTCATAACAGGGTAATGATAGCAGAGCTTGAGTGCAAGTAGCAGAAGTTGAGCCAAAGGGAGATGTAACAGGCTAGAATGGGGAATAGGAGAGCAAGATGGGGGTAGGGAAAGGAGGAGTAGGGTGATGAGCTGTGAAGGGAGGTTAGTGAGAAGGGAAGGGGATGGGGAGCGGGTTGAAGGAAGGGGAGGGAGAAATTGACAGTGGGGGAGTGAGTAAAGAGAGTGTGTAAGTGCGTAGGGCAGTATATAGGCCAGACAATTAGGCGATAGCTGGTCATTGGTCAGGCGAGGGGAACGGGAAGGACATAAAGGGGGGGGAGGTCAGGGGCAGCAGCAGTTGGGGGTAAAGAAGTTAGAGAGGGCATAGGAAAGAGAGAGTTTGGATGAAGAATGGCGGATCTGGGTGGGCAGGTCATTCCAGAGTTTAGGGAAGAGGTAGGAGAAAGCGGATTGGCCAGGGGAGGTCCTTCGATGGGGGATGAATAGAAGCCTAATGTCAGCAGACCTGAGGGTGTGCGAGGGGGGAGGTGGGGAGGATAGGGCGGATGTGAGGTAGGGAGGGAGGGAGGGAGGGAGCCGAGCCAGATGTTAGAAATGAATTTAGTGCAAAAGAATTAGGCGCCGGTTACTTAGAGAAGGGGTACTGATGTTACATCAATTTCCTCCCTGCCTAGCTGGGTAGAAACTGAACACGCACTGGCTAAGCAGCACAATATCTCTTTACATTCCTTACTTCACACCTCCTATTCAAAACTCCCTGAAGTGCTGTGCTTTTCCCCTATAGGGTGAAGTGTATGGCACATTCTCAACTATGTCAGTCCCTCAAAGTTTTAAATACAAGAGATTTGGCACAGCCACTATTTTGCAATTAAATTTGCGGATAGATAGTAAACCTATTCCCTCATCCTTTTGGCTTTTGTTATGTCTACTTCTACTGTAAGGGACTGGGTTCAAGACAACAAAATTATTTCCTTTCAACAACTGAGGACAACTTTTCAGGTTCCTCCTAATACCTTCTTTAAATATATGCAGCTGAGCCAATGCACTAAATGATTTCTGGGGCCACCTTCATGGTTACAAGACTCCAAATCTTCTATGGAGGAAAACACGCTGCTAGCTGGAGAAAGGAAGGCAATCTCTGGCCTTTATAAGACCCTAATAGCTCATGATTGCAGCCTGGCATCTCCTGTGGTTTACTATTGGCACAACCTATTAAAGCTGACATGGCCTTATCAGCTCTGGCATATGATCTAGAATTTCACTTATCAGTATATCAAATAAGATAAACTTAGATTATTGCAATTTAACATTTTGCCTAATTTATATCGGACTCCCTACACCCTTTTCCAAATGAAAGAACTGCCTTCCCCAACCTGTACTAATTGTAACATACAAGAAGGCACGTTGTCTCATAAACTGTGGGAGTGCCCATAGGCCCGGTTATTATGGTCCAAGGTGAGCAACAAACTGTCTCCCTTCTTTGGCTCCAGTAATTATTTTATTCCAGAAATATGTCTGTTGGCGGATTACTCTGTTATTAAAATTGCAGCACATAAATACTATATGGCCTTAATCTCCCTTGTAACTAAACTTGTCATAATCAGGCACTGGCTAGGAAATTGGTCCCCCTCCATTTCGGAATGGATGCAGGAGTGTTTAATGGCCATCTCAGCCGAGAAAGCTGTAAGCAATGTTTCCTTTAATACTCCTAAAACCAGGTTGCGATGGTCATAGCTTTATTCCTTTCTTATATGATTAAGCTGATGATATTAGTATGCTGCCTTTTATTTCCTAGTAGATGAAGTATTTGCACTAGGGTCAGAGAGGAGTATGGGTGGGGTGGGTAAGGGGGGGGACTTTGGAAGACTGTTATGTTTTATGTTGTTCTTTTTCTTTGTATATGTTTGTCATGTATTTATGGTTGTATCTTTATTGTATTAGAAAACTTTTAATAAATACTTGGTTGCAAAAAAAAAAACATATCAAAATGCCAAAAGTGCAGTATACAATTTGCATTGCCCTGAGCTCTAATTGTCATCTCATTGTGAGCCATTAGCATGGCATTGTTTGTCATTAGCATGCCATTATAGCAGTAATCTAACACCTTTTTGTAATTCCCAACCGGCATCACAAGAGAATACAGCATTGTATGCAATGACTGAAATTTTTTCACTGCTACAGTGTGCACAGTGAGAATAATCATAATAGTAAGTGCGGCAAACACCAACATAGAGGAGTCGATAGGGAGAAGGGCAGGGGTAAATGGAGAAAGTGACAAAGGCAAGAAGGACAGGGATGGGGCAAAAGGGAGTAAGGCCATCAGGAAATGGAGGGTAATGAGTACCAATGCCTGTAGTCTGGGCAACAAGCTCCCTGAGCTGATGGCCTTAATGGAAGAGGGATGCCTGGATATCGTAGCAGTCACAGAAACATGGTACACAGAGAACCATGACTGGGATGTTAACATACCAGGGTACATAACCTACAGGAGAGACAGGCAGGGGAGAAGAGGGGGAGGAGTAGCTCTCTATGTAGAGGAAGAGATAAAAGCAGCTGAACAAAAGAGTAAACAGGGAGGAGAGGAGAGGAGGCACTGTGGGTCACCTTGGAGACTGGAAAGGGCACCACAATCCACACAGGGGTTGTGTACAGACCCCCATGTCAGGGGGAAGGAATGGACAAGGATATGATAGAAGGCATTCTTAGAATGGCAGAGAAAGGGGAGATACTGTTGATGGGAGACCTGAATATGCCAGATGTTAACTGGAGCACATTTGCTGCAGCCACATCCAAGAGCAGGGCCATTCTTGATGCCTTACAGGTGGCAGGCATTAGACAGCTAGTTTTGTAACCCACTCGTGAGGGAGCAATCTTAGACCTCGTACTCTCAAACGGGGGCAGAGAGAGGATCTCAGATCTAGAAGTGGGTTGCCATCTGGGGAAAAGTGACCATCAAACAGTGTGGTTCACGTTAAACTCAGCTATGAGTCAAGCCATACAAAAGTGAGGGTACTGACCCTTAGGAGGGCTGACTTTGGTAAGATGGGAGAGTGCCTCAGAGAAGCACTAGCAAACAGGCTAGAAGAAGGTGTGGAGCAACAATGGGAATTATCAAAACTGCCATCACAGAGGCAACAAGCCTTGTGTGAAGCAAATAAACAAATCAAAACGAAAGAAAAGCCACTATGGTTCTCAAAAGAGGTGGATGTGAAAGTCAGGAAGAAAAAGATAGCATTCCGGAAGTATAAGGAAACACAGAAGGAGCAGGACAGAGAGCTGTACCAGTTAAGGCAGAAGGAAGCAGGGAGGGAAGTCAGAATAGCAAAGGCCCAAACTGAGGAAAAGATAGCCAACTCAGTTAAGAAGGGGGATAAAACCTTTTATAGGTACATCAGCGAGCGTAGAAAGACAAAGGGAGGGATAGTGAGGCTGAATAGAATGAACGGTGGGTGGGCAGAGGGGGACAGTGAAAAAGCAGGAATACTGAATGAACATTTCTGCTCAGTATTCACAAAAGAGGAGGGGGAAGTGCCTAATCCAATTAACAGAAGCACTCTTGATAGGGGGGTCGATCCCAGTCCTTTCACAGAAGAAAGGGTTCTGCAAGAACTCCTAAAACTGAAGGTGGACAAAGCAATGGGTCCTGATGGAATTCACCCCAGAATTCTAAAAGAATTAAGGAGGAACTAGTGAAACCACTGGCTACTCTTTTTAATAAGTCATGGGAGGATGGTGTGGTACCCGAGGACTGGAGGAAGGCGAATGTGATTCCCTTCACAAAAGTGGGGACCAAGACAGAGGCAGGAAACTACAGACCTGTCAGTCTGACCTCTGTAGGGAAAGGATGGAGTCACTTCTGAAGGAAAGAATAGTTGAGTACCCAGAGGCCAGTGGAGCACAGGACCCAAGGCAGCATGGTTCACAGCGGAAGGTCATGTCAGACGAATCTAATTGATTTCTTTGACTGGGTGACCAAAGTAGTAGACCAGGGAGGGGCTGTGGACATGGCCTACCTAGACTTTAGCAAGGCATATGACACAGTCCCACACAAAAGATTAATAGCCAAATTAACCAGCCTGGGAGGGGACCCAGGGTGGAGCCTGGTAAAACATTGGCTGGACAACAGGACACAGAAGGTAATTGTAAATGGAGTCCACTCTGAAGAAAGGGGGTTACTAGTGGGTACCGCAGGGTTCTAGACATCCAGTCCTTTTAATGTCTTCATCAGTGACATTGCAGAGGGACTGAAGGAAAGTATGCCTTTGCAGATGACACAAAGATCTGCAACAGGGTTGATACACAGGAGGCGTGGAAAGGATGAAAAGGGACTTGGCAAGGTTGGAGGAATGGTCAGAAATATGGCAGCTAGGATTCAATGAAAAGAAGTGCAAAATAATGCACCTGGAAACAAGAACCCAGGGAAGATTACACAATGGGTGGGAGGTAGTAACAACAACAAAAAGGAAAGGACCTGGGGTAATCATATCAAGATGACCTTAAGGTTAGCAAGCAATGTGAGAAAGGCAGTAGGGAGGGCTGGGGTATACTGGGATGTATAGGGAGAGGCATCATCAGCAGAAAACAGGAAGTTGTTATCCTCTGTACAGAACAGTTGGTGAGACCCCATCTGGAGTACTGCGTCCAGTTCTGGAGACCCCATCTCCGCAAGGACATAGACAGGATAGAGGCAGTCCAGAGGAGGGCAACCAAAATGGTGCAGGGTCTGCAAGAGAAGCCATATGAGGAGAGACTAAAGGAGCTTAATATGTATACCCTTGAGGAAAGAAGGGAGAGGGGACATGATAGAAACTTTTAAGTACCTCAGTGGAATCAACAAAGTCCAAGAGGGTAGCATCTTTCAGAAAAAGAGACTTGCAAGAACAAGGGGACACAATTTAAAGATAGAAGGAGGGAGGTTCAGGGGCAATGTGAGGAAGTATTATTTCACAGAGAGGGTAGTGGATGCATGGAACAGCCTTCCTGAGGAGGTTGTGGGGTCTAAAACTGTGGGAGAATTCAAGAGTGCATGGGACAGACATAAGGCAATTCTTGTGCGGGGTAGGAAGAAATAGGCTGTTGGTTAACTAGGATCTGCGGCCTATGCTGTAGGTAGGGAAATGGGCAGACTAGATGGGCCTAGCGGTCCTTATCTGCAGTCAAAGTCTATGTTTCTATGAGAAAGAAATCTCAGGGGAAGATATTCACATGCTGCTGGTTGCTGCAGTGTTTATTGACTGTAATACTTTTAATTACAAAACTAGTATTAAATTAGCTGTAAAATATTTTAGAAAGAATATTAAATCTACTGATGATGGGGGGAGGGGTTCCTACATGGCTGAACTAACAGCCGCCTAGTTGTAATGCCCCAACAGTACCTCGGGGGGAAAAATATATTTTTCTTGTAGCTTTGAGGTCCTGCTGACATTGTCCATGTAGTATGGACCCTTGGAAAACTCAGTCGCATAGCAGGATGGAAGATTGTATGTCCCTGAAGTCTGTACCACTAGACCAGTGATTTATTCCCATAAATCTTAGCCTGGAACACAGTGGCAGAGGTATCAGCTGGAGGTATCAACACTCTGACCTCTCCCATGGCTACTGCTCTACAAGGCACTTCCCCCGGTTCAGCCAAAGGCTTCAAAGGAGACTCACAAAACACAACACAAAGCAGATAATGAAAAACCTACTTCTCAGTCCTCCCATGCAGAACCAAAAGTGTACACTTTGGACGTGTTAGACCATTTAATTGACAAACTTCTTTGGACTGAGTGTAGTGATAGATGATATGACACCTTACCGGAAAAAAAAAAAATATTTCTCCAGACCGAAATTAACCGACTAAGTGCAACTGAGCAAAAAACAGTGAAGGCTGTGGCAGATCATTACACAATGCTGAGTAAACAAGATGCCAAAATAATGGTCCTAGAGGCTAATTGTCATAGTTTAATGAAACAGAATTATAATATGACCTGCAAATTAGAAAGTGTATTTATCTGTAAAGTTTCACCGATAACGAAAATATGCTGAGACACAGAAATACTCACACTGTTGGTATTTTAGAACAACATGGCTCAGACTTCACAGATTCTCATGAGATTGTGGAGGACATTTTGATACAAACATTTAATCTTCTGCATGATAATGCTCCACTACTTATTCATGCCTATAGGGTATCCAAGAAGCAGTAGCAAGATACCACTATGTTAAAATCGACAGTCTTGGCTACTTTTGCTTTTGACTGAGATCATGATTTCATACTTAACTAGCCAAATTTTGTGATTATTTGGAATACAAAAATCAAAGATATTACATCTTCCCGGGGGGGTGGCTTGGACCCAGAGAAGATGGCAGCATAATCTCTTCCCTCTGCCCCAGCCTGACAAACAATCAAATAGAATCCGCCACGATGCTGGACTGAGAAGCTAACTTCTACAATGGGCTAATCTCACTTACCTCTGTCACCACTACGAAACAGTTTTTCTGGGGGGAATTCATGTCTTTGCTGCCTTAGGAGTACTGAGCAGAAACCAGAGTCACTGACAACACTAGGCCACATAGGCCTCCGTCTACTGCGAGTGGAGCCTCATTCCTACGGTCAGGATTTCCTGACGCCACATCTCCTCCTTCTCCTCACTTGCCAAGCACTGGAGAGTGATTAAGTGAACCTGTGATCGTAGATGCATTCACGGGACCCTGGTGAGCTCTGGCACTGGCATTAAGGCTAATTGTCCAAGGATCGGAGCACTTAGCTACACACTGCCCATAGCAACAAAATGGATCCCTTAGCGAGAAATCAAGCAAGAGCACCTAATCAGGATATACCGCTGACTACTGACCAAGCCCAGGTGGGAGAGGCCCTGGTGAATATTACTAAAATGCTTGAGGCACTGCTAATCAGAGTGGACATGATTGGCACATCATTAACGGGAACTGTAGCAGATGTACACCGGCTGGAGGACCAGCACAATGTTCTCGAACAGAGGACCAAGGAACTAGAGCAGCAGCATATGCACATACTACAAAAGCTGCAGGACCATGATGCTAAACTGGAATGGCTGTGGTTTAGGGTGGAAGATCAGGAGAACCACAGTAGAAAAAATAACATATGGCTACTGGGAGTACTGGAGGAGGCTGAAGAACCAAATATGGAACATTTTTTAAATGAGTGAATTCCACAACTACTGGGAGAATGCTGGAAGGAGCCAGTGGGGGTAGACCGTGCCCATCGAGTTCCCGGCAACCTAAATAACACCAGAGGACCCCGGACAATTATCGCTTACTTGCTGCGTTTCTCTGTTGAAGAGTGCTTGCTGCGAGCTGTGAGAGACCTGGGAGAACTAACCTGGAGAGACAAGCCTATCTCATTTTATAGAGACTTTACACAGGAGGTGGCGGCCAAGCACCGAACATACAACCCACTGAAAAAAATATTACATGCCAACTCTGTACTTTATTGCTTCAAGAGCCTCACAGCACTTCACTTCTCAAAAAATGGCCACTCCTTCACAGCTGAGTCACCCAAGGAAGCTGAGGCCTGGATTCAGTGCCACTGGCCGGGCATGCTACCGAGAGCTACACCCCTCAGACGCCTCTGGGAGCCAAGAAGCGGTAAGGACGTGGGAACCAACAGAAAGGGATCCAACTCTCCGGGGGACCTCAACTGCGGATGAAATGGTTCCCCCAATAAGGGCTCCCCCACTCACAATCAACCAGAAACCACCCGGGAAATGGAGAATGGATGATATCAGACTGCTGCAGCTCTGTCATCAATATATGAAAGGCCCAAAGCAAACCCCCTCCCTCAATGCCAGGATCCCACTACACAACCGCTGCCAGCTAGACAATGACAGCGATTCAGAAGCTCCCAATCGCTGGTACTGGACAACGCTAGTGCCTCCCCTCTTGCCAAACTTCTGAGAGTGGATTCCCATTCTAAGGCTGCTGAAGAGAGCTCGGATCACCCTGATGACGAGACCAACGTGATGAATGATCCGATCCCTATAGACTGGGTGACTACAGTGGACCAATCTGAGGATCTTGAGGTGGCATGCAAGGGCTTGCTTAAACTGAGACTTATGTTGTTTGCAGAGGCACTTGCTTCGCATACCACACCTGCTGGAACTGCTTCAAACTCTTGAATCGGAGTTGTCTTGATGACTCATGTCAGCTACCAGTGTAGTTGCTCCCAAGCCTTTGTACACTTTTGCCATGATCTGTATCCCCTTCAGGAGATACCGACATGGAACTACCACTAGGAGGGCCATGGCTCGTAAATCCCTTGGTTGGATGCTGTAGATGCTGCTGCTTTTATGGGGCTCCTTCAATTTATGCGATGACCCCATAGAATGTACCCCCCTACACCCCCCATGACCCGTCCCCTGGCTCTAAGATTGTTAACACCCCCTTTTTTTTTTCTCTTAGCCATGATCCCTTCACACTGCTGATAACATGCTTGATGGTCTTTTCAGGGTACCACAAAAACCATATGGCAGCAAGCAACATACGACTAGGGCGGCATGGTTATATATACAGCCTATAGTCACTCCAGGTGTCACGTCTCACTACCCTCCCCCCCCCTTTTGATCCTCTACCTGGGGATAGTGGCACGGGTGGTTGACAGAGGCCCCCACCTCTCCCTATATCCTCCCCCCTTCCCCCATAGACGAGTTTTGCCTGTTGTCTTTGGACTACCTAAGGCAGGGCAGGAACTGAGCTACCGGCGTGGCTCAACTCTCCAGCTCCAACCTAACATTTGGTCAAAAAAAGTAGTGCTGGAACAGAGCACCTATGACTGGTGTGATCCCGCTTATACCTCTATATTGGTGTCTGAAGCAGTGTGGCTTATAGGGCTTGTCCCTCATCACACGTCCACCTCAGCACCAGTCCTTAAGTTTTTGCTTGCTACTTGGTTGACACGTTTGTACTACTGTGGTTACAAATCAATTTAGTATAGGATAGCTACTGTTGGTTATATTAACTTGTAATATATTTTTCTTGTCTGCCTATTTAACCTACCTATGAACTTCTTAAAGTACTCTCTATTTTCAACTTTTTTTTTTCAGCCCACTCTAACTATATCTCTATTGTGGCTAGCAAACACTTCTGATCTAACACGAAGTGGTGGTAGGGTGTTTTTGTTATCTTCTTTGCTGATTTTCTGTACCTCTGCATATAGGGTAAGTACACCTGTTTTCCTTTTATCTGCTTGATGGTGAACATCGATGGCAGCACATCCCAATGTGCAGGGAAACTGGAAGTGCATCTCCTGGAATGTCAAAGGACTGAACCACCCTGCTAAGCGCACCAAGGTTCTGCAATTTCTGCATGCCCTAGAGGCAGATGTAGCCCTGGTCCAGGAGACGCATCGCACGAGTCATATAGTGCAATGGTTAAAGAAACTTTGGGTGGGGACTGTACTGGCTAGCTGTGCCACTACCAAGTCCAAGAGTGTCATCGTTCTTCTTTGGAAGATGAGACCATGGACAGTGGAGGGCCAACAATTAGATTCCCAGGGCAGATGGATAGCCGCTAAACTTACTTACCTGGGGGGTAAAGTCATAATAGCTAATGTGTATGGGCACAACTCTGATACAGGCAAAATCTATACTGAACTCAGACAAGCCTTTGCAGACTTGACAGAGGGTGAGTAAGATCTTCCAGTCCTTTTAGGAGGAGACCATAACATAGTTCAGAACATATTTCTGGACAAATCCCTCCCCACTCCGCAAGTCCACCCTAAAGTGTTAGCAATTCTAAATGCCTTAAATACAGAATGGGCCTTAGGGGATGACTCATCCAAAGGGAAGAGACTACACATTCTATTCGAACGTTCATGGTACTTATAGTCAGCTAGATTTTTGGCTTGCTAACAACATAGCTATGCCTGGGGTAGGAGACGCAACCGTCGGCAACATAATCATTTTGGACCATGCCCCAGTGATGATTACATTCTCCCTGCCAGGTCAAGGCCCCCTCTCCACAAGATGGAGATGCAATCCTCTATTACTGCAGGATGAGACCTTCTGAGACTATATTAAGAGAGAGGCACAATTAAGCAATAAGCCACGAGGGGGTGTGGGTGATTGGAGGATTTACCACGACTGGAGTGGTTTGCCCATGAGGTGCAGCCAAGTGGGTAAATCCGCGGCAGCCGTGGTAAATCTCGATCACCACCCAAGAAATAACCATCTTTGATGCTCTAAGTACTGCTTTTTTTATTATTTTAAAAAATGCAGTACTTGGTATAATACTTAAATAAGCCAGGCAGTTTTTGTTTTCTTTCATTTTAGTGATGCAGGGAGCTGCTGTTTTACAGTCTCTGCTTAGCGGAGATCAAGATGGCGGTCGGAGTTCCGCAATTTTGCCATCGGATTGCTTTTTTTTCAAGATGTGGTTGGCTGGCACCTTTTGCGGTGATTACCAGAGGATTTACAATGGAGGTAAGGTGCCAGCCTGCCGTTTTCATTGGTCGGTGTCCGAGGTCCATGGTATAATTATGGTTTTCTCTTAATACTCCTAGAGAGACCTGATCGATCAATGTTTGGGAAGCTTTTAAGAAGGTTCTCAGGGGACAAATTATCTTGTACTCCACAGCCAAAAATAGAGAACGAATGAAACAAATTCAAGAGTTGCAGGACGAACTCACTAAGTTGGAGCACCAGCTTAAAGCTTCCCCTAAGAACCCCCTCAACTCCCCGCTGCTGGCCCAGATTACAGGTTTGAAATATTAGATCAATGTGCTATTGAATAAAAAGGCAGAGTGGCAACTGATCCGAGCTAAACATAGATTTTGGGAGGGAAGGGACAAAGGTGGGAAGTTATTAGCCTATTGGCTATGGAAGCAGCAAGCCTTCTCCAGAATTTTGGCCCTTAAGAATAGGCAAGACAAATTACTGGTGACACCTAAGGCCATCAATGAGGAGATGCTCAGCTTTTATCAGGAGCTCTATCAATCCCAGAACACGACCCCAGGTGAGATACTCTCCCAACGGCTGGAGACCTTTTGTCAGACCACACCACTCCCCCAGATCTCGGCTGCCAATCGTAAGGACTTAGATGCCCCGATTACAACTGAAGAGCTGCACATTGCTATGTTCCAGATGGCGAAAGGGAAAGGCCCGGGGCCAGATGGGATGTCGGTAGAACTCTACCAACACTCCAAGATGAAATTACTGATCCACGGTTAAGAGCCCTTCAGGACACCCAAAAGATGGTATACTACCCCCAACTATGCACGAGGCCCTTATCACCTTAATCCCCAAAAAAGCCTCAGATGTTCTACTCTGTGTGAATTTTAGACCCATATCACTGATATCGGTAGATACCAAGATAATTGCAAATGTCCTGGTGACTAGGCTGTCTTGCATCCTGCCTACCCTGATCCACCCCTCTCAGACTGGATTCCAGAAAGGGAAATCAAGCTCTTATAACATCCGCTAGTTCTAAATCTCAAGTGGTTGGCACTCCAGTCCAAAACCCCAACAGCCGCCCTGGCCATTGATTTCACTAAGGCTTTCAACTCCCTGGAATGGGTGTACCTACATAATGTTCTCAAATTATATGGGTTTGGGACCTCTTTTTGCTCTTGGGTATCGACATTGTACCGCTCACCCACAGCTCCTATTATCACCAACAGGGATACTTCTCGTCTATTTATACTACAATGAGGAACCAGACAGGGCTGCCCCCTCTCTCCCCTACTCTTCCTAATTGCCCTGGACCCATTAATCAGGAAATTTATAAATACCCAGACATTATTGGCATCCCTGTGAAGAAGTCATCCTACCTGGTCAATGCATATGCAGACAATATGCTCCTTGCCCTTTCTAACCCTCAAAACTCTTTACCTAAGATACTGACCATCTTACAAGAGTTTGCCTCTTTGTCAGGATTAACAATAAATCAAAAGAAAACTACCCTCTCTCCCCTGAATGGGGCATGTACCAGGCACTGCCTTGCTGGTACTGATATTACCTGGGTCCCTCAGGGATTCCCATACCTAGGGATACATGTTCCCTCATCCTGGAAAGATACAGAGTCAGTTAATTTTTCTTCTCTTTTGACTTCCCTAGAGGCCAAGGTCAAGCGATGGAGAAAGCTGAACTTGACTTTGAAAGGCAAGATAGAGGATATCTGAATGTTTATTTTTCTAGAGTCTCCTACCTATTAAATAACCTTTCAATCCCACTCACTCCAAAGCCATTCAAAGCCCTAGACAACTTAGTTTCACTCCTCTTGTGGGAGGGTAAAGCCCCGAGATTGGGACGCACAAAGCTGCAAGCCCACTGGACCAAGGTCGGGCTTGGGCTTCCTTGGTTCACGGGCTATCACTTGGCCTTCAGAATGGCCCAGGCTACCTCTTGGTTCCTTCCCTGTTCCAGCCCCCCATCCCAATGGGTTAGTTTGAAAACTGCTCTATCTACAGCCCACCCCCTGTACTCCTTATTGTCTAGGAAAAAATGTAGGGATCACCATCTTACACCTGTCATGACAGAAATATGCAGGTCATGGCGTATGGCGATGGCACTTACCGGGGTCCCGGGCTCAGACTACCTCCCTCCCATCATCTACGCTCCACTCTGGGGTAACTCTCTTATCACAGTAGCCCACAAAACACTCAAGTGGCCCTCATGGGCTGCTAGTGGTATTCAAATAATAGGAGACCTTCTTCTCCCACATACTAGGACCCTCATGTCCTTTGAGCACATCCGAGATCGGTATGGGCTACCATCGATGGATTTTTGGAAATTTTTACAGGCCAGGAGCACCTTAACCCCCTTTTAAAGCAACAAACAGTTCAATCACCATGGCATGGCTTAACCACTCCCCCTATTGTAGGAAGGGCCAAGGCCTTGTAAGCTCACTTTATAAAATCCTTAGAGATGCACACCCTGATACTACCTCACCTAATAGAACTGCTTGGGAATGCAAACTACAGCACCCCATATCCCCACAGCAGTGGTCAGACTGTCTCAGAGCTGCCCATACAGCATATGAGGACATCAAGAGTCAGTTAATTCAATTAAAAATCTTCCTTAGATGGTACAGAACCCCTTCGGCCCTATGTACTTTAAAAATCATCCCCTCTGATCACTGCTGGAGGTGCCACTCTTCCCCTGCTCATGTACTTCACATACTGTGGTCTTGCTCAAGTTTGCAAGTCTTTTGGACACAAGTATTTTCTGACTGCTCTAGGATTATAGGCCAGTCCATTTCTCTCCACAATCAATCTCTCCTCCTAGGAGACACCACGACTTTGCACCCACGTTCCCCACCTACTAAGGCATGGCTCCTCGTGGCCCTAATGGAGGCCAAACAGGCTATCCTACTGAGGTGGAGGCAGCCTGTACCCCCCTGTTTATCACAATGGCGAACAGCCATGGCTAGACGAGCTGTTTTTGAGAGACTTACTGCTGTGTCCAAGGGAGAGCTCACTAAATACTACAAAAAGTGTGATGTATATCTGAACTCCCACATATGCTCTGTGGCACTTCCTCCACCGCAAAATCCCCCACTTCCTGGCATTGTATAAATGCTAGCCAATGATACACTAACTGTGAATGTCTGCTTGTTCCCACCATTTTCTGCCACTATATCATACTATTCTATCCTTCCCTCTGATGCTACCTATTAGCACTTACAGTTGTTGCACTGTTTTGATAGATGTTTAGCAGTTGTTCTCATTTAACCATACTTAAATATGCGTATTAGACATTAGAATATGTCATACCACCCTATTATGTTCTCTTATAGTAACTCCAGATATATGGAGCATATGGAGATTGATGTGAAGGTAGCTATAACCTTCCCCTTTTGTATAAGGTATAAGATCTTTAATTGTGTTTAGGATAAATCAGCCCTATGCAGTTTAATGAACCTTATGAGGTGTGTAAGACTTCAAAAGTAACTTTGCTTGTAAGTTTGTAGTAATCTGGTTGTACCTGAATAGGGTACAGATGTGCCCTTTGATGGCTGATTGTACATGGAAAACTAATAAAATGTTGTATGATAAAAAAAAAAAGATATTACATCTTCCCTGACTTTTATATTGCCACCAACAGTATCAGTGTACATTGTTAGCATACCACCAAGAATTATTGGAGATTGGGGCTCAGTTTTCTGTGTTTCTGCAGTGAAAGTCACACAAACTGACAAGGTGTATATCTTTTTTGAAGTGGACCAACTGGTCACTTATCTTTGGGGTTTTTACTCTGCACAAGAGACAGTTGAGTTTCCTACGACATCTGAAAAAGACGTTCTTGAGAATTTAGACAGGGTGAACATGTAATCTGCTTTTCTATTATAATATCTGCAAAATGTTGTAATGCCACTATTCTTAAATTTAGTCTTGGCTAAATCAGGAAGAGGCATGACTTTTTATTGATATAATTAATAGATTGTGATAAAAAAAATTGCAGCTGTATAGTTTTGAAATTATAAACACATGTTGATCTTAGTTCCCCAGCGGGCCCCTCATTCAACTGACATGATCTAGTTGATACCTCATATGTTTAAATTTACCTTTATCGCCCCTATTCTATCTAGCTAATATATTGCTACCTCTTCACACTGTCAACTCAATGTGTGGTGTATTGTCTGCTGGTGAATTAATGTTTTTCCTGATTTACTTTGTATACCATGATCACGGATTGTATTCGCATGCACTGTCCTATTTATAAACTCCGGTCTTTTATAAAATACTGTGCAGTAATTGTATGTCACTAAATCTCATTGTCCTTGTTTGCAGTTGTACTATTGGCAATGTCTTGTTGCTGTGTATTCACTTGTAGTCATTGCTTTTAACTAATTCCAGGTCACCCCTGAAAAAGGGACTCATGGTCCTAGTGGGCTTACTCAGTTAACAAAATTACATAAGTAAATAAATTATTTTTTTTTAAATAACCCTCATTTCATTTCCTTGTAATGCAATTTAGTACTTTAGAAAAAAGGGAGTATGGATGTAGCTTGATAATATGTACTATCATTAGTAAAACATATTCAAAAATTGCAAAAGTATCTACTGATAATAAATCAGAGGAGAGCAGAACTACATTACTGCTAAATAACTGCATGATGAAACATTTATTCAGACTGTGAAAGCTGATGTAACTATCATAGGATACATGCTAAAATTATTTGTCTATTATGTTTATTATAAAGCAGTGTAACTGCCATCACCAATCAGAGGACAGCACTATAGTACCTCTTGTTCAGCTTACAGTTGCTGCCTTACACTCCTTCACACAGCTGATTCCCACTGTGGTGATGCTGCCTTGTCATACTGTTCCTCTCTAAATCACCACGGCAGAATCAGCTGTGAGAGGAATCTGACTGTGAAAATAAAAAACAGTATCTTTTATCCCTATTGGTATTAGTGGTTCTTTTTTTTATCTACAGTGTGCTCTTCCATACCTCAAACTATGTCCAAGTGCTGTTCCTTTTGGAGATTTGATATCCTCTTACAAGGGGGTTAAAGGCTGCCCTCAGTTGTGAGCTGGTGTGCCATTTTTGTTCGTCTGTACACTTTTGGGGGGTGGGCAAGTACAACTTCACCCGAGTGAAAGTTTCCTTCCTGCCACTGCTTGTTGAGAGGATGTGAAGGGAAGTAAGGGACCAGGAGATCTTTAAGGTAGTCCCAAACCAGATCATGTAGGGTCTTGAATGACTGAAAGTCAATCTTGAAGGTGATGCACCATCAAATTGGCAGCCAGTGCACATTGCGTAAGACCAGTGTGATGTGGTCATTCCGAGAATTCTTCAGCTTCAGCCAGGCCACTACTTTCGGGACCAACTGCAGGTAGCACATTTAACCTTCAGATAACCTTTTGTACAGACCATTGCAGTAATCAAATCTAGAGGTGACAAAAGCATGGGCCACTGCCACCAGGTCAGCAGGTGCCACACGTGGTTTGATCTGGCGATGTTACAGAGATGGTAAAAGCTAACAACAGCCAAACAGCTGAAGGTAGTTCAGAACTGTTTTTGTTAGTTCTAAACGCTAGAATGCAATTTGTGGTTTTTGAGTGCACCTCAGTTTATGCTCAGCATTTGTATTTCTTGGAGGTCAATTTGCACTTTTTTGCACATTTGTGACTGCATTAGCACTTCTTCTGATATCTGGTTGTAGCACACTGTAGGAGTGCTGACTAAACAACACATTGTAGAGATCCACTGACACAGGAGGGTTGGTGCCGCTGTGGACCCAAATACCAAAGAAACAACACACAAAATGCATGTTTGGCACACTCAGGCAAGGAAAAACAAACTCTTCGGGTGCAATGTACATAAGTCAATTATTCTGTTGAGTGCACAAAAAATAAGACTCACAGAAATACCAGACTCCCAGCACTTCACCTGTTCCTGAAGTGCAAACAGGAGATGTGGTCTGGCTGGAAAGTTCACAGCTTAAGCAAATTATTTAAAGCAACAGTACATCACAATGCAAAGAGATGCAGTACAATGGTAAAGAGGATAAGGGAGTATATGTAGGTAGACATTGATTATTGCTATCTTTTGTATTCTAGGTCTGAAACATTTCATTTTCAGAGCAATCCTTACCCTATGAAGAAAATAATATATCAATATGTTTCCTGATTACAAATACATTTCACAATTAAAATAAATATTTATTGGACTAGCTATGCATATTTACAAAACTTAATGCAAGTAATACATCACCCATACTACTATCATGTGATCTAAATACAGGGTTGAAACAAAATAAAGAGGGAGGGTGAGAGATATGTGAATGTGCCAAATGGTGGTGGGGGAGTTAAAGTTGTAGAAAGGTAAACTTTATTTTATTTACTTATTTTTACTTTGGCTGAGGGATTGGGGATGAGCTCTCATTTATAATCATGACCTTGCATAAAATGATATAACATGACACAGAAACATGTTTATGTACAGTTGCCTAGAAAATATAGTTGCTGTAGGCACAGAAAGACATTTTTACATCTGGCTCTAACTTACAACATCAACCAAAACAGTTAAAATTGAGTGCACAAACACCTTACCTGTATAAACCAGCACTTGAAGCAAACAAACAAAAAAAACCCTCCTTTAATGCCTTTCAAAAAAAAATCTCAAAGTTTTAATTCATCATTCATCCAAGAAAACATAAAAAAGTGAGCAAATGCATCAAATAGCAACACAGCAGCATAAACGTACAAGGCAGGACTTTCAAGAAGATCTGTCCAGGAGTGACAGTTCTAGGGGGTGGCGATGGGTGTGGCTTCACCCCCATTGTACTTTACTTGCTTGCTGCTGCATTTTACTTAGTTTAAGAAGTCTGATTTATTGATTGTACAGACATTTATAATCAAAACTATGGATTACATTTGCATTTTCTGTCAAAAATGTAATGAAAAGGCCGGCCCAGTGGTGCTGATGGTTGAGGCGGCGGATGCCACACCTCATGCTACGCCAGTGACCTGGGTTCGGGAATGACTTTGGGTCACCTGGTTGCCAGTATGGGGGATGGGAGAGGAGCAGGATCCAGTGTTGGCTCTCCTCTCCCAGGTAAGTGGTGGGGTCACCCGCCCATAGTTCCACCATCACTGAATGGAGGTTCGGTGCCAGTGCAGGTGGTCAACGGCATGACTGGAAGGGAAGAGCATCCCGAATGGTGTGTGTGCATGTGCCTCCACGTGCATGTGCTACGTCGGGGACACGTGTGTGTAGGGGCTGGGAGGAAACCCGCAAAAACCCAGAAACTACATAGGAAAAAAAATGTAATGAAAAAGATAATAGCAGACAATATAAAGGATTAAAAAACATTTAAAAAGTTGCATAACAAGTATGCATACAACCCCAGTCCCTCCCCCCATTGTAAAAAATCCTGGATCCACCACTGCTGTCCAGGATATGCCTGCTACCATTTTCAAAAGGAAAATCCATCCAAATGCATTAGTTCAACAATTAGATGGTCTAATCACATCTGAATTTTACATCTAAAAAAAGATGCTATTGTGGCAAAAAAGATGTAAATCACATTCATGTCAATTTTCTTACCACAAATCTTGTCTTTTTGTCACAGACACATCTTTTGATAATAGCAGCAGGGCTGCTCAGGCAGATGGTGATGCAGGTGCAGCATGTGTTTGCATCTGTGTTTGACCCTTTTAAAAGTCCCTCCACAGTGTCTCAAACTCACAGTGTAGGTAGGACAGTGTAGATGGGCTTGTAATCTGCTCAGAGGAGTCATCATGGCTGCAATCAGGGAAGATGAGAAGTATCTAAACCCAAGTATGCTTTAAACAATGATGGGCCATAGTAATTAAACTGCTTTTCCAAATCCAGGTCAGCTTTAAGAGCAGCTGCACTGCAAAAGCACTGACCACCACAACACAAAGTGTCCAGTAAGGTGCACCATTGATAACCTGATAGTACTGTGGTACAGCTGGTCGAGTTCTGTGAGGCATAGTTTCACAGCAGTTTGATACTGTATGTAACATCATCACAGTTAAGCACAGTAAGAAATGTTGTTCTTATAAATTATGTTCTAGCTTTTCGGTTGTAAATATAACTGGTTTGCTGAAAGAA
The DNA here is from genome assembly GCA_016271365.2 of Neoceratodus forsteri. Taxonomy (NCBI): domain Eukaryota; kingdom Metazoa; phylum Chordata; order Ceratodontiformes; family Ceratodontidae; genus Neoceratodus; species Neoceratodus forsteri. The sequence continues at coordinate 460,158,584 of CM028135.1, read as the reverse complement.
GCATAGTTGGTCCTAAAGTTTAGATACTATGACATCAATGTGCTTCTTCAAGGATAGCTTGTTATCCAAGATGATTTTTAGGTATTTGTAGACTTTGACACACTCCAGTTGTTGATTGCATAGAGGATAATGTATGGTCTTTGGTTAATAACCACGCTGTAAACACTTTGAGAGGTTGCCATGACATCATTGTAAACCTCGAGAGCATAGCTCCAGAGGTTTTCAGATGTCATGGCAACCTTGAGAAGTGTTTTCAGTGTGGTTATTAACCAAAGATCATACATTATATTTTATAGTGTAAGGGCTACCAAGACTGTGTAATCACCACGTAGCCACCTTGGATACTAGTCGGTCATATTGCATGCAGTAGATCGCACCCTGAGTGGACTGTTCCTTGGCAAAGGTAACTGGAAGAAAAAAAAGGAAATTAAATTTCAGTTTCAAATGCTTACAGCTACTAGTGATTGCCATTCTTAAAACAGAACACGGAATGTTGTGAGCATTCTGTTTTGTTATACCATTGATGTGACATACTCAAGAAGGGTTAACAACAGTGTGATGTCATATCAATGGTATAATAAGGTTGGAATCTGCTTGATTTCAGTTAGTAATAAGGGCTCCCCATACATTATACAAGGTTAATAGTTGCAGATTTCTTACATTCATATTCCTATTCTATTTTGTTTCTTAAACGTATTTTATTGAGATGCCGCACAGAATATCCATACAAAATCATAAACATAGAGGATAATGTATGGTCTTTGGTTAATAACCACGTGTAAACATTAGAGGTTGCTTTCATGACAGAAACCCTCGAGAGCTCGAGAGGCCAGATGTCATGGCAACCTCAAGAAGTGTTTTCAGAGTGGTTGTTAACTAAAAACCATACATTATATTTTATAGTGTATGGGCTACCAAGATTGTGTAATCACAGACTGAATTACTTTACTGAATTACTTCACAGAACATTGATTGTTGTGAGCATTCCGTTTTGTTATACTATTGATATGACATACTCAAGAAGGGTTAACAACAGAGTGATGTCATAACAATGGCCTAACAGAGTGATGTCATAACAATGGCATAACAATGTCATAATCTACTTGATTTCAGTTAATAATAAGGGCTCCCCATACATTCTACAACATTATTACATTGGATGACATCAAAACATGAACATATTTAGAATCATACACTATAAAGCAACAAGATGAGAAAAACAGGTATTCACTCTGAACAACAGCTTATCACATTAGTATTAGAAACATAGAAACATAGACTGATGGCAGATAAGGACAGCTTGGTCCACCTAGTCTGCCCATTTCCCTACCTACAGGATAAGCTGCAGATCCAACGTTGACCAACAGCCTATTTCTTCCTACCCCCCACAAAAATTGCCTTATGTCTGTCCCATGCATTCTTGAATTCTCCCACAGTTTTAGACCCTACAACCTCCTCAGGAAGACTGTTTCATGCGTCCACCACCCTCTCTGTGAAAAAATACTTCCTCACATTGCCCCTGAACTGCCCCCCATCTTCAAATTGTGTCCCCTTGTTCTTGCACGTCTCTTTTTCTGAAAGATGCTACCCTCTTGGACTTTGTTGAAAGGTTGTTAGGTCCTGAAACCAAAGAGGATGTTAAACAAAACATAGCAACAACCTTATTACCTCTGCCTGCCTCAATAGGGTGTATGAACCAGATTTCAGGAATTAACACAAGAGCTCCTAGAGTCACTTGAACAAGCTACATTGTGATTTTATCATTACTAATGGTGTGACGCAAGGGCTCCCAGGTTTGATGAAGCAGTGTATTTCATCCAGTGGCTTTAAGGTGAAAACTTTCAAGTTTCATGCATAAAAGCAGATTATTAAGCCAGTGAGCTATAGTGGGAGGTGAGGAGCTAAGTCAATGCTGGGCTGTAGTCTTCGAAGCAATAGCCAAAGCAATGCACAAAGCCTGTGTCAGGCCCCAATCCTACATCCTGGATGCAGATCCAAACCTATCCTCAACATGAATTCCAAAGACACACATTGGAGATCACACTGTAGGATTTTTTCCATATACTGATGTACCTGGTGCCAGAAAGGGGCAACCTTAGTACACGTACAACATTTGGGACATATTGCACCATATGTAGATTTAAACTAATGAGTTTTTGTGGTGTATGGTAGGTACTATAAAAAAAATTAAGCTGAATCCTTCTCAGCTTATTTGATGAGGAGCAGGAATGCACATGCTTTGTAGCAACTTGCCATTCCTGTTCCCCCGAATCCAGGCTCAGATCTTCCCTCCAGTATTCTTGTGCCCTTACTCTTGATCGTGGAGTAGCATCCACTAGAAGTTTATAGATTGAAGTTAATTGTTTAGTCCCTGGTTGTGGGTGAAATAGAATTTCTTTAATGGGGGTGCTGTAAGTAAGATGTTAGCAAGGTACTGCCAAATTTTTAACTACACAAAGAAATCACCTGCCTGTAGTGAGAAATCCTGTTTATCACATCTAAAACATTTCAGAACACCACCCTCATAAAGGTCTGACACTCTGTTTAACACCTTCCTTCTCCATCTGAGTAAGGCCTAGTAAAGTGGCACATTATAGCCCTGCATTCTTCTTAATGTCATCACTAGCCCTGCCCTCATAGAGAAACCAGAGGTGTGCTGTATTAGTTGATGTGAACCTATCCAGATTCTGACAAGCTGGCAAGTATATGGATTGGGAATACCCCTACAGGGGAAGAAAAGTTTGTTTTGAGCTAGTAACAAAAAGCCCTTGGAGCAGGCCACCATCATATGACTCACCCTCCAGGGTCATCGAGTCAGGGGAGTTGCCCCTGGCACCTTCTGTGAGAAGTGCCAGCTGCACCACCCAATAATAATACTTCACATTCGGCAAAGCTTGTCCTCCTTTATTAAGTGGGAGCTGAAGTTTAACCCTGGGGATACACACAGCCTTCCCACCCCACATAAACCAGTGTAAGATTCTGCTGAGAGATTTGAAGAATTTTTCCAGCACTCTAATAGGCAATTTTTGATATAAGAACAGGCACTTAGCTAATATGTTCATCTTTTTTTTCAATTCTTTTTCCCTCCAATCACTGACTTATGGACATTCCCTTGGACATCACCCCAGCTGCTCCTGTCCTGACTAAATCTTCTTTACTTGGGGACCCCAGACTGTGACCCACCTGTGACACACCTGCAGGCCAGCTCCTGGCTTGTGCCACCCAAGGCAGGGCTTCCTTCTTCTCCTCACTTTTTCCTTACCTGAAATCTAATGGCCTATAGGCAGAGGTGAAGATCAGAGCTGGTCCAAACCCAGGAGGGCAGGATCTGGCAGTGGACATGAGGCTGTGGTGCAGTGCTGTCCATCCAGATATCAGGAATTTTCCTTGTTCTTTAGCACAATACATCCCTTATCACCCCATCAGTGAGTGCAGATGTGAAGTGATGTCCGGGGAGGTGTGCATGCACCTGTGTGTACCACACTGACATCCGTAACATCCCACTGCCCCTAATGCTGAGGGCTGTTGGTGAAATACCTTTTAGCCTCCACCAGGAGGTATACCGTTGCTGGAAACCTCTACCCACCCTCACCTGGAGAAGGTGAGCTGTCTTTGGTCCTCGAATATTCTGCCCCGGCCGACCCCCAAAACCTCAGGCTCACTCCTGAACCTGAGTCACTGGCATGGTGATAGGTATGGCATCCAGTGCCTCAACCCTCAGCACCACCAGACTGACAATAGGTTCATCTTGATAGAATTAATTCAGACTATTAGGCTGAGGGATAAACATTCCCATCTCTCATAATCTTGTTTAAGTGAGGCCGACCATCTGGTGTAGTAGGAAGCAGTATAGCGCAGTGGGTTAAGGCTCTGAGCTGCAGATCTGGAGACCTGGGTTTGAATCCCACAGCTGCCTAGGTGCATACTGTGTGATCCTGAGCAAGTCATTTAACTTCCTTGTGCTCCCAGGTCACATCTGGAAACAAGTTCAGCTTAGTGTGCTACTCCTGGTTAAACAATATTCCCTTTCCCCTTTCCCTTATCATGGAACAGCCTTGGCCCACAGTTACTAATGTGAACACCCAAGTATTTTAGGGAGATAACCACTCTCATGTTCAAGGGATTATTGACCAAAGCCTGGTGCGGCCCCTTCCTCTCACTTTTTGTAAAATTAATTTTATGGCTGGATATTATACTATAGTCAGTAAAGATATGATGGACCACAAAAATACCTTTGGTAGGTTTCTCCAAGAAAATCAATAAATCATTAGCAAACAGTGAGATCTTGTGATGGTGGCCATTGGCTTAAAATCCAAGAACTCCAGGGTCTTCACGTATAACTGCCGCCAAGGGTTCTAAAGAGATAACATTAAAGAGTGGGGATAGAGGGCATCCCTGGCAATTACCCCAGGTTAATGTGAATGGTTGAGACAGTTTCCCATTTACCAAAACCAGAGCCATGGGCTACTGGCATAAGACTGCCACCCACTTCAACATATTGATGCCAAAGTAACATTTTTTTAAGCTTTATAAACATGTAAACATGTAACTCCATGCCATGCGGTCAAAAGTCTTTTCAGCATCCAGATCAAGGATAGCTACCTCCCCACCCCCACCGAGTGGCCTACCTCAAAAGTATACTCAGGGTTTTCCGTACTCTTGATGCCCCTGTATAAACCCAGCCTGATCCAGGTGTATTATCAGGGGTAAAATGCTCTCCACTCTGCCTGCCAACATCCATGCTATAATTTTATAGTCAGCCGTGAGCAGTGAGATTGGTCTGTATGACACACATAATGTTAAATCACTACCAGGTTTGGGGAGGATGGTGATGGTAGCGGACCACATAGGGGGGCACACCAGTCCGTAGGCTTTCTGTAATCATGTCACCTAGTGACTCCCACAATTCTTCTGCTAAAGATTTGTAGAATCAGTTGGGAACCCATCTGGTCCATGGGCCCTTCCCCCTTTTAAATGGTTTACAGCTTGTCTGATCTCCTCCCAGTTAAAATCCCCATCCAGGTTGACCCTTGTTTCTGAGTCTAAAACTGATAGTGCTGCCAAGATAGGAAATTCTGAATTTCGGTCTCTGATGCCTGTGATTCTGGATAGTACCCCCTAAAACACTCCCCAATAGCCTCATCAGCATGTATAAGTTCTCCATTTGTATCCAGAATATGGACAACATTTTCAAGACTATCCCTGTGCCTAAGCTGCCATGTCACCCACTTACCACTGGAACCCCCCAAGTGGTGGTTTGATTTAGTAATATATTACACTCAATTTTAGAATTGGACAATTGAATTCACATTTAAATTTTTACAGCTTATGGTACCCAGTGGGCATAGGGTCAGCCATATCGTTTTTCAGCTTGAGGAATTTGCTGTTCCAGGTCTGTAAGCCATTGACTTTCAGTTTTCCATTCATGGCTAGCATATGATATAATAAGCACCTTGAAACAGTCTTAACAGCTTCCCATCTGATGAAAGCAGATGTGTCCCCCCTTGGGTTGTTATGAAGGAAATTCTCTATCTGCTCTCAAATAAATGTAATAAATTCAGGTTTTTGCAATAAGACAAGGTCTAGTTTCCAGGCCTTGTTGGTAACAGGTATTCCCCAATTATTTAAATCAAGTATGACCAAAGCATGATCAGTTATTGCTATGGGACCATGTTGAGCTGTTTGTATGGAGGGAGCTAGAGACTGGGAAATTAAAATAGTATCCATTTTGGTGTAGCTATCCACCAAATAAAATAATACATATATTCCCTGCCAGTTGGAGATACAAAGTACCACGAGTTGACCAGGTTGTAGTCTGTTATAATATCCATAAGTGCTCTGGCGTTTCTGGATACAGGTGACACCGCCCTAAAGGTTCTGTTTAGAATAGTATCCTGCACACAGTTATAGTCCCCACATTTAAAAAAAAAACATAGTCCCTCAAAAGCTGCCATCTGTACTTTTAGTCTGTGAAAAAATTCTGGGCATTCTATGTTAAGGCCATATACAGAGCCTATTGCCACTTTGTGCCTAGAATTGAGCAAAACCTGAGCCAGAACAAATTTCCCACCTGGGGTCTGAGTAGACATTGGTGACCACCCTGGGGAATCTTGGCCGAAACCAAATAGCAGCCCCCAAGACATCAAGAAGAAGTATGACCTGTAGCATTCGATCCCTCTCCCAGTTCTTACTCCCCAGGACACACCTGGAATTGAGCAGTACTCTGCTCAGTGTGCCTTCCTGGTAAAACTTTTAAATAAATAAATAATAAATTAATGTGTGCACTCTCCTTTTCAGTCATATCAGTTTCCTGGAGGCATATAACATTAGACTTCATAGCTTTAATACTGGCCAATATCCTTTCGCTTTATACGAGACTTTAATCCATTTATATTCCAGGAACATATTTTAAAAGTAGTATTAGCCATTGTTAAAGTGGTGACGATCGAAATCCGATACTACTGTTAGAATTAGGGACAGGCTACCTGTTGGGTAGCTGGATTGGGTAAGTTGGGTAGTGGCAATTTTTAGCCAGGTAGGGTAGTTCAGGTAATTTACTACTCTACCCGACATAACAGTGTACTTCATGGGTTGGGTAGTTTTGACATGGGTAATGGGTCGGGTAACATGTAAATTTTTTAAACAGGTATTACAGGCAGCCTGTGGGATTCTGGGACTCCTTCCCAGGCTGAGAACAGGCATGAAAGAGCAGCCTCTGGGGTGCTTCATGGTCTCACAGCAGAACTAGGAGCACATGATACTGGGCTGAAAATCTGATTGGTCAGTGGTGTCTGTGCTCCATCTGCTGTGAGCCCGTTGTGCAGATAACAGCTGGAGTCTGGATGGAGTGGAAGGAATCGAGTGCTCACTCTGCATTTTCATCTAAATTGCGGTGAAAGCTTATATATATATAAAAAAAAAACAACAACACTAAAGAAAACCTCCATGAAGGAACAAGAGGTTGGGGACTGAAATGATCTCAGCGGGAGGGGGGAACAGGGGGATCATCTGGTGGTGCAGTGCAGAAAAGAGATGGAGCAAGGGGAAGGGTCAAATGGTACTGGCTGCTGGTTTGTGTCTCTGCAGCATAGTGATAGCCATTTAGGCGGTAATTTACACTGTTTGGGTTAAGTTCTCCAAGCCCTGTCATTTTATTACTGTGACATAGCTGCGTGCCTCTGCAGCGTAGTGAAAGCCATTTAGGCTGTATTACACTGTCTGTTAGATGCCCCGAGCCCCGTCTGTGACATTAACTATGTCGTGTTTCTCTCTGTAGCATAGTGAAAACAATTTAGGCTATATTGCACTGTCTAAGTGCCTCAAGCCCTGTCTGTGACATACAGTGGCATCCCCCAGGATGAAACGCAATTCTGCAGCATTTTGCAGCACTCTGCAGAATGCTGCAGAAGATCTACTGACTAAAGCAATGTAATTTCAACGGTAATTAGTCCCCTTTGTCATTCAGGAAAATGTGACACTGCCAGGATGAAGTGAATGCCACAGTTTCCTGCATGACAAAGGGGACTAATTGCCATTGAAATGACATTGCTTTATTCAGTAGATCTGCTGCAGCATACTGCAGAGTGCATTAAAAGTGCATTTCTTCCTGGGGGACACCACTGTAGCTACTCTGTGTCTCTCTTCAGCATCGTGAAAGCCAATTAGGCTATCAATTTACACTGTTTGTGTTAGGTGCCCTGAGCCCTGTCATTTTATTACCGTGACATAGCTGTGTGTCTCTGTAGCATAGTGAAAGCTATTTTGGCTGTATTACACTGTCTGTTAGGTGCTCTGACCCCTGTCTGTGACATTAGCTACACTGTGTGTCTCCCTGCAGCATAGAAAAAGCCATTTAGACTGTATTACACTGTCTGTTAGGTGCTCCGAGCCCTGTCTGTGACATAGCTACTCTGTGTGTCCCTCTGTAGCATAGTGAAAGTCACTTAGGATGTATTACACTGTCTGTTAGGTACCCGAACCCTGTCATTTGTTAATGTGACATAGCTACACTGTGTGTGTCATCTCTCTGCAGCATAGTGAAAGCCATTTAGGCTGTATTACACTGCCTGTTAGGTGCCTTGAGCCCTGTCATTTATTACTGTGACATAGCTACACTGTGTGTGATGTCTGTCTACAGCATACTTAAAGCCATTTAGGTTGTATTACACTGTCTGTTAGTTGCCCCGAACCTTGTCAATTATTACTGTGACATAGCTACACTGTGTGTGATGTCTCTCTGCAGCATAGCAAAAGCCATTTAGGCTGTATTACACTGTTTGTTTTGTGCCACAAGCCCTGTCATTTATTACTGTCTTTGACATAGTAAGCTACACTGTCTGTCTCCGAAACAGTTAGTGAAACAATATCCATTTCTTTCATGACTGTGTCTACTATATCTCGTATTTCCCAGCCTAAGTCTACTGAAAGGAAGCACATTGCTGCTGCAAGTGCAACAGTTAATGATGTGGACACTATGAATCATAGCACTAATGAAGAACATTACAACAATAATAACATCATCAGGACTGGCACTGAATGTCCTCTTGAACCAAAAAAGCATGTTAGCAATGAAATGATAGTAGAGTTTCAGAAAGAACTGACTTGAGTTACTCACAGAGGTACTGAACATTTTGTCACATGTGCCAGGATACTTCCAGCTGGTGAAGCAGCATGCAAGGAAGCATCCTCTTCAAATATAAGCTCAGATGCTGAAGCAGTGAATGCTGATAAAGATTATGGTGATAGTGGGGACTGGAATAGCCCAGGCTATGTTCCACATGATGATGTCGGCATTTTCCGTTCTTCTGAATCTTGTGGCGATATGGTCTGTAGTTTCAAAGAGGGAGTTGAAGAGGATACCGCTGTATCCATGAGATGCCAGTGCAGAAAAAATATCACATGCTAAACGTAAGAATAAGAAGATGAGCATGAATGAGAACAATCCATGGCAATAAGGAAATAGCACTGTAGGGTTTCCTCTGGGACCCTTGACTGTGCATGAGCTAGTGCTAGGCACCATAGTACAAAATGTAAATCTTATAGTGTGGAATTTATTTTATATTGACCCTGCAGACAACTCTCGAGCTGTATGCAGACTGTGCAAAAGGAGCATCAGTTGTGGTGGCAAAGTGGGAAAGTTTGGAACATCAGTAATGATACGGCATGCAAAGGCAAAACACCCAATTGAGTGGGGTAAGACAAGGAACAGTGTAGTTGGTATGGGCGGTAGTGGAGATGGTGGTGGTGGTGACCATAGTGACAATGAACTGGAAGCAGGAACTAACACTGAATCGCAATATGAGTCTTTGCAGTCTTCCCAGACAAATGTGGATTGTTTTCTTTTGACACCATCAGATATTGCGAAATCCCAAAGTAGTACTCTATGTGAACAAGGCATGAAAAATACAGTCCCCCCAAAATTTAAAATATCTCATGATTCTTGTCAACTAAAGAAAGTGTTGCAAGGACATTAAAACTTACCTACAAGCATCTAACATGCTAGCTGTTAAAGAGAGCCATTGCAGGGCTGTTGGCTGATTGTCAACTCCCTTTTGCTTTTGTTGCCCAAAAATGTTTCCTCAAGTTCATAAACTGGATTGAACCATGATACACCGTTCCCTGTTGAACATATTTCTCAAAAAAGGCTGTTCCACAGCTGTATAATGTGGTATGTATTGCAGTCATTAGCAGTTGAAACTCTCTGAGGTGAAGCAGGTTCAAATAACCACAGATATATGGACCAGCAACCAAATAACTGACTGTATGACTGTTACAGCTCATTAGGCAAGTTTTCAGTCAGAAAGTAATAATCCCCACTCTACCATAAGCAGTAGGAGGCAGGCTGTATTATGTGTCACCACTTTTGAGGAGAACCACACTGCTGTGAAATATTTTGCAGGAACTGCAAAATCAATTCCAGAAATGACTTATTCTGGATCCCTTATCTCCAGGATTCATAGTGTCAGAAAATGGTGCTAACATAGTCAAAGCTGTTAGAGATGGCAACTACCATCACATAGCTTGTTTTGCACATTTTGTTAATCTTCTCATCCATAGTTTTTTAAATGGAAACAGAAATGCTGAAAACCTGTAAGGTCTTGCTAGGAAAATATGCAGGCATTTCAGCCACTCTGTGAAAGCACAAAAAATCTTGAAGGAGCTGCAGAGGCCAAACAACTTACCATTGCATACATTAAAGCAGGAAGTTACAACCCACTGGAATTTACCAATTTACATGTTGGAAAGGCTTCTTAAACAGGGAAAAGCTGTATATGACTACACCATGCAGAATCAAATAGGTAAAGTACTGTAGACATCATGCTCAGTTCCAGCAGCTGGACTCTACTTGAATCTTTGATCACCTTACTGGAGCCATTTGAGGCTGCCACACGTGATGTCAGTGCAAACAGTACAACTCTAAGTCAAATTCTTCCTCAAATAAGATTTCTTCACATTTTCCTGGATAAAGAAATACTTTCAGTCAAAAGAAGACACCACCGCTGTTAGGCTGGCAGATTACTTGAGTCTCAAGCTGTTGATTGATCAAAGAATAAATACAATGTTTAAGAATGATACCTATATGTTGGCTACATTGCTAGATTCCTGCTTTAAGTGGAACATTGAAGCCATCCTTCCTGCAGGGGAAGACATTGAGTAACGGAGAGATCTTCTGCTAACCAAATGTGACATTGCCCCACCAACACCATTAACTGATGTATAGCAGTCAAACCCTGCCAAACCATCAGAGTGTGCCTCTGCCACAGATAATAGCACATGTATTAATTCTTCACAATCACCAGTGTCATCCAGGAGGAAAAGGACATCTACAACTACTTCTTGGGCATCCTATGTTCAGAATCAGAAAGGCAAATTACTTCTGAGTCACCTACTACAACATGGACTAATATCCTGTAAAGAAAGTGAAGCTGGTTCATCTGCCAGACTGGTAACCATCTCACGCAGCACAATGATCCTGGAGTATTTAGCAGACCATACTGTGATAGGTCTTGAGGAAGATCCATTACTCTATTGGAAACAAAAGGACATTATCATTGTATTTGACCTTTGTACTTGCCATACTGGAACATGCCTTCCTATATTTGTCCACCCTTTTCTCTGATACCACTTGAGTGTTACATATCCTAACTGTATGTATTTAACCTTGCACAAATGTGATTCTATGCCTCTGTATGTGTTATTTGTATGTTCCCTCTTCCCTTTCCCCCAGAATACATCTGGAAACAAGCAATTACTGCTCAGTATGCCTTTTTTCTGGTGAAACTTTTAAATCAATCAATCAATCACTCAATTAATAAACAATATGGCCAGATCTAGCAAATTTTGCAATAATGTACCTCAGTTCTCCCCCTTCAAGTGTATATTCAGAGCACATATTTAGTGTAGCTGGAGGAATAGTCACTGACCACAGAACACTCATAAGTCCTGTAAACATGGAACAGCTTACATTTCTCAAAAGGAATGCTGACAATTTCCCAATTGTTCCAAATACTGAATTATGCAATTTTGACCCTGAACATGAACAACAGCTTGCAAACAATGATACTGAATATGATGACTAGATTGTGTATGAAACAAATAGTACCATCACCACTGAAACCATGACAGCCATATGTCCCACACTACTCTTAGTTTTCTTTTGTCAATCATCAGTTTTATATGATGTAATTTTGATGCCCTCCATTGGAAACAGCAGCAGGCTCAATCAGAGCAGCTGCACCTCTCGTACCTACCTCAACAATGCCCACCATGGGTATAATTGTTTGAGACAGCAGGCTCGCTTACAGCAGCTGCGCCTTTTGCACCTACCTCAGCAATGCCTGCCATGGGTATCATTTTTGGAAACAGTAGCAGGCTTACTAACAGCTTCTGTGCTTCTTGAACCTTCCTCAGCAATGCCCACCATGGGTATAATTTTTGGACACAGCAGCAGGCTCGCTATGAGCAGCTCTGTCTCTCGTACCTGCCTGAGCAATACCCACCTTGAGTATAATTTTTGGAAACAGCAGCAGGCTTGCTAAGAACAGCTGCACCTCTCTTACCTGCCTCAACAATGCCCCCCATAGGTATAATGGAGAACCTAACAAACAGTGTAATAGTCCAAAATAAACTGTCTTTCACATGATTTTTGTTATGATCAGGGTCAGGTAATTGGGTAGTAGAATGGGTCGGTTAGTAACCATCCGACCCAACACAACTTCTCAATTTTCATCCAGGTATTTTTAGGGTACTTTAGAGGTACCTGCGGATAGTCTTGAGGGTCAGGTATATTACTACCCGCCCATCCCTAGTCAGAATACATTGTACCTGCTGCAGATTACTCCTTGTAGTACCATTTTTAAGAAGATAATATATATGGCAAAACATTTAAACATATAAAACAGACATATGGCAAACATTTGGTCTTGAAGAACATAATAACCCCTTTGTTAATAACACCCCTTCCTCCCAATGACAACAGCAAAACACCTCCCCCCGTCTCCCAAAACTTCTCAGTTTGTCTGATATGTTTGAAAACTAGGCTACATCAAAAGTACAGATAGAAACATTATTTCCCCTTTTCCCCCATTGCATACACCCGATACCCAAATAACAACAACCCCAAAGAAAGTCAGACCAATAGGTCAACATATTCCAACCCCCCCCCCAGTATAGGCTCCACACTTAAAAGAGTGCAGCCTCCCACTAATACCTAGGCAGACAAGAAAGAAACTAAAGTCCATCTAGCACCTTTATTCAATATGCAGAGAGCAGAAAGAAAAGACTGCTTGGTAGTTAAAAAGACTGAAGGATGGGCAGCCCTCCCCCACCAAGCTGGTGATAGGGGTAGACCCCCTTACCCCCAGGCATCCATGGCTAAGCAACATGCACTCCCAGGAACTTTTTCTAGTAAAAAATGAAGTGGTACTGGATCAACTCATCACCCTGAGCCCACAGTGACAAACCAGCCCCTCCATAAGTTTTGAAAGGTGAGGTGTTGGTATTGGTATGCCACCTCCCAGTCCCATCCCAATCAGGTAGACAAGGACATAGCTCTATAAGAGAGAGACAGAGGCAGAGGCATATCCATAAGTGCTACTTGTGGTGGTCTGTTTATAGGCACCTCTCTAATCTCATTATGAAGGATGCGATTCCTTATGCAAGGGTCAGGGAACCTGGGCTAACAAGCAATACTATTAGAATAATTTTTTTTGTCTGCACTCCCCAAAGTATTCCAGCCTCCCCTTGCACAACTCATAGAGAGATGCATCTACATCAAATCCACCAATATTCATAAACTGAGAAGGGCCAAAAGCAGAAGGAAAAAAGGAATCCATTAAATTGTAAAGTACAAGTTCCAAGGTCTTTCAGCAATGCAAGAAGAATGAGAGCAGTTTACATGATGCCCTCCCCTCTGACATTACCTGTGGCCTCAGCCACAGTTGGAAGGGAGATGGTGGGAGTTGAACATGCACAGCCAGCAGTTATTCATATACCTGTCCAATTCTGAGAATGTACGTGCATGTGCTCATCTTGAATTTGCAGTTACATCTCCAGGAAGGGAAATTCTGTATCTGACATGAGTGTCCCGCTTTTTGGACCTACATAAACTGTGGCATTCTGAATTTGTCTGAGAGGATCAGTTACATGCTAACAGGGCTCCATGCTGGAAAATCTCGCAAGGGAGACCGCATGAAAGACGACAGAAATCCATCAGATTGGAAACCCCAGGTAAATATCAAAAGAGTCAAACTGTCATTCAAGCTGCATAGCTGTTAAACAGGGCTCATAAAAAAGAAATCCTCCCGGATTATCTCTGAAGCAGAGTCTATCAGATTCCAAATCCTGCTGTACTCCTGGACCCCCCCTCTCCTCTTGAGTAATAATTTGACTGCAGGTAGCCATCAAAGCATGAACATCCTTGACATTTCTGTACCTCAGACCACACCAAAATTAAGAGCTATACATATAAATAAAAGAGCACTTATGTATGCCATAAGTCATCACCACGTCCCTGTCTCAAATTGTGTTCCACTGGCTGCCTTCAGGCAGGTTGATTATTCCTGACTTGAGCTCTACCCGCTCGTGCTGCTTCCATTACCTTGACGTACTGTATTCTTCAGCTTCTAGGGGCTTGTTGAAGAGGTTCTGAGGGTGGCCTGGGACAATAATGCAGAGCTTCGCTGGGTAGATAAGGGCAAATTCCCACCTCAGCCTATGGAGCTTTGTCTTTACCACAGCAAAAGGTTTGCAACTGCAGTTGCAGTTCCCAACTAAAATCCTGGAAAATAGAATCTTTTGCTCCGTTAATGTCTAGAGGTCCCTGTTCTCGTGCGGCATGCAGCATGCCCTTTTCTCTGGATAATGGAAACATTTGATTAGGTAATGATGGGGTCTTTCACCATCCTTGAGCTTTGGCCCATTCTGAATCTTGAAGTCTGCTGATGCAGGCTCCATTCATAGTTTCTCAACCAATATGCACTGAATCTCTTTGCCACCCTCCTTGCCTTCAATATTTTTGGGTAGCCCAATTAATCTGATGTTGGATCACCGACCACGGTTCCCCTGGTCATCACCCCATTCTGACAGTAGTTGAACTTTTTCCAGCAACATATTGCAATCTCTGGATATGTCTGGTACAGTACCCTCAAGATCACTTATTCTTTTCTCCGCTTCATCAAGTCTTCATGTGTGGGTGGCCGAGGTTTCCGCCAGACCTGTCACCAAAGACTGGAGATGAGAAATTTGGATGGAGACATTTGTAAATCCTGCTCTAACCTCCTGTTGCGGGCTATAGAGCAGATTTTCCATCGAGGAATTTTGTCCATTTTTGTCCTTCCCCTTTCCTGCCTCTGCTGCCACACTTTGAGTCCAGGTACCCGCTTTGCTGGGAGGGTTTACAGCTTTGATTGTAAGCTTGAATGGAATAGTAATCTGCCTCTTGCCTCTCTGACCCATTGCCATAGATGTCATCTGCAGATCCCTTAATTATAATCAGCTCCTGGTGTGTTCAAATCTGTTTAACTGCCAATATTAGTTGGTGCCGATATCAGACCCTCACTAAAGAGCAACTGCCATGTTTGGGTGCACCAAGCCATGCCCCTCCCCACAATATTACTATTCTTAGGCCCTGTAAATAGCATCTATTTTGTTTTTGTATCATTGGCAAATGGCTTAGAATTATACAGAGACCTTTGCATGTGGTTGGGGTCAGTTTCTAGCATTGATAGCAGGGGTATATTGGTCAGATTTTCCCGTTCTGCTGTGCTGGATCAGGAAAATAAGAATCAGAACCAAAATCAGAACCAGAACCAAAAGTGTATTATATAGTAATAATTCATGGTGCAATCAACAGAACAACATAAGACTAGTGTTACACAGCAGGTCTGGATTTGCAATGAAAAGGCTTGTGTGAACCAGTAGCATCATTTCTTTCTCCATATGTTCCATACCACCCACCCTGCTCCACTGGTATAGTCCCACCAGGTGTAATTTTAGCCTTGTCAGTGCAACAGATGTTTGTCCTGTAATGGAAGACATGCCTAGATATATAAATGCAAGCAGTACTGTCTGTATGTAACTTTCTTCAAAACCAATGAAGGGCATTTGACTGCCAGTACATGTATATCTTTTCAGTGACAGATACAACAGTAATAGTGGCAGTACAGTGGTCTGTGGTGTGCAATGGCAGCAACAGAATTATGATGAAGAAGTGAGAAGAGGAGTCACATCGGGACAATTTACAACAGGAAGAGTGACAGCAGTCCAGGGAGTCAAGTGACAGCAACAGAATTATGACAGAAATGCAAAGAGGAGTCACACAGGGACAGTTTACGACAGGAAGAGTGACAGTGGTCTGGGGCATGCAGTGGAAATTTGAAATATGACAAGCGGTCACCTACATGTGTGAAGAATGAGATATAATTGAAGCTGGGTCATGCACACAGGAAAAAACAAACCAAAAATTATGCAAGGCTCAAGAAGGAAACCTTTTTTTTGGAGGGGCAAAAAATATGGTTTCATTCAGAGGCAGTGGTGAATGGTGTAGTACCTATTTGAAGTACTCAGCAGTAGCAGACAGTAGTAAGGTTATCAGTGTTGAAAATTAGTATCCATGGTGCATTGTCTCATGTACTTCATCCAACCAGGAGAAAGTAGGATAGCATGGAGCTGTTTAGCCATCTATCCTTTCAGTATTAGACTCTTTTTCATCCTGCTGTATATAGCACAGGCCATGACCATTATTCAGTGTGGGCAAGTTGACTTTTCAAAATGCCAAATGTTCAACACAGTCACGGAGAAGTGTAGCTCTAGTTGGAGGTACTATGTCACCAGTGGTGCTGAATATCCTTTCTGAAGGTACACTGGTGGGTGGACAATCAAAATAATAGGCAGGAACAAAAGGTTGCCAAGTGATTCTCTTTGACTTCCAGTACAACAAAGGCTCTGGGTTCATTAAGACATGCAGTGAGCGTTCTTTGAGCAGTGAAGTCCTCTTGTGACAAGATTTCTAAACGTGGCTGTGACTGGGTGTAGATAAAATAAGCCAAAACCATGTAGAGTATGGTGCATAAAAGGCAAAAATCAAGCCTGTCATTTTACTGGTTGAAAAAATGAACTAAAATAACAAAGATTGTACACTGAACCAAATTCAGCCCCGATGTCTTTAAGACAGAATCACTTGTATCAACACATGTACTGGCCAATTCCCTCAGGACAAGCACTCTTCAGGGATAATGCTGATATTACATTATCCCTGGAACACCAGGGAGTTAAGCTCCAAGCAGCTTTTAGGCAAAGGAGCAGCAACTACCTCTGCCAGCAACCCAGCCCCAGCTGACCTTCTCTGCCCCTCCCTCTCTGGGAGCTGCAGAAAGAGGCGCTTTTTATAGCCCTCCCACAGGGTCACATGATCCATACTTAAGGACACATACATATGCAAGACTTATTTCAGGCTTCACTGTTAGCCAATAATGAGCCACCAGATGGACAAAGAAGAACGGAACTGTTTTGAAGTTGCAGTATGATCATTCCACAACTCCAAAACAGTCCGCTCACTCCCTGCCCCCTTCCCCCCATGGGTGCACTACTTTGGTTGCCAGTTGCCCACTGTGCTCAAGATGGCCACCGATGTTTAGTGCACATGCACGAGTAGTTGCGCATGCGCGACTGCACCAGGACCATCTTAGTCATGGCAGACTGTTTCACCATGAGCTCAGTGAGCGTAGCTGCAGCTGTGTCAGCTCTGTTCACAGTTTGTTTCCCAAGTGATAGCAAGATGTCTGCAGGGCTCTGCTCCCTCTGCAGCTGTAAAAAGGGCAGTGAGTGACTAGCTGCCTCCTTAGTAGTGACTCAGAAGAAGAGGTATGGAATACCTGCAATCATACTCGCATACATTTCGGACATCAGGGAGGGTATAGGAGTGAAATGAGTCTCTTTGCTGATGACTCCAAGATGTTAGCAGTAGTTGAGGGGGAAGAGGAGAGGTTGGCCCTGCAATGGGACCTGGACACCATGGAAAGGTGGGCTCATACATTGAAATTAAATTTCAATATCACCAAGTGCAAGGTGTTACATCTTGGGCTGGGAAACCCTAAACACCAGTACACCCTGGGAGGAGAGGCACTGGAGGCCTCAGCAGGGGAAAAAGACCTAGGAGTCATGGTGGATGCATGTATGAATAACTCCAAGCAGTGCAGGAGAGTGGCTAGCAAGGCAAACAGGATGTTGGGATGCATCGTAAGGGGGAGCACTTCTTGGAGCAGGGAAGTGATTCTGCCGGTGTACAATGGATTCGTTAGACCACACCTTGAGTACTGTGTACAGTACTGGAGACCACACTTGAAAAGGGACATACAGCTCCTGGAGAGGGTACAGAGGAGGGCAACTAAGATGATATGAGGACTAGGGGATTTGACGTATGAGGACAGACTTGAGGAGCTCTGCCTGTTTTCATTGGAGGAGAGGAGAGATGGGGGGACATGATTGAGGTCTTCAAGTACCTCAAGGGAATAAATAGAGTAAACACAGAGGGGATCTTTTGACTAAAGCAGGGAGGTATCACCAGAGGGCATGGTTTGAAGTTGGAAGGTGGAAGGGTGAGGGGGGAAAAGAGGAGGAGGTTTTTCACTGAGAGGCTGGTGGATCCTTGGAACGTGCTGCTTGGTGAGCTGGTTCAGAGATCCACAGTGGAGGACTTCAAGACAGGGTGGGACAGACACAGAAAGTGGATGTATCAGATGATGGCCTGGCCCAGGGGGGTGGGGATGGATGATAGGGGTTTCTGGAACACAAGGGAGGGAGGGCCTCGGTACCCAACTAGGGATCTGAGGTTCGAGCAGACTCGATAGACCGTAAGGCCTAATCTGCTGGCAATTAGTATGTTAGAATATACTGAAACAGTACCTTTGTGTTTTTACAGTGCAAACAATCATGTAGCCAGATAGTTCTATTTTGTACACACACTCTGCAACTGCTGCCCCCATGAAAAAAAATTTGCACATCCTCTTAAACTGCTGCCCCCATTTTAAAACAAATCAGGTTATTAGATGACTCATCTAATCTCTAAACAGATTGTACACAAAACATGTGTCCTAAACAAGTAGACGTTTAAACATATACAGACACTAAGGGTCAGATATTGAAAACTTTGCACCGGGCAAAAACTGTTTGCACAGGTTTAGCGTGGGATTAGCGCGGGTCTGCTATATTCAAAAGGCCAAATAGCGCGGGCAAACTGCATTAGCGCCAGGCAAAATCATAATGTATGCAAGGGGCAAACTGACATGAATACAGGCACAATGCTATATTCAGCGACTAGTGCCGCGCTAAGTGGTTTTGCGTGACTTAGCGTGTCACTTAGCGTGGTGCACATTACTGCCCAGGAGAAGCTTGTCTTAACCTTGGGCAATCAGCTTTGCACGACACTATGGC
Source organism: Neoceratodus forsteri (assembly GCA_016271365.2). Lineage (NCBI taxonomy): Eukaryota > Metazoa > Chordata > Ceratodontiformes > Ceratodontidae > Neoceratodus > Neoceratodus forsteri. The sequence goes on along the minus strand of CM028135.1, from coordinate 460,139,654 downwards.
TTTGCGAGTTTTGAGTGGGTTTTGCGTGATCCTAACAAATAAATATGACACCTAGACAAAGCCAAACATAGAGGAAGCATGCTGCTAACTGATGGCATCACAGTGATGCCATCATCTGCCACCAGTCTCAGCCATGCCAGGCAGTAAGTGGTGACCCTGCCACCAGTGGACAGCATGGCAGTGTGGCCATTCAGCACACACCTGCGGGCCACACTTCTATGGACACCAACAGATGCCAGCACACACATGCAGTACTGTGGGTATGGAGGATGTTGAGGGGGGAGTGTATGGGTGGCCAGGCTGTGCCACAGACCAGATGTGGCCACAAGGCTGAGACACATCATGCAGTGCACATGGGCCAGTATTGGGCATACCCCAATGCCAGTGTACCTTTCTGATAATATATGCCCCCCCCGGCCACATACCGCACAGCTGTACAACTGCCACAGCACACAAAGCCAGACATGTATATGTCACTGTAAGCACCCCATGCCAGAGGTACAGCATCTGTGGGTCACACAACAGTGTAACAGTAATGTCCACTGTCAGTAAACACCTGCAGATTGGGCCTCTCACTGTGTATAGTGCAGTCATCATCACTGCCCTACACACCATAGGCATTGCTGTGTCCACACACTACTGGCCCCCTTGCTACTGTAGTGTCTGCTGTGCACTGTAGCATGATCTACAGTGTGACAGTTGCATGCAGCACCACCACCATCTGTGCCTATGCTGTGTTGTCCCAGTACAGCTGCAGGAAGCAGCACATGTGGAAGTAGTTTTCAAAACTGTATAATATTTCCCAATCTGTTTGAGCAGGTTTAGCGCAGGGCTAAACTGTTAGCCCGGTGCAAACAGCATGCAAATCAGGGCATAATGAGATGCTAATCTGGATGTTTGCCTAGAGACTACATAAGTAGGCTCATTTGCATGTCACTTTTAGAATATGGCAAAGTTTAAGCATGAGCAACGTGTTGCACAGAGCTATGGTTTAGCCCTGCACTAAACCCACACAAACATGTTGGCGCAGTGCAAACAGTTAGGGGAATATTTTACAGTTTTGAACACTGTACTTTCACATACGCTGCTGCCTGCAGCTGTACTGGATCCATGCATTTGCTGGCACACACATTGGCCACATAGTTTACCTCTACCTACCTTCACATCGCTGTGCACTGTTTTGCTGTTGTGGTTTGCACTTCCTGGTTGCTATATTCAGAGCTGTCTTATTCCAGGGCTAAGTTTGTCCTGCACTCCCAGCCAGTTTGCCTGGCCTCATTCCATGCTATTCGAAGCTGTTTGCCCAGACTATTCCTTTTGAATAGCCCTTTTTTCGGGCTAAGTTTGCCCGCCGGGCAGTGCTAATTTAGCCCCGGGGCAAAGTTTTGAATATCTGGCCCTAAGTGGTCTACACTAACTCAAATACATCAGCTTATACTGATAGTGCCCATCCTGGTGTGCTGAAATGCATAAATAGTTTACCTGTAACAAAGAACTAATGATGTATTTTTTTTTGAACCTGAAAAAAAAGAAAATGGTCCCTCGTCATTCTCGTCGGCCCCCTTCCCCAATCCACAACCTTCCTCTGTGCACCCTACATCCCCGCACACCCCCTCATCCATACTTACCTCCAGAGGTCAGGAGCAGCAATCTTGGTGGACCAGGAACACGTTTGCACTCTTCAAAGACCAACCGGGAACTGAAGAAATGACGTTAAGCCCTATAATGGCAGTGAATGGGGGGTTTCAATTAAGGTTGATATCTCAGCAATTTTTGGAAGTATTTGTTCCAAATTTTCAACATGGGGTTCTTAGAATCCCACCTTATAAACACAGTCACTGTCATTTTATTTCTCGGTCCTGAAAGGTGATTTCACGGTCACTGCACGGAATCATCTTTTGGGACCAATTAATGCAACGACAGTGCCACTGTTCATGAGATGGGGTCCCAAAATGCCCTTGTTGCAAATTTGGTAAAAAAAAATTCCCAAAATGACTGCGTTATGAGCGTCCATTGTGCAGTTTCTGCGCATGCTAGTAACGTCATCAATTTTTAAGATGTTTTACTCTAAATTTCCAACATTACCATTTTTTCACACCCCCTTATGAACAGTACAGTTGTCATTTTTTGCATCCTTCCCAAAATGTGTTTTTGTACCTGTGGCACAGAATGGTGTGGTCACTGTGTGAAATCAACTTTTGGGACAGATTAATGAAATTCCAGTTCCACTGTTCATGAGGGAAGTTCCCAAAAAGGCCATGTTGAAAATTTGGTGAAAGAATTCTAAACAAGCATTTGTCAATGCCGAATGTTTGCTTGCTGGCATTGGCATTGGTGGGGTGTGCCTTTGGGTCGTCAGGCATAACGGCCATGCCATTTCACCACACCCTACCCTGCAGACCTTATGCTCACCCCATTCCATCAGGAAATATGGTGAGATGGGTGCAGTATAGGAGAACGGGGTGAACTTTGGGGCCAAAGAGTCCAAGGCACACCTCGATGCCTCTCACTGGCTGCAGGGTGTGGGTGTGGGTGGATTGGTATGAGCATTACAGGTGACAATCCCAAGTCACACCCCTGATGCCTGGCAGTCTCTACAGGGTGGGATATTATGGTCAGAAACCCTAACACCTCAGGTGTTCGTTGGTATTTTCACTCCAAATTTTCAACATGTTTTTTTACCCCCACCTTATGAACAGTGGTAATATCAGTTTGTTAACCGAAAGCTGATTTTGCACAGTGACTACGGCATTTGGCACCACAGGTGTGAAAACACATTTAAACAGGATGTGAAGTATACTTAGAATGGCAGAAAAAGGGGAGATATTGCTGATGGGTGATCTGAATATGCCAGATGTTAACTGGAGTGCAGTTGCAGCTGCCACTTCGAAGAGTGGAGTTATTCTAGATGCCCTACAGGGAACATGCCTTAGACAACTAGTACTGGAGCCCACTCGAGAGGGAGAAACATTAGACTTGATTCTCTCAAATGGAGATGGAGAGAGGATCACAGATGTAGAAGTGGTAGCCATCTGGGAACTAGAGACCATCGAACAGTATGGTTCACAATAAACACAGCAATAGAGGCAAGCCATACAAAGACAAAAGTATTGGACTTTAGGAGGGCTGACTTTGCAAAATGGGTGAGTGCCTAAGGAATGCACTAGCAAATGGGCAGGAAGGAGGGGTGGAAGAACAATGGGGAATAATAAAACTGCCATCACAGAGGTAACGAGCCTTTGTGTGAAGCAAATAAACAAAACAAAATGATGTAAGAAACCACTATGGTTCTCAAAGGAAGTGGCAGTGAAGGTTCAAGAGAAAAAGAAAGCATTCAGGAAGTACAAGGAATCGCAGAAGGAGCAGGACAGAGAACTGTATCAGTTAAAGCAAAAGGAAGCTGGGAAGGCAGTCAGAACAGAGAAGGCCCAAACCGAGGAAAAGATAGCCAACTCGGTTAAGAAGGGGGATAAAACCTTTTATAGGTACATCAGGGAGCGAAGGAAGACCAAGGGAGGGATAGTGAGGCTTAATAAAGGGGAGGGAGGGTGGGCAGAGGGAGACTGTGAAAAGGCAGAGATACTAAACAAATATTTTTGCTCAGTATTTACAAATGAAGAGGGGAGGTACATAAAACAAACAGTAGAAACACTCTGGATGCAGAAGTTGATACCAGCCCATTTACAGAAGAAAGGGTTCTGAAAAGAACTCTTAAAACTGAAGAGTGGACAAAGCAATGGGGCCTGATGGGATTCATCCCAGAATTCTAAAGAACTAAGGGCAGAACTAGTGACACCACTGCTACCCTTTTTAACAAATCATGGGAGGATGGGGTGGTACTAGAGGACTGAGGAGGGCAGATGTGATTCTCCTTCACAAAAATGGGAGCAAGGCAGAAGCAGGAAACTACAGACCTGTTAGTTTAACCTCAGTGATAGGGAAAATGATGGAATCACTTCTGAAGGAAAGAATTGTCAGTGTCTAGAGGCCAGAGGGCACAGGACCCTAGGCAGCATGGATTCACAGCAGGAAGGTCATGCCAGATGAATCTGATAGATTTCTTTGACTGGGTGACCAAAGTAGTAGATCAGGGAGGGCTGTGGACATGGCCTACCTAGACTTTAGCAAGGCATTTGACACAGTCCCACACAAAGATTAATATACAAGTTAGCCAGCCTGGGAGTGGGTCCCAAGATGACAGCCTGGGTAAAGAATTGGCTGGAGAATAGGACACAGAGAGTAATAGTAAATGGAGTCCACTCAGAAGAAAGGAGGGTTACTAGTGGGGTACCGCAGGGTTCAGTATTAGGACCGGTCCTCTTCAATGTCTTTATAAGCGACATTGCAGAAGGACTGGAAGGAAAAGTATGTCTCTTTGCAGATGACACAAAGATCTGCAACAGAGTTGATGCACAGGGTGGGGTGGAAAGGATGAGAAGGGACTTGGCAAGGTTAGAGGAATGGTCAAATGTATGGCAGCTTAGATTCAATGCTAAGAAGTGGAAGGTAATGCACCTGGGAAACAAAAACCCAGGGGAAGAGTACACAATGGGGGGTGAGATACTAACAACAACAAAAATGGAAAGGGACCTGGGGGTAGTCATATCAGATGACCTAAAGGTGGGCAAGCAATGTGAGAGGGCAGCAAGGAGGGCTGAGGGGATACTGGGATGCATAGGGAGAGGCATCACCAGTAGAAAACAGGAAGTTATTATCCCTCTGTACAGACAGCTGGTGAGACCCCATCTGGAGTACTGTGTGCAGTTCTGGAGACCCAATCTCCACAAAGACATAGACAGGATGGAAGCTGTCCAGAGGAGGGCAACTAAAATGGTGCAGGGTCTGCACGGAAGACATATGAAGAGAGAGCGAAGGAGCTTAATATGTATAGCCTCGGGAAAGGAGGGAGGGGACATGATAGAAACGTTCAAGTACATCAAGGAATCAACAAAGTCCAAGAGGTAGCATCTTTCAAAAAGAGGTGTGCAAGAACAAGGGCACAATTTGAAGATGGGGGGCGGCTCAGAGGTAATTTAAGGAAGTATTTTTCACAGAGGGTTGTGGATGCATGGAGCGGCCTTCGGAGGAGGTTGTGGAGTCAAAATCAGTGGTGGAATTCAAGCATGCATGGGACAGTCATAAGGCAATTCTAGGGGTGGGGGTAGGAAGAAGTAGGCTGCTGGTTAACTAGGATCTGCAGCTTATCCAGTAGGTTGAGAAATGGACAGACTGGGTGGGCCAAGTGGTCCTTATCTGCCGTCAAATTCTATGTTTCTATGAAAAATGACAGCTGTACTGTTCATGGGGAGGTATAAAAAATGGCAATGTTGAAAATCTGCAGTGAAAATAGTAAAAAAACTGGTGAAGTCACGAGCATGCATAGAAACTGCGCAATGCACACCCTTAATGTAATTACTTTGGGGATTTTTTACAGCAGATTGTCAACACAGGCATTTTGGGACCTCCGCTCATGAACAGTGTCACTGTCATTTTCTTAATCTGTTCTGAAAACACTGATTTCCCACAGCGACCACGCATTTCTGCACAGAAAGTGTGAAAACACATTTTGGCCATGTTGTGAAAAATTACAGCTGTACTGTTCATAAGGAAGTGTGGAAAAATGCCAGTGGTGAAAATCTGGACTGAAAATATTACAAAGTCATGAACTTACGAGTGTGCGTGGAAACAGCATAATGGTCGCTCATAACACAGTCATTTTATGGACTTTTGTCACCAAATTTTCAACATAGCCATTTTAAGACCTCTACTCATGAGCAGTGTCACTGTGCTTTTCTTAATCTGTCCCAAACATTGCTTTTGCACACCGACTGTGCCATTGTGCACTACATGCTCGTAAACACATTTTGGGCGAGATGTGAAAAATGACAGCTGTTCTGCTCATAAGGAGGTGTGGTAAAATGGCAATGTTGAAAATCTGGAGTGCAAACATTAAAAATTCAAGAACATACGAGCGTGTGTAGGAACTGCATAACGCACGCTAGTAAAACAGTCATTTTTGGGAATTTTTTCCCCAAATTTTCAACATAGGGTTTTTGGGAGAGTACCTCATGAACTGTGACACTGTCATTTCGTACATCAGTCCCGAAAGGTGGTTTCGCACAGTGACTATGAAATCACCTTTTGGGACCAAATAACAAAATGACAGTGCAAGAATTCATGAGGTGGGGTCCCATAAACCCCATGTTGAAAATTTGGTGAAAAAATTCCCAGAAATGCCTGAGATATGCATCAAAGTTGAAAAAACCCTGTTTATCCCATTATACAGCTTATCGGCATTTCCTCAGTTTGTGGTCTGCTTTGAAGAGTGCAGACGTGTTCCTGGTCCACCGAAGATCGTCACGCCAGACTCTGGAGGTAAGTATGGGGTGGGGGATGTGGGGAGGCAGGGTGCGCATGGGTGGGGGTTAAGACAGTCAGCAAAGGACCGTTTTTTCTTCCTAGGTCTTTTCCTTTTAGGAAGACGATGCAGGATGTTTGCCACGCTGGGATAGACTCCCAGCGTGGCACCTGGAAGTGTGTTGTGGGGGCAGCAGATGGACGTTTGCCATGCTGGGTGGGATCCCAGCGTGGCACTTGACTGTTGGAGTGGGCCAGTGGGGCCGGCCAAGGATTGGGCACCCCTGTCGTGCCTACAGATTGTTGCCATGCTGGGGTGGCTCCCAGCATGGCACCTATAACTCTGTTGGGGAGGCCAGGGCACCCCAGTCAGCCTGTACAGGGGAGAGCTTGAGCACGCTGGGGTGGGCTCCCAGTGTGTTACTTGTTTGTGGGGGGGGGAGTGGAGCTGTCTATGACAGCTCTTGCACTGCAGTGCTGACGTGTATGCATTGCCTACATGCTGCAGTGCCTTTCTTTCAACTGTATGCCGCTGCATTTGCAAACGCTGTCATAGACAGCTCTTGCATTCATTGGCGCGGTGGGGCCGTGAATGCAAAAGGCAGCAGGGCATTGGAAGTAGGGAGGCACACCTACGAATTCTCATATGGTGGAACTATGTTTCTTGCACATGCATGCAAGCAAACATAAAAATGAATGCATTATGAGGGTACATTGAGCAGTTTCTACACACACTTGTAACTTTGCCACTTTTTCATATTTTCACTCCAGATTTTCAACATTTCCATTTCTTCACACCTGCTCATGAACAGTACAGCTGTCATTTTGCACATCCTGCCCAAAATCTATTTTCACACCTGTGGCGCCGAATGGCACACTTGCTGTGCGAAATCACCTTTTGGGATTGAATAACAACATGATACTGGCACTGTTCATGAGGTGATGTCCTTAAAAGCCCATGTTGAAAATTTGGAGCAAAAATACCAACAAACGCCCTGGGCATTAGGGTTTCCAACCATAATGCCCACCCTTAAAATGCAAGGCAGAGGAATATACATAGAAAAATATGGGAGGCATGCACAATAGCAATGCCAACAGCGAACTTTCTGCATTGACAAATGCTTGTTTTATTTTTGGCTCAGTCAAGAATCCAAGGCAGGTGGGAGCCTAACCTTTACCTTTGCCTCTACATTCTCTTGTGCCCATTTTGTCTTATTATTGTTGGGGCAAACAACTGTATGTGACACACAGATGTGGAAATTTCTCTGACTGCACACTGAATTTAAAAAAAATTTAAATAGCAAAGGGCTTAAAATGCAAGTAGCCCTTTGGGCAACTGTGCAGTAGACAAGTTGACCTGATAATAGGCAGCCAGGCGTGCCCGACTCTGGTCCCACAATTTTTTTTAAAAAAGAATAAACAAGTGCTTAAGCTGCAACTAGCCCCTCGGCCAACTGTGACATAGCAGTAGACAAGTGGATGTGACAGCAGCTGGCCAGGCACACTAGGTGGCAACAAGCAGATGTGTACTACACTGATTAACTGGTTATATTTATATAGCTATATATATATATTTATATATATATATATATAATAGATAACCTACTCTAAGGTGTGCGGTCACGCTCTGATATACGCATGCCTTGGTGTGCGTTGTTACACATGAGTCCGCAGGCCGAGTTCATCAACCATGCAAGGTGTGCATATATCAGAGCATGACTGCACACCCTACAGTGGGTTATCTATCTTATAAAATGGCAAAATTGTTTTTGGGGGGTGAAAGTGCAAGTGTGCGGTAGTGCTCTGATATATGCATGGTCATGTGATGTGTTTCAGCCACTCAGCAGACATAATTTTTCCTACCCATTTTATAAAGATATATATGTATATATTTATAAAATGGGTAGGAAAAACTTATGTCTGCTGATATATATTTGTTAGGAAAAATAGGCAACAGCTTAAAATACAACTAGCGCTTTGGCCAGCTGTGACAGCAGTAGGCAAGCGGACTGACAGCAGGCAGCAAGGCACCCTAGGTGACAACAAGCAGAGGCACTCTACACTGACCATCTGCTCTCACAATTTATTTATTTTTTTAAGGAAAAATAGATAAATAGAATAATAGATAGGTGAGTGTCTATTACAAGGGAGTAATACCTTCGAGAGGTTCTGGGGACAAGGAAACCTCGAGAGCGAAGCTTGAGAGGTTCCCTTGTCCCCAGAACCTCAAGATGGTATTTCTCCCTAGTAATAGACACTCACCTATTTTTTATTTTTTGTAATATATGGAGAAGAGTTTTATTTCTGTGGTACTGTGAGGGCAGGCTCCCTCGCAGTGAGAAGTCAGACACTGACTGTCTCCGTCTCCACCCCCATCAAGTTGTGTCACGCCTGCTCGGTCACTCGCTCCGTGTCCCTCGTGAGTGAGTTTTCTTTGGTACACAGTCCTACCTTTACTTGATGTTTTCCTTTGGTGTAGGTAGGATTAGCCACCTAATTCTGTTGGAAAGCAGTGGTACTGGAGCGAAGGGACGATTTTCTCTCACTAAGCGAGAGATGGCCACCATGTTTTTCAACGATTTTGCCTGTCCACAGAGGAACCACGTCGAATCAGGAGGAGCGTTTTTCTAAATGTCACCATGCATGGTAAGTGGTTGTTGAGGGGATGTTTGGAAAAGGCCTATGGCATTGAAGTGTTTGGAGGCTGCGCTTTTCAGGTTTGGTGATAATACTATCGTTGAGAGCTCGAATGATAGTATTACGAGTTCTGAATGATAGTATTATCACTTGTCAACGATGATATTATCACTTTGGGTACTGTGCTATTACTAGGATTTTTTTGTATGGTATAGGATACTATTATTTGGCCATCTCCATATATTACAAGTGCTTAAACTGCAAGTAGCTCCTCAGGCAACTGTGACAGAGCAGTAGACAGGTGGGCGTGATAGCAGGCAACCAGGCACGCTAGGTGGCAACAAGCAGAAGTGTACTACACTGACCAACTGGTCCCACAGTTTTTTTTAAAAAGGAAAATAGGCAACTACTTCAAATGCAATTAACCCTTTGGCCAATTGTGACAGAGCAGTAGACAAATGGACATGACAGAAGGCAGTGCTGTACTCTAGGTGGCAACAAGCAGATACATTCTACACTGACTGGTCCCACAATTGTTTTAAGGAAAAATAGATGAGTGCTTAAACTGTAACTAGCCTCTTGGACAACTGTCACAAAGCAGTAGACAAGTGGACATGAGAGCAGGCAGCCAGGCACACTAGCTGGCAGCAAGCAGAGGCATACTGCACTGACCGACTGATCAATGCAGTTTCACTCTAGTCCCCTCCTGCCGCATGCCCACAGCCACCCTGGACTGCCTTCTGCCAGGCCCTGCTACTGTCTCAATTTCAATCTCTCTCTCTCTCTCTAATTATTTTTAAAGATATTTTCTTTAAGGTATTTTTTTCAGTGCAATTTAGCTGTACTCCCCCTGCCTCTGGGTAGGCCCTGCTACTGCTCCAGTCTCCATCTCTCTGTCTTTGCCTGATCTTCCGAATAATATTATTTTTTAAGGTATGTTTTTTAGTACAATTAGATCTCATCACCCTCATCCTATGCCCAGTACCCACTGCCAGTGCCTAGACTGGCTACCTGGCCTTCCACTACTCCTGTCTCTGTCTCTAATTTATATATATATATATATATATATATATATATATATATATATATATATATATATATATATATATATATATGTATTTTTTATGTCAGGGATTTTTTGCAGCTGTTTTTTAGCTCTAGTCCCTCTCCCCCAGGGCCCAGTTCCCAGCCCACTGCTTGCCATGTACTGCTGCTACTGTTCCAGTCCCTCTGCCTCTCTCTGCTTGTTTTTCAGATATTATTTTCTTTTTTTAGGTCAGGTGTTTAGTTTAGTAGCCAATAGTCAGAATGCTGGTGTATGACTCCAAACATCTTCCCTCCTAGCAATCTACCACCAAGCACCAAACTGAGCCAACTGACATCCAAAGGAAAATAACAGGATGAGAGGACACAGCATGAGATTAGAGGGAGGCCGATTAAGGGGTAATGTGAGGAAGTTCTTTTTCACAGAAAGAGTGGTGGATGCATGGAACGGCCTACCTCAGGAAGTGGTTGATATGAATACAGTGCAGGGCTTCAAACAGGAATAGGCATAAGGGAGCAATACAGATGAGTATGAATAGATAGGCCATTGACAGAGCAAAGGCCGATGGCACATTCATAAGGTAGAAAAAGAAATGGTCAGACTGGATGGGCCTTGAGGTCCTTATCTGTCATCAACTTCTATGTTTCTATGTTTCTATGACATCTCTCTCAATGTGTAAGCTGCTTTTGCTGCTGCAGCAGCATGATTCTAATCCCCAGAACCAACCCTCAGTGGATACAGACAGTCTTATGCCCTCTTCTCCTGACTGACTGCAGATGTAGCTCATGAGATAGCCCCATAAACGAAAGGCATTGAGTGATTTCCTGACTTTTAGATGCCCCCATGGCCTCAGTCTACTTAAGCGAATCCAATCAGCCCCTCAGTCACTATGCTCCACAATGTCACTCACCACGGCCGGGTTCCTCCTCCTCCTCCAGCCAGTTCTGCCTACCATCCTGCATTGTCGACCCTCACTCCTGAAATGAGTCCCCCCCCAAGTCCTTCAAGGCAGCGTCACACACCCAGTCCTCTGATCCTTCCAACTGGCTGAGCGTGATGCAGAATACACATCATGTGATGTCAGTTGGTCTGAGGGAGGATGCTGCAGGGCCTTAGTGTCTACCACATCTACCTGCCATGGAGGAGCCAGTCAAAGCCATACATGCATTTTGGCCAACTGGCCAATAAGGCAACAGTGGTGGGTCAGAAACCGATCTGACTGACTGTAGTCAGATTCTGGCCCATTAGACTGGGCTAGGCAATACCTGGCCAACCTGAATCTCTGGCCTGGCTGCTGTACACCTTAAAATGATACTGCATCTTCAGCTAAAATTAGAGAAGTAAGAGCCAAGAAGCCATAATGGCAATTTCTTAATATCTCTGCTCAGTATAATTTGTCCAAAACCAGAATGTGGGAGCATATTGAGAACTTGCACTTACTTGGATCTTTAAAAAAAATCAAAATATCTGGAAAAAGTGAGGCGTGGCAAAGTAGGGAGGAAGAGATGGGGAAGGGATGGATAAAGCAGAAAGATCAAAATACCAGTGAGGACGGTGGTCACATGATGGCAGGGTGAAGGGTAGCAGCAGTCTCCCATAGCTCTGCACCTCCGACTGAGTAAACTTTACTTTCTGCCAGATCCCGCTACAAAAAGTGTGCCTCACCTACATCCTAAGGTTGCTAGAGCGTCGTAGTAGACAATTGTCCTTTTGGAATGGACGTCTTTATGAACAAACCGGCGCAGCGTCATTCTCCACCAACGACGCCGGAAAAAGAGCAGGCCGTGAAGAGGCCTCGACACCAGCAGGCAAGAGACAGCAAAAACCCAGACTCTGCTACAGCTCTGTCAGAGGAGAGATTCCTGGAGGTAATGAGACCGCTCCAGGAGCACATTTCAGAGATCACTGAAGATATGCAGCAAGTCAAAACCTCAGTGCAGGCCCTAAGTTTGAGAGTGGGGGATTCAGAAGCCAAGATCACTTCATTAGAGAGAAAACAAGACAGAAATGATGCAATGTTTACACAACTTGGGAGAAGAGTGAAAAAACTTGAAGAGAAATTAGAAGATCTCGAGGGGCGGAGTAGGAGAAATAACTTACTAATTTTTGGTGTGCCAGAAAAAGAAGAGGGCTCGAACCCGATCCTTTTCCTTCAGAAATTCTTTGAAAAGACAGCAGGGCCCTCTCCAAATGGAGCGGTGTATGTTATTGAGCAAGCACACAGTGCGCTACGGCCTCCCCCACCTCCCAGCTCCCCCTCACGACCCCTGATCTGTCACCTACTCAACTATTTAGACAAGCAGCATATCCTAACTAAAATCAAAAACCTACAAGAATTGCTCCGGGAAGGACATCGACTGAGGGTAACGCAAGACCTGCCCCAGTCGGTCAGAGTGAAACGACAAGAAATGCATTCCATTGTCTCCAGATTGATCGCAGCTGGTAAATCTTTCAGAATGCGTTATCCTGCAGTGCTCCAGATCAAGCATCAAGACAAATGGATCTCCTTTGAAAGTAAAGAGCAAGCCCTGACAGAGCTTCGAGAACTATTCCCGGACCTGTTTAAAGGAATGGAGTGAATAAAGGAGCATTGTACCTGGTGCAGGCTCACAGTGATAGAGTGTCTGGACACATTAGTGTTCTGTGGTCTATTCAATGACTCCTGGCTTATGGGAATAATGTGAAGTCCAGTAAGGGGTCTGGGCCTTTGGTTTCTGTTTTCTCTTTCACAGACAGTGGTCAGGGGTGGCCATGGTAGGCGTTCTGAGTCTACCCATCAGTGATCTCTGAGGGAGTGGTTCTTTGAGATCAGCCCATCTTTTCCTTTTATTAGCGGGTGCCCCTGGAGTGATGGTGGATTAACCAAAGGTTTCTTTTGTTTTGGGCCAGGAAGAACTGTACCTGGTGATGGTGAGAATCTTTCTTTTATCATGGCTTGACATGTGGACTGAAGAAACAGTATAATGACATTGACTGTTAGGCCCTCGAGGGGGTCTTTTATTCCTTGCTCTGGACCGAGGGATTTGGTGGCTTCACTTCCATCTGAGCCTTTTACTACGACAGAAATAAGAGCAAGGTTTCTAATATTATTCGAGATGGGGCTTCTCCCTCAGGTTTGCTGGAAAGGGTATATAACCAAGAAGAATAAACGGGACTGATCCAGAAGTAACCCTGGGAACTGCGAGTATTTCATGAGACACCTGGCCACTTGATGGCTTCCTTAGCTCCCGGCTGGGTTATGTAGTGGCCGGAGGCACGGGGATCTAGGGTTCAAGAGCCAGCTAAATCCAGCTACCGATGGCAATAAGAATAGTCACATGGATATTCTTTACAAGCACTTATCACTTTGCTTTTCCCAGGTCATCCACTGTTGGCGATTCTGACAATGGGGAGGCAAACTATTTTACCGCCCTAACAGATGTTATACAGGGCTATGTTCTTGCCTGTTTAAATTTACATGTTTAGATTCTAATTTTGGGTTAAGAAAATTGTCTAACTCACTGGGGTTGGGCATACTTTTTGTACATTGGAGGAGGGGGAGCAGGGGGGGCATGATACCTATCACTCTGTGATAAGACATTGCGTAGCGTGGTGTTTTTGGAGTTGCAGTTCCTGGGAACTGGGGGAGGTTTAAAGGGATTGAGGAGAACGCTTAATTCGAAGGGGGAGGGCAATACAGGAGGGGTAAGGGCGATAAATAATGAATATGATTTAAAGGGGGAAGGGGGGTTGTCAAGTGTGACTAAAGTGACTAAAGGGACATACCACGGAATAGGTTGCCATACCAAGCCTAATCGGGTCAATGGGTTAAATAAGGGAGCAACCCCCCCGATGCCTTTTTTATCTCCTGGCAATGACTAGTCATTACAGGGTTATCAGTTGGAACGTCAAGGGTGCCCAGGATAAGGGCAAAAGGCTGGTTATTTTCAGACACTTGCAGCAATTAAAAGTGGGGATAGCATGCCTTCAGGAAACGCACATGAAACGGGAAGATGCTCAATTATTTATCAAAACCTGGGTTGGACAGGCTTTCGGGGCTGGGGGGTCTAACAATAGTGGAGGTGTCGTTATCCTCATAAACAGGAGTATCCCCTTTATACTAAAGAAGGAAACATACGACCCTAATGGGAGATATATAATTCTGTTGGGCAGCATAGGGTCGAATCCAATCTTACTAGGGGCAATATATGGTCCGAATGGAGAATCTCCTGACTTCTTTATACGTTTACTGTGTATGGTAGTCACTGATCCTCCAGTGACAACTATAATGGGAGGGGACTGGAATGTGGTACCGGTCACGCAGTTGGGCAGATCTGACCCTCGAAGACGGAGACTTTCCCCAACACAAAGGGCACTCCATGATTTGATGAATGGTGCAAATATCCTAGATGTATGGCGTGTGCTACGCCCCACAGAGCGCAATATACATTTTACTCTCCCCCGCATAAAACACTATCCCGCATTGACTTTATATTATTAAGTTCCCACTCACTTCCACATACAGTTTGTTCTGAAATCCATGAGAGGGTCATCTCTGATCATTCGCCTGTCTCAATAACATTCCACTTTGGAGAAGCATATAGGAGGGAATTTGTTTGGAAGTTGAATAATCAACTACTCCAGAAGTCTGAGACCATACAGCAGATAAGAGATTTCCTTACCAACTTCCTTTCAATCAACAGGGGTTCAGTCCCGAGAGTTGATACAGTTTGGGCGGCAGCAAAATGTGCCCTGAGAGGAGAATGCCTGCATTTGGCGTCTGTTAGAGCCAGGCAACATAAAGCCCAACAAGATGAACTGCTCTCAGATATCCGGAGACTGGAGGTTAGTCTTAACAACAAGTCCCCTGATGTTGAATGGGCAATGTTGCATAGACTACAAGCCCAGTACTCAGGCCTAATCACTCAGAAGATAGAGTTGTCACTAAGACGTGCCAAAATCAAATATCTTGACACCGGGGAAAAAGCCAGGAAATTGTTAGCTCTGAGGCTCAGGCAGATAGAAGCTTCACGCTTCATTGCTGGCCTCAAAGTGGGGAACCACCTTATTACATCCCCCAAGGAGGTGGTGGAGGAAATTAAGAATTACTGTATGAAACTGTACTCAGTCGACCAGAAGAGTTGTCCCAGTGTCCAAACTGTCCATAATTACTTAGCCACACTAGAGTTGCAATTGGTGAACCCTCAGAGTGCCCAAGTGTTGGGCAAACCAATAACAGTACAGGAGGTTATGCAGGCCATTCAGCAGCTTGCACCGGATAAAGCGCCGGGACCTGATGGTCTCTCCAACAATTTGTACAAAATGTATACACCAGAACTTGCCCCTCTGCTCACAGAGGTCTTCAATCATTGACACTCTGAGGGCATGTCGGAAGACAGTTTCCTAAAAGCATTGATTACCCTCATTCCTAAGCAAGGGAAGGATCCCCTTAATCCCGCCAGCTACCGACCTATTTCGCTGATCAATTCTGACGTCAAGATCTTGGTGAAAGTTTTGACCAATAGACTAAGTCCGGTAGTAGCTACCCTTATTGGGCGGGAACAAATTGGGTTCATGGTAGGGAGATCATCTGTTGACCATATGCGAAAGATCATGCACATCCTCTCGGTGTCCAGGGACTCCGATACCACAGCAGTTTTGGTGTCCCTGGACACTGAGAAGGCCTTTGATATGGTCTCTTGGGACTTTTTATTCCAAGTAATGGCTGGATATGGTTTTCCAGCTGAATTTATCAAATGGGTGCAGATTCTGTATTCCTCCCCATCTGCACAGGTATGGTGCAATGGCATCCTATCTGGCCCTTTTCGGCTTCAGCGGGGGACAAGGCAGGGATGCCCGCTATCCCCTCTCCTATTCAACCTTTACTTGGAGCCTCTCCTCAGGAAGATTAATGCCTCTCTTCAAATTAGAGGAATTAAACTGGGGGAACATCAATATACTTTGTCAGCATATGCGGACGACCTGCTGATACATATGGAAGAGCCGGTAATCGGGATCCCTGCACTCTTGAAGCTGATCAAGTCCTTTGGAGAGGTCTCCTACTACAAACTTAATATATCCAAATCCAAGGTCTTTCCCCTAAATTATAGGACCACCCGAGCATCCATAGATGGCACTGGCTTGGAATGGGCACCAGACACTCTTACCTACTTAGGTATTCATGTAGCCAGAGATCTCCCCGTTATGATACAACTGAATCTCGTAGAAATATTCAAGGTTGTTAAGTCGGATTTGGAGAGATGGAGTAATCTTCCGCTCACATTGTGGGGGAGAGCTAATATAATAAAGATGAACGTTCTCCCCAGGATCTTATACCTGGTTGGAATGTTAGGGTTTTACCTTCCCAAAAAGTGGTTTAACTACTTACAGTCAGTTATATCAGCTTTCCTGTGGAAAGGCAAGAAAGCCAGATGCACATATCATAAACTTACAGGGCCCAAAAGACAAGGCAGGCTAGCCCTACCCTCCTTTTTTACTTACTACTGCGCCCATCACCTCAGTAGGATAGCCCACTGGTTAAGAACAGGGTCAGACAGGGAGAATCAGGTGTATACCCCCATATGGCTGGATATAGAACAGGCATTAAGCTCCCGATGTCAGGGTAAACTCACCTCCTTGATTTATGTTAGCCCCTCACAGCTTCCCACTAAACTGAGAAATACTCCCATAGGATGGTCAGTCCGAGCTCTTCAGCAGATATAAACTTTTCTTTCATGCAATTGGCACATATCCTTGGACCAGCCTATTGTGGGTAATCGCCATTTTCAAATAGATCATAAACCCATACCGCCCGGATTCTGGCCGTTTCTAGCTGATAGGAAGGTCATTGACCTCCTTGAGGGTGGAAAACTAATGTCATTTTCAACCCTACAAGCACATTACTCGATCCCAATTATGAATTTCTTTAAATATAGGCAGGTGGTAGTAGCGATTAAGAGCCACATTGGGAGAGGCGACACCAACTGTGTAGATATGGAGAAACTGAAAAGGCTCTTGCAGGTAGCCGGCGAATCCCATGCAGTGTCCAAGACTTATAAAGAACTTCAGGCTCTGAACATCAGTCTTCCCCGTGGGATTGGCTACTACTGGGTCCAGGAGTTGTCACTTTCACCTGATGTAGTGACCTGGGGGTGGGCCTGGAGGAACAACTACTCCTTGGTAAAGCAGGACAGGTTACGAATGATACAGTTCAATATTATGAACGATTTGTATTTCACACCAGCCAAATTGCATAAGGTGGGGTGCGCCCCTTCTCCTGTATGCACCAGGTGTCGCCTCTCCCCTGGCTCACTATACCATATGTTGTGGGGTTGTCCACTTGTTCAGACATTTTGGCAGGCTATTAGATGTTTGTTGGACCCATGGCTTGGTCTGGTCTCCCTCTTTACCCCAGAAATTTGTTTATTATATTTGCTGCCAAAAGGTACTCCTAGAATTAGGAAGGCACACATTGCTTTAGTCTCGGCAGTAACCAAGCTCATTATTATGAGGCACTGGAAGGAAGAAACCCAGTTGTCTGTGAGGGAATAGTACAAAGAGATGCTAACTGCTTTGCAACTAGAAAAGCACATCCTGTTTATGGGCAACAGATCGCACTTATATCAGCCTAGATGGGGCTCCTTGGAGGCTTTAATTACCGCATGCAACCCACATTGACTCAATAGTTTGTGGATCCATTGGCCAATTGGTAGAATCTAAGGCGATATCCTCAAGAATAATGCACACACTTGCATGGGGGAGGGTGGTATCTGGGGATTTTGGAGGACTTGGACGAGGGTGAGGGATTCTGAGTCTGGGATAATGTTGGGGTTTTCAGAGTATATAATGTTTATTTTAGCCAACGTAATCACAAGGCTATTATGGCATGTTTCACAATGTCATGTAATAATGCATATGCCTGACAATCCATGGCACTGTGTGGATGTTGTTGGAAAGTGTGAATAAAGTATACTAAATAAAAAAAAAAAAAAATACCAGTGAGGACAGAAAGGTCCTACCAAAAGATGTGTAAGTGCCAGTTAAAAAGACCAGTTAAAAACAGAACAGTTAAAGTGATGTGAGGACAGCAGCAGTGACTCCTCATGGGGCATAAGCAGGGACATAGACTGCATTGTTACACGAGGTCCCTGCACCCTTATTGGTACCCCCAGAGGTACACCGTAGACAGCTAGTGATTAGGCATATGTTATACTAACATATAGGACTAAGGGCATCTACCGTACAAGAGTAGATGTCAGGATATGTATGCATATTATTGTTATACACTTTGCTTGCTAATATATATATATATATATTTTCTATGTATTTTCTGTGTATTTCTCACTTACAAGATGTTAGGACATCTGTGTCCTTGTAATGATTATGATATATAAGTCAGCATTGCCACCTTTTGGTGATTTGTACTACTACACTGATTTGTGTAAGAACTGTAAGAACTGTACTCTTTTGTTTCACAAAGTGATGACTACTACAAAATTGTATAATGTTATCTTGGACCATGGAGCCACCTCTAATTTAGCCAATAGGGCTCATCTCTGTAACTAGAAATGTTTCTGTCTTTCAGTAACCATAGTAATTATCATAGGTATATAATGTGAGACACTGAGTCTTATACCTCGAAGACCCCAAGAGACACGAAGAAACCTTGAGGTATAGGGAATGCTTAGCATTGTCTCCCAGTTCGTATTGGTAAGAACTGCTTAGGGCAACTGTGATTTATCCTTTTGGCAGTAATAGACAAGTTTATTACTCTTATGCAACGTGTCTGTGATTCCATGCATTCCCAATATTGCCAAGAACCTGAGAGTGAGGTTTAGACCTCCTGACAATTGGCGACCATGTGCAGGCAATATCTGGTGTTTGTAAGCTTTCACTTGTTGCTTATAACTTTTCCCTTCCTCACGGGGACTGTAGGTGTGCATTTCCGCATCACCTCTCCTGTTTTCAGACCACTTTGTAATCACTTGCAAAGTCTGGCTGCTTTTTCTTGGGTGTGGTCGATGCCGACTCAACTCACTCCACAGCAGCTTTGAATTGTAAGCCTACAGAGTATACAGTAGCCCGACTGTGTATAAAGTGTTTCTGCTGTGGATCTATACACAGAACGGCGCCTTTTTCACAGTTTTATTTTTCGTTCCCTCCCACACAATGGCCACCGTATCAAATATCTGCGCAGAACTGAGGCTTGATGTCTCAAACTTCCTTGCCTCCCATGGAGGATGGGCTGGCTTCACGTGGGACGCAAGTCAATACAAAACCCTATACTGGGGATTTCAACCCAGTACTGTGAGACGAGACTATGCTGCTCTGGAAGCCTCCGAAGCGAGGTTTCGATCCCTTGATCTGCAGATCTCATCTCTTAAGCAAGAGATGGGTTTGCAGGAAATGGAATGTGTTTGACTGCAGCAGAATTTGGAGTCTGAACTTCAAACCCTGTGCCACGAAAATGATTCACTTTTGCATCATTCTGCACAGGCTGGAGAGCAAGAAATTTGTATGTTGAAGCAGGAGTGTGAAAGTTTGAGACAGGATAAGGGGCAGGCTTTGAATATGAATGACTTGTTAAGTACAGCAAATGAACAGTTGAGTGAGGATATGGAGTGCTACTGGATGAGATAAACCAGGTACGTAATGACTTAGAAGTGGCTACTAGGAACAATCGCGAATTGAGCGCCGCATACAGAGTGTTGCAGAAACAAATGCAAGATGAGGTTGATATGATGTTACAAATGTGAGTCATGTAGAATGTGAATCCAAGATGGTAAAACTGTGCCATCAGTGAGCGGTTCTGGCTGGACATGTTAAGGCGATGGGAGGTGTAGCCTCTGTCTTACACACGTCATCTGAAGGGGAGGTCTCAGATGACGACATCTCTCAGTACAACACCCAGTCACACCCCTACTATGGCCCAGAAACCCCACCCAGTCATCCACAACATGGCGGGTCCCCACTCCACCCACACCTTGTCATATGTCATCGACGTCGTGATGCACATCATGGGCAATGCCAACATGGCGGCCCCCATGATGGGGGGCAGGCCCAGGCCTGGTCCCGACGGCACCACCGGTGGCCATTATTAATGTGGAAGACAGCCAGGAGATAGAAACAATGATTGAAAATGCAATAGGTAACATGCCTATCTCTGAGAGAAATAAGGGGGTTCTCAAAGCCCAAATTAAGCAACTTCTGCAAGAGGCTGGTACTCAGGAAGGCATGGTTCATATCACAGCTGAGGCTGCAGCCCGGGCAGCCCTGGATGGTGCCCAAGGCAACTTATCCCAGCCTGATTGACCCAATAATCCCCTACAAATGGCTACTCTGTTCAGTAAATAGCGGACAGCATTGGTCGGATGAGCCCATCTGACAACCTCAGCTGCCACTTGGAAAAGGTACTTTCCAAATGTGAAGTGCTTAGTCTCGCTGCAGACTATCAGGTCCAAATACTACGCCAAACCATCGAGCCTGGATTGTGGGCTAAACTCCCCAATGCCATCCACCAGAATGGCAACGCCACCTTTGATGAGGTCGCAGCTGAACTCATTTGTGCACACAGCCCAGGTGTAGTAGGAGTGATGCTTGCATACCCTGTGAAACCGAATACAAAAGAAAGTCCAGCAACTTACCACCAGAGACTCTGGATGGCCTACCGAGCAGGAAAGCACCTTGCACAAGAAGCTGCAGATGTGGATCTTATTGAATACAAGACCCTGTTCCTTAGGAACATGATCCCTGCAGTGAGAGAGAAGGTAGAACCAACCACCTATCCTACCATGGAAAGGTTTGCTGACATTCTTCAGAAAGCTGAGAGAGTTTATCAACTCTACATCCGTGATCTGGGCTCCAGTTCCAAGAAAGTAGCCGCCGTGGAGCCTGTTCAAGAGGCCATGACACACTACACAGTGGAAGGGCAGGCCCAACACAAACAGCCCCTCCCTGCGGACAACCAGCACCCCCAGCAGGCCCAACAGCAGCAGCAACCACAACAGCAACAACAGCAATGGGGTGAGAAACCAGAACTATCACAAAAATAAGAAGCATAAGAATCATGAAGGTAAACAACAACAAAGACCAGGCCCTTCATATAGGGAGATAGCAGAAGAAAATCAGAAGTTTAGAGAACTTCTGGGGCAAGTGGGCTCGGTAGCGGACGCTGTTCCTGCTCAGTCCCTTGCAGCCATACAACCGGGAACCCAAACCCCAATGGGCCATGGCGATACCATAAGTACAGGTCCTCAGGCCCATCCAGGCCTGAACCCAGAAGCACCTCCCTATATAGCATCAGTGCAGCATGGTGAAGTGGTTCAAAGGAGCCAGGCCCAACCTCTCCATGCTTCCTCCAGCACAGATTCACAATTACAAGCCCAGTCCGGATTGCAAACAAGCTGGTCTTGGATACAAACGGAAGGCCCTGCACTGAGGCCGAGGTCAGGGGCCGCCTACTTTCAGTGTTATTGGATACAGGCATGGCTGTGTCTGTATTACATGATGACCACCCAGATACATCCCCTTGGTCCACCGGATGGAAGACCAACATGTCAGCAGTAGATGGTACTAGGCTACCTGCATACTGCTCTCTACCTCTACCTGTAGAGTTGGGCCACTTGAAGGCCTCACACACCTTCCAACTGATGGTAATGCATGATCATCCTAGTATCATTGGAATTGACTTTCTTGCCCCACATGGCTATGTGGTGTATCTAGCTAACATGCTATTGATACAGATTCAGGGCCAATATCACACCATCTTGATCCCTGACTCACACGTTGTGGCAACAATATCTGCCAACAATAAGGAGTATGACGTCATAGAGTTTTTCAAGAACCATGAGCTTTTTCCAAAGCGCCTTCCCATTTTGCAAAGGCATTTGGAAGCATTTGCTATCAACAAGCATGACTCTGGCAGAATGCACACTGTCATCAAAGTGCCAGGCCCAGCACAGGAGAGGCAAAGGCAATATCCTTTCCCATCCGAGGCCTTGCCTTCTCTTAGGGAAACAATAAAATCACTCCTCAACCAAGGGGTAATCAGAACATGTGTTTCTACTGCCAACTCCCCAGTGTTGCCTGTGAAAAAACCTACAGGCACCTGGAGTCTTACTATTGACTACAGGAAACTGAACCAGATCACCCCCAGTTGTGCTCCAACTGTGGCCTCCGCACCTGATGTGCTGCGACTCTTGACCCCTGACCTAAAATGGTTCAGTGCCCTGGATATTTCCAATGGTTTCTGGTCACTGCCATTGGCCCCCAAAAGTCGATATAAGTTCACCTTCACCTTTGAAGGTAGACAGTACACGTGGACCTGCTTACCACAGGGATTCCATAACAGCTTGTCCCTGTTCCATCTACACATGATGGATGCCCTTGAGGGTTTCTCTACTCCCCAGTCTCTCTTGCAGTATGTGGATGACCTGCTGTTGGCAACAGCCACGCAGGAACAACACTTGGATCTCTTGGATGAACTACTGACTCTCATCCAGAGAGCAGGCCTTAAATGTAATCCAGCAAAAGAACAATTATGTCAGAAAGAGGTACTCTTTCTGGGCCTGAGAATAACTGACCAGGACTGCAGCCCTACCTGGAAGAAGATACAAGGATTGCAAGACCTGCCATTGCCTATCAGCATGGCAACTCTTAGAAGGTTTCTAGGTATGGTGAACTATTCTAGAGATTTCATCTGTGATTTTGCTCAGAAGGCTGCTCCTCTGTATGAGTTACTGAAAAAGGACATTCCCTGGACTTCGGGTCCCATACACACCCAGGCTGTGATGTCATTGAAGCAGGCCCTGGCCTCCACTCCAGCTCTGGTCAACCCCAATCCAGCACTACCATTCCATCTGGAATGTGCCACCTCTGACATTGTCATGTCAGCAGTGCTGGCCCAGAAGGTTCATGGTACTCTGAGACCCATTGCATATGCATCACAGCTCTTGACTCCAGTGGAACAGAAGTACAGCCTTTGTGAAAGAAACCTTCTGGCCACCTACTGGGCTGTCAAGCACTTCCTGTATATCATTGGGTACTCTCCACTGATTATTAACACCAACCACACCCCAACTACCTTTCTGCTATCAGACAGAGTGAAGGATGGGTCAGTCTTTAATACCAGACTGACACACTGGTCACTTCTTCTCCAGGATAGAGACATACAGGTATACCCAACCAAAATTCCATCCATGCTGGCACATGGACTCCTTTTCCAAGGAGAACCCCATGACTGTACACTGCAACCACCTCATCTTCCAGATCCAGGTCCTTTCCTCCCTGCCACACCACAAATACTTGAGAGCACCTCTTTGTGTCATATTTTTACAGATGGTTCAGCTTCCTACTACCAGGGAGAACAGATTGCAGGGATGTGTATTTTAGTGATTTACCCCTACGGTAACATTGTTAAAATCTCTAAACGTTGCAGTGTAGCGTCATCACAGTATGCATAGATGGCAGCGGTGGCCTTTGCCCTCGAGTTCATCCAGCATAGAACCGAGGATACCATCATTTTTACAGACTCTAACTGGGTTTGTTGTTCTCTTACAGAATTTCTTCCTTTCTGGCAGAAGAACTCCTTCCTCTCTTCTGATGGCAGCCCAGTGAAGTACAAAGAACTGGTAATATACATACACTCACTGGCACAAAGGTTTGCACACAAACTTTATGTACACAAAGTTAAAACACATTCCCTACATGACCCCTACCATGCCTTCAATGACACATCAGACACTCTTGCTAAGGAAGGGGCCCGAGGGGGGGAACCTGGATGATGGATCATCCAGAAGCCAATGTGGCTGTGCATTTTGCAGCAGTCAAGAAAAAACCTGAACCCTTTTCCCCCTTGGACCTCTCAGTAGCCCAACATGTTGATACTGAGCTCAAAGAAGTGTTCAGATTCCTTGACAAGGGTACCAAAGAAAAACTTTCCACATATAACCCCTACCGGAGGCATTAAGGTAAGTTACACTTGTCGCCAGATGAAAAGCTCATCTGGTACCAATCAGATGATTCGACCACCAAGTTGTGGGTGGTTTCCAGACACCTTAGGTCTGAATTCTTGCACCAAGTGCATGATACACCCACTGGTGGACACCAGGAAGTGGAAAACACCCTCCAGAGGCTCAAGACCACTGCCTGGTGGCCTGGTGTCACCAAAGATGTTAAACAGTACATAGACAACTGCTGTGCTTGTGCACAAAACAATCCCATCCCCACCAAATGAAATGCCAAACTCCTACCACAAAGACACTCTGGCCTTTGGCATGCCATACAAATTGATTTTATTGGTCCCCTGACCAATACTAGCAGAAACAGCAAGTATGCTCTTGTGGTAACTGATCTTTTCTCTAAGTGGGTTGAAGCGTTCCCCACTAAAATATGCACTGCTAAAACCATTGCCAAAATCCTGGTGGAACAAATTTTTCCAGGTGAGGCCTACCTCTTAAGGTAGACTCCGACAAAGAAACCAGTTTTACAGGTGAGTTGATGAAAGAATCCCTTGAACTCCTTGGAGTTCGACAGAAGTTCCACATACCTTACCACCCCCAATCTTCAGGTCAAGTAGAAACAGCCAACAGATGGATTAAGCAAATGCTTTCCAAATTTATCGAGGACAATCCCAAAACCTGGGATTCCCTATTGCCATTACTCCTTATGGCAATCAGGGGCACACCCTCAGCCACCACCCAGTTGACACCCTTTGAGGTGATGACTGGAAGACAGATGAGATTACCTGAACACCTGTTGTTTGATCTGCACACTCCAGCTGCAGACTGTGTGTCTGTAGACCAATATGTGGAAAAACTAAGAAAAGACCTCATACACACACACTTGTATGCTGCCAATTGCATGGGCAAGGCCCAGCAACAGTCCAAGATACAATTTGACAAGCACGCACAAGAAGTGGATTGGCAGGTTGGAGATCAAGTAATGGTTCTCCGATTTGTACATCCCACACACTCATTCTCCAATAACTGGGAAAGCCCTTACCCCATTGTCAACAAGCTCAGTCTGGCAGTCTATCAAGTTAGACTCCTACACAACAATAAACTGACTGACAAATGATTACATGCAAACCAACTGAAACTGTATAAAGGAGCATAATTACTTTTCCTCACTCCATTGGGCGGAATAGTACTAACCTACTAATGTTTGATTTTGCTTTTCAGATATACTGACAAGGTGGCTATCTTGTACCATTTTCTTCTCATCTTAGGAGTTATCCCCTGCATCCAAGGCACGGTAGCGAACCTCCTACCTCACCTTGATCATCCAGCATCTGCTCCAGAGGGAGTATCCATCAAAATACCTGATAGTTTGATTACTGTCCAGGAAGGTTCCGATGCTTACCTCACTGCCTCGGTTGTTGCTCCTGATAAATCTACCCTACAAGTTGAGTGGCAAACCACATCACAAGGACAAATTCTCCCTTTGGCCAAACAGTCCAAGGGAACTTTTCAGGGTTGGCCTAATGCTAAATTATCCCCAAATGGTTCTCTGTCCTTGCTACAAACTGCTCTTAGACATTCTGGTTTATACAATATCACTGCTTTAATTGATCCCTCATATTGTAATTCTTTGTCTAAGGACTCTGCTCAAAAATGTTGTGCAGTACACAACATGGCCTCTGCTGCCATGTACCGATCTGTGTTACCACCCACTGACAAACAGTTTTTGGAATGTCCAAAGCACACCCCTGGTCCCCGTAGTGGTCTAACAGCCACTGCCCTACCTGGTACACTGATTAATAATTTACAATTTATGCATATACCTGTGTTGTTTAATTTAACTTACTGGAATATGAAAGAATTTGGTATGTGTCACAATACTAACACTTCAGCAATTTACAGTACTTTATTACTTGATAGTTTAGCAGCATTTCAGATTCGTACTCAAGACCCTATTGCCGGGGTACATACCACCAAGCATAGAGGCAACTTCAGGAGAAGACCAAATCCTGATGATCAAAGTCATAAACGTAATACATGTGAAGTTGACAGTTCTGATGTCACTGGTGCAACAGGCACTGTCACAGGTCTCTTTGGTACAGCTATGTCTATCTGAAACAAAGCAGACATTGCTGCTATCAAATCTCATTCAGCCAAATTTTAGACTGGTTTGGTGAATAATATACTACCCCATTATTGCATGGTGTGGATGGTCTTAGTCAGGAAGAAAGATACACTGTTTACAATATGCATGACATTGCTGAGACATTTACTGATTCTAAAGAAAAGATTAATGCACTCATTGTACAGAACAACAAAGAAGCAGATAAGCAATATATTGCCCAGGAGATTTTATGCTCAGCCTATGGCTCATACATTATTACTACCATCAGTAATCTCTTCAATGATCTAGAATCTGGAAGAATCCCTGTTATCTTACATGACAGATGTATTTCTAACAATTCCTCTTTCTACAGCTAGAAATTTGGGTTTTGTGACCAGACACCCTAATACTAGTCCCTGTTTTACTTCTAAGAAATGTTCAATCAAAGATACAATGTTTGTTTCTTTTACTGTCTCTTTACCACGCTTTGATCCCACTACAGCTTTGTTCAACAAGCTGGCTTCCATTCACTCCGTCGGGCACCTTGATGACGACTTCTACAGAGAACACTTGGATTTGCCTCCTCTACTGGTCATCCATCCTTTCCTGGACACCTGGGTCGCTCTGCACACAGACTGCTGTGTGAAGAAACAGTATATCTAATTGTGTGGATGTGATGTATTTGATGTTATTAAACCTGTATGTGGTTATTCTCCCGACAGTATTGATTGGTCCTTTTCCATGGATGATGACATTAGCACAAATGGCACGGACTTCTCGAACTCCACATTGGCTCCAGATAAACTTTACCAGTCATATCGAGAGGAGGTTCATCGCCTGTCAACAGGGATTTCCAAGACAACCTACACCTACCCATTACAGTTACAAAAATGGAGACTACCTACTGTTAAAATGCAGTATAATTCAGATGGTGAATATCGCATCATTACTAATTATAAGTCATACACGTATGGAACAGATACATGTGTTATTGATAACCCTAACTTTGCTTTGTCCCTCACCAGAAGGCTGTTATTGGACATACCGTTATTACCCCCATCCCCCTTATGGATGCGGACATCATTGATGGTAACCTCGATTATCTTCTCACCCTTTCTGAATATTTATCATATTTTAATGTACACATAGATCCACTATCACTTACATTGAAATCACTTTTAGAGAGAAAAGACACCCACCTCATCCACATCAGCAATAATATTACTAAGGCTAATGAAGCTATCCTTTCATTGATTAATGATGGTGATATGAATGATGCATTAACTAACACATAGTTACATATCACTTTTAAAGGTTTTGTTATTATACAAGCATTTTTGATATTTTTCTTAGTTATTATGCTATGCTGCCTATGGCACACACTGCGCCAACACCGTGAGCAGCTGGAGTTCCTGTACAAGGCTCGTGTGTTGGGTTTGTAAATGGCCCCTGCTCCCTGACCTTTCGCTAGATTTGCCTGTGTTTCCCTTGGAGGCAACAAGGGGGGGAATGTTACATGAGGTCCCTGCACCCTTATACCCTCAGAGGTACACCATAGACAGCTAGTGCTTAGGCATATGTTATACTAACATATAGGGATAAGGGCATCTACCGTACAAGAGTAGATGTCAGGATATGTATGCATATTATTGTTATACACTTTGCTTGCTAAAAAAATATATATATATATATATATATATATATATATATATATATATATATATAGATAGATAGATATGTATTCTATGTATTTTCTGTGTATTTCTCACTTACAAGATGTTAGGACATCTGTGTCCTTGTAATGATTATGATATATAAGTTGGCTTTGCCACCTTTTGGTGATTTGTACTACTACTACACTGATTTGTGTAAGAACTATAAGAACTGTACTCTTTTGTTTCACAAAGTGATGACTACTACAACATTGTATAATGTTATCTTGGACCGTGGAGCCACCTCTAATTTAGTCAATAGGGCTCATCTCTGTAACTAGAAATGTTTCTATCTTATAGTAACCATACTAATTATCATAGGTATATAATGTGAGACACTGAGTCTTATACCTCGGAGAGCCCAAGAGACACGAAGAAACCTCGAGGTATAAGGAACGCTTAGCATTGGCTCCTGTTTCATATTGGTAAGAACTGCTTAGGACAACTGTGATTTATCCTTTTGGCAGTAATAAACAAGTTTATTACTCTTATACAATGTGTCTGTGATTCCATGCATTACCAATATTGCCAAGAACCTGAGATTGAGGTTTAGACTGCCTGACAGCATCTAGACAGAAAGGAAAATAGAAAACAGTGTTGAATTACTTATTTATAATATATTAATCATTTTAGTACTAGGTCATAAAGTCGCAATTGGTTATATTGTGTAACCCAAAAAGGGCATAAAATCTGAGTCTTTCATTTAGCCCTGTTAGATTTTTAGTGGTAAGGGTGAGGATCCAGCATACTTCCTTCTTAGTAGAATGGCTTTTGGTATGGATATTGTCCTACATTTTTTGCACAACTGAAAGTAATGCATGGGCTGTGTCCAAAGGTCTTTTTTAAAGTTTGCTCAGGCAGGAGGATACACCAAATTGTTTTGACAATTGCTCCAATTCTCCTGGCGATACCAATAAACTCTGTAACAAAGATTATTGGACAGTCTGTCTCTTGACTTTTTTGTTTTGGTACCAACATGGAATGCTGATCTACTTTTCTAGATTTTTCTGATACAAGCTGGAGGGTCAAGTTAGAGTAACCCCTCTTCTTAAGCTGAATAAGGTATTCCCTGGCCTGCTGATCAAAGATGTGGAGTTCAGAACTGTGTAATCGCAGGAACTGTCCATATAGGACACACTTGATCAAGCTGCAGTAGTGGGCACTGTTGACCCTTAAAAGGCTATTAGCAACAGTTGTTTTCTGTAACAGCCTGAGAAATCCCATTTCCCTTGGATGAAATTATACAGTAACATTTAGATGTAATTCATGTTACCAAACTTATCAGTTGGTGAGCTTTTTCCTCAGTGCCTTGCCAGACACAGAGTTCATCATCAATAAATCTGAACCAATATGCTATATGGTCCAGATAGGGCTCATTCATGGAATCCAATACAACACTGTCCTCTAAAAAAAAAACTGAAAGAGGTTGGCATGGGGGTGGCATAGTCACTCCCAGTGCAGTTCCACATTTCTTTAAATAATAGTTAAATTAAATAAAAAATTATGTGAAAGGAAAAATATGAGAGCACCATGTTTAAACTGTTTAGGTGGTGCTCCTGATTCCATACCTTTATTAAGAAAAGAGTCTAGGGCCTTAATGCCATCTGTAGGTTTCAATGATGTATGAAGAACTGTTATATCTATCCTTAGCCAATGAAATTAGTCCTCCCACATAAGATTTTTAGCTTTGTCTAATGCATCCATAGAATCTCTGATAAAGAATTTCAGGCTCTTGTGGAATTTTGGAAAAAGCAATTAATGAATCTAGAAAGATTTTCCACAGAACCGATCTCAGACACAATGGGTCTACCAGGTGGGAGGGAATAGTTTTTGTGGATCTTGTTAAGATAGTAAAATGTGGGTGTAGTAGGATATTTCTTCTTGAGATATTCTCCTTTTCTTTCCAAGATCCAATCCTGTCCCACCACCTGGTCTGTCAATTCAAGCTATTCGTATTTGTACGTGTTAGTCGGATATTTCGATGATACCTGATAGTATTAAAATTCATCAATAGCCTTAAAGCCCCTTCACCATATGCCTCAGCATCTAATGTAATCAAATCATCCCCTTCATCTGAATGTTTAATAATGATTTATGTCATATTTTGCCAATCAGAAAATGCCAACTGACTCTTCTGTGGATGGCACTTGCACGTACAATGTATTTGCACTCATATTGCTATAGCAACAAAAACTCCACATTACATTTTTATGACTGATAAAGGGTCCCATAATTGTTAGAGATCAGTGAATGGTAGAAAGATTTGTGCTTAAACTAGAACACTGACGAAAGTTACTAATGTTATTTGAATAATAGTTATTCTCAATTAAACGAAAACAGGAACTTGAAAAACAAATACATGATATTTGTATTAATTGAATGGAGTATTTGACTTTACCATCATTAAGGAAATAAGTAAGGTAGGTATAGGAAATACTCCATATATAAGCTAGGCAAATCGGTAAATCATCAATCATGATTTTTGATGGTCAGTCATGACTGATCATTGTTAATCATCAAATGTTACCATGTTGTCTAGTGCACTTACCCGGTCAACAAAAACTAAATAAATAAATAAAAAAGATCATCAGAGGATATCATGATCTAGGATCACCATCTAGATCATGATTTAATCATCAAACATGAACTTTCAAATCACCAACTGATGATAATCGATTATTTTTGTAAGCTTAAATCAGCATGATGGTTGTTGATGATCCATGGATGAGCAAGTGATGATCATTGATGATTATATTAGTTCAGTATTATAAGATTGCAAGTCACAGAAGTAATACTTAAAGTTTTATTTGTTACAATTATGAAAATATGAATGTCACATATCATGAAAGACAAATTAATTATCAATTATAATGTAAATCATGTGAAGTCAAGTTTTAATCCCATTAGGAAGAGTACATGCAATGTTTGGTACAGTATACATATTTACACACCTAATTTGCATATTTCAAAAGCACAGTTTATGAAACAAAACAATGGTAATTTCTATTCTTAAATTAATTCTGCATTGACAGTATTGGTTTGCAGGCTATTAGGAAAGTTTCTGAACACCAACCAGGTAGTTTTAGGAACTCACCACTACCATAAAAGGAACCACTTAATGGGGCTATAATAACCAATATGAGTCTTTTTAACTCCATTAAGATGTGTAGCATCAGAGTAAGTATAACTGAAAGCAGTGGGCTTTTAGAGAAGAGGTATCATAACTAATCATTCCAATAAAGATGTCTGAATGCAAGATAAATTCCAAAAGTACAGAGACAAGATTAATTGATCTTTTTTTTAAATTTATTACTGTAATCTTGACAATGGACAATCATGAAAAATCATGAGATCATCATTAATCATAATCACCATCTCCATAACTTCATGGTTTTTGATTGGCAGCCATTTAATGTTGATGTTTAATTATTGATAATTATGATCACAGTGATGGCTTTTGAAGCTTAAACATGATCTCTGAACATAACTGATAATGATTATTCATGATACATCATTATAAAATCATTATCTTTTCAGATGGGTGTTTCAAGTCTAAGGTATAGATGAGGTACAGTGTGGAGGTAATCAGTTGTGGGGACTGTGGGGCACTCTTCTCCAAGGTCAGACTCTGGAAGAGGGGGCATTGCCCCATCTGCAAGACTTTTGCAAAGCTGCAGGCACAGCTGATAGCAGCAAGAGATGAGATATCTCAGCTGTGGCACCGACTCAGCTGGGGTCCACCACCACTCCCCCAGAGGCCCACTAGCCTAGGGCACTGAAGTGGATGGGGAAAGGGAGGAGGAGGAGGAAGGGTGGCAGGGGCAGCCACAAGGGGTCCAACCAATCTCCCACCATCCAGACAGCAAAATGCTTTGCATTCCTGGAGGAGGCTCAGGTACTGTACCTGACTCTATCAGTGGGGGATGCTGAATCTGTTGGGGGGAATAGGCAGGATGACTTGGTGGCACCCAGGAAGGGTGAGCAGAGGAAATCATCAAGCTGAGTCTTGGTGATTAGGGAGTAATTGATTAGGAGAGCAGAGAAGGTGATGGCAAAATGGGAAAGGAAAGTGAATTGGTTAGATGCCTTCGTGGTGCATTAGTCATTCAGGATATCAAAAGATGTTCCAGAACTAGAGGGCATGGGATGAAGTTGGAAGGAGGATGATTCAGAGGAAACGTGAGGAAGAATTTCTTCACAGAATGGGTGGTAGACAAGTGGAACACCCTGCCAGAGGAAGTGGTGGGAGCTGAAACAATCACGGGATTTAAGAATGCATGGGTTAGACATAAAGGAATTGTGGAGGTCAGGGGTAAGGGGCAACAGACTTCTAGGAAAACATAAACTGAATTTACAAGCTCAAATAGGCAGACTGGGTGGGCCATAGGCCCTTATCTGCTGACACTGTCTGTGTATCTATGTATCTATGTATATAGGTAGGATAGGGAGGATGGTGGAGAAGGGGAAGGGGAGCTGGGAGTGCTGGTACACTTCAGTACCAATGATCTCATGAACCAGCCTGTGAAGGTAATGCAGCAGAACTTTAAGAGGCTCTGGGGCAGATTGAAGGTGCACTTGGCTTCTTTGGTTTTTCCAAGTTCCTCATTGTGTGAAATAGGGGTAATGGGAAAGATAGGGTAATGAAGGACGAGACAGAGCAGTCTAATGGGTTGTTGAAGGGATGGCTTCTGAAGAGAGTACCACTTTATGAGAGGCTGGTTGGGAATTCTGGGACAGGAGGCTCTTTAAGGGTGATGGCCTTTACCTGACAAGGAAGGGGGTCAGTGCTCTGGGGCAGAAGTTTGATATCTACATTGGACAGTTAAACTGACTGTGGGAAAGATGGAGCCTAGAGGAACCACTAAAAAGGGTGAGTGGGTGGGGAACCTAGCTAGGGCTCCCACTGAACAGGGGACTAGTAACAGCAAGGCGGGTACCAGTAAGGTTGAAGTTCAAATTAGGTTGGGGAAGAAGCCAAAGAGAGAGGGCTGGCAAAGCCTGCATTCAGCATGACAATTAAAAAACTTAAGAAGACTAGGGAAGAATAAGGCAGAAGAAATACTACAAAGAAAGAGGTGATTGGGAAAAAAATGGAAAGGGGTCTGCCTTAATGCCAGGAGTTTGGGAAAGAAAATTAGTAAGCTCCAGGCAATGGTGGCAGACACTAAGATGGACCTAGTAGCCATCACAGAAACTTGGGCAACAGAGAATAATGATTGGGACAGAGTTCCAGGCTGCACAATGTTTAAATGGGACAGAAGAAAAGGTAAAGGAGACATAGCCCTATATGTCAGGAGAGGCTGTGAATCAGTGGAGGATGGAAACATCAGGGAAGGTAATGGGGAAACAGAATTGCTGTTGGTTCAGCTCATGGTAGGCTCAGGCAAGAACTACAGATAGAGGTGATCTATAGATCTCCAATACAGAAGGATGATAGAGAGATAAGGAGCTGGGCCAGAACTGAAAAGGGGGTCGCAAAGGGGGAAGGGTGGTGGTAGGAGATCTAAACCTGCCCAAAACTGATTGGGTCATTCCAGCAACCAGGAGCTCCAGAAGTCAGGTCCTGCTGGATACATTGCAGGACTGTCTGCAGATGCAGCTGGTTAAGGAACCCACCAGGCACGCTACCATTCTTGATGTGTTGCTCACCAACTGAGAAGTGATAGGAGGAGTGAGGGTAGGGGAGCCACTGGGGTCTAATGACCACAACTCTATATGGTTCAACCTGGTCCTTGGGACAAGTAAGCCCTCATCAAAGGCTGAAGTCCTAGATTACAGAAGGACAGACTTAAACTGGATGAGGGAGCTGGTGTGGGACAAGTTTGTCAGAGTGCATAACATCAGGGATGTGGATGAAAGGTGGGGGTAATCTAAAGAGCCATTCTTAAGGCAACAGTGTCTCTCATGAGAACAAGTAATCAAAAGAAACAGGTTCAAGAGAGCAATATGGTTCTTTGGAATGGTCAGAGAAGCAGTGAGAGCCAAAAAGTAGGCCTTCTACAGGTACAAGGAAAAACAAAGGGAGGAAGAATGGAGAGAGTAACGAATGAGGAAAAGGGAAAGTAAGAAGGAGTCAGAGAAGCAAAGGCAGACACAGAGCTGCATATTGCAGAGGGAGTCATTGGAGGGGAAAACAATTCTTTAAATATATTAGGGAAAAAAGAAAGAAGCGAAGAGGAATTAGGCTAACAAAGGGAGGTAGGGCAACTGAGGAGGACAGGCAGAAAGCAGCCATTCTTAACAACTACTTCTGCACTGTATTCACATGGGAAGACAAAGGGCCTTTGCCAAAGAGCAGCAATAATATGGCTGTACGGGGGATTCTTGAGATAAGGCAGCAAGAATTTACCAGTGAAAGGGATCAGACAGGTGTAGCAGCCCTAAAGATAGATTAAGCCAGGGACCAGATGGGATGCATCTGAGGGTGCTCAAGGAATCGGCAATGAAACCAACTGAACTCTTGATAGGGCTATTCAATAGCTCAATTAAGACAGGAATTGTTTCAAAAGACTGGATGGTAGTAGACTCAGTCCCTCTTCATAAGGGGGAGAACAAGGGGCAAATGGGCAACCACGCACCTATCAACCTTACGTCTATTATGGGTAAACTGATGGAGACACTAGTTAAAGAGAACCTCGTTTACTACCTGGAGAGCAGTGGATTTCAAGATAGTAAACAGCATGGTTTAATGGCAGGGAGGTCTTGTCTTTGACTGCGTAATAAGGGTAATATATAAGGGCCAAGCTGTGGATTTACTCTACTTCAATCTCAGCAAAGCATTCAACTTGGTGCCTCACAGAAGGTTACTTAAGAGGCTAGAGGATCAAGGTGCAGTGAAGGTAAGAAACTGGTTGAAAGTGAGACAGCTGAGGGTTGTTTTTAATCTATTCAAATTGGAAGAGAGGGATATCACCAGTAAGGTACTACAAGGATCGGTCCTGGGTCAAGTCCTTTTGAAGATGTTCAACAGTGACATGAGAGAAGGAGTCCAGGGCAAGATGTGTTTCTTTACAGATGACACTAAACTCTGTGGCAGGGTAGACAGCGAGGAGGTTGTTAGGAAGATGCAGAGACTTGCAAAGGTTAAAGAGCAGGTCAAAGGTTTGGCAGTGGAAATTTAACACTAAAAAGTGCAGGGTGATGCACATAGGGATCAAGAACTCCAGGACAGAGTACTGGATGGGGGAAGTAAAGCTGGGTATGACTTCTGAGGAAAAAGACCTAGTGGTCATCATCAGTGACTCCCTAAAACAATCAAGCAGTGTGACAATGCCTACAGTAAGGCAACCAGGATGATGTGGTGTATAGGAAGGGTATCAACAGCAGAAGGAAGGAGATATAGTACCTCTCTATAGATCACTGGTGAGGTCCCACCTGGAGTACTGTGCTCAATTCTGGAGTCCTCGCCTAAGGAAAAATAAAGGCTACCTGAAGACTATGCAGTATAGGGTGACCAAAATGATTCAGGGCGAGCAGGGCAGATCTTATGAGATTCAACTCATGGCACTGAACACATACTCTTTGGAGGCCAGATGAGGAAGGGGAGAGATGATAGAGACCTTTAAGCCCCTGAACAAAATGGACAAAGTATGCTGTGAGGAACTATTTAGCATATGTAGCAGATCAAGAACATTGTGTCATGAGTGGAAAGTGATTGGGTGGAGGCTCAAGAGGGATGTGAGAAAGTTTTATTTTTCAGAATGGGTGGTGGAGCTGTGGAGCAATCTGCCAGCTTATGTGATGGATACCAAACCATTAATGGTTTTAAATACAGCAAGGACAGAGTGAGGGGGTAAGTGGCTACTCAGGGTGACAGCAGTTGGGCAGGGAGCATGGGAGTGGATACATAGAAACATAGAAACATAAAAGCTATCGACTTATAAGGACCTCTTGGCCCACCTAGTCTGCCCTGCTTTCCCTACATATAGTGACCCGCAGACTCTACTCAATCTCCAATACACCCATCCCCCTTCTTCCCTCCAAGATCCCTTTGTGTCTATCCCATGCATTCTTGAATCCTGTAACCAGTTCAGCCCCCACCACCTCTGCTGGACTTCTGCTGGGAGGCTGTTCAAGGTGTCCATCACCCTTTCTGTGAAGAAGTATTTCATCACTTTTCCCCTAAGCCCCCTTTCTATCTTCATAGTGTGACCCCTTGCCTTCGACCTTCTTTTTCTTTGAAATATGCTTCCTTCTTGGAACTTGTTTTACCTGTGAGGTATCTGAACCTTTCTGTCATTTCCCTGATTTCCCTCCTTTCCTCCAGGGAGTACATATTTAATTCCTTTAGCCTTTCCCTGTAGGGCATTCGTTACAGGCCCCACACTATTTTGGTTGCCCTCCTTTGTACCGCCTCCACCTTACCTATGTCCTAATGGAGATGGGGCCTCCAGAACTGTATACAGTACTCAAGATGTGTCTCACCAGTGATCTATACAGTGGTATTATTACCTCCCTGTTTATGCTGGTGAGTCCCCTGCCTATGCATCCCAGCATCCCACCAGCCCTCCCCACTGCCT
The DNA here is from genome assembly GCA_016271365.2 of Neoceratodus forsteri. Lineage (NCBI taxonomy): Eukaryota > Metazoa > Chordata > Ceratodontiformes > Ceratodontidae > Neoceratodus > Neoceratodus forsteri. The sequence goes on along the minus strand of CM028135.1, from coordinate 460,103,343 downwards.
TTTCACACTGCTTCGCTACCTTCAGGTCATCAGATTACCCCTAGGTCCCTTTCCATCTTTGTGACTGCCAATGTCTCTCTTCCCAGTTGTTAAGTTTCTCCCAGGTTCCTGTGTCCCACATGCATGATTTTGCACTAGTGTGGGTTCAAACCTTGTATGGACAATAGATCCCGGGTTTGTTAGAGTTTCATGGGAACACTGGATGGGCCAGTGGTATTTTTCTGACATCATTGTCTATGTTTCTAGATTGTGTGCACTTAAATACAACAATGAACAATGTTTAAAAACTCACCCAATCCTACCAAATCATTATATGTCCACTACAAGAACTGACAACATTTTTTAAAGGCTTTGCTCACAGGGCGGGGGGGGGAGTACAAAAGTAATGGAAACCCTTCCTGCACTTTTATGGTGTCTGAGTCTTGATGGTCAAGCAAGGTCATTTGAAATGTTATGCTTACTGTAATTTGAGGATGTGAAATCATCAGGGCCCCTCCCCCTCCATATGCAAGTCTTGATCTGCATCAAATGAGGACTGTTCTGCCAAAGATGCATGGGTGTAGTAGCCTCCTCATTTTTTCTTTCAGTGGGATTTGTTTTCTTTGTAAGGCCCTCTGTTCTCCATATATTAAGTGATTTTTAATGGTGTAAAGTATGCCAAACACCATTTTTAGCTTCGATTGCAATGCAGTTAAAATTATGCTTACAAAGGAACAACATTCTTTAACACAGTATGTCACAAATTAATTTAATTAATAATAATTCGCTGTTTCATTTCAAAGGCAGTCAGAGCAAGTTGGACCACATTAATATCACTCTAAATATCACCATAATAAACCATATTAATTTATGTATTTCAAAATTTGTTGACCCAGAGAGGCACATTGAGACAAAGCTTGTTTCCTTGTGTGACCCAGGGAGTGGGGGATGGAATAAATAATGGCGTCCTATAATAAACACCTCTGTTTCTGGCTCTATACACATTTCAGTTAAGGTCAATAAATGGAGAAGTTGTGTTTCGTACACTAAAAAAATTATTCTAACCTGATGGGGAGACCCCATTTGGTCACATCTGCCTTTCTTCCACAAGTAGCTGTAGTTCTGCAGACATAGTTTACCCAAAGTGTTTAATGAAGCTGTTGAACAGGTCGGGTGGTATTTAAAACAAGATGACTAGATACAGTGTGCTTGATTTTCAAAGCCTGGAGGATGATGCAAGATGCCTGCATCAAACGTAAATGATACAAGTGGCACCTTGTGTCAAAAGATGTGGCAATCCCTATTTTCAAATGCAGTCTGCATCAAAAAGGGGAGCCATTGTACCAAAGTGGCAGTGTGCCAGCCTTGCAACCCAAATCAGCGTGCAACAGGTCACAAGGGGGCTTGTGCCATGGTGGGGCTGCAACATCCCCTTTTCTGCAATACTGCAAGTCCTGCTGTGGCTGAAATGGGGCTCACATTAGACAAGATAGGAGGTGGTCTAAGTGCCCTGTGCCACTGCTTGGCAGGGCTGGCAAGTGAGTTGTGGGCCAGGAAGGTGGGGAATGGGAGCAGCAGGGGCAATAAGGGTGCCATAGAGCATGTGGGGGCATGGTGGCAGGTATAGGGAGCAGAGTAGGTAGCAGAGGTGCCATAGGGTGTATAAGACAACTGACAACACTGGGTGGGGGGGTTGGCATCATGATCCTATTATGACATGGCCCCAGATGGAAGCAGCCCTAGAACCTGCCCCACAGAACCCACAATCCTATGGGGAAGGTGCTAGGGCTGCTTCCACCTGGAGCTGTGTCATAATAGGATTATGATGCCAACCCACCCCACCTAGTCCCCTTGGCTATCTTATATGCCCTATGGAACCTCTGTCAGGTGCCTCCTCCACTTCCTATGCCTGCTGCCATGCCCTCTTGTGCCCTATGGCACCCCAGTGCCCCTGCAGCCCCTGTTCCCCACCTTCCATCCAGGGTTCTCCTCCCCACCTCCACAGATTGTGTAAGCTTGCACTGGTGGGGTTCATGGATCCCTCCTTCAAACTTCGTAGATGCGCCCAATATTTGGCACAGCCCTGCAGCTGCAGCAACTCCCAGGTCTTCAATGCAGGGACCCCTGATTTTACAAAATTGGGTACAGGGTCCCTGATGCACCTGGAGTTCACTGCAGCCCTAGATCACAGTGATTTGTGGTGATCTAGGGCTCTTTTAAAATTGAGCCCGGTACAGTATATCTTAAATGACGTTTTAACCATACACCACTATGATAAGTTATGGTCTCTGAACTGGGTTGAGTTGCAAAGAAAAAAGATTTAAATCTTCTTTTATCCATGAGGTTTTATTTGTTTATTTGTTTATCTGATTCTAGGATTACAAGTACCTTTGAGCCAAGGCTCTTTTACAAAGGTTCCACATCTCACGTTACAGTAGACAACATAAATTACAACAGGAAAAAAAAATAAACATTGAGATTGATTTAGAGACAAGACACAAACCATACTGTGCTGGGAAGGGGACAAGGGATTAGGAGAAAGAGGATGGGGGAAAGGAAATTGGGGGTAGAAGGAGTTAATAGAAGGAAACAAGGGGTGGGATGGGGAGGTGAGGGGAGGATGGGGGGATAGCGAGGTGAGATCGAGGATGGTGGGGTCAAGAGGCCATGGCAGCATTGTCTGGTGGATATGAGCATGAGAAGGGGGCCCAGGGAGGGCAAGTGCAAGAGGAGGCCAAAACCCCGAACAACAGGTAACAGAGGGAGTGCCGATTTGTTAGCCAGAGCAGTCAACAGGTGCTGGAGGCAATGAGGGTGTTTCAGAGCCTGGATTTGAAAGCACCGAGCAAGGTGGTAGAGGTAGTGTCACTAGCAAGATCATTTAGCCAGGTGGGGGCCCTATAGGCAAAGGATCTTTGGCCTTGTGTTGTGTGGCAGTGAGGAATTTGAAACAGCAGTGGCATTGATCCCCTGGTGGTTCGACTGTTGATTTTCGGTTGAAGGAGGGTACAGAGTCCAGGTGGGGCAAGGCTCATCTGGATTTTCTTTGCAACCACACAGGTCTGATATTTTATTCTGTTTTCCAGTTGCAGCCAATTTGTTTGAGTGTAGAGGTCACACGTGCATGTGAGATGTTTGGCACCAGTGATGAGTTGACAGGCCTTGTTTAGGGTGGTAGTTACCCGTCTGAGTGCTGTGGCAGTGGCGTAGCCGTAGATGATAAGGCCATAATCAATTGAGGAGATGATGGAGCTCTGGATGGCAGCTTTATATAAGTTTATATGAGCAGTTTTATATAAGTAAATGGTATGCCCATGTCTCTTGACAAATAAAGAATGTCATCTGAGATATTTTTGCATTTGAGAACTGTGTTGTGAAGCTGATTAGTTCTGCAATGCAAAGATGACTCAAGAAGTCACTCTGATTAGCCAAGGAACATCTGAGGTACAGCATTTAGGCTTTATTAAGCTTTTCATTTTTGGTCCACAGACAATCCAACAGATACTGTGAGACTCATCAATATCAACAGAGTAAATCGGAATTAGGAGAGAAGCACAGTGCTGCGGCAATGTGGTATTTTTATAACATATTGGACTCAAAACACTTAATGTATTTTATGTCATAAATGGCAATTTTAGAAACACAAAAAACTCAAATGAAAACATCAAAAAGACCACTATTCCCATCCTTGTGTTGCAGACCCCCTTCCGGCCCCCATCTCTGGCTGTCTTATTTGAGCGAAATAAGAAAAAAACAAAAACAAGCTGCACTAGCTCCCTAAAACAAAGTGCACCAACACACTAAACTACCACTCCCAGAATTCTTTGCCCCTGCTCTGCCATTTTTTTAATTTATTCCAATGACCCTGTGTAATATCACTGGCTGACACATCCACCAATCAGAATACATTCGCCTTTCCACTACCTGGCTGGGCAATGAATCACTGCCTCTCCCGCAGTCCAACATTTTAAACTAAAAGAAGCAGTCCAACAGGCAAAACTGTATTTATGACAATATTTGTAAATATTTACATGAAGGCAGTGACTTATTAGTAAACAGATTCTGATTTTACACTGGGAAGATGTAAGTAATGCTAAAAGACAGAGTGCTTTTGAGTTTTTATTACATTTTTGTACTACAGGAGCTTTGTGATGAGTCCTGTTTTTTTTTTTCAAATTAACCGAAGGACAGAGACTATAGACTTTGGAATGCAGTTGACAGTCGAGGATACAGTGTGTGAAGACTTTTATTCTGTAGCAGATGTTTTCACCTGCTGCAGCCTTATACATCCACTTGTATAGATGTAGAAAAAGAAATACTTTATAATAAGGATCCTTGCTGTCTGCCTTAAGTGATATTTAAAAACTTTAAAAAATATTATCTGTGGGTCTCCTGAGTAGAAAATCATCTGCATCTTCCAAATTACACAGTATTCCAAATTACACAAATTACAGTTTTTGTAACATTTTGTAAATTTTGTAAATTAAAATTTAGAAATGTACATGTTTTGAATGTCCCATTTTATTTGTGTAAATTTAATTAAATATCAGAAAAAGGTTGTGGTGCTTCTTGATGGAATACCACTAAATCCTCTGTATACTTGACACCAGCTATTTGGGAAATTTTCACTTCCACAGTATCAAAATCATTTAAAGAGCCTTGTAACATGGCAATTAATAAACCTGAAAATAGAAGGTACTCATTGGACAAAAAAACACCACGATGGCAAAACTAGCGGTGATTAACTCCCTAGTAATGCTCGCTAGTGCAGTACCCAGGGAAACCACATTGAAATCACCATGAGACAATATGTTAAGGCAATAATACCTGCTACTGCTGTACTGAGAAAAAACACAATAAAACTGGTATTGCACAATACATAAAGGCAGAAAATATTGATCACCACCCACCCCGGGAAACTCTGTCTCACAGAAACAGTGTCCTGGTTGTGTTTCAGGCAAACTGTGACTTTTGTCCCTTAGTCTAGCACACTACAAATGTTAGACTCGCTACAAGACACTGACATAAAGCTGCCATTTTGGAAAAGTGTGCAGCAATGCTCTAGCAGTTTGCTGCACAAATGTTGCTCCCAGTACAGTGCCTATTCTTGCAGTACTTTTTAACTGCACACTGAAGTCAGTGCCACACAGTACAAAACAACATTTGACAAAAGACACAGGGATCTAAAAACAGCTATGCTCCTACTATATAGCTGGATGGTAAAAAGGTGAAACTTGTCTTGTGCATAACAGCCCCAAACAGTTCAGCATACTCCAACATAGCTGTGTTGCCCGTAACGTTTATATTGAAAATGGTTTTAAAACCCACAATCCTTTTCAATGCAACGCCGTGAATGAACAAGAAGTTGCAAGCATGTTTTTTAAATAACAACCATTTAGAATCAAAATTGTTTGTTATATAGCTTGTTAGACCAAAGTCATGAGCAGGAATCTTAATAGTGAATTCCTAGCAGCTACAATATTGAAAGTTGCGAGACGTTGCACAATGCATTTTTCAGAGTAAAAACAAGTAACTGAAACTAGCATTAACATCATTTATTTGCTAATTAGAAGCATAACACTTCATTGTTGTAGTGCTTGCCATGTTATAAGCACATTAATGCACTCAGAGTCGGGCTGTACTAGGAAATTAATGCCCAGTTGGCGGTTAGAGGCACTCGGCCTTTGGCCCAATGCCCCAACCCCCCACAACTGGACATTAATTCCCTAATGACCATCTATCTATGATAGTGCTTACTGACTTACTGCAGGAGAACTTTGAAAGACATAATATTTAGAGGCAAATCACTTTATATTTTTCATGAGCTCTGTATGAAGTCTTGCCATTATTTCTTACTGAGGGCAAATGCATGAAAACAGGATCTTTGTTCCTTGAGGGTTCATCTGCTTCTGTTGCTTATTCTCAACCTGATGCCATACTGCTGTGCCTGTGATGTTACAGTTATTACCATGGAAACCAGCTGTGATGTCACAGCAGAGCATTTTGATTTCAAGTAGGGAACAAGATGTAGAAGCAGATAAACTCTAATAGATTACGATCCTGTTTTTGTGGGAACTACCTCAGTAATAAATAAAATGGAGAAGAAACCTATAGAAGGTAAATGAAATACAAGCTGAATTGTGTCTAAATATTATCTTTTCTAGCGTTTTCTAGGAGTTGTCAGCAGCTCTTTAAATATATCAGTACATGAAAGCTGTAGCAATGGAACATATCTACAGTATATTGTCCTGACTCCAAACTTTCATTTTAAAAAATATTACATTTCTATCTTTAATATTTCCAAAGTTAAACTTTTCTAAAGATAATTGTTTTTTTGGAAAAGGATAAACCTTTGAACCATTAGGACTAGAAATGTTGTTTTGTTTTAAAGAAAAGCTTGGAGCCATTCCAAAGTATATTGATACAGTTTAAAGGTATATTTATAGAGAATAATGCATATTTAGGGAGTTGATATGGTGTTTTTTTACACACCCAAGTTGTGTGATAATATGTAAACCTCGCGAGTGAAGCTCGAGAGGTTTTACTATTACCACACAACGAGGGTGTATAAAAAAACTCAATTTCTACCCCTACATATGTTTTATTTTATATAATAACTGGTACTAAAAAAAATTTCTTAGAATTTCCACTACGAGGAGACCCGAGGCCAAAACACTCCTACTTCCTTACTGGTAGGCATGCTCACGCTGACATCACATAGCGTGCTGGTGTGAGGGCGTGCCCTGCCAGTAGGGAAATAGAAAATATTTGTACAGATCTCCATGATATTCTGAGTGCTCTTGAAATATTTTAAATAAATGCTGCACAAATATAAATCTAAACTGGAGGGTAAGCTACAGAATAGGGGAAGGATGCGTTTTAAGTGCAAACCTGCTCTGATCATTTAAAATTATTACGCTCTCATTTGGATCCGTAAGTTACGTATTATTTTGAATCTGTGTACTCTGGAATGCGAGTGCTGCAGGCTTCTTGGCGCGAGGCTGTAAAAGCGGGTTGATACGACTTTTTTCGTATCAACCTGCGGGTTGATATGACTTTTTACAGTACTTGAAAATGGGTTGATAACAAGGATCACCAGTTATTATATAGAGTTTAACATATATCAAGATAGTTGTCCTGACTGCAAACTTTCATTTAAAAAATATTAAGTTTCTATCCTTAATATATCCAAAATTAAACTTGTCTAAAGATATTTTTTTTGGGAAAGGCTAAACTTTTGATCCATTAGGACTAGAAATGTCATTTTGTTTTAAAGAAAAGCTTGGAGCCATTCCAAAGTATATTGATACAGTTCAAAGGTAAATCTATAGAGTTTAAAGTATAGCAAAATATATTTTGTCAGGCACTGTGTTGGTTTAGACCCCCAAAATTTTATTCAGCCAATTATTATAAACATAACACATTTGCAAAGTACAATAATTGCTTTTCAGAAAAATTGCAAAGTTATTCATATCTTCTTTGCTTTTCGCGGGATTTGCCTGCAAAAGCTTCAGAAGATAATAATAGCCATTATACATAATCTGTACTAACAAAATCTTATTATCCAAACGTTCCATTACAAAGACTTGCTGTAGAATAGATGTCTCCTTCTTGCCAAGTCACTGTCTTTTGCAGTCATTAACCCAAAGATGTATGGGCCCAGTCCACAAAGGGGTTGAAACCCCCCTCACATGCAGAGAGCAATCAAATGCCACAGAGTGCCTACATCACACATGCAAAGCATCCAGCAGCACCCACAGTGGGATCTATGCCAGCCCTTTATATTCAATCCCTTTCTGCCCATGGGCCATTGGTTATGAGCATGGGGGTCCTTATGATCCATGCAAAAATCAAATGGAGTTTCTTGCCTTGGATACAGTAAATAGAAAGGGTGCTGACATAACACCAGGTAATACCTGCCATATTACCTATGCACCCTCCCTGCACGTCCTTCTGACCTTTTTGGAGCTTTTTTTTCCCAATTGTTTAACCAGGTGAGACACACTAAGCTGAAAGCTTTTTTACAGGTGCAACCTGGGAGCACAGGGAAGTTAAGTGACTTGCTCAGGATCACACAGTATATGCAAGTGGGGGTTGTGGGATTCAAACCCAGGTCACCAGATTTACAGCTCAGAGCCTTAAACCACGCTTGATTTACCCCAGCTGTTGTGCTGGCCCTCCAAGATGATACTTATATATTTATTTGTAATCTCTGACCAAGAAAGGCACACTAAACCATACTGAACACTGAACATTTATTTTGTAGGTTAGAGTTTTATGTATTTGCAATGTTTGATCAGAAAAGGCACACTGAGCTGTGACAGCTCATAACCATGTGTATGCTAGGGTGAAGGTAACATTGTCTTGTTTTACTGACAAGGGGAATACTGACTAGGGCACCAGGGAGAATTCCATACTCAAGAAAAAACACGCAATCTCGAACATCCACCTGGACAACCACCAGAGATGGGCAAAAGGGACTCTGGTTTAGCATGTCATTTGAAGGCCTAAACCTCAATAGTGCAGCACCCCCTAGTACTGCACTGCAATGTCAGTATTGGGTATTAGCTCAAGTTCCTAGTGTGAGACTAGAATCCATGACCATCCAATTTTTTGGTCCTAGAGGTGATCATGTGTGAGACTATAACCCATGACCTTCCAATCTTCTGGCTCCAGTCATATCTAGAGGTTCGTGAAGTTGTCAAAATTCACTCTGCATAAAACTTCGCGGATTCTGAGTATTCTACGAAGTTTTCCACCTTGCGAAGTCCCACTTTGAATCATTTTGGGAGGATTCACGATATTTCAAAGTCAAAAACTTCTATTCCTGTTACAGTCAATGGTACAGGTGTTCCAGATCTGTGAAGCTTGAACTTCACCAGCGAAGTTCAGCATAATAGTCAAATTTTGCAATGGACCATGGGATATGAGGTCACATGTTGCAGCACAGCCAATGAGAAGCTAGTTTTCTCGTTCTGTGAGTGTAGTGTGTTTAAGAGAGACTTAGAGCTTGTGATGCAGCTTAGAGTCAAATATAAAAAGATTATATAAAAAAGCATTTTGTCTGTCAAATTGCTTCAGAACTGTTACTACGAGTGCTGTTTGCACAAACAGTGATTTTTTGTGCTGCTTTTCTCCGCCCTGTATTGCTTATTTGCAGTATTTAGTTTTCTATTAGAAGTTGTGGTTTGGTGGCTTGTGTGGGCTGGGGGAGGGTAGGCACAGTTTAGAAAGCACAGTTTTCTTCTGAACAAAATCATTTGGCGTGTGTCCTGTCTTTTCTTAAGAAAAAAAAATCACTGTCCTCCTGACTGTGATTTAATCTGAGCGATGTTTGTGTGACTGCGTGCACAACTGTATTCAGGACAAAAAAAAAATCACTGTTCTCCAGAAAGCGATTTAAGCCGAGTGATTGTTGTGTCCCTGCATGCACAACTGTATTTAGGAAAAAAATCACTGTTCTCCAGACAGCGATTTAACCTGAGTGACTGTTGTGTGACTGCATACACACCTGTATTTAGGAAAAGAATCACTGTTCTTCCAACAGCGATTTAAGCCAAGTGATTGTTGTGTCCCTGCATGCAAACCTGTATTTAGGAAAAAAAAATCACTGTTCTCCACATAGCAATTTAAGCTGAGTGATCGTTGTGTCCCTGCATACACACCTGTATTTAGGAAAAAATCACTGTTCTCCACTCAGCAATTTAAGCTGAGTGATGTTGTGTCCCTGTGTACACACCTGTATTTAGGAAAAAAATCACTGTTCTCTAAACAGCGATTTAAGCCGAGTGATTGTTGTGTCCCTGTGTGCACATCTGTATTTAGGGTAAAAATCACTGTTCTCTAGACATCGATTTAAGCCGAGTGATTGTTGTGGCCCTGTGTGCACACCTGTATTTAGGGAAAAAAAACATGGTTCTCCAAATAGCAATTTAAGCCAAGTGATTGTTGTGTCCCTGCATGTGCTGAAGAATGACTGGTAAGAAAAGGGCAACTAAAGGGAGAGGCCGTGGAGCAGCCACAAAGAACATTTTCCAATTTGTGGTTCCTAATACTAATCCTAATAGTGGTGCATGAACCAGAAACGTGTCTGTGAGCACTCAGGGACAGCATTCAGATGACTCTGTAGTAGGCAGTAGCAATAGTAGCAAAGTATACAGCCCTGGTGTTGGCTTTCCTGCCCTTAAGTTTTTCTCTGCAGAATCTGTGACAGACATGTTGATGTATGTCTCAATGTCAAGTGACACAGTGAAAGGAAGCAGCAGCACCACCAGCAAACAAACAACTGTGGGCTTGGAGACTATTGGTGCTAAAGTGCAATTTGAAAGTGGCGCTGTTGGTGATGGTAGGTCGGAGGCAGAGCTGGATAATGTGTGTCCATGTCCAGTGAGTAAGGGTGAGGTTGTGGTACATGAGGACAACAGTCTTGAAGAGGAGGTGCATGTTATGGAGCCTGTGGCACTTGCTACTGAGGCAGACAGACTTGCTGAAGCTGAGGCTGATGAGACTGCTAACAGTGCCAGCTTTTTTCCAGACTATGATGTGTATGATGATGATGAGTCAGACAACATGGAAGCCAGAAAAGAAAGGGGCAAAACAGGGTGTTACAGAGCATGTCTTTCCTGTTGCCTTAGCTGCTAAAACCACCAAGGAGAAGGCCACCCGAACCACTGTTTCTCCCATTTTTTCCTACATTGCTCCAATTACCCCACAATATAACAAAGAGCAAATCTTCTCCTTTGCTATCACAATCACAGTCATCTTGGCACCAAGTAAATACAAGGCCCCATAAATACCTAGTGAGGGATTTTTATGTACTGGACCCATCTGATGAGACAGTGGCAATTTGCCAACTGTGTCAAACCCAAGTAAGTCAGGGGAGGAATAGTAGCCATCTTGGCACAGGTGGGCAACACACACACCCACCTTAAAAATAGGCACCCCATTCGGTGGCATCAACACCAGAAGGCAGCCAGTGCCCATAGTTCTGCTACATCCCAATCAGAGGGCAATGTAAGCAAAATACATACAGCAACACTACAGGGACATGGAGGTGCAGGTGAAGAGAAGGACTTCATTGTTGTACTGGATGAGGAGGATTCTGGCAGTGGACAAAGTAGTGGTCATAGCATCTGGAGTACCACCCCAACCCAAAATGTGATTGCTACCCCACTAGTTATGAAAAATCAAAAAGCCACTGAGGTGTGCCGTGCATTGCAACAGGCCATGAGCACCATTGGCAGTCCCCAGGCAAGGAGCACCCCCCTTACTGGTACAATGATGAGGCAAACTGTTTGGCACAGCACCAGGTGCATCACTGATGGCAGCAGTATCAAGAAAAGTTCAGCCAACACTGACTTCCAATTTGGATAGGTAAACAAAATTCACACCTAAACATGGTACAGCGTAGGAGCTGAATGCAGCATATGCAGAAATGATTGCTTTGGATTTGTTGCCATACTCCTTTTATAGAGAATGTGGGATTTAGGTGGTTTGTGGCCTGTGTCTTGCTGAAATATCAGATGCCATCATGTACATACATTTTAAAGCATGCCATCCCTGAACTGTACAGTACTGTATGTGACATGATACATCATTCCCTGCAGCATTCCTCAGCAAAGTATGTCCATCTGAGCATGGACATGTGGACCAGTGGGAAAACATCTGGTAGCTCTTACCTGTGCATTACAGCACACTGGGCACAGGTACCTGAGGTAGCAGCTGATTGGGAGAGAGGTGAGAATTGCACTAGGACAAACTGTGGTGGTAGCAACATGCCTGGTGTAAGGCAGCATGCAACACTGACCATGAAGAGTATCCCTGGGTCACACACATTGGAGAAAAGATGCTGGAAGTCATACTAACCGAGCTTGATCAGTGGCTTCACCCCCATACACTGAAAGCTGGATTCATCGCCAGTGATAATGGCTCAAATGTGCAGAAATGCATCACTGATGGGGGATTTGCCAGGGGTGCCATGCCTGGCACATTGCCTTAACCTTGTGGTGCAAGCTTTCCTTAAACATCAGGATATAAAAGAAGTTTTGGCTCTTGCCCGATGCATCTGTGCCCACTTTGCATATTCAGCAAAAGCACGTGACCATCTCCGTGATGTGATCTGCAGGTAAAGAACAAGCTATCTCAGCACCATTTAAAGTTTGACATTGTTACCTGGTGGAACTCCACCTTGTACATGGTGGAGCATCTATACCAACAGTGCAAGGCTATATCTGAGTATCTGCTAATTCATGCAAGTCAGTGGCGCATCCATGTGTCTCATAACAGAGCAGTTGTGCCTAATGGATGGGCTCACCTTGATTCTGAGACCCTTCGAGTATGCAACACAGGTAGTAAGTGGGATCACTACCTGCATCAGTGAGTCCATTCCTCTGCTACAGGTGCCAAGGCAGACTCTGCTGAATGTGCTGCAATAGCTGGAGGCAGGTGGTGACAGAGCAATTTGCTCATTAATGGAACACATGCTGTCCACATTAGACTCCAACATCCACATAATGTACATTATGCAGCCTGAGGAGTTTGGAATTGCAATAGTGCTTGACCCACGTTATAAACGTGGGCTGGCAGCCATATTACAAGGTGGGTGTCATGAGTTGCAGAGACTGACAGAAGTACTCACTCAGAGGATAAGTGGTGCACAGTTGCTACTACGGGCACAGGGGGCAAAGAAAGATGATGATACTGCACAGTGATCCGGTGTTACTGCCATCCACTTCTCTTCATCTCAGCCAGGGTGTCAAACTGCAGAAAAGCAATACAAGATAAAGGAACCAATGCTGAATCCCATTTGGGCCGCACTCAGTCAGGTGGGAGTTGCAGACGTGGAGGAAACTGAGGAGGAGGAGGAGGATGATGATCATGCTGCACATCTTCAACTGGCAAAATGCATGGTAGATGCATATTTTGCAGATACAAAGAACCTCACCATTGGAGATGAACCACTACTATACTGGGGCACTAAGGTCAATGACTGGCCAGCACTAACAGCAGTTGCCCTGAAATATCTTAGCTGTCCATCCTCCAGTGTCAGCGTTGAGTGGGTGTTCAGTTCAGCGGGTGCTACTGTGCATGACAGGCGCACAAATATATCTCCTAAAAATGTTGGTATGCTGACATTTATCAAAATGAATGAGGCTCACTTACCCTCAAAAACAGTAATGTCCATGGTAACAGCACTGATTGACAATGATGATGATGAGGAGGAAAGTGCTTTAGGCAGACCGGGATGTACCTCATCATTATCTCGCAACATTGAAGTGGACAAAGCAGTGATGGAGAAGGAGTTCCCGTATGGTGACACTTCCGGTATTGAAGACTGTGAGGGATGCTTCATGGAGGACATGGAAGAATAATGAACTGTGCTATTTATTTTCTCTTTCTCCCTTCACGTCCCAACCCACAACCATGTACTTCTGGATATCAACTTAACAACAATAATAATGTATCACATTCAGTGCTGAGATATACCTCAACAACTGTTAATTAGTGCTGCTTCTTAATTGTGTCAAATTGAGCAGCTGCAATCAATGCACTATGCCACTTACGAATTATTGAACAGAACACCCACTCTTGCCAGCAAGAAACACCACAGCAGTGCAGCAGTGACCTCAACACCTCACCCTTCTCCTCCTCCTATTATCTCTTGTGTGCACTGTAGATGCCTTGGATCCTCCTCCAACACAAGCTGAAATAGCATGGCGCAGCACTTCCACCACCAGTGGTATAGGTATGTAGCAGGCAGACGATTGTGATATAGAGAACCACCCCCTCTACCTCCTTTGTACTCCCTGGACTGCTTCAGCTATGTCCTCCTCCTCACAATCACATCAAGTAAGAAACAGCATTGGCTTGGCTACCACTTCTACCACTGTAGTGACTGATGATTCATTGTCACCAATGTGAAACAGAATCATCTCTTGTACCTCCTCAAAACTCTCCTCTTGACAGATTCATCTTGGTCCTCCTCCTCCTCCTCCATCAAGCCACTGATTGAAGTCTGCAAGGCAACATCATGCGAGTGTAACCACACTGCATCAAGGACTTTCTTCATCTGCTGTTGTTAAGACACCTACACTGTTTTCAGACACTGCAGCACTTCTATAGGTCTACTAAAGGCAGAAAATCAGACCATGATTGATGAGACTCATTGCAGCTTTAAAATGTTTTCCTTAATATCTTCTTGATGCAGGTTTTGCTGGTTCTGCTAAAGAACACAGACACCAAAACAGAATTGCACAGCCAACAGTAGTACTCTAACGGTAAGCATCATTGTGATTTAATGTTTTTCCTTTGCTTTAATTTCCTCTCCTTTCTTTTGCTTTCCTTTCTTTTACTTTTTTTTACTTAACTTTTCTTTCCATGACTTTCATTCACAAAAATCCTTTCTTGTTTTCCAGGTGCTCTCTGTGGACTGACATCATTTGCTTGGTGAATCATCAATCACATTGCTGCAACAAATTCAGGCACAAGGAATACCTGTAAAGATAAGGAAGAACAGCAGAGCCAGTGATTAAGAAATGAAATTAATTTGTCAATTATGGTACAGAAACAAGTCGACTCGCCACACCTAAAAAAAAACAACAAAATACATACCTTCGTGGTTGAACAATGTTGTGTGTGAGTCAGACAACAGCATCTATATTGTATCTGTCCAGCAGAATGATGTCCTCTATCTGCATTCAGCACAAATAACTGAAAATCAATGAACGAGAAGTATGAATACATTAAACTTCGAACAGTACCAATAACCACCACTCCCTTAACAAAACAAAGGTACTTACCTGTGCAGTATGTCTATGTGCCATCATGAACCCCCAGTGAGCAATACCCCCGCAAACAAAAAAAATACTTATCTTCATGGTTGGCCAATGTTGGACACAAAATTCAGACTACAGCATCTATGTTGTAGATGTCCAGCAGTATAATGTCATATGCACAAATAATTGAAGATCAATGACAGAGAATTACAAATATATTAGACTTCGAACAGTAGCATTAACCCCTCTCCCTAACAATGAAAAGAAAACAAAGGTGCTTACCTGTGCAATGTCTATATGCCGTCATGAATCCAGGACCACACTGAGCAAGGGGCCTTTTCTCTGACTTTGGAACAACAGCAGCACACAGCAGCATCAAAGCACCCTCTCCATGTGGCAATAGTGTTTTTCTTGTAAGTTTCACATATGCTTTGCACCGTCTTCTCTGGTGTGTGCGGCAACAGTATTTGACTGAAAAGATGCATTTTCTCTCTGGGGACACAACTTCATATTTCTGGCAAAGTGCTGCTGGTGGTGGTGGTGGTGGCAGGTGGATGACCTAAAGGTGGCTAGGCAGTGTAACAAGACAGTAAGGAGGGCTAGTAGTCTACTGAGGTGCATAGGGAGGGGTATCACCAAGAGAAAGAGGGAGATGGTGTTGCCTCTGTATAGATCACTGGTAAGACCCCACCTAGTGTACTGTGTCCAGGTCTGGCAAGCATGGGCTCAATTTTTAAAAGTGTTGTGTTCACCCCACGGGACTTGCAGAAGAGAGTTTGATGCAAGTGGTGACTTGCATCAAACTGAGGTGCAAGTGCTATTTTGCAAAGCAGCTTGATGCAAACCCCCTGCCACAAGTCCCTTGCATCATGTGCAGCTAGTTAGACTAGCTCTCCCCAGTCTAACTTTGCATCCATTGGGGTACTCATTTCACAGAGCTTGCTCCAAACCTTTGGCGCAAGCTGCCATAAAGTTTGAAAACTGTTGCAACTGCGCCAGACCTTGTAAAATTGGGCTGCATTGCATCCAAAGGCTGTGGCGCAGTTGTGCCAAACTTTACAGCTGGTGCAGGACTTGAAACAAGCCCTGCGTCAATGCTGTAAAATTGGGCCCTACATCTCTGGAAAGACATAGAGTGGAGGTGGTCCATAGGAGGGCAACTAAAATGATGCAGGGTCTGCATCAAAAGCCCTACAAGGAGAGACTAAAGGACTCCAATATGTACACCTTGGAACAGAGGAGGGAGAGGTGATAGAGGCTGATTGCCGATAGAGACCTTTAAATACCTCACGGGGTAAATAAAGTACAGGAGAGGAGTATTTTTCTGAAGAAAAAGTGCTTGAGTACATGGGGATGTGCTATGAAACTGGAGGGGGTTAGGTTCATGAGAAATGTGAGGAAGTACTTCTTCACAGAAAGAGCAGAGGATTCCTGGCACAGCCTTCCAGCAGATGTGGTAGGGCAATGAGCAGTGGTGGGATACAAGAATGCATGGGATAAGCACAAGAGAATCATAGTGGAAAGGAGAGGAGAGGGACAAAGAGCTGTAAATCAGGCACAGTCTGTGGTAATAGTATACGTAGGTAGAAATGGACAGACTGGATGGGCCAAGTGGTCCTTATCTGCCATCAGATACTATGCTTCTGTGTTTCTATGTTTCTATGTAGCATGTGAAGATCTCTCGACTCTGTTAGAGGTCTTCACTTACTGCATCAGTACAATGCATTCCTATGGAGGAAAAAAGAGATGCATTATAAAACTAATAAGAAAATATTTTGCTGAACAAAAACTCCATTAAAAAATACCTATGTAAAAAACATTAGAGAGACTTTTGGTGGAGCAGTAGGGCAGCTGTGCCTGACTGGCTGTCCAGGGCAAACAGTGGGCATTGGCCCCAGTGGAAGGGGACTACTGTGAACTGCACTGAAAAAATGCCTGAAGAAATTAAGGTATATTCTTATAAAAACAGAGAAACTGGACCAGAACAGGATCAGGTCACAGTCTAGGCAGTGAGCACAGAGCACTGAGGTGGTGGTGGTGGTGGTTACAACTAGCCTGCACTGAAAATGCTTGAAAAATATATATTTTTTAAAGAGTCAAAGAGACAGAGACTGGAACAGTAGCAGGCCCTGTCAGGCAGTTCAGGGTTGCTGTGGGAACTGGGCAGGAGGGAGATACAGCTACACTGCCTTGACAATAATAATAATAAAAAAAAATGTATATATTTTTTAAGTCACAGAAACAGAGACTGAGGCAGTAGCATGGTCTGGAAGGAGGCAGTCAAGGGCAGCTGTAGGTATTAGGCAGGAGGGGCTTGAGCTAAACTGCACTGAATAAAATACTTGAAAGAAAATATGTGTACTGCTCTGTCACAGTTGCCAATGGGCTAGTTGTAGTTAGAGCACTTCACTATTTTTCCTAAAAACACAAATATATAAGGACCAGTTGACCAGTGTAGTACACCTCTGTTTGTTGCCCCCTAGGGTTCCTTGGTACCTGCTGTCATGTCCACTAGTGTACTGCTCTGTCACAGTTGCCTGAAGGGCTAGTTGCATTTAAAGCACTTGGCAATATTTCCTTTTTGCATAACCAGTCGGTCACTGTAGTGTGCCTTTGCTTGTTGCCACCTAGCATGCCTAGCTGCCTGCTGTCACAGTCACTTATACTGCTCTGTCACAGTTGCCCAAAGGACTAGATACATGTTAAGCACTTGGCTAGTTTTCCTTTAAAAAATTAGCAGGCCCAGTCTCAGGCATTGTATTATGCCTCTGCTTGCTGCCACTTAATGTGTCTGACCGACAGCTGCCTCATTCACTTGTGTAGTGCTCTATCACAGCTGCCCAAAGAGCTAGTTTCATTTTAAGCATGTGGCTACTTTTCCTTTAAAAAAATTGTAAGGCCAGTCATTCACTGTATTACACCTCTTCTTGTTGCCTCCTGACGTGCCTGTGACTGCCTTCTGTCACATTCTCTTGTGTACTACTCCATTTCATTTGCTTAAAGGCTAATTGCATTTTAAGCATTTGGTTATTTTTCCTTTACAAAAAAATTAGTAAGACTGGGAGGTCACTGCAGTATGCCTCTACTTGCTGCCGCCTAGCTTGCCTGGCTGTCTTTTGTTATGTTCACATGTGTACTGCTCTTGCACAGTTGCCTGAAGGGCTAGTTTCATTATGAGCACTTGGCTATTGAAAGAGATACATGCAGACAGTACTGCTTGCATCTGTTTTTCCATGTCTTCCATTCCTCCTTTACAGGATAGACATCTGTTGCACCAACATGGCCAGTATTGCACCTGAGGGAGACTGTACCAGTGGAGCAGGGTGGGTGGGATGGAACAGATGTAGGAAAAATTGATGGCAGTGGTTCACACCAGTAGCACGTTATGGTGGTGACTGAAATTACGCGACTCAGTTTTGAACGACTCAGTTTCAGCGTCTGTGATGTGAGCTACCCTGAAAGGGTTATAGCACTAAGGTACAGGAAAAAAAAGAGTGAGATACTAGGAGAGTGAAGGATCAGAGGAGGAGGAGGGTTCAGGAAGGAGAAGGTATGTGGGGTGTAGTTTGGCAGTGTGCTGGTGAACTGCCATTCTGGTGTGGTGGCAAGGGTGGTCGGCTGTAGTGAAGGAGGTTCAGGGCTGGGTAAGGATTCTATTTTGTTTTGACTCTGTGCAGCACTTAACTTTTTTTTCTATCCAAGTTTCTCCCGCTGCCCGACATGCACCTCCCTGGAGTTAGGAATCCTAATTTAGGGAGGTGCGGGGGGCACAGCCACCCCCCCACATAGATACATTGCTTTTCATTTGCTGTTGTCAGGTTCACTGGGGAGTGTACATTGCCATTTTGATTTCTGGCAACGTACACTTGCTGCAACAGTGATTGCTGTTATGACATGGAACCGTTCACACCAGCCTTTTCATTGCAGCTGATCCAGACGTACTGTGTATCTTTTGTCCTGTGTTGTTCTATTGATTGCGCCACCAATTATTACTGTATATTATACTTTTGGTTCTAGTTCTGATTTGGCAGCTTGTGGTTATGGTGACCAATTTGTGGACGGAACCCCAAAGTTGTCTGCCCAGGGGGTGATCAGACCATGCACACATCTATTCCTCAGATGTTGAACAGCTCAGTGGCCTTGACAGTCAATTTCCTGCTGTCTGAGGTCCAAGAGGTTTGAGTTGGATAACTTATTAATATTCACCTTGGTGTTGCTGCAAGCAATTCTGAAGCAGATGCAACCTGGCTGCTTCATATTTATCTTCTTCATCTACAGTCACGCAAGCAGGTACCTTGTCTTTTCTTGAAAGTCATTAGGTTGACTTCTGCCTGAGTGATGTCAGATCTTGCTGTAACCAGTTCTGGCATATTGACAGACTCTGGAACAGTGTGCTGTACTGTCTCCAGGTCATCTGGAGCACTGTCATGAACCACTTCCACTGTGGCATTTACAGCTCCTTCTGACCCACAAAATTCAATCTGTTCCATAGATTTTTCAGCACTCTGAGTGGGAAAGCACCTCCACTCAGGTTGCCACATCCTCCTCCTCCTTTACTCCAGGGTTCTCCAACCTCCAACAGGAAGCAAGCAATGCCACCTGCAGGAGAGTAAGGGATTTTCCCGTGTGTCCTCGACAACATTCCCACTGTCAATGAAACATGTCCATGTAATCTAGCACCCAAAATGCAACTGAAACAATGGATATATATCCTGTTCTATGACTATAACAATAAATTATAATAAATTACGTCTTCTTAGAACTGAACACACTTGATTTCAGTGCATGACAAATATAACTATGAAAGTTAGATTTTTGGTATATGAACAATTTAAACAGCATACAACAGCTCTAACATGTAGCTCTCTCAGCAGTCTCTTTCAAAAGCAGGCTTAATTTTCTGACTATAGTATTTCAGCAAACTGCAAGTCCCCTTTGGCTATGTTGCAGATCAGGTATAACTAAAATCATATGTACAACCCAAAAGAAATGCTTAAAAGACACTAACAAAACATACACAGTGTAACCCATGCTATTCCCAATAGCTAAATAATACATTTTTTACTTTCATATTATAGGGGTTTGCCTAATGTAGAAACTTCTGGTTTGCTTTGAAATGGGAACAGCACCCATTTCAAATGTGATTCTCTTGAAAAAGCAGTTTTGTATCAGCTAGACTGTTTTGTTAGCTATAGTTGAGTACAATCATTTAAAAAAGAAAATGAATGATAAACTGTCAGCTGCAGTAGTTTAATCAATGAAATAAACATTGTCTGAGATACGTTTTATATCACTGTTGTATTTATTGCATGCACAGTACTGTATTATCAATGTTTTTGTGAACCTACATAGCTAGAGCTGGCAGAATTAAAAAGACCAGCCATCAGACTGTCATACAGTGTTGGATTACATGGTATTTCCCCTTTTAAAAATCAAAAAAAAGGCCCAGCGTTTTTTAAGTAGTCATATAATTATCATGAGACATAAAATCAGTAATAGGACTTACATAATTGGTCTGTTCAAGTCTGCATATCTATAAAGGTGCTAGAACATTTGATACTATAGACTACAAAATACATAGCATGCTCTTTACTAATAATAACAATTCAGACAGAGGTTCCTCATGACCTGTCAGCACAATAAGTAATTCAACTAACAGAATCTCTGCTTATCAAATATCTGAGTTAAGGTGAATACAAAGGATATGTTTCTGGGAAATGTCCGTGTACTTGTTCTCCTTTAAATACAAGGATAAGTTAGAACTTGTTTTGAATAAGAAACCATCTGACTTGTGATGTGCTTGAATAGAAGAATAGGGATAATTACAACAGGTGGTAGCATATAATCCATTACTGTCAGCAAGATCTAGCAAATTATCCTTCAGGTTTAAATAGTAGATACCAGCAGTATGGTTGCTGATACAGATTAATAACATGTAAGGCTCAAGCAATAAAACATGTCACTGAACTATAATTACCCCACGAACTCCTACTCCCTGTATGACCTGATGTTATCTGTTCCATTAGCATTCAATGTAGCATCTGGTTATTATTACACAAATAAGGAGTATCCCTGTAATACCGTGGACAGACTAGGAACTTTTCTTATTAGAATGATGTCATTAAGGAAGGCTCCTGCCATCCCAATAACGAAGAGGAAAGATTTACCATTGTGACGATGGTGACCCGGGTTCAGGAATGGACTTGGGTTCTAGAGGGCCGGCTGGTGGGAGAAGGCTTGAGCATCTGACAACTGCTCACCTTCTCCAGGGCTGGAGGGAGGGTCTACGGCCCAGCACTTGTTGACATCTGGTGGAGGCCAGGGGAACAGCAATGCATCAGGCCCTGCTACCTAGGGGAGCATGATGGATGTCGGCATGTACATTGACATCAGTGGCATGCCACGCTCCCAGGGGAGAAAAGGAGGAAATATGCTCCCTGGTCAGCCGGATGACAGTTGCCAGCACCCACCACCATGAAGCCCCAGACAGCCCAGACCACCTTAGCAGCACCCTGGGCCAAGGTAAACAGTGTGCTGGCCAGCCCCCACAGGTGCCTTCCCCCTTGAAGGGGGGGGACCCATCTGGCAAAGGGTTATGCTGGGTTACCAGGAGGGCTGCAATGTGGAGTGGTGGTTGGCAGGGGGATGGAGTACTGGTAGGCTCCATGGTGACCTGAAGGAGAGGCCAACCAGGGAGCAGGGGAGGAGCAAAAAAAAAAAGAAACGCTTCTGTGAGAAGACAAGATCTTCAAGAATATCTCCCTCAGTTGAGCCATATCACAGAACTGTTGGCCGTTGGTGTCAGCATCACCTGGAAATTTTTGCTGGCTGGAGCTGCCCACGTTGATGTACCTTGTTGGTGTCTGTATAATGTGGGTATCATCAGCATGCCTCAGTTGTTTTTCCCACCATCGACCTCTCATCAGACCACCACTGCTGAAGAATGCTATTGAACTTGGAAAGTGTCACTGTTGCTTTTCTCTCAGATTTGTTATTTTAAAACTTTAATTTGTGCCACTGCTGATGGACAAGGAAATGTTGTTCTGCTATTGCCGCTACTGTGCTGTGAAGATTTACAAAAACAAAAGACGATGACCTCTCAATACATATTCATTACCTCAGCAAAGACCATGATGTTAAAGCCTGCTCTATATGCCAGGGCATTAATCAAGCAACCAGGAGAAGTCTCAAGAATGCTCTAGAAGTATATCTAAAGCAACATGAAATGGAGAAACAGGCTGTGTTGAAGGCAGCTTCTCCATCGTCAACTGCATCTGTTCCTGGTTCACCACTGGACCACCACTCCCTGCAGTCATTGGCAGCTGTCGCTGATTCATCAAAGAAAAAGGACAGACCTCTAAGTTTGCAGAAAAGCACAGCCACTCTGAAAAGGAGAAGTGGCATAAAGAAAAGACCACTTCCCCAGAATGTTCTCGTTCACCTCTAAGATGAGGTAAGTCATCTGACAAAGATGGGTCCTAGTCTAAGGCCTTAGGTCCTGTCACCCCCCCCCCAACCATCTCTCGGACACCAAGGCTGGGATCCGATTCTGGCTCACCTCCCCCACCAGGGGATTCACAGCCTATATAACCATCAGGCACAATCCCATTGATGATTCCATCATCATCGACCCCTTCGGGGCCTGTCCATGCTCAGTTCCTTTACCAAATGATGTCATAGCCTTTTCAGAAACTACTGCTACAATCATTTCTGCTTCTGTTGGCACCCTCAGTTGTGCCGTCATTCATGTAATCATCAATGTTTCAGTTCTCGGTCCCTATCATCGAGCGGGGGATTAAATGACCTCCATTGACATTCCTCCTCCATTACCACTTTCTCCCATTGACCCTCTACCAATGTCAGTAGATGTTGACAATGAATGGGAATATAATCCAGAATACATGGAAGAGGAGAAGGAGGCTATGGATAAAGAAGGGGAGGTAATACATGTAGTAGGCTCAATTTCTACTCCATCTCATCCTGCTCAGAGGAGAGTGTGAAAAACACTCCAAGATCTCCATCTAAGGATGTTTCATTTCAAGCCTTCCTTAAACAGTTACAGGCTAAACTGGGCTTTCGGCAGAGGTGGAAGATTCCTCCAAGAAAAATATCTATGAATTCTTGGAGATGTCTGCCTCCCCTATGGTAACAGCTCCTCCTGTGCATTCTACATTGGGGGCTGCCACCTTGGCCTCCTGGCATAGGCCCTCTCAATTGTCAGTGGTTCCAATAAAGGCTGATAAACAATATCCAGCCCCCACAGCAAAGCTACATTATTCATTTCAGTCTGAAACAGATTCAGTAGTGATTATGGCTGCTCATGATAGAGCAAAGGCATACCAGCACATGAGTCCCCTTCCTTCTGATAAGGAGACAAGGAAGTTGAATGTGATGGGAAAGAGGACTTTTGCCTCTGGTTTTCTTGAGCTAAGGACTGTAAATTATCAGGCTTAAATGATAAAATGTCAGAAGTGAAAGGGGAAGACTATGGCCTTCCTAGCAGATACTGTAAACTGCCGGAGGGCCATGACAAAATATTGGTCCAGCAGACTACTGGTAATGAATAGGATGCCAGAGAGCACTTGCTCAGGTCTGCCAATGACACCTCAAATGCTGCTGCCAGGGCTGCTGCCTCTGGGATTTGACTTCTCCGGCACTCTTGGATAAGGGTGGCTGGTTTTGTCTCTGATGTACAACTATCAGTGTTGAATGCTCCCTTTAGAGGTAAACAATTATTTGACAATGATGTAGAAAATGCATTGAGGGATTTACAGTCCTCAAAAATGACTTTAAGGTCCCTACATACTTTGACCCCTAAACCCTGGGGAAGGGATAGAGGTTCCTTTCAAAGGTTTTATGCCCAACCAGGCTGTGGCTATTTGAGAGGCCCAGATGTGGTTCCCAGAAACCTGAGCTATCCTGTTTCCAAGCTGCAAACCTGCCTCCTGACGCCTATGCCAGACTCACAAAAGGTCAGACCATTACAAGCACCCCCTCCACTTCTGGCACTTTCTGATTCCCCTTCCTCTGACCTTACTGCCTCAGGAAGTTTTGGTAGGAGACTGCACCTCCTCCTTCATACAAAAGTGGAGGGAGATAACAACAGATGCTTGGGTCCTGGAGGTGATTCTGCAAGGACATGCCCTAGAGCTCCTTACAGTTCCTCCAGTGGACCCCCCCCACTGCCCAATGGATATCCTCCAAGGCATCTTGCTCTTCTGATGGAGAAGATTTAAGCCCTCCCCTTCAAGAAGATTGTGGAACCTGTCCTGGTTTCAGAACAAAACCAAGGATATTATTTCTGGTACTTTCTGGTCCAAAAATGGATCAGGGATCTAAGGCTGTATTAGACCTTCAAGGACTGAATCTACTCATTGAATACAAAACGTTTTGAATGGTCTATCTGCAGTCCCTGCATCCCCTCTTAGGAAAGAAGGATTGGATAGTTGCTCTGGACATGAAGGAGGCACACCTTTATGTCAAGATCCGAAAGTAACACAGAAAATACCTACTTTCATGCTCCAAGGCTCACACTACCGATTTCATGTCTTGCCCTTTGGCTTATGCTCTGCACTGCATGCATTTACCAACTTTTTTTCACAGTGGCAGCTGCCTTCCATAGGGAGGGCCTCTATGTCTTCCTTTACATAGATGACTGAATTTTGAAAGCCCCATCTCAGGAAGCCATAGTCTACACACTATTTTGGACCCAACAATTGTTTGATGAACTGAGTATGCTGATCAATGAACCAAAGTCGGTCCTTACCCCTTGCCAGAGGCTCCAATACATAGGGGCAGCTCTGGACACTGGACTGGGCCAGGCATTTCTGCCATCTGACCGTGCTACAGCACTGGTGGCCCAGGCACATATGGTATCATCCAGTGACTATTTCTCAGCCAGATATCTTCTAAATTTACTCTACCTGATAGCAACTGTGCAATACTAACCATCCTGCTAGCTCACTTCTGCATGAGGATCCCACAATGGTTCCTCAAGATACAATGGGCACAATAGTCAGACATGCTGGAGTGTCTGTCACAAATGACTCTCCATCAATCCCTGCTCTGGTGGATGAACCACTCCAACCTAGAGATGGGGTCCCCATTCCTCTGGCAATACCCCCTCCTGGTGATGCCACAGATGTCTTGGGTTTGGGATGGGTTGTCTGTCTGGGCCCCTTCAGAACTCAGGTCCAATGGACCCATTGGATACAGTTCTGAACAGTAACACTCTGAAAATGAGGGCTGTTCTGTGTGGCCTACAGGCCTCCGTCACCCTCTTTCTGGGGACCCAGCTGCTGATATGTATCAACAATATTTCAGTGACGTACTACAAGAACTGACAGGGCAGAGTGCAATTGTACACCCTCTGCAGAGAGGTACAGAGAGTTTGGTACGTGTGGTGGGATGCAACATATTTTTTTCAGCAGTGGTGCTGCCTGGTACCTTGAATGAACTGGCAGATTGCCACAGTTGAGCCTGTGTGCAGTGCCATGAATGGGAACTCTCAGACTCCATTGTGAATAACCTTTTCGAAAAAGTGGGTCACATGTTCATAGATCTGTTTGTATCTCCATACAACACAAAACTGCTGTGTTTCTACTCACTCACTCATAGAAATATAGAAACATTGACTCTGATGGCAGATAAGGGCCCCTTGGCCCACCCAATCTGCCTAATTTATATATGTATGTATGTCTTTATTTCTTATTCTGTCTTGATTCTTGCTGTAGGCCCACTTGATCTACAGTGCTGTATCTCTCCTTCCACCCCAACTATTCCTAGTGCCTATCCCAGGCATTTTTGAACTCCACCACTGTTGTTGCCCCCACTGCCTCAGCAGGAAGGCTGTTCAGGAATCCACCACTCTCTCTGTAAAGATATATTCCTTCACATCTGTCCTGAACCTACCCCCTCCAGTTTCGTAGCATGTTCTCCTAGTCTACAGCACCTTTTTTTCTGAAAAATACTCCCTTCCTGTACCTTAACCCCTGTGAGGTATTTAAAGGTCTCTATTATATCCCCTCTCTCCCACCTCTCCTCCAGGGTATACAAATTGAGCTCCATTAGCTTCTCCTCACAGAACATTTGATGCAGACCATACAGATCATACAGTTCTCAAATGGTGCTTGCCATCGGTGTGTAAATTGTGAACATCCACTGACATTAGCTAACTGCCACTAAAGATGGAACAATAACAGAATGCACACCAGTGCTTGAAAAAAAATGCCTTCTATGGAAAACACAGGCTTTCATGTTGTCCTTTAAAGGGTTTTGCTTGTATAGCTGCACTTAGTGAGGTTGCAAAAAATGATGGATATGCCCACATATTATGAGGTTAAGGGACAATTACTAAAAAGGGCAGGGCAGATACTGTGAACATGCATGGAGTTCCTCACACACTGTTACTCCCTCAAACAGAGTCACTGTCTTTGTTTATGGATGCATGAAATTTCTTGTTGAGGCACAGTGTAAATGGACACTGTACTGTAGAAGCAAGACCTCCAAAAGTGGACCAGACTTCTACTGGCCTTAAACTTGAGAGGACAGCTCAAGAGCCATTTTGTGAACCTACATTTTGAACTGCTGACATTTCCATTATAAAGAGATACAGCACCATGTAAAGGTCAATGAGCTTTTTAGCCAAAGATAATCATGCAGGGACTTTCCTTATAAATTGTACAAAATAAGCTGTTTAGAAAATAAACCCTAAAAGTATACTTTAAAATTAGATTTCTAAACAACCTCGTGAGTGAGGTGATGACCGCATACAACCTTCACAGAGCTTCAACAAACCTTCCCAGAACAATTTATCTAATAACCAGTGATCACCTGCATATAGAAGAAGACTCAGCATTTATATAGTGCTTTTCATACCCAATGTATCCCAAAGCACTTTACAAGCAATGCTAGACTGGTATGGCAGCCATATCACACATCAACACCCACATGCAGCCTGGACAATTGCACGAACTGGTTTTATACGAAGGGTAATACTGGTCAGGACACCGGAACTATCCCCTACTCTTTGTGAAGAATGCCTTGGGATCTTTTACTTCCACCTGGACAGCACCAGGATGGGTTGTTGGGGCCCTTATTTTAACATCTCATCTGAAGAACGGCGCACCTCAACACTGCAACCCCCCACCAATCCTGGTGTGGGATGAGAACCCACAACCTTCAGGTCCAGAGGCAGATGTGCTATCAACTGATCCACAGTGACACCTATATAAACTTTAGTCAGATGATATTGAAGATATTCTCAAAGATTGTTAAAACTGTCATCACAGTTTGAAATAAAGAAGCCATAGATCAGTGCAAATCCAGGGCAGAACAGGCAGCGTGAGTAGAGCTTGCCACTCAGCCAGCTTTAATAGCCTTTGACTAATAAAAAGCATACAACGTTCAGCCAGCTTTTCTTGTCAACTAAATATCTACTTTATCAGACTGCATACCCGAATTGAGTCAGGAACATAAATTATATGTGCATGCATCTACTAACTTTGAGCTCATTCCTTTTTTTTGTTAATTATTTTTATAAGTTCATTCTTAGAAAGGCTTTTAGTTTGTAACTGAGAAGTATCCCAGTCCACTCCAGCATCTAGAGAGAGTGGAGTAATTGAGCTTGTGAGTTATTGAACTGTCCAGGTTTGGACCATTGACCCCCAGGAGGAGGCACAAATTTACATGTGGTGACATCTCAGGAAGGCACTGCCATCCCCAAGCTTGCATACAAGCATTGACAAGTGAAGAGCTAACACACTGATGGAAGATACTGGCCAAAGAAACCAGAGAAGTATAGAATAACTCAGACCCTCTGATATCTCCTCATACAGACTCTAAAAGGACATTATTATACAAGATAGCCCTCATATATAAAAGAAATTAATAAATGTGGATTAAACAGCCAATTTCGTGAGCCAATTGTAAATGCAGGAACTGTACCAAAAAACAATATTTAAGTTACATTTATAACTTAGGAGCTAGTGAAAATAGAACTCACATATCAGAAAGGGCTTTCAGAAAGTTTCAGGGTGCTACTTTGAATCTTTGAATATTCTCTATGAAAAAGGGAAGTGAAGGTGTTCTGTTGGTATGAAATATCCTAACCACCTAATATGTGTCAGTAGAAATATTCATAATCATAGCATACAAGTTTTTCTAAAGTTTATCTTTTATGTTTAAACGCCATGTGAGATTATTAATAAAGCCTTCTGATCAAATTCTAACTAGTATTAGTTACACTGTGTCCTGTAAAATACTTTTGTAGCCAATTGCTAGTGATGTTAAAAGAAGCAGCTTACAACTCTAAAGAAGTATTTGATTTAGTAAATCATTTTACACTGGTGGTCACCACAGCACTTGCATGCCACAGAATACATGCAGAATCATATCCAAAAGCTACAAAGTCCAGATTGTCCTTCAAATTCTTCATGTTATGGGGAACTTCCATCTGTAAAGCACCACACCAAAATGTGGGGCTGCTCCTGAATTGTAACTTTTGGGTGTGTGTGTGTGTGTGTGTGTGTGTGTGTGTGTGTGTATATATATATATATATATATATATATATATATATATATATATATATATATATATATATATATAATATATATATATATATATATATATATGTGTGTGTGTGTGTATGTACATATATATATATATATATATATATATATATATAGGGATACACAATGGTGAGATGTCAGATAAATGATTTATCTACACAAGTGCTGTTTGACCTCAGGTAACTTCACGAGTGGCATAAGCCACGAGTGAGGTGTCCGAGGTCAAACAGTACAAGTGTAGATAAAACATTTATCTGACAGCTCACCATTGTATATTTCATTTATGCAATAGGGATGCTTCTTATCAGTGTGGGAACATTTGATTTTGACTGTTTATCTTTTTTTTTTAAATGATCATTTCTGGGACTTTTGGTTAACTTTTCTGGTGTATGTCCGCCTAGCGGGGTAGTTGCTATTAAATGAAACACCACTCATTTTGTAGAGAACTTCTTGCTGAACAAATGTCATGGTGACAGTATCATGCTACCTTTTTTGTTTTAAAGTTATTCGCATTTGTTTGATGAAAAAGTGAAACAAAAATTTAATTTTATGCTGTTTTTTGCTAATTATAAAAAAACTAAAAGGTATTCGTTAATGAAATGCCACTCATTTTGTAGATATTTTTGTGCTGAACATTTTTTGTGCTCATAGTACCATGCTCTCATTTTTAGTTTTAAAGTGATTCACATTTGTTTGTCGAAAAAGTGAAAAGAAAATGGAATTTTATGCTGTTTTTTGCTAATTATGAAAAAACTAAAAGGTATCTATGAATGAAACACCACTCATTTTGTAGATATTTTTGTGCTGAACATTTTTCGTGCTCACAGTACCATGTTATCATTTTTCATTTTAAAGTTATTTATATTTGTTTGTCTGAAAAGTGAAAAGAAAATAGGATGTTTTGCTGTTTTTTACTAATTATAAAAAAAACTAAAAGGTATCTATAAATGAAACACCACTCATTTAGTAGATATTTTTGTCCTGAACATTTTTCGTGCTCACAGTACTATGCTATCGTTTTTCGTTTTAAAGTTATTCACATTTGTTTGTCAAAAAAGTGAACAAAAAAGCATTGATTGACAGTTTGCTTTTATCCCACATATGTGGGATAAATCTAGGGTGGTTAGATTTATCCCACATATGTGGAAATAAATGGATTTATTCAATGGCTTTTGGTCTCACACCTATTGCATAAATATGTATGTATATATATATATATATATATATATATATATGTGTGTGTGTATACATCTGCAAAACACTCCATTAATGTATCAGTTAGGTTGATTCCACAGCAACAAAGTCTGGAAATTGATGTTAGGATTAACAGCCCTACCCCCATCCCACCCACCCGGCCCCACTATCCACAGACCAACAGTTGCCAGGGTGTGCCTTGGGGTTGTCAGCCCTAACTCTCACACAATGTTATCTTATGGTAAAATCTGCACCTTCATACTGTTGTAACTCTGGAACCGGTGTAAATGTTCTCAGTAAACCAGCAAAAGCCACATCTGTGTGGCAAGGAGTTGTCACTCTGCAAATTTCAGCACAAAATTCCTAACCATTATCTTGCTATGAAGTGGCAAAGAAATTGGGCTTTTGGGGTTGTTATACTGTGGTAATTTTGTGAAAGTTCCACATAATTTCATGAAAGTCCCATTGGTTTACATTGGGGAGGTTTCGTGAATGTTCCGCAGACTTTTGAGAAAGAAACATGGAGTTTCGTGAAAGTATCATTGGTTTACATGCGGGAGTTTTGTAAAAGCTCCACATACTGTCATGAAAGAACACCAAAGTTTCACAAAATTACCATTGGTTTACATGTGGTACTTTCGCAAAAGTCCCACATATAAACCAAGGGTACTTTTGCAAAAGCTTTTGAGAAAAACATATACAGTATTTGTTTCCCATTGGCTGTAATGGGAAACTTTAAACATTTAGAACTTTTATATGTATTAATATTTGTTCACCAAACCTTAAAAAGGCACTTCCCTGTCTCAGTCCCCATATACCTTGAACATTTCACAGCAGATGGACAAATCATTTGTACTGTGGAGTCGAGCAAAGAATTCTCAGAAACAGAGGTTTTCTCACTTTTTTCACACTCCACAGCTTCACAACCACAAATCTGAAAATAACAATGCCAGCAGACTGTGCAAGCAAAATTTCAGGCAAATCATAAAAATATTTTGCAATAATTTTCCTTCTTTTTGAGAAAGTGAACTGTTACTCATATGGTATCCATAGATGGGAGCACGGGCCTTCAGGGCCCTGCGCTCCCACCCACCCATGAGTGTAGAGGCATAGCATGGCAGGGACCAGTGCTCCCAGTTTACTATTAATAGTATGCATAGGTGGGAGTGCAGGCCCTCTGGGCTCTGCACTCCCACTTACCCACAAGTACAGACACATAGCACAGGGCTACAGGCATTACAAGTAACCCATGTAATGCTTATTTGGCAATATCTCAGCAACCCTAGCAACTGTGGAAAAAAATGAATTCACAGTTGTATTTATGACCTAGCCACCTCCATGCATGCTTAGCACAGCTTAGCAAAAAATCAGTATCTTGAACCGTTTTTGAGAAATAGGCTCTGAAAGGTGCCATAGACACCACAATGTTATCCTATGGTAAAATTTGCAACTTCAGACTGCTGTAACTCTGGAACCAGTGTGAATTAGTTCAACAAACCAATAAAATGTACATCTGTGGAGAAAGGACTTGCCACCCTGCAAATTTCATCACAAAAGTGCTAACCATTGGCTTGCTATGAAGTGGCAAAGAAAGCGATGTTTTGGGGTGTTGAACTGCAGAACTTTCACAGAACATCCATGGAATTTTGTGAAAGTCCCATTGGTTTATATGCGGGGACTTTCAGGGAAGTTCTGCAGGTACTTGCATGAAAGTTCCGCCATTGTAGATGCATGACTTTCATGCAAGTACACACAAAACTTTTGCGAAAGTCCGTGGAACTTGATAAGATGGTGTAAAAACTTTAAAACTGTATTTCTGAGCATCCTGGTGAAAAACGAATGCCAGGGTCGTGTACCTAGGGCCCTTTTTAGGTAAGCACAAGTGTTGGTGTTTACCTAGGGGCAGTATGTTTTGAATTGTAATGTTTTTTGTGCCTTGCTAACTGAAAACAAGATGGCGGATTTGAGAAATTACCAAACCCATTTGCAAAAGTTAAAAGTACTTTTGCAAAAGTAAAATGTGTTTTTGAGCTTGACGTATACTTTTTTCCCATAGGCTATATTGGGAAACTTTTAACTTTATTAACTTTTGAACAGATTAATATGTTTTCACCAAACATTGAAAAGGCACTTCCTTGATCCAGTCCCCATGTTCCCTGAAAATGTTGGACCAAACAGACAAACTATTGGGGCTGTAGAGACAAGGAAAGAATTTGCTAAAAATGGCCCAAAAAGTGTTGTTTTGCACTTTCTTTGGCGCAGTGCAGCTCTGCAACTGCATATCCAACCAGCACAAAACTTGCCAGATCCAGAGATATAAGGTCACAGATCGTGCATGCAACATTTCAGGCAAATCGGTCAAGCAGTTGCAAAGTTATTAAAGTGCAAAGATCTGGGCTTAACATATAAGTGGCCATGAAACCCCAACCCTAACTACAGTATATGTGCACTACTATATATATATATATATATATATATATTAGATATATATATTTTACTTTGTTGCTGTAGGCTTTAATTTTACCTGCTTGGTCTTGTCATCCCACACCCTCATGTTTTGCCAACAGAGTCACTCAGCAGCATCCTCAAATCCTCTGCAGCTGATGTAATTGATGAGGAGTAGATGTAATAGACTCAATTACCCTGAATTCATTTCTGAGCTTTCTAATGCTCTGATATATTACTCATGATTCCCACAGTTTACCCAAGGTTATGTACAGGTCATGTTACTAGAGTATAGTGGGGCCAGTGACCAATGTATAAGAACTTTAGAAAGTTCAAAGTTAGAGTATGTTAGAGCTATTTGAATTTCCACAACTGTCCCCTCCAGTCACTGAGAGTTCTGGGATGCTGCCTGAGTAGCTCTATTGACAGCAGACCACATAAAGATAAATCAGGAACAAAGTAAACATAAATATCTAATTTTGCATGAAAAGTGTTACTCTGGGGCAGCCACACACTTTGCTGTGGGATTTTATTGATAGATGTTCCCCCTTAAATGGTTTATACCTTAAATTACCTCCCTTGCAGTTGTACGTATCATGTCAGTAATACAGTAGTTCAAATCAACAGTGACTAATAGTAACAGCAGAACATGGTACAAAGCCTTTGGACTAGAGCTGTGCAGAATATCTGTGGAATTATCATTTGGATTTCGTGGAATGTCATAGGATGTGTGTGAGAATTCTGCAGAATTTCTCAAAATTTTAAATTTCAGTTATTTTGGATTTGTTTTCAAAATATGTATTCAAATGAGACCTAATTTGGCAGGTACATACGAATGGTTTTCATATGTGTAAGAAATTTCAGAGTCCTAGGTTGAAAGAGACCTGAGTCATGGGTGGCCAAACATTTAATCAAAATGTAATTTTTAGTTATTTCTATATAATTTTAAAATTTCATTTCCAAATTTCTCCACAGTTTCAGGATGAAGAGAAACTTGCAACATGGGTATGTGAACCAAGTCTTGTACTTTAAAGGAGGCTTTGCTATATATAGTCAAATATTTTGCCAAAACTTTGATTTTAGTTATTTTAGTATAATTTTGTAAGTGTTCATCAAAATATTGTAACATTTTGTAGGAATATGGGCTATTATGACATTTACATACAGAATGTACCTAGTTTCAGATTTCTAGCTCCAAGTGTGCCTGACTTCTATGCAGACAAAAATGTTCATGAAATTTTCCACAGAAAATAAAATGACAGACTTTGAGCACCCATCATTCTGGGACACTGCATCTTTATGTTATGATATTTGGCTCAACACTACATAGAAACATAGACTTTGATGGCAGATAAGGACCGCTTGGTCCACCTAGTCTGCCCATTTCCCTTCCTACAGGATACACTGCAGATCCTATTTAACCAACAGCCTATTTCTTCCTACCCCCCCCCAAAGAATTGCCTTATGTCTATCCCATGCATTCTTGAATTCTCCCACAGATTTAGACCCCACAACCTCCTCAGGGGAAGGCTGTTCCATGCGTCCACTACCCTTTCTGTGAAAAAATACTTCCTCACATTGCCCCTGAGCTGCTCCCCCTCTATATTCAAATTGTGCCTCCTTGTTCCTGCACATCTCTTTTTCTGAAAGATGCTACCCTGTTGGACTTTGTTGATTCTACTGAGGTACTTAAAAGTTTCCATCATGTCCCCCCTCTCCCTCCTTTCCTCAAGGGTATACATATTAAGCTCCTTTAGCCTCTCCTCATATTGCTTCTCTTACAGACCCTGCACCATTTAGTTGCCCTCCTCTGGACTGCCTCCATCCTGTCTATGTCTCTGTAGAGATGGGGTCTCCAAAACTGGATGCAGTACTCCAGATGGGGTCTCACCAACTGTCTGTACAGAGGGATAACAACTTCATGTTTTCTGCTGATGATGCCTCTCCCTATACATCCCAGTATCCCCCCAGCCCTCCTTACTGCCTTCTCACATTGCTTGCTAATCTTAAGGTCATCTGATATGATTACCACCAGGTCCCTTTCCTTTTTGTTGTTGTTACTACCCCAAGTGTGTAATCTTCCCCTGGGTTTTTATTTCCCAGGTGCATTACTTTGCACTTCTTTGCATTGAATCCAAGCTGCCATACTTCTGACCATTCCTCCAACCTTATCAAGTCTCTTCTCGTCCTTTCCATGCCTCCTTGTGTATCAACCCTGTTGCAGATCTTTGTGTCATCTGCAAAGAGGCATACTTTTCCTTCCAGTCTCTCAGTAATGTCACTTATAAAGACATTATAAAGGGCTGGATCCAGTATTGAACCCTGCAGTACCCCACTAGTAACCCCTCTTTCTTCAGAGTGAACTCCATTTACAATTACCTTCCGTGTCATTTTGTTCAGCAAGTGTTTTACCCAGGCTACCACCCTGGGATCCACTCCCAGGCTAGTTAATTTGATTATTAATCTTTTGTGTGGGACTGCGTCAAATGCCTAGCTAAAGTCTATGTAGGCCATGTCCACAGCCCCTCCCTGGTCTACTACTTTGTTCACCCAGTCAAAGAAATCAATTAGATTCATCTGACATGATCTTCCTGCTGTGAACCCATGCTGCCTTGGGTCCTGTGCCCCACTGGCCTCTAGGTACTTAACAGTTCTTTCCTTCAGAAGTGATTCCATCACTTTCCCTACCACAGAGGTCAAACTGACAGATCTGTAGTTTCCTGCCTCTGTCTTGCTCCTACTTTTGTGAAGGAGAATCACATCCACCTTCCTCCAGTCCTCAGGTACACACCATCCTCCCATGATTTGTTAAAAGGGTAGTCAGTGGTGTCACTAGTTCTCCCTTAATTCTTTTTAGAATTCTGGGGTGAATTCAAATCAGGCCCATTGCTTTGTCCACCTTCAGTTTTCAGAGTTCTTTCAGAACCCTTTCTTCTGTGAAAGGACTGGGATAGACCCCTATCCACAGTGCTTCTGTTAATTAAATTAGGCACCTCCCCCTCCTCCTTTTTTGTGAATGCTGAGCAGAAGTATTCGTTCAGTATCCTTGCTTTTTCACTGTCCCTCTCTGCCCACCCACCGTCTGTTCTATTCAGCCTCACTATCCCTCCCTTTCTCTTTCTACGCTCCCTGATGTACCTATAAAAGGCTTTATCCCCCTTCTTAACAGGGTTACCCATGAAAACGGCGACTATAAATGAGCGACAGCAAATTAGCGACTGAATAATCGTGACTGCTGTATCAGCGACCAGCACAATTGAGCGAATATACAATTTTGGCGACCTCACATTGCAAGTTAATTGTCATAATAGCGATTACCCAAATTCAGCGACCCTGTTAACAGTTTAAAGTTTGGGAGATCATGGTTACCCCCCAGTGCATGCAAGCAGACACACACACACACACACTTTCATTTCAAAATTAATCACTCTCTCTTGGACTGTTTTAGTTAAATGGGTTTTTAATTCATGTGGCATCTGGTTAAGTGTGCTCGGACACAGTTTCTACAACATGATAGAGAAAGAGAGAGCAAGCTCATAGCTGTCCCTCCCATTTACGAGTCCGATTTATCCTCCCTTGTTTAGTACTTGTGAGAGGGACAAGAGGGTGGGCCCGAACCAGATCACACAGCATGTCTCGCCTTTCGTACTGGAGCCTGGAGGAAATCATAGCTGTTGGTTGTCAGTTACATCGCAGATATTAAAAAAAAAGAATGAAAAGAATTTCAGTTGGGACACCTCTCATGCTCTTTGGTGAGTTAATTATTTAGAAATTGAGGTGCTCGGCATTGTATTAAAAAGGAAAAGTGAGCGGCGGGGGGTGGGCAGGATGGGATGAGAACCATAGTTTCAAAATAACTGGCATGGTTTCACTGTCTATCAGCGGCTCTGTAAGGGGTGATTGAGGTTCCTCAATGAGCTTGCAGTTTATATCGATATGTAATGTATGCACTGCATGAAAAAATTATTGTGAGGCTTACAGGCGTTGGGTAACTTCATGACTAGTGGGAAAAAAATTGATTCATGTGGGCATATTGGGTATTGATACCTTTAAGAGTTAGGCTAATGCATTGTGGGATCCATGAAACAGGAAGTAATACTAATCATAATATATCAAAAGATATCAAAACTATCAGAAGAGCAGCTTACTACCCACAGACTCCATAAATAGTAAGTAAACCATGACTGAATGCAGAGTGCTATTATTACACGGTAGCTGAGATTGTGGGGTGCTGAAATTTGTGCACGCTATTAATGCAGTCACTGAAAAGGAGGTGCTCAAATTGTAGTCGCGATTTTATAATCGCGATTTTCACATGGAACCTCTTAACAGAGTTGGCTATCTTTTCCTCAGTTTGGGCCTTTGTTATTCTGACTTCCCTTCCTGCTTCCTTCTGCCTTAACTGGTACAGTTCTCTGTACAGTTCTCTGCCCTGCTCTTTCTATGTTTCCTTATACTTCCTAAATGCTATCTTTTTCTCCCTAACCTTCCTCGCCATCTCTTTTGGGAACCATAGTGACTTTTTCTTTCATTTTGATTTGTTTATTTGCTTCACACAAAGGATTGTTGCCTCGGTGATGCCAGTTGTGATGTTTCCCCATTGTTGCTCCACCCCTCCTTCTAGCCTGTTTGCTAGTGCTTTTCTAAGGCACTCTCCCATCTTGCCAAAGTCAGCCCTCCTGAAGTCCAGTACCCTCATTTTTTTATGGCTTGACTCTATAGCTGAGTTTATTGTAAACCACACTGTTTTTTCCCAGATGGCTACCCATTTCTAGATCTGAGATCCTCTCACTGTCCCCATTTGAGAGTGCGAGGTCTAAGATTGCTCCCTCACTAGTGGGTTCCAAAACTAGCTGTCTGAGGCATGCCACCTGAAGGGCATTGAGATTGGCCCTGCTCTTGGATGTGGCTGCAGCAAAGGTGCTCCAGTTAACATCTGGCATATTCAGGTCCCACATCAACAGTATCTCCCCTTTCTCTGCCATCCTAAAGATGCCTTCTATCATATCCTTGTCCATTCCCTCCCCCTGACATGAGGGTCTGTATACAACCCCTATGAGGATTGTGGTGCCATTTCCAGTCTCTAAGGTAACCCACAGTGCCGCCTCTCCTCTGTGCTTACTCTTTTGTTCTGTTGCTTTTATCCCTTACCTTACATAGAGAGTGACTCCTCCCCCTCTTCTCTCCTCCCTGTATCTCCTGTAGGTTGTGTACCCTGGTATGTTAACATCCCAATCATGGTTCTCTATGTACCATGTTTCTGTGACTGCTATGATATCCAGGCATCCCTCTTCCATCAAGGCCACCAGTTTAGGGAGCTTGTTGCCCAGACTATGGGCATTGGTTCTCATTACCCTCCATTTCTTGATGGCCTTACCCCTTTTTGCCCCATCCCTGTCCTTATTGCCTTTGTTATTTTCTCCATATACCCCTGCCCTTCTCCCTATCGACATCTCTATCTTGGTGTTTACCTCACTTACTACCCTGATTTTTTAGGAGGGGCTAGGATTTCCCTGCTCTTCTCCAGTGTCTCCCCCTTGGCTTGTTTAAATGCTTGCCAATGAAGCATTTAAACCTATCACCTAGGATCCTGGTTTCCCTCCTGGACAGATGCAGACCATCACCCCAGTATAGGCCTGCATCACTCCAGGTGGACCCCCAGTCCTCAATGAAGCCAAATCCCTGAGCTCTGCACCAGTTTTTCAACCACTGATTGAATCCCATGGTGTGGAGCACCCTAGCCTCACCCATGCCAGAAACAGGCAGCACCTCCAAGAAGGTTACTGTGCGTGCTACTTGTCTAAGGCACCTCCCCAACTTCACAAACTCTTCCTGCACTGCTCTTATCCCTTTCTTAGCCAGGTGATTTGTCCCTAGGTGGACAATGACATCCAGCTCCCTCCCCATGCAGCTGCTCTGGCAATCCTAGAACGTCTATCAACAAGTAGTCATGCCAAATGTCAAATCTCTAGCTTAATAGAAGGCTATGTTATGACCAAATTAATACATTTCAAAAATTCCACATAATTTTGCCAAATTTTACATTTCAGTTATTTTGGTCTAGTTTTCAAAGTGCACATGCAAATGATACCAAATTTGTAAGGTATAAGGTACTAATGGCTTTTATACATGTACCGAATTTCAAAGTCCTAGACTGAAGAGAAGGGAGTTGTGGTGGCCACCCATTTAATCAAAATTTAATTTTCAGTTATTTCCTTCTAATTTTAAAATATTTTATCCAAATTTCTCCACAGTGTCAGGAGTTAGCAAAATATGCAGCATGGGAATGTACACTAAGTTTTAAGTCTGAAGCTTTAAAGGGGGCTGTGCTACAGGTAGCTTAACATTTTGCCAACATTTAGATTTTAGTTATTTTAGTATAAGTTTGAAAGTGTTTATCAAAATGCTACAAAATGTTGCAGGTATATGGGTTATCTCTCTCTATATATAAATACCTAGTTTCAGCTTTCTAGCCACAAAGGTGCCTGAGTTATATGCAGATAAAAAGTTTCATGAAATGTCCCACAAAAAATAAAATGACAGATATGAGCATTTATAATTCTGAGACAATGCTTTCTAATGTCACGACATTTAACAAATTGTTAGAGACCATATCAACAAGTAAGCATACTAAATTGCAGATCTATAGACAGCTGAGTTATGACCAAATTAATACATTTCAAAAAGTCCACAAAATTCCAAAGAATTTCAAGGAATTCTGTCATAATTCTGCAAATTCAGAATGTTTTCATTCTGCACAGCTCTATTTGGGACCCAATCTACTGTAGTTCATAATTCTTAAACTTAAAGCTGAAATGTGTATTTGTCTGGAAGCCAGTCAATACCACAAAGCAATATGAGCGTGGTAAAAACTGTGCAGCAAAATCAGCACAGGAGAAAAGAGCTACTGGGGAATTATAGCATTTGCATAACAGCGCTATACTGGTAGCTCTTGTCATTCAGGCTGAGCACTCTAACATTGCTGTCGAGCGCTAAGTGAGCAAGCTGATACTATGGCTTAGTGGTTAGTGAGACAAGCAGTGAGTGCAAGAGTAGGAGTCAACCCATGTTTGAATCTGCCTTCAGCTGGTATTTTTATTTTTCATGGTGTTTGGTGTGACTTGAAGGATATATATTTAGAAACTGGGGGGTGTGAGGGGCCAAGGACCCCGACTAAACATGTTTAACACTCATCCCCACCCCACCCTCATCAACTTGGACCCATTTTCAAATTTGCCTTCAGCTGGTATTTGTATTTTGTTGTGGTGTTTTGTGTGACTTGGAGGATGTATATTTAGAAACCAGGGAGTGTGGGGGAAGGGTAAAGCCCACCGAATAAACATGTTTAACACTCATCCCCCCATCAACTTATGTTTCCCATGCAGACCCCCCTAACATTGACCCACCACTGGTTTCACCTCTGTCTCTGTGGTTGCTGTTTTTCATCAGCACTGTTATGATCTTCACTGTATTCCCTGTGTGGATATTGACTGCACTCTAATTATTAGAGGTTTTTGACCTGAACCTAGTTGTCTATACAGATCTTCTTTTAGTAATGTAAAAATTGTCACAGAGATAGCCCTTTACATTGTATAGCATACTACTGTTTTGTTACTTAGACATGTTAAGTACTGCAATATTTTTTCAGCAAACAAAACATTGGTACATACTTAGATAAATGATATTCTTTGTTTATTATAAAACAGGCCATTCATAATAATAATAATAATACATTTCACACATTTTACATTTGTAAGTATATTTATTACTCTGTAAATTTATTTACTGTTATAGCAGCTGTAAGGCCTATTTGTTTTTCATTTTCTGCTCCCAATGAACTTTATTTATTAATTTATTTCTTGTTGCATTGTAATTATGACATTTTGATGTATTCTATTTTTATTGTTTGTTTTAGAAAAGACATTTGGGTTGAACAAATAAACATGAATTGAACTAATGGTAATTCTTATGACTGGTCACTTCAAATAAACTGATCGATACCATAGCCTCTGGTATTTTTATAGTATCCCTCATGTTCGGGCAAACTTCTGCATGTGAGCATGAAATGTGTGCAAAAAAAAAAAACAGTTTCATTTTTCTTCTTGTTTATTCACTAAAATAAAAATTGTTAAATAGACTGCTGTAATTATAAATGCATAAATAGAATAATAGATAGATAAGTGTGTATTACATAGAGAATAAAGTATGGGTTGGGGAGTGTAACGAGATTTTACACACACCCGAGTTGTGGGATGCTGAATAAACCCCGAGGGCGAAGCGCGAGAGGATTGTGAAAAGCATCCCACAACGAGGGTGTGTGTAAAATCAAGTTTGACACACACCCTGACCCATTTTTTATTTTATATAATTGCTGGGTTTCCCTTTTTCACCTCAGCAATGATATATAATAAAGAGCTTCCAGCGATTCCGCGGTTTTTGTCTGGTGACGATTTGAATAGGCAAATTTAAAAAGTTCTTTTTTTTGTCCTGGTTTTCGAGGGTTTCACTGTGTATGGGAAAAAAAATAAAACAACTTACCACCAAGTTCTTCTGGCGGTGCTGTTTCAAATTGGGAGAGATGGAAACGGTGAGCGGTCATGAGTGGTGGCACTGCTGCGTGAGCATGCGCACAGCAAGAGAAACTGTATGCGTGTTTGCCGTTATAAACACTCCTTTATAACAGCAAATTACACCATGGTTTCCCTATGGGAAAAAGGTGAAGTCAGTTATTATAAGACAGTAATACCATCTCGAGGTTTTGGGGACATGGAACCTCAAGAGCGAAGCTCAAGAGGTCCTAAAGTCTCCAAAACCTTGAGATGGTATTATTGCCTTGTAAAACACTTGTCTTTGTTATTTTTTGTAATATATGGATCCATTGATAATACTAGAATTGGAGATGACCTTTGAACTGTAGTATTTTCAGCAGAAACGATAACATTAACATTTTTCAGGACAGTATTATTGAGAGTAGTGATGTATTACTGGGGAAATTTTGTATAATTTAGTATGATATTATTGAGGCTTATCCATATATTACTAAGACATTATTATCAGGTAATAACATATACACACATGTACGTGCACACATATGCACACACACTGTACTGAATTTTGGGGAATATAACACCTTGACTGATGAATTAAGCAGTTAAGAAGAGTGCCTTCATGCATCAGCCACCCAGGGTTAAGACAGGATAGGGAGGATGGTGGAGAAGGAGCATGGGGAGCTGGGTGCTGGTACACCTGGGTACCAATGATCAGGCAAACCAGTTAGTGGAAGAGGTGAAGCAGAACTTCCAAAGACTGGGAACAGACTGGTGACACAAACAGCCTCCCTGGCCTTTTCTAAAGTTTACCCTTTGTGGGGCAGGGAGGGGAAGCAGGATAGAATAAGGAGTGCTATATTAGAAGAGTTTAAGGGGTGGCTTAAGGTATAGTGCCAAGAGAAGGGGTACCACTTTGTAGGGGATTGAGGACTTCTGGTACAGGAAACTTTTCAAAGGTGAGAGATTTTGCTTGACAAGAGAGGGGGATTGTGTGCTAGGTCAGAAGTTCAACATCTGTTAAAAATTGAATGTTAGCAAGTCAACTATTTTCCCTCTTAATCACAAGGTATTTAAACATACCATTATAGCCTTAGGTCTCTCTTGGTCTCCAGATTCCCTTAAATACCTTGGCATCAAACTTACTAGAAGTCCACTTTTAAGCATCAAGAAAAATTTGGATTCCCTTGTTCAAAATATTAGTCAGGATTTAGACTGATAAGCAAAACTTCCCTTGTGGGGATGGATTCATTTAATTAAAATGAATATTTTTCCATGTTTATTGTACTCTTTTAATTTACTCAATGCATGGTTACCTGGCTCCTCGTTCAAAAAAGTACACAATCTCCTCACAAAATTCATATGGGCTAACAAACAGCCGAGATTAGCATATCATAAACTAGCTGCTCTCAAGATTAAAGGTGGCTTATGTCTCCCTCACCTTAATTTATATTACTGGGTGAGCCATGTGTCCAAATACCTCAGATGGTTGGTGCCAGGTCCTTCCTTTTCCCTCCCACCTTGGCTCAAAATTGAATTAGATCTGATTTGTCCCACTGGGATAGAACCTTCCACATTACTAAACCTAAAATTATCTTTATTACCAACAAATTTAAATCTTACTACAATTGCTGTCTCAATGAGAGTCCACTCCCAATTGTGTGCCTTCTTACATTATAAACCCCACAATGACCTCTCCCAGTTTATCTGGAATTCTCCCTCCTTTCAA
Source organism: Neoceratodus forsteri (assembly GCA_016271365.2). Lineage (NCBI taxonomy): Eukaryota > Metazoa > Chordata > Ceratodontiformes > Ceratodontidae > Neoceratodus > Neoceratodus forsteri. The sequence goes on along the minus strand of CM028135.1, from coordinate 460,061,107 downwards.
ATTGATAGCAAAAAGATTGCATCCACTTGGTTACCTCAGCTAGGAGAGGGAAAGCTATCCCTTTTTCTGGGAGAAGAAGGGTCCTGGCTCACGGTTGCTGGCATTATGGCTAAATTTAAAATCCCCAAATCTGGTCATTTTAAGGTGTTTCAATGTAGGCATCTTCTTATCAAGGTGGTAGGTAAATCCCCCCACCACCATCCAAATTTTCCTTCCAGTCAGAACTGAGCTCTCTAGTTTGCCCCCCAAAGCTGTTTCTAGACTATATGCAACTCTTTATGAATGGTGTTTCAGTGAATGCTATGGCCGTACAACATACTGGACATCTCTCTTCCCCCATTTGACCATAGACTGGCCCATTCACTGGCAAAATTGTCACTGTTTTTTAACATAGGATAGATTACATCTTATGCAATTCCATATTTTACACAATTTGTACTATTCTCCTCAGAAACTAGCCAAATGGGGCTTAATAGAGTCCGGTCACTGTATTCGTTGCTCCCAGGATGAAGGGACACTCCTTCATATTTTCTGGAATTGCCCAAAAGTAGCTCCTTTATGGAACACTATACAAACTAAGGTAGATCCCTTACTGGGGCTTTCAGATTATTTTACACCAGAAATATGTTTATTGGGTGATTACTCTTTAATATCTGTTTTTAACTGCAAATATGAAATGCCTTTGATAGCAATGTCTGTTAAAAAATTGATCATTAAACATTGGAAGGATACTGATGTCCTTTCCTATACTGAATGGCTTAATGAATTATTGGTGAATCTCAGAACTGAAAAAGTTATAGCAAGTCTTCATAATAGGTTGCCTAAATACAGCTGGATTTGGAATCCCTTACATACTTTGTACTCTATCTAATGTATAAGTATATTGATGTTTATGATAGATAAAAAACCCTTGCTTTAAACACACTGTGGTTTGGGGGGGAAGGGAAAAGGGGAAAAGAGTGAAGGGGCGGAGACAGGACCATTGTACCGGATTGTAATCAGATGTATAGAATTAATACTCATGGCTCTGTCTCATGTATGTGATAAAATATATAATAAACTTTAAATTAAAAAAAAAGAAGTTCAACATCTGCATCAGACATTTACACTGATTGCAACTGAGACTGGGACTAGGGAATCATGGTGGCAGGTGAGAGGAAGGGGATCCTAACTAGTACTCCCCCACATCTGGGGGCTTGTAGCAGCACAGTGGGTGCAAAGAGAGTCATGGCCCTAACTGGACTAGGTGAGAAGAGATAAGAGAGGGGGAATGCAAAGTGTGCAAACACCAAGAGAAGCAAGAGGACAAGGAAAGCACAATGGTGGTGGTAAAGTAGAATAATGAGTCAGATGGAAGGGGTATGCCTTAATGCCAGGAGCCACTGCCTGTGGAAGAAAATCAGTGAGCTCCAGGTGCTGATGGTGGGCACTGAGGTGGACCTTGAGGCCATCACAGAAATGTGGGCTTCAGAAAATAATGACTGGGACCTGATGGTTCCTTGGTACTCAATGTTCAGGGAGGATACAGGAACAGATGGGGGGAGGCGTAGCCCTTTTTTTCAAGGATGGCATTGAGCTGGTAGAACATAGGTGCATCAGGGGTGGTAATGCAGAGACAGAGTCGCTGTAGGTTCAACTCATGGCAGCCTCAGGCAAGAAACTGTGCTTGATGGTGATCTATAGATTTCTGGGGCAAGGGGAGGAGAGGGACAGAGAGTCAGGGAAGAACTTGAAAAAGAGTTGGCAATGGGGGAAGTAGTGGTGATGGGAGATCTAAAACTCCCAGATGTCAATTGAGAAGTTCCAGTGGCCAGGACTGCCACAAGTCAGGTCTTTCTGGATGCCTTCCAGGACTGTCTGATGCTACAGCTAGTTAAGGAACCAACCAGGCAGACTGCACTTCTTGATGTGCTGCTTACCAAGCTCAGAGGTGGTATGAGCTGTGGGAATAGGGGAGTCATGGGGGAACAGCAGCCATAACTTTGCTTAGTTCAAATTGACCCACAGGTCTGGAAAACCCTGATCAAAAGATGAAGTCCTTGATTTTAGAAGGGTGGACTTCAACAGGCAGAGGAAGCTGGTCAGGGAAAAGTTAGTTGGGGTGGACAACATGAGGGGTGGAAGAGAGATGCGGGCCAATAAAGGAAGCCATTCTCAAGGCATCTAAGTTATGCATGAGAACGGTAACCAAAAAGAAAGGGTTCAATAGACTGTTATGATTCTTGGCAAGGGTCAAGGAAGTGGTGAGGGCCAAGAAAAAGGCCTTCCACAAGGAAAAAGAAAAACAGGGGGAGGAAGAATTGGGAGAATACTTACTGAAAAATAGAGAGGAGGAGGCAAAAGCAGACACAGAGCTGTGTATTCTGGATGAGTACAAAGTGGATAAAAACAGGCCTTCCAATATATTAAGGGGGAAAATGGAAGAAAGCAATGGGAATCATAAGGCTGGCTGGGGGTAGGGTGATAGAGGGGACCAGGCAAAAGGCTGCTATCCTTAATGATCACTTTTGTTCAGTTTTCACTAGGGAGGGCAGTGGGCCCTTACCAGAGAGTGGCATCAAAATAACCAGTAAGAGGGTCCCAGAGATGAGCCAATATTTACAAGTGAAAGAATCCAGAAAGGGCTGGGTTGCATCCAAGGTTACTCAGGTTGCTGGCAGCGGTACTGTCTGAACCCCTGGTAAGTCTTTTCAACAGTTCACTGAGGACAGGATAATTCTGAAGTATTGGAAGGTGGCAGGTGTAGTTCCACTCCATAAGAAAGGGGAAAAGGAACAAGAGGGGAACTACAGACCTGCCAGCCTTAACTCTATTGTAGGAAAGTTGATGGAGTCACTGGTCAAAGAGGACATCATGGACTACTTGGAGAGCATTGGTCTCCAGGATAGTAAACTGCACAGATTTGTGGCAGAAGGTCTTGTCAGACTAATCGGACATTATGGCATTTTGAAAGCAACTCTCTTGCACTGTTCTTGACTGCCACTTTCACTTTCTTGCCAGCGTAGAATGACCGAGCGGTGTTCAGGGAAAAACAGTTTACTGAAATTTAGACAAACTGCAATGCTGTGCTTAAAAATCCTGTTCCTGGTAGCAGTTAAGCTACTTTTACTTTTTTTTGTATTAAAGCCGCCGAGTATAGAGTAAGGAAAACAGAGTGAGTCGGCGTCTTCAGAAAACAGATTCAAAGCATAAGCGAGTGTTGCTATGGCAACACTCGCTCATGCTTAAATCTCGTCTTCTGAAGCTGCTGAGTCACTCGCACTCCTCAGTCTGTACTCAGCAGCTTTAATGCAAAAAAAATCCCTAAAATTAGGTTAACTGCTACAAAAGACAGAATTTTTAAACACAGCATTGCAGTTTCTCTACATTTTCTGTATTTTTCTTTCCCTGAACAAACACCACTTGGTCACACGACACTAAGGGACCCAAGTCTGCTGAAAGAAAACCATTTGTCCTCAACAGTAAGTCTTTGCACCGGCAATTATAAAAAGTAATGGTTAGATAGGTGTATGTTCATTATGTTTTTTTACACACCCTCGATGAGTGACCAGCTCATAAACCTTTCGAGCTTCACTCTCGAGGTTTATGGCTCATCACTCACCATGGGTGTGTAAAAAAACATCACAACACACACCTACCTAGCCATTATTCTCTATATAATAACTGGTGACCCCCTATAATGACTGGATATCCAGTCTTACTAAAATGCCGTAATAACCCACTGAATCCATAACTCGACAGCGGGTTATAACTGTGTTTTCCTCTTCATGTTCTCACTTCACTGAAGCGTGACATAAAGCACACTGTATTTGTATGAGTACAGTGGCCCCTGAGGGTCATGCTTGCTCACACAAATACAGTTTCACATTTTTCTCTCTGAAACCTTGCACCACTTATAAAAATAATGCTTGTGTAAAGTTTGTTTAATGAGGAATTTTCACACTCCCTTGGTGTGTGATAATCTCATAAACCTCTCAGATTTCACTCTCAGAGTTTATGGATTATCATATACCTCAGGTGTATGAAAATCCTCATGACACACCTGCACAGGCATTATTCTCTATTTTTTTCTCTTAAAAAATAGTAATTTATACTAGACAAATAAAAGAACATTAAACCTGTCTCATTTGGAATCATTTATAATTACTGCCAAAATCATTCTTGGTGCAGCATTCTCTTCAAATGTATGGTGAGGAGTGATATGGTAAACCTTCAAAAACTTTACGAGGCTCTCCTTCTGGTTGCCCAACAGTTCATTACTGAGTCAGTGTTAAATTTGCATCTCCTGTTTCTTTTGGCAGTCCAGTTATACAAGAATGCATTTCCTGGGCCTTATTTTTGAGATGTTGGAGTCTCAATTTGAGCACTGTAGTTTTGTTGATCAGGTCCACTGCTGAGCCTTGTGCTCTTTTTTCCATCCCATAGGGTGCTGTGGAGGTTTGTTTAGCTTCAGCAACATCAGTTTCTACTTGTACTACAGGTTTGTTAAACACCTCCATCTTTTTATCCAATTCTGCTACTAATTTGCACAACATTTTGACACTGTGGTTGACCATAGCCAAAGTTGATTCTGATGGGTCTGTGGCAGTTCCAGGTGGTGAATGGGGGTGGGCAGATTTATGGCTAAAAAAATGTAACTTCAAGTTTCCTTACTTTCTGTGATTTAATTAACAAAAAGAAAAAAAACTGAATTAACAGTTTTTGCAATTAATAGTTAAATATAATCTGAATTGTGTATAAACATTATATTTTAAATGTTTCCTGCATACAAAAAAATCACTTTAAGAACCTTCTAGTGAGAGCAATGTTTACTTCTCAAAACAGCAGTATGCTAAATATCTGGATAAAGTACAGTAACTCTTCTATTCCCCTGTCTTCCTTAAACTCCATAGCCCCATGATACATATATTTTCCAAAATTATTCCTTAGTCAGATTTTGGGGATAGTGTTTTGGGGAATTCTCCTTAGCATCCACCCAAAATAGTTATGTGTTGTCAAATAGCAGAAAATTAGATTCTTTGAAATTAGGATCATCAAACTCTTTTGCCTAGTAAGTATGTCCACTACAATACTTTAGAGATGATTAGTTTTCTGTAGGTGTAAAAAGAGTACATTTTATTCTCTAGCATTGTACAGGAATTGTCCTCATTTAATACACTTATTACTTCAGAAATAGTCATGGATAATAAATAAGTATAAAATGATGTTATTTTAGCAGTAAAGTATCCATATGTGCATGAAGCTCTGTTTTTGTTCAACATACTGTATTGTTTGAGGATGCAGACATGTCTGGAGATGATGAAGACAAAAGTTCATCAAAATGCAAGGAGTGAGTTACAGCTATATTTGGAGAAAACACTCTTATTGTCTCCTGTTTGTTTAACAGTACATTCTTGACTACTTTGGGCACCTATTTTACAGATCTCTCTCCACATGAGACACAACTGTTCAATTCAATTTAAATTTATTGATGGACAAGTTAAAATTGCCATTACAATACACAGTCATACAAATTTTATTACAAATATCATATACTAATCCAAGTCTTCTTAAATTAATTGATGCACTTAAAGTCGGCCCTTATACAATCTATACCATCCTATTCATTACAAAATTGCACATCTTTTCCCTAGAGTACCTGATATACCTTACACTATTCTGAGGCCCCCTTATTTAATCCTTATTTATTTTGTATGGTTCTAAATAATATGCTTCTTTGTTTGCGCTATAATCTTACACATCTGTATAACCCCCTCCAGTACATCAGGACAATCAGAGTTCAATAATGCATTCAACTGATATTTAGGTTCCATATTCATATGTTCTAGAGGTTGACCCTAAAACAGCTTTCTTTCTTTCACGTATATTGGGCATAGTAATAGTAAATGGAGTTGGTCCTCCTTCCCATACTGGCATTTACATAGTTGTGGAGTCTCCTCATCATAGAAGCTTTCAGTCTTTGGCTTTCATAGTAGTCAAATCTAAATTTAGACAGAATTCTTCTTTTTGATCTATTTTTTATTATAGATAGTTATGGAGCCATTATAAAATATATTTTGTTCATTGATAGCCAATAGCTTATCGACTTCCTTTATTCTGGACTTCTTCTTAGCTTTAACCAAGTCTATTGAAGTTATAAAGCAAAAGAGAAAAAAACAGTCTTGGCACACCTATATGGACAAAAAAAGACTCTCCACACTAGACAAGTAAAATATAACTTTTTTTTACTTGAAAAATACCAAAAAAAGCAACTGCAGGCATAAAGTGCATACAAGTGCAGACACAGAAAAACTCCTCATGCATGTTTCACCCGAACATGGGCTTTGTCAAAGGTAGTAGCCACCTAATGTTAAACAGTTTAAATAGCACCACTCTAAGGTCATGTTACAAATTTATTAGAAAAACATGAGTGCCACATGTGCATAATAGTTAGCCCTAGTACATAAAAACACCATTTCATAATCTGGAGTCAGAAGACCCACTTGGCATAGTGAATAAAACTGAAGCTATGGACGCTACAGCAGAAGGCCGTATGAGTGACAGTATTGGTGGTAATTCTAAAGGGGATATTCGATCAGCCTTTTTCTCCTTTGAGAGAGTTGTTCTCAAAGCAAGAAGAAACTATTGGCAACTCAGGACTATGCAGGCCTATGTGGATGTGGGACATGCTCCGAGGAGACTCAGAATTGTGAAAGATCCAACCCTGGGATTAGAAGATGTGGAATTTGTTAAAGAATGGTGTGAGATCTCTGAGGAAGCGACTAAAAAATGGATGGATGTAATAATTAGGAAATCAAGAGCGATGGAAAAAGAAACTGAAAGAGAATTAAAAGAAAGGGAAAATGTTCTAGAGTCTTTTAAAATAATGATAGTTATATAAAATTTAAAGCGGAATTGGAGAAGGAAATTAAGTTCCAAGTAAGCAAAATTATCACTATAAAGAAAAGAAAGTTTAACAGAGATCAAAACGATTATAAAAATGGACATGTTTTTAATTGGCCAAAAGGTAATGAACAGTATAATAATAAAAAATGAGAATTTACTAGACAAAGGTCAAGCAAATTGAGATTTCAACCAGTTTCCATTTTGAAAAACTCTATTGGTAATACCTCAGGGTCAGGTGTAACAAGTGGGTCAGAGATGAGTTTAAACAGTGACTCAGAAGTTTCAAAGGGGACTTTTTGGAGTGAAGAAATCAGAGGCAAGTAAAAAGAAAAGGCAGATATCATGTGGAAACAAATGTACAAGAAGGGGAAGGAGAAGATGTGGAAGGAACAGTGATACATGGGGGACAGATGCAAACACAGAAAAAGAGGTACCAAGAACATCGAAAAGTGAAATAATTGAAGGAAATGGTGAGACAAGTGTTATTAATCATTTTTCCTATGAACTTAATGAACATGAAATAAGTCTATTAAATAAGGGACTCTCATTGTACCGACTGTGGATCTGGACTTCTTTGATGTAACCATTGATCTATGTAGACTGTGAAGAGTCTTGAGTTTGCTGTGTTACTTCTGGAAAACTGTTAATATGGAAAATACGGAAAATGTTGATAACAGTCATGCTGATCTAGATTCCTCTATCTATAATGTTATACCAACTCAGGAAGTGCTTTCTGCACTTACAGATTTTTCTCGGAGGGACTAAACTTTGGTTGGTACGGGGGTGGGAGACAAGAGAGGAGGGGTTATTAGAACCAAGCCTAGTACCTTTTGCCCTCCTACACCACATGCAGTTATGATTTTTCAAAAGTTATGTGAACAGGATATTGAAGTTCTTAGGAAGGAGGATTATGGGCCTAGATCTGATAATTTAACATCTAAGGAGAAAGAAGCTTTGTATACTTTAAGGAATAATAAAAATATTATAATTAAACCTGCGGACAAAGGTGGAAGTGTGGTGGTCCAGGATGTTATTGACTATGAGAGAGAATTAGAGAGACAGTTGTCAAATAAATATTTTTATAGACAAGTTAAAAAAGATGCTATTACTAAATTTAAACATGAGATAGATGATTTCTTGTTGTGGGCACATAAGGAAGGTATGATTAATGAAAAGGAAAAATATTATTTGACAGTAATGCATCCATTATCCTCACACTTTTACATTATGCCCAAGGTCCACAAATCTTTGTCCAATCCCCCGGGTGCCCTATTATTTCCAGTGTAGGGTCCATGACAGAGCTCCTGGCAAGATTGATAGATGACAATATTGGAAATATAGTTAAGACTTTGCCCTCCTTTATTAAAGATACAGGACATGTTTTAAGAATATTGGGGAACATATATGGGAACCAGAAAATATGTTAGTAACTTTAGACATCAAATCTTTATACACAAATATACCCCATGATGGGGGCTTAAGAGAAATGCAGTATTTTCTGAATATGAGAGGGCCGGAGGCAAAGCCGGATACTGATTCTTTGGTGGAGATGACTAAAATGATGTTGGAAGGAAATTTCAGTATGTACGGTGAGAAGGCCTTTCACCAGATCAAGGGGACAGCGATGGGGGCAAGTTTTGCCCCCAATTATGCCAATTTATTTCTTGGCTACTGGGAACAGGGTATCATATGGGACCCCAGGGTAAATAAATTTAGAGATAAGATAGCTTTATGGGTAAGATTTATTGATGACATGCTCCTTGTATGGAGAAGGTCAAGCAGTGAAATGGATGAGTTTATTGTATATCTTCATAATAGCAATAGGCATCTGAAATTTACCTGTACTGTAGATAGAGAGAGAGTTATCTTCTTAGACCTTAATATTGCAGTAGTGGGGGGTAACAAGGTGATTACATCCCTTTATAGAAAACAGACAGATAAAAATACACTATTGTTGGCTAGTAGTTGCCACCCTGGCTATATTAAGGAAAATATCCCTAAAAGTCAGATGTATAGAGTAATGAGAAACTGCAGTGAAGAGGTGGGTCAGAATAGAGAACTGGATATACAGGGGGATAGATTAAAGGATAGAGGGTATTCTATAGGTACTATTAATAAGGCCAGGGGGGACTGTGATCTTAAAACTAGGGAGAGTCTCCTGAAAGAGAGAAGTAACATCGAAGAGACCAGTACTGGAGGTGATATAATTAATTTTGTAACAACCTAAAATATTAGGTCTAACCAGGTAAAATATATCATTTACCAACATTGGTATGTCTTAGGAGCAGATAATAGACTTAAAGATACAGTATTGACCAGGCCGAGGATGGCATACAGAAGGGCAAAGAACCTTGGGGATATTTTGATTTCATCAGTTAAAGAAGTGGAGAACCTAGAAATTATGTACCACCCTTGTCTAATGGGTGTAGAAAATGTGGGAGGTGCAAATGTTGTCCAAATATGTATGAATGTAGTATGTTTAGGAATCCCTATGACAGCAGAATGTATGACATAAAGGGGTTTATAAACTGTGATACTAAACATGTTATATATTTTTCTTTCTGTACATGTGGGAGGTACTATGTGGGTAAAACTAAGAGAAAGTGGAAAGAACGAGTGGGGGAGCATTTGAATGCCATTAAAAATGGAAATGTACAGTATGCTTGGGCACAACATGTCAAAAATATGAATTATATAGAGGGACATGAGGTTAAATTTATAGGCATTGAAAAGGTAACCTTGGGCCAAAGAGGAGGTAATATTGAGAATCTGTTGAGCCAAAGGGAAAACTATTGGATCTATATGTTGGAAGCTTATGATAATGTGGGCCTTAATGATCGGGTGGAGTTAAAACCTTTTCTAGACAAAAGCCATTAATAATAAAAACAAAAATAAAAATATGTTAAGGTTTTAAAATTGCTCTGTTGAAATAAGAAATATATGTATATGACAGAGTAAATAAAAACAAGCATTTGTCAATGCCGAAAGTTTGCTTGCTGGCATTGGCATTGGTAGTGTAGGAGTTACAGAGCTGCATAATAGGAATGGCAGTGAAGTATTGAACTGAAACCAACCCCATCACCACCCTGCAGATAGTGACAAGCATTGGGGTGTGCCTTTGGGTCATCAGGCATAATGGCCACACCATTTCACCACACCCTACCGTGACGAACACCAACAAGTGTCGTGGTGTGCCTTGGGGTCTTTGGCCCTTATGCGCACCCCATTCCATCAGAAAATATTGTGAGATGGGTGCAGTATAGGAGAATGGTGTGAACTTTGGGGCTGAAGAGTCCAAGGCACACCTCGATGCCTCTCAGTGGCTTCAGGGTGTGGGTGGGGGTGGAATGGTATGAGCACTGCAGGTGACAATCCCAAGTCACAGCCCTGATGCCTGTCATTCTCTACAGGGTGGGATATTATGGTCGGAAACCCTAACGCCTCAGGTATTCATTGGTATTTTCACTCCAAATTTTCGACATGGGTTTTTTGTGACCCCCACCTCATGAACAGTGGCAATATCAGTTTGTTAGCCGAAGGCTGCTTTCGCACAGCAACTACGGCATTTGTCACCACAGGTGCAAAAACACATTCTGAATAGGATGTGAAAAATGACAGCTGTACTGTTCATGGGGAGGTGTAAAAAAATGGCAATGTTGAAAATCTGCAGTGAAAATATTAAAAAAACTGGTGAAATCACGAGCATACGTAGAAACTGTGCAATGTGCACCCATAATGTAATTAGTTTGGGAATTGTTTACAGCAGATTGTCAACACAGGTATTTTGGGACCTCCGGTCATGAACAGTGTCACTGTGATTTTCTTTATCTGTCCCGAACAATGATTTCCCACAGCGACCACGCATTTCTGTGCTGAAAGTATGAAAACACATTTCGGCCATGTTGTGAAAAATGACAGCTGGTGAAAATCTGGACTGAAAATATTACAAATTCATCAACTTATGAGGGTGCATGGAAACTGCGTAATGCTCACTCATAACACAGTCATTTTTAGAAATGTTTTCACCAAATTTTCAAAATAGCCATTTTAAGACCTCTGCTCATGAACAGTGTCACTGTGATTTTTTTAATGTGTCCCATACATTGAGTTCGCACACCGACTGCGCCATTGTGCGCTACATGGGTGGAAACATGTTTTAGGTGAGATGGGAAAAATGACAGCTGTACTGCTCATAAGGAGGTGTGGTAAAATGGCAAAGTTGAAAATCTGGAGTGAAAATATTGAAAATTCGCAAACTTACGAAAAGTGAGGGAACAGCTAACGCATGCTTGTAAAATAGTCATTTTGGAATTTTTCTCAAAATTTTTCAACATAGCCATTTAGCACCTCTGCTCATGAAAAGTGTCACTGTGATTTTCTTAATGTGTCCAAACATTGATTTTGCACACTGACTGCATGTTAATGCGCTACGTAGTAATGAAACACATTTTGGGTGAGATGTGAAAATGACAGCTGTACTACACTCATAAGGAAGTGTGGTCAAATGGCAATGTTGGAAAATCAGAGTGAAAATATTGGAAATTAGCGAACCCTCTGGCGTGTGTGGAACAGCATAGCACACTTGTAAAACAGTCATTTTTGGAATTTTTTCACCAAATTTTCAACATAGGCTTTTGAGAGCCCACCTTATGAACACTGGCACTGTCATTTCATTAATCAGTCCCAAAAGGTGATTTTGTGCAGTGACCACGAAATCACCTTTCGGGCCTGATTAATGCCATGACAGTGACAAGAATTCATGAGGAGGGTCCCAAAACCCCATGTTGAAAATTTGGTGCCAAAATTCCCAAAAATGCCTGAGATATGCAGCAAAGTTGAAAAAACCCTATTCATTACATTATACAGCTTACCGGCATTTCCTCAGTTCGTGGTCAGCTTTGAAGAGTGCAGACGTTTTCTTGGTCCACCGAAGATCATCACGTCAAGCTCGGAGGTAAGTATGGGGTGAGGTGGGGGTGTGGGAGGCAGGTGCACAGTGGGTGGCCTTGGTGGGAGAGGGGTGAAGACAGCAGCAAGGGAAGGTTTTTTACTTTCAGGTTTTTTATTTATTTAGACTATGCAGGACGTTTGCCACACTGGGGTGGGGCTCCCAGCATGGCAGCTGGAAGGCTGTTGGGGGCAGTGGAGCCAATGGGGGATTGGGCACCCCCATCGGCTGTAGGACCTGTTGCCATGTTGGGGTGGGCTCCCAGCATGGCACCCGATAGTCTGGGGGGAACAGTAGAGCCGACGGGGGATTGGGCACCCTGTTGGCTATACAGACTGTGGGGAACAGTAGAGCTGACAGGGGATTGGACACCCCCGTCAGCCATACACTGTGTGTGTGGGGGAGGTAGGAGCACGTGAGCATGCAATGTGTGTGCGTGCGTGTGTGTGTGGGGAGGGGGAGCGCTGCTCACTCAAGCGGTGCTCTCCCTTTCAACTGTATGGCACTGCATTTTGGATCGCCGCACTATGTTTCTTGCACATGCGTGCAAGCAAACATAACAAGTTGAGAACATAAATAATTTGTATAGAGATCTGTGTAGTTCTTGGCCCAGTGTTTCTTACATATGGAGGGCAGATAAAAGCATTCTGTCACTGACTATTTATTCTATAAAGTGAAATGGTTTTGACTAAGTATTTGTATATATATATATATATATATATATATTTTAGAGGCAAAAAACTCCGTTTAATGCATTAGTTAGGGTTGTTCTACAGTGACAAAAGTGAGGAAATTCACTGTTAGGGTTGAAAACCCTAACTCCGAATTTACCCCCCCCCCAGCACCACACAGACACACACAAACACATATGGGGAGGACCAAGTCAACACAACCAATGACAGACATCCAGCAGCAGGTGACAGAAATAACAAACAATTGTCTAAATGTACCGAAACATCCCACCCACCTGACCAGGTACTGCATGCTCAGTGGAGATCAACAGCAAAACTGAGGCCATGTACACCAAGCGTACACATCCTGATTGCAGCCGCACACAACGTACCACACTTAGTAGTTGCATGGCCTTACCTACCAATGCCCCACGCAGACCACACCACATGTGGTGGACCACCTGAAGCCATAGAGTTCAGCAAAACCAAGGATAGCATACAGGTATAATATCTCTGATTATAACAAGGGTTTGAGAAATGCAGCTTTCTAATTGACTGTAAACATTGTAACAGCCTTATGTTTAGTTTTTATTAACATACATGTAGAGCCTAACCATATGATGAACATGGTTTAATGTTGTTTAAAAAACAGTTTTATTATGATAACAATAAGCCACTCCCAGGTATTATGTTAATGGTCAGTTTATCACTGTCTAGCGACATGTTGCACTCGGCTATGCCTCATTCAACATTAAACCCCTACAGGGTGATTAACAGACCATTTAACATAACTGTTGTTCATGCCTTATTGCTTAATTGTCTTTATGAGTAGATACTCTCCCTCTGCTAGGCACTGCAGCAGCTTTGCAACACAGTGTCCCACCCAGTTACACCACACACTGTCTAGTTACTGGAGAATGGCTGTGAATATGAACTCATGAAGATGAACAGTGTAACTTGATCATTACAGTCATTGAAACCTTAGTGTGATTATAACTGACAGAGTCAGTGATAGAGAATAACCCCTGCTGTCCTAGTACACTTACCCCATTGTGAGTTAAATCAATACTAAAAGACATTCTGTTAATATTTACACCATACCTACTAGATTCCTGTCGTACCACAATTAACATAGTTATCACTTTGATAGCATCAGTGACAGAAGTGTGGCAAACCCAAACACTAGGCATACAGCCTGAGTATGAAACAACTGTTAGAAAAAATTACACTGTGTCCATAAGTGGCATAGATCACTCATTGCAACAATAGTAAATGTATTACTATTTGAATAAGTTAGTCATCACAGATGCAATGAGATTGTCTTTATCAGGTACAACATACTCAGTAAGTGCCTACAGGAAAATCTATCTATATACATCTCCTATACAGGTCGTCATTGTTGGCTCAGTAGTGCTATGATATTTAGAGTTGCTTGGCCTGATCCATACAATTAAACTGTTTTTACAAAGAATACTTACTGCATCTTTAGTATTGAAACACACTGAAGGTCTATGTATGTACATCAGCAGTACCCTTCATCAGTAAGAATGCATCTGATACTGGCAATGAATTTCACAGTGTTGAACAGGCAATGCTTTTCCATACGTTTACATCAGCCTCTATCTTGAGTAAACCATTGCAGTAAATGTACTATGTAAATCACATACTAAATGTAACACTACTTTTATCTTGAGCATGCTAGTGTCTTGTAGTTAATTTATGTACTTCTCTTAATTAATGTATACTCACTAGTGTTAAAACCTTTCTACAACTGTCATCATACCTTCAGCATTTATATTGACTACACATTGCTCAGTACCAGTTGTGTGGCGTGGGTGATCGGTAGAGTGAGCCATGCAACTACTAAGTGTGATGCGTTGTATGCAGCTGCAATCAGGGATGTGTGCATTTGGTGTACATGGCCTCAGTTTTGCTTTTGATCTCCACTGAGCATGCAGTACCTGGTCAGGTGGGTAGGGATGTCTCATAGTACATTTAGACAATTGTTTGTTATTTCTGTCACCTGCTGCTGGATGTCTGTCATTGGTTGTGTTGACTTGGTCCTCCCCCATACTTGCATGTGTGTGTGTGTGTGTGTCTCTGTGTGTGTGTGGTGCTGGGGGGGTGAATTCGGAGTTAGGGTTTTCAACCCTAACAGCGAATTTCCTCACTTTTGTCGCTGTGGAACAACCCTAACTAATGCATTAAATGGAGTTTTTTGCCTCTAATTTCCCTTCTTTTGAGAATGATAACGAGAAATAGTGAATGTATGCGGCTGTGGGAAGGGCCCAGCGCTCCCTTCACATGATGTCTTGTGGCATAGTAACAGGAAGAAGCAACACAAACAGAAGTGCTAACAGTGGTGCACATGGTAATACAAGCGTAAATGACAACAGAAAGGGCAATGCACACGGTGGCATAGACGTGAACAGTCTGCCACGTGATGTGTTGCCACATAGTAACATGGTGCCTGCAAATGGAAATGTCAATGGGCATGGTGACGCAAAGTGAAACAGAAAGAGAAACAGTACTGTAGACACAAATGGCAAAAAATAACAGAAACGCAAGCGCAAATGAAAACGCAAAAGATAATGCACATAGGGCCCCGCGCTCCCGACACGTAATGCAGCAGTGGGAGCATGGGTCCCGAAGGGCCCCGCACTCCCACCACATGATGTCTTGTGGCATAGTAACAGGAACAACAGCATAAACAGAAGTGCTAACAGTGGCGCGAAAAGGTAGCATGCGCGAATGAGAACAGAAAGGTATAGAACGGTGGGCGTGAGCCGGAGACGGTGTCCACGTTATGTCTTGTCACATAGTAACATGGTGCCTGCAAGCGGAAATGTCAATGGGCATGGTGACGCAAAGTGAAACAGAAAGAGAAACAATGCGGTGAGCACAAATGGCAAAAAAGAAAGCATAGCGCAAATAAAACGCCAAAGGATAACACATGGTGGCGTGAACAACAATGGTAAAGTGAAGCAGTACGGAACCTAGCGAGAAGAGACAGCGGTAACAGTAATGTAAGTGCACAGGCTGGTTTTCCCAAAACCTGCATAGAGAAAGACAGTGAGTACAAAGAATGTATGCATAATAATGGGTATCGGAGCAGAAAATAAGGACTTGGAATACTAAATAGGTTATATCTCAGGAACCGTCTGACATGAAAAAAATTTAAAAATCGTATGATTTATGACTGTCTAGCTAGTTTTATACTTAGCCATGGGAGGGGCTAAGAATTTTCTGACGAAAAGTCCATTATCTCGCACCGTTTCAAGATACCGGCCCTGAAAGGCGCAGAGGCATGTAATGTTATCCTATGAGGAAAAAGAAGTTCGGACACCATAACGCCTCCTGTATATATTTTCACCAAACCACTAAAAGGCACATCTGTGGGTTGTTGGCTGTCTTCCTCAAATTTCAGGAAAAAGACCAAACCGTTATTTTGCAGCAGGGTGCCAAAGGATTCCTGTAATGCATCAGGCGCCGTAATGTTATCCTATGGGAAAAACATCAACTTTGGAGTGCTGTAACTTTGCTGCCATGTAATATTTTTTAATACAACACTGAAAAGGCACATCTGTGAGATGTCGTGTGTTCCCTCAAATTCAGCTCAAAACTCCCAACGTTCTTTTGCAGTGCAGTGCCAAAGAGTTGCTGTCATTTTCCCACAGACTAGAAAATTACTGTGCAATTTCGAACTTTCAAACATTTGCGACACGTTCGAGAGAAAGTACTTTCTTGAAAGTGCTTTTCAGAAATCTGAAAACATATTTCTGGGGTGTTTTACCCAAAATAAAGACATGGCTAGCATCCTCAGGGTCCAACTAGGTGAATACAAAAAGAATTAGGTTGCTAGAGGGTCCCAAATTTAAATGCCAAGCATTTTTCTAATCACCAACTGAAAACAAAATGGCCGATTTGCGGAAGTAACAGGCCCATTTGCGAAAGTAAAAATGCATTTGCAAAAGTGTTGAACTTTTTGTTAACTTTTCTCATTGACTTATAATGGGAAATCGTTTTTTGAATAACTTTTGAACCGTTTAATATTTTTTCACCAAATCTTCAAAAGACACATTGGGAATCCTGGCCACACATTCCCTAAAGATTTTGGGCTGGTTGAGCAAACCATGCGACCTGTAGGCGCGACCGTAGGATTCTAGAAAAAGCATAAATGCGTGTGCGAATCCTGCTTAATAACTCTGTAGCTGTGTATCTGACTGGTAGTAAACTTGGCAGATGCCAAGACCTATGGTTCTTGATCATGTATTCCAAATTTCAGCCAAATCTGTCAAACGGTTGCAAAGTTATTAAGGTGCAAAGTTTTGGGGTTTAACATAGAATGGCTCCTCTACCATAATATATATATATATATATATATATATATATATATATATATATATATATTAGAACAAAAAATCCATTTAATGCATTAGTTAGGGTTGTTCCACAGCGATAAAGTGAAGAAATTCAGTGTTAGGGTTGAAAAAACCCTTGGATCCCCTGCCCACCCCAACCGGCATTGGCATGTGCATTGGGGTCGTCAGCCCTAACTCTCACCCCATCACATGTGTAAAGCAGCAGAAGTATAGAAGAATGGGGTGAGAGTTGGGACTGATGACCAATGACACCCCAGTGCGGTTGGGGGGGTGGGCAGGGGTCCAGGGGTTTTCAACCTAACACCAATCCTCACTTTTGTCACTGTGGAACAACCCTAACTAATGCATTAAATGGAGTTTTTTGCCTCTAATTTCCCTTCTTTTTGAGAATGATAATGAGAAATAGTGAATGTAATGCAGTGGCGGAAGCACGGGGCCCGGAGGCATAGTAACAGAAACAGCAACGCAAACAGAAGCGCTAACAGTGGCGCACATGGTAATGCAAGTGTGAATGAGAACAGAAAGGGTAACGCACACGGTGGCACAGATGGGAACGGTGTGCCACGTAATGTGTTGTCACATAGTAACATGGTGCCTGCAAATGGAAATGTCAATGGGCATGGTGACACAAAGTGAAACAGAAAGAGAAACAGTACTGTAGACACAAATGGTAAAAAATAACAGAAGCATAGCGCAAATAAAAGCATAAGGATAACACACATGGTGGCGTAGACATCAATGGTAAGTGAAACGGGTACGGAACCACAAGCGGAAAGGGCAACGGTAACAGTAATGTAAGTGCACAGGCTGGTTTTCCCCAAAACTTGCATAGAGAAAGACAGTGAGTACAAAGAATGTATGCATAATAATGGGTATCGGAGCAGAAAATGAGGACTTGGAATACTAAATAGGTTATATCTCAGGAACCGTACGACGTAGGAAAAAAATGTAAAAGTCATATGATTTATGACTGTCCTGGCTAGTTTTGTAAGTACTTTTCCGACAAAAAGTCCATATCTCGCACTGTTTCCGAGATACGGGCCCTGAAAGGCGCAGAGAACGCCGTAATGTTATCCTATGGGAAAAAAAGAGAAGTTCAGAGCACCATAACTTTGCCTCCTTGTAATATTTGTTCACCAAACCACAGAAAGGCACATCTGTGGGCTGTTGGCTGTCTTCCCTCCAAATTTCAGGAAAAAAGACCAAACCGTTATTTTGCAGTAGGGTGCCAACGATTCCTGTAATGCGTCGGGCGCCGTAATGTTATCCTATGGGAAAACATGTCAACTTTGGAGTACCGTAACTTTGCTGCTGTGTAATATTTTTTCAATGCAATACTGAAAGGTACATCTGTGAGATGTTGGCTGTGTTCCCTTCAAATTTCAGCCCAAAACTCCCAACCATTCTTTTGCAACGCAGTGCCAAAGAATTGCTGTCATTTTCCCACAGACTAGAAAACTACTGTCGCAATTTGAGAAACCTTTCGAAAAAATTTGCGACACTTTCGTGAGCACTAAGTACTTTTTCCAGAAATTTGAAAAACATATTTCTGGGGTGTTTTACCCCAAAATAAAGACATGGCTAGCATCCTCAGGGTCCGACTAGGTGAATACAAAAAGAATTAGGTTGCTAGAGGGTCCCAAATTTAAATGCCAAGCATTTTTCTGATCACTAACTGAAAACAAAATGGTGGATTTGTGAAAGTAACAGGATCATTTGTGAAAGTAAAAATGCATTTGCGACACTGTTGAACTTTGTAACTTTTCCCATTGACTTTTAATGGGAAATTGTTTTTTGAATAACTTTTGAACCGTTTAATATTTTTTCACCAAATCTTTGAAAGGCACATTGGGGACCCTGGCTGCACATTCCCTGGAGATTTCAGGCCAGTCGTGCAAACCGTGCGACCTGTACACGCGACCGTAGAATTCCAGAAAAAGCGTAGACGTGCGCACAGATCACGCTTAATAACCCCGCAGCTGTATTTCCAACTGGTAGGAAACTTACCAGATCCCAAGGCCTATGGTTCTTGATTGTGTATTCTAAATTTCAGGCAAATCCGTCAAATGGTTACAAAGTTATTAAGGTGCAACATTTTGGGGTTTAACATAGGAATGGCTCCTCAACCCTAACTATGGTTGCACTACCATGCTACCATAATATATATGTATTTGGACATTTAATGTTTATTGTTCCATAAATCTCTCTCTAAAGTTATAAATTCCTTTTGGATACCTTGTATTTAATAGAAATTCCTCCCCTTTTCCCTTTCCTCTCCTCTCCCCCCCTTCTTTCCACCCCCCCCCACCTATCCCCAACCCTCTCCTCCACCCCAACCCCTCTTCCCCCCCACCCCACCCCAACTCCACCCCTCCCCTTCCCTTCCGTCCTTCCTTTCCTTCCCCTTCCCTTCCCTTTCCTTCCTTTCTTCCCCCTCCTCCCCTTTTCTTCTTTCCCTCTCAGTCTTTTATATGTGGACGTTAGATAATAGTATTTTGTCATTGACTATTTATTCTATTATGTGTAATTGCTTTGTTTAAGCATATTTATATATATGTGGACATTTAATGTTTACTGTTCCATATACTTGATTTAGAATCTCTCCCTTTAGATATAAATTATTTTGGATACCGTGAATATAATAGAACCCCCCCTTTCCCCTCTTTTTTCTTTTTTTCTTCATTTTTCCTTTTTTCTTCTTCATGCTGCCTTAAAATTCTGCTGTAAGCAATTTAGAATATGAATTTTATTGTTCAATTAGATCTATGATCCAATTATAAGTTATAATATACTAAATGAACTTCTGGCTAATGTAGGCCACTTGTCTGTGTCTATGAGTCAGTGAATATATAGTAATGTAGTTAATTTGGTTTATAAGCTATATCTATATGACAATATGATATGTGACTCTAGACACTGTATAGGTGGTCTATTTTTCCTGTTTAAATGTATTATTACTTGGTGTTTTTATGTTCTAGTGCTAACTATTATGCACATGTGGCACTAATGCTTTTTCTAATAAATTGGCTACATGATCTTAGAGTGGTGCTATTTAAACTGTTTAACACTAGGTGGCTACTACCTTTGACAAAGCCTGTGTTCAGGTGAGAAGTTTTTCTGTGTCTGCACTTGTATGCACTTTATGTCTGCCGTCGCCTTTTTGGTATTTTTCAAGTAAAAAAAGTTATATTTTACTTGTCTAGTGTGGAGAGTCTTTCTTTGTCCATATAGGTGTTCCAAGACTGATTTTTTCTCTATTTCATGTGGTCTTAGATCACCCATACCTCTGTGCAGCTCTATCTTATTGCCATGAAGTTATAAAGCATTCTGTTAAGCAGTCCAGTAAACCATAAGGTTTTAAGATCTTATTAATTATCTCAAGGTAGGGGAAGGAGAACCCTCTCTCTACATATTCAATCATCCCATCTATGCATACTCTTGGGAGTCGTGTTGCACCTTGATTATAAATTTTAATAAAATAGAGTGCATGCCTTTGTTTCATGCAACATTTAAGTGGGAGTTGCCCAAGCTCTAATCTAGCCAATATTGAAGAGGCCCCAGGCGAGACACCGGATAGTTTCCTATAAAATTTGTTCAGAATTGATTCCAGCTCTTCGGGACCTTCCATGCCCCAAATCTCAGTACCATATAAAATTTGACTTTTTGTTTTTTCATTAAAAACTCTGATACACCCAGTAGCTGAGTGTCCCCCAGATTTATAGGCAAAGCCCTCCACCACCGGAATGAATCTTTTTACTTTTTGTCAGATCACTGTTTTATGTTTATTCCATTTCAAATTGTAAGAGATATACAGTAAATCCCTAAATAGCAGAGTTCCTTGACTCTCTCTATCTTATGCTTATTGCATACTAACTCAAGGTCTGTCTCTGATTTTATTGCGTTTTTATTACAGAGCATGTATTTTGTTTTATTATAATTTATTTCAAGCTCCACCCCTTCACATTCTTTCTGAAATTCTTGAAGCAACCTTTTGATACCTAGAAAGCTAGTGGAAATCAGTGCTATATTGTTGGCATATGCCAAATAAGGACAGCATTTGGAACCTATCTTTGGCATATGGAATGCTTCCCCGTACATTTTTTTCATAACTGTGTTCAGGAGTAAGTTGAACAGTATTGGCAACAGGCACAACCTTGCCTAAGACCAATATTGCTTGCAAATTTAGTAGTCCTATCCCCCTCCTTGTTATATATAACAGATGTTTTATTATTTGTATGTAAAGCTATAATAACATCCAAAATGGCAGGTTGCATACCATACCCTCCAGGATGTTCCATAGCCTGGCTTTATTTACTCAGTCAAAGGCAGATCGCAAGTCAATAAAGACACAGTAGAACTTTTGCCCTTTTATGTTGACTTACTGTACTTGTGGATTAAATGACTTAAAACAAAATATTGCTCTAAAGTAGAATGATCAGGCATAAAACCCACCTAAGCTTTGTCTATGATGTTTAGTTTGTATATCCAATCAAGTATCCTTTTATGTAGTACTTCAGTAAAAAATGTTTGTGAGGTATCCAACAAACTAATGGGTCTATAATGATTCGAGTTTTTCTTGTCTCCCTTCTTAAAGATGGGGATTATGATGTTTTCATTGCATGTTGAAACCAAGTTACCTGTATCTGTAATAAATTTGAATACTTTCTGTAGGCATGGGATCCACAACTCAGGATCATTTATGTATTGGTGCTCTTGTTGCCACTGTGTGGCCTGGGTCATGACTGAAAATGGTCTTCTGGATCAGCTCACCTACCCGGTTACCAAAGACATAAATAATTTTGCAACACACACTCATAATTTTGGTAATTTTAAATATTCTGATCCCAAATTTTCAACATCGCCATTTTTTCACATCGCCTCATGAACATGACAACTGGCATTTTTCAAAGCCTAGACAGATGTGTTTTAGCACCTGTGCCGTGGAGTGACGTTTCAGCCAAGATTTGAAAATGTTTACCTACCAGCTACTTGAGGTGGGTTTGTATCAAGGCTATGTTGAAAATTGTGGTCAAAACATAAAAAAAAAAAAAACCACAACTATGAAGGTAAGTTGACATTTTCCTATGCATGTTCATAACTTGGTAATTTTTGACATCCGACACAGCATAGAAGGTCAGGGTCAGCAAGGCCCTGCACTTTTGTAGGTGGATGGAGTCATCCCTTGGTTCATGGCCCAGATGGCCATGGATACAATTCTGCTATCTCAAAAAAGAAAGGAAATTATTTGCAAAAAAAACATCATTAATGGACCAGTTAGGGTAACTCAACACAATAAAAATAGGGAAATGTGGCATTAGGGTTCCCAGCCCGAAATCCCCACCCCTACCCTCTGAAACAGCAAAAGGAAGCAACATTAGTTTTGGGCCTCCAGAGTCTTGGTGAATCAGTGGTAGGGTCTTCTTAGGAGTTGTCAACCCTGATGCTCATCCCTCCCCAGCCCATAGCCTCCAATCTGAAGCACAAGGTACAGCTTCGAACCACTGCCTCATAGTGATAAACCCTTCAAAGGTAGAGATGTATGTCTCACCTCATGTTGCCAACACAATTTCTTGTAGCTTTCTTAATGCGGCGCCTGCAGAAGATCATGTGTGATGTTGTTTGCTCATGGAATGGGGTGAACATTAGGGTTGACAACCCCAAGGAAGATCCCACCACTGATTCATCAAGACTCTGGAGATCCAACCCCCTATTTTTTGTTTCATTTGATACTTGGGGGGTGGAGAGGAGTTAGGGTTGGAAACCCTAATGACATATTTTCTCATCTATCTATCTATCTATCTATCTATCTATCTATCTATCTATCTATGAGTTCAACCTTCACTTATATGTTAAACTTGAAATTTTGCACTTTAATAACTTCATAACTTTTTATGCAATTCATATGAAAGTTTGCATGCACCATCAGGGACCATAGATGTCTTAATGTGGCAAATGTTTATGGTTGGATGTGGAGGTGCAGAGATATGGAGTGTCAAACATTTGAAAATTACTTTTTTTTTGTAAAATTCTTTGTCATGTCGCTGCACAAATTTTCAGGCTAGAAAGGTCTTGGTTCACAGATGTGCCTTTTGAAGATTTGGCGACAAAGTATACTAATCTGTTCCAAAGTTATTACATTTCAAAGTTTCCCATTATTTCCTATGGGACTAGTTAGTTGTCCCACTCAAAAAAGGATCCTTTATCGCAAATATGGAATCCTTTGTAGCAAATGCTGGATCTTTTGCTGCAAATTCAGAATCTTTTTCCATGCTGCTGCCATTTTGTTTTCAGTTAGCAGTGACAACAAAATTAAATAACTAAAAAAATACACAGGTTCAGTAGACACCAACCATTGTGTTTACCCAATCAGGACCTGTAGAATCTGATTCTGGGGTTAGTATTTTGATAAGTCACTTAGAAATGTGTTTTTGTAACATGATGAAATCCTTTATTTTTGCAAATTGCTAAAAAGGAATCATGAAACAGAATCCTTTTTCACAATTTATGAAAAATGATTGTTCTTTTTCCACAAATAGTAAAAAAGGAACCACAGAAAGTGCAAAACAGGAATTTTTAGAGAGCAGTTATTTGTCGCTTCACAGTTCACAAACAGTTTGCGATTTTAGTCTAAAATTTTCAGGGTACAAAGGGCTTGCCCCACAAATGTGCCTTTTGCTAGTTTGATGAAAAGATATTACTTTGCTCTGGAGTTCTGCAGGTTTAAATTTTGCTTAATTTCCCTTAGGATAACATTGTAATGTGAGGTGTAAACAGTTGTTTCTTTGTCACTCCGCTGTAAAGAAACGGTTTGCAATTTTGCTCTGAAATTTTCAACATACAAAGGGCTTGCTCCACCAATGTGCTTTTTACTAGTTTGTGAAAATATATTAATTTGGTGTTGAGTTACACAGGTTTCAAATTGTGCTGTGTTTTCTATAGCATAGCATTGCAATGTGAAGTGTTTATTTGGCATTGCACACTACGGGATGTACTACAGGCAAATAAGGATACCACTACACTATTTCAAAAATTATGCATGGATGGGCATGCACTTGCACTCCCACATGCAAATACGGATACATTATGGACTGATGGAAGTCCAGGGCCAAGATGGACCTGCGCTCCCACAGGAACATAGGGATATGATTACAGTAGCTGAAAAAATTATGGATGAATAACACTGTGTGCTCCCACATGCAAATACAAATGCCATTATGGAGTGATGGGAGTGCAGGCCTGGGCCTTGTGCACCCATATAGAAGTACATATAGCTTTAAGAAGTGATGGGAGTGCAGGACCCAGAGGGCCCTGCACTCCCACAGGGAAATAAGGCTAGAATTACAATCTCTCAAAATTTATGGATGGCTCCCACAAGCAAATAAGGCTATGATTATACTATCTCAAAAAGTAAGGACATTCTTGGCAAAAAACTTTGTTAATGTATCAGTTAGGATTCCAGAGACAAAAGTTGGGAAATATGGTGTTAGGGTTTCCAACCCTAACACCCCTCCCCCATCCTGCATTCAGCAACAGACGTGGGGGGGTGCCTTGGGTTGTCAGCCCTAATGTTCACCCAATTCTCCTATAATGTACCCATCTCAGCTTATTTACTCATGGAATGGGGTGAGCATTAGGGCTGACAACCCCAAGGCACAAACCCCCATGCCTATTGCTACATGCAACATGAGGGTGGGGTGTTAGGGTTGGAAACCCTAACAAGTTTTTTGCAATACATTTCCTTACTTTTTGAGAAAGTGTAATCTTATCCTTATATGGTTCCCATGGTATCAGGTTTTTGGAGCACAGGGTCCATCTAAGCATAAGTGTACAGACACTGTAATGAATTGTCATCTCCCTCTGGGCGCGCAGGGCCTGGAGGCCCTGTGCTCCCAGTATTGCATAATGGATGGCCCTGCTGTCCCATTACTGCATAATGGTATTCATATGTGGGAGCAGAGGGCCCTACACTTCCACCAACCTATAATTGTAGAGATGCAGCACAGGTCTTGAGACATTCCAAGTAAGCCTTGTGCTGCAAATTGTGCAATATCTCTGTAATCATAGCAACTTTGGAAAAGCATTCCACTGCAGTTGTAATCATGGACTGGTAACCTGCACACATGCTTAGTACAAAAGGTGTACTAAGCTGTGCTTTGTGAAAAATCTGTATCTCAAACCATTTTCGAGATACAGGCACCAAAAGGTGCCCTGTTTGCCATGTTATCCTATGGGAAATTTTTAACTTCAGAGTGGCATTACTATGAAACAATGATAATTTTTACACCAAGCAAACATAAGTCACATTTGTGGGACAATCACTTTGTACCCTGCAAATTTCAAGCTCAAAGTCCTAACCATTTCTTTGTAGTGAACTGCCTAAGAAACAGCAACCTTTAAAAATCCCTGTTTGTAAGCTGTCAAAATCCCTGTTCGTGAGCTGAATCCCTGTTCGTGAGGTGTCAAAATCCCTGTTCATGAGTCAATCCCTGTTCGCAAGATAGGGCCATCTGGTTGTCCCCTCATGAACAGGGATTTTGACACTTCATGAACAGGAATTTCTCATGAACAGGGAATTTGACACCTCACAAACAGGGATTCCTTTTTACAATCCCTATTTGTGAGGTGTCAAAATCCCTGCTCACAAGCAGAATTCCTGTTCATGAGCTGTCAAAATCCCCATTCAAGAGCCAATCCCTGTTTGTGAGGTAGGGCCATCCTATCACCCCCATGAACAGGGATTTTGACAGCTCACAAATAGGGATTGGCTTGTGAACAGGGATCTTGACACCCCACGAACAAGGATAGGAAGCGAGTGACAAACAGGGATTTTCAAATTTAAAAATGGCCGTTTTTTGACTAAACAAAACCAAAGCCATGGGTTTGTAGATGGCATCACCCTGAACAAAACCCATACTTTAATCTCTACAAAAGATATCCCTGGGGCAAGTTGCAAGGTTTTGTTTTTGAAGAAAATTGAAAACAAGATGGTGGCTCATGAACAGGGATTTTTTTTCATACGAACAGGGATTTAATGAATCCCTGTTCATGAGCTGTCAAAATCCCTGTTTGTGAGTCCTAAATCCCTTTTTGTACCATGCAGCTAGCCAAAAGACTGAACTGAGCATGCTCAGAACCTGAAATTTCAAAATTGTTTGGAACGGATTCATATAAACCAACACTGGCTTTTTCTTTGGGGGCATAGAAACATAGAATTTGATGGTAGATAAGGACCGCTTGGCTCACCTAGTCTGCCCATTTCCCTACCAGATGGATAAGCTGGAGATTCTAGTTAATCAACAGCTTACTTTCTCCTACCCCCCATTAGAATTGCCTTATGTCTGTCCCATGCATTCTTGAATTCTCCCACTGTTTCTGATTCCACAACCTCTTCAGAAAGGCTGTTACATGCATCCACAACCCTCTCTGTGAAAAAATACTTTCTAACATTATCTCTGAGCCATTCCCCCCTCTATCTTCAAATTGTGCCCCCTTGTTCTTGCACATCTCTTTTTCTGAAAGATGCTATCCTTTTGTACTTTGTTAATTCCCTTGAGATACTTGAAAGTTTCTATCATGCCCCCCCCTTTCCTCAAGGGTATACATATTAAGCTGCTTTAGTCTCTCCTCATATATCTTCTTGTGCAGACCCTGCACCATTTTGGTTGCCCTCCTCTGAACAGCCTCCACTCTGTCTATGTCTTTGTGGAGATGGGGTCTCCAGAATTGCATGCAGTACTCCAGATGGGGTCTCTCCAATGGTCTGTACAGAGGGATAACAACTTCCTGTTTTCTACTGTTGATGCCTCCCCCTATACATCCCAGTATCCCCCCAGCCCTCCTTACTGCCTTCTCACATTGCTTGCCCACCTTTAGGTCGTCTGATATAATTATTCCTAGGTCTCTTTCAATTTTTGTTGTTGTTATTATCTCACCCCCCATTGTGTACTGTTTCCCAGGGTTTTTGTTTCCCAGATGCATTACCTTGCACTTCTTTATATTGAATCTGAGCTGCCATATATTTGACCATTCCTCCAACCTTGCCATAGAAAGTCAAGGCAAACTCTTTTTATCCTTAAACTTTCAGGCCAAAATTCCAAATGGTTTGGCCACAGCATGATGAAAAATCAACAAAAATTGGCTAACAAAAGTGACTGCTACACTTTTTTCACTATGCACTGCACAAACTCTGCATGTCTGATCAAAACAAAACTTGGCACATCAAGAGATCCACCCCATGGGACAGTGCATACAAAATTTCATGCAAATCCATTGAATGGTTGCAAAGTTATTAAAGTGAACTGGATAGGGATTGGCTGAGCAGATTAGAAGGGTTTGTAGGAAGGGGGACACTGTAGTGCTGGGGGACTTCAACCTCCCTGGGGTGGACTGGAATACCCCAACCACCATGTCTGCAAAGGAGCAGAGATTACTAGATGCATTTCAGGACTGCTTCCTGGTGCAATTGGTCCATGAGACAACTAGGGAGGGTAAGACTCTAAACCTGGTATCAACAAACAAGGAGACTGTAAGGGATCTGGGAGTGGAGGATCCCCTGGCTGGGAGTGACCATCATAAGGTGTGGTTCACACTCAATATGGGAAGGGTAACAGGAGGAATAGGTACCAGGGTGATTGATTTTAAGGGAGTGAACTTTAAAAGGATGGGGGAGATTTTGATTGAGCATCTGGTGGGAATTCAGACATGCATGAGTGCCAGCAAAAAAAGGAATATCATTAAGAAAGGGCTAGTAGAGGCTACTGAGTCCTGCACCAGGACATGGAGCAAGAAGGGGAGAGCACAAAAGCCAAGCTGGTTGACTCAGGAGGTAATGGAAGGGGTGAGGGCCAAGAGAAAAGCATTCCAGAGGCTTAGGAAATTGGGAGGGCAAGGGGAGAAAGATGAGTACACGAAGAAGTCCAGTGAGGTTACCAGGCTAGTCAGAGCTGCCAAGGCTTCCAGAGAGCTGAGTCTCACACAGGGAATCCAGGAGAGGGAAAAGGACTTCTTCAGATACTTTGGGGAAAGAAGAAGAAACAAAGACCAGATTGTGAGGATTAAGAAAAAAATGAGGGGTGGGTGGAGAAGAGAGAGGACCAGGCAGAGGCACTGAATGAGTACTTCTGCTCTATGTTCATGAGGGAAAGAGGGGGGCAGATATGCCATGAGAAGGGTAGAGTGGGCGGGAGGGTGGGGGTGACCTGATATCAGGATTACAGAGGACAGGGTGTTGGAGGGAATAAGGGCACTGACAATGAACAAGGCACCAGGGCCAGATGGCATTCACCCTAGGGTACTTAGGAAACTAGTGGAGATCCTGGTGAGACCACTGGCAGATCTGTTCAGTACATCAATGGGCACAGGATGCATGCCACAGGACTGGAGGATGGCCCATGTGATGCCCATTCATAAAAGTGACCCGAAGGATTATCCAGGCAACTGCAGACCAGTGAGTCTTACTTCAATCATGGGGAAACTCATGGAGTCAATCCTAAAAGAGAAGCTGGTGACCTTTCTGAAAGACAATGGGCTCCAAGGTGGCCATCAGTGTGGTTTTTCTATTGGGCAGATCCTGTTAGATGAACCTAGTTGAGTACTATGACTGAGTTACCAGGGAACTGGACAGGAGCTATGAAATGGACATCCTATATTTGGACTTCAGAAGGCCTTTGACTCAGTGCCACACGGGAGGCTGGGAGGAAAACTGGAATACATTGGGGTAGGGACAAAAATGGTCAACTGGATCACCAATTGGCTGAGGGGTAGGCATCAAAGGGTGGTGGTGGTGGTGGGGAACTCTCACCACCAAGGGACATTACAAGCGGGGTACCCCTGGGTTCAGTACTGGGACCAGCGCTGTTTGGGATATTCATTGCCGATATCTCAAATGGGATATGAAGTAGGATCAGTCTGTTCACAGATGAAACTAAGATTGGTGCTGTGATAGATGACATAGAGGTGTGGAGGGGGCTGCAGGAAGACCTGACCAAACTACAGGAATAGTTGGAGAAATGGCAGTTGGGGTTCAGTGCCAAGAAGTGCAAGGTACTGCACTTCAGAGCAAGGAACCAGGGGAGGAAATATCAGTTGGGAGGGGTACAGTAGGAAAGCACAGTGGAGGAAAAGGATATAGGGGTAGTAATAACAGAGAGTATGACCCACTTGGCTCAGTGCGAGAAGGCAGTTGCAAGGGCAAGCAAGTTGCTGGAGTACATAGCAAGTGGAATCTCCTCCAGGCACAGAAAAGTTATGCTATCCCTGTACAGGTCACTAGTCAGGCCACACCTAGAATACTGCGTGCAGTACTGGCATCCATTCCTGAAGAGGGACATCAGATTGCTGGAGAGGATGCAGCAAAGGGCAAAAGATGATCCAAGGACTTGAGGGAAAATCCTACAAGGAGAAGCTGGGAGAGCTGCAAATGTATTCCCTGGAAGAGAGGATGGATAGAGGGGATATGATCAAAACCTTTAAGTACCTAAAGGGTATTAACAGGATTAATACAAAAGGGATTCTGCAGATCAGAAGGGGTAGGGACACTAGAGGGCATCAGCTGAGATTGGAAGGGGGGAGATTCAGGAGGGAAATTAGGAGACATTTTTCACGGAAAGGGTGGTAGACAAATGGCACACTCTGCCCAAGGAGGTGGTATCGTGTAGAATGCTGGGAGGATTTAGGAGAGGGTGGGACAGAGTGGGGGTGATTATGAGGAAGGGAGGGGAGGGTGGGGCAGCTGCAAGTTGAGGGGCTATCTGCACAATCGAGCAGACTCAATAGACCATGGGGCCTGTTTCTGCTGGCATTTCATATGTTCATATGTTCATAAATGTGAGGTTTAACATTAAACTACCTACTCAACCCTAACTATAGTGGTGGTACCACACTACTATAGATATATATAGATATATATATTATGGTAGAGGAGCCATTTCTATGTTAAACCCCAAAACTTTGCACCTTAATAGCTTTGCAACCGTTTGATGGATTTGCCTGAAATTTGGAATTTATGATCAAGAACCATAGACCTTGGGATCTGCCAAGTTTTTGTACTGGATGGATATACGACTGCGGAGTTATTAAGTGTAATCTATCTAACGTTTACGCTTTCTGAAATTCGTGGTGGCGCCTACAGGTCGAACGCGTTCGCGCCGATGCCTGAAATCTTCAGGAACGTGCAGCTGGATCCCCGATGTGCCTTTCAAAGATTTTGTGAAAAAATATTAAACGGTTCAAAAGTTATTCAAAAACAGTTTCCATTATCGTCAATGGGAAAAGTTAACAAAAAGTTCAACACTTTCATAAATGCAATTTTACTTTCGCAAATGGGCCTGTTACTTTACGTCATCGGCCATTTTGTTTTCAGTTGGTGATCAGAAAAATGGTTGGCATTTAAATTTAGGACCCTCTAGCAACCTAATTTTTTTGTATTCACCTAGTCAGACCGAGAATGCTTGCCATGTCTTTATTTTGTGGTAAAACACCCCAGAAATATGTTTTCAAATTTCTGGAAAAGTACTTCATAAAATTACTTTGGTACTCCGAAAGTGTTGCAAGTACAGCAAGCTTTGTAAATGCGACAGTAGTTTTCTAGTCTGTGTGAAAATGACAGCAATTCTTTGGCACTGCGCTGCAAAAGAACCATTGGGAGTTTTGAGCTGAAATTTGGAAGGAGCAGCCGACATCTCACAGATGTGCCTTTCAGTGTTGTATTGAAAAATATTACATGGTGGCAAAATTACGGCACTCAAGGTTGACGTTTTTCCCATAGGATAACATTCTGGCCTTGACTATTACGAAATCCTTTGGATCCCTGCTGCAAAATAACGCTTTGGTCTTTCCTGAAATTTGGAGGAAGACAGCCAACAGCTCACAGATGTGCCTTTCTGTGGTTTGGTGAAAAAATATTACAGGAGGCAAGAGTTATGGCACTCGAACTTCTCTTTTTTCCCATAAGATAACATTCTGATTACTTGGCAGCTTTCAGGGCCCGTATCTCAAAAGCGGTCAGCGAGATCACGGAGTTTTCGTCGGAAAAGTTCTTAGTACAAAGTTAGCCAGGACAGTCATAAATCATACGACTTTTAGCATTTTTTTCTACGTCATACGGTTCCTGAGATATAACTTATTT
This sequence comes from Neoceratodus forsteri, assembly GCA_016271365.2. Lineage (NCBI taxonomy): Eukaryota > Metazoa > Chordata > Ceratodontiformes > Ceratodontidae > Neoceratodus > Neoceratodus forsteri. The sequence continues at coordinate 460,030,096 of CM028135.1, read as the reverse complement.
AGTATTCCAAGTCCTCATTTTCTGCTCCGATACCCATTATTATGCATACATTCTTTGTACTCACTGTCTTTCTCTATTCAGCTTTTTGGGAAAACCAGCCTGTGCACTTACATTACTGTTACCATTGTCCTTTCCGCTTGCGGTTCCATGCCCGTTTCACTTACCGTTGACGCCTGCGCCACCACGTGCGTCATCCTTTGCGTTTTCATTTGCGCTTGCGTTTCTGTTACTTTTTTGCCCATTGTGTGTACCGTACTGCTTCTCTTTCTGTTTCACTTTGTGTCACCATGCCCATTGCCATTTCGATTTACAGGCACCATGTTACTATGTGACAAGACATCACGTGGCACACCGTTCCCGTGTACGCCACCGTGTTCGTTATCCTTTCTGTTCTCATTCGCGCTTGCGTTACCTTGTGCACCACTGTTAGCGCTTCTGTTTGCATTGCTGTTCCTGTTACTATGCCACAAGACATCATGTGGTGGGAGTGTGGGGCCCTTTGGGCCCCGTGCTCCAGCTGCCGCATTACGTGCCGGGAGCGCGGGGCCCTATGTGCGTTATCCTTTGCGTTTTCATTTGCGCTTGCTTTTCTGTTATTTTTTGCCATTTGTGTCTACAGTACTGTTTCTCTTTCTGTTTCACTTTGCATCACCATGCCCATTGACATTTCCATTTGCAGGCACCATGTTACTATGTGATAACACATCACGTGGCAGACCGTTCCCGTCTACGCCACCGTGTGCGTTACCCTTTCTGTTCTCATTCGCGCTTGTGTTACCATGTGTGCCACTGTTAGCATTTCTGTTTGCATTGCTGCTCCTGTTACTATGCCACAAGACATCATGTGGTGGGAGGCTGAACCGCCCGCATTACATTCACTATTTCTGTTACTATTCTCAAAGAAAATTAGAGGCAAAAAACTCCATTTAATGCATTAGTTAGGGTTGTTCCACAGCGACAAAAGTGAAGAAATTCGCTGTTAGGGTTGAAAACCCTCTTGGACCCGGCACACCACAATCGGCGTTGGGGTGTGCATTAAGTGATCGTGGTCTCACCATTCTCCTATACTTCTGCTGCTTTACATGTCATGGGGTGAGAGTTGGGCTGGCCGATCCCAATGCACCACCAATGCGGTGGTGGCGAGAAATCAATTTTCAGCCTAACAGCAGATCACTTAACAGTCATTTTGTGGAATTTGTTCACCAAATTTTCAACATAGGCATTTTGGGATCCCATATTATGAATAGTGACCTGTTGTTTTGTTAATCTGTCCCAAAAGGTGATTCTGCTTGGTGACAAAATCACCTTTGGACTGAATAATGAATAACAGTAACTGAGTTCATGAGAGGTGGTCCCAAGAACTCTATTAAAAATTTGGATCCCAAAGTTGCAGAATTGATGAGATATCCACCTATGTTGAAACCCCCCAAATGATGCCATTATACAGCTTACCAGCATTTTTCAGTTCTTGGTCAGCTTTGAAGAGTGCAGACATTCATCCACTGAAGATGACACCGCTGGACTCTGGAGGTAAGTTTGGGGTGGGGAGGTGGGAGTGTGCAGAGGTGAGTGCAGGAGTTGGGGAGAGAGGCCTGGCGGCAAAGGACAATTTTCTTTGTTTCAGGTTATAATAAAAAAAAGCGAGAACACCGTGGACCATTTCTTTTAACAGGTGTAAGAAATTGTTGGGCACACTGGGGTGGGTTCCCAGTGTGTCCCATGAGTTAATGGTGTGATGTTAGCCACACTGTGGTGGGCAGTTGACAGGAAAATGCAAACACGATCATCTTTGTATACGGAGGCACACTGGGGTGGGCTCCCAGTGTGCCACATAATCTTCGGAGATTAGTTTTGCTGACAGAGGTTGGGTACCCCAACGTCCAGCTTGCTGGGGATGATGAGGCAGGACGGCGACAGCTGCAACCATGTTTATTGAAATGTTAACACCAGGCAAGGCATGCCCTGCAATGATGGGGAGCACCCTCATTGCAGCGGTGAAATAATTTTCAAGTTGGTGGCATGCTTTTACAGTGCTGTCATAGACAGCGTGCTGTTTCATTCATGCCACAGAGCTCAACCTGAAAAAGCAGTGGCACCATTGGCCACAACATGACTCCACCTCCAAAACCTGCCACCACAATACATTGTCTGCACTGTGCACATAAGACAACATAAAAGCGGTGGCCCCGCACACTGACACCTGCAAAGTGAAACACTGAAAGCGGCCAGTCACTGTAATGGTCCGTTTCATGTTCGCTTTTTCCCAATCATTCTGCCTCTCCCAGGACCAACTCCAACCTGGAGTTGAGAATCCTAAAGTCCTGGGGGTGCAGGGGTCAGAGCCCCCTGCATGGGGATGTGGGGGGGCACAGCCCCCCACAGAAAACACTGGAGGAATGGATGGCACAATACCTGAATCCGTATTGTGCCATTGTTGTGCAGGAGGTCTACATTTTTGCTCTCTGCCTCCTGTGGTGCTTCCCATAAAAAGGACCATTAAGGTACTGTAGGGAAGTTGCTATGAAGGTGTTTGAAGCACATCCCCCAACCAGTCTGGTTAAGCAATTCCTGTGCTGTTTTGGAGGAGTGGGATAGCCCCACAATGGCACCCACAGCAGAGACGAAGGTGGATGGGCAAATCCTCGGGATGCAGCACCAGGAAAGGGAAAGAAAACCTAAAGGAGGAGGAGGAAGCTTCCCTGGTAGCGGACTCAGTTTCAAGAAGTGTAGCTAAGGAACCTAACAGGAAGAACATGGAGGTAAAGTGAATTTCAGAAGTTACTGCATGGTGGGATGAGAACGGATCAATAGGATCACAGTGGTAATGGCAAGGAGGGAGGAACTGGATGTTATTGTCCACCTGGGGATGAATGACCTGGCAGGAGACAAAGTGGAAGTAGCTAGAATCCAAAAGGATTTCAGGAAGTTGGAGGGGAGCCTGAAGCAAGTAGAACACTTCAAGGAGGCAGTATAGCGCAGTGGTTTAAGGCTCTGAGCTGCAAACCTGGAGACCTGGGTTTGAATCCCACAGCCCCTACTTGCATACTGTGTGACCCTGAGCAAATCACTTAACTTCCTTGTGCTCCCAGGTTGCACCTGTAAACAAGCTTCAGCTTAGTGTGTCTGTCCTGGTGAAAAAAAAACCAAAAACACTCCGTCTCCTTCTCGGAGGTGCCAGCTGTCCATGGCAGGGGAAAGGCTAGGGCACTACACATCCAGTAATTTAACTCCTGGTTGAAGGAATGGTGTGGAAGGGAGGATTATGGCTTCATGGAGGACTGGAGCCCCACTTGGATGGATGCAAGCCTGTATAAAGATAATGGCCTGCATCTGTCAGGGAAGTAGACCTGAGTAAGAAGTGTGAATGCTTCTGTGACAAGCAATTAAAATGGCCGGGGGGGGGAAGAGTCAGGAAGGTCAGGTGACTTAGTATCACCCCCCCCCCCGGGCCGGGCACATGCAGGAAAATGAGTTGAAGTCTGGGACACTGAGAGCAGAAGGAGAGTGGGAAGCAGTGAATTCTAGGCCAGATGAGAAAGACAACTGGGGAGTGTGGACAAAGCATAGGAGGGGAGGGGGAAGGAAGCAGGACAGCGAGAAGAGAAGGAGGGGATAGGATACAAACATGATAACAAATGCCGCAACCTGGGAAATAAAATCCGAGACCTGGAGACATTGACAGTAGAGGGCAGACCTGGACATGGTAGCAATAACTGATACATGGTGCACTGTTACTCATGAGACACTGATGTACAAGTTATGCTCTGTTCAGGAGGGATGGGGGTAAAAAGGAGGGAGTGTGGCCCTGTACATCTGAGAGGCTATAAAGGTGACAGAGGTGCAGGGTAGACAATCGGAGGCTGAGGCACTGTGGGTCACCCTTGAACCTGGCAAAGCTCAGCAATATGAACAGGGGTGATCTTCAGGCCTTTGGCACAGGGAGAAGTGGACAGGAGCTGTGGATGGTGTACACAATATGGCAACAAAAGGTGAAGTCCTCCTGCTGGGGAATTTCAGTATGCCAGACGTGGATTGGTCCACTCAGGCAGCTGCTTCAGCCGGAAGCAGAAGCATCCTGGATTCCCTACAGGGGGCAGGTGTAAGGTGGTTTGCGCTTGATCCAGAGAAAAGGCCTTTCTTGACCTGATACTGACCAATGGGGACAGAACGCAGATGTCTCTGTGGAGGGGCAACTGGGATCTAGCGACCACCACATAGTGTGGTTTAGCATGGGACCCGGGATCCAGTCCTTTAACACGAGGGCAAACGTTTTGGATTTCAAGAAGGCAGACTTCACTGACATGGGAAGATATATCTGAATAGCCTTCTTTAGAAACTTGTAAAAGGATGGCATTCAGGAGGTATGAAGAAGCACAGAAGAATGAGGTTAGAGAGGTGTATCAGGTAAAACAGAGGGAAGCAGGTAAGGTAATGAAGGGATCAATGGCTCAGACAGAAGAAAGCATATCTCTACAAGGACATAGACAGGATGGAGGCTATCCAGAGGAGGGCAACTAAAATAGTGCAGGGTCTGCACCAGAAGGCATACGAAGAGATTAAAGAAGCTTCATATGTATACACGAGAGGAGGGACATGATAGAAACTTTCAAGTACATCAAGGGAATCAACAGAGTCCAAGATGGTAGCATCTTTCAGAAAAAGAGATGTGCAAAAACAAGGGGGCACAATTTGAAGATAGAGGGGGGACAGCTCAATGGTAATGTGAAGAAGTATTTTGTCACGGAGAGGGTTGTAGCTACATGGAACAGCCTTCCTGAGGAGGTAGTGGACTCAAAACCAGTGGAGGAATTCAAGAATGCATGGGACAGACATAAGACAATTCTAGTGGGGGGTAGGAGGAAGTAGGCTGTTGGTTAATTAGGATCTGCAGCCTATGCATTAAGTAGGGAAATGGGCAGACTAGGTGGGCCAAGTGGTCCTTATCTGCCATCAGATTCTATGTTTCTATAGCTAAAGGGTATCAAAAGAAGACCAGACTTTCTTCAGGTACATAAGCAAGGCAAGGGGAGAGATTCTGAAGATAAGGAGGATGACAGAGAGACTGCACAGAGGGGATCAGAAAAAAGTGTACATCCAGAATAGGTACTTCTACTGTTTTCACAGTGGAGAGAGGCAGAGGCAGTTTACCAAGGAGCAGCATGGTCACTGGAGGGGGAAGTGGACACAAGTCCATTTTCAAAGAAAGAGTATTATTGAAGGGACTTCAAATTTTAGGGTGGACAAGGCCATATGACCGGATGGATACACCCAAGGGTATTAAGGGAACTAGGCAAGGAGGTGCTTGCTATACTACTCATGGCCTTATTCAACAACTCACTGGAAAGATGAGTGGTTCCAGAGGACTAGAAGAGAGCAGATTTAGTTCCATTTTGTAAGAGTGTAAGCAGGAGGAGGCTAGCAAATATAGTCTGGTTTGCCTTACTTGAGTCATGGGAAATTAATGGAATCCATACTAAAACAGGGACTGTTAGAGTATCTTGAATCCAGTGGGCTGCAAGACCACAGGCAGCACAATTCACAGGAGGAAGGTCATGCCAAATGAATCTGGTAGATTTCTTTGACTGGATGACCAGGAAATAGATAAGAGGAAAGCATGATTGATCTGGAGTTTAGCTAGGCCTTCAGCACTGTGCCACACAGGAGGCTGATAAAGACACTGAACAGCCTAGGGTGGGATCCAAAATGGTTAATGGGTTCAATGGGCCTGTGCAACTGGCTTTGTGTTGTAACATAGATCATGTTTGGCTGTTCACCTCTCTATCCATGGGATATACCACCTGTATGGGTATGAAGGTAAGACACCCTAGAGGAGTTCCACACCTTGAGGCTCCGTGGGAGTGATTCCCTTGTCTAATGGTACCTTAGGAAGAAGCCCATGGGAAAGAAAGGCATGCTGCTGGAGGAGGGGTGGATGGAGGGGCAAGGAAAAACTGCTTGTGTGTGGAGTGAGGAGAGCAGCCTTTAAATGGGCTGAATAGGAATGTCCTGTTGCACCACCCCCTTGAACTACCGGCTGTAGCCTTCCAGTTAGTACAGTAGCTAGTTAATGGATAAGAGACAGAGGGTAGTGGTTAAAGACACTCACTCTAATGATGGGAGAGTGACCAGTGGGGTACCACAGGGCTTAGTACTGGGGCCAATCCTTTTAAATGTAGGAGACACTGTGAAGAACTGAAGAGAAGGTATTCCTTTTTGCAGGTATCAACATTTGCAATAGGGTGGACACCCAGGAGTGGTGGAGAGAATGATCGGGGATCTTGTGAATTTTGAGGAGTGATAATAAGCATGGCAGTTGGATTCAATGCCAAAAAGTGCAAAATCATGCACCTAGGGCATAGGAACCCAAGAGCTGAGCATAGGATGGGGGGAGAGGTTATTGACAGTCAGTAAACAGGAAAGAGATCTTGGGGTTATTATGTCTGAGGACCTCAAGGTGGCACTGTGTCAAAGCAGTGAGTAGGGCTGGTGGGATGCTGGGGTGTGTAGGGATGAAGGTGGTGTTGCCAGACCCCACCTGGAGTGCGATGTAATTTTGGAGAACAAACCTCAGAAAGAACATAGACGAGGTGGAGGAAGTCCATAGGAGGGCAACTAAAATGGTGCAGGATTTACATGTGAAGCCTAAGAGAGAGAGAGACAGAGGATCTCAACATATACATCCTAGAAGAGAGGAAAGAGAAAGTGACATGATACAGGCCTACAAGTATCTTACAGGAGTGAACAGGGTCCAGGGGTCTCTCTTAAATATGGAAGAGCACCAGGATCAGGAGAATGCGAGTGAAGCTGGGGAGGTCAAGAGATGTGAGAAAATATTGGTAGATACCTGGAACAGCTTGCCAGCTGAAGTGGTGGAGGCTAAACAGTAGGGGCTTCAAGCATATGTGGATAGACATAGCTGTATATTAGAGAAGAGGTGGGAGGGTTGATGGAGATCAGACACACGTGAGGGAGGAAGATGAGGCAGGAAACATCTGGAAGGCAGACTAGGTAGGCCCAAACTGTCCTTTTCTGATGACAAATTCAGTGTTTCTACATTTGATCGCACACCTACTATAGAGACAGCTTGTACTACAGTAGGCATCGGATTGTGAACTATCATTCAGTTGGTGGCTGCTATGGATGAGTGGAATGGTTTGTGCTGGTTGCTGTACACCATAGGTTGGGGGCAAGTGGGCAGAACGGTTGTAGTGGTACTGGCTGGGCTGGGCGGGTGGGTAGATGTTATACTTATGGGAGGAGGATCACTGAACACAGGATGTGGTATGGAAGAATAACATCTCTTGCCAGACTACTAACTGGGACAGTGGGGAACCCTAGTCTGGATATCAGGCAAATGGTACTGAGGAATTACTGATCTTATCAAGTGTCTGATTGGGGCCCAGTTGATCAGTGGTGGTGGGGTCTGCTGTCTGCTGGACACGTGGGACAGATGTTTTGTTATACAGGCATGCAATTTGGAGGGTGGGGTACTGGACACCTGGACAGTTGGCCATGTACCAGTGGAGGACCAAGGCTATGGTGGTGACTATGGCCAGGTGTTGGGAGTGTAGGAACCACAGTCCATAACACTTGGTTTGGGAACCAGTAACTAGTGTTGTTCTAATGGATATCTACACCCCCAAACCTCCCAGCATGCTGATGTGCCTATGTGCAAGGGGCTGTCAGCTGCTTTACATAGGTGGACAAGGATGGATTAGGGCCACTTACAAATGGGCTAGTGACTTGGTAACCAAACAGTCATATGACCCTGTGGAGTACTGTCCTACTTTAGAGGTGTAAATTTGGATTAGCAAGTTGATAACATGTCTATCACTTGCAAAAAAGTTTGAATATTTCGCCTTGGGGCTTTTTAAAACCATTGTAGCTATTAAATAAACAAGGAAACACCCCAGAGTTGTGGTTGGCGGTGGTGCACCTGGGCCCCATGCCCACTGCTGGACCCTGCCCACCTAGGTCCCAATCCTCTGTGTGCCTCCTCTACCTGGATGATACTGGATGTCTTGGGCACCAGAAGGAGTGGCGGCCCCGCCATATGAGTAAGCCAGAGAGGTCTCTCACCAGGTGGAAATAGGCATTAGCGGAGCCTCTGGGGGACCCAGAATGGGGGGGGTGCAGGTTGGGCAGGAGAGAACTTGGGATGACACCTGAGAGAGGCCACATCTCCTGTGATCAGAGGAAAGTCAGTAAAAAAAAAAAAAAAATAAAAAAAAATAAAGAAAAAACAATTTTCCCAAACAGCATTTCCCTTTGATTTTAACCCAAATCACCTTTTGATAATGCAGCCACCAAACTACCTGACTATCTTAACTGCTGCAGATATTCCCAAACCCACTGGTATCAGTTCAGAAAGACACCCTGAATTTTGTCCCTAGGTTCCTAAATGCCAATCTGCAGGCCTGAGGTGCAGCTGGTCGGCTGGCGCTGGCACACCCACCTGAACCCAACAATCCTCCACGTTTCCCTTGATTGCTTTAAATCTTGAACTGGCTTTCAGTGCCAGTGGACTTGAACACAGTTAATGAGATATATTTTATTTATATATATATATATATATATATATATATATATATATACACATACACACACATATACATTCATTCCCCAGGTGCAGGGCAATCCTGCCCTCACTCACAACTCTGCTGTATTAGTCATAGGATGGCACACATGACTGAAGTCCTGGGGCAGCTGTATCAGCAGACGAGAATCAGGCCTGATGCTTAACACTTAAAGGTGTAGAAGCTGCAGCTTGATCTTCAGTGTGACCCCAAGGTCTCGCAGCCTGTCTTCCCCCACCCCCGACCCACAGAGGCCCACTGCAGGGCATCACACAAGACCCACCAGCCACAAGGGACCCAGACATGGGAGCATCCCCATGGTCTGGCTCCCCCACAGGTCAGAGCACCCCAGCACAAACCCACAATCCCTTGCCACCAGCAGCCCCACTTATTGGGGGTCAGCAAGCTCCCCACCTGGCACGTTTAGGATGGATTCTTCGGATCATTTCCATTCTTTCCTCAATTACCTGCTACTCTGTGTAGTCAAGCAGTCTTCGCTACCTTCTCGAATATCAGGCTCTGGGAGAACTGTGCAGTCTAAAAATCCAGGGATTTAACACAAGTCTCCCATCTTGCTGCATCTCGGGAGCAGACAGCAGGCACCCACCCAGACAGCACCGCTCATCCCCCTGCCCCCACAGTTTTTCAACTCCAACACTGTGACCACTCTTGTGCTCTGGCTAACACACAAGTTCAGCAACTCTTTTTCAGAAATAAATCAAGAAAGTCCCTTTTCTCACCATGCAGGTGCTAGTCGACTCCAAACAGAGAGAGGCCATCTTGCAACTTCATAAAACCTGGGTTCAAATCCAGTTTTCATGTCCATTTTCTGCAGTCCAGGTTTTTCTGCCAAAAAAACAGTCCTTTAACCTTGTCTTTCCCTTTTCCTGCTGACGTCTTGCATTGCCAGTCAGACGAAACCTTTTACACTTTTTCCTAAGTCTCTCATCAAAAATCTTTTGACCATCCGTGTCTCACTGATGTTGCGCAGATAAAACTGAAGAGGCTTTCTCCCCATCCTCTTGACACAAATCCATTTTCTTAATCCTTTTCTCAATCCATTTAACCTTTACTCTGAACAATTTCACCGCTGTGGTGCAATTTCTCTGGGAGCAACAGAATACTGCAGATCTCCCTCTCTGCTGAGCTGCCTGCAAAATCCTATTTTCTCATGGGGAAAAGGCACAACCAGCTCTGGGGGACAGATGGCTGGCAGCCCCCTCACAGCCCCACAACTCCACCTTCTCCTTAGTGGCTAGAGACCCCCTCCCTGGGAAAGGGCTCCCACCAAACTGAACTTTGAAACCAAAGTTCTTTCCCCTTGGGAGCTTTCTGGCAGCTCCCCATTGGCAGGAGCAACTGTCAACCAAAATTAACATGTACAAGGTTCCCGCGACACCTCACTGGTTGCTGAAAAAGGTGCCCATATTGTCCCCAGTATTTTTCCACAAGAGTCTTCACTGAAGTTCTGCTCTTTAGCAGCCTCTTCCCTCTGATGGCCGACACAAAATTTAGCATTTTAGTTATTTTGAGCCAGTCGCTAACGCTAAAATTTGTTTTCCTAGCACCAGACAGGCTGAGAAATATGTATGTATAACAGCAGCAGGACTGAGGAATAAATGTTCTAACTCTACCTGAATTAGGTGGTGTGGGACCACCAGACTACCAAGGAATTATTTTTTTTTATGATGTCCAGGACTGTTTGTGTGTATATGGTGGGGGTTGCTGGCAGGCTGCATGTGTGCAGTTAAAACATGACTCCCAGAATCATTAACATCAGCACTAACCACAGTGTGTTAGCTTACTTCAAGAAAGCATTTAATATACCTGTATGCCTTATATGCATTAGAGTAACCCCCAGTTGTAACGGCACCTGGTTGCAATTAGTAATCCTGTGCAAAAAAAATACAGTGCCATTTTAACAGGTTAGCACTGCACAGAAGAATGCTTTTTACAGTAGTACCAGCCATGCTTATCACAATGCAGTGCTAATTCTGTTACAGTGGTATGTGGGCCCCCATTTTCAGTTTAGTGTTGTGCACTCCTAAGTGCTGCACCTGAGAGAGTGCACAGCCACCGAAGGTGGTGAAGCTCTTTCGCTCCAATGAGAGAGAGTGACCAGTAGGTGCGGAGGGCTAAGTAATGGGACAAGTCCTCTTCAGCGTGTCTTTATAAGCAGCATAACAGAAGAACTGGAAGAAACAGATTTGCCTTTTGGAGATGACACCACAATCTGTAATAGCGTTGATAGGTGCAGATGGAAGAATGAGTAGCGACAGAAAACTCAGAGTGGTATGGGACATGGCAGCTCGGGTTCAAAGCCAAAAGTGCAAAGTCAGGCATCTAGGGAATAGAAACCTAGAGATGGAGTATAAAATGTAGGGAGTACTTCTGCTCACTAAGGAAACCTTTATATAGCACTGTGCTCTGTATGCAGGAGAGTTACTTGAGCCATAGTAGTACATATGCACATGATCAGGTTGGCATCAGGTGATTCTGAATGACACGATCCAACCATGCTGTTCCCACATAGTGTAATGTTTAGCTCTGCATGCTAACCTTCTGAAAATGGGGCCCTATTTGACTAAAAATCCTGGACGATGCCTCTTAAGGTGCAGAAGCTAAACATAAAAGGGTTATCTTATCTATCTCTTTATGTATTTTTTTTATCATATTTTGCTTGCAAAACCTTTATCAGATTTCAAAACATTGTGATGTGACTTAAAACATTTATAACAAACTAGTTAAAATACAATATTTTTTCTTCTATCTAAATGCTGTCTTTATTTACTTATAAAAACAGTCTGGTGGGCTGGCCTAGCAGCTTGGTGGTGACTGCACTGCCTCCCATGCCAGTGGCCCAGTTTCGGGGGTGGACCTGGGATGCACAGGGGTTAGCTGGGAGGGATATGATTGAGCCTCTTGGGGAATGCTCTCCTCTCAGGAGGGGAGTCTGACCACCCTGCACTTCAACATCCACCTAGCTGAGGGGGCTGGCAGGGCAGTGGAGTTGCATAAGGGGAGGGCTCAGGCAGGCACAAAGCAAGCATGTGCCTTTATATGCAATTGCATCATTGCATGCTTGGCTGCCAGGGGATGAAACCAAAGGTAGAAACCCCCAATGGCAGAATGATCCAACAACCTGATGCAGATTCTGCACGACTAACCAGGCTCTGCTCCTGTCTGAATATGTCTCTTTGCCAATGGCCGCCCCCCCCGGCCCCAACATGGGGAGTGTGTGTGTGTGTGTGTGTGTGTTTGAGGGGGGAATCCCTGAGCAAGTCATGTCCTGGGGATGGTGAGTGATTGGGCTGGAGATGTCAGTGGGCAAAGGAGTCACAGGATGACGAAGGAGATAAAATGGCTATGGGAAAAAAAAAGAAGAAATAAACAGTTTAAGAAGCTCAAACCCCAAAACAGACTGTGAATGCCTCCAGTGAGGTATCACGGTAGTCATTAATATAGAAACAATGCAAATTATATCGTAGCCAGCTAAACTCCTGATGAGAATTGGATACTGAGGGGTTGCAGCAACAATATGTATTTTGTTTCTTAACCAAGAAATGTTTATTAAACAAAACATTAAAATAAGAACAAAACTTAATCAAAACATAGTCTGTAGAATACAAACTAGCAGAGCTTTTGGCATACACTATCTCAGTTCCTGAAGTGCTTCCCAAGCATTCGAGTTCATATAGTTGCTAGGCTAACACGGTAATTAATTAACATAAATCTAATCAAAATGTAACTTTGAAAACGTATGCAGTCTCTATGTATATGTTAGGAATATTAGCTTCCCATACAAATGTGTTGTCTAACAGTAGTGAAGGCAGGACTTATTTAAAAGAATAAACTACAGCATTTTAAATTAGTTCTAAAGTTTGATATTACATCAGTGTTCTGAAGTGTGATTAAAGGTGTGCAAAGCAAAACAAGATGTAGAATAAGAGATGGCCCTGTTTTGTTTACTTCCTGCTCTGCAGTTTGTCATCCTCTCATCAAGCCAGCACCTAACGAAATGCAACAGGCAAGGACAGCAGTGGCAAGCCACTCAGGGAGCGGGCTGGAAGGATTATTAGTTTCAGAATGTAATCCATTTCAGTATATAGTTTATTTGTTTCAGTATATAGTGTATGTGAATTTTCAGTCTACAGTGTGTGTATTCAACATAGGTGTATGTGTTTCACCATGTAGTGTATTGATTCTGTATATAGTGTATGAGTTTTTAAATATACTGTGTATGTATTTCAGTATGTAATATATTCTCTCAGTATACAGAGTATAACATTTTTCAATGGAGGTGTTTTAATATATAGTGTATTTGTTTCAGTATATGTGTACTTAGATTTTTCAATGCATAGTGTATTTATTTACTAGATAGTGTATGTATTTCAATATAAAGTGTAGATGTTTCAATATATAGTGATTTGTCTCAGTAGGCAGTGTATATGGATTTTCAGTGTGTATTGTATGTATTTCAATATGTAGCATTTGTTTCAGTATATAGTGTATGTAGATGTTTTCAATATATAGAGTGTGTGTCAATGTATAAAGTATTTAGTTTCAGTAGATAGTTTATGTGGATGTTTGTCTGTAGTGTATATCAATAGGCAGTGTATATGTTTCAGTACATAGTACATTTGTTTCAGTATATAGTGGATGTGGATTATCAGTACTCAATATGTGGATTTCAGTAGATAGTGTATATATTTCACTATATAATGTAAGTGTAACCCCTAGATGGCGCTATCCCAGGGGCTACTACCCCTGCCTGATTTGCCACTAACAGGTTGAGGGGCCTGGATCCAATGGCGGGTGCCTCCACCCAGAGGTCAGGGTTTGCAATAGTTAAACTAACTTGGTCACAGCCCTCTGGGACACTGCAACCCCCCTTTCATCCCAATTAGTAGCCCCACACAATATATCAAATTACCTTCACAGTATACACTTACCCCAGGTCCTGGTTCGGCACTGGGACCTCCTGTGAAATGAGATACAGTGCAACAATCACAGTACAGTACTTTTAACATAGACAAATACCTCCAGGCAGTATAACTTTGCTGAAACAAGCAGCTCTGATTTATTTAGGGGGATATAACAAGGACGAGGAAATCAGGTTAATTAGCTTATCACTCTAATAATCTACCTGTATGGCTCTGTGCACAGGCCTATCCTATCAGTTACTGTCCTGGGTACCCAAGCCCTAGTGGCTAGTCAAACGTGGCAGCTGGTAGGGGCCCTTTCACACTGAGAAAAGGAGATTAAACAGTCAACAGTACAGTAATTCCATTTGGATTTAATGTGGCAATTCAACGCAGGAGCAACCCTGAATTAGTACACGACCTCCAAATAAGATAGGGTCCTTCAATGTCAGCAGGGCTCTTGAGGTACACAAACCTCTTCACACATCCATATAAAGAAGTACTATACCAGGCAGGCTGCATCTGTATCCCGATGTAATTGCACAATGCCGGAGAACACAGCAGATTCAGTTCAGCGGACGACGGATGCAATTTTCAACAATTCTTCCAGTCTTCTACAGGGTGAGCCTGGTTTCTACTCTTCAGAGATCCTTTGATTCTTTTCTGGAGCATGATTCAGTCCTAACAAGCTGTTACACAAGCTGCAGGACGGAACTCTGGGCCTTACACACGTTTTTGACTAAAACTGCACACTGAAAAAGCACAGGGCTCCTTCCTTCTTCACTGCAAAGCTCAACTGAACTCCAACTGACTCAAACCGGGCACTTCCTTTGAGTTCCTCCCAGTTCTTGACTGGATTGGCTCGTCACAATGAGACTGCTGCTGTTGGTCCAAAAAGGCACTGAAGTCTAAACTACATCTCCCAGAGTCACCCCATACAATCCTCTTGTGGCTGGCTCAGATTATGAGTCAAGTTCCTGATTCATCAAAGGCATCATTTTAGAGCTAGCTTACCCCACACTGATTGGTCCAGTTCAGCAGTTCAAAACTAGAATGGGAACTAGCAGACACAGTTCTGACTGCAAAAAGCAGGTTAGACAAACTGTAATTTCATTATTACTCTAAATAATTTCTGGCAAACAGTTACATCTTTCAGATAGGTTCCCTTTGCACTCTAGTGACTGCAAAAATGAAGTGAATTGGCAGCAGCTAAAGTGGTACTCAGAAGGCACACAGTCCCCCATACAAACTAATTATGTCTGCAAGCGAACAGCTCTTAAAGACAGTACCAGAGGCTCTAAAAGCACTCACTGATAAATGAAAATAAATGCCAAGACACCATTCAGGCTTGGAGCATTCAAGCAAGCTCCTGGAAGTCTTTTGGGAACCCCCATTTGCAGAGTTACACCCTTCCTGGCCTGGGAAAGCTTGGCGTCCAGCGTCAAGACAAGTACCCATAAGTTTCAACTGCAACCATATACATTTGCATTAGGCTGCACATATATCATCAGTCAATATATCATTTACCAAGAACACATTTCTGAAACATTGCAGTACGTCACTCTTTACAGTATTACATACACATTGTACCATAACTCAAGTTATTACCTCTTGTACATGAAACCTGAAGAGGGCCCTTCCTATCAGTTACCTTGGGGCTGGATGGGGCAAGGCACCATATGAGAGAGCAACACAAATAACTTGGGTTAGCACTGATGCTCAGTTTGGGCAATGAGCTCGGGACACATACACTCCTTTATGGACAACATTGAGAGCAAGTCACAGGCCTCCCAAGTGAATCTAACTGAGGGTGCACACAGGCATACAGGCTCGACCAGTCTTTCTAGGGGAGACTGTTATAGTCTCTGCACTCTGAGCCTCATTTTCAGCATTGTCCTCACTTGTCGGGAGTCTCCATGGGGTGAGAGGCTAGAACTTGGGGCACTTTCAGCTCCAGGAGTTACAGTTTCTGAGTCCCAAATTTGGCTCGCATGGAGAGCTTTCGGACACTGGCAGTGGACTGTCAGGGGCACTCAAAATACTCTTCTTGTTGGTGTATCACCAGTCTGCCCCAATCTATCATTTTCCTCCCTGAAAGCTCAAACAGTTCAACCATGCACAATGATTCCATTTCATCTGATCTGATGCTTTGCACTTCACTTTCTGGGAGCATTGACTCAGGGATGAAGCTGAGGGGCTTAGACAGTCCAGAAGGCCCAGCTTTGTCTCCAGTATTGACTGGGGATTGCCCAGAAACAATTGACTCAGTTCGTAAGAGGATAGTATTCAAAGTCCTCTCACTTTCTTCCGATGTGGACTGACGGTCATGCTCAACTAGGACTTGTGGAGGGAACACTTTAACTTTGCTTCTGTGAGTGCAGACTTTCTTGATCTTTTCTTAGCAGCAGCTCTGATCACTGGTCCAGAGGGGCATCTTCTAGGGGCTCAGACTCAATTAAGATTTGTCCAATGGGCAGTTAAATGATTTCTATGCATTGTTTTACATCTTTTGAATTATTCTCAGGCCTTGCACTGTACACTGGCAGATCATCTAGTTTGCCCACTACAATATGAGGAAGATGGTGCCATCTGTCAGCAATCTTGTGCTTGCCATGCAGTCCCAGATTTCTTAGCAATACCGATCTCCTCCTGGGTTCCTGTGCTTTTCACCTTTATCATACCTTTCTTTGTTGGCCAGATTTCTTTTAGCAGCCATGGTTTGAGCAGTTAGTGCGCATGAGTTAGCTGGGCCTTTAACTTTTGCACATACTGTAAATAGTTGTCAGCTTGAACCCCATCAGGAGACCCCAAACACACATCTACTGGTAAGTCGAGCTTCTCTTCCAAACATCAGGCGGTGGGGGAGAATCCAGTGGCATCACTTTGGTGCAGTTATAAGCATGTACCAGGGTGCTAATTTGTTAGCTCCATCTAAGGCTTGTCCTTTGGGTGCAGGGTTCCTAGCATATCTAGCAAAGTGCGGTTGAAACGTTCAGGCTGTGGGTCCCCTGGGGTGGTAGGAGTGGTTCTGGACTTCTTGCCTCCCCACAGAGAAAGCATCTCTTTGATCAGACGACTCTCAAAGTCTCTCCTTGATCAGAATGGATTCTTTGTGGAGCCCCATAGTGAACAAAAAGTTTCTACTAAGTACTTTGGCTACAGTGGATGCTTTCTGGTCTTTGGTGGGGAAAGCTGGGGCATATCTCGTGAAATGGTCAGTGACCACCAGCACATTACTGATATTTCTTTGATCTGACTCCAAACTTAGAAAATCAATACAGACCAGCTCCATGGGTGCACTGGTGGTTATGTTAACAAAGGGGCAGCCCTCTGGGGCAAAGCTTTCCTCTGTAACCCAGCGACTACAAGTTCGAATGTGTTGCTCCATCAGCCCCCATCTTAGAGCCAATAGAATCTGGATCTCACCAAGTCAAGTGTTCTGTCTATACCAAGGTGCCCCATGTGGTTGTGCAAGGACCTCAATACTAGTCTCGAAGGCAGTGGGCAGCACTAGTTGTTTTTGTCTACTTGTCCCCCTCTGTCTACTGTTTCTCTGTATAACAGTTTATTGATCAGTTTCAACAGGACCTTCTTTGTATAACAGTGCAGTTCTCAAATCAGTGGGCGTGAATTTGGACACATCTTTTCACTGCATGAGGGCTTCAAAGCTGCTTTGATCATGGGATCGGCGAGTTGAGCCAGGAATACTGTCATTGTCCAGCTGAGGCAGTGCAATGTCTATTGCAGAAAAGTGGCAATAGCAACAGGTATGCAATTCTCAGAGGCTCCCAAGCAATCCACCATGTGCAGTCCACTCGTCCGTGGACATTTGTTCCTCCCTGTCAAACTTCCGGCAGAGTGCCGAATGTCAGGTTCTGCCAGTCGGACCCAATCATTTCTGGGGAACAGGCCTCCGGGAGAGAGCATCAGCATCTATGTGGTTCAGACCTGCTCGGTGTTACGAGCATAGTCATATGTGAGATAATGCGAAAGCCACCTATGGCCAGTGGCATCCAACAGCTGAGGTCGCACAGGGTCAAAGGATTATTGTCAGTTTTACTAGTATTTAACCCCATACAAGTACTCATGGAATTGGTCAGCAATAGCCCACTTCAAAGCTAGGAACCTAACTTATGTACAGGATAGTTCTTTTCGGATGGGGTCAGGCTTCTACAGGCAGAGGCACTGGTCTCAGGCCATTCTCGTGCTCTTGGTACAACAGCCCCAACCCTTGCAAGCTAGCATCCAGTGTTGCAGGGCGTGGGTTTTCTTGGATCGGCATGAGGCCAGCACTGGAGCATGGGTAAGTTGATATAGATCTCATGAAAAGCAGTCTCACACAATCAGGGTCCAGCGGGCCCCAAATACTTCACTCGGATGAAAATACACTCTTTCAGTCTTGAGGGATGCTGACTTTTAGTATTTTTGTGGGTTGGGGATACCCGAGTAAGGTTAAGTAAAGGCGGATCCTCTTGAATAGTCCTTGATGGCGCATAATAACCACAGAATCAAGGATCTGCAGTTCTTTTAGATTTTGGAGCTGTGGCCAGGTGGTCAAGGCCTCAACTTTACTTAGGTGGGTCTCTATTCCCTCGGTGGATACTATGTCCCACACTTTACTGATGTTTGAAAAAATTGGCACTTATCAATGGACAGTTTAAGGCCCAAAGTCCTCCAGTCGGTCCAATACCTTAAATAATCTGCTCTCATGTTCCTCCAGTGAGCTGCCAAACACAATACTATCATCTAGGTATACCAGGCACTCTAGTAAGTTCATGTCCCCACTGCACCTCCATCAATCGTTGAAAAGTGGCTGGGCACCTGAAATCCCATGAGGCATCCTCCTTGAATTCATAAAGCCAAGCGGACAGATAAAGGCTGTCTTTTCACGGTCCTCTGGGGCCATCGGGATCTGATAGTACCCCTGCGGAGATCCAGCACAGAGAACCACTTGCTCCCGTTTAGGCAGTCAAAGCATCCTGAATCGGGGCATTGTGTACTGATCAGGGATAGTCCGCGGTTTAAGAGTGCGATAATCCACACACACATCCTTACTGTTCCATTCTTTTCCTCACTACCACAATGGGGAAGCATAAGGGCTTCTGGATTCTTGTATTACACCAGCAGCTAACATCTCTTGCAGATGCCGTCTCACATCATCTATGTCAGCAGGTGCCAGGCGTCGAGACCTCTCACGAAATGGTCTTTCGTCATGCAGCCGGATATGGTGCTCAGCTCCTTGCGCGCATCCTACATCCCATTCCTTTAAAAAAAACACCTGGTCTCTCTGGGCAAGCTTCTCACTGATCTTCACTTTCCATTCAGCTGGCAGCGGGAGTCAGCCAAATCAAACAAGTCAGGCGCTACTCTGTCATTCTTCCTTGAACTCTTGCTGCTGGGTAGCACTGCAGTGTCTGCACAATGCACATTAGCCAGGATGCAACCTCTGTTTACTCGAATGTCTCTTTCAGACACATTATGAACTTGGACCATTACCCTTCTGGCATAAGCATGGGCTCTAGCGGCAAAATACTAAGCTTGACCAGCAGTCCCTCTGGCAATTTTCCATCGCCTGGTGCATCCAACAGTTAATATTTATTCTTAACATCTCTTCTGATACGGACCTCTCCTGTAAGTACACTGGGCATTTGGCCAGGATCAGAGACTCAGGATCCTTCTTCCATACAATTCCGACTGGTTCCTCTGGTTCTGTTTTTTCAGCATCTCTGTGCCTCATAGGCCTTCTTAATTAAAGCCGAACTCTTAAAGCTCTACTAGTCTTTGACCCCTGTTTTCATAACACAACTGTGCCAGCCTTCAACATATGAGCATTTGTTCCAATCAACAAAGGGACACCATCATACAGTCCAGTGGGGGACACACTAAGGCTAGGGTCTCTACTTGTTCGCCCACTCCAGCCGAGGTGGGGAAAGACAGCCAAATTCGGATATACCGGAATAGGGTAGGCCTTCTACTTAACCCCATACATGCAGTCCTTCTAATGGTTGTAGGTGCGTCTGACAAATGCTTCTGATACCAATCTTGGAACATAATTGTCACTTGGGAGCCACTGTCTAATATAGCTCTTTGTAGACACTCCGTTCACCTTTACAGTGGTCTCCATGGAGGGACCCACTATTCTGGACCAGTCTGGAGGCGGTAGTGGGGCCTGGAGCAACCTTACCTACAAAGGGACGTGAATTAGCATTTTTGGTGCCCTCACTGGGATCATGTCGTGCACCTCTTAACCACTGATTTCTTCTCAGAAGCTCTCCTTGTAGCCTATATGCAACTTTGTCAGTGTCTTTTGGGACTGGCATTCCTTTTCATGTGCCCATCTTTCCCACAATTATAGCAAAACATACTTTCTGGAGTTTGAGCTGGCGAGGGCCACACTGGGAGCCAGGGCGGGGTATTACTAACTGGAAACCTTGGTGCCATCTCTGTCTGCGGCGTGATAAGCATTTGGAGACATCTCGTCAGTTTCTCCACTTCCATGGTCAAGGAATCGAGTTCGGAGCTGTTATCAGCAGGAGATACATGAGTGGGTACCCCCACCCCCATAGCAGATGCAGTCGGATATAGGTCAGGGCCCGTACTTGCAGGCGTGGCCTTCATAAAGGGACTGTTTTTGAATTCCCGGATCTCTCTCAACAGTTAGCCCATTGTGACATATCTTTTTCCTTGTCAGAGCACTCATTGACTGCCAACCTCTGCCCCTAGACTTCACTTGATGGGTCACCCTCAGTCACTTTCGAATTAGTGCCGCAGCTATTGGTGCAGGTCCCTCCGAGGTCGTCTTTTCTCAACTCCTCAATTTCTCTCATTAACTCATCATAGGAGGTGGGGATTCCAGTCGATCTGCCAGGTGTAACTGAAGCAACAGCAGTTCTGAGAGGGGGCAGACTTAAGGATCCTGTCCAGCCTGGTTCGGTCCAGTTCAATCGCTGGCAAACTACCTTTTCTGAGGCATTCTTGCAACAATTTTTCCAGCCGAGATACATACACAGACAACAACTCCCTTGGTACTGTTGTGCATCTCTTACTCTCCACCATAGGTCCTCATCAGAATCTGGGCTCCCATACACATTCTCCAAGGCCTCAAGATAGGCCTGTGCAGTCGCTTCAGGGTTACTGGCCCGTTTAGCACGGATGGTAGCCAGGGCAGGACCTCTGAGGCTCTCACTAACCCTCTTTCGCTTTTCACCTTCCGAGCATTGCCATTCTAGCACTTGAGGGGCAACATAGTCTATCCAGGTCCCCAGTCATCCTCCTCCCTTGGGGGTGGGAGGGTGCCAGAGAAGATCCTCAACCTTCGGGTAAGAGTCGGACTAATGGCAGGTGCAGAAATAGGAGTCTGCATTGGTTCAGCCACCATTACGGGCACTGAGCAGGAGAGGGTGTTGGGGAGGAACACCCCAGGTGGCAAGAATAGTTTCTTCAAGTCCTCCACAGTTTTCCCTCTCCAGCAACCATTCAGCAAATTTCTCCTCAAAAGTTTCAGATAGTGGTGGGGCTGATTCCCCGGGTCTTTACTGTCCTTAGTTATCACTCTCCAAGCAGTGAGGGCTCCCTCGGGGTAATGGTCTGTGGCACTTTGGAGCTATCTATGGGATCACTTAAACTCTACTAGGGCCAGGAAAGTGTGGGTGAGCAGATTAGCATGCCGACCCACCACCACAGGGGTTTGTAAACCTTCCACCTTGAAAGTACTCCTGCACAGTGTCCGTATTGATACCCAGAGGGATGTCCAGGATAAGCATAGCATTTGGGGTCGATCTCTCCCCTAGTACACCACTCCACCAGCCGGTGCACAGCCACTCTGTCGGGTACCCATTTTTTCTTAACAGTGGTTCAGAATATGGCCACTAGAGGCACACACAATCCCAGCGGTGAGCCTCCAAGATGTAACCCCTAGATGGCGCTATCCCAGGGGCTACTACCCCTGCCTGATTTGCCACTAACAGGTTGAGGGCCTGGATCCAATGGCGGGTGCCTCCACCCAGAGGTCAGGGTTTGCAATAGTTAAACTAACTTGGTCACAGCCCTCTGGGACACTGCAACCCCTTTCTTCCACTAGTGGCCCACACAATATATCAAATTACCTTCACAGTATACACTTACCCCCAGGTCTGTTCCGGCACTGGGACCTCCTGTGAAAATGAGATACAGTGCAACAATCACAGTACAGTACTTTAACATAGACAAATACCTCAGGCAGTATAACTTTGCTGAAACAAGCAGCTCTGATTTATTTAGGGGATATAACAAGGACAGGGGAAATCAGGTTAATTACTTATCACTCTAATAATCTACCTATGGCTCTGTGCACAGCCTATCCCTATCAGTTACTGTCCCTGGGTACCCAAGCCCTAGTGGCTAGTCCAAACCGTGGCAGCTGGTAGGCCCTTTCACACAGAGAAAAGGAGAATTAAACAGTCAGCAGTACAGTAATTCCATTTGGATTTAATGTGGCAATTCAACAGAGAGCAACCCTGAATTAGTACTCACGACCTCCAAATAAGATAGGGTCCTTCAATGTCAGCAGGGCTCACTTGAGGTACACAAACCTCTTCACACATCCATATAAAAGAAAGTACTATACCAGGCAGGCTGCATCTGTATCCGATCATAATTACTGCACAATACCGGGAGAACACACAGCAGATTCAGTTCCTGACAGACCGGTACAATTTTCAGCAATTCTTCCAGTCTTCTACAGGGTGAGCCTGGTTTCTACTCTTCAGAGATCCTTTGATTCTTTTCACAGGGACAGTTCAGTCCTAACAAGCTGTTACACAAGCTGCAGACCCGGAACTCTGGGCCTTACACACGTTTTTGACTAAAACTGCACACTGAAAAGCACAGGGCTCCTTCCTTCTTCACTGCAAGCTCAACTGAACTCCAACTGACAGAGCAGGGCACTTCTTTGAGTTCCTCCCAGTTCTTGACTGGATTGGCTGTCACTCACAATAGACTGCTGCTGTTGGTCCAAAAGGCACTGAAGTCTAAACTACATCTCCCAGAGTCACTGCCCATACAATCCTCTTGTGGCTGGCTCAGATTATGAGTCCAAGTTCTGATTCATCCAAGGCATCATTTTAGAGCTAGCTTACCCCACACTGATTGGTCCAGTTCAGCAGTTCAAAACTAGAATGGGAACTAGCAGACACAGTTCTGACTGCAAAGAAAGCAGGTTAGACAAACTGTAATTTCATTATTACTCTAAATAATTTCTGGCAAACAGTTACATCTTTCAGATAGGTTCCTTTGCACTCCTAGTGACTGCAAAAATGAAGTGAATTGGCAGCATCGAGTGGTACTCAGAGAAGCACACAGTCCCCCATACAAACTAATTATGTCTGCAAGCAGACAGCTCTTAAAGAGACAGTACCAGAGGCTCTAAAACACTCACTGATAAATGGCTTAAATGCCAAACACCATTCAGGCTTGGAGCATTTAGCAAGCTCCTGAAGTCTTTTAGGAACCCCCATTTGCAGGGGGTTATATAAGCATTCGCTATATGTGTGTGTTTCACTGTATGATATATGTATTTCAGTATACAGTATATGTATTTCACTATATGATGTATATATTTCAGAAGATAGTGTATGTGGTTCACTACATTGTGTATGCATTTCACTATATGATGTATACATTTCACTGTATGATATATGTATTTCACTATGCATTGTGTGTGTGTTTCACTATACAGCCAGAGATTAAGCTCCAAGCTTGGCAGCTCTCTCTCTCTCTTACAGTGGGTTCTGGGCTAAACAGGCCACTGGGCTCTGAATGCAAGTATAGGTCTGGGAAGCCCTCCATGGTACCTCCTGCACTCTGTTCACACTGAAGTCCCAAACCAAATTTCTTTTTGTGGGCAAGCAGCTCTATTGATCACTTTTACATTGTCCCCTTCTGATTGGCTGCCACTTGCCTGGGCTTTTTAGTGCCCTTTCATATAATATCCCAGTAGCCCCCTGTTTTCTGTAGTCCCATGGAAGCTGCCATATTTTTCTACATTAAGCCGCAGAACAGTCCAGTCCTTATTTTTAATACATCTGCCCTTAAGAGGGCTGAAAACATTTTCCCCCCAAAACTGGAGGCTTTCTGGTCTTCATTCCACCTAGTCCCCAGCTCTGCTGCCTGCCTTAGAGCCAGGGGTATATTCTAATAGTGACTGCTGATCAAAACAGAGCCATGGCTCCTTTAAATTTTACTTGCCTGGCGACTGCACATATGCACTGGAGCACGGCCACCATGTTTGTTTACATCCCTGTGGTCTGGCTTCTTGGAGTCCGACGGAACACCCCCAAACATGCTCGGAGGTGTGAAACAGTAGTCAGACCGCTGCCCCTCTTGGAACAGGGGCTGAGGTCACAGGATTGTAGCGGCCGCAGCTGTGGAGCACCAACAGGGCCGACTGGCCCAAATCCCACTAGGGACCACTGCTGGGACACCACAGGAGAAAGGGGGACCATAGCCTTCACCAGGTAAGCCCATTAGGGAGCTTACAGTGCTATACTCTTCTCTCCCCCCCCCCACACCCTCTATACCACAGAGACTGATGTGCTAGTGCCAACTCCCTGTCAAAAGCAAGGCTAGTGACAACCCTGTCATATGGGAAAGGGTCATTATATGTATGGTATATAGTCAAGACCACTGGTTTTCATTGTTTTCCCAGAACACCCCATACAATTACAGGATTTGGACTGCCTGTACACCAGTAAAAACAAAGAATTTCATGGAATTTGACATTTTATACCTGATTAGTACATTTACAGAACTTGTATTTTTTTTATCATTGCTTCCTGTACTATTTCCAGTTTGCTTAAGTAAATACTTTGTATATTAAGCCTTTTATTCTGATTATTTATACACATATTAAAAGAATGGCAGTAGAATCCTGGTAAAGACCAGAAATTAGACTAACAATAACCGACTGGTGCAGTTCCCAGAATTTCAAGTCTTGAAAACAGAACTTCATTGTTACTCACTGTAAATCATGGCCTTGTATGTAGAATATGCAATGACTATTGTTATGATACGATCTCTCCTACTTCCCTCCTGCACAAGAAAAAAAAAACAGGACATACCAGGAAATTAATCATTCAGCTCCGAGTAGCTTCCTAGCCAAACAGTTTTAGTAAATAATTGGAAGAAACATTTCAGCATGGAAAATGCTGTAGTTTTTCTGTCGCAGTTTGGCAGCATGTGGAGTTCTAGCTGCATTTTTAACTTCTGGCCCCTAGTCTGTCAAGCTTTTCTGCAGCACATACCACTCATTTTGTGTGTCAGCTTCATCCCAAATAACAGTGTGTAGCGAGGAGAAACCGTGTTTTTTGTAATTTCTAGTACAGATGTAACCTTCTTACAAAATGAAGTACTGCTGGTGTCTGACAGCTTGGCCTAACTGCAGACCAACCCCAAAACAAAGCTGCCAAAGTACTGTAATAGATTCCAGAACCAACAGGCCTCTTTCAGAAACTGTAAACCTAGGCTTACAAGCTTAATGGGTGTGCCTTCCATCTGAACTTTGTGGCAGTGTTACAGTGCTTGACAGTCTCTATAAACACAGGCAGTAAAGGACAACAAAGTGATTTAATATAGATTGGTGTAAGGTAGGAGTCTGGCTCCAGGTCAGAATGTGAAATTCCAAACACTTCTGAAGATTTCTGTGGGTTTGGTTTCTGCAGCCCATACAGAAGGACAGTGTGTTTTGAGTGGCTGCCCTCTGGGGGAGGAGTGCCTCCACATTATAGAACTAGTTCATGTTGCTACAGGCATTGACGCATTGACTAGGCACACTGCTGAGTAAACCTGATTACAGCTGTTTGTGGCTCTGCCACTCCTAGTGGGTGGTGTTCTGACTAGAGCCAGTTCATAACCACTATCAAGTTTAGAATTACAGGAAATTTTAGGGTGATGTGGGATGGGGGAGTAAAAAAATCAGTTCTTTCTTATTGTTAGGATTCGGTGGCCAGTTTTTGTCATCAGCCTACACAGTATATTGCTTAAGGCAGGTGAAGAATGCTTGGACATACTAAAGTGCTACAGTCAGAGTCCCTACCTAAAACAAAGTGACAGATATACTCCAAACTTGTCCAAACGTAGAAAACTTTGCCAGTCTTTTGAATACTTTTTATAAAATCAAAGTTCTATACTACCAGGCTCCCCCACCCCAATCAGTCTAACTAGCAGTAGCCTTCCACGCCCTCACTCATCTGCAGTACTTTACTCTAAGGACCCCATGACTTTCCTCCATGGTGAGATCCTGCCTCGGGAGCAAGATCCAGCATGCAGAAGTTGCTGGAAGTAAGGGGACAGATAGTGCCACTTGCCGTCATCCTGATGGTTGCAGTTTTTCTTCCATGTTTCTGCCCTTGGATCCCTTGCTAATGTTGTTCTCCCCTGGTGGCATGCAAGCTTGGAATAGGCTTTTTGTGCATGCAGTGTGATCCTGGCAGAGGAACTCCTGACCAACATGGGGGTTTGCTATGGCGGCGGAACATGCTGGCAATCCTCCCCAATCTGGGATGCATTCCCAAATGATCGTCCAGTTGCAAATCAATTGGATTTTTCAAATAGCTGTCTTTCCTCTACCACTGTCCACACAGTCCTTGGGCCCAGGGGCATACATCTGTGGTGGCACCCCTAGATAATCTGCCACTAACCCCTCCATCTCTCCACTGGGGGTCCACGATATGGGGCCCGAGAGTGCCACTGGCTGACATCCCAATGCCGGGGTGGCTTTTTGTCTGATTTTCTCCCTTTCACTACCCATCTTTCTGCGACACCTGGTAGTTACTCTGTTGTCTACCCCACATACACAGAGACGACATCCAGTGGGTGAGCAAGCTCCCTGACACTCTACTGGTATGGCTGTAGTGCTAGATCCCTTCACCTTCCCTTCCTGCTGCTGTACTTTCCTGGACCTCCTCCCTGCTAGCTCCCAACTTTGCTCCCACACCGTCTCTGGCATGGCAGTGCGCTGAGTTGCTGCTGGTCCTTTTGGTATCCAATTGACCTAGATCAGTAATTACAAAATGAATAATTAAAGTTGTTTAAAAATAAGGAAATCTATTATCCTGCTGTACGCTGTTTTGGTGGTATGGAATATTTTTTGCATGTTATGCATTATGTTTGCAGTTGATGAGAGCAAAAGACATTAAAAAAAAAAAAACATGCAGGAATTATAGCTACTCTCATCTTGAATCTAAAGAGGACATGAATACATTATTGCTGAACTATATGATGACATTTTACATGGACTATACTGACAAATAATGTACTGCTGATTTAAGCACTGGTAGGTCAAGTGACTTGTTCAAGGTCATATTGTGAGCCAGTGACCATGGTAGGATTTTAACCTGGACTCTAGTGATTTTGCACACTAACCACTAGACTATACTGCTTAAGCAGAAAATTATGGAATTTTAAGGGGTCCATTTCACAAATCTAAATCACAGTGCCACTTCGCTACTGATAGTTTCTATTAACTAATAAATGTGACTTATTATTTTAGGAACTCCATTACTATGAAGAGCAAATGTAACACAGGGACACTGAGGCTTGGAACTTAGTAGAGGGGGCAAGACTGGGGAGAAATATGAATGGACTAGCAATGCTAGAGTTAGGGAAGCAGAAGTATTAGGATCTCAGGAAGGGGTGCATGGTACCAGTCAAAGGGGAGGTGGGTAGGCAGCAAGCAATGGGACTATCTGGGTAGGGAGTTTAGGGTAAGGAGCAGTTTAGGAAGGGAGTGCTAGCAGATCTTCTGGAGAGCAGTGTGTGGGAGTGAATGTCAGAAACCTAGGGAATAAAATATGTGACCTCCAGGTGGCTAAGGCTCAGATGGACCTAGTAGCTGTGATGGAATCCTGGGCATCATTGCACCATGACTGGGAACTTGTAATTCCTGACTACACCATCTACAGGAAAAACTGGACAGAAGGTAGATGGGCTAGGTAGCCTTTTATGTCAGGAAAGGCATCAAAGCTACAGAGGACAGGGACCTGAAGAGAGTCATCACCATTAAAGCTCTTTTGGTGTAACTGTTCACAGGTAGGGAAGGACCATCAGGGTTGGGGTAGCTTATAGGCCACCAAATCAGAAGGAGCCTGAGAATGGGATAATGGGGGAAATATCATGAGGGCCATGGTGAAGTGGTACTGGTGGGGGACTTCAACATGCCAGACATGGATTGGAGTGTCCCAGTAGCATCAAGTGCCATGAGCCAGGGGTTACTGGAGACATTCTAGGATGGATTCCTGGCACTATGCACTGGAAAACTGATGAGGGATGGAGCAATCCTAGAACTGGTCCTTACAAACGGGGACCGTGTTGGGGAGATTACTCTAAAGGAGCCACTGGGGAACAGTGACCGTCAGTCAGTATAGTTCAGCATAGTGCTGGAGTCTGATCGTGTCAGTTCTATGACCAGTATGCTAGATTCCAGGAGGGTTGTGAAAGTACTCAGGTGTAGGTTAGAGGGGGGAAGCTGGCAGTAGGGGCAGGCGGGAAATGGGATATAATAAGGAGGAGTTACAAGGCGTAACTAATCTCTATAAAGGAAGGAGAGGAGGAAGAAGGAGAAGGAAGCCTATATTAAGGGGAGGTAGGAGAGGCAAAGAGGAAGCACAAGATGACTCTCAAATGTTACCAAGCCAATCAAACAGATGACAACAGGAAGGTGTACTTAACTGATGGAGGCAAACAGGATGGTGAGGAATTGGTGAAAGTGGAAGCTGAGGTAAAAATAGTTGAGGGAGACCGGCCCAGTGGCACGTCTGGCTGAGGCATCCATGCCTCCCTGCTGCCATGCTGGCAGCCTGGGTTCAGTAATGGACTCTGGTCGCTTGAGATATGGCCAGGAGAGGGAAGATTGAGCATCCATAGGCCTGCTCTCTTCTCTCAGGGAGGAGGGACCTGCAACTTTCCACTCGACTGTCACCTGGTGGAAATCAAGTAGTGAAGTGTGCAAGTCTCGTAGTTAGGGGAAGGGCTGGCATACAAAGTGCTGGAGTGCCTTCTTGGAGGTGGGGTGTGCTTGCACACTCATTGCATGTAATAGTGAGCCCTGGGAGAAAATCTGGAGGAAAAAATGAAGGATGGGCTTAATGAAGCCCTCCCCACCAGCCTTGAGGGACGGACGCAGACTCGGGTGGGACACGAGCTATGGGACAGGGCTGATGCAGTCGCCTAGCCTGCCAAGGAGTGATAAAAAAATGGCGATAATGGAGAGAGTCGGACCACCCAATCTTGTGTAGCATAAACTCGACCTGAATCGCACGATGTGTGCCACATGTAAGCAATATGCTGTGCAACTTGCGAGGTGAAGGCACAAGTCAAAATGGTGGCAAGAAGCACGCATCAACATTTTCTGTTATTGGGGGCTGTGCCCTGCATCCCCTTTTCTGCATAAGCGACGTGTTTATCGCAACATACTTAAAATAGTAAAAAAAAAAAAAACCATTACCAACACTGACGTTACTTATTACGTGTGACGTAACCTATTACTTAATCCTTATGCCGCAACGCTTATGCATTAAACATATCCCTACGAGTGGTTTGACACACTCCACTATCTCCTAAAAACCTATATGGGGAAAAAATAGAGAGAGGGAACTGGGGGCCAAGACTTTCTTCTACTACAGTTGTGAGAAATGAAAACCTATGAAAGGATTGCCATGCTGAAAAGGCATGAGGGATGATAGGAAAGTGATGAGTAAAATCAACATACTGAATGAGCCCATTTGTTGGGTCTTTATGGTGGAAGAGAATGGGCCACTCCCACTGTAAGGAATCGGACCCAGGCAGGAGGGGTCAGGGTATGGACATGGGAGCTATTGCCGAAGAGCGGATGCTAAGGTTGCTAAAGGCAGACGCATCCTAAGGTCCGTATGGTCGGCACTCAATAGTGATAAGGGGATTGGCCAAGTGCTCTTGGCACCATTGACCAATCTTTTCAATTGCACGCTGGAGCTAGGAGTGGTACCACCTTGCTTGGTGGCTTGCTGAGGTGATGCCGCACCAAAAGTGGCAGCAAGGGTGACCTAGGAAACTGCCAGCCAGTCAGCCTGACCTCAGTTGTGGGTAATGTGCAGGAATCCAAAATTAGAGAGAGGCTGGTGATGTTACTGTGTGTAAATATGTTCCAGGAGAATAGGTGGCATGGGGTCACAGTGGGGAAATCTTGCCAGATGAACTTGATTCACCAGCCTTTGTCACCCAATCAAAGACTGTTATAGAGGCCATGTTGTGGATGTACTGTACCTGGACTTTAGCAAGACATTTGACTAGTTCCTGCATAGAAGGACGGTTGGTTAGTTAAACTCTGTCTTGTGTGCAAGGAAAAACTAGCTATCTGGGTTGGAAACTGGTTGGGGACCACAGAGAGTGGTACTTGGTGCGTAATTATCAGAGTTGAGGGTGGTCTCTAGTGGGGTGCCACAGGGGTTGGCCCCGAGGCTGTTTTACATCTTTGTGACATACTGTAGGTGAAGATATACAGCATAAGATTTGCCTCTTCACAAACAAAAAAATCTATGTGAGAATGGATAGTGATGAGGGAATATGGGTTATGAAGGAGGATCTGGAGAGGTTGGATAGATGGTCCAGGATATTTTTTTTTCCATTTTCTTTTACGCTTCTAGCCGTCGGAAGCCACGACATCAGCTCCTCCTCTCCACCCCCACATTGGCCTCGGGCCCCTCCTGATACCGTGGCTTACCCCCCACGGTGGGGCTGCGGCACTGGGCCCACATGCCGCAGACATGGGACTAGGTCAGGGGGGCTGGCCTGGGGGGGCTAATTGAAGCACTGATGGGCTTCATTAATGGCTCTCGGCGGCTTTCCCCATTTTCCTTTTTCTGGGAGGCGGGGACGTGCAATGACGCGTAGCGTCCTGCCCCGCCTCCAGTACGAACTGTTGATGTCGGCAACTGTACGACTCCCGGCCTCCGCCAGGGGTCATGCAGGCTCCGATCGCCTCCATCCCTCCCCCGAGAAGGAGAGCAGTCCATAGACGCCTATCTTTCCCCGCCGCCCTCCAGCGGCGCGGTTCGTTCCTGAACCCGGGTTGCCGGCGTCGCAAGCGGAAATCCCACCGCTGCGCCGGAGGGCCGGCATTAGATGGTCCAGGATGTTGCAGCTGAGGTTTAATGCAAAGAAGCCAAGAACAGAATATAGGATGGGAGAGTGCCGGTGGAGCAGATGAAGGAAGAGAGAGATTTAAGGGTTGTTATATCTGATAACCTAAAACAGTCTACTCAGTGTAGTAAGGCAGTAGTCAAGGTCAATAGAATATTGGGATTCATGTGCAGGGTGATTGAGAGAAGGCACAGGAGCTGATACTGCCTATGTACAGATCCCTGGTGAGACTCTCCCCCCCACACACACACTTTAGAGTATTGTGTGCAGTTCTGGAATCGTCAGCTGAAGGACAAGTATAGGCTGGAGTTGGTCCAGAGATGGGCCACCAAGATGATTCAGGGCTGGCCAAAAGGGTAGGTCTTACGAGGAAGGTTGACGGACCTTAAAGGAGTAATCCACCCAAAACTTGCAAAAAATATATGTTGTGCAGAGTGTTTTAGTTAGTTTGTGAAGTTCTAGTGTTTCCTTCCCCTGATTGCTATTAGAGTTTAACAGCCTGCTAGTTTTATGCTAGTTTTATGACCCTTGGGATCTTCATCTTAGATAGCTTAATTGTATTCTTGTTCCCACAGTCATCGTGTCTCATGTTACAGTGATGTAGCAGAGACCCAACATTCAGCACACACATGCCAAACAAACTAAATATTCTGAAGCTTTACAAGCTGTACAAAAATTACCAGCAGCAAAGTTCTTCAGGACAGTGATGTTTACGATGAGGGTAGTCACTAAGTGGAATTCTATAGATTTTAAAATATAGCCATCTCTACTGTTGTGAACTGATTGTAAAGCAGTGCTTTCTGCTGGATTTATGGTCTCTGCTACATCACTGTCACATGAGGCAAGGTGCATTCTAGGACAAAGAAATCCAATTAAGCTATCTCAGATGGAGATCTCCAGGGATCATAAAACTACCCTAAAGCTAGCAGGCTAATTTAGGAAAAACTCTTAACAGCAGACAGAGGGAAGGACACACAACAACTTAACATACAAATCAAAACACTCTGAACAACATATGTTTTTGCAAGTTTTGGGTGGACTACTCCTTTAAGAGGAACTCGCTAGAAACCAGGAGGAAAGGGGCTGGGGGTTGGGGCATGATAGAAACATTGAGGATAAAGAAAGTGGACAATAGTGCACTGTTAATGTAAACACAAAAATTACAGTTGATGTGAAGAAGCTGGTCGGGGGCAGGTTTAAAGGAGAACATCAAGAAGTACTTTTTTTACAGAGAGGGTGGTGGGCAGGCAGAACAGATTGCCCTATGAGGTGATTTGTGCAAAATCATTGGTAGAGTTTAAACGTAGGTGGAATAGAAACACAGGTTTAGTGTGGAGGACATTGGGAGGGTGGTATTAAAGAGAAGGGAGAAGACGAGTGACTAGTACTGCTAGAGTGTCCAGTCTCGTAGGTTAGGTAAGAATAATGGCAGATTCGATAGACCATTTGGCCTTCTGTTGTTAATTTGTGTGTGTCTGTAATTCTCGGCACACTTCACAACTGAGTGCAGCATGGACTTCGAAGAAAAGATCCTGCCACACACTAACATAGTAATGATTTCTTACATTGGAAGGTATTGACTTTCTAATTGCAACCAAAACAAGCAAATCTTGCCTGACTCTTTTCTTTGTAGAAATTCTATTTCCCCATTAGTCCCCTTGTCCCCCACCCAGTTATTGAGGCTAATGCGGCTGCTCCTTTCTACCTCTGGCCAGGAGGACAGAGAAGCAGCTGCCTTCACAGCCAGTGCTGCTGCCTTGGTTGAGGTGTGCAGATCCCTCTGTGAGAGCCAAGCAGCTATGTCATGATGCATCCAGCCCCAGTTTAGGTTTCTGGGACAAACGCACAAACCCCAGTTCCCTTGTGGCAATACAGTGTATTGTTGTTGCACCACTGACTCAGTCCCTGACTCTTCATTAAGGTATCTGTGACTCCCTGACTTGTCTACTATTAGACAGTTCATCACTTTATCAATACTTGCTATCTGGGAGCATAGGAGAGGTGTGGTTAAAATGTCAGAGTCCCCTTTTTTTTTTTTTTTTTAAAAACTTTGCTTTCTTTGGTGTGGATATGTTTGTACATGGTATAGGGTACAGTAACAATTAGCTATTTCTGTGCAGCCAGCTGCATTTATGTATTCAAGTACAGACACTTTTCATTCCAGTCACTCTGCGTACACATTACTTTTACTGTATGGGAAATATCTCTGCCATGACAGAAAAAAAACTCTGAGCCTCTCCTCAGGCTCATTTACATTTGTCTACTGGTTTAATCATTTAACTGCAGTGTGGTGCAGTTTAAAGTGTTCTTTAGAAATCATCAGTCTGCTCCTTTAAGGGTGCATTCTGAATTTTCTAGTGGGTAGCAACAATTTTGTCAAGGGGGTAGAACATTCCTAGAAAAAAATGCATGTCCCCCCTATTAAAACTTAGATTGCTGTCACATAGTTACTGTTTGCTTGACTAAGGTGGTAGTGGGTGCTAGTTCACTACATAGCTAGATCCATCAGTGAATTCATTATTTAACCACATGAAGCCATGGAGAGCAAACTGTCTTTTACAGTGGTGACCTGGCCAAGCAGGCTGTGAAAGATGCAAGAAGAAATTACCAACATAAAATACAACATTTAAATGTGTAATATGATCCTAATGAATAAGAATAAGGTGTAATGATAGCATTTATCTGTGTAGGTGGAGTGGTACCACCGTGTTGACTGGATAACTGACATGTCAAGTAACACAATGTTAGTCACTGACGTGACATCATTTCAGCAAATAAAGGTGTATTATTTGACATGCAGGTCATCTGTCACCCACTGAAATGATGCCACACCCACCACTCCCCGCCAAAGGCAAACTAAATTAACAAAACCAACCTGACTTAGCCCCTTCCTACCACTCACATGTCACACAGTCTGTCATTGGTTCCAAAACCAAAGTAACAGGAACTGGCTTATAACACAAAGTAACACTGCCCTACCCCCAACACCAAATTTATATACTAATATATTAAGATGCCAGCAGAGTAGGCCAAAAGGTCTATTGAGTCTGCTTGAAATTGCAGCACACAGTCTAGACACCGTTGCTGCCCCCTGCCTCACCTGTACTCCCTCATCCCCACCAGAGTTGCACCTCCATTTCTGGCATTCCTCAATTTTATCTTTCCCTTGTATCTGTCCCAACCCCTCTTGAACCCCTCCACTGTATCAACAGCCACCAGTTCTGCAGGCAGTGCATTCCATGGGGCCACCATCCTCTTGGTAAAATAACACTTCCTAGTCTCCCCCCTGAGCCTCCCACCAACCAACTTCATGGAATGCCCCTGGTGGTCCTTAATCCTATCTAACACAAAAGTCATGCAGAAAAAAGCAAATTTAATGAGTTATGATGCCCCAAAGCATTGTCGTAAGATTAGCCATTCAACTTGCATATTAACCTGAGATTAAAACATGCCTACTTTGGCATTGGTTCCTTGTGCAGGTACTAATAAGAACAGACACTGGCAGCCTTCAAAGAAACAACTATATTTTCTTAAACATAAATGTTTTAAGAGGAAAATAGAAATGCTTCAGACACTGAGGAGCTCAGAATGGACAGTGTTCATGTAGCTGAAGCCAGTGAATCAGTCAGTCAAGAATATCTCACGTACACAGAAAACCTGGACCAGAGCTACTGTCGGTCAGAACAGAACTGACTACTGTAAATGAAATCCTCTATATAATAACTGGACTCGATTAAAAAAAAAACAAGCATTTTTTTTGTTCTCCTGCATATGTAATATTCTCAGCATATTTTCTCCTAAGCATGTAATATAATTGTAACCCCCCTGCAAATGGGGGTTCCCAAAAGACTTCCAGGAGCTTGCTTGAATGCTCCAAGCCTGAATGGTGTTTGGCATTTAAGCCATTTATCAGTGAGTGTTTTTAGAGCCTCTGGTACTGTCTCTTTAAGAGCTGTCTGCTTGCAGACATAATTAGTTTGTATGGGGGGACTGTGTGCTTCTCTGAGTACCACTCGAGCTGCTGCCAATTCACTTCATTTTTGCAGTCACTAGAGTGCAAGGGAACCTATCTGAAAGATGTAACTGTTTGCCAGAAATTATTTAGAGTAATAATGAAATTACAGTTTGTCTAACCTGCTTTCTTGCAGTCAGAACTGTGTCTGCTAGTTCCCCATTCTAGTTTTGAACTGCTGAACTGGACCAATCAGTGTGGGGTAAGCTAGCTCTAAAATGGTGCCTTGACGAATCAGAACTTGGACTCATAATCTGAGCCAGCCACAAGAGGATTGTATGGGCAGTGACTCTGGGAGATGTAGTTTAGACTTCAGTGCCTTTTGGACCAACAGCAGTCTATTGTGAGTGACAGCCAATCCAGTCAAGAACTGGGAGGAACTCAAAGGAAGTGCCAGTTTGTCGGTTGGAGTTTCAGTTGAGCTTTGGCAGTGAAGAAGGAAGGAGCCCTGTGCTTTTCAGTGTGCAGTTTTAGTCAAAAACGTGTGTAAGGCCCAGAGTTCCGTCTGCAGCTTGTTAGGACTGAATCCGTCCTGTGAAAAGAATCAAAGGATCTCTGAAGAGTAGAAACCAGGCTCACCCTGTAGAAGACTGGAAGAATTGCTGAAATTGCATCGGTCTGTCAGAACTGAATCTGCTGTGTGTTCTCCCGGTATTGTGCAGTAATTGCGATCGGATACAGATGCAGCCTGCCTGGTATAGTGCTTTCTTTTATATGGATGTGTGAAGAGGTTTGTGTACCTCAAGTGAGCCCTGCTGACATTGAAGGACCCTATCTTATTTGGAGGTCGGAGTACTAATTCAGGGTAGCTCCCTGTTGAATTGCCACATTAAATCCAAATGGAATTACTGTACTGCTGACTGTTTAATTCTCCTTTCTCTGTGTGAGAAGGGCCCCTACCAGCTGCCACGGTTTGGACTAGCCACTAGGGCTTGGGTACCCAGGGACAGTAACTGATAGGGATAGGCCTGTGCACAGAGCCATAGGTGATTATTAGAGTGATAAACTAATTAACCTGATTTTCCCCTGTCCTTGTTATATCCCCTAAATAAATCAGAGCTGCTTGTTTCAGCAAAAGTTATACTGCCTGAGGTATTTGTCTATGTTAAAGTACTGTACTGTGATTGTTGCACTGTATCTCATTTCACAGGAGGTCCCAGTGCGGAACCAGACCTGGGGTAAGTGTATACTGTGAAGGTAATTCTGATATATTGTGTGGGCCACTAGTGGGAAGAAAGGGGGTTGCAGTGTCCCAGAGGGCTGTGACCAAGTTAGTTTAACTATTGCAAACCCTGACCTCTGGGTGGAGGCACCATCATTGGATCCAGGCCCCTCAACCTGTTAGTGGCAAATCAGGCAGGGGTAGTAGCCCTGGATAGCGCCATCTAGGGGTTACATCTTGGAGGCTCACCGCTGGGATTGTGTGTCCTCTAGTGGCCATATTTACTGAACCACTGTTAAGAAAAAATGGGTACCCCGACAGAAGTGGCTGTGCACGGCTGGTGGAGTGGTGTACTGGGGAGGAGATCGACCCCAAAATGCTATGCTTATCCTGGACATCCCCCTGGTATCATACGGACACTGTGCAGGGAGTACTTTCCAAGGTGGAAGGTTTACAAACCCTGTGGTGGTGGGTCGGCATGCTAATCTGCTCACCCACACTTTCCTGGCCCTAGTAGAGTTTAAGGATCCCATAGATAGCTCCAAAGTGCCACAGACCATTACCCCAGAGGAGCCCTCACTGCTTGAGAGTGATAACTAAGGACAGTAAAGACCCGGGGGGGAATCAGCCCCCACCACTATCTGAAACTTTTGAGGAGAAATTTGCTGAATGGTTGCTGGGAGAGGGGAAAACTGTGGAGGACTTGAAGAAACTATTCTTGCCACCTGGGGGTGTTCCTCCCCCAACACCCTCTCCTGCTCCAGTGCCCGTAATGGTGGCTGAACCAATGCAGACTCCTATTTCTGCACCTGCCATTAGTCACGACTCTTACCGAAGGTTGAGGATCTTCTCTGGCACCCTCCCCACCCCCCAAGGGGAGGATGACTGGGAGGCCTGGATAGACTATGTTGCCCCCCAAGTGCTAGAATGGCAATGCTCGGAAGGCGAAAAGCGAGAGAGGGTTAGTGAGAGCCTCCGAGGTCCTGCCCTGGCTACCATCCGTGCAAACGAGCCAGTAACCCTGAAGCGACTGCACAGGCCTATCTTGAGGCCTTGGAGAATGTGTATGGGAGCCCAGATTCTGATGAGGACCTATGGTGGAAGTAAGAAATGCACAACAGTACCAAGGAGTTGTTGTCTGTGTATGTCTCAGCTGGAAAAATTGTTGCAAGAATGCCTCAGAAAGGGTAGTTTGCCAGCGATTGAACTGGACCGAACCAGACTGGACAGAATCCTTAAGTCTGCCCCTTCTCAGAACTGCTGTTGCTTCAGTTACGCCTGGCAAATCGACTGGAATCCCCACCCTCCTATGATGAGTTAATGAGAGAAATTCGAGAGTTGAGAAAAAGGCGACCTCGGGAGGTACCTGCACCAACAGCTGTGGCTACGACCCGAGTGACTGAGGGTGACCCATCAAGTGAAGTTCAGGGGCAGAGGTTGACAGTCAATGAGTGCTCTGACAAGGAAAAAGATATGCCACAATGGGGCGAACTGTTGAGAGAGATCCGGGAATTCAAAAACAGTCCCTTTATGAAGGCCACGCCTGCAAGTACGGGCCCTGACCTATATCCGACTGCATCTGCTATGGGGGTGGGGGTACCCACCCATGTATCTCCTGCTGATAACAGCTCCAAACTCAATTCCTTGACCATGGAAGTGGAGAAACTGACGAGATGTCTCCAAATGCTTATCACGCCGCAGACAGAGATGGCACCCAGGTTTCCAGTTAGTAATACCCCCGCCCTGGCTCCCAGTGTGGCGCCTCGGCCAGCTCAAACTCCAGAAAGTATGTTTTGCTATAATTGTGGGAAAGATGGGCACATGAAAAGGGAATGCCAGTCCCAAAAGACACTGACAAAGTTGCATATAGGCTACAAGGAGAGCTTGAGAAGAAAATCAGTGGTTAAGAGGTGCACGACATGATCCCAGTGAGGGCACCAAAATGCTAATTCACGCCCTTGTGGCAAGGTCAGTTGCCCAGGCCCCACCACCGCCTCTCCAGACTGGTCAGAATAGTGGGTCCCTCCATGGAGACCACTGTAAAGGTGAATGGAGTGTCTACAAGAGCTGTATTAGATAGTGGCCCCAAGTGACAATTATGTTCCAAGATTGGTATCAAGCATTTGTCAGACGTACCTTACAACCATTAGAAGGACTGCACGTATAGGGGTTAGAGAGAAGGCCTACCCCTATTCCGGTATATCCGAATTTGGCTGTCTTTCCCCACCTCCGTGGCTGGAGTGGCCGAACAAGTAGAGACCCTAGCCTTAGTGTGTCCCCCACTGGACTGTATGATGGTGTCCCTTTGTTGATTGGAACAAATGCTCATATGTTGGAAGGCTGGCACAGTTGTGTTATGAAAAACAGGGTCAAAGACTAGTAGAGCTTTAAGAGTTCCGGCTTTAATTAAGAAGGCCTATGAGGCACAGAGAGATGCTGAAAAAACAGAACCAGAGGAACCGGCTGGAATTGTATGGAAGAAGGATCCTGAGTCTCTGATCCTGGTGCCAAATGCCCAGTGTACCTTACAGGGAGAGTCCGTATCAGAAAGGATGTTAAGAATAAAATATTAATGTTGGATGCACCAGGCGATGGAAAATTGCCAGAGGGACTGCTGGTCAAGCCTAGTATTTTGCCCGCTAGAGCCCATGCTTATGCCAGAAGGGTAATGGTCCAAGTTCATAATGTGTCTGAAAGAGACATTCAGTAAACAGAGGTTGCATCCTGGCTAATGTGCATTGTGCAGACACTGCAGTGCTACCCAGCAGCAAGAGTTCAAGGAAGAATGACAGAGTAACTCCTGACTTGTTTGATTTCGCGACTCCCCGCTGCCAGTTGAATGGAAAGTGAGGATCAGTGAGAAGCTTGCCCAGAGAGACCAGGTGTTTTCTTTAAAGGAGTGGGATGTAGGATGCGTGCAAGGAGCTGAGCACAATATCCGCTGCATGACGAAAGACCATTTCGTGAGAGGTCTCGACGCCTGGCACCTGCTGGACATAGATGATGTGAGACGGCATCTGCAAGAGATGTTAGCTGCTGGTGTAATACAAGAATCCAGAAGCCCTTATGCTTCCCCATTGTGGTAGTGAGGAAAAGAATGGAACAGTAAGGAGTGTGTGGATTATCGCACCTTAAACGGCGGACTATCCCTGATCAGTACACAATGCCCGCATTCAGGATGCTTTGGACTGCCTAAACGGAGCAAGTGGTTCTCTGTGCTGGATCTCCGCAGTGGGTACTACCAGATCCCGATGGCCCCAGAGGACCGTGAGAAGACGGCCTTTATCTGTCCGCTTGGCTTCTATGAATTCATGAGGATGCCTCAAGGGTTTCTGGTGGTGCCCCAGCCACTTTTCAACGATTGATGGAGCATGCAGTGGGGACATGAACTTACTAGAGTGCCTGGTATACCTAGATGATGTTATTGTGTTTGGCAGCTCACTGGAGGAACATGAGAGCAGATTATTTAAGGTATTGGACCGACTGGAGGACTTTGGCCTTAAACTGTCCATTGATAAGTGTCAATTCTTTCAAACATCAGTAAAGTATATGGGACATAGTATCCACCGAGGAATAGAGACCGACCCAAGTAAAGTTGAGGCCTTGACCACCTGGCCACAGCCCAAAATCTAAAAGAACTGCAAAGATTCCTGGGATTCTGTGGTTATTTCGCGCTCATCAAGGACTATTCAAGGTGATCCGCCTTTACTTAACCTTACTAAGGATATCCCCAACCCACAAAAAATACCAAAAGTCAGCGTCCCTCAAGACTGAAAGAGTGTATTTTCATCCGAGTGAAGTATTTGGGGCCCGCTGGACTCCTGATTGTGAGACTGCTTTTCATGAGATCATATATTAACTTACCCATGCTCCAGTGCTGGCCTATGCCGATCCAAGAAAACCTTACGTCCTGCACACTGATGCTAGCTTGCAAGGGTTGGGGGCTGTGTTGTACCAAGAGCACGAGAATGGCCTGAGACCAGTGGCCTTTGCCAGTAGAAGCCTGACCCCATCCGAAAAGAACTATCCTGTACATAAGTTAGAGTTCCTAGCTTTGAAGTGGGCTATTGTTGACCAGTTCCATGAGTACTTGTATGGGGCTAAAATACTAGTAAAACTGGACAATAATCCTTTGACCTATGTGCAGACTCAGCTAAGTTGGATGCCACTGGCCATAGGTGGCTTTCTGCATTATCTACATATGACTATGCTCTCGAATACCGAGCAGGTCTGAACCACATAGATGCTGATGCTCTCTCCCGGAGGCCTGTTCCCCAGAATGATTGGGTCCGATTGGCAGAACCTGACATTCGGGCACTCTGCCGAGAAGTTTGACAGGGAGGAACAAATGTCCACGGACACAGTGGACTGCATGGTGGATTGCTTAGGAGCCTCTGAAATTGCATACCTGCTGCTTATTGCCACTTTTCTGCAATAGACATTGTTGCACTGCCTCAGCTGGATAATGACAGTTTCGTGGGGCTCAATCTCACGATCCCATGATCAAAGCAGCTTTAGAAGCCCTCTATGCAGGAAAAGATGTGTCCAAATTACGCCCACTGATTTGAGAACTGCACTGTTATACAAAGAAGGTCCTAAGTTGAAACTGATCAATAAACTGTTATACAGAGAAACAGTAGACAGAGGGACAAGTAGACAAACAACAACTAGTGCTGCCCACTGCCTTTCGAGACTCAGTACTGAGGTCCTTGCACAACCACATGGGGCACCTTGGTATAGACAGAACACTTGACTTGGTGAGATCCAGATTCTATTGGCCTAAGATGGGGCTGATGTGGAGCAACACATTCGAACTTTGTAGTCGCTGCTTACAGAGGAAAGCTTTGCCCCAGAGGGGCTGCCCCTTGTTAACATCACCACCAGTGCACCCATGGAGCTGGTCTGTATTGATTTTCTGAGTTTGGAGTCAGATCAAAGAAATGTCAGTAATGTGCTGGTGGTCACTGACCATTTCACGAGATATGCCCAAGCTTTCCCCACCAAAGACCAGAAAGCATCCACTGTGGCCAAAGTACTTGTAGAAAACTTTTTTGTTCACTATGGGGCTCCACAAAGAATCCATTCTGATCAAGGGAGAGACTTTGAGAGTCGTCTGATCAAAGAGATGCTTTCTCTGTGGGGAGTGCGAAAGTCCAGAACCACTCCTTACCACCCCCAGGGGACCCACAGCCTGAACGTTTCAACCGCACTTTGTTAGATATGCTAGGCACCCTGCACCCAAAGGACAAGCCTGATGGAGCCAACAAATTAGCACCCTGGTACATGCTTATAACTGCACCAAAAGTGATGCCACTGGATTCTCCCCACCACTTGATGTTTGGAAGAGAAGCTCGACTACCAGTAGATGTGTGTTTTGGGGTCTCTCCTGATGGGGTTCAAGCTGACAACTATTTACAGTATGTGCAAAAGTTAAAGGCCCAGCTAACTCATGCGTACCAACTGGCTCAAACCATGGCTGCCAAAAGAAATCTGGCCAACAAAGAAAGGTATGATAAAAGGTGAAAGCACAGGAACTCCAGGAGGAGACTGGTATTGCTAAGAAATCTGAGACTGCATGGCAAGCACAAGATTGCTGACAGATGGCACCATCTCCTCACATTGTAGTGGGCAAACTAGATGATCTGCCAGTGTACAAAGTAAGGCCTGAGAATAATTCAAAAGATGTAAAACAATGCATAGAAATCATTTACTGCCCATTGGACAAATCTTAATTGAGTCTGAGCCCCTAGAAGATGCCCCTCTGGACCAGTGACTAGAGCTGCTGCTAAGAAAAGATCAAGAAAGTCTGCACCACAGAAGCAAAGTTAAAGTAACCCTCCACAAGTCCCAGTTGAGCATGACTGTCAGTCCATATCGGAAGAAAGTGAGAGTGACTTTGAATACTATCCTTCTTACGAACTGAGTCAATTGTTTCGGGCAATCCCCTAGTCAATACTGGAGATGAAGCTGGGCCTTCTGGACTGTCTAAGCCCCCAGCTTCATCCCTGGAACTAATGCTCCCAGAAAGTGAAGTGCAAAGCATCAGATCAGATGAAATGGAATCATTGTGCATGGTTGAACTGTTTGAGCTTTCAGGGAGGAAAATGATAGATTGGGGCAGACTGGTGATACACCGAACAAGAAGAGTATTTTGAGTGCCCTGACAGTCCACTGCCAGTGTCCAAAGCTTCCATGCAGCCAAATGTTGTGGACTCAGAAACTGTAACTCCTGGAGCTGAAAGTGCCCCAAGTTCTAGCCTCTCTACCCCATGGAGACTCCTGACAAGTGAGGACAATGCTGAAAATGAGGCTCAGAGTGCAGAGACTATAACAGTTCCCCTAGAAAGACTGGTCGAGCTGTAAAGCCTGTGGTGCACCTCAGTTATGATTCACTTGGGTGCCTGTGGACTTGCCTCTCAATGTTGTCCATAAAGGAGTGTATGTGTCCCGAGCTCATTGCCCAAACTGAGCATCAGTGCTAACTCAAGTTACTTGTGTTGCCCTCTAATATGGTGCCCTTACCCCATCCAGCCCCAAAGGTAACTGATAGGAAGGGCCCCTCTCTTCAGGTTTCATGTACAAGAGGTAATAACTTGAGTTATGGTACAATGTGTATGTAATACTGTGTAAAGAGTGACGTACTGCAATGTTTCAGAAATGTGTTCTTGGTAAAATGATATATTGACTGATGATTACATGTGCGAGCCTAATGCAAATGTATATGGTTGCAGTTGAAACTTATAGTACTTTGCTTGACGGACGCCAAGCTTTCCAGGCCAGGAAGGTGTAACCCCCTGCAAATGGGGTTCCCAAAAGACTTCAGGAGCTTGCTTGAATGCTCCAAGCCTGAATGGTGTTTGGCATTTAAGCCATTTATCAGTGAGTGTTTTAGAGCCTCTGGTACTGTCTCTTTAAGAGC
This sequence comes from Neoceratodus forsteri, assembly GCA_016271365.2. NCBI lineage: Eukaryota > Metazoa > Chordata > Ceratodontiformes > Ceratodontidae > Neoceratodus > Neoceratodus forsteri. Next base: position 459,987,354 of record CM028135.1, on the reverse strand, counting down.
TGTCTGCTTGCAGACATAATTAGTTTGTATGGGGGACTGTGTGCTTCTCTGAGTACTACCCTCGAGCTGCTGTCAATTCACTTCATTTTTGCAGTCACTAGAGTGCAAAGGGAACCTATCTGAAAGATGTAACTGTTTGCAGAAATTATTTAGAGTAATAATGAAATTACAGTTTGTCTAACCTGCTTTCTTTGCAGTCAGAACTGTGTCTGCTAGTTCCCATTCTAGTTTTGAACTGCTGAACTGGACCAATCAGTGTGGGGTAAGCTAGCTCTAAAATGGTGCCTTGACGAATCAGAACTTGGACTCATAATCTGAGCCAGCCACAAGAGGATTGTATGGGCAGTGACTCTGGGAGATGTAGTTTAGACTTCAGTGCCTTTTGGACCAACAGCAGCAGTCTATTGTGAGTGACAGCCAATCCAGTCAAGAACTGGGAGGAACTCAAAGGAAGTGCCCGGTTTGTCAGTTGGAGTTTCAGTTGAGCTTTGGCAGTGAAGAAGGAAGGAGCCCTGTGCTTTTCAGTGTGCAGTTTAGTCAAAAACTGTGTAAGGCCCAAGTTCCGGTCTGCAGCTTGGTAGGACTGAATCCGTCCTGTGAAAGAATCAAAGGATCTCTGAAGTAGAAACCAGGCTCACCCTGTAGAAGACTGGAAGAATTGCTGAAAATTGAACTCGGTCTGTCAGGAACTGAATCTGCTGTGTGTTCTCCGGTATTGTGCAGTAATTGCGATCGGGATACAGATGCAGCCTGCCTGGTATAGTGCTTTCTTTTATATGGATGTGTGAAGGTTTGTGTACCTCAAGTGAGCCCTGCTGACATTGAAGAGGACCCTATCTTATTTGGAATTCGTGAGTACTAATTCAGGGTCGCTCCCTGTTGAATTGCCACATTAAATCCAAATGGAATTACTGTACTGCTGACTGTTTAATTCTCCTTTCTCTGTGAAAGGGTCCCTACCAGCTGCCACGGTTTGGACTAGCCACTAGGGCTTGGGTACCCAGGGACAGTAACTGATAGGGATAGGCCTGTGCACAGAGCCATATGTAGATTATTAGAGTGATAAGCTAATTAACCTGATTTCCCCCTGTCCTTGTTATATCCCCTAAATAAATCAGAGCTGCTTGTTTCAGCAAAGTTATACTGCCTGAGGTATTTGTCTATGTTAAAGTACTGTACTGTGATTGTTGCACTGTATCTCATTTCACAGGAGGTCCCAGTGCCGGAACCAGACCTGGGGGTAAGTGTATACTGTGAAGGTAATTCTGATTATATTGTGGGCCACTAGTGGGAAGAAAGGGGGGTTGCAGTGTCCCAGAGGGCTGTGACCAAGTTAGTTTAACTATTGCAAACCCTGACCTCTGGGTGGAGGCACCTGCCATTGGATCCAGGCCCCTCAACCTGTTAGTGGCAAATCAGGCAGGGGTAGTAGCCCCTGGGATAGCGCCATCTAGGGGTTACATAATCATTTAAATCGTTAAACTTCGCGCTGCTTCTTGAAGACCTATCTATCACAGATTGGGCACCTATCAAGTCTGCTCCCTCAATTGACTCCACTCTTGATTATTTCAAAACAACCTTCCTGGGATCTCCACGCCCCACTTAGATGTACCAGGGTCCGTGGGTCTCTCCTCCCATGGATAACCTCGGACCTTATGGACTGTCTTAAGGATCCATGACCAAGCGTGGAAAGTCCATAAATGGTCATCCTCCACCTCAGCCTTCCAAAGGTATCGCCAGCTCCATAACTCCTGCACTAGGTTAGTCATGCAAGACAAAGCGGATTACTTTTCAAGCACCTTCCAGGCCAATATAAGCTGTTATTCTAAATTCTGGAAGGTAGTTAATGCCCTATTCCCCTCTCCTAATAGTCCTCCCTCCCCTGTCCTTACGGTGGCAGACTCTACCCTATCAGACACCCCCAGTACCCACAGAATTCAATACCTTCTTTACCTCATGTGCCTTCACCCCTCTCCACTCTCCCTACTTCTTCACCTCCGACCCTCCTCCTGGAACACCTCAGTTTCAGTCATCTCTTACCCCATTGCTGTATTACTTAACAATTACTTTAAGTTAGCCACTGTCCCAGCTGCCTGGAAGCATGCTACCATTTTCCCTCTCCATAAAGGTGGTAACCCCTCTTTAGCTGGCAACTACTGTCAGTTTTCCTCCTTCCCCTCCTTGCCAAACTGCAAGAGCATATAGTACTAAGCCCAGCTTTCATCTCATCTAGACTCAACTTCCCTTCTTCACCCCTTTACAGTCTGGCTTCCATAAGCACCACTCCACCTCCCTCCTCCAGCTTACTGATTCCATCCATTCTGGTATGGATAAGGGTCCCACCACATCCACTATCTTTGTTGATTTAGCCAAGGCTTTCAACATTGTCTCCCACACCCTTCTAGACAAGCTCACATCCACTGTGAGTTCTACTGCAACCATCAACTGGTTCAAAACCTACCTAGTAGGCAGGTCTCAATCAGTCAGAATCTGGGACTCCCTTTCTCTGCCCCTACCCATCCACACTGGGGTCCCGCAAGGCTCAATCTTTGGACCAGCTCTCTTTTCCATCTTCCTTATCTATCTCCCCTCGATCAGCTCATCTGCATCCATTCACATGTATGTGGATGACACCGTCCTGTACACTTCTGGTCCCTCCACTCCCATGGTGGCATCCACCCTGCAGCAGGATTTTGACAAAGTCCAGCAGTGACAACGTACTAACAAGCTATTCTTAAACACCAAGATGACTGTCTCTATGACCTTTGGTACAAGACAGAGACTCTGCAGGCTCCATTCCTCCCCCACCTTCTTCACACTTGACTGGACACTTGGAAGACACTACCTCCTTCAGGTACCTAGGGGTCTGGCTTGACAAACATCTTAACTTCTTTGTTCATGTGGATGCTATTCACAAGAAACTGCTCCCCAAACTGGGTGCCTTATACCAGAATTGTGAATGTATTCCCTTGCCAGCCCACAGAGATTTTCTTCTGAAAATTATCCTTCCAACTTTTGACTATGGTGATGTAGTCTACAGTGATGTCCCCAAAACAACCCTCACCAGACTGGACATACTCTTTCATTCCTTCTGTTGCTTTGCCCTTAACAGTCCATCCCGCACTCACCACTGCTTCCTATATAAGTTCCTGGTTCTACTCTACCTAAAGGATTGATGCTTGTTGCACTGCTCCAACTTCATTAGCAAGTTCTGGGAGTGCTCCCATGCTACCTGTTGTTCTCTCCTCCCCCTTCTCCACCCGTGCCTTCAGGAGTAGTGATGCCCGTACCCTTGCTGTCCCCTACAGGTCCTCATCTACTAGCCAGGCATCCTTCTCCCGCCACTTTCCTAAGCTATGGAACACCCTCCCCACTAACATTTCAAATGCTCCCTCATTTCACTCCCTATCCTCTCTCTTCTGTGCTCCTTCACCTCCCCTACTTGCAACTGCCCCTAACTCCCCTGCCTCCTCAATGTTGACCTCGATCCCATAACCTGACTCCTTCACCCCTTCCGTCACTCCGAGCAAGATGTGTTGGTAATGACCTGTCTGCACTTATCCTGCAGCACTTAATGTACAATTGTCAGTTTTTTTAAATCTGAACCAGTACTTCATTTTCTATCACCTGCTTGTTTTTACACTTGTTACCTAATCTGCTTTATATTGAACCTTATTGTTTTGTTATAGTATGTACTGCACTTGTTCTCTTGTACTGTCCATCCTCTGTAACCATCCCTTACCCTGTGGCACATCTGAAAATGAGCATTTGCTCAGTATGTCTTCCAGTGGAAACATTTCAATAAATAAACTCATTAGGCTTGGGGTCTTTGAAGAACTCTGTAGGTAATTTCATCATGTGAAGTTTGGAAAATAATTCACTTGGGCATCAACCTTCTGGTTTGCTTGCCCTTGGCATCACTCAAAATTACCAACTTTGTTCTTCAGCACAGTGCATATGCATAATCTTCTATGTGTATTAGTCATTTAAAGAGCAGTATATGCAGTGGGACTTTTACAGTCCACCTCATGAAGCCATAGTCCTTACCCTTCTGTCACCTGGTATTGATTGATTGATTGTTGACTAGATAGGTGCACTGGTGCAAGACTCCTTTTCAGATATGACCCAGATACTGCAAGTACATAACAGCAAATATATATATAAAAAAAAATACAGATCAGTGTACAGAAGCCAATAACAATGAAAAAAATGATACAAGGCGGCACAAAAAGAAACAGTTGTACAATTTACATTGTGCAAAAAAGATATACATATGAGAGCATATGTAAACATTAAGCCACAAGGAAGGATGCATTTACAAGGAATTAATGCATGGTTGGGGGTTTGGTGTATGAGGCTGAAAACTGAGTGCTCCAACCACCCAACCATGCATTAATTCCTTGTAAATGCCTCCTTTCAAGTGGCTTAATGCACTTGTAACATGGTTAGTAGTCGTGAGAAATGCTGAAATCAAATACACACACATCTTTGCGTGTTTCTATTCTTTATATGAATATAGGCATCCTAATAGGGCAATTAAAATGCTTTTTGAACCATCCTTGTTTATATTGCTACTGCTATAATACTGATTAATTGAAATCCACTCCTTTTATCTTTTATACTTTAAGTATTCCACTATTTCATACTTTTTTAAACATTATGTGCAACTGTGCACTTTATTGTGAATAACTATGAAACAGATGCTAAGGATTATGGGACAGCTACTTACATTTGCATAGTGTCTACTTCATTATATACAGCATTTCTTAAGCATTTTTTTTTAGAACTATTTAGACAGCGTCTGTTAGCGGAGAACATTTTCTAAATGTTGAAACTATTTTTCATTTAAAATTTGGCTTTCAAAACTATGGTGTACTTTATATGGTTGTTCCGACATGACCTCGGAAATAAGACATGGGATATTACTTTTCAGGTGAGCTGTATTGATGAAAATCGACTGGCTCTTTTATAGTAAACATCGACAATTTTAATCGGTTACTTGCACACATTTGCAGAGCGAAATTATTTCCACTCGAGGCACTGACATCTTCTTCGGTAATTACTTCTGCCTTTATGGTTTCATTTTTACTTTGTGTCAGTGTCTGACTTCCACTCAGTAGAGAAAACATTATGATTTGGCTATTGCTGGTAATACAGCTGTGCATATCTAGAATTAATGCACGGCTGAAATAGTCGATGCTGTATTTCAACCAGTGATTCTTCATTTTTGTTCTAATAATTATTGCCATGTTACAAACAGTCAACGATACTTTTATTTATTTTTTTTATTTGATTCTTGATTACAACACCGTTATGCAATACAACTCATTTACTAAGTTCCATGTCAATAGTATAAAAACAAAACCAGGTAAACAATAGATAAGTAAATAGCAAATACCAGGAATATACTTAAAAAAAAAAAAAAAAAATACATCAAAAGCAATCAAAATAGCACTGAATGTTGCTCAATATAACAGTAGAGTGGGCTAGAAGGGCAGCCTGGGAGGCCTTGTCAAAATCTAGGAGAAAAGTATGGGGTGTAAGGTGGGGGATGGGAGAAACAAGAGAGAGAGAGAAGAGAGTTGCACAGGAGGTGGAGAGGAAGGAGTGGAGTTGCAAGGAGGTAATGGGGATAGAGATGAGGATGGGAGGTGGAAGGAGGAAATGGGTGAGTGCAGAGAGAAGGGAGAGTGCTGGTGAAGTGAGAGGGAGGAAGACAAATTAATAGTATAAGGAGAAGAGGTGGTGTTTAGTTGAGAGGGCAGTCTAGCAGACCTTGTCGAGACCACAAGGGAGAGAGTAATATGAGTGAGAGAGAGAGAGATAGGTAAGAGAGAAAATGAGGAGAAGGAGGGAAGAAGTTGCAAAAGAGGTGGCATGAGATAAGAGAATGGGTGGAGGGTGGAAGAGGAAGGTGAGAAGGAGCAAGGGAAGACCTTGATGCGTGAGCAGAGAAGAAGCAGGGGTTGAGGGGTGGAGGGAAGAGGCTCACGGTAGGATCGAAATGAAGTGCCAAGAGTTAAAAGTGCTGAAAAGTATAAGTACAATGATAAAATAAGCAGAATGCTGCTAAGGAAGCAGTCACATATACTATTTGCTAATAGATGTTGCGGAGTTTGTTTGAAAGGACCAAGTTTTGACTCGAGAGAGAGAGATACAGATGCATTTCACAATAGTGCAAATATAAAAATTACATGGGCTGTGCAAGATGATCAAGCAGGGCAGTCTGAAAAAATGTTTAGCTATCAAAAGATGCTAAGGTTACGGTGCACAGGAGCATGCATTTAGGTTTAGCAAGTGGTCCTTCATTTTAAGCGCAATGGCTTTTGGGGAAGCAGGACAATTTGACATGAGAAGGTGTGGAATTCCAGAAGTAGGCAGCAGAAAGATCTCTGCCTCTTGTCTGTTTGTATGAGTGGGGATCATCAGAGAATTGTTCACAGTGGAACGGGAGTGTGGGAGGTTAACGGGAGTAAGCAACTCAGTGAGACTCTGAGGCATGTTTCCGTGCACTCGTGTACAAAGTTGGCTAGTGTAGGTTGTGCTTTGTGTTCTATTGCAACCAGCCAAGCTGCTCCAGACTGGCAGAGTGGTGGGACCTTGGACCCATGGAAATAACAAATCTGGTCACCTTGTAGTAATTTTTTTTTTCTTTACTTGGACATCTTGGAAATGCATTCATTATGATGGCACCATGATGAAATAGAGGGAGAAGGTTGCATTGTGCTATTCTAACTGTAGTGTCAGCTGTGAGATGCCTTTGAATGCAGTAAAGCTGTCCCAGTTTTTCTGGTGTGTGGGCTTTATCATATTTAGTTATATTTTAAAAGCAAGATGTATGGGTCTAGGGTTATTCCAAGGTATTTGAATTCAGCAACTGAGTCCAGCTCGCCAGGTGTCAGAGTGGCTAAGCTGGTTGCACATCCGACTCTGGGCCAGAAGGTTGTGGGTTCTAGCCCTACACTGGGATTGGGCTCATACCTAAAACACTGGCACCCTAGTGCACTTTTGGGGGTGCTGTACTGTTGGGGTGTGCCGCCTTTGATGAGATGTTAAAGAGCAGCTGATGCCATTAGGACAACTTTAACAAAACATAATATTTAGACACAGCTCAGCTTGTATTTCACATTAGTTCTGTATTTCTCCTCCCCGTTATTTATTACTGAGGCCATTTGCATGAAAATGGGATCTTTGCTCCTGTAGAGTTCATTTATTCCTGTTGCTTTCTCCCTACCTGTGATCATAATGCTCTGCTTGTGACATCACAATTACTCCATAGCAACAGACTGTCACAACAGATGACTATGATATGAAGTAGGGAGTAAGCTAAGGAGGCAGATGAACCTTTTAGGCTTATAGAGCATGTTTCTATGCAAACTTCGGTAATAAGCAATGTAGAGGAGAAGTCTATTGAATACATATAGAATGAAGCTGAACTGCACCTAAATATTATGTTTTTCAAACGTACGTAACTTTGAGGCCTCAGCAGCTCTTTAAACCAAGATCCCTTCTACCAGTCCTGGTTCTGTTCCTGGTGGGTGTCCAGGTGGAAATAAAAGAACCCAAGGCACATTTTGCAAAGAGTAGTGGACTTTTCCTGGTGTCCTATCCAATATTCCCCTTCCCATAAAACCAGTTCATACAGTTGTCCAAGGCTGTGTGTGAGTGTTGATGTGCAAGATGGCTGCCACTACATGTTCAGTCACTTCACTATCAGTGGAGCATTGCTTATAAAGCACTTTGGGATGCAGTGAATGAAAAGCACTATATAAATGTTTCTCCTCCTCCTTCTCCTTCCCATATAGAGTATGGTTGTTGCATTCCTGTGAGTGGTGCCAGTTTGGGAGCTTAGCTGTGCCAAGGTGTGTGGCTGCAGTCTTTTTTTTACATTTTGGGCCAATTTCTCCTGGAACCATCATTAAAGAGAAAAGAAATTGTGCACAAGGGCATTGTTGATTATTAGCTGTCTCTCTCCTATGGACATAGGAACAGCACCATCTGCATAAAGCAGGGATTTGGCAGATACGCAGAATGAAGGCAGGTCATTAATGAGAATTGTGAATGGAAGGGGTCCAAGAATTGATCCCTGTGGCACACCATGGGTGATAGCATTTGCAGTAGAGGTCACTATACCAAGCTTGACAGATTGGGATCTGTTCTGGAGGTAGCTTGCAAACCACTGAATTGCCCCAGTACCCAGGTCCAAGGTGGTCAGTCAGTCTAGCAGCAGGTTGGGGTCTACAAGGTCAAAGCTTTGGTCAGGTCCATAAACACTGCAGTCATCGGGCTGCTGTCCATATCTTAGTACAGAGTTCGAGAAACTGCAGGCTATTGAATATCCACTGTTGCCTACTGCTTTAATTTTAGAAGCAGTGAATTCTGGTATTTGTAGTAACAGAAGATGTAGCCTAGAACTGGGCAAAATTAGTCTGATGCAATCTACTATACTACAGCAAACAGTAAGAAAACAAAATGTTTTCACACAAAGTGCACATTGGGACCAGCTCACACTTAAGTGTGGGGGCCTTTTGATGACTGTTCCCCTTTAGTGTTATCACCATTTATGTGAGCCCAGTTTTTCTGCCTGTTTATTCCCTATGTGTCCCCACTCCATCATGGTAGGCCTCATGATGATATTTGAATAAAAGTTACTCTTACCCTGGTGATCAGTGTTGCACAGACTGGTACCCACCCAGGAAAACTGCTTTGAACTTGCTAGTCATTTTTCTGCAGAAGCTTGTTTTACGTACTTACAATTCTATTAGTGTTGCATCTTTACTGATCTTTAAGCCAACTCGGTTAGTGTTTCTGATTGTCAGTACCATTTTAAACTGTTGTGGTGAGTTCTTTGATAGAAGGAACAGGGCATAAACTACATTAGACACTTTTACAATCTGTTTTAGTTATTGTTTACTGGGTAGGGCACACTAGACGTGTAGATGCCTGTTTTTAGCATTACTACACACAATGTATGCACACATATTCTCACGGTCATTTACACAGTTGTGGGGAGTGAGGTGCAAAGGTTCTGGTGGCATGGACTTTGTGACTCCCTCTAAATTCTAGCATAGGCCAGATGAATCTGGAAGGAGAGGCAGGAAGCTTACTTGGGGACCAAGATGCAAAAGTTTTATTTACAAGGGACAAGAAAAACAACAAAATAACTGTTTTCTACAACACAACAGGATAATAGGATAAACGGCAAAATAATATGATTGGGACCAGCAGTTGGTCAAACCAAGAAAAGGGGTTAACTCCTCATAGTCCAAGTCCTGCATGCACTTGGCCGAGATGACAAATGAGGGACAAACCAAGCTTGGGATTTTCGATGAGTCAGCTGATCAGCAGGTGGGCACTGACCCCACAAAGCACTTTTCATAAACTGGCCATACTGGGTGTCCCCTGGACAAACAGAACACAAAGAGGAACACTGCTATCTGGCCAGCAAAAACTTGACAATACTCTGTGGCTTCAGGCAAGAAGGTGAAGACTCCTGGTTGGCAGATGGTTCTCTAGACGATCTGCAGCAATGACCACTGGTAGTTCCCAGCACTCAGGCCACATTTTAACATGAAGACAGTGGGTGAGGTGATCTTCGGGAGGCCTCTACAGAGCAATACAGGTACACGCTCATGGGTGACTGGCAAAATGGAAAAAAGGGGCATGCATGTTGTTAACTGTAGTTCCTTACTCTCGAGCCAGGATGGCTCCTAAGCGGACTCATTACTTTATACTTGGCTAGTGGCTCTCTACAATGTACTGTTGCAGGACAGATGCTGGAACAAGGTGACGGAGCCTTGAGGCAGGATGACGTCACTGGAGACAGTTCTGCTGCAGATTGAGGATGGGCCAGGGACCTCCCTGGATCAGCATCAGGCTCTGAAGAAGCTGGTCCTGGCAGTGAAGGTGAAGCTGGATGTCAAGTACATGAAGGATGTAGTCCAATAACACAGTTTAGGTTGCAAGAAAACAGTTCAGATTTTGGCAAACTGTTCAGGTTGCAAGCAAACAGTTCAGTCTTCAGGGGGCCAGGTAGGCTACAGCATAGTTCAGTTTAGGTGGGACTCAGGATACATCCACGTAACTTCATGGGCAACTTAGGCCATTAGACCATTCCCTCCCTCCCAAGAGGGTGCTGTACCTTTGAGTCCCTAGCGTCGGGCTGTCCTTGTGGAGCCAAACCCTTTATTAAGTAAGCAATAATACCGATCGAGTGGGCATTTTGGGATATAACGGACTGCCCAGGTGGAGGACCTTATAGCCCCTTGAAGGCCCGTTATATCCCATAATGCCCACCCTGGATGTTGTTACTGCACATAGAAAATGGGTTATAGGTAGCATTTTATTTAGTAGTTACAAAATAAAAACATAAATATACACTCAATTAAAAACCACTGAAAGCCAGTTTTACTGTAAAGAAGTCCCTGTACTTGTGCCATCAGAGGGCACTGATACCATCTTTATGTCCCTTCCTGCCCCGGGATTTTCTGTGCAGTCAGAAGGTAGCTGCTTGTTGAGAGTTCTCCCTCCCTCCCTGCCTCAGAGTTTGTTTTCTTTTGATTACTTTCTTTTATTGGCCACTGCATGCTTTGCCAATGCAGTCCCTGCCCCAAAAGATCGAAAGGGAGTTGCCATCTGTTTTCAACTGCAGCGTGACTCGCGAGTGTCTAGCGCTAAGGTAGGGACAATACATTTTTCCCTGTTGGCTTTTGTGAGAGGATTGGTCCCTGGTTAAAAAAAAAAAAAAAAAGTTTGTGGTTTCTTCTACCCCCCCTGATCAGTTTTGTATTTAGTTAGGCGGTGCATTCCCGATTTTAGTGCCACAGACAGTTGTGTAGTGAGACCGCATGATAGATATCTGTTGTGGAGAAGTGCGTGCTGTTAACTGCTGGTTACCTAAAGCCAACAGACTGATGGCTTCCTTTTGGGGTTGGTGACTACTGTTTATTGACTTGAAGTTACTATAATAAGAGACTGGGAAAGGGGTGGTGGGGAGGGTTGGCGGCTGGCTGGCAACTAGCTTGCTAAGAGATGAAAAATTGTCAGCTATTGTTTTTCAGTGGGCACAAGGTTCCAAGTGGTGATGGGTGTTGCCAGGAGGAACTTATTTGTAGGGCATTAAGTAATAACAGCCAGGATGCGAGTTTTCAGGTACCCATTTTCTAATAAACACTACCCCTATTCTTGGGTTGACAGGACTTTCAGGCCTGGTCCTGCCTCCCTCAGGGATACCAGCAAAGACCTTGATCAGCCATTTCTTTAATATAAGAGTGCATGGACCCTCGATCTAGCCCTTCCTCCTCCCTCAGTTGCCCTATGGGCTTTTGATTTTAGCCTGCCCTGCACTGAATGGGACCAAAGTACAACAAAGGGGCTTTAGGCCCAGTGAGTCCTCGCCTGCTTCCTCCCTTGGTGTAGGGGCTGTTAGTTTACTACCCTCTGTCTCTGTCATGGGGCTTTTAACTTGCAGCGACCCTCTCGGCACACGGTCAAAACAGTGTTATAAATCGGCGCAGTTAATTCAGAGAGGTCTAAAAGGTTGAACTGACATGCCATCGCCGGATTTGTTGTTGCAGACATTTCATCTTGCATTCTTTTCAATTATCCAGTGATGACATTTACAAATAACGTTGCTGTCCTATAACTAATAACTCACCATTCCATAGCAATACGACCATACTGTGTTCTGTGTCCCCTTAATTCCACTTCCTTCCTGGCAAATGTGTGCATCCTTGAATTCACCCCCAACATCAACATACATTTAAAGAGACAGTTTGGATTCTGCTTCAGCCAGTATTTGCTGGAACATAACACTCAGTATTTTCTGATCTAAGTCATGGGCTATATATTCTCATGTCTCAGCCTTCTGCCATTCATTCCAAAGTTAGTGATGGAGTTTGTGCCCCACCCCGTGCAAAACTCGCATGCAGACTATGCCAGGTTTTGCTTCATTTGCACATATTACTTGCATTACTTGAATGATTTATTAATTGCATCCTTTGAACAGTAGATGGCAGTGTTATTGTATCCCCAAAAGTGTTGGGCACATTTTAATAGTCTATTTTATTTGCACACATAATTTAATAACTGCTTCATTTGCACAGATTAGTAGCTTAATTTGCACATATTGTTGAAATTAACAACTAAATGAAACCACGTATGAACTGTTTATCTCCCATTCCATTTACATGTCTGTCATGCTGTGTATTTAACAATAAAGATATTAAAATTACAAAACTATTTGTCCGTTGTTTGGCAATTTAAAACTCACCTTATCCACGACCACATTTCATTTCATTTCTGAAATTTATCCAGTTTCTTTTTCTCCATGCGACAATTTGCCCCGTAACATTTTGTCCGATGAATTGTCCAGCGGCAATACGTTAGTTCACGACCCTCTCTGTTTAATCTGGGCTCTGGCCCTTTAATTCCCCTTTCCTTTGGGCACTTTGCCCACCTCCTTTCCCCCTCCCCACTCCCCCGGTGCCTGTGGTGCAAGTTTAACAAAATCGGGCATTCTGCCCACTCACCATCACAGCATGGGTTGGCTATTCTGCTGGTGGGGTAGGGGGGTTAGAAAAGGTGGGGGAGCTGCACTCCCACCTGGCTTTGTTGCTGCTGCTCCTGGGTCTGGTGGTGGAACTAATTGGTCTGGGCACATGTTTACCTGGACAAGATTCAGTGCATCGCACCTTTGTCCACCCCCGCAAGCCGTCCCTCCCTTACCTGTTGGGACTCATGGAAAGAAAGATGGGGACACTGTTTGCATTGGGAGCCACAGTTCACCCAACCAACCCCTTTGCTGCCATCACCACGGACTTTGACAGGAGTGTAGTGACACTGGAGGAGCCATGGACCAACCTTAGGGGAAGCTCTGGTGGCCATGCTCCCAGTGTCCTCCACCCTCCTCAGTCAGCCACAGACTCGCCCTGTTAGCCACTCCCGGCCCTTCTGTAGGGCAGGGATGTCCCACTGGGCAGCCCTGGGGACTGGGGTGCTGTCACATATGAGGGAGGGTCTTTGCTCATGGTCTCCTTTTTTAGTGCCAAATGGTGCAAATGGAATGAAGGATGGGGAATGGTCTGAACTAAGGGGAGGATAACAAAGAAAGAAAAATCAAGTTTTATGCCATGGGGAAGGGTCTCCATCTTTTGTGGTGCCAGTCTACTCTGGGGCACTACACACTCCTCACACAAGCATATACACAATCACACAACACACAAATCTCAGGGCTTTGGCTCTATGACTGCACAATCTGCAGCCCATGGACAGTTGCTGTTCTTCCAGTGTCTCTTGATTGCACCGCTACTCTCCCTTTGTCCTTTGACTGCACTTACTACTCTCCCAGTGTTTTCCCAACTACACATACTACTTTATCTGTGTCCTCTGACTGCATATGCTACTCTCCCCGTGTCTTCCTGACTACACATAGTACTCTCCTGACTACACATATGACTCTCCTAGTGCCCTTGACTACACGTACAGGTCTCCAAATATCCTCTGACTACTCTTCTAGTGCTGTCCAACTGCACATTCTACTCCTGCAGTGTTTTTTGACTGCACATTTAATGGTCCGTACCAGCAGTATGTAAGTTTGTAACACCCAGTAAATTTACTGAAAGGCCAATAAAGATGGAACAGTAACAGAATGTGAATCCGTATGCAACATCACTTCTACAGAAAACACAGGCTTGCGAGTTAACATCACCTATCCATTAATGTGTGTGATGGCCTAGAAATGTGCTTCATCTGCTGCACAGAAGGATATACTCCCTCTGCTGGAGTTACAGCAGTGCACATGCAAATGTGCACATCAGGAACCTGACATGTGAAGTTTCTGTATTTACTATAGAAATGAGAATGCTAAACTTCTGTACTACACCTGACTTTTTTATTTATTTATTTGAGTCTCTGATTACAATTACCTTTGAGCCAAGGCTCTTTTACAAAGGTTCCGTGTCAGGGTGAGAAGAAACGAGCAGGACATTAATTGTTAAACAACTGTAACCTGTTATCCTGTAATATCACATGAGTACATACAGATTAGGTGGTACTAGGGGCATGCACAGGACAGGGATAACGTTGATAATGAGAACTTAGTGAGACACGAGAAGAAGATGCTGCCAGAAGCAATTGTCAAACGCACAGGAAGTGGAAGGTGCAAGTAAGAGGAGGAGGAGGAGGGAGGAGGGAGGAAGGTGGAGGGGAGAGTAGGGGTGGATGAGGAGGGACAAGTGCCAAAAGGGAACAGCAGGTCAGAGAACTCTTTCTGTAGTGCCAGTGGAAATGAGAATGCTAGACTTCAGTTACTATATATGACTTTTTAAATAAATGAAATCTGTTTGTTCCCTAGATGGGGACGGGAGGTGACGGAGATGAAGATCCAGCTGGCAATGTTGGGGCTGGAGGCATCCCAGCAGGTCCAGCTTATCCTGGTCAGTCTAATGCTCAGCTTGCAACGCGCATCACAAGAAAAAGTAAAACTGGGAGATCGCTGCCTAATAAACCACAAGACTTTCAGATACTGTTCATGTTTTATGTGCTTACATCGGACTAGCCCAAGTTTGTAGTAGGTGGCCACTACATATATTTTCATCCAGCAAAAGTAAATTCTGGATTACTAGGAACACAAACAGATCAGCATCCATTGCCATAAGACAGCTAGAGCTTAAAACCAGTTATATTTCCTTAATCTATATTATACTGCCAAAACCACATACAGTCAATCGTGTAAAGAGCTACAGTCCTGTTATTCCACCATAACCAGTCAGTGGACGGACAGTGGGGACTGTATGCTAATTCCACCATTCTGAATGGTCACCACTGAAAACTGTTAACTGTCAACATTCCATCACTCACATTCAGTGAGGACAAATGGCTGGAGAAACTTGGTTCATTGAGCATTTTAGTGTGCTACTAGTAGTAGTTGGTGATTGACAAATATATATATATATATATATATATATATATATATATATATATACACACAATTATTTACTGTACTCATAGTCATGTTACTGGTACAGTTAGTTAACAAGACCACCAGGTAGACTGCAATTCTCAAGGTGATGATCACCAACTCAGAAGCGGTAGGATCTGTGGGTGTACGAGAGTCATTAGGGAATAATGACTATAACTCCATTTAGTTCAAACTGGTTCTCAGGTCTGATAAACGCATGATGAGAGCTGAAGTCCTTGATTTTAGAAGGACAGACTTCAGTAGGCTGAAGGAGTTGGTCAGGGATAAGTTAGTAGGGATGGACAACATAGATGGGGTGGAAGAAAGATGGCGGCATCTAAGGTATGCATGACAATGGTAACCAAAAGAACAGGTTTAAGAGACCACTGTAGCTCCTGGCAAAGGTCGGGAAGTGGTGAGGTAAAAAAAAAAAAGGCTTTCTACAAATTTAAAGAAAAGCAGGGGAGGATGAAGGAAGAATATTTGCTGAAAAATGAGGAGGGCAGTTAGGAGGCAAAAGCAGACAGAGATGTATCGCAAAGGGGTCAAGAGGGAGAAAACAATTATTCAGATATATTAGTGAAAAAGGAAGAAAGGAAATTGTGAGGCTAACAGTGGGGTACTGGGTGACTGAGACAAATGGGCAAAGGCTGCCATCTTAATGATTACTTTTGCTTAGTTTTCAGTGGTGGGGGCATTAAGTGAGTCTCAGACATGAGGCAGCCAGCATTTACCAGCAAAGGGGTCTTGAAGGGGACTGGTAGCTCTAAAGATTAATAAGGCCCCATTACCAGATGGGTTGCTTCAGAGGATATTCAGGAAACTAGCAACGGAATTGCCTGATCCCCAGATAGATCTGTTCAACAGCTCTGACAGGGGTCGCTCCAAAGGAATGGAGGTTAATGGATGTAGTTCCACTCAATAATTATCTGATCTGCCATAGTTATCTGACTGAACTACTTTCACCTGCAACCTCAACCCACTCCCTACGGTCCTCAACTAGAGGGCTCCTAGACATTCCTAGGGTTAGGCTTAAAACCTCCGGTAAGCACACTTTTAGTGTTGCTGGTCCTACCCTATGGAATTCGTTCTCAGCTAGTGTCAGAGGAGCCTGGACAGTTAAGGCCTTTAAGAAGGGGTTGAAGACCTACCTGTTATCGCAGGCCTTTCTTGAAGTGGCTATGTAACTGCTATACATCTACTCTTTACTTTCGCAGACTATAATTTAACAATATAGTCTAGTGGTTTTACTTTACTGCTGAAATTTTATTATAATGTTTTAATGTTATTTGTATTATGTTTATTTTTACCCTGTACTGTCTGTATAACTTATTCTGTAAGACACAGAGTCTCTGGGATTGGGCGCCATAAAAATTTGCCTTGCCATAAGGGGGAGGGGATAAGGAACAAGTAGGAAACTACAGACCTGTCAGTCTTGCCTATATTTTAGGAAAACTGATGAAATCACTGGTCAAAGAGGATCTTGTTGACTACTTTGAGAGCAGTGGTCACAAGGACAGTAAGTGACACAGATTCATGGCAGGGAGGGCTTGTCGGACTAAACTGATAGTTTCCTTTAATTAGGTGATGAGGGAATTGGATAGGGGTCACACTGTGGATTTGCCCTACTTTGACTTCGGCACGGATTTTGAATCAGTACCCTACAGACGCTTGCTGAAGAAGATGGAGGATCTGCATGTGGCTAAGGTTATAGTACACTATAAATGCAACTGGCTAAAGACAAGGCAGCAGAGGGTAGTATTCAACGGGTTAAATCTGAGAAGAGGGAGGTCTTGAGCGGGGTTCCACAGGGATCTGTCCAGGGTCCAATCCTCTTCGATGTGTACATCAGCAGCATTGGTGAGGGGATCTGGGGCAGGCTAACTCTCGGGTGACACTAAGCTCTCTGGTAGGTTAGATAGTGATGAGGGAATAAAGGAAATGTAGCAAGACTTGCAAAAGCTAGAGGGTGGTCATGAGTTTGGTAGTTGTAATTCAACAATGGAAAGTACAAGGTAATGTTACTAGGAAACAAAGTCCCCCAGGATGGAGTACTGGATGGGAGGGTGAGGCTCAGTACCATGGCTGAGGATCAAGACTTTGGAGTTACCATCAGCAACTCCTAGAATAGTTGAGTCAGTGCAACAAGGCTTACAGCAAAGCAAATTGGATGCTTGAATGTATTGGGAGGGTATTGATTGTAGAAAAGGGAGGTAGTACTTCCCTGTATAGAGCATTGGTGAGGCCACACCTGGAGTTCTGCACTAGGTTCTGTGGTCCTTATCTTGGGAATGATAGGGATAGGATTGAGATGGTGCAGTGCAGGGTAACAAATATGATTCCGGGCCAGCGGGGCATGCCTTATGAGGAGTGTCACAAGGCACTGAACATGTACTCGCTTGAGACCAGAAGGGAAATACGATGAAGACTTTCAAATTCCTAAAAGCAATTAACAGGGTGAACTGTGGAGAACTATTTAACTTGAATACCAGCTCACAATCACGTGGTCATGAGTGGAAGCTAACACAAGGGGGGTCAGGAAGGATGTGAGAAAATGCAACTTTACAAAAAGGGTGGTAGAACTGTGGAATAGGCTGCCAGTAAGGTGGTAGGTGCAAAAACCATTAATGAATTTAAGCATGGCTGGGACAGAATGAAGAGTAGAGTGGCTGTTGAGGGCATCAGAATGGGGGAGGAGAATGGAAGGGGTGGGGGGCTAGGACCCTGGAGAAACACTAGGCCCCACGGCTAAATGGGAAAATAAAGCAGATTGGATGGACCTTTGATCTTTTTCTGCCATGATTGTTTAAGCAGTAATTACCAAAAGGCCAATCATTTCCAAGGGATTAATGGCTGGTTGGGGGATGGATGGCCTCTGGCGCAGCCAAGGGCCACATCCATCCAGACAGTCATTAATCCAAGGAAATGTCCAGCTTCAATGTTATCATGATTAGAAGTCTAAACACAATAACAATTTTCTTTCTGTGCATTAATTAAAGATCATGTGCAATGTTTTTTACATATTTTTTATAAAAGCTTGAAAAGGTGGCATTCAAGTCCCTGTGTCATGATTAGTGTTTCCTGAAAATGTCATGCTGTTTGATTTTGTGGTTTTCTTTAAATCAGCATGTGTTAACTTGCTCTACAGTGGCTGAAAACAGTGAAGTTATTTTTGTCTTCTCAGTCAAACTTAGAGTGCGATGACATCATTTTGGAGTAGCTTACTGTTTCTGATTCCCAATCAGAGCAGTACTTTGTAGAGTTAATGGTTTGCTGAGCTCTCCAAGTTTGTTACAAACCCAATCTCTGGTTTGTGATTAGGTAGATCAACTTAAAACATATCATTATCTTCTGATAAAATGATGATAATTTCAGTTTCAATGCTGAATTGAAGTGGAAATCTTTCTCTGTGACAAATCAGCTTGTCTGTATCACAGTTTTCGGTTCTTTCTAATCAAAAATCTGATTTTTTCTAGCTACATAGCACAGGGCTGTTTAATGAATATAAAATAAATCCACATTTTCTCATTCACAGAAACAGTCTGTCTTTGATGTAGCTTCATAAATATGTTCATGTAAGAACATTTTTATGTCAGATTGACAAACAGTACATGTGCTTGAAATACTGTAGCAGATTGACAGGCATCTGTCTGAACTCACATATTTCAGTTCTTTGATGGTTTCTGTGTGAAAATATATCATGTACGTGTACAACTTCGAAACACTGTGTGGCATCCGATGCACCGTGTCTCTGCCCCACAGTTGAGGCAGCTGTAGTCTACTGCCACCTGTCCCTGCCCCACAAGCCCCCTGCCTTCTGCTCCACATGCGAGACTGCTGCATCCTGCCACCCACTGTCTTCTCCCACACAGTCAGGGATTGTGCACCCTGCTGCCCCATCCCCTGCCTAAAGAATCAGGGCTGCTGCACCCTGCCACCTCCTGCCCAGACAGTTGGGTATGACGCACCCTGCTGCCCTCTCTCCCTCACCCTCACAGTTAGGGAAGCTGCACCTGTTGATCCCTGTTCCTGTCTCCACAGTCAGGGCTGCTGTGCCATGTTAAGCCCTAGTGTGCCAGGTCCCCTGCCTCCACAGCTGGGGCTGCTGTACCATGCTGCCCTAGCCACCAGAGGTGGGGCTTTTGCTACACCCTGCTACCCTCTTCCATTGTCCCAGATGGGCAGGGCTGCTGCACCATCTGTACCCCATCTCATAGTCAGGGCTGCTGTACCCTGATGCCCCTGTGTTCTGCACCACAGTCAAGACTTCTGCTTCATGCTGTCCTTATCCCTTGCCACCAGAGACAGGGCTACTGCACCTGCTCCTTTCTACACAGTTGGAGTTGCCATGACCTGCTGTGCTTTAGTTTCCCATGCCGCTGCAGTTTGGGCTGCTGCATCATGCTGCCACTTGCCACAAGATGCAGAGCATTTGCTGTGCCCTATTGCATGCCTCCACAGTTGAGGCAGTTGCACCCTGCTGTTTCCTGCCACCAGAGTCAGATCCTTTGCTATACCCTGCTGCCCACATCCCTTGTCCCAGACAGGCATGGCTGCTGTATCCTGATGCCACCCCTATTTCCTGCCCGAACATTCAGGGCTGCTGCACCCTGCTGCCCTCTGTCCCCATGCTCACAGTCAGGGCCACGGCACCCTGTTGCCCTCTGTTCCTGTCTCCACAATCAGGGCTGCTGTGCTGTGCTACACCCTACGGTCTCATGCCTGCATCCACATTTGGGGCTGCTGAGCCCTGCTACACATTTTCATTGCCCAAAATGGGCTGGGCTGCTGTACAATGTACTCCCTGTACCACTGTCAGGGCTGCGTATCCTGATGCCCATCTGTGTCCTTCCCCACAGTCAAGGCTTCTGCACCATGCTGTCCTTTGTCCCCAGTCACCATTGTGTCCTGTTGCACCACACAGCCCCTTGCCTCCACAAGCAGGGGACAGGGTGCAGCAAATGCCCTTACTCTTGTGCTGCACCCTCCCCAAACAGTTGGGGTTGCTGCACCCTGCTACACTCTCTCTCACACTCAGTCAGGGACACTGCACATGTTGCCCCCTGTTCCTGTCTCAGCAGAGTGTAGCAAAGGATCTGACTCTGGTGGCAGGGGGACAACAGGGTGCAACTGCCTCAACTGTGGAGGTATGCAGTAGGGTGCAGCAAAGGCCCTGAATCTTTTGGCAAGTGGCAGCATGGTGCAGCAGCCCTAACTGTAGAGGCATGGGGCTCTAGGGTACAGAAGGCCACAGCAACCCAACTGTGTAGAAAGGAGCAGGGTGCAACAGCTCTGTCTGTGGTGATAGGTGATAGAAAACAACACGGTGCAGAAGACTCAACTGTGAGGCAGGACACATGGGGCATCAGGGTACAGCAGCCCTGAATGTGAGATGGGGAACACGTAGTGCAGCAGTTCTACCCATAGAGGCAGGGAACATGGCACTTTAGGGCCTAGCACAGCACAGCAACCCTTGACTGTGGAGACAGGAACAGTGGGCAACAGGTGCAAGTTCCCTAACTGTGAGGGCAGTGGAGATAGGGCAGCAGGGTGCAGCAACCCCAATTGTTTGGGCAGGGAGCAGCAGGGTGCAGTAGTCCTGATTCTTTAGGCAAGGGATGGAGGCAGCAGGGTGCACAATCCATGACTCTGTGGGAGAAGACAGTGGGCAGCAGGGTGCAGCAATCTCAAATGTGGAGCAGAAGGCAGGGGGCTTGTGGGGCAGGGGACTGGTGGCAGTAGACTGCAGCTGCCTCAACTGTGGGGCAGAGACACAGTGCATCAAGATGCCATATAGTGGTTCTAGTTGTACATGCACATGACGTATTTTCACACAGAAACCACCAAAGAGCTTAAATGTGAGAGTTCTGACAGTACATGTGCTTGAAATACTGTAGCAGAGTGTGACAAGCACCTGTTTGTCAATCTGACATGAAAAAAAATGTTCTTACATGTTTGTATTCATGAAGGCTACATCAAAGACAAACTGTTTCTGTGAATGAACAAAATTTAATTTATTTTATATTCATTAAACAGCCCTGTGTTACATAGTTAGAAAAAAATGAGTTTTGATTAGAAAGAACAGAGCTGTGATACAGACCAGCTGATTTCTCACACAACAAATTTCCACTACTTCATTTCAGCATTGGTACTGAAATGATCAGCTTTGTAAAGGAAGAGAATGATGTATTTTAAGCTGATCTATCTAAACACAAACCACAGACTGAGTTTGTAAGGAACCTGGGGAGTTAAGCAAACCATAAACTCTACAGAGTGCTGTTCTGATTGGGAATCTGAAACAGCAAGCTACTCCAAAATGATGTCATCGCACTCTAAGTTTGACTGACAGGACAGAAATAACTCCACTGTTTTCAGCCACTGTAGAGCAAGTTAACAAATGCTGATTTAAAGAAACCACAAACCAAACAGCATGCAATTTTCAGAAAACACTAATCATGACACAAGGACTTGAATTTCAGCTTTTAAAGATTTTATAAAAATATGCAAAACCGTTGCAATAATCTTTAAGGTTTTAAGCAGAGTGGCACAATCTGTGCATGCTGCACATCAGGAGGCAGCTGGGTCGGTCATTTCTTGGATGTTAAATCACTGATCTAGTAACCAATCAGGAACCTCACTAGGCTGATGAATAATTAATTAGACTTATAACTATGTTTCTGAATTAGTAGAACCTGCATTTATTAAATGAAAATCACACAGTAAAACATTTCTATAGTCTGTTTCTGTGTATTAAAAGTAATCCTTTGGTAGTGTTTTTCTCCCATGATATTCTTTGCCATATAAAAGCAATAATGATATAGTGAGCTGGCTTAATGGGGAAATAAGTGTACTGGAATGGCAGTAAACACAAAAGCTAAGGCCTGTGGCCTTGGTGTTTATTGCATCCTCGTACAGTTATTCCTTTGTAAATTCAACTCGCTATCCATGATAGCTTAATTATACTGAAAAAGAGCCCTCTCAAGTCAATCCAAACACAGAGCTACTGTCACACTGCTCTGTGATAACTGGTCAGTAGACTCCATGATGGGACTGTATGCCAATCCTGTTGTTCTGACTGGCTACGCTAACACTTCAGTGGGTTTGTGAGAAACCGCCTAACATTTTCAGTTTTCTCACAGAGGCAGTGTAGTTCTAGAGAATAATAGTGATTCTGGCACCATAACTCAAAACATACCTCTGAACTGTCACACATTATGAGGTACGTCACTCATTTTAACCCTCAGAAATTCTCTGCCCCACATGAAGAAGAGGATATTCCACATTTCCCCGAGACTTTAAAACAGAAATTCATAATTATCTATTATGCTCCGTTAACAGTAAACATTATTAACATTAGTGCACTGATAGCCATAGTGTTCTGAGCTTGCAGTGCCAAGTTTGATATGTCACACATTTTGCTCGTTTGTCACACACATTTCAGGGAGGAAAAGTTGAGAGGTATGATTCAAAACATTTTTTTTTTTTTTTTTTCTCCAGATTCTCTATTCACTACCAGCAGCTACAGATATTGGGGCCATGAGGTTTTTTTTTTCTATGGCTTCTGTGTTTATTACCCCCTGGTCTGTTTATTACGTTACATACAACATAAGTGGGGGGATTAAAAAAAATAGATTAAAAAGATATCCTAGCTAATGATATAAGTAACATTTCAAAAGTATTGTTGTTACAATTGATATTTTTAAGGTTACAGTCATCACAGTGGAATACCGAACAAATCCGAGAGCAGTGTTCACAATACTGATAACATCACAGTGCCTAGTGCAGCACTGAAGCCAGCTATTAAAATCAAAGAAAAAAATGGAAAAATCTTCAAACTGCTGCTTTAAAAGCCATAACTTGTAACCTACTATTGTATATACTGCATATACAACAGCCTGACTCAAAATAAGCAATTTATCATCACTTGTGAGTGGGCAGGACTTTCATAACTCACTTGTGTCTCAGCCACTCATGAGTTATGGTCCTACCCCCTCACCCTTGAAGATACTGTAAAGTCCATATTTTATGTTTATTGTACAGTTCTGGCCAGAAAAGGCACACTAAGACGAGACTTGTTTCCAGGTGCATCCTGTGAACATAGGGACGTTGTGACTTGCTCATGATTACACAGTATGCAAATGGTGGCTGTGGGATTCAAACTCTTGTCTCCAGGTTAGCAGCTCAGTGCTTTTAACCACTATGCTATACTGCCTTCAGTATTTTGAGTCCTCCCATTGCATATCCCCTATGTAAACTCCAACTACCATATTATCCTTTATTTAATGATTACCTTATTGATGTTTTCTAGGAAACTATACAATGATTACTTCAGATTCATTCTTCATGTCATCTGAATGGCTTGTGTTTGTTTTTTAATTTAAAATGGTGCATGCTGTAAGTGCAGTACAGGGGGGTTGGAGTCCGTAACTGCCGGTCACAGTAAAAGCAGCTTACCGTTTACTGGATAGTGGGTCAGTCTCCCATGCCCTAGGGCTTAAGATCCTTGGTGCAAACTACTCTGATCTACTGCAAATTCAGTCTCTCTTGGCCACAGTCTTCTCCCAGATCAGGAATCCCATCCACAACCTTACCACCATTTCGGGAGCATAGTACAGATGTTTCTCAAGCCACCAGAAGGCCCTCCTTGATGCTGGATCTCCAACAGGTCCCTGTTGTTCCCAGCCTGGAACTCTGGTCTGGGCTCAGCCTCTGAGACCTGCAGCAGAGGGAGCCAGTGCACTCAGATCCAGGAACCCTGCCACCATTCCTAAGCTTGCAGGACCCTCCAGGCAGTCACAGCCAGAGAAACAGATTTGAAGCTGGTAACTCTTGAACTGATGTACAATGGCACCCCAGACTGGGGAAGTACATCTGGAACTCCTTTTAGAGGGATGGACCCCTTATTTACTGTACATGCCCAAGCGGTTGGGAAAATATGTCCAGAAACCTGACCAGTGTGCAGTTGACTGCACAGCTGGCACAGGGACATTTGTCACCAAACAGAATAAATTGTAGTAAACGTGATGTACCTCGTTAATATGCAGAACATTTCAAGACATTGGAACCCATGGCTAGGATAAACCCTTTAAGTGCATCATAAACCCCTGTACACTGCTTTTACTCTAGCTAAGCACTGTAGAGAAAATACTTGAACATTAAGCTTTCCAGCATCAGTCTTCTCCATGGAGTCCCACTAATGGATCTAAGCTGGAGGTGTTGGGAGTCCACAGTAGCAAATCATTTGGTCAGGGGGCCAGCAATGACTACTGGCTATGGCTGCTGCATGACACCACATTGTGCTGGCCATTCCTCACTGCTTTCTGTTACATTTCTTTCTGCAGTGCCTAAGTTGTTTGGGGTGGGGGTGGAGTGGAAGAAGCAGGGCTCCTTTTCTTTTTGCTGTTGTCTGCGTGGTTTAAAAAAAAAAAAAAAAGAAAAAGGTCAATGAACAGCATCTTAAGTGATTCCTTTGTCTCAGACCAGGTCACATGGATTCCTGTGACACCTTCTTCAGCATGGACACTTTCTTTATACCCCCACCGCCAGGGATCTCTGGACAAGGTATAATGCACCCCTTGGGCCTGTGTGTGCTTTACTGCACCCCTCATTAGGGTTGCTGGTTTTCCAGAGCCAGTTAGGGTCAGAGCACCCATGATGTGACTGACCCTCAGTTAGGACTATTACTATCCAAAATTAATGACTTGAACAAACTGGAAATATATGTATATGAAGAACCTCCTCAAGAAAATTGTACGAGAAATAGCCATATGACGTCTGTGTCAACTTCTCCGAGATGGGAATACATGATAAAGAACTCTAACAAATATGAAATATTATCTGAACAAAAGCAGAATTTTGACAAATAGAAGGGGAAAAGAGGAGGGAAGCCACAGATTGATCTACAGACAGGTGGAAAGGTGGAATGTAAAGGAAATGCCACCAAAACATTGTCATGGCATGTGTAAGGTTTAAGGGAAAAGTTGGCTGACCCAGAATTTATGGAATATTTGCACAAATTCCAGTATGTATGTGTTCAGGAATCTTGGATGGAGGGAGATATTAAAGGGAAATGTTCACCTTATATTGGGCCCCACCACCATGTGAAGCAGGGCCCGATTAGCAGTTTAAAAAATAAAAGTATTTTATGCACTTGCTAATTGCTTTAAAAAATATCTAATTGATCCTGTGCCCTCCCTGCTGGCATTTTAGGATAAAGATCCCTTCCTTGTGCACCCACAAGCATCCATGGCTGTCCCCATGATGATGTGTCCTGCGGTGAGCAGCTGGGGCTCACCCATAGCCTTACTATAAGGCTCTTGTTTGAAGCCTAGGTGTTCTGTGAAATCCAGATACTAGGAAAAGAATGTCGGGTACCCTACCAGTCGATACCTGGTCTCTGTATAGTAAGGACACACACAGACTCCAAACCAGAGCTATTTGAAGATATGGCAGTGCAGATTATTGTATTGCCATATCTTCAAATAGCCCCATTTTGGAGTCTGCCTGTGTCCTCACTATACAGAGACCAGGTACCGACTGGCAGAGTAACTGACAATCCTCTTCCTAGCATTTGGATTTCATAGGAACACCTAGGCTCCAAACTGGAGCTATTTTAAACAAGAGCCTTCTAGTGATGCTATGGATGAGCCCAGTCTGCTCCCTGTAGGCCACATCATCACAGGGGCAGCTGCAGGTTCTTGTGGGCATACCAGGGAGGGCTCCTTATCCTATGCCGGTGGGGAGGGCATAGGATAAACCAGATTTTTGTTTTTAAATAAAACTAGTAAGTGCATAAAATACTTTCATTTTTTAAACTACTAATTGGGCCCTGCTTCACACATAGGTGGGGTCTAGTACAAGGTGGACATTTCCCTTTAATCTCAGTAGTTTTAAATCCTATATGAAACCAGCCAAAAAATTCAAAAAGTATGGTAGAAATGCAGGAGATCTATTGACCCGGAATAAATTGGAAAAAACACAGTGACTGAAGAAGTTAAGATAAGAAATGCCAATATGTTGGGGGTTAAAATAGGAACTAATGAAAAGAAATGGTAATAAATAATATATATTGCCCTGCAAAATGGTGACTATGGAGGGAAAAATATTTTTGGATAGGTGGAGTCCATCGATGAGCTTATTTATCAAGAACCCAATGATGGGAAGTCATTTTATTAAGGGACTTCAATGTTAGTTGGAGAATAATCAGAAGTTACAGAAGATTTTAACTAACCTGTTAATGATACAGGAGGAAACTGGTATTTCTCAAAAATAAATACAAAGGTCCTGACGTCAAATAAGAGGAAGGGGGGTGTACAAAATGTTAATGAATAAAAATGTAAATTCTTCTGGATGGCAGAATGTACTCTGATAGTCTGGGCCACTTCACTTACACTGGGGCAAAAGGTTTGTCAGCGATAGACCAGGCCTGGGCAAATAAGATACAATCATACATGGACATGGTGGTGGAATGTAGACCTGAAAGCCCTCAAAAAAAGACATAATATTCAGTCTTATCTGTTGTATCAGTTGTAGCAAGGTGGTAGTGGCAGCTCCCATTGGAATAAAGAAAAAGAACTGTATTGGCTGTGAAAGAATTGGGGGGGGGGTTGCTAATATGCCAGAGGACTTAGGAATTTTAACATGTCTTAGGAACAGGTGGAGGTATTAGGAAATTAATCTGTATTGATAACTTTTGAAAATATAATGAAACAAATTTCAGAACTCCTAATAAAGAAGGTGTTGATGTGAAAGAAAAAAGTGATTCAATAAAGAATATAGGTTAGTAAGGAGACAACTTAATAAACAGCTAAGAGTAGTAAGTCTGAATATGAACAAAAGAAAATGGAATAGACTAAGGAAGGAATATAATGCGGTTATAAATAAGAACAGAGATACATATAGGCTCTATTTATGGGAAGAACTGGAAAACTAGAACAAAACGGACAGCAAAAGATTCTAGAAAATAATGGGAAAAGGCATAGGTGTTAATCTAGAGGAACCAGATACTAATACAGAACCACATGACTGGGTGCAGTTTACTAATAACAATAAAGAGTACATTAACAAACTAGAAGAGGCAAGGATTCTGAATTATAACTCCAATTAGAGACGCAATTTTCAATAGAAGACGGTCTTGTAATAGAGGCTTTGCACCTCACAAAGCACCTGGCCCAGACAGAGTACCAATGGGTGTAATTTGGAGAACAAAGGAAATATGATTCCTTTCCTGTATAAATTATTTAAATATATCAGAGACAGGTAAGATACAGAGTACCTGGAAAGAAAACATTATTGTATCCCACTTTTAAAGAAGGAGAGAAAAGGGATCTCAGTTGTTGTTTTCTTATTTAGCCTAATGGAAAGTACCCAAAAACCTTTAGAAAATACTTAACAGAATAGTTAAAATGTACTGAGGAACATGCTATTCTAGATGAAGCCCAAGGTGACTTTGAGGCTAATTACTGTACAATAGACCAATGTTTTACATTGGTTCATTTAATGTACAACTCTAAAGTCATAAACACATGTTATTCTGTGCTTTTATAGATCTAAAGGTGATTTTTGATAGTGTTTACAGGATTTTACTGTGGGAAGCTTTAAGATGAGAATGGAAAAAGATATTTTAAACAAAAGTTCTATACCAGAATAACGCAACTCTGATCAGGTATAATTCAAAGGGAGATAAAAGTGGAAAATTCTATACAAACTAATCAAACAAGGTTGTAGTTTATCCCCAATTCTTTTTAAATAGTATCCAAACACCATTCTTTTAAGGATATGTGCCTCAGATGGGTAAGTGAGCATGCCCCATATTTATATGCAGATATAGTATTTTTTTCTACTAGTTATGTTGGAATGAAAAGAATGCTACACAAATTCTACATTGAATGCAAGGGTGCAGAGCTGTAGATAAACTATGAGAAAACTAAAATTGTGGTAAGTGGAAGCAATAACATAATACAAATATCTCACTGGTAAGAACAAAATGGAACTAGTTAGTTTTGTTATTTGGGGATAATAGTAACAAAGGATGTAACATGAGAAAACATCTAAAAGAGGTAGATATCAAAACATAAAGATTTCCTACCAGTCATGAGCAGTTTCTCATAAATATGGAGGAAATACAATAAGGGATGCAAAAGCGGTGATGTGAAAATACAGTAAAATATTACATGGGCAGAATAAAGTAAATATGGAAAAAATCTAAATATATTTTATAATTTGTTAGGGCTCCCCAAATGGAAGCCCATCTGCGTTAGAGTGGAACTAGGACAACTTTTGCTGGAATGTTCAATACAAGGAAGGCTAATGATTGCTGGTTAAAGGCATATGAAATGGGAGAACACGGATTGCCAAGAATGTGTATTGAGGAAACAGTAAGCTACTTAAAACAGGACATTACTTTCCTCAGTATGTTAAATATTGAAAACTATATTAAACCCTATGGGTTACTACAAAGTTTGTTAGATATGTTTAGGGTACCTATGGAAATTGTCAACAGTGAAATTAGAAAAGGACTGAGGGATATTTACACACCAAATGATGAGGTGGTGTAAGCAGTATAAAATACGTAAATGGCTATCAAAGAATAAAAGAAAGACGCAGTCTGGAATATTAAGTTGCAATGAACATACGAACTTGCCAGCAGATAGAGGCCTTATGGTCTATCAAGTGTGCAGCTAGCAACCCGTATACTGCAGCTGCCCTCCCTCTTACCCTTTCTCATCCACTTTTGAAGCAGTCCACTGTTCTACAGGATACCACTTCCATGAGCAACGTGTTCCACCAGACACCACTCTCTCTCTGGAAAAAAAAAAAAAAGTGTCTTCTCATTTCCCTCCTGAACCTTCCCCGATCTGAGATCATGACCTCGAGTGTCCCTACCCCTTAACTATAATCCCTCTGTGCTGGTCTTGTTCCTTCCTTCATGTACTTGAAGGTTTCAGTCATCTCCCCCCATCTCTCCTCTCCTCCAGTGAGTACATGTTCACCTCCCTCAACCTGCTCACTAGGGTATATCCCTAGTCCCTGGATCATCTTTGTTGCCCTGCACTGCACCCCTCCACAACTTAATGTCCCTCTTCATGTATGGGTGCCAGTACTGTATGTAGTATTCCAGGTGTGTCCTAACCAGTGACCTATACAGTGATAGGATCACCTCCCACTCTTGAAGATATACCCTGGCAATACAACCCAGCATTTGTTGGCCTTTTGCAGCTGCTTCTGCATTGTGCTTGAGTTGTTCATTGAGCCTGTTATAATCACCCACAGATCCTTCTCCTCCTCTGTTGTGGCTAGCTGAACCTCCCCAGCTGGTAGCTCTGTCTTTGTTTTTTTGGCCCCAAAATGCAGCACCTTGCACTTTTTGGCATTGAACCCCTACTGCCAGGTGTCTGATCAGGTCACCAATTTTGACAGATCATCCTGCAACCCATGTCACCCTCCTAGGTCATCTGCTACTGCTCCCATCATGGTGTCATCTGAAAACCATCTGATCTTGCTGCCCATTGATGTCTTGTATGAACAACCCAAACACCGGTCCCAGCACTGAGCTCTGTGGTACTCCACTTGTCACTGCCCTCAGAGATGAGAGCTCCCCTCTCAGCACCACCTTCTGCTGCCTTCCCTGTAAAGAGTTTACGACCCATCCTACCATTTTTGGCCCTGTACCTGCCAGCTTACTACCCAGCCTCCCATGTGGCACAATTGAATGTCTTACTGAAGTCCAGAAACAGGACATCCACTGCATGGCCCTTGTCCAACTGTCTAGTTACCCAGTCATAGTAATCCACCAGGCTGGTCTGACAGGATCTGCCCATGACAAACCCATGCTGCCCAACGTCCTGCAGCCCATTTGTCTCCAGAAGGGACACCAGCCTCTCCTTCAGGATTGTTTCCATCAGTTTTCCCACACTGGATATGAGGCTTACCGACTTGTAGTTTCCCAGTTTGTCTGGGACCGCTTCTTATGTAGGGGTACCACTGTGAGCCATCCTCTGTCCTGAGGTAGGCTTCCTGAGACCAGGGAGGCATTGAACAGGTCTACCAAGGGCCGTACAGGATTTCTGCCAGCTCTCAGTAACCTGGGGTGAATGCCATCCAGCCCTGGCATCTGAATGAAGGATACTTATAAAAGAAAATTAATCATGCAGTATAGATTAAAATTTTTTGCCAGTCAGTGGTTATCTGATTATTTCAAGAAAGAAAAAAACTGTAGAGAGTACGTGTAGATGTTAACTTGGTACTGATGATCTGGTACATTTGATTATTTTGTGTCCATTGTATAACCAGTATAGGGATACGTTTTGAGGGAAATTTTGGGCACTTTGGAATTAGAACCAAAACATATGGTTATATACCTATTAAAATTCCACTCTATCACAGAGTTGAAATCTGTAGCTTCTCTCCTCAATATTATAGAAAAGAAAAAAATTGCACATAAATGCATAGAATGAATGGAATGGCAATAACAGCTATGAAAACTAATGCAGTATACTGTGTGGTGAATACGGACTTATTGATTTTTAACTGGTACTGTGTAAGATATGAGAAATATGGTTATATCGTTATGATTTTAACTAATACTGTAATTTTTAAGTGGGTAACTTGTATAAAATGTTTTATACATGTGACCTTTGAAGAATGGAATAAGAAATTGTAATGCCAAGAACTGTCGATCAGTAAACTGGAACTTGACCCCAGGGCAGATACAACAGTTTTGATGCCCTATGGAGGAATTGTTTACATCAGTATTGTCTTCACTGACTATTCTGGCATATCAGGCTTACTTGGTAGCTTAACAGCGCTGTCTGTAGTTACAGATGCATTCTCTGTTTTCTTCCATGCCTGATAGTGAGGTTGTCAGACAAGTTACAGGTGTCCTGTGAAGCCAATAGGGTAGCGTCTAGAGCTATTGGATTTTGCCATCTATATCAGGCCAATATCATAGCTTCATCTCTCATCACTAGCACCTCTGACATGGCATAAGATGTTCAGCTCCCATTACCAAGGTGCACATTTCCTCTCCCTGCTGGTGAGGTGGCAGTTTGGGGAACCTTGCGCTCCTGTACCTCAGGAGACACTGCTTCAGCCAGACCAGTCTTCAGTCTCTGGCTGAAAGCATCCCCTCCCTCAGGTGTTCTACCCCATGCAAAGGTTAAGGCTGTGATAAAGCTACAGAGACAGCAGGCTGATCCCTTGTTGCAGGGAAAGCTTTGATACACATGATCCATAAGTGGGACTCCATGGAGAAGACTGATTTTGGGAAGATAGAAAAGTTAAGTACTTACCATAACTGAATATCTTCTCCATGGAGTACCATGCCCCACCCAACATCCCCATCTTTATGTGAGAGCCAGGCCTACTGGGGCAGCTCACTATTCTCCTGTGCCAGCAAAGTAGCATCTTTTTTTTGCCCTTCTCTCCCCCACAATCTTCCTCTTCTGAAGATAAAGGACCCTTTAATAATAAAGCAAACAAAAATAAAGCGAACATTAAAACTGAAAAAACAAAACTAGCAAAAAAAATATTTTCTTATAGTTTCCCTGCCAAATGCCACTTCCCTGGGTACATCTCCTTATATTGGTAGAGCCCAGTTAGCTACTATATGCAACACTGCCTTATACTGTCCTGATTCCAACTTAATCACGCCTGATTTCAGCCCCATCAGTGGCTTTAACTGATAAATGGCTTTTGAACAGTCGGGTTGGTCAGGCCATTGAGTGATTTATTTCTCTACTAGGGTAAATGTCTATATATCTTCCTGCAGGGTAAAGGCACCAGGTACTTGGGTGGTCCAGCTAGCTAAATGTGCAATGATGGCAGGTTTGACAGTGTTCTTCTATCCATTGTCCTACCTGTATTCCATTGGCTATAGGCCTCTTGCTGGTAAGGCAAGCCAGAGACTGAGAGTGTGACATAAATAGAATAATAGATAGGTTCTGGTGTATTACAAGGTAGTAATTCCATCGAGAGGTTCTGGGGACACAGAAAACCTGGGAGTGAAGCTCGAGGAGGTTTCATGTCTAGAACTAGAGATACCACTACCTTATATCCAGAATCTATTTGTTATTTTTTTAATATATGGATACTGAGGTGAATTCTCAGACCTTCATTTGAACAGTGCAGTCCAGCGGTTCATATGCGTGCTAGCAGGGTTCCCCAGTGCTGTGGGCTTCATTAGCACTGCCTTTTTTTTTACACTGTGTCGGCGGCGGTATCGGGCGAGCAGGAGCTGCGGACAGAGTTGAATTCTTCATAATGACAAAATTGTTTTAAAAACTAAAGAAAAACGGTTGCTGCTCCAGACCATTCACTCGCTAAGTGAACGAGCAGGCCGCCATGTTGTCGGACTCGTTGTGCCAGCCCACAGAGCAACAGCGGCCAATCACAAGGCATGCTTTCTAAGACGGCAGGGATAGACTTGGACATGCACTCTTCAGCTTTCTTGATAATACTATCATTCGAGTGCCGAACGATACTATTACGGCACCCGAACGATAGTATTATCACTTAGGAACAGTAGTATTATCACTCCAGGAGCAATGGTATTACAAGAAATTTTTTGTGTGCTTTTCAACCGTATTATTTCAACAGTCCATATATTAAAAGCTATTATTGCTCTGTTTAGGATTTCTTACATTCGTTTGAGATTGTTATAGTGGGTACATCTTCTTAAACAGTCATGCTTCACATTTTTGCCCCAGGAGATCAGAAACTTTGGATGCATTTCTCACCCTTCAAAAAAGAAGTGAATATGTGTGTCTATTTTTTTAATGGTTCTTGGGGAAAGTGCTGTTGGTAACCTCCCCGGGGTAATTTCAGTTTCCTTATTTCCAGTTTTTTTTTTTTTTAATAATTACATTTTAATAAATATTTAACAATGTTACAGGTGTGCAGGCAGACAGATAAACATGGGTTGAGGCTGTAAAAGATGAACATATAGAGTTATGCCACTTAAGATCATGCCTATTAGGAGGTTTTACATTTATATGCCCTCAGTATTTCCATATGTGCAAAAACAAAGTACAAAAGCTGATTTAGTCTTTAGGTTTATGAAGAGTTCACCTTCTCCAAATTTCATCAGACACTGACATGGAATTCAAGTAATGATAGGAACATTTTTCAAGGTAATAAGTAATAGATTCTATTATGGCAATCCACTGTGATAATATTGGAGGTTGTGGCTGCAACCATAATTTGGTTACCACTTTCTTAGCTCCTGCCATTAGGATTAATAATAGTTTTAACTGCCGACCCCTTGAACTCCTAGCTGGTGTTGGAATACTCGGCAGAACCAACTCCGGAGCTAATTGGTCTGTGACTCCAAACATAGGCTCTAGTATATGGGCAATATCAATCCAATCGGGGGTCAAAACAGGGCAAGACCAAAACATGTGGGCCTGGTCTGCCCTCTTCTCCTCAGGTTTGTCAGCATTGACCCATTCCTTATTTCCAGTTTTACTAATTGATAAATACCATTTAGTATAGCTCGGTTGCAGTGGAGTCAGATCTGGCACTTTTTAATTTTCTGCTTGGCCAGATGGAAAACAAAAACACATTTGGGGTGGAATAATAAAGGAATTTAAGCCAGTTAATATAAATGCCACAAAATTTTATTCATCAGAAAGGGAACATTGTTTAACCAGGGCAGCACACTAAGGAATAGCTTGTTTTCAGATGCGACCTGGGAGCACAAGGAAGTTAAGTGACTTGCTCAGGATCACACAGTATGCACCTAGGCGACTGTAGGATTCAAACCCAGATCTACAAATCTGCAGTTCAGAGCCTTAACCCACTGCGCTATACTGCCTCCAAGATGGTGCATAGAGGACCTATGATTTTCCATGTTGCAGTTCGGGGCTAGCAGTCTCATACCGCCTTATCCTGGGCCCTATACTGTTCTCTGTCTTCCTCAATGCCCTCCATTCTGCCTGTGTCAACTCATATATTCACATATATGTAGGTGGCACAATCTACACTTCCAGTCCCATCACAATAGCCATGGAAGATCTGCTACAGCAAGACTTCAGCAGCGTCCTGCGATGGTACCAATCAAACCAGCTCCAGATCTACAGTAACAAAACTGTCCATTACCTTTGGCACTAGCCAAAATCTCATCCGTGCCCATCTTCTTCCCCTTGGATGGCTCCCCACTTGAACTGATTCCTTCTGTCAAGTACCTCAGTGTGTAGCTTGACAGCAAGCTTGACTTCACTGCCCACATTGATGCCATCCATGCCCGTCTCCGGCCTAAACTAGGTGCCTTGTACCGTAATAAAGATCGTTTTTCCCTACAGGTTCGGCAAAAGCTTTTCACAAAAATGGTCCTCTCAGTCCTTGACTATGCGGATGTGATCTATGGCTCCACCCCCTCCACCTCCCTGCCTGGACTGGATCTGGATACACTCTATAACTCCTTCTGTCGCAACCAACTTCCCCTCTCGAACTCATCACTGCTCACTTTACTCACCTCTGTCCTTTCTCACTCTACCCTCATCACTAGATGCACTGTGCCTCCTTTATATCTAAATACTGGTTTGGGTCCCTTCCCTCCTACCTTTCATCACACCTCTCCATTGTTCCTTCCCTCCAGAGACTCTCACACCTTTGCTATATCTACATATCTCTGCTGGTCAATTAGCCTTTACCCATTGCCTTCCTTCACTTTGGAACTGGTTCCTTTCTTCCCTCTGCTTCACTACCTCCCCTTGCTCCCTCAGATATCCCCTTTGCTCTTGTCTCTCACCCCCCCTTTCAGTCCCCCATATACTTGTAGAAATGTTCATTTTGCTGCTTATGCCTTATTTGTTCACTGTGCAGTTTCTGTGGTCTTTGTGCTGCTCTGACTTGGCACTTTATTGTAATATTGAATTTATCTATACTGTGTAAATTTTTTTTTTTTTTTTTTTATCCTTTGCTCCCCTCCCCTGAGTTGCACCTGGAAATGAACCTCGGCTCAGTGCTTCTCCTGGTCACCAATTTTCAAAATAAATAAAATACTAGTACCACTTGACTCTCTCTGTTGCTTTCTCTTGTCTCTCCTCTCTGATGCTTTGCTAGAGCCTGGGCTGCTACCATGCTAGCTCTACTGTCTTTCTGCCCCTCTCACCTGGGTACTAGGTCAGCAAAACCTCTTGCTGTGTAATGGCTAGCTAAAACCTTTTTGAGTGGCCCTGGCTCATTTGTTTGACTACCACTAGCCCCAACATAGGGCATTAGGCACATATATGTATACTCGTATGTTTGTGTATGTATGTCTATTCTTTTATCTCTCTTCTTAAGTTGTTAGTCTGATTTATATTCAGTTGAGTTGTCTTTTCCTGTATCCTTTCTCTGTGTCTTTATCCTGTCTATCCTGCAAGCACAGCTTGCTTCACACTACTTATTCTCCTGGCAAACAGAACTATGGTGGGTAGCAGACTGGCAACTGTTGGCAGGCAGTATTACCACCTGCTGTCATTCAGGTGCCATACCTAGTATAGTTGCAGGCCCCTGACCAAAGGTTTGCTTCCTTGGAACCAGCATCACTTCAGCCCAGCCAGTCTCAAACCAATACATCCATCCTCCAGGACTTACTGGTGGAGAAATACCCCATGGATAGCCAAAGACCTGTCTCCCTCCTAGTGTCCTCTTCCAGATTGTTTTGGACCTGGGAGGCAGTTAGAGTCAGGGAAAGAGGCAAATGTTGCTCTGCCTCCATTTCTGTTGTCTTCCACCTACCTTCACACATAAGCAGAGCCCACAACTGATCGCATGCTGCTGACATGCCCCTGTGGAGAGAAAGCTCCGAAGCCCCACCGTGGGGTCAGCAGATATGGAAACCTGATACCTTCTCTCCCCAAGCTGGGAGTGCTGCAGCACAACAGTGTCTTTCCAGCCCTTGGTCTAGCCCAAACCAGTTCCTGAGTCTACTCTCTATCTCGGGTCATCAGTGCGCTACCCGCTGGGCCATGGGTGGCCCTCTATGTAACTTTTTTTTAACTCTGCATTGGCTCTTGTAATCTGTATTGTGATAGGTGGATTGCACTAAATGATCTCCTTTAAGGACATCTCCCTTCATAGAGCCACTTACATTGAACTGTGAGCCATGGGCATCGGGACCACTTGGCAGCTTTTGCCTAGCTATGGCCACCCACAGTGAAGTATGTAAGTGGTACCTATATAATGTGAGCAGCCTCATAGTTCCTCAGATTTGTTTCTCCTGCTGTCAATCACTCCTTGAACCAGGGTTTCATTGATTCGCTCACTGAAGTTCACTACTTTTTTATTTTGCTGCCTTGCTATCATTGTATGCTGTCGCTGCCTTTTTATCTATGACAATGCTCATGAATTATGTGTCTACCGCTTGGGCCATTTGCATGATGTGAAGTCCTGACCTGTCTGCCAAGGTCTTGTCAAGTCTTGAGGAGATGCCACAGAATGGTGTGTGTGTCTTTGTTCTACTCAAGTGGCAGAAAACCACATAAGTCTGTTGGCAAAAGGTGATACAGCCCATTTCCTTCTGAGCAAAACTGGAGGTTACTCCTGTTATTTTCTGGTAACAAAAAGATAGTCTCTGTCCTTAGACCTCTAAGATCTGATCGCGTACACAGTGTAAAAGTTTCAGATGGTTTATGTTCAGTCCCTCCCCACTGTTATTGTTGTGGGACTGATTCCAATCTCTGGAAATGCAGGCTCTGCTTTCCTGCATATCGAGATATGTCATGCCTGAAAATTGGCATCTTTATGCATAAGACCAGACTCTGCAACAGGTAGTACTTGATCTTTCTTCTGAAGGGCCAGTGCTTCATTTTGTGTCTTACACTTTGTCTTGTCCTCAGTGCTGTGGGTCTCTACCAAGTGCTTCACTGTGGTTACAATGGCCCTTCACCAAGAATCCCTGTATGTATGTATTGTATCTGGATGATTGGCTATTAAAGGTCTCCAGTGCACTGGTGATACAGATTGTATACCAGACTCTCCAGTTGTTTAATCAACAGGAGTTTTAGTCAACAAACCCAATTTGGTTCTACTTCTGTGCCTGAGTCTGCAGTATATAGATGCAGTACTGGATACCACATAGGCTATAGAATACCTGTCTAAGTACATTGCCTTTACCCAGATCGATCAGGCATGCATGCTTGCCTCGAGCAATTTGGTCCTCACCCTACCTTCATGCTCAACTTACTGGGCCTCATTGCTGCTGCCATTGTAACTGTTTCACTGGCCCATCTCCATATGCAGATTACCTAGTGGATGCTGCATTTCCAGTGGACCCTGGCTGTTCAGTCACTGGATCCATGTGGTTTGTGTTTCATCGCTGATAAGGAGCAACCATTACTGGTGGCATTACTTTCCTATCTCTTAAGGGGGACCCCATTCTTCTGTCCTTCCCCTCTATTGGTTCTCAGCTGAGATGTTTAAGGAATGTTGTGGGATGCCCATCTGGGTTCCTTTCAGACCCAGGGTGTTTGGTCTCAGGCTGGCCACTCTCTCCAGCTAACTTGGAGAGGTGATGTCTTCTTTACTTCCAGGCTTTTGCCCACACATTCGGGGCCATCCCGTTTTCGTGAGACTAACAATCATGTGTCTGGCATTACCTCAACAAACAAGAAGGCACCTACTCCTAACCCCTCTGCAGAGAAACTATGTGAGTTTGGGAGTGGACTGTAGCACATGGCATATAGATTTTAGTCACTTTTCTTCCTGGTGCTTTGAATGTCATGGAAGATGCTCTCAGCAGGTCAGTCACTCTGTCCACAGTGGGAGTTCCTGGGTGATATGGTTTCCATGCTCTTAATTCACTGAGTTCTACCTGAGCTGGACCTACTCCCAGCCCTCTGCAGAGAAACCACATTGGTTTGGGAGTAGGCTGTGGCACATGACCTACAGGTAGTAACCATTTCTCTTCGAGGGTATCTCTTGCAATAGGTAATACTCATGGGTATCTGCCAGAGGGCGCTCTTGTCTATGGTAACTTTCACTAGCTGTGTTGACTGGGGGCTATCCACGATGATGTCATCATGTTTACATGTATAAATACGTGGGCGGCCCCAAGCAACCACAATTCTTTTTCCCACCATCTCTCAGCTTGCTGCATGAGTAGCTTTTGCTTTAAATGTAACAAGATGCCATCAACATGGAAATTGAAGCCAGGCCAGTTCTCTTCAGTCTCCTTTTCTCTCTCCATCTTTCCAGATGTCTAGTTCGGATTCCTTATTTAGACAGTGCCTCTATGTCTGAAAAATATGTAAATACTATAATCATCCCATCTGTGTTCGTTGTCTGAGGGCTGCCCATAATGTTTATCCTGTGCTCACTGCCAGGTCTTCAACCAAGCCACCTGTCATTGACACCTACAAGAACTCCAGTCATAGTTGATGGGACAGAAGGCGGTCTCCTCAAAGGGGTTTGAACCTGTACTCCATCGACGATGACACAGACCTCCCAGTTCTCACACAAACATTCATCAAAACACAAGAATCGAGACAAAGAAAAATCTTCATCTTCTGAAGGTACAAAGTCTTGTCTGTCGACGGCTACCACTTCTGGCGATCACTGGTGGCCTCTGCAACAACCTCATCTAAGGACCAGATTCACTTGGAAAAGCCTCAGCCTACATTGACTATGGTCCTCTCATTGACAGCCTTAACTGAAGCTCTCACTGTAGTGACCATGACTGCTTCTTCCACGTCA
The DNA here is from genome assembly GCA_016271365.2 of Neoceratodus forsteri. Classification (NCBI taxonomy): domain Eukaryota; kingdom Metazoa; phylum Chordata; order Ceratodontiformes; family Ceratodontidae; genus Neoceratodus; species Neoceratodus forsteri. The sequence goes on along the minus strand of CM028135.1, from coordinate 459,948,719 downwards.
ACAGCCAGATCTTTCAACATGGACCCTGGTGTCTCGTCGCTGATGCACTCATTAAAATATTCAGCCTCCTCCCCTTTCCAGTCTCCAACGAAGTATACTATGGACACTGGGTATGTCATTCAGGAGAAAGGTTCTCCTTGATGGTACTCCCTAAATTGCCACCTCCTTTCGAGGTGGCCACTCACCAAAGCCAGGCTGATGCATTACAAGGTGCTACCTCTCATGGCTCAGGCACTCGGCTGTATCCACAACCATGCCCTACACCTTCTGTCTTGCCTCCTCAGGATTACATCACTGGTGGGATGCGGGCTACGACCTCCACTCCCCCATCGGCGACCCCCTCCATCAACATGGCTACTGTGGTGCAAGCAGTTCTAAAAGTGATGCGAGGCCTGCAACCACCACAGACCTTTCATCCTTCTCAGCCTCAAACCTCTTCCTCTCATTCGCCTCCTCCACCTAAGTGGCCTTGCCAGGAGCCCTCCTTTGCTCTCCCCAGGGAGCTTTCTCCTGCACCCTCCTACCATTCGTTGGAGGAAGAATTTCTTCCAGATTAGGACAGAGGATATAAGGAAGACATTGATACAGAGGATGGCCTTTGCCCTTCTTCAAGTAACTCTATGGTGTCCTCTGTAGAGGAGGACACCTGGGAGCATGCCCTGTTCTCCTCCAGATGACACATTTATGGATATGACCCGAATCCAAAAAGTGATGGGATCTAGTACCATGGAACAAGACAAACATCACCAACATATGACTGATTACCTGGACTTGCCGGAGGACCCTGCGATAGTAGTACCGCCTTTAATACAGGCATGCAAGACACCGTCCTTTTGGCCTGGCATCACCCATACCACCCGTCCCTACTAGGCAGACTGCCTCCTATCGGACACCGACAGATTACCCTTTCTTGGCTACTGCACCACAGGCCGACTCTGTGGTTATTAATGCCATACGACAGGACAAAAAACATTTGAGCTCCCTTCCCCTAGACAGGGAATCCTGATGTTTGGATCTAATGGGAAAATGGGTATACCAGGCTGCCACCATGAATCTACATATTCTAAATTAACATGGACATATGCTAAAATACACTAAAGTACCAGAAAACCCTCTGGACTACAGCATTGGAGGTGGCCAATAAGCTTTCTCCATCAGCTAAAAAATATTAACTCTTGGCAATTTTGCAACTGGCATCAGCCTCTCCTGCCATTTGCAACAGGTAATGAGAACTTCGGCAATGGGTGTCTCCCTTCGTCTGTATGCCTGGCTCCAGGTATCAGGGTTTACTCTTGACATACAACAAACAATTCTCAGTGCCCCTTTCAATAGACCTAAACTCTTCGGCTCTGATACTCAAACCTTCCTGGATGATCTCCAGGCTTCTGGTCGTACTCTTAGAATGGTACATGTCATGTACCACACATCACAATCTATGGGGCAGAGAAAGTATTATCAGCCCTTCAGTTCTGCACGGCCAGCCATCAATGCAGCACTGCCAGACAGTCCACTGGGGGTGGGCAGCAAAACCAACCTGCTAACCTTACCTCTACCTCTAAGGGACCTGAGCCACCCCTCCAGCGGTGGCTGGCACTTCGCAGTCCTTTTGACTCTCACCCCTGCCTCCCCAGCATCTTTCAGCCAGTCTCAGAGGCTGTGGGAGATCGCTCTTCACTTCCCTTGGAGGCATGGCAAAAGATCACAACCGATGAGTGGGTACTGCAAATTATACAGACGGGATACACTGGAACTCGCCTCCACCCCCCCACTCCATCATGTAGCCACTGGACCACATTCCAATACTACTAGAGGAACTAACCTCACTCATCCAGAAAAACGCAATCCATCCTGTACTCCCAGAAGAACAGCGACAGGGATTTTACTCCTATTTTTACCCAAATGCACTGGAGATCTACGCCCAGTTCTTGATCTCGGAGACCTAAATCAATACATTCAGTACAAATGATTTAAAATGGTAACTCTAGCCACAGTCCTTCTTCTCCACTGAGGAGACTGGCTTTGCGTTCTAGACATGAGGGATGCATACCTTCCTATCCAAATTCATCCTATGCATCATCGCTACCTCCATTTTCAGCTTTTGGAATATCACTACCAATTCTGAGCATTATCCTTTGGCCTATCCTCCATGCCCAGAGTCTTTACAAAATGTCCAGCAGTGGTGGTCGCTGCTGTAAGGCATCAAGAACACTTTCTCTTCCCATATCTGGACGACTGGCTCATCAAGGCCTCTACCAAGGAAGGGTTGCTAGTCTCTTTATGCCAGCATCTCCACTTTTCCAGGAAGTGGGTATAACTGTCAATCTGACAAAATCCCACCTGGAGTCGACAGCGCCTACAATACATAGGTGCCATCCTAGACACACAGCTCGGTCACGCATTTCTTCCTGCAAACCAATATCAGAAACTCATGGCACTTGCTGGCCACTGCCAGTCCATTCCGCAAGTCACGACCCAACAATTTATGTTCCTTCTAGCCCATATGGCTGCTGCCATATCCACTGTACCACGTGCATGGTTACACATGTGACCAGACTGGTATACTGGTTATTGCAATGCCAAAAGCAACAACGCACAGGGGATTTCCTGGGTTATCATCACACTGTCACTCTGCCATGCCTTGACTTGGTGGACGGTGTGGTCCAATCTGGATCAAGGCATTCCCTTTCGGACTCCCCCACCATCTCAGACCTTGACCACAGATGCCTCCACACTGGGTTAGGGAGCTCACCCCATCCTAATCAGACTCAAGGTCTTTAGGAGCCAACCATGGCCTCTCTCCATATAAACATACTAGAGATGAGAGAAGTCTGCCTCGCACTGCAGACCTTCCAACCATATCTGGTCCCAGGTCCCCTTCTAATACAAAACGATAACACCTGAGTGGCATACTACATAAACAAAATCAAACAAGGGGTCATGAGATTCAAACACCTTCGTCAGGAGGCAGTTTGCATTTGTCAATTGGCCTTACAGCAACAACTGCTTCTTGTGGCGGTATGTTCCAGGAGCCCAGAATGCCTTAGTAGATCACCTCAGTAATTATGCCCAGGGTCATAAGTGGACTTTGCATGCATCAGTCCTCCCAGACATCTTCCACCTCTGGGGCATGCTGGAGGTCGACCTCTTTGCCTCTCTGGACAACCACCGATTACCTCACTATTACTCCATTATATTGGACAGTGAGGGCCACTCTATCGATGCCCTCTCCCTAATGTGGCAGGGACAGTTTTTATATGCCCCCCCGTTCCTCTCCTCCAACGTGCCCTCCTCAAACTCCAACATGAGCCAGCAACAGTGATACTGATGGCTCCATTCTGGCCCCAAGTCTGGTTCCCTCTCCTCCAACAGCTGTTGGTCACTGATCCCATACCCCTTCCCTCCCATCCAGACCTACAGTACTTATGCAACATCACGGGTGTTTCCTACACCCAAATCTTTGCTCCCTACATCTTCATGCCTGGCTTCTGAAGATGTCTTTATAGATAGAATGTTTGCTACTGTTGCAGAGACTTATCTATTGGCTTCCAGAAAACCATCCACTAGAAAAATTACCAAGCAAAATGGAAATGCTTCACTACTGGGTGACTGCTAATGCACTCAACCCCATTTCCGGTCCTCTACCAGCTATCCTGGACTATTTATCCTCCCTTTCCTCACAAGGGTTGGGTTACTTATCCATCAAGGTACACTTAGCAGCCATTTCAGCCTTTCATGAGCCCATACAGGGACGTCGGGTCACCTGGCAGGACCTTGCTCACATATTCCTAAAAGGCATTTTACATCTAAGCTTCCCATTCAGCAGCCAGTGCCTCCTTGGAACCTCTGTTTCATCATGGAAAAATTAACCTTGGCTCCTTTCAAGCCAGCTGCTACATGTGATGTGCATTTTCTGGCATGGAAAACATTATTTTAAGTGGCTATTGTCACAAATGCACTCCGCAGGTCAGGCCCTCTGCTCCCACAGTTCCAACCTTGAAGTGCAATAGTGTGAACAGGGGTCAAACAGGGTAACCTTCCTGTCTGTTTTGGGTCTGAATCACCTACTAGCTTAGAGTCCTGGGAGTCTATTGTGAACCTTATGCTAGCATACTCAGTTAACAGGATCGGATAGTATTCTCTTTGGGGAAATGCAATATAACCTTTCGCCCAGTGGCACCCAGCCAGGTTCCCAAAATGTACTCTTATGACTCAATATGAGACCTAGGTATATTCTTACCTTTTCAAGATTAGTAACACATTCAAGCCCTTAACAACTGTGAGACTTAAACACTGATTCAGCATTCACATACAAAAGAAACTGAGAAAATGTACAGGCAGTATTTAAAAGAAAATATTGTTTCCTAAAAATTGTAAAATAGGTAAAATATCAAACACACAAATATATCAACAACTTACAGTCACATAAAATAAATGGGAAGTTACAGAACACAAACGCCTGCCAAAAAAAAAAAATACTACGTTCCGATTGAATTATTATTTTATTTTATTTTTTAAAGTGCCTAGTTACCAGTCCAAAAACTGCATCTTCGCTTTTCAGGGAGTCCTTCTGCACCAACTTCTCTTTGCAAGCAGTATTCAAAAGTCAGTTTTCTCCACCTCCTGGTGATGTCACCCATGAGGTTACTGTTAGAGCTGTGATACATCTGCAATCTGAGTGTGGATATCCAAAAAGGATATTATTCTTCTGCTGGCTGGAATCAGCAGTTACCAATAAAAAAAAAATGTGACAGTCTTTGCAAGCAAGTTCCATTGATGGCTCATAAACCCGCATCCTGTCACTAGTCCCCTTCTAGATGAGAAAACCAAGAGCAATCAGCCAAATTACTTCCCTTCCTATGTCATAAAATGCATACATGGGAACCAACTTCAAAAGCAGGAGCAGGTTATAAGAGGTGATCAACTGTCCCTCTGGAGGGATGTTTTAATTAGTGGTTTAATTGGTCTTTTCCTCTCATCCTGCTGTTTCAGCACCACTGAAACCCTAGAGGTCAAAGGTGAAGAGTCTCATACACTGCTGGCATGTGTGAGACAATCTGACCATTTATTTATATTACAAATATCATACCAATAACCATAAGCAGATGGCAGAGTGTCACAGCTATTACCTCTGCATGCCACATCTTTGAGCTCCAGGTCCTCATGTGCTCTGATCCTTACCTGGTCTTCCTCAAAGACAGGGTCTCCCTACATACTAATCTGGCCTTCCTTGCAAAGGTTGTCTCAGAATATATGTTAAACCAATCCATATATGTAATGGTTTTCTATCCCGATCACTCCAATTGGGTGAATATCGCTTCCATATCTTAGCTGTGCGCTACATCTTACATTATTACATATGTAGCATGCTCTAAAGCCGCACGAAAATCCAAATAACATTTTGTCACCTTTGCTCTAGGCAAAGAAAGTCTACCAGTCGCCAAGCAAACTTTATCAAATTGGCTTGCTCATTGCATAACCTATTGTTACAACAAATATAATGAACCCCTACTGGGTGCTGTGCATGCTCACTCCACCTGGGCTCATGCTACAACTGCTGGATACTTCTGTGGTGTCTCCATTACTGACGTCTGTGATGCTGCCACTTGGTCTACTGTGCACAATATTACAAAGCACTACAGCATAAACTTGGCCTCTTGATGCTGTGCTGCCTTTGGGCACGCCGTCCTGCAGTACCTCATTTCTTAATTGTCCAACCTTCCTGCTCCACTGCTTGGGAATCATCCCAGGAGTATTACCTGCTACAAGAGATGCCCTTGAAGAAGATAGTACAGTTTCATACTTATCATAATAGTAGATCTTCGAGAGGATCTCTTGCAACAGGTCTGTTCCTTCCCTCCTGCCTCTCCTTCTCAAGGAGAGCAATTTTCTACAACTACTACTACTTTGTCAAAAAAAGTACGTCTGGCCTCCTCAGTTCCCCTCAGAGTTTTGCTCTGCGAGCTGATCACTGATGTTGAAACTGAGGTCACTTGAGGCTATCAGCACTGCTAGAGAAAGCTACCATCGATGAGTACACCTCTGGTGGATACCCATGAGTATTATGTGCTGCAAGAGAGCCTCTCGAAGATCTGCCATTACAGTAAGTATGAAACTGTACTTTCTTCCCGGTGCTTTAAACGTCCTGGCAGATGCTCTTAGCAGGTCAGTCACTCTATCCCATGAATGGAAGCTCCTGGATGATACAGTTGCCATGATCTTAACTCACTGAGGTCAGTCTGAGCTGGATATTTTTGCACCCCCCCCCCCCACAAAATGCAAAATGTTTGCATTTCTGATCACTTGTTCAAAGGTCTGGAGTTGTTTTGGCAAGACACAGTATCCCACTCATGGCAGAGGAGGTTCTTTTGTGCATTCCATCCAGTTCCACTAATCTAGGGGGTACTGGTGAAGCCCAGTGGAACCAGACATATTAATTCTGTTGGCTCCATTCTGGCCCAGACAAGTATGGGTTTCCACTGTTTATACCACATTTCATTCAAACCTCCAGTCCCCCTCCCTTGACAGGTAGGGCTTCTTTCTCAGGACCTATTGTACCCAACTCTTCCAGCACTGCACCTTAATGCCTAGCTCCTCAAGAGAAAGAATCGCTTCAGTTTGTGGTTTCTTTCACTTTCTCAGAAGTTCTGCTGGTGGCTAGGATGCCATCCACTTGGTACAATATTCCTTAAATTGAAAACATTTCAGTATTATTTATGCCTCTCACTTACTGGACACCTTTTCTCGTCCAGTCCATTGGATTGGACCATAACCTGTCCCTGTTGAATTCTGGTATGCAGTACTCTTCAGTGAAGGTGCATTTTGCAACCATTTCTGCCTTTCATGTCTCCTTAGACTGCAAAACTGTGACACAGCTGGGGTTTCCTGCAAATTCTTGAAGGGTCTCCTGGTTTGCATCCTCTATTCCATCACCTAGTTCCAGTCTGGGACCTTGATTTGGTTGTAGTCCATATTTAGTCCCCTTTCAAACTCACTGCCACCTGTAAACTTAGTTTTCTCTCATGGAAAATACTTACTCTGGTGGCTATGGTTACAACATGCCATGGATGGTTTCTGAGCTGCTGGAATTCATAGATATCTGATGGCAGAAAAGGACCATCATGGCCCATCAACTCTGCCCATTCCATCTCCCTCCTTACTTGCCCTCCTTGCCCAGAGGTCCCACCCCATTCCTAGCCAACCACTTGTGTTTGTCTCGTGCTCTTTTGAATCCCTACACTTATAGCCCCACCACCTCCTCTGCCCCCACTACCTCCTCCAGCAGACTGTTCCAGGGCCCCACCACCTCTAAATGAAGAAATGCTCTCTAACATTTCCTTAAACCTATCCATATAACCCTCAATCCATACCTTCTAGTTTTGACCTACCTTCCCTGTGAAAGCTCCTCTTCACTTTATTAATGCCCTTTACATACTTAAACATTTCTATCATGTTTCCCCTCTCCTTTATGGTCTCCAGTGGGTACAAATCCAAGACCCTCAACCTCTCTTCGTGTGGTTTCCCACTTAACCCATGCACCATCTTAGTGGCCCTTCTCTGAACTCTCCATGCCATCTGACCTTATGTCCTTGCATAGGTTAGGCCTCCAGAACTGAACCCTGTACTCCATGTGGGGCCTCACCATGGACTTCTGGAGTGACCACTGACATCAGCACCTCCTGCCTTCTACTAGTTATACCTCTCCCTATGCACACCAGCATTCCATTCGCTTTGGGCCACTGCTTTACTACATTTGGTCCCCACTGTAAGATCATCTGTGATTATGATTCCTAGATCATTCTTCTGTTTCGTGGCTTTCTTTCCCCCCCTCCAGTGTGTGACTGGCTTGTAGGTTGTTCCTCCCCATATGCATCACTATGTATTTTTTATGTTGAATTTTAGCTGTCATGTTTCCAACCACCCTTCCAGCAACCTTAGATCCTCTGTCATAGCCTCCACCCCCCTCCCTGGTTGTTGACCCTATTGCACATCTTAATATCATCTGCAAAAAGGCAGACCTTCTAGTCCCTCTGCTATGTCACTGATGTAGATATTAAACAGGATGGGCCCCAGCACTGACCCCTGAGGCACCCCACCCATCACCCCTACCTCTCTGGGAATGCACCCCATTTACCACCACCCTCTGGCTTCTACCTGTCTGCTACTTCTTCACCCACCTTGTTATTTTCTGTCCTACCTCCAAACTCTCCAGCTTATTAACCAGCCTTCTGTGGGGCACTGTGTCAATTGCTTTCCGAAGTTCAGATAGGAATGTTCACTGCCCCCCATCAACCACCCTCATCACCCAATCAAGAATTGCCACCAGGTCGACTGACATGGCCTCCTGCTAGAAGACACAGTGATGGATGTCCTGTAGCCCACTAACCTCAAGATAGCTAACCACCCTTTCCTTCAGTATCGTTTCTATCACCTTACCCACCACTGATGTGAGGCTGACCAGGTGATAATTGCTCGCCTCCTCCCTGCTGCCACTTTTGTGAAGTGGCACCATGTCTGCCCTCTTCCAGTCCTCCGGCACCCACTCTGTGTCCAGGGACAAGTTGAACAACCTCACTAGTGGTGCTTCCAGCTCCTCCCTTAATTCCCAGAGCACCCTAGGATGCAGGGCACCCGTACCCATACCTCAACTTACCCAGCTCTTCCCTGACCCCATCCTCACTGATTTGGCTAGGATCCACCCCTGTGTCTACCCTACCCTTCTCCTCTAACACTGGACCCCTTCCTTCTCCCTCTATCATGAAGACTGAGCCAAAGTACCTATTCAGCACCTCTGCCTTCTCGAAGTTCCCTTCCACTGTTACTCCCTCCTCTCCCTTTACCCTTACTATCCCCTGCCTTGCTTTCTTCTTCTCCCCTATATACTGAAAAAAGGTTTTATCACCCCTCTTGGCCTGCAGAGCAATTTTCTCCTCTGTTTCTGCATTTCTCCTCCTAATCCTCTGCCCCACCACCTTCCACTTCTTGTAAGTTTTCCAGTCCTCTTTCCCCATGTCCTCTTATATTCCTATATACATTGTTGGTCACCTGAATCGGGTCTCACTGCATACCCATCCTTGATTCCTTTTCATGGCGGGGATTGGACGTACCCTAAATCAGATTATTTACCTTCCTTTGTTTTTGTCTTCTCCACAGAATGCTGGAGGAATTTTCTTGCATTTGCGAGATTTCCATAGACCATTACACTTCTATTTGGATCACAGGAATAACCGCAGGAAATCCTCTCAGCTTTATGTTTTATTCACCCACATTATGGTGGTGCCCCTGTTTTGTAAGCTATGCTTTTTCAAAATCATTGGCATACTGCATTTCTTTCCATTACCAGAAGCATTTACATTGTGATACAGAATCAAATACAAAGGAAGGTGAATCTGAAGCTAAGTGCCAGCAGCAGTGGGTGAAGTGGCAGCTCCTTAGTTGCTGAAAGTTCCTTCATCCAGCCAGGTGTTCAGTCATCTCTGCAGAGTGGAGAACCATTAGGAAGGCATTCAGTGCAGTGAGAAGCTAAGCAGAGACTCCAGAGATGTTAAAGTACAGAGAGAAGTGTGGGTCCTGGGTCTCCTCCAAGGTCCTACTAATAATAAACTTTTGCAGGCACTATGCAAGAGTGAAGTGTAATGCATGCCGCTTGAGCGTTAGTCCCCAGACAATGGGTCCCTCTGTAGTGAAAGCCATTTAGGTTTCTGCTAGAATATAGGCTCATCAGCATACTGGGTATGGACTGAAACTCCAGTAAATGCAGTTATCAAGATGTGTTAAGCAGAAATGTGGCAGAGAGCTAGTGATTTAATGGTGCATCAAGTTAATAACTGCAGTTTCTCCTGTGGTGTCTTCTAGTGTCCAAAGTCTTGGGTGGCTTTTCTGCATTTGCCCTGTCTCTGGGGCTGCCAGGAATGGGTCCTATACATAAATATATCCCTTGTGCTTGTCCAGAGACTTGTGTGGTCAGTAAATGCACTGGACTACTGGTTATAGTTCCTCCTTGAACATAGGGTCCAATCAAAAGAACCTAGAAAAACCCTGGTCAGCCATCTCCCATGGTGGGGTTCCATAATACTTGACAATCAGTGGTCAACTACAGGTGTATGATCATTCGACATGCAAAGAGTGCATCACATTGATAGTTACTGTCATGAACCAAGTTACAAAATATCAAATATGCAACTCTGCTGTACAAGGCTGTGAACATTTTCAAACATGCATGGAGATCTTGGAGTCAAAGGTGCATGCAGTTATGTAGTAAGCAAGCTAATAAACACCCTTGTAAAAGGAGTATCTGATTGTCATACACAGTCACTGTATCTCAACAGGCACTCGGGACTTCTTGGTAGCTACAGTGCCCTCATGTTGCCATGAGGAGAGAGTCCAGGACTGTCATATGCTGGTCAGGCTGGGAAGAATCCTAATGGATGAATAGCCCCAAACAGGAGAAGTGCCTTTCCCATAATGTTCTATACAGTGATCCTTCTTTATAAGGAACACCTCTGGAGCGAGTCGGTTTGTTCACAACTGCTATTCACTATAGTGAGGTGTTAATATGCTTAATTGGATAACAATGTGAGCCATCACAGCTGTTCCTTATAACAGAAATTCCTTAGAGGGGTTCGCCATAGTAAGGGAGCACTGTATTTTGTAATTGTATATGTTTGTAAAATCTTATATCTTGGGTTTAAGCAATAAGCCAGGGTGGTTAAAGGAAAACTACACCCTCATATATTTTAAATGTTATTTGTTTCCATTTCAATAGACAACTCTTCATGTGGCTGTTAAGGATGTATGAAAATGTGTTGGTCTGTTTTTACAGTTCATGCTATACCCTGTGACTGCCCTGGGAGTCTCTATTTCATGGTTGTTGAAATCGCATTGTCCCTGAGAGCTGCATTAGCATACAGTATGAGAACATGATGTCAGATCACCCATTTATACCACGTATCTATATGCTGAAAGAACAAATACCCTGCAAAAACTCTCTGGAAACTCATAAACTGAATGAAGTTTAAAGGGAAAACAACCTGCATTATAACTCAGTTTGCAAAGCTCACTGAAGGTAAATGTGATATTCCACACCTTTTTGCAACTTGTTTCTTTTAAGACTAATTAAGCAGGCAGGCATACTGGGGAGTTTAAAAGGTGATTACGCATCCTGTTCTCGTATGCTAATGCAGCTCTCGGGGACATTGAGATTTCAACAACCACGAAATGGAGACTCCTAGGGCAGTCACAGGGCCTAGTGTGAATTGTAAAAACAGACTAAAGCATTTACATACATCCTTAGCAGCTACATGAAGAGTTGTCTACTGACATGAAAACAACATTTAGAAGATATGGGGGTGTAGTTTTCCAGGACAGGTTATGTCTATTCACAGATGACACCAAACTGTTTGATAAGGCTGACGGTGTGAAAGGGGATAAAGGAATTGCAGAAAGACCTGCAAATGCTGGAAAATTGGTCCAATGTCTGGCAGCTAAAATTTAGTGCCATGAAGTGCTAAGTGATGCAGTTGGGGATCAAAAACTGCCAAATAGATGGAGTACTGAATGGTAGGGGTTAAGCTGGATACATCTGAGAAAAGCGGGCCTAGAAGTCATCCTTTCTGGCTCCCATAAACAAACCATGCAATGTAACAAGGCTTCAGCATGGCCAATAGAATGCTAGGGAAAGGGTTCAACAGCAGAAAGCAGGAGGTAGTGTTACCAGTATATAGGTTGCTAGTGAGGTCACACCTAGAGTACTGAGCCCATCTCTGGAGCCTTCATCTAAAAAAATACAGGGACAGGCAAGAGAAGGTACAATGCAGGGTGAACAAGATGATTCAGGGCCATGAGGACTGATACTGGCAGGATCAGCTACAAATGCTGCACATGTATTCACCAAAACAAGATGAGGGTGGGGATATGATGGACATTCAGGCTCCTGAAAGGAATTGAAGCCCTTATCCCTGGTGTCTAGGGATATGATGGCAGGAAATCCGTGGAGAAGGGGTAACCACACAGCAGAAAACCACGTACTTGAATGGCTGTGTTGTATGTCTGGTTCTAACAGTAGCTGTGCCAGGGGTGCCCTTAATTTGGGGGGTTGCTGGCTGTGGGGGAGCAAACTGGTTAGCAGCACACATTAAGGCTCAAAAGTTAATTTCCTTCCTACCAACAATAAAAGAATGTTTCATTTAATTCGGTAGGAAGGGCACAGAAGATTAACGCTCCATAGAACATGAGTCGCAACAGTTTTTTTTTTTTTTTTTTTGGGGTTAACTGTCATTCCCTGGACCGAATGGTGTCTCACCTGGGCTTGCATGGGTTATGTATGACTGAACTGATCCCAACATGCATACTTGGAACCAAAGCAGGCTTCCTGACTTGCCAGGAGAATCTCTATGGGGCCAAATAAGGCCTTTCCAACTCAGACAGCAGTTCTGTACTTGACACTCCTCCTGCACATGCTTCTTGAGCTGCTTGCCCCAGGAACTCATTTCTAAGTCCTAAGTTCCTATGGTTTCTGAACTGCTCGCTTTCAAGGACACATTTCTAAGTCGTGATTGTTATGACTCTTCTCCTGGCTCTCTCACAAATCTGTAACTGGCTGCTTCCAAAGGAACACAGGTTCAAGTCCCACAAAACTGCAGTACATCTCAATGTGACACACTGGCTGTGTCTCCATAATCTCTTGGTCTCTCACTATTTCTTAGGAGCTACAACACATTGGCATGCACCACTGGTCAAAAGGACCCCTCCAGCAGCGACACCAGACCTCCTGAGGTGACTGCTTATGGATAAACTTTGCATCCCTCAGGGGTCCCTATTCAGCTAAACTCTCTTCCTTTCTTCACTAGCCCCAAACAATACCACTGGTGGCAGTTTCAAAGGAAACCATGGGGCACAACACCTGGGAAACTTTAGGGAAGTGGCAATTGCCCCACTTTCCCCATGCATTAGCCAATCTATAGGGCTCCCAATTACACCACCACATTGACACCGACCCACACATGTGGGCTGGGGTGGGCAATTGCCCCCGCCTTGCTGCTCTCCAACTTGACCCTGCTCACTTCTCTTCTGGGGCTCAAATCCCCCTCTTGATGCCCAAATTCCCCATACATAGGGCCTGCACTCATCGTGACCTTTGACCAGCAGGTGGTCCTTGGTGGCAACTCCTTGTTTAAATAGTAAGCTCCCAATGGGGGCTTACAGAATTATAAAGCTAAACTGTGAGGAGTTATTTACCAGGAACTCCAGGAACTGAGAAAGCTAGGACATGGGGTCATGACTGGAGGTTAATGAGGGTGGATGTGAAGAAGTACTTTACAGAAATTTAGAGCCACTAGAATCATGTACTGGCAGAGGTGGTAGGTGTTAACCATAAATGGCTTCAAACATGGCTGGAATAGTTCTGCAGATAGTAACTACTTGGTGGGAAGAGCAAGGCAGAAATATGTAGAACAAAAGGGTGAAGAGTGAAGTGAAAAAAAACCCCACAGAGACATGGGTCCCAGGGTGTGATAGAGTAGTATGGGCAGACTGGATGAACTCTCGGTCTTTCTAGGGACATGGATATAATGTTCCATTCACAAGTCTGGCAGTGTCCTTTCTCTTTAAATCTTGCCAGAAAGTCTTCAGGCTGGCTCCTCCCACCCACCCGGGGGGTATAACCCTTGGCTCCACCCCATGATGCCAGATCTTCCTTTCCACTTGAAGAAGCAGGTTCCCTCCTTACCGTTCTCATGTTGAGTAGGCCCTGGCATGCAAATCTTAAGATTTGCTTCCAAAACTTGAACTTATTTGAGTTTAGTCTTCAGCTCAATCTTTGATCACGACCACGATGGGGGATAAATCCTCACCCGGATTTCGACGGTGCTCATGTGGGCAGAAGATGTTGCATACTGACCAACACACCACGTGTGTACTATCTCTTCCACGATCCACGATACTCAGGCCTGCAACATTTGCTGGTTGTTTGAAGCAACAGTTCTCCAGTATGATGCTGCCCACCTGAAATTGGGTCACCGAGAATGTTATCCACCAGTCAAATCCAAGGATGTCCATCAGGTGGTCTCCATGGCCACAGGTCCACCAAACAGTTGCAGCAACTACAGCCTTAGAGGAGGAGGAGGAGGCAGCCTGCTTTGGCTTTCAATCCGCTCCAGTTGGGCTCCACTTATTCAGCCTCCTTCAAGGAGCTGTGCCAGTCCCTTCTGACCAAGGGGCATGGCCCTTCTGAATCGCACAGTTCCTTCTCATGCAAGGAGGAATCCAAGACAGAGAAGACTCATCATCAACAGTCCTGGGACTGGGAGTGTTCTCGCTCTCAGGAATCTCCGTTTTGACTGTGGTCAAAACCATCGTCTTGGCCACTGGCTTCACAGAAACCCCATCTAGCCAGTTGACTGAGACACTGGTGGATGATGCGACCGAGATTTTTCTCAACCCCTTCAACTGGTTGTCTTTCAAAGAGGCCGACAACTCTTTATTCAGTACTCCAGTCCTGCTGGTGATCCCTGAAGGGGCAGCCCAGCCAGTTGAGCCAGACCCTCCGATCATCAACCAAGACCTGGAGGAGCTGCAGGTCTCCCCAGCTCCTGCTGAGGTCCCCCATCAGCACCACCATGGTCGAGGTCTGTCTTCCTCATCCTCTATGTTGAGCAGGTCCTGCCGATGTCGGCAATCTCACTGTTGGCACCATGGGAAGCGGCGCTACTGCTATTCGTCTTCATCCTACTTGGGTGAGGAGAGGCTTTGGCACAAGTTGGGTTGATGCTATGAAGACCTTATGTGGCAACAGTTAGTGTTGACCGGGCTGAAACTGACTCCAGCTTCCACCCCAACCATCACCTGGCTGTCGCCCCGACAGGCCGACACAGACTCCTCCAGTGGGTTTAGTTGACACTGTTCCTCCCCCACCGTAACCTGTTCAGACCATTTCAGTTTGTCCAAAGCTGGCTTCTCCACCAGTTGTGGTGGAGCAGCTACCTAAGCAGCTGACAACCAGAGCACTGATCAAGGAGGCTCAGCTGGCTAAGGGTCTTTCCCATCTGCTTTCGGTCACTCACATCTGACTGCCCAGAGCAGGTCGAGAGTGACACAGGTGGTTGCCCACTTTATGCAGACTCCTTGAAATCCTCTCTGCACTTCCAGCCTCTTGACACAGAGTCACTGTAGGATCTTTCAACAGAGGAAGGACCCATTTAATTCATGGGCATTCTCCATCTCATGTCGGAGTCCATGGGGAAGAAGCTAGAGCCCTACAGAAGCAGGCTCGCTATCCCCTGACAGAGATTCTGGAGAAAGGGGGTTCTCCTACGGAGGCTTTCCCTGTGGCTGTGGCCATTATTGACCCTACCCTGGAGCTCTGGCAACACTCCACGGTTTGTCTGCATGTATTTCCTGGTGCCAAAGTGGATGGTGCTTGCTCCCCATTCTAGATCTGCATGACCTGAATAAATTCCTCGGGTACTGCACTTTTAGGTTGGTAACTGCGTCTCAGATCATACCATCTCTAAAGCAACACATGTGTTTTGCTCCCTGGATCTGCAGGACACATTCTTTCTCATCCCAATCCATCCATCCCACCAGGAGAAAACAAAGTATAAAGACCCCAGTAAGATCTTACTGCCCCCTGTCATACTAGCTAGCAGTTTCCTTCTCACATCTTTGCATTAATACTAAAATATTTGTACATTAATGTCTGGGTAGGTATTGCCTCAAAACATTACACTGGCTTTAAAGTTTATGTTGCTGGACCAGGTCGGACCAGAGGCAGCATGGGTTTTCAGAGAGAAGGTCATGTCAGACAAATCTGATATAATTCCTTGGTCATCCCATCAAAGAAATCTATCAAGGAGGAGCGGTGTATGTGGCCTATCTGAATTTCAGTAAGGCTTTTGACACCATTCCACATAAGAGACTATTGAGCAAGTTGGGTAAAATGACTGTAAACTGGGCAAGAAATTGGTTACGGGAAACGGGACAGAAGCTGGGGTAGTAAACGGAGTTCACTCCAAGGAAAGCGAAGGTGGTACCTCAGGGATCAGTGGTGGACCTGGTCCTCTTTAATGTCTTTTATAAGAGAAGTTGCAAAGGAGTAAAAAGGGAAGGTTTGACTCTGCATGATACCAAGATCTGCAGCAGAATGGAAAAGTGTGAGCAGAGACCTGAGAAGACTTGAACAGTGGTCAAGGGTATGGCAGCTGGGTTTTAATACAAAAATGTAAAATAATGTACTCTGAGCACAGAAATCCAGGGGCAGAGTACAAAGTGAGTGGAGTGATTTTGACAACATTAAGAAAGTACACATAAAAAAAGCTTTTACATACAGTACAGTTGATTTACTGTTAAACAATGTTATGCGTCTATGGCTCATACTGTACAACTGATGCAAACCCATAATCACATTCCTCACTTGAAGTGAAAAGGGGAGGTGGAGGCCATAACCTACTCCTTGTTTTTGTGTTAAAGGGGTCCATGTTTTTACTGCACAAATGAGGAAAGAGGTCATTTCTAAAATGTGCAGATGAGCATGGGTGGGTACCACTTTTTTTCCAGAGCGTACCACCTGGGTCAGAACTTATGCCTCAGTAGGTGATCAGCTTCATCTGGGAAGAGCTTGAATCTTGTTGAGCCAGATACTGGCTCCTGGCAGACAGGGCAGATGTTCTCTCTTCCTTTGCCTGATCATTTCTGGTTGGGCACTTGCGTTCTGCCGGACTTCCTGCACCTTCTGGGTTACCATGGCAGCCCTGCAAGCGTGGTATGATGGACCCATTGGCATATGTGCCCCTTCAATGGGAGCTGGCCAGCCAGTGGTCTCAGTGCAAAGATCACTTCAACCAGCTGGTTACTGTGACCCAGAAGATGTGGGATGCCCTCCAGTGGTGGCTCATCCCACAGCATCCGCAGGATGGAATCCTGTTTGTTCGCCCTGAGCCAACAGTCATCCTGATGACAGATGCCTCTCTTATGGGCTGAGGTGCCCACCTGGGGGGAAAAAAGAGTCCATGGGTTCTGCCCCCCCCCAGTAGTCCCGGTGCCATATCAACCTGCTGGAGCTCAGAGCAGTTTGGCTGGTGCTGACCGCACTCACTCCATTCAGTTGGGGTCAAGTGGTCCAAGTCCAGATGAACAATGCCATGACCATGTACTACCTCAACAAACAAGGTGGAGCGCACTTCTTGTCACTGTGCAAGTAATCTCTCTGCATCTAGACCCTTGTGCTCAGCCTGGAGGCAGATCTCCTAGCCATCCATGTGGCAGAAGCCTCCAACCAGCTGGCAGAGGCACTCAGCCAGGTGGGCAAGGCATCTCACAAGTCCTCTCCATCTGGAGGTAGTTAACAGCCTGTTCTTCCAGTGGGGCACCCCTCAGGTGGACCTGTTCACCTCCAGGGAGAACGCAAAGCTGAGGCTTGCCTGTTCCCCTCAGCAGGGCTCACTACGAGGGGATGCCTTCTTGAGGTCATGGACCCCATGCCTCTTCTATGCCTTCCCTCCACTTCCTTTGATCCACAAGGTGCTGCTCAAGGTTGGGAGGGAGAATGCATGGGATATCCTGGTGGTTCTAGACTGGCCCCACCAATTTTGGTACCTTGATCTCTTCTGCCTTGGCAACAGGCTCCGAGGCATCTTCCACACACTCAAACCTGCTGTCCATCAATCGGTGAAGGTACTCCACCCAGACCTTCAATCCCTGCACCTGACAGCCTGGTTCCTGTGCAGCTAAAGTTCCAGGCTTTGGGTCTCTCTGAAGATGTCCTCCCTGTAATTGAGGCATCGAAAAGGAATCGACCGAAGCGGTATGCCTTTTAAATGAGAGATTTTCCATTTGGTGTCAGGGCAGGGGTTGGACCCTTTGTCCTGTCCAGTGGTTAGCATTTTGGATTATCTTTGGTCTCTCTCCAATGGGGGCTTCAGTCGATGAACCTTAAGGTGCAACTGGCAGCCATCTCTGCTTTACTGAGCATGGGCTGGTCAGCAGACAGTGACACAGGAGAAGTTTGTCTGGCACTTTTTCAAAGGCCTTGACCACATTTCCCCTCTGGTACATGAACCACCACCACCACCACCACCGTGGAACTTGTTGCTGGTTTTGGCAAAGCTCATGGGCAAGCCATTCGATCCAATGCACAGGTGTGAGATGTCTCACCTGTCATGGAAGACCGCCTTTCTGGTTGCTATCATGTCAGCCAGAAGGATCAGTGAGCTCCAGGCACTCTTGGTGGAATTTCCTTACCTGGTCTTCCACAGGGACAAGGTTGTCCTGTGCCCCAACCTGAAGTTCCTCCTGAAGGTTGTCAGAGTTTCACCTGAATTCGGTGATGACTCTGCAGATGTTATTCTCGAATCGCACCTTGGAGGCCGAACACAGGCTTCATACCTTGGACCTGAGGTGAGTGCTCCCTTATTATAAAGAGCATGGCTGAAGTTTGGGAGAGAGGTTCGCCAGCTGTTTGCTACCTACACTGAAGCTGCACCTGGCAGGCCTGCAGCCAAGCAGGCGATTGGCAGATGGATCACATCCTGCATTGATCTCTGTTATAGGTTGGGGTAGGGAGCCTCCCAGAGGCTAAGGGCTCATTCCACCCACCATACCGCTGTGTCAGTGGTTGCTTCTAGGGATGTCCCTGTCCAGGAAATCTGCAGGGCTGCTACCTGGAAGTCAGCACACACACACACACACACACCTTCATTTCCCATTACCACATTGCCCTAGAGTCACGCCAGGGTGCTGGTTTTGGGGCCTCAGTTCTCTCAATCTCTGTTTCCAAAGTAGGGAGTGTGCTTTGCCTCTCAGCTCCTGGAGAACTGCTAGGAGTCTGCCAGATGTGTGGCTAGAACATCATATCCACATCCCTAGAAACACAGGTTACTCACCTGTAACAATAGATCTTCCACGGAATGGTCTCTTGCAGTAAGCCATTACTTTTGGAGTTCCCAGCAGGTGTTGCCATCACGTCCAGCTTCTTCCAGCAGTCTCCACCAAGAACCACCCACATGACCTCGCTTCCTGGGCTAGTGCCTATAAAATGGGTGGTTCCTGGTAGTCTCTGGTCATTTTCCCACCGGCTTCAGCTACTTTGCAGCAAGAGTAATCTTCTGCATGCAAGTCTCTGAAGAGAACTGAACTTTAATCTTTACAGCTTGGGGTGCCTGGGCTTTATACACAACACTGTTTTTCCTCCATCTCACCAGAGACTTGACTTGGTAACAAACATCATAGAGGATAAGAAGCTTTCATTTATTCCCGTCGATGGGATGTTCATTCCTCATCGGAGGCATCAGGAATAATTCCCTTAGATGGGACATTAATTGCCCATCCACAGGGGCTTACACTATATTCCCGTCAATGGGACACCCATTCCCCATTGACTGAGGCCTCCTACATACTTCTCATAGACGCGATGTTCATTCCCCATCCACAGAGGCTTACACTATATTCCCATTGACGGGACACCCCTTCCCCATCGACAGAGGCCTCCTACTTTTCATAGACAGGATGTCCATTCCCTGTTGATGGAGGCTTCCTGCATGTTTATCATCGATGGGACATCCATTCCTTATCGACGGAGGCTGCCTCTGTGTTTGTTGTCGATGAGACACATATTCCCCATTGACTGATGCTTCCTGTGTGTTTGTCGATGGGACGTTCCTTCCCCATCGATGGAAGCTTCCTACATATTTATTGTTGACAGGATGTCCATTCCCCATAGAGGGAGGCTTCCTATATGTTTCTTGTTGTTGACAGAGGCCTCCTACATGTTTCTCATCAATGGGATGTCCATTCCCCATCAACGGAGGCATCCTACATCGATGGGACATCCATTTCCCATTGACAGAAACCTTCCACATATTTCTTTTTGACGACTGCCTCTCCCATCGATGGGCCTGCCTCCCTCGTCGACGGAGCATCTAGATTTCACATTCTCATCAATGGGGCACACCCCCCATCAACAGAGCACATACTCTTCACTTCATCATTGATGGCACTGCCTCCACTATCGACCTAGCATGCCTTGTACTACTCAATGCTGACGAGGCACATTCCACCGTCAATGGAGCATGCTCTCCCTTATTCATCATCAACTGGAGATGTTCCACCATCGACAGAGCATGCCCTTCATCATCCACCGTCGACGACAACATTCCACTGTTGATGGGCGTGCTCCTCACTATCCATCATTGATGGGATACATTCCACCATCACGGAGCATCTGGATTCACATTCCCATTGACAGAGGCCCTTACACTGCCTCATCCATTGATGAGGCACAGGGCCTTTCACACTCATCAACTGAGCTAAACCCCCGTCAATGGAGTCCATGTATTCTACTATAGGACTGCTTTACTCCAATAGAACCTGCATCATACTCCTGCTGTTACTAGGGAGTACTTACCTCATTGACGGTTAGCCTCTGTATTTATACTTCCACATCAATGAGACACATTCCAAAGTAGATGAGGCAGGTTTTTATCATGAAATCATACATTCAGTAATTATTTCTCCATCAATGGAGATTATTTTACGATGTCTACCACTCTGGGACCCCAGACTGGCTGACACTGGCCTTATTTTCTATTTCATATACCCATGGGGACACCTCACTACATATATATGGGTCACACCTCATGAGAGAAGGAGCAAACTAATATTTAAAAAAAAAAAAAAGTGTTATATACACCTCCTTACCACAGAAGTGTATGGTAATATTACTAACAGGTATACATTTATAATGCCACTATTGCCATAAACAATCATGCTGGACCCATATGTTGAACCTGTTGATCTACTATCCTACTATTGAGCATGTTATTCATAACATTTCATGATATTTGAGCTCAGCCATACATCAGAGTCACATAAGACAACAAGGCTCACCTTTCTAGGAATATTCAATACCCCTGTCGATTCTAATTTTCATGAAGAATATTACCCAGATTCTCTGAATACTCGGATACTGAGTTATATGGAACATATGTTACCAGCGTAATCTGGGCATTTTTCACCTCCTTCACCTGATGACGAACACATCCAACCTATACTATGTCACAGGCAGTACTATATAACATCAGACCTAACTCTTAAATAACCTATACCAAGGAGGTGCATGTCCCTAATAATGGACAATTTTAAGTGGCGACCAAGCACGGGTCACTTAGACCATCACATTTGGATCCTGCATGCATCATATAATGCCTTCTCATGGTGGACTTTGTCTCTAACCTCAACCGGGCTGATGCCAAACATTAATTACTAACTTATTTACAGGGTTCGTGGCACAAATCCACTGCACAATCTCTCATTTAATCTTTTGCCTTGGATGCTGCCGTGCGGCTCACTTCCCACCACCATCCAGGCTGTTGTTTGGATATCTGTTTATCCAACAGGAAAAATAAAGGTTCACCATACTAACCTTTCATGTTAAAACCTGGGAAGTCTGCATTCCATAGCATACCAGCTTCTGGACTCCCTTGTAAATGAGATTACTAATACTTCTTTTACTGATTTTTAACAGCTTTTAATCCCAAACTGGGCACATTTGTATCATTTCTACAAAGCTGACATCTCTTTCTGCCTCTACTAAGAGATACTAAGTAACATTACTAAATGGATACATTGTCTTATTTTTGAATTTATAACACGTCTCTTTACAATTGCCTTGATTGCTACTTATGCAACCATACATTTCAAAATGGATACATTTACATAATCTATAATGATTTAGCAGACATGCTGAATGCTGTCCTGACATGCTACATAGTAGCATTCCTAAAGGGAAATATTTGTATAATTTTGGGCTGCTTTTCAACTCTCAGAGCCTCATACGATTTCAACAAATATGTGGCTACATACCTCAGCAATTTGTTAATTTATATCAGAATCTAGATAACCAGAATATTCCCCAGAAACATATTGTAATTATAACCTCTTACTCAGGCTTTATTCACCATAAGGTTCTGTCTTTTTCAACTTCCATATCCTAAACTATAAGATACTGGTACCTACCCGTCACTTCATTATGCAGCCGATTTGTTACATGACTTATTACTATACTGGATATGATATACCCTGATCGGGTCTTGATCAGTCTAGCTCCTTAGGAGAACACTACTACCAGCCAACTTGGCTTATTTCAACACTGATTTTCTCACCAACATTATAATGCGGTGGACTAAACGCAAGGTCCAAACCTTTACCAGGCAATATACTGGGATACGGCCTTTAGAATATTACAGGTCATCCGACCGCACCACTCTATAAGGCACAATGCCATAGCTGGCATCCCCACTGCCATATAACTGCTTGGGAATCTCCCAGAAGTAATGACTTACTGCAAGAGACCATTCTGTGGAAGATAGATCAGTTACGTAAGACCTTACTGTAACAGTAGAACTTATAGGAATGTCTCTTGCAGTAAGTAGCTTCCCTTCCTCCATCCCCCCTGCCTTCTGTAACAACAGTGTTGGGTAATTTACTTTTTCTATTACTTTCTATTATGTTTAGAAACTTGTTCCAGGAAGCTCTGTGCAGTCACTAGCAAGGATGGAGATGTACTAGAAAAAATAATGCACCTTACAATTATAGTTACTTTTTTCTTTGTATACAAAAACAATACAAAAATAACTATAACAGATTACACTTTTTGAAAGTAATAGGTTACTAGTTACTTTCAAATAAATGTAATCATCTACAGTTACATATTTATTTTTGTATAAAAAGACAGAAGTAATTGTAACACAATTGTTTTTGTTTTTGTTGACCGGGTGGGTGCACTAGCCATAAAATGACTATTTTCTGGCACGTCCCGGGAGGTTACAAAGTAGTCAACACAGCAATACAATAACAGGATAGCTGAGATATAAGGAGTAAATACACAATAGATAGTGGAAGCAATACCATATTGTAACATATAGTAAAGACCTAGTATAAAAGTTTACAAGGTGAGTAATACACAGGCATTGAATACATCATTGAGAATAAAAGGAATGGAAAATAATCTCTACTTTTAATATTTTTGAGTAGGTTTCCCTGTATTCTATTACACTTTTCATTGTAAGGGATAATGGGAGTGGCGCCACCACCTGTTCATCAGGATTAGGTGCTTATTCTCAAGGCTGGTAGAAATAAAATAATCCCGGCATGTCCCAGGATATGGAGTGAGGGTGGAGTGTACTCTAATAGAAAGGGCTGGGTATGAAAACAGACTGTTACTAACTTTTTGATGATCCACATGGGCTCCTGTCCCAAGATATATGGTGAGGGTGAAGCGTACCCTAACAGAATGAGTTGGGAGAGACAAGGGATTGTAGTTTTCAACTCTTTTAACAACCCACATGGACCCCTGGCAAGAACAAGGGTAGATGTGAGCACTACCAAAACACAAGAGTAAGATGGCTCCATTTTTAGCCACATCTTCAGCATTTGGAGTGAGGAAGAAGGTGCACCAACTTTATAACAGAGCAGGTATCCTACATCATCTGCACAGGAGTTTGAGTTGGTTGCAGCTACTTTTAGTGTCACTGCGGGCAGTGTGTGCAAGCTTAAGACAGTATCCCATACTCTTCCCATAACAGTGATACCCATCTTTATTTCCCATTTTTCTTGGACAAGAGATTTTGGGGAGGGAAAAGGGTTATTGAGAGATTTGTATATCTTGCCTTCAAAGCCTCAAGCAGAGGATATCCAGGCTTTAAAACAAGGAGAGACTGTACTGGGTTTGACCTGTTATTAGGGAAGCAGCCTAGTGAGGAGGGTGCAGTGTAAGAAAAGGAATTCGAGGTCAGAGCTGTTGAAGGGTATACCTGTCTATAAGTTGCTGAAATGAGAGGAGGCAGCATCATAGAGGGATCTAGAACATCCCTAAATGTTTTATGGCTTTGACTCTCCAGGAGTCCCAGTTTAAATGCTTGATTTTTGTTTGTTTGTTTATCCAGGAAGATGACTTTTAAGTCCCTATTTTCAGTCATGCCTGGTATACTCACAAAATGCAGTTAAATGAAACAGTAAAGTCATACAGTTGTAACACGAGTCACTTGGTACACTCTACCACCTATTTGTAAACTAGCACAAAAAAATTATTTAAGACTTTCTTTTGGATCTTGTCTCCATCTCTTTTGAAAAATGCCATGAGCCATTTAATTTTCAGCTAGCTAGCTACCAAGGTGTGCAGATTGGTCTGTCTTTTAGTGGATGGAACAAAGGACAGCAAACCACCTCCCTCAGTCTCTCTCTCCTGGCGCAGCTTGCAGTGTCAGTGTTGGGTGGTATCTGATGTAGGACCTGAAACCATTTGTAACAATTGGTTAAGCTTGATTGGGAGCAAGTCAAGGACCAGTTTTCATTAGATCCTCAATACATTGAGTAAGATTCCAGCTCACCGGTGCAGTGTCAGGGCTGCCACTCTCAACTTCAGCATCTTGTGTTTGGGAATGAGTTCAGTCTGTGGGAATCCTAGTGAGAAGGAAGTTCACATGTTCCAGTGGATGCTCTCCACTTTTGGGAAGTAAAGGTTGCTAACTGTACCATGATATGCCACCTGGGTGACCACAGTTGGTACTGCAGTGGAGAAACCACATGAGGGAGGATACTTGTTGGGCTTTACTGTGACATATGTTATATGTGAGTGCCCAGAGCTGCTTATGAGCTGTCATCCTAAAGGGTGGAAGGTATCATTAGAATTCCCGCTCCCCCCAAGGGACAGGATATTTTGAATGCAGTCCTGGGCCTCACTTCAGCAACCAGACACACCCCCCCACCACTGTGGAGTCTCCCAACAGGGGAGATGTCCTATCAGGTCTGACCATCTTTAAGGACCATGCCTGAGGGGGGCAGCAGGGGCAGGTAACTACTGGAAAAGCTGTAGATGGGGTTGGGAGAGTATCCAGTTAAAATCGGGCAGTTCTGCTGAAGCAGGTGCATAAACAATTCAAATAAATAGATAAAATTAAAATGTAATAATCTCTGAACACTTTTTTTGGTCTAAAGTGGTAGAAACACAGAAATTTTACTTCGAGGATATCTCTTACAGCGGGCCACACCTATGGAACCATAGCCATTAGACACCAAGACTACACAGACTTTTCTAGCTAGCAGTCTACCAGGGGTCTATCCACTCTGATGTCATATGCCGACATCTGCATAACCTATAACAGCAGGCGGCCCCCTTACCCTCCTCAGTTCTTTTCCTGCCATTGACCATCACACGTTGGACTTCACGGAGATCTGCCAGCTTCAGTCAACCACCATTTTGCAGAAAAACCTTTGTCAAACTTAATGTTTTATTTTTCTCTTCGTAGTGTATATCACTTTAGCGATAGTGATTTTCTTTTAAGTTTATGTTGAGCTCCACCTCCAGGAACCTCTTCAAAAAGTGTGCCTAGGCAAAAAAATTCCTGAGAAGGACAACCACGAGGCTTGTGTCTGCTGCCTGTGCCCAGAATATGACACCCAGGCTTGTGTGATCTGCTGTGGCTTCAACCAGGCCACCAGGAAGCACTGGTGCAGAACCCATGAAACTGAAGTAGAAATTCATCCAGATGGAGAAGATGATTCAGGCCCAGAGTTCCTCTGCTTGCCTATGATGTCCTTGGGATTGCAACGCTCCAAGGGCCAGGACAAGTCAATAGGGAAGAGGAGCATCGAGACAAGAACCATCCTAAGGAGAAAACCTGGTCCTCATGGTCTCACTCCTGGTCACTGCTCCATGCATTGACCAATGAGGGTCCATCCTCATTGTTGGGGGTGGCCTCCTCTGCCTCACACGCCCTTTCTCCTACAGTACTATGATTGGTAGCTCCCTTACCAATCTTTCAGTGGTGGGTGTTGGTTTCAGGGGCCTTGGTGCCCCACTGACTTCTCAGGCCCTGCTGTTAAGGCCCTTGTTTTTTAGTGGGCTCAGCTGACTCATAGTCAGTGAGCTCAGCATTAGTGGTCACCAAGGCACAACCTGCCCCCCCACTGCCTATCTTGGCGTTTCTTGGTCGTTGTCTTGGGCCCAGAGTCTGTATCCTCTCATGAGTTCCCCACAGCCCAAAACCCAGTCCCCATTGCTTCCCTGACCCATGCCAAGGAACTTCCCTGTAGGCCTCTGCCTGTTTGGCCACCCTCTCTGGTGCAGATCCTGGTGTTTCCTCAGTCAATGCAGATGGATCTGACACTGATAGTGGTGGACTTTCACTTCATGCTTACCACCTTATGGGACTTCATGCAGGCTAAGCTTTATCCTCCCCAAGGCCCATCCCCACAGCAGCCCCTTGCTCCTCCGGCAGGGCCATGGTTTACGCCCTGGAATCTTGGGTCCTCGCTCCCCCCTCAGGACTTGGGGAACAAAGATGGGTGTCATGTGGCCCTCATTCCTCTAGATGAGGACATTGACAACAGATGAGCCACTGCTTACAACTACTCCTCCACAGTCGCATCTGATGGCGAGGAGACCTGGAGGTATATCCTGCATCCCCGAATGACCCCTCTTTGTCTAGGTTATGATACAGTTACAATTGGCTATAGGCTTCAATGTAGAGGAGCAAGATCTGGCTCGTTGTTGACTGGCCACTTTACATCAACCGGATGCCCCTCCTCTGGTCATCCCTTCCTAACTGAGCCATTTGAGAATGCCACCATGGCCACCTCACATTAGCCCAATTTGATACCCATCAGCCCAGGAAGCAGACAAATTATACCAGACTCCAGCAGGAAGGTCTTTTTTTCACCAGTTAACCTCAAGCAGATTAGTTGGTCATCAATGCTGCCCACAACCACACCGAGGCCCAAACATCTTGGCTCCTTGCCCCCCCAGATAAGGAGTCCCAGAGGCTGGATCACATTTGCAACAAAACATTTGCCTCTGCCACACTATCAGGGTGTTGAACTACATTGCCCATATGGTCCAGTATCAAAACCAGCTCTGGGATCAGGTCTTTGAATCTGCCTGGGCCCTTTCAGTGGACCCACTAAAAGGGCAGATGCTACAGTCTGTCAAAGCAGGTTCTGATGTCAGCACCCACCTCTTTAGGGCTGCCTACAATGCCATAGACACCTCTGCTGTTGTGGGCATTTGAATGCAAAGATGCTCTTGGATGAGGGTGTCTTGCTTTGCCCAGCATGTTCAATTTTCCATCCTGAATGCCCCCTTTGGAGTCTATAAGTTACTTGGCACAGATGTGCAGGACATACTGTCTCAACTGCAAGCCTCTGGCTGCACCCTATTGGTCCACTCCATGTACCACACCAAAAGATATAAAGCAGCCATACTCTGGAACTTCTAGATCAGCCTCCAGAGAAACCTCCAGTTCTGTTCTCTACCTATCCAGACCACATTTCAGTGCTCTGGAAGGAAATTCACTTTTTTTTTTTTTAAATACTTTCTTTCTGCTCCGTCATGAGTGGTCCTCCATCTCGCCAATCCCCCAACCCCATCCCTGCTCACAGTGCACCTCCTTTCTTCCTCCTCGGCTTACCCCTCTCCCCCATGGCGGGGATCCTTCAACCTGCTGAACACTGATCCAGTTCGGGAGCTGCCTGCCATTCACGGGAGTGGTGCCTGTGGGGGTCGGCATCATCCAGCCACACCCAGGACAGTTTTCTTCTTCTTGTTTACTCCATCCTGACCCTCATGAGGTGGAGCAATGTTGATGCCAGCAATGGCAGAGCTGTGCGTACTCCCACTAGCAGCACGCCAGCTGACTACTCTACCCCATCCCTATGTACAGGACCAGGGAGCTCTGACACCCAGCCACCTCTAGGTGTCAGAGATGCACTGGTCTTCATGTCCCTCCCTCACCAGGAGAGGAGAGCTGTCCTCGGGATGCTCGATTCTCTTCCACCCCGGCCGACCCGCGGTGACCCACTCACACTGTGAATATGGGTTGCTGGGATGGCAGGAGGTAAGGCATAATGCCTCAGCCCTCCACACCACTGGACCAGTGCTGGAAATTCACTCCTTGTTTTTGGGGTGGGGGGAGGGCCATAGTACCTGTCCCAGAGACTCAACAGGGTAGGAGGTTCTATTCTCACTACTTCATGGTGCCCAAATGCACAGGAAATCTCAGGCCCATTCTAGACCTCTGGGAGCTAAATCTATTCATTCAGTACAAACAAATTCTGGATGTTGACACTTTAGGGTCTGCTGCCTCTTCTGCTCCAGGGAGACTGGATTTGCTCCCTTGACATGAAGGATGCCTACCTGTATATCCAGGTACATGCCTCTCACAGACAGTACCTAAGGTTTCATTTCCAGGGAGCACACTTTCAGTTCTGGGCATTGCCCTTTGCCTTGTCCTTGGTCACTCTGGTATTTACAAAATGCTTGGCAGTGGTAGTAGCTGCCCTCAGATGGCAGTTTCCCTGCCTGGATGACTGGCTTCTCAAAGCCCAGTCCAAGTTGCATCAGTTACAGACTCTGTAACATACTGCCCACCTATTCCAGGATCTGGGTATTACAGTTGACCCGCTCAAGTCAGTTATGACCTATTGTTGGTGCCTTCAATACATAAAGGCAGTCCTGGACTCCTCTCAGGGCATGGCCTTCCTGCCCCAGGACTGGGCAGACTGCCTTATAGCTCAAGCCAGCCTGCTGTACAACAGCTCCTATGTCTCGGCCAGAACCTTCCTCTGGCTCTTGTGCCTAATGACTGTGGTTGTGGTTACAGTGCCTCTGGCCAGGTTGCACATGAAGATTCCCCAATGGACACTGAGGGTCCTGGTCTCTTCTCCAGTAAAAAAAAAAAAAGTTCCACTTTGGTGGATGGAACCCAGTAATCTGTTAGAGGGTTCCTTTTCTCATTCCTTCCCTGAGGAAGAAGAAGAAGAAGAAGAAAAGGAAAGAAAGGAAGAAAGGAAAGGAAAGGAAAGGAAAGGAAAGGAAAGGAAAGGAAAGGAAAGGAAGATGATTTGTTGTATATTATGTCCTCATCTGCTGCCACACTCTGTTGTGACAGGTTTGGCTTCCATCAATGATTACTGCCAGGAAATTTTGTGGTTGTTTGCAACTATTTGTTTTCCACTTACATTGCACCGATGACCTACTGTTGTTGGGTCTCTGTTCAGAACCTTTCACACACCCACAATGAATTTTCATATGCCTCTTGTTGGCCCTCCCCTTTTTTTTATTCTTTGGTAACTGGCTAAGGCCCACTTGGCACAGGACCCATGTACAGGGGCAACCCAGGAGCACTGAGGAGGTTAAGTGACTTGCTTAGAGTCACACAGTAAGCAACTGCAGGTTGTGGGAATTAAGCACAGATCTGCTGGATGTACCAAGCTTGTTCACAGCTCATTTACTCTAATCTCTAGGCTTTACTGCCTGCCCCTGAACTCCTACAATACATTTAAGCCTTACTGCAGACTGTCATCCTCTTCCATGGAATTTACCACCCTCATTATCTTTGCATCATCCACAACTTTAGTTACCTGACTTGAAACCCCTTACTCAAGGTCATTAATAAAAAATATTGATATGTTAA
This sequence comes from Neoceratodus forsteri, assembly GCA_016271365.2. Taxonomy (NCBI): domain Eukaryota; kingdom Metazoa; phylum Chordata; order Ceratodontiformes; family Ceratodontidae; genus Neoceratodus; species Neoceratodus forsteri. The sequence continues at coordinate 459,919,263 of CM028135.1, read as the reverse complement.
AGGAGCCCTAGTACTGACCCCTGGGGAACCACACTGGTATCTTCCTTCCAGTCTGATGTGACTCATTGAGCCTTATTTCTTAACCATATACCGTTATGTGGGTGACGCAATTAGAGCACCACAATTAGAGCGACAAGAAAGGTCATGAGTGATAGGGTCATGCTGGATTCCACAGTGTCCTGCACTCATGACCATTTTCACCGCTGACACTGTTCTCCGGTCCACTCATGCCTGGACCCAGAGGAGGTTATATTTAGTGTCGGAGGTGTGGGGTGAAGCCCCCCGCAAAAAACAATTGTTCTCCCCTGCTCTCCCTTGTCACTCTACTTGAGTTATGGCAGAATGTATGGGCATTGTAATTGTGGGTGACATGTTTCTGGTACCCTAATTTACAGTGACCAGATTCATGTCACCACAACATGGGTGAACCTTTCTTAACTCATTATACCCTGGGCAGCCATTTTGTATCAAGAGAATCAATGGATGGTTCGGACTTCATATGGAGCTATTGGGTACAATGAGTTGCTCTCTATCACTTGTGCTATATTTCCTATTATTTAGTATTTTTACTTTTTCAGAACCAATTTCTCATTAGGAACTATGTTGAATAATTTACTGAAATCTAAATGTATGGCATCAACTGCCTTTACACCAATTAGTTCCTTTGCTACTTCCTTAAGAAAGATCAGAAAGTTAGATTGGCATGATCTCCCCTTTATGGGCCTCTATTGAGTCTCTTTTAACAGCTGGATTATGTTCAGATGTTCCATAATCTGCACAATGATAATTATCTTCATTGTTGGCAATAAACATTTGGCATGCTTTTCCAAAATGGGCAGTGCACTGTATCTTTTTTGAACTTTAACACTATTTGTTTACCTCCAGAACCTCAGTCCCTGTGCTGGAATTATCACTGCAGCATGACTTTAAGTGTCCAGTGCTGGTTCCACTTAAACTAACTTTCTCTTAATGTCAAAAAGACTGTCTCTATGTCATTTTGCATTCCAGAGAGATTAGCCAGACTCAATCAAACACTTTCTTTAAGACCCTTGATGGTATCCCACTTAAAGTAGTACCCACGACCAGTGGTGGTATTAGGTACATGCAACCCATGCATTTGCATGGGACTCCAAGTCAGTGAGGGGCCCTGGCTGGCTCTGCCATCCTGAAAATAGGCTGGCATTATGAGCAACTGAACTGCCCCCATCTGTGGCCAAGGCTAGGATGATCAAAACATTATACTGAACTGTCTGCAAGAAGAAATTAGCATATGTAAGACAAGTTCACCCCATCCTGACCCCAGTGCTGCTGTTCAGATTAGAATGCTTACATATGCTAATTTCTATCTTCAGCCTTGAAGCTCGGAGGAGTCATCCAGTAGGAATTTATAATACCACCTTTAACTGCTAGTGCTGCTGTCCTGACTCCTACTGCCATATGTCTGATGTCTCGTGCAGGCCAGAGTCTGAGATTGAACAGAACCCTCTGTGTCAGCCCCGAGACCCCCCAGAAACTGCCTGACAATTCACACAGTAATATCTATAAAGCCAAATCCCTGCAGTGCAGTGAAGCTCTTGAGAGTTGTCTGAATGGACAGCCAACCCAGTCTCCTCCATTGCTTCAGGACCACGCTACAGCTCACTCACTCCAACCATCCATGAGAGGCTGTGCTCCACTACTCACCCTCTCACCTCAACTGGGGCCGTTATCCATTAGTTACCGCCATCACCGTGGGTGAGATAGAAATCTGACTGACTGGTGACTGGACAGGAGCTGCGAGCCTGTGGAGCATCGATGTTTATTTATGTCAATCTCTCAAGGAGTAGCAGCAGTAGACTGCACCAGGTAACTGGTGCACAGATTGTAAAAGGTAGATGTACTGTACATACATGTAGTGGAGAATCAGCACTCATCTGTTCCTATTGCTGTGCCAGTATCTACTGAATACTTAAAACCATGTTGTACACCTCAGTAAAGTAAGCATACTATGATACTACTGTACTTATTTTGTCTGTTTGTTAGCAAAGAGTCCTCATTTCTCCTCACTGTTTCCATCGATGGACACTCTGTCACAGTCTAATGAGCTCTGTGCTGTCAACCCAAACCATTTTGATTCCAGTTTCCAAAATCTGTGTGGCGTTTGTATTTTAATGCAATAGATGCAAAATTGCAAACACTTACGTAGGTAGGTGACAGTCTGACTCTGACCAGCAGTGAACTGTGTCTGTGGGACATATTGCTCTGAAAAAGAACCCCAGTGTTAGGCAGCTAAGTCAAATAATTAGTGGTCATCTGTCTTTTAAGTTTTACTGTGACACAAAACAATGACAAGCCAGCATTGTTTTCATCTTAATCTTAATTTCACAACTTGATATTTGATTAACAAAACTAAAGTTTTCTGATTTGAACAATCAATGTTTGTTTGAAATTATGCAATACTACCATGGTACCAGTGTAAGTTCAATATTTGCTGATGCCAACTGCCGGTGGTAGTGAAATGTTTTGGCCTAAGGCAACAGTTGCTTCAGTACATTGATCATGACATCAACATAGCCATTTAATGCTTATTGTATTAGAGTCATTGTTCCTCCTCATCACTCATGCTGTTTTACCTCTTGTACTAGTTACTGTGCCTTGTTTTAATTAATTATGAGTGCACCATATTATAGCATTGCTGCCCTCACCCCCTCTCCCATGGATGCATCAGGAACCAGGCTGTTACCTGCTCAGTATATCTTTCCTGGTAAAACCTTTGAAATCAATCAATTAATGAATGAATCAATCAGTCAATGAATCAATCAGTCAACCAATCAATCACTCAATTAATCAATCAATATGTCCTCATATAAAATAAGGTATATAGCTAATTATTTAATTACTGGCCCCTTGTTCTCCATGACAATTATTTCAGTACTGATATCTATGGAATGGCTCCTGGGATTCTGCAGCAGCATTTGTGGCATTAGTTATTTATTTATGTGGCACAACATTGTCCTATAATTGGTTAAAATATATGATGTCATCAAGCATATCACAAGTTTCACACTGAAGAGGGGCTTCAGGTTAATCAAGGTGGGGAAATAAGTCAGGTACTGTGGAAAATCTATATTATGCTAGTAATTTATGTCTTGAATGATAAGAAATTGATTCATAGGTCTTCTTAAAGTAACAGATCCTTTAAAGGAAGGTCTCATAAAACCCTTTTCTTTGAAACTGTGCTTTTTGTATGCTTGAACAATGAATGTTGCCGCTATTGTACCCTCCAAATTTCATCTGGATTTAACATCAAATAAACTGTGTTCTCTGCTACTGCAAAAACAGCTTGGCTCCATTACAGAGGTCATGATTTTACTCTTTCAGTGCATCATGAGACTTAATGTTTTACTGCTCGCCGCTTCACCGTTCTATAGTTCTGCTTCCTCTTTGCAGAGCCTTTGCTCATTCTTGTTTCATGTTGATAGCCAGCTTCACGGGATCTGCTGGTTTCTAGGGCTGAAGTGTGTCAGAGTTGAAAGAAATGCTTTGAATGGAGGAAGCTGTTGCCTGTGAAGTGTTAAATTGTCCCTTGATAGGAGGCTTATTGGATTATGTGCTGCAAGCTCTTTTTTTTTGCTTGAGCATGCAGTGTTTATCAAGAAGAAGCAAGTCACATAGTGTGGAGTATTCTGTAGTTCCCCTACTGCTATAGTAACAATATTTGTTCTTCAATGGAAGAGACAGATTTATTTATTGATTCATTGATTTGATTTTCCAATAAGCACACAGTGACAAAATCCCTTTTACAAAACCAGCCTGTGCACAAAGTTCAGTACCAACCCACTGGCAACACTGTCTGTTAGGGGCCCTGGCAATGAGCTTTGCCTACGTCAAGTATCTTGGATGTGGCTGTATTTTTTTTTAACTTTCTTTATCCTCCTTTCTCTGGTCCCTTAGATCTCTCTCTGGTGAGGTCACTCAGAGCTGCTTTTTTCCGCCCTACCTGAGATCCTCCCGGGTCTGGTCTGCTGCCGACAGGCACTCCCCACCAACTCCTCTGACTACCCCTCCCCATGGCTCTGAGCCTCCCGGGGTGGGACCACCTTGCTCCTCTGGTGCTCTATCTATAGTCTAGAAGGGCTGCCAGGAAGTGGAGGAGTGACAGTGACCAGCAAGGATGGATGTGGCAATGGGCGTAGGGGCAGTCCTCTGGGCCTGCCATCTCTTGTCCAGGTACCAGGGTATATCTAATTTTCTGGTTTTCCCCCAGGGTGCAGATGTGTCATGACATTCTGCATGTGACAGGTGCATTCCTGCTCCCGTGCATAAGACATCCACCGACAACAGCATCCCTGAAGTGCGTGCTGCAAGTTGCGCTGCCCTCAGTCTCCACCAGTGGCCACTGGTACCACAGCAAGTGTGCCCACACCTCCCAGGAGAGGACAGCAGTCCTCCAGATGCTCGATCCTCTCCTGCTGATGCTGAACCCTGACAACCCAAGCTCATTCCTGAACCCCTGTTGCTGGCATCGCATGAGGTTTGGCATCCAATGCCTCAGCCTCAGCTCCACCAGGCCAGCCTAGGTGAGGCTGTATTGATGCCTTGACTTCTCCACCCACATTGATGCCATATTTAAATAGCTCCACCCCAAGCTTGGCACACTGTAGCTCCACAGGTTGTGCCTATAGTACCTCTACCTGTCTGCCATGAGATTATCTAGAAGATGACACTGCCAATATTTAACTATGTGGATGTAGTTTACAGTGCTGACCCCAAATCTACCCTGGTCTGACAAAACCCCTTGTTTCACTCTTTCTGATGTTTCACTCTTATCAAACCATCTCTTATTCATCACTGCTCCCTTTACCTGACTCTGTCCCTTTCTCCCTCTTGAGACTCAGATTGCTGTCTAATGTTGCTTCTTTCTTGCAATGTTCTGGGTCTCTACCCTGCCCTCCTACCTGTCTGTCTGTCTATCTATCTATCCCCTTTCCCCTTCCATTCCCTCCTTCTTTTCGCTTCATTCCCTTGATGCTCACTCTTTCTCTGTCTCTAGCTGAAAAATCACAGCCAGTCAATCTACTTCTGCTTCTGCCTCCCTTATCTCTGAAACAGCCTTCTGTCCCACATTCATTTCTTTTTATTTCTCTCTTTTCACTCAACTTCTCCTCTTGGCTCACTTTGCCCCATCCTGTACCAGTCATTAGTTACTAGCAGTACAGCCTCCCCCTCTCCACTGTTGCCCCCTTTGGGTTTTGCACTTTATAGTGGCCTTCTTCCTTCCCTTAACCCCCTTGTTTTGCCTCTAATCATCTCATTGGGGTACACTGCATCTCTGATGCCAAAGTGTTTGCTGTGATATTTGTGATTTGCTTTTTGTTAATAATCGCAGTTGCTGATATTTGCAATCTCTATTGTTGCTGGCCTGGTTGGGGGCCTGGTTGATCCAGTTGCACTTTTGACTACCGTCCCAAAATCTGCTAATTTCGGGCATATGGTAAGTATGTGTGCTAAATTAGGGCTCAGACTTCCACACCCTCTCCAGCAGGGAATTGGTTGAAGGTGTCACCAGGCAGTCCTCTCTGGTGTCAGGAAGTAGTGAGCTGTAACTTTCCAAGCAAATAAATGCCATCAAGAGGATTTACATACCATCGGGATAATGTCTACGCTTGCCACCCATTGTTGTAGTGGGAGCAGGAATCCATATTCCCATTCCCATTTACTTAACCATGGGGGTTTATCTAAATACTCTAAGTCATGGAGAAACCGGTATAGCTCACTCACTGCAAGATTAGACTTCTGAAAAGACAGTTTCTCTCACAGCCAGAGGACTACCTTCGGGGTCACTTCTATATGAGAATATTGGGGTGAGTTATTACACTGATAATTTGACTTATAAGAACATATTCTCGATATGTATTCCGAGGGACACCATATAGTCCTTGGATGTAAGAGAATCCCCCAAGTAATTCTTCCCTATATAATGGAAAAACCCATTTGAGCCTTAACCTCTCCAACAACTTAAGAGCCTGTATCATTTGTCTATCCCTGGGAGACCCAAACTCCTGACAGGACGGAATTGAAAGATATACCAAAGGGGTATCAGGGAAGGGAAAAGCCTATGCCAGACTTTCCAGATTATTTGGGTAGGTTCAGGAAGATGTTGAGTTGGAGGCACACCAGCCATTAAGACTGGGTCAATGATGTCCCCTAGCAGTGTGGATTTGATCCCAAGCCAAATAGCATGGATCTGGCCTGTAAACCAGAGGAGAGTTATACGAAGCATCATGGCCTTAACATAAGTCTCAAAATTGGGGAGATTAAGACCCCCTCTGTTTTTTTGAGCTTGCAGCTGTTTTAATGATACCCTAGTGGGACTGTCCGGCCAGATGAGTCTTCTGGTAAGTCTATTCCATGTCCGTATATAACAGTTAGGTGGGGGTACAGCTAAGGTTTGGATTGGATAGAGCACCTGGGATAGTAATTACTGATGAACCAGTGGAACTCTTTCTTGCATAGGGACTGCCTTCAGCTTCCAGTTACCAATCAAATTTTCTAACTGGAGTGTCAGGTGCTCAAAATTATCCATGTCCAGGTGTGAAGGAAATCTGGTGAGGTGTATACCCAGATATTTTAATTTAAGTTGGTACCATTTGAACGGGTATCTGAATTTTAAATCCTTGGGAGGGGAATAATTGCACAAGAGTGTTTCTGTTTTATTAGAGTTCAGGGTATACCCAGAGATTTCCCCAAACCTGGAAAGGAGGGCCCTAACTGCAGGGAGTGAGGCATATGGGTCAGACAAGGTAAGCAGCACATCATCTGCATATAAAGATATCTTCTGTGGAGCACCATGGATAGTAACTCCCTTAATACCCTGATGTTTTGGAATAGCTTGTGCTAATGGTTTGATATAGATGGAAAAAAGATAAGATGAAAGGGGGCACCCTTGCTTTGTCCCTCTGCAGATTGGAATAGCCTGTGATATCCCTCCCATCACTTTACAGTATGTCTTTGAGGATTCATATGTCGACCTAAGTTGATATATGAATTGATGCGGAAACACCATAGTGTTCATGACATCCCACAGAAAAGCCCACTCTACCACATCAAATGCCTGGTGGGCATCTAAGCTAAGAAATAGGATGGGCTCCAGAGAATGGAAAGCCAGTTGCTGTACCAGCAAAGTCCGCGGATAGTATCCACCGCCTGCGCTGCTTGATAAATCCTACCTGGTCAGAGTGCATAATAAGGGGCATTATTTCATCTAACCTGTGTGCCAGTATTGCCATAAACAGCTTGTAATCCACGTAGGCCAATGTAATTGGGTGGTATGAGTCTGGTTTAGTGTGGTCCTTTCCAGGTTTGGGGATAGGGTTTAGCAGTGAGGTCTTCCAAGAGGGCGGTGGATCCCCCCCTTCCTGAACCAACACTAGGACTTGTAATAGGTGGGGTGTAAGTTCCTCTCGAAAAACCTGATAGAACTCTATGGGATAGCCATCCAAACCAGGTGCTTTTCTAGTTTTTCCTCTCTTAATAGCTTGGAATAACTCTTCTTTAGTAACTGGAGAGAGTAAGCTTGCTTGGCACTCCCTAGTTAAAGACGAGAGGCCTAACCAATGGAGAAAGGTCAGCCTTACCTGTTGATCAGCAAAGTTAGAGGCCTGATAGAGCCGTGAGTAATATTCCTGAAAACACACATATCTGGGAAGGGAGGCTCACCAAATTATCACAGGTAGCAGACCATAATTTGGGGATTCTGGTAAGAATTCTCTGCCCTCGGACTTTTCTAGCTATGCGTCTCATAGAGACAGGGCCACCCTGATGATTTAAACTACGGAGATAATAGAGTTGGGCTAGGAGTTTCTGATCCTGTATCCCCTGAAGCTGGCTTTTGACATAGAGAAGTCGCTTGATGAAAAAATTGTTGCATATGCTTAGGAGCTTCTGGAGATGGTCCAATTCTTATACCAATTCCTTCTCTGTACACTCCCTATCCTTCTTTATCCTAGTCCCCCATTCAATTAATGCACCTTTCAGTGTAGTTTTAATAGTATCCCATAATATTGCTGGGGTATGTCCCTGGCCATTATGGTCAAGGATATCTTGAATTTGTTGTCAAATAAAGTCGCAAGCCTCAGGGGATGCAAGGTGCATAACATTTAGTCTGCATGGGGAACATTCTGAGCTGATACCCAAATCTATACTGGCCTGTAGTGGCCTATGGTCAGAAAGCAGGGTTGGGGTGGTTGTTACTGCAGACACAGATCCTATAAGGTCCCTAGATACATAAGCATAGTCTAGCCGGGCAGCAGACTGGGTATTTTGGGGGTACCTCGTATATTCCCTAGCACTGGGATATAGGGTTCTAAATGTGTCATACAAGTCTCTTTTAGACATCTCAATGTTCCATAGTTTCCTAAGGGGGGTATATCTGCTTCTATTCGGGTATTCTGTATCTAGAGAAGGGTTAACCGTCAAGTTCAGGTCCCCAGCAATAATGAGGGAGCCCTGGGTGTTCTGATCCAAAACCTTAAAAAACCTTTTCAACTCTACCGCCTGGGTCCCTGGGTGTAAATACAAGGATACCAGTGTGTAGGTTCATCCTGCAAGTGTTCCCAAAACCAGGATAAAACATCCCTTTGGGTTCTGGACCACCTTCAAAGTTGACTACGTGATTCTGGAATGTACTAGGATTACCACCCCACGTCTTCCACCCCTATTATACGAGGATGCCCCAACCAGCTGGTATCCTCTTGTGCCCCCTAACTTAGCATGTTCAGCCTGGCTAAGGTGCGTCTCTTGGAGAAACACAAACATGGGATTAGCCCTCCCTATATCCCTGAATAACCTCTGTCTCTTAATGGGGCTGGAGATACCAATCACGTTCCAGGACCACAATGTCATGCCCCTTCCCTGTCCCTCCCCAGTAACTCCTAATGGAGCCATATCCCTGGTTTCTCCCCCAACCCCTACCAGGCTGCATTTCACTTGTAACCATGAAGCTGCATAATTACATTCTACACAAAGTAACTGACACAATTGACAACAGTCCAACATTAAACTGATAGATAAACTAGGATGAATAAAACCCAACCAGAATGACTTCCACGTAGGGAGCAGTTTATTGCAGTGCTCCAAATTGGAGTCCAGATCCAGGGGGCTCCGCTAATCACACTCCTGGACTCTCTTCGAGAGCTCCAGTAAAGGGTAGAAAACAAATCAAGTCACCAAATGGCATCACATGTTCTCAGAGTATTAAGGTAGGATAAGAGAATAAATGCCCGCTTCCCAGGGGTGATTATTTACCTCTTGAAAGGGGTCCTAAATATGTATGTGAAGTGAAGGTAAATGCCAATACTAGAATAAGGGCTGGGTGTGAGGGTAATATTAAGAGGAGGAGGGGGAAAGAAGATAGGTGCATATTCTCCACTCTATCTTGCATGGCAGCTCACTACCATCTCCAATCCTACCTCGTCCCTGTCAGCATGTCAACTCCCTCCATAGAAACACCTTCTAAGAGGATAAAGAATCCAATATACAGTGGGTTTCCCATCTGGGGTAAAGACCCATCTAATTAATAGGGAGATTGTATCCAGTGATGGTAATCAACTTTGTTGAATTTAAAAAAGGAATAGGAAAATAGGGAGGAGGGGGGGGAAAAAAAAAAGGGCCACAATCCACTGATTAGTATTGAGTGTGTCCACTTCAGTGATGATCAAATATAACTAGTAGGGTATAAGTAATATAGATATAGTCAATCCGAGGCATGGGACCCTTCCACGGGCAGAAAGGATAGCGCATAATATAGTCACCCAAAGGAGATGCATGGAGAAACATTCGCCCAGGTATATATTTCATCCTCCAGCATGCTCTAACAGAAGAATAGTGGGGAATAGTGGAGATTGTAACTAACATAGCAAGCCCTGTATCAGGAGGTCAGGATCTCAGTTCAAAGGTATCATTGATTGCCCTGGCAGTCAGCGCTGAGGAGCCTGGGTAATGTAGGCCCAGAAGGAAGGATAGGCAATCTGCCCAGGCCGCGTGTGTAAAAGTGCCGATGTCCCCCATCTCTCAGCCTTCTTCGGGATACTCAGCAGACAGCAAAAGGGAGAGTAATCCTTCTCGAGCCTAATCATCCTAAAATTGAAAATCCATAGGTGCCGCTGACAAGCCAGGAAGATACTGCTATACTAAAAGGCTCTACACCTATAATGTGGTGTTTCCACAGTCCTGAGAGACCTGCACTGCTGGTTTAGGTGAGATATCAGGATGGTATGCATATTCCTGGAGTATCACCCTTATATCCCTCAGAGCCTCAGCTTGTTTACTGCGCTTGTGGGCAGGGGACAGAGAAGATTTACTCGGCGACTGATGAGTGCGTTTTTCGCTCGTAGTCTCTGATTCCATATCCTCCTGTGCAGGGAACAGTTTCTTTTGTTGTAATATAGCTTCACCTCGTCCGATGTATCAAAAAGTTTTATAGAGTACCCAAGCCATATTTTTAATTTAGCCAGAAAGATTATTGTAGCTTTTAGGTTATGTGCCTGCAGTTCCTTTTTGGTTGTATACATCGCTCTCCGCTGCTGCACCACAGTCGGGGAAAAGTCATGGTCTAAGGTAATTCTATGGACACCATCCAACAAGATTTTCTTAAGACTCCAAGTTTTTTTGATGATCTCTTCCTTTTTAATAAAACTCTGCATGCACAGGACAATGGAGCGCGGTCTTGCTTGGGGGGTCTTTGTGGGGGTAAGAGCCCGATGTACACGCTCTATGTCATAGGGACGGAGATGTTTTAGAGCTAAGACCTCATCAAAGAGGTGTTCAATATATGCTCTAAGGTCTCCTGCTTCCATTCCCTTGGGCACCCCGAAAATTCTAATGTTAGATTTTCCAGGTCCTCAAGTTTCTCTCGCAGATCAATGTTATCTCTGAGCAACTTAACAGAAACTTGGTGTAGTTTGTGGATTTTCTGATCATGTTCCCTGTTTTACCTTCAAGTTTCACTGCGTTCTGCTCCAAAGCTGACAAGGTATTTTTTACAGCTTGTTGGTCAGCCCTATACTCATGCGATAGGTTTGAAACTCCGAGAGGAGCGCCGACAGTGAGGCCTGTAGCTCACCAAGTGCAACCTGAGGCAGTTCCATTCTCTCATCGCTAAAGCTGGTAGTAAACTGTAGAATCCCTGAGTTGTTCATGATCAGTCAGCCACAGAAAACGATAGAGAAGGTAAGATGTTCAGTCAGGGATAAGGAGGAGATTTTGAGGACCCCTCGTTATAGAATCTGGCAGATTTTACCCCTGGGAGTTTGCGGAGAGAGCTTAGTCAGCCGCCATTTGTTGTCTTGCCAAACCAGAAGTCTCAATCCGGTCTTGATGTTGACAGGCTAAGGTTGATGGACCACTATGTGGTCTATCAATCAGCAATCACCCTAAGAAGGCAGAGTTCCTGTCCGGGGAGATTGCTGCTGCGTGGAACTGACCAGCTCAACTCTTCTAGACTGTCAACAGACTGTGCAATCCAGTCTGTCTGCAGCCTGGAAGAGATTTTCACAAATAAAGTGTGATGAGCTTGCTCGGTTCTTGCAGATAAGATTGCGAACATTAGATCGGGTATCGGCCCAGCTCTCTCTAGAAGGTATTGTGGAGATTGGCGGAAGGTGGTGAGCGCCCGTGTTGCCTGATTTGACTTTAGCAGGCCGGAGTAAATGAACATTGTGAGGATTGTCAAGACTGTATGACCAACCAGCTGTAGTTTGGATCCGGGCCCTACAGCACTATTAGTAGGTTGTGTAGATGTTATCTGCCCAATCCTTGCTGAAATTGTCTGGAAGTCCTTGGAGCAGGTGGTCTTTCCTGATCCCATCAAGGAGGTGGTCGTTTGACCACTCCTTAAAAAATCCTCCTTGGACCCAGACTGCTTAGCTAACTATAGACCTGTCTCTAACCTGCCCTTTGTGGGTAAGGTTATTGAAAAGGTGGTTGCACTGCAGCCGGATGACCATCTTACAAATCACAATGTCTATGATGTTCTCCAATCTGGGTTTAGAAACGACATAGCACTGAGACCCTCTGGTCCGGTTTTAAATGATCTCCTAATTGCATAGAGATTGAAAGGCTCATACTATTCTAGTCCTTCTTGATATCTCTGTGTGTTTGATACTGTGGACCATGTTGTGCTTTGGGAGTGCCTGCAGCTTCTTTGTGGACTGTCTGGAACAGTTCTACGTTGGTTTCGATCTTTTCTTACAGGCAGGACACAGAGGGTTGTCACTGGAATTTATTCCTCTGACACCTTCTCCCTATCCTGTGGGGTGCCGCAGGGCTCCATTTTGGCACCCATGTTGTTCGCAGTTTATATGCTGCCATTCGGAGAGATCATTAAGTGATACAGTTTGGGTTTTCACTGCTATGCAGATGATACCCAACTGTATCTGTCCTTTATTCCCGGACAGGATGATGCGCCTCCATGCTTAACAGCTGTCTAGCTGAGATGAGAGATTGGATGAGCACTAGCTGGCTGAGGTTAAACCCAGATAAGACTGAGGTGTTGGTTGTGGACCCTGGTCACCTTCAGGTGGGTCTTAGGGCTGGGCTTCCGTCTGGCTTATGGCTTAATGGTGTCCAGCTCTTGACCTCAGACCGGGTGTATAACCAGGGTGTTATTTTTGATGACGGTTGACCCTGAAATCAAAGGTGTCTGCCGTTGTCAAATCTTCCTTTTATCATCTTTGGAATATCACCCTGGTGAAACACCTGGTTCCTCCGGCTGACTTTCCCATATTGGTCCACGCCTTCATCACCTCCCACCTTGATTACTGCAATGCCCTTTACCTAGGGCTGCCAGGGGTTGATAACCACCGCTTGCAGCTAGTGCAGAACGTGGAAGCCAGGCTTCTGACTGGTACATCTAGGTCTAGTCATATTATGCCTGTGCTGCGTGGACTGCACTGGCTACCGGTTCAGTGGTGGATCACCCTTCTGGTTGGTTGCTGACCTATTAAGCCCTACATGAACAGGGACCCCAGTACTTGCAAGATATTCTTACTCTCTACTGCCATTCCCGCTCACTCTGATCCGCCGAGGGATTACTAGAGATTCCCAGGGTTCAGTCAAAGACATCTGGGGCACGTGCATTCTCCTATACTGCCCCTTCCCTGTGGAATTCTCTACCTCATTGGATAAGAGAATGCCTGACTGTCTCGAGTATTAAATCTGAGCTCGAAATGTATTTGTTTTTTAAAGCTTACTCTGAAGGATTTTAAAATATGATTGGTTAACTTAATCTAATTGCATGTTTTTAATGTGTTTGTACACGCTTTGGTTTTGAAAAGTGCTTTAAAAATAAAGTTTTACTTTACTTACTTTTACTTAGTTGCAATAGATCACATATCACGCATCCTCTTTCAGTTGTGAGGAAGAATGGGCCACAAGAGGTACCCATGCCCATAAAGACATAGCATTTTACTTGGTGCCATAAGAGAAGATCACATGGGAGGGGTATACCTTCCAAAATGTTCCATGCAGCTCATCTAGGGACACATATGTTCTAAGGTAGAAAGCAATGGTAGCTGCACTTAGCCCCTTTGTTCCCTGAGGTTCAGCGTCACAGTGCCTCACAGTAACAGACTTCCTCTGCTCAGTTACATCCAAGGTGCACCCTTGGCACCCAAGCTCAGTGAGCTCGATACTGGAACTTTAGAACTGGAAGCACTCAAGAGCTAATTTTGGCAGGAGTGGGATCCTTTTTATAAGCCTCAGGTGGGTGGGAAAAGCACCCAGGAAAAATGCTAGACCAATGGGGACAGATTGTACATAGCAGAGGGGGACACCTTGGACTGATTTGCAAAGGTTGACCCAGGGCCTACATTAATCCCTCCATAAAATCCTTGCAATGCCACAGCTGCATCAAGGCCAAATGCTTCAACTGCACCCGATTTTATAATCTTGGATGAAGTTGGGACATTTGGATCTCTTTTATGGCAGATTGCAGCTACGTTTTCCGAAGCTGCTTGTTGGAGGCCCTTGCATTGATGTATGCTAGACCAAATAAAAGTGGTCTGATGGCAGTCAATATGATGCACAAGATGGAAAATCCTTTTTTGCTGTAAGCATGGTGTACCATTTATTTGACGGAAAGACTTTGAAATCCGATCTTCTCATTACGTGAACAATCGTATAAAGAGGAAACATATTCCTTCACATTTAGAAAACCTTCTCGAACATTAGCTGTTTAGTGCAAACCTTGTGCATACAAGTAAATGCAGGCTTCCTGTTAACCTCTATGATGACAATAGATGGGTTACACATTACATAGTTCATGATACTGTTGATAATCTTGAACATTTTTAGTGACGTGATACTGTTTTCATTTTTGATCTCTCTCTCTCTCTCTCTCTCTTCTCTCTGTCTCTTTAACTAGAAATGGATTTAGCCACTGGAAATTATTTCCTTTAGTTCTTCTCTTTAATAATAATAATTTATATCTCTGACATTTTTATTTATTTTATTTTAAGAAGTAATCAGAATTACAACCCTTTGAGTCAGGGACTCGCTTACAAGGCTCCTCGCCAGGAAGACACATACATTAATAGCAAGCAACAGAAAACAAAGTAAATGAGCTCAAAAAACAAACAGTCAAAATGAAGGGCTGGTTACAAAGGCCCCACATCAAGGTAAATTAGCAATAATAAACAGACATATACAATAATGTGGGCTATAATGAGTCAAATGAAGGGCAGAGTCAAAATTCTGCCATTCCTTCAAAAATGGTGCAATAATTGTTTGTATATTTTTTGTCAGTGATCTGTAATATTGTCCAGTAACATACCAGAGTGAGTCACAAGATCAGGTCTGTTGGTCAGCATCCAGTCTATAGTTGTTGCATTAAGTTCAACTCCTGTACATGTTCAGTAAGTTTATTTTTTCATCCACCAATAAGGACAGCCAGTGTTTTGCAATGCCTCCCTCCTTGCTTTGTCGAGGAAAGATGGCAAGGCAATTTTATTTACATAGCACCCGTTCCCAAGGGTTCAGGGCACTTAACAAACAATAACAAACTAACAACATCATAATGTTCAGATTAAAAACATTACCATATTAAAATATGCAGTACTTTCTCTCCTTACAATCCTTTCAGTGCATATTGCCAACATTTCGTATATGTTCGATCATCCTTAATATAATCATGGGCTTACTTGGTCCTCCTAAAAACTTATTAGTATTTCGTCCCTCTTTCCTAGGACTAAAAGTTACATGATTCCGCTGGTTGACTCCTCTTCCCTGTTGGGAGTCATTCCCATGCCTGTGATTGACCTTTGTATGGGTGTTAATTAACTGTTATAAATGATGTACTGAAAGGGTATTTTTGAATTTGTCATTTAGTTTGTTTTATGACCAGTCCAAATTAAAAACAACCCATAATTATATACTCTTTATTTTCCTTACTTGAACACAAGAAAAATAAATTTACGTTCCAGTGGGAGTCTACATAGTTAATTTTAAAATTAAAAAATCAGTGAGCAAATCATGTTGACCAAATTTCACAAAGGCAGATGTCACATTACTCCTAAATGTATATCATGATCTCCCCACTTCTTTTCTGGCCTATCTGATCTATACACACTAAAACCTTTGATTTGAATGCACACTTTGGGACAATGGGTTTTTGCCAGGAATCATTTAAGGCTACTTTATTTATTAAAGGCATCCCTGTTTAACCAGGGCTTCAATGTATCTAAATTTGATTTAATATTTCTAACATAAAGATGGAAAATTTGTAATCCTTAAAGAGGGACTGAGGCTAAACTTTTGGCATCAATAAATTCAGAATTTAGATCAGCATTTCCTCAATGAGCCTCATGCCAAACATCAGATCTGTAAGTTACTTTGTTTAAGTTACAAGTCATTTTGTAACCTTAATTCACTGCCTGTTCAAAGAAGCCAGTTTCAGTGAAGAGCTGCTGATGATGTTATCTCCTGAACTCAAAACCTAGTCCTCCCTGCAAGCTATCTTACATGACTTATTTCTCCTATGTTACTTAAAACAGCAGGTGCAGTAAACATCTGAAAAAGGAAAGCTGACATGGGGGGTCAGCACGTGCACTTCCAAAATGTGTAGATGCAAGGTACAGTGCTTCAAATTGTGATGGGGTGGGGGGGGTGGACTGAAGTGGCAAACATGGCTTTAGAATGACAAAGTTGTGTATGCGTTTTTAAATTCTGCAGGTATGAGATTTCGAAATGTCACCAGGTTGCAATTGTGGAATGCAGCAATGACACAGTCTTAGAAAGTAGCTAGAACACATAATTTCAGAACGTGGCAGTGATGCGCAATTTCAGAATGTGGCAGTGACACACAATTTTGGAATGTGGTCATGATGCACAATTTTGGAATGTGGCAGGAACACACAATTTCAGAATGCGGTGGTGACACACAGTTTTAGAATGCGGTGGTGACAACCAATTTTGGAATGCAATGGTGATGCACAATTTTTGAATGCAGTGGTGATGCACAGGTTTGGAATGTAGCAGTGATGTACGGTTCAGAATGCAGCACTGACAAATGGGTTCAGAATGCAGCAGTGGCACACAATTTTGGAATGCAGTGGTGATGCACAATTTCAGAATGCAGTGGTGATGCACAATTTTGGAATGTGGTGGTGATGCACAATTTTGGAATGTGGTGGTGATGCACAGGTTTGGAATGTGGCAGTGATGCACAATTTAAGAATGCAGTGCTGACGAATATGTTTGGAATGCAGCAGTGGCACACAATATTCGAATGCAGTGGAGATGCACAATTTTGGAATGCGTTGGTGATGCACAATTTAGGAATGCAGTGCTGACGTACATGTTTGGAATGCAGTGGTGGCACACAATTTGAGAATGCAGTGGTGATGCACAATTTTGGAATGCGGTGGTGATGCACAATTTCAGAATTTGGTGGTGATGCACAGGTTTGGAATTTGGCAGTGATGCACAATTTAGGATTGCAGTGCTGACATACATGTTTGGAATGCAGCAGTGGCACACAATTTTAGAATGCGGTGGTGATGCACAATTTTGGAATGCGGTGGTGATGCACAATTTCAGAATTTGGTAGTGATGCACAGGTTTTGAATGTGGCAGTGACACACAATTTAGGAATACAGAAGTGCTACACAGTTTTTGGAATGCAACGGCGACACACAGTTTCGGAACGTAGTGGTGACGCACAGTTTTGGAATGTGGCAGTGATACACAGTTTTGGAATGTGGCAGTGACCATCAATTTCAGAACATGGCGGTGATGCTCAATTTCAGAATGTAATAGTGATGCTAATTTCAGAATGTGACGTGATGCACAATTTGGGAACATGGCAGTGACAATTTTGGAATGTGGCATTGAAAGACAACTTGGCGGGGATGTACAATTATGGAATTTGGCAGGGTTTGTGCCATTTCAGAATGTGGCAGGGATGTGTAATTTGGGAGTGGGGAAGGGATGTGCAATTTTGGAATGTAGCAGGGATGCATAATTTTAGAATGTGGCTGGGATGCATAATGTTGGATGTGGTGGGGATGTGATACACAGTTTTGAAATATGGTGGGTGTGTATAATTCTGGAATGTGGCAGGGACAAGCAATTTCAGAATAAATGGTGTGTCCTGTCACATTCCAACAGCATGCCTCCCCACTATATTCTGAAATTGTCAGCCCCCACCAGATTCCTCAATGTGTGTCCCTGTCACATTCCGAGACTGATTGTCCCACCACATTTTGAGATGGCACATCCCTGTCACATTCTGAGACTGCAACCCCACCAAAATTTTAAAATTGTGCACCACCTTGACATTCTAAGCCTTGATTCAGTACTGCATTCCAAAACCACCTTCTGACATGTTCTAAAGTATAGTGCCATGCATCTGAACATTCTGGAAATGTAAGCACTGCTGCAACTCTATGTCATTTTTTAAAAGGATTAATATAGCTACAGTTTCTTAAACTTTGAGAAACAGTTCCTATAATGTTGCTGACAGGGAGGCTAGAGTGTGAGTTCAGAAGATGACATCATCAGTGGTTCTATACTGAAACTGCCTTTTGAAGAGGTAGTGAAATCGGGATTACAAAATAGCTCATAGCTTTAAAAAAGTAACATAGAAACCTGATTTTTGTATAAGATTTATTGGTGGTGTGCTTATTCTAATTCTGCAATGTAGCACTTTTGGTGGGAGTTCCTCTTTAATGTGCTCAGTTATTAGTATGCAAGTTTGACTTTACCTGTGTGGGTCCTGGATTTCTTTCAATGTCTCTCCGAGTAGTGATAAATAAAAATCTAGTTCTCAGTTGTTTGAGTTGGGTTGCTTTTTGCTGAATTGAATTTGCACACATTTGGAATACTTACTGCATGTACTTGCAATAAACTAAAAATAAAAGTCAAACAATTTAAGTTTAGGAAATGCTTCAGTGAAAGTTTCAACATACATATGCAACCCTCTCATCTCCCATCTGGGTGCTAACCAGGGTAGGCGTGGTTCATAGAGACCATCCGTGTCTAGGGCTATGATGGACTGCTCAACAGAGGACTCCACTACAGTAACACCACAGCCCCTACACACATACCAGACCCCAGCCAGGGGTGAGTACATCTGCCTTTTCAGACAGCAATAAATCACTTTACAGGGTATTTTAAGCAGTAGTCATATTGTACTGACAAGTCAGCAGTTACAGATGGGCACCATAGTCCGTGATCAATCTCCATGTTGGTACTGTACAAACAATTTAAATTCTGACCCCAGATGTAAATCAGAACACTCAGGAACCCATAAGAAAGGTTTTCCAAACACTCACAACAGAATCCACATGACCATTCTATTCCTTTCTGCACATGGACCCCCACACACACACACCAGTGGATGAGGCCTCAGGTCAGAGCCTGATCTATTCTGCATAAATTCATTAGCTCTTCCACTTTGCTACAAGGTTAGGATTTCTGAAGAATCTGCTCTTTTCTGGCACCATGGAACTTGGTCAGCTAGTGGTGCAGGAATTATTCACTGCTGTAGGTTCAAAGTCTTTTGGACTTTGGTTTATTGCTAGGCATCCATGAGTCCCCTGGTCCTGAAAGCAGCCACTTCATGCCAGACAAGTCTCCCTCTGGAGTCTAGAGGACCATCCCTCCCCATGTTGGGTACCTAACATCACAGCTTCTTCTACTCACAGAATGGTGTGCAGGGCAAAGCTTAGCAGTATACACCAGCCTGCCCACTGGCAGTGTCTGGTTATTGCCTCAACCCTTCTGCTGCAGTTCCAGTACTCATACCCATATCTCTCAACTGTCCCATTTTTCTGGGATTTCCTGAATTTAAACTCCCTGTCCCAAAGTCCTGAATTAATTGCTTCTTATAAAGATTTTTAGAATACCAGTGCAAGCCTAGCAACATAATTTCAAAAGTATAGGAACTCTGGACTGCTATATCAGTCAACAACATAGCAAGGGTTAAACTTGTCTAAGTAGAAAAAAGGAGGTTGTAGGAGTCATTCCTCCCCACCCCCACCCCCGGCATTCCACAGGCTCATATGTTTCTCTAATGAGAGTACTGAGAGAGAGAGAGAGAGAGAGAGAGGGGAGAGAGAGAGAGAGAGAGAGAGACTGCATTCCAATACAGTATATTTCTGTTCAGTTAAGTCTGGAAAGTAATACAAGTGAATCCTTAAAAGCCTGGAAATTAACTTAACACTGGATCCTAAAAAAAAAATTTCTTTAGCAGTGTCTATGTTCCATTTTAGTTTCAAGTATATAAATGAAGTGAAATTATAGCATGAACATGCAGAACATTTGCCTGTGTTTTTTGTGATGCCATTTTGTAGTATGCAACTGGATTAGACATTTAAAAAGGATTAACTAGTGGTACTTTACATATGTTCAATACTACAGCGTGTGATGTACATGTCATGAAATGGCGCTGTGCCATGCTGAGTAAAATATGGTGTCTCTAATTTTGGTCATGTGTCACTGATTTTGGTCCTAGGAGGTTGAGAGGCATGCTCATACCAGCCTGGGCTTTCCTGTCAATATAGGAAAATCTCCCACCTTAGTAGCTCATACCTTAATCAGTAATCTTGTCTCTCTTACCAGATTTCTGCACTTCCCTGGCATGCAGCTGGCATCCTTGTTAGAATTGTTTCCATCTTCCCTTCCTGTGTGCCCTTGTTTTCCTTAATAGCAGTACAAACACTATGCCCAATTCTGCCTACAGCCATCCTCACACCTGGTCTAAAAGATTTCTGACTATCCTTACAAGATTACTTATCTTGCTCCTGCTAATAACATCTGGTGACATTGAGCCTAACCCCAGGCCCCACTACATCCCATCACCTGATTTGTCAAAAGGATTAAGCCTTCTTCATCTAAACATTAGAAACCTACTCCCCAAAATTGTCCTTTTGCAGTCACTCATGTCACAACTCAAACCCTCTGTCCTCATCATAACAGAGTCATGGCTCACTCCCAAAATCCCCGATTCAGCCATCCCATCCCTAGTTATTCCATCATCTGGCAGGATTGCAAGGTTAGTGGAGGGGGAGTCGCCATGTATATATCAACATCCATCAATTTCTCTGTCTGCCTCTCCACATCATCTCCCTCTGGCTAGGAACTGTTACTAGTGGTAAAAATATCCCTCCCTTTTTCCTGACTCATCTTTGTAGTTGGTGCCTACTGCTGCTGTAACCTCCCCGCCTCCTCCCTTGACTCCATCACAGATCTTCTCTCCACCATCTCCTCCCTTGCCACCCCTGGCAAATTCTTCATACTAGGGGATTTCAACATAAATTGGCTGTCCAACATGCACTCAAAAACCTGCAACTACGTCTCCTCACTCAACTTAAAACAACTTATTTCTGACCCAACATGTCTAAATCACAAATCACGGAAACATACCCTGCTCAACTGGGAGCTGTCCTCTCACCCGCACTGTGTCATTAAATCTGGTATTCTCCCCAACACACTCAGCTATCATCATATGGTCTATTGTGTGCACAAACTTCACTGTTCCAAGTCTCCTCCAGTCATTCTGAACTTCTGTTCCTTCTGCTCCCTAGATCTATCCTTACTACAATATGACCTGTCCAACATCGACTGGACCCCAATTACCTATGCATCATCTGTCAACTCAGCGTTGTCCTTCTTTAGCTCACAGTTCCTGAAAGTGTGGGACCAGCATGCACCTTTTAGAAACACGAGATTGCGCAGGAATCACCGTCCCTGGGTCACTGAAGAGCTCATAGCGTGCCACATGACATGCAAGAGACCAAGCTTGGGTTGTGTATAAAACTTCTGGTACACCCTTCGATCTTCAACACTATAGCTCCCTCTGCAATGCTTGTACCAAGGCCCTTTACCTTGCCAAGGCAGAGTACTTCCAGTCCTCCTTCCAGGCAAACATCAATAATCCATTCAAATTCTGGAAGGTTATCCATACTCTGTTCTCCCCTAACCATTCCTCATCTCCTGTCCTAAAACTTGGCAGCCGGGCAATTGATGACCCTCCTCTGTGGCTGCAGAATTAACAATTATTTCATTACTGTGCCTCCTCCCTTCTTGCGTCCCTTCCCTCCCCTGCCTCCGAGGACTGTACTGTTCTCCCCATTGCCTGCTCCTCCCCACAAGTGCCCTCCTGCACCACGATTTTCTTTCAAACCCATTCACTAAAATGACACATTGTGTTTATTATTTGCCCTGAATCCAGTTAAGGGTAAAAGCCCTGATGGTCTTGACCCCAAGCTACTTCACCTCACTGCCTCACTCTAAGGCTTATCCACTAACTAATCTTTTTAAACATATCCTTTCTGCATGCAACAGTTCCTGATGCTTGGAAGTCTGCCACCATGATTCCTCTCCCACAAAAGACATGTTCTATCTCAGATACACTGATACATTTTCAACTCTATTTCCACACCCAATTGATGAGTCATCTAGCTCCTCCTTTTAGAATATAAAATTACAGACATGATTTCCTACCAGGAGGTATTTTAAATAATGTGAATATCAGCAAAAACCCATTTCCCAAATTATGAGCCTTTGATCATCCAGTTCCTTTGAGGCTTACAACCACGCAGTCTATTGCCCAGGTGTGAGATAGCCAACAGGAATCAGCTAAATGACATCCTTTCCTGATGTAATAAAATTCATATCTAAGTTCTAACTTCAAAAGCAGCAGCAGGTGAAGAGGGCCATAAACTGTCTCTCTAGAAGGATGTTCCAATTAACTGTTTCCTTCTGGTCTGTTTAATTACATCCTGGTTTCAGCTACTGGCACTTAAAGTTACAGGCCAAATTCCTCACACACTGAAATGTCATATATAGACCATGAATTTATAATACCAATATCATACAATAATCATAATCAGCTGGCCAAGCTTCACAGTCGCTACCAGTCAGTGAGTTAGTCTGGGTGTAGTTTCACCCAGTGTGTACATGTGTCTTCCTGCAATGTGCCTTAACTGCTTGGTATAAAGATAATTTACTGGAAACTACTATAAACATTTTTTTGCATCCTACAGTACAGTGGTGAGTTACGTATGATGTACAGTATAAGTGTTCTGCTTGATGAAATAGAAGAACTATGATATATGCTGACGTAGAGTACAACTTCAAGAATGTTCTTCTGCTTTTAGGTTCAAAGAACCACATGAGTTTGTCAAATAAATGTTATAATGCATTGTTAAATGGGGGAAAAAAGAAGAGGTCATGTGATGGAGAACTAAGGAAAAGTGGCTTTCCCTCTAGCTCTTCATGGTGTGATTAAAAACTATTTACTACACTGCCAAAACATGTTCAACCTGACACTAATAGTCACATATCTTCAGTGCTAGCTGGCCCGGTGGCGCTGAGGGTTGAGGTGCTGGACGCCACACCTCATGCTATGCTGATGACCCGGGTTCCGGAACAGACTCAGGTGCTGGTGGGTCAGCAGGGGCAGGTTGGGGAATGAGTGTCCTTGTGGTGCTCTCTTCCCCAGGTGAATGGGTTGGGTTGGCTCGGAGTGTCAACGACCCTCCAGTGGAGACCAGGGATCACTGCAGCAAGCTGGGCAGCATTACAGCAGCATGGCCGATGCAGGCAGGGTTGCCGTGTGCCAGAGCTTCGGAGCATGCCCATGCAGGAGGGGAGAGCAGAGAACAAGGAAAAAAAATGGCTTTGTGGGACAGGTGACGGCACCAGTCCCCCATGCCCTCCACCTGGCTCACCTTGACTGGCCTTCCAGTTTCTTCCTCTGGGGCCCACCTGCAGTCAGGGTCTGACTAGTAAGAGAGCCCAACAAGGTGAGGTCTACTCTCCCTGGGAGGGTGGAACTAGGGGTACTGACTGTGGGGGGGGGAGGAGGTGCAGTCTGAGGGATCCACAGATGGGCAGGGCAAGGATTGGATGCCTGAGAGAAGGTCCCACAAACTGTAACCGGAGCTAAATAGAATTATAAGAAAAAAAAGACATATCTTCAGTGCTGAACTCCCACAACAGCCTGGTTGCAGCTCTGTCTGCTGTTCCACTCGAACAAGCTATGGATTACCATAATGCAAGGCTGCTTGTCCTGGAGAGACCCCAAGCATCGAAGCAACATAAGCTTGATGAGTTTCCACAACCATTTCCTGCGCAGGCTTGACAAGTTTTCTTTGGAGCTTAATACCATCAGGGAAATGCTTCTTGAACTAGCAGGAGATTTTGAAACACTCAGACCTGCTTTGGAACCCCTTACCATCTGATCATGGATGAGGAAAGCAGGATCAGCTCTATAGAAGACAGGACCACCAAAACTGAGCCTGAGGTTGTGAGCCTCCATGGAAACATCAACAGTTGGAAGAGAGGCTTGAAGATCAGGAAGGTCGCAGCCAACACGATAATTAGGTGGCTGTCGGCCTTCTTGAAAAAGCAGAGGGACCTGATACCATCCTTTTTGTGCAAAAGCTGTGTGAAAAAATAGCAGTGCTGTCTCCTAGTAGCCCATACTGCATTGTGGAATGGGCCCACAGAGCGCTTTGTCTGATACCCAACCCTGGACAAAAGTCTCGTCCAATCATCTTTTTTAGATAAGGCTCGTGTCTTTGCCAATGTTAGAGCCTTAAAGGATCTCTCCTGAGAGGGACATAAACTGTGTATTTTCAGTGATTTGAATCCTCATGTTCAAGCAAAGCAGTCAGAATATAAGGACATTAAGAACAAACTCTACATGGCTGGAGTAAGTTTTGAGTTTTTTATCCGGCCCACCTATGAGCTGCTATGTCAGAAGATGAAAAACTTTTGTTAGCACCTGAGGCCAAACTCAATTTCCCAAAATACTTTCCTAACTTATTTCCTGCCCAGCATAGTTTGGCCTGCTGACTACCACAGTAGTCTGTCATATTTCTTCAGCACCAGATCTCCTGTGTTATGTCTAGACTGTTTCCCTAGTATTAACTTTGTTTTATTGCACCTGGTTTGTGTCCCTAGTACTCCCTTAGCCCACAGTCCTGCTAATTATGTGGCACCAGTGCTGATTCAAATCAAATCAAATCAAATCAAACTTTATTTTTATAATGCCTTTCAAAACCAAGGCGCTGTACATAAAACCAAATACAACAAATATAAATAAAGTTAAAACAGTAAAAGTAAAATTAATTATCCATAATTAGGGAAGGCTAAATTAAATAGATAAGTTTTTAGCTCAGTTTTAAACCTATCAACGGTCAGGCATTCTCTTAACCAATGAGGTGGAGAATTCCACAAGGTTGGGCCTGAAAAAGAAAAGGCACAGGAACCAGATGTCTTCAGTCACACCCAGGGAATCTCTAGCAATCCCTTGTCAGTGGATCAGAGAGGATGGAGGTCTGTGGTGTTGCCGAGCAGCCCTCTTCAAGTACCAGCTACTTTCATAGATTGTGTTTTCCAGCTCCCTGACTGCATCATTGTATGTTTACTGTACCAGACTGACAAGCATGATACAGTTTTATACAGTGCATTCTTATCCCAAGCAATTTGGACTGAAAACGAGGGTTGGAACCATGGAATGGACATGATGATATGGCCTCTGATATGAAGGCTACCTTGAACACAGAGACCTCAAGGGAACACAGAAATGGTCCATTAGATGGACGCTGGCAGAATCACTAATAATTATCCTCGTCATAGACTTTGTGTCCATATGCGGGACTCGTATCCTTTTTAACAGACTTAAATTTTCATCGGACTTACAGTTTTTGGTAGAGAATTTCTCCACTAGAAGAAAAACTGATCTTTAGCTGGTTTATGAAAGGACTGTTGAAGGGGGAGGGGGATTTAATCTAAGGTTCTTTTCTAATCTACACCTCCCTATTTGGGGGGGGGGGAACGAGGCAAGGACCCCTTAATAATGCTTGAAAATTACTTTCCTTTCAGGATTCCATTTTCTTGTATATACCCAATGTATAGTTTTAGGGAGTTCCCACTGTAATAAAGGTTGATTGCTTTTAAATGCCAATATTGCTCTGCAGTGCAATCTTCAAGATATAGCCACATTATTCAGTGACTAATTTCTGTTTTTATACTGCCTGCTATTGGCAGGTTTTGTCTAGAGGGGCTGCACACTTTAGAGCACAAGAGGAGGGAGGGAGGAATGGCACTCTCCCAGGTGAAAGTCATGGACCATTGTTCTGGCTTGTGGTTGTAAGGACTGGGGATCAGCAAGTCCACCTTCCTACTTGAGACTCCTCTTAGATAAAGTTTTATGTTTATTGTTCTCTGTTTGCTGTTAGTGTTTGTTGTTTTTTGTGTTTGGGGTGTACTGTGGAGGGAGAGGAGGGGGGATCTTTTCATTTGTGAGAGTACACAAATTTGTAACTGCATGGAGGAGGTAAGCCTCTTTGTTTGTATCAGATACAAGCTTGGCAGATTCTACAAATAGCAGTGGACAGTAATATCAGGCGTGTGTCTTGGAATATCAAAAGTACACAGGTAAACATTATCAAGTCCTAAAGCATGCTAAACACTTGACTACCAGTGTTTTACATTTGCAAGAAACCCATTTATTCACCACAGATATACAGTTATTCCATAGAGAGTGGGTTGTGCAAGTATACAGTGTGGGGGTCAACACTAAACAATGAGGAGTGTCCATCTCTATTGGCTGTAATGTGTGTTTTCAATTGGCTAATACCACTGAGGATCTAGAGGGCAGATACATTTTCTTACAGGGTAACTCTAATAATACTGATGTGTTACTGGGCTCAGTTTTAGGTTTGAATGCTCATTGTCCCTCTTTTACCTCCCTTGTTAATATTTTTTTTTTGCATTTCTTTTATCCCCTCCTTACTGCCCACTCAGTCTGCTCTTCGGACCGATCAATCCCCATAATCCCTCAAATGGCGTCTGCCCCTAGAGTGCCAGGGTTACTCTGTTGTCTCCCTACCTTGCTCCTCTTTCCTCCAGAGAGCATGCACAGTGAGGTCTGCCCATGGGTAGGTGAATGGGTCTGGGATCGGTCGGCATCCTGGCCCAAGTGGATGTTTTTCCGCTTTTCTTCCCTTGGTTCCTCCTCCCCTGATGGCGTCGGCACAGAGGGCTGGCATCCAGACAGACGGTGTGCTGATACACGCTGTTGTCAAATGCCCACAATGTCCTCCCCACCCTGATTCCGAAGAGCCGCCTGGTGCCCTGCTACCCGTGCTTCCACCGGGCGCTTACTATGCTCAAAGCACCCCAGGAACCCATCCCCAGGAGGAGGAGAGCATCCATTGGGAAACTCAATCCTCCTTCTCCCCTCCGACCCCCAACAACCCTGAGTCCGTTCCCAAACCCGGGTCACCGGCATAGCGCGAGATGTGGCATCCAGCACTTGAACCCTCAGCGCTACCGGGCCGCCAACTTGTTAATATTTTAACTCCGTATTTGCATACCCCCATGATCATCACAGACAACTGGAACCTGACTGTCGCTAATGATATAGACAAGTCTGGCAAAGCCACTAGAGGATTATCACTAGCTCAATGAGCCCTGAGAGATTTAATGGCCTCACTGGGTCTATGTGACCCTGGCGTGTCCTCCATCCTGCAGTCAGAAATTACACATTTTTCTCTGTACCACATAATTCGCTCTCTAGAATAGATTATTTTCTGATTAGTCACCCCTTGCTCCATGGATTACACTCCTGCCAAAATTTCTTCTAGGATTCTGTCTGACCATTCTCCAGTACTTCTTCAACATGCTTTCACGTAAAGTACAAACCATGACACTACATGGAAATTAAACAATCAACTCCTCAAAGATAAATTCATCATTGACCAAATTAGGGACTTAATAATGTCATTTGTAACCCATAATGCTGTGACCACAAACATAAAAGATATAGAATGGATGGCATGAAAAACAACTATTAGGGGCAAACTAATCAGACTAGCCTCGAAGTGTAAAGAGGATAGGGACACCAACGTTAAACAACTTATAGAGGATATTAGAAAGATAGAAACTAAACTTAGCCCCACCACCCCTGGATAATATTAAAAATAATTTATATTCCTTGTGAGACCAGTATGCTGAGCTCTTGAAAGAAAAGGCAGAGCATACCATTTTCAAAACGCACACCACATATATTGAGCATGGGTAGAAGGTGGGCAAACTTATGGCTTTCCACCTTAAAAAGCAAGAAGTGGCATATATTGCGTAAGCTATTCAGTTGGATTTGGATAGTAGTATTAAAACTACCCCCAGGAAGATAGCCAAAGAGTTCTATACCCATTATTGAGCATTATATGCAACTCTCCAACCCCCTTCCCCAGTGTGCCATAGATAGCTGTCTTGACATGATAAACCTTTTGCAACTGAGCCCAGTGCAACAAGAATTCTTGGCTAAACTGATTTTGCCAGGTGATGTTTTACAGGCTGTTAAATCACATCCACTTGATATAGCTCTTGGCCCTTATGGCTTTACAGCCAGTTTTTATAAAACATTTGCTACAGAACTTGTACTCCTTCTTACGCACACCTTCACTTACATGCATAAATATGGGATATCAGATACCACCTTGAAAGAGAATATGATTACATTAATTTCCAAGCAGGAAAGAGACTCACTGAAAGTAACAAATAATAGGCCTACATCATTAATTAATGAAGATACGAAAATCTTGATCAAAGTGCAAGCAAAACAGCTCGGTCACCTGTGGTGGATTTCTCATAGGAGAGGAGCAGGTGGGATTCATGTTGGGCAGACACTCATTGGATCATCCACCCACATCTTGGGAACCTGGGACAACTGCAGTTCTGGTGTCCCTAAACACAGAGAAGGCTTTTGATTGGGTATCTTGAGGATTCTTGTTTTCTACCCTGGATATATGTTGATCCAAGTACTTTACACCTCACCTAGTGCCAAAATATAATGCAATAGAGTACTTTCCAGTTCATTTCAACTATATAGTGGCACTAGACCGGGATATCCACTGTCCTCACTTTTATTTAACATTTGTTTAGAATCTCTTATTAAACTCAGAGCCAACCTTGATATTCTTGGGATCCCTACTGGGACCAAACAGTACAAGATATCAGTCTATGTGGACAACATCTCTCCATGTGGACCACCCCACTAAATCAATTCCAGCTGCCTTGCAAACTGTGTAAGAATTGGGCATCTTATCAGATTATAAACTTAAAATAAAACTCTAGTAATGCCACTGAACATATCAGTGCAAAAGACAGATGTTACCAACTTGAGTCTGGTATGGAGCCCCAAATAAGTCAGATAGCTAGGAGTAGAGCTTGCCAGAGATACCCACACCCTTAGAAAATATAATCATGACAAATAAATTTATCTTATTCAACAGGATTTAAACTGCTGGAACTCCTCCTCCCTCCCTCCCTCTTACACTTTGGGTAGAATCAATATTGTTAAAATGAATATCCTCCCATATCCTTAACCCCCTACATATGTTAAATGTCTTCCTCCACATGTCTTGGTTTATTATTCTACACTCAACTATTTCTAAATTAATCTAGGGGGTGCAAAACTGCCAGATGAGCCCTCCTTACACTAGTAGCCCCAAACCTGCTGGAGGACTCCACCTTTCCCACTTTGTGTTATATTATTTAGTGAGCCAAACAAGTAAATATATGCAATGGATCATGCTCTGACCCTCCTGAGGTAGATTCTATTTACACCCCTCAGTGGTCACAATTGAAAAAAGAGAAATGTTAGTTAGTGAGTGTGTCACCCATTCCTTTTATATAGCCCTGTAAGGCAACTGCCTTAAGGAGCTTATGGATCCCACTATTCTCACCTCCCTTAGAGTGCACATGCAAGTTGCTCAGAAGCTTTAGATCAACTTTTATAAAGACATCTCCCAACCAGTTGTTGCTAACCCCACCTTTAAAATAGCAGGTCAAATCATATTTACAAAATTTTGGCCTGTTATAGAAGAGCTTAGTTTTAAATTTACTATTGCATGGGTGCCTAATGCCATTCCAAGCCGTGCAGGCCATCTAGCAAATGGCCACCCAGCACAAGTTCAGATTTTTACAGATTACCCATGCCATTACTAAGCATATGGGCTCTACTCTATGGACACTAAATTGATGACCATTATTGGATGCCTTAGCATAGGGTGCACTGCAGAGTGCCATCTAACCCCATGCTGTTTCTTATCTTTATAGTACACTCTTTACTGAGACCTTCCTCAACTAAAAGGACACTGTTCTTACTGGGAAGCAAGGTTCTCTGATTGCCAGTTTAACTGGGAAAAGATCTGGAAGGATTTATACATATATCTCAAAAATGAAAAATTATGCTTGACACAGTATTTTATCTTAATCTCTATTCTACTTCTGTCAAGTTGGCCAGAATGGAGAGGATAGACCATGGTCTTTGTACTAGATGCTGGGTAGAACCTAATACCTTGTATCACATTTTTTGGGAGTGTCCTTACATGTGACAGTTGTGGACTACCATCAGAAATTGCTCCAATCCCTTTCTAGGACTAGATGATCTGTTCAATCCTCAGATTTGCCTCTTAGGCAATTATACTGGTATATCTGTCAGAGAAAGAAAACATCAGATAACTTTAATTTTGCTTACGCTAAAAACATTATCTTGTGACACTGGCTTGATCAAGAATTGATTAGATATAATGAGAGGTTATAAGATTTACTTTTTAATCTGAGGATTGAAAAGTCCATAGTGAGTGTTCGTAATAACCTGGAATCATATGATTCTTGCTGGGGTAAGCTGCATATTGTATATTCCCTGCCACACAACCAGCAAGAATCCGGAGCCCATACGCACCATGATGCATGATATCTATAGATGGCTTTTTGTTTCTTTTGATATATTTGCATCTGTATTCATATAGCATATACCGGTATATTGTCTGATCCTTTAATAATAACGTGTTATCTTACGCTCTCACTTCATTGTATATAGTTTGGGTCGTGTATTGTTCTTGTCTGTATGTTATGTTTTGCTGATATGCTAATTTAAACTAAATTTAGAAAAAAAGTGGAAAAAAAGATTAAGGCAAGAACTTTGTTTTCAGTTGGGTCCAGGGAAGCAGCATTGCCATTTAACATATAAAGATGGAGTACAGTATAGTATGGTATGGTAAATTGTTACTTTATTGTATATTTGCAGAAATCGTAATGTTGGACTGAAGTAGTGTACCTTGAAAGGGCAGCAACATTTAGAGTACCTACAGTACATTGTATTTTACTGAGAATCATCTGCTAGAGATACCTTGCGAAAATATGTTTAGCACGATCACATTGAACACTCTGCAAAATGAATTATATCTATGGATTTATTTCCTATTCTATAGTATCTTCATCTTCTAGTTTATTCCTTTTGTTTTCACAATGGCAAAAGTATCTCAAATCATATCAAAACCTGTTTATTGGCAGTTGTCCAGGAGAGATTGAGTTACATCCAAATGGTACAATTTTATTAGCCCCAAACAGTATTTAAGATCCAAAAACAAGTAAGCTATCACAGGTTTTAGTAAAGTTAGGCAAGAGGGGACATTATTTAGAAATCTGCTTCTTTCACAATACACTGTGATGAGATACATTTCACAAAGACATTGGTGAGCGCTTTTTGGGCCTGATTCTACAAGGGTGGCACAAGTTGCAGCCGAACGCAACTTGTGCCACCTGCAACTGCGACATTGACCCTGCACCCTATTCTAGAAGGGGAAGGGTCTCCACAGCAAAGTCCTGCGACTTGTGACATGCAGCAAGGTACGCCACACAGAGGGCGTACCTGGCCAGCATGTTGCAACCCACTGCTGCAGATCGCAAGTGCACCCCCCACCCATGCCCGACTCCCGGGTTGCCTGTTGCAAAAGTGGCACGTCACCTGCCCTGGTAGTCTAGTGCCCCCAACCGTAAAGTAATTAGATCCCCATTTCTGGTAGTCTAGTGTCTTCAACTGTACAGTAATAAATGAAAGATCCCCATTTTCTGGTAGTCTAGCGACCCTCACAGTTATGCCAGCTCATCTAGTATTTCCCACCCATCTCAGTCAGTGACTGGCACAGCCCACCATCATTTTTTTCATGGCTAGTTGTTGATCGAGTGCAGACAGGTTACTGCACAGACAAGCTTCAGAAATTAATTTCTGCATGTCTGTGCAGTAGCGAATACGCACTCAGTTTCGCAGCTGGTCAGGGAAATGAGAGGTGGATCAGCTAGCTGTCATTAGGGATGGTGGGGGGGTGATGGGTGGGTTGGCATGGTTTGTAAATAATTAGACTACCAGGGAATAGGGATCTTTCATTTTATTACTGTACAGTCTATAGGCACTAGACTGCCAGGCAAATGGGGATATTTTTTATTTTATTAATGTACAGTTTGGGGAGGCACTGGATTACCAGGGCTGGCTTATTGCTGCATATACTAACACACTATTTGCCAGCAGATTAGGCCTTACGGTCTATTGAGTCTGCTCGAACCTCAGATCCCTAGTTGGGTGCCGAGTCCTCCCTGTGTTCCAGAAACCCCTATCATCCATCCCCACCCCTGGGACAGGCCAGCATCTGATACATCCACTTTCTGTGTCTGTCCCACCCTCTCTTGAATCCCTCCACTGTGGATCTCTGAACCAGCTCGCCAGGCAGTGCATTCCATGGGTCCACCACCCTCTGAGTGAAAACTCCTCCCTTTTTCCCCTCACCCTTCCACCTTCCAACTTCAAACCATGCCCTCTGGTGATACCTCCCTGCTTTAGTCTAAAGATCCTCCATGTTTACCTCTATTTATTCCCTTTGAGGTCCTTGAAGACCCAATCATGTCCCCCATCTCTCCTCTCCTCCAGTGAAAACAGGCAGAGCTCCTCAAGTCTGTCCTCATATGTCAAACCCCTAGCCCTCAGATCATCTTAGTTGCCTCCTCTGTACCTCCTCCAGGAGCTGTATGTCCCTCTTCAAGTGTGGTCTCCAGTACTGCACACAGTATTCAAGGTGTGGTCTAACCAGTCCATTGTACAGCAGCAGAATCACTTCCTTGCTCCTAGAGGTGATCCCCTCACGTATGCATCCCAACATCCTGTTTGCCTTACTAGCTCCTCCTGCATTGTCAGAGTTATTCATACATGCATCCACCATGACCCCCAGGTCTTTTTCCCCTATTGAGGGCTCCAGTGCCCCCTCCCAGGGTGTACCTGTGTTTAGGATTTCCCACCCAAGATGTAACACCTTGCACTTGGTGATATTGAAATTTTTCCAAGTGTGAGCTCCAGCTTTCCAGAGTGTTCAGGTCTCTTGCAGGCCAACCTCCCTCTTCTCCCTCAACTACTGCTCCCATCTTGGAGTCATCAGCTAAGAGACTGCTTCACACCCTATTCTCCCTGATGTCCGACATGTATGCATTAAACAGGACCCGAGGCCCCTGCGTACCCCACTACCAACCTCTCTAGGGTTTGTGAGCCCCCACAGACCACTACTTTCTGGGTGCATCCAGCTAGCCAGTTTTCAATCCATCTGACCATCAAAGGGCCTACTCCCAACCCCTCAGTTTCTCCACCAAACCATTGTGGGGACAGAGTCAAACTCTTGCTGAAGTCCAAGAATAATACATCCACAGGCTTTCCCTGTCCAGTTCTGATGTTACTCATTCAGAACTCCACAAGATTGGTTTGACATGATCTACCTGGCACAAACCCATGTTGCTGACTATCCAGACCTCCCACCTCCAAGTACTCCTCAATCATTCCTTTAGTATACTCCATTAATTTTCCCACCACCGAGGTCAAATCTGATGGGTCTATAGTTACTTGGTACTTCCTCAACTCCCCTTTTATGGATTGGCACCACATGTGCTTCTTGCCAATCCCTAGGTACCCTCCTGTCTCAAGTGACCTGTTGAAGAGCTTCCACGAGTGCAGCCAGTATGTCCACCACTTCCCATAGTACTCTTGGATGAGTGCCATCTGGCCCAGGAGATTTGTCTTTAGGGCCTTGAGGGCTAACCACACTCTTTGAAGAGATAGCATAATCCGTCCCTCCACCTTACTGGCCTTTTATCCTTATCCTGATGTGACACCCTCGAGGTACCTCTCCTCCCTCCTTGCTCCATTTCTGTTGCTCCCTGATCCCACCACTGCCGCCGCTATTCCCATCGTGTCTTGCTTTGTAGATATCCCATCCCTCCCTAGTGAACACAGAGGAAGTACTGCTATAAATACCTCTGCCTGGTCCCTCGCCTCTTCCACGCACCTCCTTCTGATCTCAATCTGCTGAGATGTCCTTAGTTTTTCTCCACTCCCCAATATACGGAAGAACCCTTTTCCCTCCATGTATCCCCTGTGCCAGCTGCCTTACTGGACTTTGCCCTCACCATCCAGGTGACTTTTTCTAGATGCAAGATGGTCATTTCTTTCCCTATCCCTCTTGTTGTTTATATTTTTTGTAGGCCGCTTCTTTTCTCTGACCGCTACCTCAACCTCACTGGACCACCAGCATGGTTTATGTGACCTTGCTCCCTTACGTTTCACCTTAGCGCAGGTCCTGACTGCCTCATGAAGTCCCCATTTTATGACCTCCCATCTCCTTTCCACATTTGTCATTGATGTAATCCCCTTCAAGTGATCCTTGAGAATATTTTCCATGCCCACAAAGTTTGCCCCCCTGAAGTCTACTGCCAGTGTCCTAGATCTCCTCCCTCTCCCATGCTTATTTGAAACCAGACAGGTATTGTGGTCGCCCAGTCAGGGATCCTCTACAACCAGGTCCCTTACCAGATCACCATCTGCCAGAACCACGTCCAGGACATGCCCTCCCTTGTGGCTCCATCACATGCTGTGTTAAGAACACAACCTGGAAGCCATCCAGCAGCCTCTGCTCCTTGGTCACCTTAGAGGACATGGTCTCTAGTTTGTACCTGGCATATTAAGGTCCCCATCAACACCACTCCTTCCCCTTTTGGTCCACATTGGGCAATGATGTTGTCCAGCAAACCATCCTCCAGAACATCACCCATCCTGGGGTCTATATATTATACCCAGCTTGGCCTTATCTCCTGCTGGGGATCATGAGATGACCCATAAGGCCTCCACTTCCCTCTGCCTTCTTCACTCTAGCAATTTCTATGTCATCTCTAATGAACATAGCCACTCCACCCCCTCTGCCCTCCTTTCTATCCTTCCTAAGCATAGTGTACCCCCGCATGTTTAGGTCCCAGTGATAGTTTTTGTTGGCCCACATCTCCGTGACCGCCACCACATCCACCCCTCCCTCACAGCATGGCCTGGAACTCCGGCAACTTGTTTCTCAAGCTTCTGGCATTTACTAACACCAACTCCCACCCTTATCCCTGATCCCTTTGTCAAACCCCACCCAGGTTCCTTATACTTCCATCCTCCCTCTGCTCCTCCTGAAACCTCCACCCCAGTCTGTTTCCCCCCTCTTGGGTTTGAAGGCTACTCCCTCATCTGGAGGAGAGGGCTTTGGTCAGCCCTCCCTTATCCCTTCCCCCTTCAAGGTTTAAACCCACATTTCTTGAATGTAGTCAGCCATCCCTGTTTAAGGACTTTCTTCCCTAATGGGGCAAGGCAGAAGCCTGTCCTTGGCATACAGTCCCTTATCCTCCCAAACTCCTTTCCAGTTCCTTAACACCCCCAATCCACTCTCTTCACCCCACTTCCTGAGCCAGTCATTAACCTCTGTGATCTTCATTTTTTTCTCCACTGAGGCCTTTGGTACTGGCAATATCTCCAAAAAGGAAATGTTGCATCCATTATCCCGACAGACTCTGGCAAGTTCTTGGAACCTTGCTTGGATTTCCAAAATGCTATTTCCCTCTAGATCATTAGTTCCCAAATGCACCAGGAAACTGAGTTTCCCTCCACAATCCTAACCGAAGTTCATACACCATGAACTGTGCTCTGTCACTGTCAGCCCAAAGATACTCACTACCTTCACCTGGCTATGGCATCCACCCTGTGTCCTCCCACTGGATAGCCTTAATCATCAGTCTCCCAATAACAGAACCTTAACACTGCCATCATCCTTATGGTTACCTCCACTATGCTCTCAACCCCCATCTCCCCTATATTCATGATCTCAATTCCATGGGAGTCTTCCTGCCTTATTAGAGACCCCCTTGTCACCTCCCTTTTCTGCTTCCCTCGTTATTTTGCCACTTAACTCAGACCCCCTCTGAATAGGTGTCCCCTTCAACCTCTCTTATCTGAACCATTTATCCTGGCCCTGATGGTTTCCTTCCCCCACACCACCATCCTCCCCCTTGTAATAGTGCCCCTACCTTAGAGGCTCTCTGCTGGTCCCCTTTAGCTAGGGTCCCCATCCTTGGTACTAGCCCCCCACCTGCTGAAGGGGCTCCTCCCTCCCTCCTTGCCTCCCAGTTTCTCTCCAGTCATGCTCTCCTCCATCATGTCTACAATATGTTGCATCTCCCCATCTACTTAACATGTATGTTTTTCCTTCTCCCTCTGGGACTATTTCTATTCTTTCCATTGCGGTCTGTGATGCCCTATGGGTATCGACTCCCCGACCTCTGTATCAGTTTCCTCATTTCCACCAACCCTTTCCTCCCCTCTAGGTTGCTGTAGTAGCTCAAATTTATTGTGACACTCTATGTCAGCCTCCATCAAATAACCCGAGTTTCCTCTGACTGCACCTCTAAACTACCCCTCTTCCTCCCCTCTTGCTCAGTTCTCCTTTGGAGCTCCCTTCCCACAGTCTGCTGTTTTAGACTTCCCCACAACAGTCCCTCCCTTCTCAATGTCTGCTCTACTAGGCTTCCCCACAACAGCCCTCCTGACTCTTCCCTCCACTCTCTTTGTGATCGGAATGTTCACCCGTCGCTTTCCCTTAAGCCAACATCCCTATCTAAGGGTCCTGTTTCTAATATCCCTCCTGCTTGCTGTAACATAACATCCTGTAATTTCACAGCATTGCCCCAGCCTCCCCTCAGCCCCACCCTTCTGCTGCCCATATCCACACCCCTTATCCTTGGACACCCCCCCAACTCCCCCAGCTTACTCCTTAAGCAATATACTTCACTCCTGATACAAGATAGCTGTCTACAGAGTGGGCAGCCTCCCTCTCTCCAGGCCCAATTGAGAATTATTGCCATCCCACAGCCTGTGCAGCCTACAACCCTTCCGAAGATGCCTGCCATGGTGGAATATGGCTACCCTGTTTGTCCCCCTCTGTTTATAATGGCACACCCTTTTCTCAGTCCCTTCCCCATGGAATACAGTTACTCTCTATACTGACTGCAGTTATTTACAAACCCAATTTCAACCCCACCAATAAAGTTCCCACGTCTCACAAACACATACAGTCCAGTGTGTGTATGCAGACATCAGGTACTGTATGATGTCACAGACCCACCAGTTCCTGTTGCTTCAAATTTCAGTCCCAAACAGAAATACTCAGCCCTTCAATCCCAACCCCAGTGGCTTTTCAATATTTAAGAAACATCACATTTAAATTTCACTCTAATTATCACTGCCAAACAAGTGTTCCCAAGCCCCAAAAGTTATACTATCACAGCCCAAGTAACAGTTCTAACTCAAAGTAGTAATTTTTAACACACAGAACTAATTTCACATACAAAACTATTCAAATATTTTGGTTAAAATAGAATATAAATCCAGACCTCTGTCCTTACCAGCCTCCTGCTTATGTTCCCAAGTGAACAATGAAAGACAAGGTGATTCTTGTTAATTTCCCTTCCCTCTAACATCAGGCAAACATCACATTTAAATTTCTCTCTAATTATCACTGCCAAACAAGTGTTCTAAGCCCCAAATTAGGCAGATGACTCGCGGTTAAGGGCATGAGTGGGATGTGGCTGCCTGGAGCTTCTACCAACAGCTGTTTCGGGGCTGGGAGTATGAGTACCCTGTGGGGCCCTGGGAGTGTGCTGGCATGGTGGGAGGGAACCTTGCACTGTCCACTGGACAGCTGACAGGTCTACAGGACCCCCGGTATCACAAGTTATACCAGCTAAATGCTGCTATAATTTATGTTGCCAGATCTCCTCCTGAGGGTTCTTGTTGAATCCTCAATGGGCACTTTGTGGCTGCCCGTCTAGAATGGGACACAACTGCTGCATTAGCCCCTAGCGCCATGTTGCAGGGGTTTTATGCAGCATAACAACTATTACATGCAAGTAGCCTATACGATGTTGCAGGCCATTTTATAGATTTGTGCATGTCGCAGACTGCTGGCATAAGTTGCTACATGCACCATTCTGCTTGGTGCAACTGCTGTTACGCCAGGCGTAACCCTTCTAGAATCTGGCCCAGAGTTTGTAAGGGTCCATGAGGTTGAGGTATTTTGAGATGTGAGTGTATGAAGCACAATTAGTGGTTTAGGAGTTGGGAAGTGCAGTTAGGATGGGGGTGTTGCATTACCTGAAGGTTCTGATATTCTATGCGATAAAGCTTTTGTAAAACTTCTGTTTCTTCACACATTTTGTGTATATTGAGGATGGCTGTCAGGTGCTGTTTTGTGAGTTTCTTTGTTTATGATTAGACAGTGAAATTGATGGTTGGAAGGTTTTATTTGCTGAAAGAGTTTTCGGCACATGCTTATTCTTTGATTGTAAAGACACTCAATTGAGAATCATTTCAGGTTGGTGGAGTAGCTCTGGTCCTGCCAAATAACATCTACTGCAGTGCTGATCTCTGGACAATCTCCAGCATGTTTCTTTGTGATCGGCGTACTTTAGTGTTCAGATAAAAGTCTCCTGTAATGAAAGTTGACTTGAAATGTTTGTCCCACTTGAGGACGATTATGAGGTTGAAGAATTTTTGTTTCTTTAACCCTTCTGGTTATATGCTGCATTAAACAATGCTTTTAAAGTAGCATTTTTAATATGCAAAACTGGCTATAAAAAAAGAGATTGGTGGTTAATTTAAGAATTATATAAACCATGCTATTTAGGACTCAGATCAAATGCATGGCAAATTAAAGTGTATTAAAGGTAATTGAAAAGTGTGGGCATTGTCTAAAGGAAGTCACACATTTAAATATTTAGGGGCCTAGTTGGACCAGGGGTTAAACTTTAAAGAAAATCAATTGGAATTCACTAAGCAAATTCATATAAAATTGGGTAATCATTATAGGGTGATAAAGTGTGTAAACCAGGCTGCTAGGACAAACATTGTAGAGTTCACTATTGACAGTTCTGTACTGTGGAAATATAGTTACCAGCTCTGGCTCTAAACAAACTGTGATCTGGAAACAAAGACTGGGAAATAAAATCTGGAGGTTTATTTTGTTAGTATCCTCTAGGGCACAACTCTGTGCCCTCCTAAAAGAATTAGGTTGGTTGACTGCAGGCTCCAGATATGAAGTGGATGTTTGTATTTTAATTAATAAATTATTGTTAACTAGGCCCCCAACATCTCTGCTTGATCTAGCAGCTATTAAAAGGAATGTTAGTGTATTCAGGTCAAATGATAGAATCTTACTAAACGCACCCAAGAAGAGAGCAGAGATAGGACAGAAGGTGTTTTGTTTCACTAGTCCTATGTGTGTGTGTGTGTGAGAGGGAGACACACACGGGGGGGGGGTAGAGATGGACAGATATACATTTGCAAGGGGTGAACCTGTGCTGAACTGGAGGGACAGCCAATGATGAATTCTTTGGTTTTGTATATGTTTAAAAGCTTCTTGGAGAACTGTGTCATGCAGGTATTCTGAATCAGTTTGTAGCTTGTAGATTGCCAGTTCCTTAAAGGAAAACTGCACCCTCATATCTTCTACAAGTTATTTGTTTCATGTCAACAGACAACTCTTTTCATATAGCTGTTAAAGATGTATGCAACTGCTTCAGTCAGTTTTCACACTTCATATGCTTGTTTAGCGAAGTAGTACTGGTTGGAGCTGTGTGTTACAAAATCTTTTAAAGTGAAATAAATGCTGGTTTGAGAAGTGAATTGTCAGTTGGGATTTAAAATGAACAGAGTTTTCTTTCTTTTTTATGAGTATACTGAGTTGGAAAAAATGTTTGGATACAAATTTTGGTATTAACAATGTGTAGAAAGAATGAAAAAGTCTGAGGTTAGCTTTATGTTAACTATATAATGTAGCAGTACTGGCCAAAGATGTTTGTTTTGGAACATGCTAAAGCAAAATAACGCTGGTTAAAGCCATGTGCGTTGAACACCTTTGAGAGTACAATTGTAATAACTTATTTTCTAACTCTGACATTTCTCTGTTTTTTTTGCTCACAGTGCACCTATTTGAAACTTGTTTAATAAGAAGGTTTGTGTAGGTAGTTGGTTACATTGTAAGTCTAGTATATTTGAATGCATTTTCTGAAGTATGAATATCTGATTAACTGATTTATTTGAGCTAGTTTGTACTATTCCAGATGGGGATTGTGAATTATTTAGAGTGTACACATCATGTTGGAGATGGTCAAACATTTTAGGGTGAGCTCCTTGAGCTGTTGAATATTTATTTATGATCCAAGTAACTGAGGAATATTCTAATTATTTTTATTTTTACTTTTTTCTACTTTTGTAATAGGACAGTATTATACATTGATGAAGTAATGATTCTGAAACATTTGTGCTGTTGTTGTGCTTAGGGGCACACAAATTGATACTGTTCCTTGGTGGTGAAGTGAAAAAGAAAATAAGAACTAATAGCTACAATAAAATTAATATATTAAACTTGGTGAGTTGGCTCTTTCTACCAGGTTGTTTTTCAGTCGTATAACCATCCCAACATTCCCATGTTTCCTGTCCAAAGACTTCTCTCAGAATTATTAGGTTATCATATATGGAATGACCTGGAACTGAACAAGACTGGTATAGTGAGATGGCACATACAGCAGCTTGGGCTAGCAGTTTAGCTAGACTCTTGGACAAGATTTTAAAATCCACATTAAGTAAACTGATGGGTCTCCAGTTTTGCGACAGTAACCGGTCACCCTTTTTATGTAAGAAAATCAGCTGAGCTGATGCCATAGAAGCAGACATGGATGACTGAGCCAAAATGTCATTGTGTAGGTCAACCAGGGCTAGTTCCAGGTCTGCCAGGAATGATTTATAAGATTCCAATGGAAGACCATCCTCTCCCAGGGCAGTGTTCAAATTGAATGATTTAATCACCGGCTGCACTTCACACAGACTGATTGGGGCTACCAGAGAGTTCTGGACTAATTCAGATAGAGCTGGTATTTTAAGATCCCTAACAAAGGGCTTCAGAGACACCTGAGGGGGCCTACCAAATATTTCAGAAAGGTATCGATCAGCAGTGGCTGCCACATCCTTTTTTGGATGAACATGTTTTCCCATGTGTGTTTTGGAGCTCTGTGAAACATATATTACCAACCCTGTTTTGGCAAGATTTAAAAACATCAAAGGTTTATTTAATCCCTCATATTGAATGCCCTGTAATAGGGACTTAGCCCTCTTATCTTATCTTATCTTTCATACTGTTTTTTTGTGTTTTGTATTTGGTCTGAAAAATTACTTTGAAACTGCTGATTTATCTTTAAGCCTTAGTAAATGCATACGTAGCCTCAGATACGTCTTATAAGTATCATTGCTTTTAACACTAGCCATTTTCTAGAAAAAGTGCCTGAAATCCAATTTTGAATCTTCCCACCACTGGGCTCCACTGGGATATGGAGTCATAGGTACAGGTCACCGATAACCTGACTTTCCATAATTCCCCCATCTGTATTTAAGTCTCTCATCATTTAACATAGAGGCATTGAGTCTCCAGGGTCCTTCACCTCCAAAAGGGGAAGGGCTAGTAGAGTATTTACACATAAGTGCCTGATGATTTAAGCAATAAGGCATGACGAGGGGTTAGATTTACAGACTGTTAATCACCTCCTAGGGGTGTAATGTGGCATGAGGTGCAGCTGAGTGCCATATTGCCCCTAGGAGGTGATTAACTGACTGTTAATCTAACTCCTGGGAGTGCCTTATTGCTATTATAAAAAACTGTTCCAAAAGAAGAGGGTAAAATAATACTTTTTGAATGTTTTCCTCATTTACAGAGAGATTTTTAATAAAATAGTTCTTCCACCAACAGTTTAAGAATGCTGGTTCAAAATCAGAATGCATCATTCCAGTCATTCAGTAGTGCTAGAGGATGGAATGCTGACAGGAAGAATCCATGTGCCATTGTGATCAGGCTGTATATGACAGTATAACATGGATTACTGTAACACTGTTGGAATCCTAACAACCAATCAGATTGCAGCATTTGTGAGAACCTTTTTATAATTGAAGTTTCTATGGAATGAACCTGGGCTTGGGTGACTTGTATCATTCTGGATATGAAAATAAAATTAATATGGTAAGACATAGGTCCCCTGATGTATGCGCAACTCTCCTTATCATGTGGCTGTCGGTATGAGTCATTTAAGCCTGCAGTCTTGACCATATCAGGTAAGGAGGTCCCAGTACACCTTCCTTCCTTGAGCCAGTTGAGCCTGAGAGAGGGTGCAATTAAAATTTCCCCCAAGTACCACTGTTTTTGAAGTGAAGAGAAATGGTTGGAATTCTTTTAACAATTCAATGTGGGCAAATTTGGTTTGGGGAGTGTAAACACAAATGATTTGAAAGTACAAAGCCCCTCAGGAGACATCAGATACCAGAACTCTCCATGGGCGGACATTCACTAGTCTAGTCACCTGCCATTCATAGCTAGTGAAGAGGATGCCCGCCCCATCACATGTGTCATTCCATAGGTTGTAACAGACGGGATTAGGACAAAAAGAACCAGCATGGCCACATTCCAACAAAGCTCATATTTGTGTTGGTCACATGCACTACTGTAGTGGTTAAGGGATCAATACTTTTAATAAGACTGGGGCTATCCCTGATAAAAACATACACCCTGTCCTGCTCAAATAGAAACTGCTGGGCAGATGGACTAGCCTATTACTCACATATTTTAGTTACACATGGCATCTCCCCTGTCCATACTCTTTCAGTATCCAATATAGGTAGAGGTATGTCCAACATCACACATTTCTAGTGGAGCAAGAATGCAATATCAGTTACACTGATCCCCTTGTTTCTGAATAAAATATTCAATTTTCACAGTGGGCCTTGTCAGCAGGATAGCTGTAAAAGGTGGTCACAATGGAGTTTCCTTTAAAATGGAATACTTTGCCCAAAGGTGTCCAGAGAATTTAATTGTTTAAAACTGATGTTGTAGGTCTCTTCCTCCACCATATGAATTAGGGCATGAAGATCTGAGGTAGAAAAATGCACAGAGCCTTTTATTAAGGTGTAGATAATGTAGGTTCGATCTGGTGAGCTCTCATGGCCCCCAGTATAACATAGCCTAACAGCATTTTGCCGCTGTGCTGGTTCAGATTTGGCTATGAAAAATATATTATGCAATTAAAAACAAACTTTAAGAAAAACAAGGCACACATTTTAACAGTGTTCTGAGGTTCTTAGTGAAAGGTTTGATTAAGTGTCTCACATTTTGCCTATTTGTTCCACATTTTGAGAGGCAATGTTCCACATTTGGGGGATGACAGGTTGAGAGTTATGCTGCTATGCCATGCACATACCATTGTGGCTGTTTGACTTTCTCCACCCATGTGTGGCATGGTGTCCCATGTGTCTGCTGGTTGTTACTTCTGTTATGCACATTATGCCACATTGTGTCCCATGCTCTGTGTCCACAGGTGCCCAGAGAGATGCAGGCTCTCACAAGGGGCAGAGGGATGCTGCCCAAACAGAAGGATGGGATAGCCTCCTTTGATGGCAGGTCTAGCTGCTACGAATGGTAGTGCAGTGTCTAAGGGAGTGCACATGCGCAGTTCAGGAGTGTACCAGCTCTGTATCTGAAATGCGGCAGCAGCCACCATCATCATCACTACCATCACCACCACCTGCAGCCCCTTGGTGGGGCACTGGATATTGTCTTTGGTTTGTACTGGGTGGGTGCCCTTTATTTATTAATCAGTGATGCGGGGTGGTTGTCCATGAAGTTTTTTCCTGCCATTGCTGGTAGCCCTTTTTCTTTTGTTTTCCACCATCTCACCCCTTCTCGTGCAGTTGCCTTGTTCTTTTTTTCCTCAACCTCCCCTTTGTTGCTGTTGTTGTTGTAGTTATTATTGTTATTGTTGATGTATCTTTTTGTGCGGCTTGTTGCCATTTGTTTTAGTTCGAAATTGTAAAGCCCGCCTATATGTACTACGGGACTTAGGACTTCAAGAAAAAAATCAATCTTGATCAGGTTAATATTTCTAAGCAGTTTATTCACATTACTGTGCCAACACCAAACACTGCCCTGGCCACCAACATTTTGCATATGTGCACTTGAATGCCATAATGTTAAGGTAACTGCTGTGAGTCGCATAAAATTTATGAAAGGGAGACAACAAGCTGGGGAGACATAAAAGTATCTCACTAAGGGGAAAAAAGTCATTTAAAGTGAATTCAATACTCTTCCAGTTGGAAGTATATGTGTTCGCACTCCACAGAAAGATTGTGTGAAAATGGTCTGGCAGGCCATAGGAGTATAAATCTGGGTTTTACATCCCTGTGAGGCATGGGATAAAAGAGAACACTTGCTCGAGTTGTAGGTGCACCAAAGGAAATGTATTTTACCAAACAAAATTAAGACCAGCTGGACTTTAGGACGAATAAAAAAAAAAACATAAAATCAGAAAACATAACAACAGTCTCTTGAAACACTAGAATGGGCTAGTGTAATACACTTCAAGGTCAGACTAGGTCTGTACCCCCAGGCTATCTAACTAACTGATTCAGGTACCTGGATTATATACCAAAATGGTCAGGTGACTACCTAACTCCATCCCTGTACTTTATGTTTAACTTTATATTTTTATTTCCAAAGATTTAATTTATTCACAAACAGCATATCCCTTTAAATCAGTGAGATAACACATACACAATCTTAACAATGAATTTTTACACCCTTTTTAGGTTTTATATCGAAGTTCTGCATCTGAAGGCACCACCTCCTTTTATTGCATAAAATGTCCACATTGAGGCTGGTCAGCTCCTAAGGAAAGGCTGCAGCAGAAAGAACTTGTTTTGTTACAGTTTGAGCTGAAAAACGCTCGTTTTACCAAGTGCCTCAAATCAACATAAAAATGCCCCAATACAGATTCGGGAGGTATGTGCTTAATAATATTGTTGTTTTTGGGCAGAGAGAAGCACTCTGAGCCGCAATATACGGTTAAATGCCTTTGCGAAAGTTCGCACATTCGAGACGGCAAAATACCGC
The DNA here is from genome assembly GCA_016271365.2 of Neoceratodus forsteri. Classification (NCBI taxonomy): domain Eukaryota; kingdom Metazoa; phylum Chordata; order Ceratodontiformes; family Ceratodontidae; genus Neoceratodus; species Neoceratodus forsteri. The sequence continues at coordinate 459,874,600 of CM028135.1, read as the reverse complement.
AAAGCTAGAGATTTTGTTTGTTCGCAAAGGCGCTTAGCAGCGCTCTTCTTTACGGGAGATGATTTAATTTTAGAGAGTTTTCTCTGGCCACAGATACAGCACATCTTAAGGAGGAAACTTAAAGGTTTAAAACAAAATTTTGATTCCTAAATTATGTAAATGAAACTCCTGAGGCACAACAACGGGGGCCTATAATGAGTATAACAGTGTTTACATTCTGACAGCATCTTTACAGATTTCAATTGTGTAATTCTTGACACCCAATTGCATCACTTGGGGGGTCCTATTATAACGAGGACTACAAGATTATTTGTATATGTATCAGAACCATGAACTAACTAAAAATAAAAGGTTAGGAAGAAAGAGAATATAGGTGACCAGCCTATATTAGAAAAAGGGGGGTTACAGAAGGAAAAGAAGGAAGGGGTTCTTATTATACAAAATGAGCTGTTGCAACAGACTAAAATAAAAAAAAAATATGGTCTGATACACATGATGTTTCCTTTATCCTTTACACTCCTTCCACCTCAAGAGGGAACCAATAGGAATTAGTTACCATTGGTTTCCTACTACTCTGATGTTGAATACATATCAGATCTCCTTAGAATAAAAAGGAGATGGAGTTTAGCCTCCCACTCCTAAAACTCCACGCCAGGGTCCCTTTAAGTATATAATTCCATAAGTGGTTTATACATACTTTATGTATGTAGAAATGAAGGAAACAAGAAACACAAAATAAAATAAACAGTTATTTGATCATTACTTCACTTTCACCCTGGAGTCTGATGTCAATTTATAACTGTCATCCGACTATAACGCGATAAGTAATCAGCGTTAGAGTGTTTTTGCCTGATTTGTGTTGTACTGTAAATTTGTAGGGTTGAAGGGTTAAATACCATCGCAAAATTCGAGGGTTTTTGTCCTTCATAATATGAAGCCAACACAGGGGGTTATGATCTGCAATTACTACAAATTCTCTACCCCACAAATAAAACTTTAGGGCATTGATGGCCCACCGGATGGCTAAACACTCCTTCTCTATTGTAGAATATTTAACTTCTCTTTCATGCAGTTTCCGACTAATGTATATGATAGGGTGTTCCTCCTCTCCATCCATTTGGGACAAAACAGCCCCAATACCTTGATTTGAGGCATCTGTTTGTACCAAAAAAGGTTTTTAAAAGTCTGGACTACGTAAAATTGGGTGAGAACATAATTTAGCTTTCAATAATGTGAAGGCCTCTTCACACTGTTTGGTCCAGCAGACCTTGTCTGGTTTAATTTTTTTTGTAAGTTCAGTCAATGGACTAGCAATGTCTGCAAAATTGGACACGAAACACCGATAATAGCCAGCCATCCCTAAAAAGGCTCATACCTGTTTTTTGTTTGTGGCTGGGTGCTATTTGCTATCGCATCAACCTTATCAATTGCAGGTTTTATTTTGCCCTGTCCAATTATAAACCCCAGGTACTTAGTTTCTGATACCCAGTGAGCATTTGATAGGATTTATGGTTAAGCCTGCCTTCTGTATAGTAGTTAACACAGTTTTAGGTGCACCATATGTTCCTCCCAGGATGGACTAAAATGATGACATCATCCAGGTATGCAGCACTGTACCTATATAAGGATGTAATAGGTGGTCCATACATCTTTAAAAAGTTGCCGGGCACCATGCAGACCAAAAGGCATTTTAATGAATTGAAACAATCCTAAAGGGGTACTAAAGGCAGTTTTACTTTGTGACTCCGGATCTAGGGGGATCTGCCAATACCCTTTTGATAAATCCAGCGTACTTATATACTGTGCGTTACCGAGACGATCTATAATATCATCAATACGGGGCATCGGGTACCCATCAAATTGGGAGATTGAGTTAAGTTTATGGAAGTCTATACAGACTCTTATTCCACCTTCTTTTTTATTAACTACGACCATTGGAAAACACCATGGACTTTTGGAAGGTTCAATAACCCCTAATTGTTGCATCTTTTTTATTTCTTCAATCACCTCTTCTCTTAACTGTTCTGGCAGCTGGTAGGGCTTTTGTCTAATGGGCACCGTAGAATTTAGTTCTATATGGTGAACAATTCCCTCCACCTTCCCAGGTATCGTTATGAAACTATTTTTGAAAGTACTTAAAACATCTTTTAATTCTCTCAATTGTTCCAAACTCAGGTTGTCATTGATTTGTATGTCCTCTATTTCACCTTTTGTATTCAGACGTTCATATGCTTCATCTAGTTCACTTGTAACTGGTTCAGGGTGAACAAAACATACTGACTTATGTCTATCATGCCATGCCTTTAACAAATTGGCGTGGTAGATTTTATATTTTTGTCTTTTCTCTGGACATATGATCTCATAGTTAACAGCGCCAACTCGTTTGTGTATGGTGTACGATCCCTGCCATTTCATTAATAGCTTATTTTCCGTACAGGGTAACAAAAGAAGAACTTTATCCCCCGGTTGAAAGGATTTAGTGCCCACCCCTTTGTCATAATATTTTTTTTGGACGTTCTGATGTTCTATATTACTAAGTTGAGCTTTCTTAGAATATTTTGCTAATTTCTGTCTCAGTGTGGTAACATTTTCTATCAAAGGATAGGTACAGTGATTTGTTTTGTACCCTCCCAATTCTCCTTACCACATCTAATATTCCTCTGGTTTTTCCCAAACAATAATTCAAATGGGGAATATCCTGTAGATGATTGTGGAACTCACGATAGGCAAACATAAGATAGGGTAAATATCTATCCCATTGCTTGCCTTCGTCCCTGTGTAAATTTTTTTTAACATCTGTTTTAATGTTTTATTAAATCGCTCCACCAATCCGTCAGTTTGAGGATGGTATGGGGACGTATGTATGGAATGTATGCCTAAAGTATGATAGAGACACTGTAAAATCTGTGAACAAAAATTACTGCCTCTATCGGTCAGGATTTCTTTGGGGATACCCATCCTAGAGAAGACCTTTACTAGCTCTTCGGCTACTTTTTCAGCAGTAACTGTACACATGGGTATAGCTTCAGGGTATTTGGTAAAGTAGTCACATAGAACCAGAATAAAACAATTTCCCTTTGCACTTTTGGGTAGGGGTCCTACTATATCCACGGCAACACGTTCGAAAGGGGTGTTTACTACAGGTAAAGGCTGTAGGGGTACCTTATCCTTTCTTACCATTGGGGCCACTTTCTGGCATTGTACACAGGACTTACAATGTTCCATTACTTGGTCCTGTATACCAGGCCAATAAAACCTATACAACAATCTCTGCAGTGTGCGTTCCCTTCCTTGATGACCAGCAAATGGTATATTGTGGGCAAGAGATAACAATCGCTCCTGTAAACAATGGGTACCATCAACTGTAGCATACATTCCCAGTTTTGGATTATCACATTGCCTATATAACAGCCCCTTATGTAATATCAATTTATGTCCTTTATCATTTTGTTGCCCTCCTGTAAAAAAGGTTTAAAGATTCATCATTTACTTGTGCTAACCTAAAATCTGATTGTACTTTAAAGTTTTCTAACTGACAGTGTCTTTAGAGTTCGTTGTATTGTTGCTGCATGTTTGTTTATCTTGACGTTTTATTCTTAGTCTTCCTTGTTTTACCAGGTGGCTCAAACAAATCATCGTGAATGAAAATACATGTTGCAATTAACATTTTTTTTCTTGGGCTCTAGTAGTGATGGCACCTAGGTTGGTAGCAGCTGCTAATAGATGGGTAAAGTCTGGATGGTCATGTCCTATTATAACAGGCACTGGTAGCTGTGATACCACACCAACTTTCATACTTCTGGTATTGGACTGTACTTGAACCTCGACTTATTGCATCGGATATGTATGGGTATCACCATGGATACAAGTCACATGTGTCTCATCTGGGGATTCACAGGTATTGGGTAACTATAGGCTTTTGACTTAAGGTTTGCCGACTACCAGAATCTAATAGTCCAATCACGCTTTCCCATTGATTTTAACTGGCATAATATACTGACCCCAGTTAGCCAGGACCAAGTGGTAGGGGTAGTTTTCTTCTTTGGGCAAAACCTAGCAATATGTCCTTTTCCTTGACAAAAGTGGCACACAATCTCTGAACTATGAGGTCTAGGAATGTTGGTGTTTTTAGCAGTTCCACTAGATACAGTTATTGTAGAAGGTGAAGATCTTACCGTAGGGAAAGTTGTGCCAATTCCGGGGTGTCCTTTATGCCTATTCGGCCTTGCAGCTAGGTAATCTTCTACTGATTGCACTGCTTTCTCAGTTGTCTCCGGCCGATGTTCCCGAACCCACATTTGAGCGTCCTGTGGTAATATACATATAAACTGTTCAAGAACAACAGCCTCCAGCATCTGTTCTTTGGTGTTTTTGGTGGTTGCAACCATTTTGTATTAGGTCCTTAACCTTGTATAAGCATCCTGTGGGTATCTGAGGACTGGAACCTAAGGCCGGAACCTCTGTCTATATATTTCTAAGCATATGTCATATCGTTTGAAAATACCTCTTTACTGTATTATAATCTTCACTCATGCAGCTGTCCATGACCATAGGCCAGCTGGGCCTTTCCCTGTTAAATAGGGGGCAAGGCATTATCACCCATGTCCTCTGGGCCACTGACAAGTTCAGGCAATCCGTTCAATGTAGTCAAGTAAGTTTCTTATCATCCGCTTCCACTTAGTTTTTTCAGCTTGATATCCTTGGGGTTATCACTGGATGGAGTGGCCTGCTAGCACCCAGGTCCCGGATAGCTCTCAGGGTGTCTGCCCATCTGGCCTCATTTCATTGCATCTCTCTCACTCTTTGCTTCTCCCAGGCTACTTGTTGTAAGCACAACCATTGTAGCAAATCCTGGGCATCTCCACTAGGGGAACTTCTGCCACCTCCCTCTTCTTCACCAGCCTCTAAGGTCCCACCAATCGCACCGTCTTCCTCCAACTTAGTGGTTTTGCATCGAACATCTGGTAAACCAGACATTAAAGGTTGTCCCAATTTGTCTGCCATCGATCGGGTCAACACTCCAGCGGGTCTCTCCTCTTGGAACATGCGGGCTCTCTTCCAATACTTGGAGCAGTATTGTTCAAATCCCACCACTGCCACCATGTGTGAGGCGTGGGATAAAAGCGAACACTTGCTCGAGTTGTAGATGCACCAAAGGAAATTTATTTTACCAAACAAAATTAAGACCAGCTTTTGACTTTAGGATGCAATACCAAAAAAAAACCATAAAATCAGAAAACATAACAGTCTCTTGAACACTAGAATGGGCTAGTGTAACACTTCAAGTCAGACTAGGTCTGTACCTCCCAAGCTATCTAACTAACTGATTCAGGTACCTGGATTATATGCTAAAATGGTCAGGTGACTACCTAACTCCACCTCTGTACTTTATGTTTAACTTTATATTTTTATTTCCCAAAGATTTAATTTATTCACAAACAGTATATCCTTTAAATCAGTGAGATAACACATACACAATCTAACAATGAATTTTACACCTTTTTTGGTTTTATATCGAGTTCTGGCATCTGAAGGCACCACCTCCCTTTTATTGTATAAAAATGTCCACATTGAGGCCGGTCAGCCTAGGAAAGGCTGCAGAAAGAACTTGTTTTGTTACAGTTTGAGCTGAAAAAAATGCCTGCTTTATCAAGTGCCCCTAAATCAACATAAAAATGCCCTCAATACGGATTCGAGGTATGTGCTTAATAATATTGTTGTTTTGGGCAGAGAGAAGCACCTGATTTAATATATGGCTAAATGCCTTGCGAACGCTCGTACATTCGAGATGGCAAAATACCGCAAAGCTAGAGATTTTGTTTGTTCGCAAAGGTGCTTAGCAGCGCTCTTCTTTACGGGAGATGATTTAATTTTAGAGAGTTTTCTCTGGCCACAAATACAGCACATCTTAAGGAGGAAACTTAAAGGTTTAAAATGAAATTTTGGATTCCTAAATTACGCAAAAATGAAACCCGCGGAGGCACAACAATGGGGGGGAGGGGGGCTATAACGCAGTATAACAGAGTTTACATTCTGATAGCATCTTTACAGATTTCAACTTGTGCAATTCTTGACACTCAATTGCATCACTTGGGGGGGGATCCTATTATAACAGGACTACAAGATTATTTGCATATGTATCAGAACCATGAACTAACTAAAAAATAAAAAGGTTAGGAAGAAAGAGAATATAGGTGGCCAACCTATATTAGAAAAAGGGGGGTTACAGAAGGAAAAGAAGGGAGGGGTTCTTATTATACAAAATGAGCTGTTGCAACAGACTCAAATAAAAAAAAATATGGTCTGACACATGATGTTTCCTTTATCCTTACAATCTCCCTTTCTCCTTAGGGAACTGAAGAACTGAGTACCTGACTCTGGCGATCAATGTCCCCCCTCCAAAATGAAATGGGAAAGTACTTACCCAGTAAGTAAGTTTTATCAGGCATGAGAAGGAGGGTTTGCAGGAAATGAAGTCTGGAGAGAATATTTTTACGAACCACTCAATGCAATGCAGAAACCCAAAAGATATTTGAGGCCATCAATTTAAATCCTGCTGAAGAGTATTTGTAAGGGGTTCATAACTGAGAATTCAGGATGGTCCAGGTTTTGAATTAAGGAACCCCCCCAGATACTTTATAACATTATGGATCCATCTGAAAGAACATTTAATTTTTAATGTCCTGGATGGAGAGAAATTATATGTCAGGACTTTGGTTTTGGCTGCATTCATATGAAAGCCAACCAAGGATTCATACAGTTCCAATAATTCTCATACTTTTGGCAGAGAGGTGTTTGGGGTTAAAAGCATCAAAAAATGCTATCAGTGAATAGCCATAATTTGTATTCTTTCCTACCTATTGGAAACCACTCCACTGCTCCCACCTGATAGATTAAAACTGCTAAAGGCTCTATATAAAGATCAAATATTGGGGGAGGGCACACCTGGGTGCCCTGGGATGGTGTGTAAGTTCTAACAGGGAACCATTACATCTGATGCAGGCCTGGGGGCTGGTGTATAACCACTGAACTACAGCTATTCATTCTTCAGGAAAGCCAAAACACTGCAAGACAGTCCACAGACAGGGACATGATACCCTGTCAGATGCCTTCTCTATGTCAAGACTGGGGAGAACTAGGGGGATGGAGCAGGAACTGACATAATCTAAGAGAAACAGAATGCATCACACATTGTCATGCACCTGCCTCTGCCAGATGAAACCTGCTTGGTCCCCATCCAGCAATGATGGGAGAAGGACGTCTAGGCTGGCTGCACAGATGGCTGAAGAAATTTTGTAATCACAGTTTAGGATGGATATAGGTCTGTATGAAGAAGGCACCATGGGATCTTTTCCAGGTTTAGGCAGGAAGAAATTACCGTATACCACCAAGATGGGGAGGGGTGCCTCCCTGCTACACCACAAGGTAGGCACACTGTAAAAGAGAGAGAAGGAGGTGCTGGAACTTCTTAAAAAAGTCAGAGGGATACCCATCTGGAGCGTGAATTTTCCTGTCTTAGATATCTGAAGAACAGCCTCAATCTCATGTGATGTAATAGGGTGGAGTAGGGAAGTTATCTGTTCCTGGGACAGGGTGGGAAGAGTGAGAGAGGACAAGCAGGCTGAAATCCTCTTGGCTGGGGGAAGGTCCCGCAGTGTATAACTGCTGATAGAAACCCTGCAAAATGCCCAGCATTTCCAGTTGCTGATGTAGAAATGTAGAGGATAGTGGGTCCATCAGGCATGTTATGCAGGTTTGAGCCCTTTGGGCTTGGAGATGTCTAGCCAGAGTGAAGGCCCTCACTCCGACCCTTTTAAAATTTATGTCATAAATAAAACAAAGCCTGTTCTACCTTTAGGTCTAATGTTTCTTGTAGCTCTTTCTCAATCTCCTGATTTTTAGACAAGACAGAGGAGTCACCTTACATATAAAAACTCTGAACGGTATGGGTGCATATGCACAAATGCGGACCAGTTACACATGTCAGGCATGTACCTGGCCTGCGCACATCCACACCCACGGACAGGAACACAGGACATGTTATTCACTAAAGCTGGCTGCTTGTCCATATCTCTGCCCCTTCCCTGAATTGGTGCATGGGAGCAGACCGGCGGCCACAGATGGGTATCGAGTCAGATGCCTGACCTGGCAATAAAGTGGATCCTCTGCTCTGCATGGATCAGGGGATTGTGGGACACCACATGTCCTGGAATATCCATCAAACTGGGTGAGTGCACCAATGGCTGCCTCTAGCCCTCTCTGCGTGACTGATAGGCTGAGGCAGCATGGCGGGGGGGCAACTATCCCACCGTGGCCGGCGGGTGTGGCTCATGGAGGTACCTGCCTGTCTAGCCTGCACCCCCTCCCCCCATTCCAGCACTCCACAATGATGTTAATGATGTGGAGTGTGGCAACACCCCCTGGTAACTTCCCCCATTCCATCTGTACAAGTAGCAGCATGGAGGGAAAGAAAATACAGAGCGCAAGGGGAAGGGCTCCTTTCTAAGTGCTGAAGGAGTCTGTGGGACTCCTAGTGTGTAACTGAGAGGCTTAGGGTAGCCTACACACCACTGATGCACAGCACGTAGGCTTTGCTCTTATTCATGCATAGGGCCCAATAAGTGTGTCTTGCAAAAGCTTCAGTTTAGCTTCCCGTGACTTTTACACTGTTAAGAAACATATTTAATCAAATGCCTCTTCAGAACCGGCCGCCAGAGTATCCACAAAATGGAGTGATCAACAGACTGGATTCTATTATCTTGCAGAATCTGGGAATCAAGAAGCTATCTATTGGGTGAGATTCTCAACATGGAGAGATGCAAGACTGAATTCCAACAAGACTTTTTCCTAGGCTTTCCAAGATGCAGGTCCACTAATAACGTGAGCATGGTCTGATAACTGAATGGACCCATGTTGCATCAAGTGTACTATATTCACATTCTCAGTAAGAACAAAAAGATAGTCCGGTGTGGCAGACATGTGAAAACGTGCTGAATAGCATGTATATTCCACCTGCCTAGGATGTTGGTGGCTCCAGGCATCCAGCAAAGCCACATGGTTCAGTGTGGAGCAGAGATATTTCTGGAGGTGGGAATTATGGCATGGGTGGGGACTCGAGGCACCCATTAGAGTACCCATCAAAATTACGTAATGACCTTCTTTGTCCAGCACACTATGGTCCCGCTGAAAAGAGAGGCCCTTGCGAGCCAGAATTAGGGCCCCTCTATGTCTGCCAAAGGTATGAGAAGAGGAGCCCAGCACTAAGAAAATACTTTTCAAATTTCAAATGTTCAGAGTGGGGAAGGTGTGTCTCCTGAAGATAAATGAGGTCTTGCCTGTTCATGGCATAACATTTGAGTGATTCTAAATCTCTTAATGGAGTTGTGTACCCCATTTACAGTGCAGTAAAGGAAATAAAGTTGTTAGTAGTAGCCACTGTAGCTTAAGGAAATATGACTTTGCAAAAGGTTTTTGTTCAATTGGCAACCACCATGGCAGTGCAATATGCAGGCTCTACCCATTATCCTCCAAAACTCAAACATCCTGAATACATTATCGTTAATAAAAAAATGAACAAAACAAAACAAAAAAACAAACAAAAAAAAGATGGAGTAAATATGAAACACATGGTCTGAGGTACCAACAGTGCCCGTCAGTAAGAACACTGTAAGAGAACTAAGCCAACTGGGCTATGATAAAAAGGTGCAGAAAGTGTCCTTCCTGGGTAGGGGGGCTCTATCTACAAGTATCCCTGGGTAGAGCCAGATGGTAGGCCCTACAAGGGAGAAATGTGAATGCATAGATCTGGGTTCCCTGTATGATCAAGTTTGCAGAGTGAGTACATCCATCTCCAGTACAGGGAAATATTATGAGAAAGTTGTAGGATGTTCACCGTCTAGCAAACATGTGCTGTTAGTAGTAATAAGTTGCCTCACAAACAAGGGAGGTCAGGAGACAGAGGCCACTGAGCTGCAGGAGTCATACTGCTGAAATGTCACATAAAGTTCCATAATGTCCCAGTATCTTATGTAGGTGGTCAGAGCAGGCAGAGTTAGGGTCCGCACTGTGGGTCAGAGTATGGCATGGGTGAGGCTAGGGTACTCCGCACCCTGGGATTCAATGAATGGTTGAAAAACTAGTGCGGAACACAGAGTTTTGGCTTCACTGGGGACTGGGGGTCCACCTGGAGAGATACAGGCCTATACTGGCACGATATTCTGCATCTGTCCAGGAGGGGAACCAGAATCCTAGGTGATAGGTTTAAATGCTTCATTGGCAAGCTTTTAAACTGGCCAAAGGGGGAGGCTCCGAAAAGGAGCAAGGACTTCCCAACTTCCCTCCACAAAACATGGCAGTAAGTGAGGTTAACACCAAGGTAGAGAGGTCAATAGGGGGCAGAGCAGGGGTAAATGGAGAAAAAGGCAAAGACAGTAAGTACAGGGATGGGCCTAAAAGTGGTAAGGCCATCAAAAAATGGAGGGCAATGAGTACCAATGCCCATAGTCTGGGTAACAAGCTTCCTGAACTAGTGGCCTTGATGGAAGAGGGATGCCTGGATATCGTGGCAGTCACAGAAACCTGGTACACAGAGAACCATGACTGGGATTCACCATACCAGGGTACACATTCTACAGGAGGGACAGGGAGGGTAAAAGAGGAGGAGGAGGAGGAGTAGCTCTCTACATAAGGGAAGGGATCAATGTAATGGAACTAAAGGGTAAACAGGGAGGAGAAGAGGCACTGTGGGTCACCTTGGAGACAGAAAATGGCACCACAATCTGCACAGGGGTTATATACAGACCCCCGTCTCAGGGGGAGGACATGGACAAGGAAATGATAGGAGGCATCTTTAGAATGACAGATAAAGGAGGATATTGTTGATGGGGTCCTGAATATGCCAGATGTTAACGGGAGCACATTTACTACAGGCCACATCCAAGAGCAGAGTCATTCTTGATGCCCTATAGGGGGCATGCCTCAGGCAGCTAGTGTTGGAACCCACTTGGAAGGAGCAATGTAGACCTGGTACTCTCAAATGGGGACAGTGAGGATCTTGGATTTAGTGCGGGTAGCCATCTGGGAACAAGCGACCATCAGACAGTGTGGTTCACAATAAACACAGTCATAAAGTCAAGCCATACAAAAACAAGGGTACTGGACTTTCGGAGGGTTGACTTTGGCAGAATGAGAGAGTGCCTAAGGAATGCACCAGCAAAAGGAAGGAGGGGTGGAGGAACAATGGGACAAAATCAAAACTGCCATCACAGAGGCAACAAGCATTTGTGTGAAGCAAATAAACAAAACAAAATGATGGAAAAAACCTCTATGGTTCTCAAAAGAGGTGGCGGGGAAGGTTAGGGAGAAAAAGATAACATTCAGAAAGTATAAGGAATCACAGAAGGAGCAGGAAAGAGAACTCTTGTCAGTTAAAGTAGAAGGAAGCGGGGAAGACAGTTAGAGTAGCAAGGGCCCAAACCAAGGAAAAGATAGCCAACTCAGAAAAGAAGGGGGATAAAACCTTTTATAGGTACATTAGTGAGTGAAGAAAGACCAAGGGAGGGATAGTGAATCTTAATAAAGGGAGGTGGGGTGGGCAGAGGGTGACAGTGAAAAGGCAGAGATACTGAACTAATACTTTTATTCAGTATTCTCAAAAGAAGAGGAGGAGGATGTACCTAAATAAACCAAACAATAGAAGCACTCTGGATAGGGGGGTCGATACCAGTCCATTCACAGAAGAAAGAGTCCTGAAAGAACTCTTAAAACTCAATGTGGACACGGCAATGGGGCCTGATGGGATTCACCCAAGAATTCTGAAAGAACTAAGGAGAGAACTAGTGACACCACTGACTACACTTTTTAACAAATCATGGGAGGATGGTGTGGTACCTGAGGACTGGAGGAAGGCAGATGTGATTCCCCTTCACAAAAGTGGGAGCAAGACAGAGGCAGGAAACTACAGACCTGTTAGTTTGACCTTAGTGGTAGGGAAAATGATGGAATCACTTCTGAAGGAAAGAATTGTTGAGTACCTAGAGGCCAGTGGTCACAGAAACCCAGGGCAGCATGCATTCACAGTGGGAAGGTCATGTTGAGACGAATTAAATAGATTCTTTTGACTGGGTGACGAAGTAGTAGATCAGGGAGGGGCTGTGGATATGGCCTTTAGCAAGGCATTTGACACAGTCCTGCACAAAGATTAATAAACAAGTTAGCCAGCCTGGGAGTGGGTCCAGGGTGGTAGCCTAGGTAAAAAATTGGCTGGACAACAGGATGCAGAGGATAATAGTATACAGAGTCTACTCTAAAGAAAGGGGGGTTACTAGTGGGATACTATAGGGTTCAATATTGGGGCCAGTCCTCTTTAATATCTTTATAAGTGACATTGCAGAGGGACTGGAAGGAAAACTATGCCTCTTTGCAGATGACACAAAGATCTGCAACAGGGTTGATACACAAGGGGTGAGGTGGAAAGGATGAAAAGGGACATGGCAAGGTTGGAGCAATGGTCAAAAATATGGCAGCTTAGATTAAATGCAAAGAAATGCAAAGTAATGCACCTGGAAAACAAAAACCCAGTGGAAGAGTACACAATTGGGGGGTACTAACAACAACAAAAATGGAAAGGGACCTGGGGTAGTCATATCAGATGACCTAAAGGTAGGCAGGCAATGTGAGAAGGCAGTAAGGAGGGCTGGGGGAATACTGGGATGCATAGGAGAGGCATCACCAGTAGAAAACAGGAAATGGTCATCCCTCCTGTACAGACAGTTGGTGAGACACCATCTGGAGTACTGCATCCAGTTGTGGAGACCCCATCTCCACAAGGGCATAGACAGGATGGAGGCAATCCAGAGGAGGGCAACTAAAATGTTGCAGGGTCTGCACTGGAAAGCATACAAAGAAAGACTAAAGAAGCTTAATGTGTATACCCTCAAGGAAAGGAGGGAGAGGGGGGGACATGATCAAAACTTTCAAGTACCTCAAAGGAATCAACAAAGTCCAAGAGGGTAGCATCTTTCAGAAAAGAGATGTGCAAGAACAAGGGGCACAGATTTGAAGATAGATGGGGATGACTCAGGGCAATGTGAGCAAGTATTTTTCACAGAGAGGTGGTGGACGCATGGACGCCTTCCTGAGGAGGTCGTGGGGTCAAAAACAGTGGGGGAATTCAAGAATGCATGGGACAGCCATAAGGCAATTATAGTGAGGGGTAGGAGGAAGTAGGCTGTTGGTTAACTAGGATCTGCAGCTTATCCAAAAGGTAGGGAAATGGACAGATTGGGTGGGGCAAGCGATCCCTCTCTGCCATCAAAGTCTATGTTTCTGTGTTTCTAGAGCTAGCAGAGGGGTGCCTTTACAACACTCAGTGCACCCACAGGATGGCTCAACCACTACTGAGTCAGCAACCAATCTCATGAGGGTTTGCCTCATAAGCACTTCATATAAGAATCTAGAACACACAGCAGTCCAATTAAGGTCTCCGGCTGGCTATCAGGCCTCCCATTTCCGACTGGGGAGATGATGGTAAGAAAACCACAAGTATTAAATGTAAAATAAAGTGAGGGAGTCTTAGGGCTGGCCCCAACTGTCCTACTGAGACGGAGACCCCAGACCTAGAGCCCCAATTCCCCCATCACCAGAAGATTTTTGCTCAGTTTAAAAATCAGAACACAATGGCAGTGGGTAGCTCCTGACCTAACTGTAGTTTGTGGAGACTGTAGATGACAGTAGTTCTTTAAAATGCCTGAACTAGCTTCAGAGAAATGATCCATGCCATCCTATCCTTGGCATATGCTTCCAGTCCTGTACAGAAGCCTCAGACTTTCCCAGTGATCCCACCCTGAGGCCCCTGCCCTCTCCTCATGCTTTGCTCCTTTAGCAACCCTACCCACTCCCAGCAGTAGTAGGTAAAACATGTCTCCATTGTAATGCAAAAATATGTTCAAGGTATCACCTTCTAATATTTATAAATGGATCCTGGGTCACTATTAGAAGGTGCACCTTTCAAAATACTGCAACAAAAATTTAATTTGTTGCATTGCCTCTTGGGACTGGTAGGCTCAGTCAGTGGGGACTGTAGATGTAGTCTGACACTGGCTGTTGTGGGAGACCTGGAGTTTGCCTTCTCCACCTGTCCTGTTAATCATGTTGCTGCATTTGTGGTGGGAGCTGAATTTGGATTCTTTGCCTCTCAAAGTCAACCTTGGTATCTGCAGGAGTATGGTAGATGATATCGGCCTCCGGAAAGAGCACCACCAACTTAGCTAGGAAAGTAGCTCTGAATTTCATATTTGCATGCTTAAGAACTCTCAGGTGTGGTGCAAAGGTGCTTTGCTTGTGCTGTATCTGGGGAGCATAGTCATTGTCAGTAAAAATTTAGTGATCTTGGTACATGACCTTTATCTGCCTCCACACCTGAGTCGCCACTTGCACTTTAGTTTGGGAATGCAGAAATTTAAAAATGATTGGCCTCAGGCAATCATCATGGTCTGGCTTTAGCCCCAGAGCCCAAAGAACTCACTCTAGTTTCAGATCCAGGCCCATGGGCAGCTGAATGGTGGGTGCTTGTCTTGAGCAGCTCCTGTACAAATTCAGTGATTCTTGTTCCCGCAGCTCCCTTAGGGATCCCATAGATGCAGAGATGATTTCTACAGAGATGACCCTACATGTCTTGTAGCTCTGCTTCCATCTGCACCTGATGATGGTGTGGATGGATCATTGTGTCTGCCACATGGTTCATTTTATCAGAAGAGAAGATGCTGCTGCTTGAAGGTCCTTGTGGTGTGATTTGATAGTATCCATTTCTTGCCTTAGCCCTGCCATCGAGTCTCTAACTTCATTTCAAAAGACTAGCAGTTCCATGAGAATTCTATTATTTGAGATGTCAAGTGGTGAGATACTACCACTGTGCAGCTCAGGAGAGGAGGCTGCACTGCTTCCCAATGCTGAGGATGTGCTGTTTGCTGGCAGTGCTGGAGCCGGCTGTGCCATTGCTGTTTTTTTTTTATCCCCCAGGAATTACTGTACCAGTAGAAATAAAAAAAACAAAAAAAGCTGAGTCTTATATTGTTTGGTGCTGCAAATTGGTAGGAATGTAACCACTTAGAAGTCCTGGCCTAAATGCTCCACTTAAAAGATGGGATGATTTTGACACTAAACTGCTAAAACTTGCTGCCCCTGATATTTTCAGGCCTTTGATCTACCTCTTCAATCACTCGTTACAGCTACCTTATGCTCTTTCTGTCTGGAAAACTGCCAGTATTGTGTCCGTCTATAAAGAAGGTGACCTGGACAACCTCAGAACTCTCCCTTCTGCCTGTGGCCTCCAAAGTACTAGAGCACATATTGCATAAACAAACCACTGAATTTCTGAATAAAATTCACTGCTCAATGAATACCAGTCAGGTTTTAGAACAGGCCACAGTATAGTCATCGCTGCGAACAGCATACTCAATAACATCAGTCTGGCAATAGATGGAGGAAAATACATTGATGCCATCTTCATCAACCTTCTGGAGGCCTTAGAGCACAGTGGACCACAAAATACTAGTAATCAGACTAGCTGAGCTGCATACAAGCTCAGAAGTAGCCCACTGGTTTGGCAGTTATCTAACTGCAAACAGATCATCAGGATAAATAGCACCAAACCCAGCCCCCTTCAAGTGTTCAACAAGGCTCTGTACTTGGCCCCTTACTGTTCTCTTTATACATCAAAGACCTGGGTCAGCATGTTGGAGGTGTGAACTGTCACAAAAGCACTCCAAAGGTCAGGCCCTCTGCTCCCACAGTGCCAAACCTTGAAGTGCAATATGTGA
The DNA here is from genome assembly GCA_016271365.2 of Neoceratodus forsteri. Classification (NCBI taxonomy): domain Eukaryota; kingdom Metazoa; phylum Chordata; order Ceratodontiformes; family Ceratodontidae; genus Neoceratodus; species Neoceratodus forsteri. The sequence continues at coordinate 459,858,782 of CM028135.1, read as the reverse complement.
ACAGGAGACAAATAGGGTAACCCTCCTGTCTGTTTTGGGTCCGAAACACCTACCAGTCTTGAGTCCTGAGGTCAAATAGAACCCTTTTTTGCTAGCATGCCCAGTTAACAGCATCAAATATCACACCCTCTTCAGGGAAATGCAGTGCAATACCTAACTCAGCTGGCATCCAACCAGGTTCACAATCACTCCTTTTTGACTCAAGTTGAGACCTAGGTATTTTCTACCTTTTGCATATGGTAACACACTATAAGCCCTTTAACAGTTATGTCAGAATTATCAACACTGTTCCAGCATTCACATACAGAATGAGAAAAGACTCAGGCAGAATTAAGAAAAACAAAATGTTTACTAAAATTAAAAAAAAGTAAAGACATACAAAACATAGAACATATATACAGAAATGTTTACAGTCCAAAAAAATGGAAATTACAGAAGCAAAACACCTTGTACTTGAATTTCTAGTTCTAACTCAGTTTTCAGTTGGGGGTTACCTATTCTTGACAGAAGTGCCTTTCAGTCCGGAACACAGTGTGTGTTCTCTTAGGAGTCCAGAGATAGATAACTTCACTCCTTTCAGCCAGCTTGATAATAGGGACCAAAATGTCCCTCCCATCCTGTGAGGTCACAGCTCATGAGGTCACTGTTAGTCCTGTAATTATTTTGTAACATGACCAAGTATATCCCAAAGGGTGTCATTTTACTGCTTGCTTGAAATCTGCAAAGATAGCAATATTAAATTATAAGTCTCTTTCCTATCAGAGCATTCCATTTGATATTTAGAAATACATCCTGACAGCTATTTTCTCCTAGTGGTGAGAAATGTAACAGGTATCTGTTAGAAATTGTTGCTTCCTAAGATGTTCGAAAGGCATCCTGGTTCCTGGACTTCAAAGTAAATTGATGGTTTACAATGTGTTATAACCTGTGTCCTTATAGTCCTAGGAAGTCAGTGTTTTTTCAAGCCAGAGGTAACCAGACAGGCCAGCACATTTTCAAAAACCCAATATCCCAGGGTGCCTTGCTGGCTGCCATATTTTCCCAGCAGAATTTCCAAAGAAATCTATATTTATATCACAAATATGATACAGTATAATAACAAGTAGATAGGCAGAGTGTCACATGAACTACCAGCTATATGCAGATAATAATGTGCTCTGCGCCTCTGCAGCAAACATCCCTGCTGTGCAGGCCACTCTCCAAAATGGATTTCATGACTTGCAAACCTTTCTCCTCTACTCAAAACTCTCTTTAAATGTGAAAAAGACCAAAGCAATGGTATTTGGATCTGCCCCACAGTTGAAGAGCCACACTGGTTCTGCTTCTCTGCATATTGCTATCAAAGATGGAGCCCTGCTGAAGTGTTTGTGAATAAAAATATTTGGATTGCTGGGTCAACTCCCTCCTCACAGGAACACCCACATCAACAAACTTGTCAAGCCGGCCAGTGGCACTTAGGGTTGAGACACTGGACTCCACACCTCGCCACGCTGGTGACCTGGGTTCAGGAATGGACCGGGTCTGCTCGAGAATCGACAGGGGAGGAAGGGATCAAATGTCTGGAGGACAGCTCTCCCTTCCTGGGGTGAGTACTAGGATATATGTTGCTCCATGGTGGCACCTGGTGGAGACCAGGTGACCCACAGGTTCTGAGTGCTAGACAGAACGTCAGCTGGAGGCAAGGACATCTGCAGATAAGTGCACTGACATCATGGCACATCTGTACTTTGAGGGAGCAACAAAACAGAAAAAACACTGGCAGCCAGCAGAGGTGAAGGGGGCCCCAGAGAAGTGCCCACATCCCATTGCTGGACCTGCCCCAGTGGATCTCCCAGCCGCATCCCTGACCCACGGTAAGTCCTTCTAATCACAGAAAGGCCACCAAGGGTGGGTGGCCCCTCCCCTGGAGGGTGATCTGGGGAGCTGGATGAACCATGGACCGGGTGGGGGAACCATGTGGGGAGGTTTCAGGCTGGAAGTAGAGGCACCATTGAGAGGGTACCCTGGAGAGATGCCCCGGTGTCAGAGAAAAATAGTTCACACACAAAAAAAAATTGTCAGAACACCTAGGTCCAAAGATTTGGTTCCTGTTCAGAAACACATTCTTGCTACCCCAGGATGAGAGAGAGAGAGAGAGAGAGAGAGGAGAGAGAGAGAGAGAGAGAGAGAGAGAGAGAGAGAGAGAGAGAGAGAGAGAGAGAGAATAATCCAATTTACTATACTCACTTCTTTCGACTACATGGGGATCTTCCTTCAAGGGGTCTCCAAGTCTAGACTGGGCAAATTAAGTGTTCTTTACAACAAGCTAGCCAGGCTGATACTCCATGGCCCTTATGACTCTCACCATTGTAAGCTCCGCAGCACATTAAACTGGCTGTACCTGGGTGGCAGGAGGGAACTGCACTTCAGCCTGTTCTCTCTGAAGTGCATCAAAGGCATTTTCCCCTCTTAGTTGCACTCAAGGCTTACCTGCGGGTTATGTCCTAGATCAATAGTTCTCAGACTTTGTCACAGTGAGCCTCCCCAAATCCATGGAAAACATTTTGAGACTCCCCCAATACTTGAAATAATATTGGGCCTCCCCAAAGAAAATAACGTACTGTACTTTGCGGAGTACACCTTGAATAAATTGAAACCCCTTTGAGTACTTGGCTCACATTCAGTTCTTTGTCTTATACTGACTTGGAACTTTTGAAAAAGAGCTCCTGTGCACAAAGGTGTTATCTGAATAACAAATACATAAACAAATATTATTATTCAGCTTATTGTAACCCCCCACAGGCCAACCTATTTGCTCTGCTATTTTCATTCTTGAACCATTGTTACCCCTTGTTGCAGTACCTTCATGGGTCAGACTACTTCCTCTGTTTCCTTTCTATATGAAATAACCTTCCTACATGCTTAGCCTCTCCCCCTCCTTCTCTGCTCCTAAGCAACATCTATAGGATTACTTTGCTCCTTCCTGCTATTGCTCTTAGCACTTCTATGCTCAACCCTTGTATTTGGGCTATTCTGCCATCAGTTTACAGATTGATCAATTACCGCATTCATTATTAGTTTATTGTTCATATTTATTTGCACTATTGCTCATTGTATATTTATTGATTGTTTTGCAGTTACCTTTTGAAATGTATTCACTCCCTACCCTTCGCCGGGTACACCTGAAATAAGCCTTGGCTCATTCACCTTCCCTAGTCACTTATTAGTAAATAAATACATAACATTCACCTACTGTTATTATCCTCTTCAGTTTGCTTCATCTCTTCACCAAAATATATAAAACCCAAATTTAAATACAGTACTTTTTCAGACTTGCTTGAGCCTCCCTGGAACAGGTTGGGCCTCCCAGGGAGGCTGGCCTCACCATTTGAGAACCCTGTCCTAGATCCTTGCACTCCACTGAATCAGTCAAGCAGATGGTCCTGCACATAAATCTGAATCACGGGTCCCTCACCTTCAGTTACAGATGCCTGACTGAGTGGAGCTCCCTGCCAGAATCCCTACTCTTGGTAAATGGCCCCTTGAAGTTACAGAATGGTTCTTTTCATTTTTCTCTGGGCATAAGCTTTGCTGTCATCGTTCCAGAGGTGTAACATAGGTAGCAACAGCTGTGAGCTTCCATCCTTATACCCCCCTGCACTGGGCTTTACCTTGCACTTGAAACTTTGTTATCCCTAGGTAAACATACAATGCCTTGTATGTTGTACACTGTATCTATCGCTATTAATGTCTGTAACATGTTTGCTTGTCATCTAAAGTTTTGCCTAAAGAGGACAGCATTGTAAATGAGGTCTGCTCAATGGTTTTTTATTCTGAATTGAATAAAATGTATTTGAATTACCTCACAGAAGAGTGAGCTATGTTTCTATCATACTGCATGCTCCTCAATGCCACAATGCATCACCCATTGACAGACTAGCATTTGAGTTAAACAGGACAGTATACAGCTGGGTCCAGCAGCCACTTCATCACTGGGGCTCACATAATATAGAACACTTCCTCTGACCCTCTTAGCATCTGGGCCAGACACTCCTGTCAGAGAAATGCCAGTGACAATGATATCCACTGCTCCCAAGTAGGGTCTGCCTTACTCAATGAGATATTTAAAAATATGCATCTTTTTCAGTAGTTCTTTGTGGAAATGGAACCTGATAATCACCTGAACTGGAAACAACAGCACACTCAAAGCAGTATGCAAAAATAATTTTTCTGACATTTCTTGAATGGAGAATTCATGGCTACAAGTAACTTTCTGCCTTGCTATTTGTTTCTTCTCCCTTTTGGGACTTTGTAATAAATTCTGTCTGCACATTGCTTTGAGTATGCCAATTCATTTGTACTAGTGTTTTAACATGAGTGCCTCAGATCTGGGCAGTGTGTCTTCTTCTTGGATCATATCTTCTGAATCCCCTGTATGATATCCCTCTGGAATGGGACTAGTCTAGGACAGGCCCAAAACATTGACGGTATGTGCTTGTATCTGTGTTGCATCTTCTACAGACGAGCACACCGCTTTTATGCAGTTTTATGTGCCACATATGGTAGTAGGAAAGCATATTCAAAATGTTTACAATGTTTCTTTTGAACCTACTGAACACAAACACACCATTATGGTTTTCATAAATGTCCTTCCACAAGGACATACATAAGAAAATAAATTGCACCATGGATACAGCTGAATCAAACGGTCAAGCTTGTGCCCTGGCATGGAACCTCAAGCCTTTTACTCAACCTTAGCCTCAAGCAGCTAAGATCTATCTCTCCCTTTGCAAGATCTGTTTACTTTGTTTCAAACATTACCTGCTCAATAAGGTCACTTAGACTCCTCACAGATGATAACACCTCCAGATGGCTTCTTTGAAACATGAATAAGAAGCAAAGGAGTGGGCTTAGCCAGTTAAAATAGTTTTTTTAAGAAGTTCTGATACAGAAATGATAAAAAGTATATCCTAAAGGGGCCAGTGAAAGGTGAAGTAGAATTTAACGACTGTAGTACATGTCTGTTGGTAGTCAGTGCTGATGTGCAACCTTTGTGGAGTTGTATCTGTGGCATGCACACTGCAAGACATAAACACTACAAGACATATATGCTCACTTGTCACGCAGATAAAAATCCAGGATACTCAAATCACAAACACTACTTCTATGTACAGAAGCACAGGCCCCTACAGCCATAGATATAAATTCATGATACCCAAATTACAAGAGTTCTTTATCTGCAGAAGTGCAGGCCCATAAGGGACCAGTGCATCTGTAGCCTCAGGTACTCATGTACACTGTAAGACATACACACACTTGATGGGCCAGTACTTCGTAGCTGCAGGTGTAAGACATAATACACACCTACCTCAGGCTGCAGAAGCATGGTGGTCACAAAATCCATGATACCAAAATTGCAGCAGATCTTTCAGCCACAGATGTAAGATATACACACTGACTTCTAGTGCCAGAAGGGCTGGTCCCTGTGAGGCCTGCAGTTATGCAGATGGAAGTACTCTTGCAATATTGGTATCATAGTTTCAACTGCAGATCTAGAAATTTTTCAAGGGGTAGCACGTTTTCAGATACAAAAATTGAAACAGTACTTCTGGGTGCAGAAGCGCAGGCCCCTGAGGTGCCTGCACCTCTTTACCCACAGATGTAAGACATACACACTGACTACTAGCTCCAGAAAGGCAGACCCCTGTGGAGTCTGCTGTTAAGCAGATGGAAGTACTCTTGCAATATTGGTATCGTAGTTTCAACAAGAGGCTCCTCAGTTAGAGGCATACTGGTGTTAATTAGCTTCTCTGACGTAATCTTCTATTATGTTTTAAATGTATATGTTAAACCAATGAGAATTATTTCTGCTTTTTCTATATAATCTGGTGTTAATAGTATGGGATATTTGAAAAACTGCCACAAAGCTTCTGAAGAAGGACCTGGTTGGTTCGAAAGCTAAAGCACTTTTGTTCTTTTCTGTAACATCCATGTTGGTCCAATAAAAGGTATCAAATCATTTGTTTCTGGATCTGTTCTTAAAAGGACCAATACGGCACCTACAACATTTTTTAACAGCAGATCTAGAACTTTTTCAAGGGGTAGCACGTTTTCAGATACAAAAATTGCAACAGTACTTCTGTGTACAGAAGCACAGGCCCCTGAGGTGCCTGCACCTCTTTACCCACAGATGTAAGACATACACACTGACTACTAGTTCCAGAAAGGCAGACCCCTGTTGAGTCTGCTGTTATGCAGATGGAAGTACTGTTGTAATGTGGGTGTCATAGTTTCAGCAGTGGATCTAGAAATCGTTCAAGAGTTGGCAGGTTTTCAGTTACTTAACTGCATATAGAAAACCATGCAGTAGCAGGGCCTTTTGTCTACAGAACACAGTGTATGACATACACACACAGGTGTGGATTCATAAGCACATGCCCCTGCAGGATATGTGCTCATGTAGCTGCCAATACAAATCCACAAAGGTAGCACATATGTGCTACTGCATTTGTGCCCTCTGGAAACAGTTGTATATTGTTTATGTTACCTGATGATGCCTGTCTGTGGTTACTTGTGTGGGCTTGTCCTTTCACTGCTTGTAGGGATTGGGAGTTAGAGTTGGAAAAGTGGGGAATTAGGGTTGGAAACCCTAATACCATATTTCTATACTTTTGTTGCTTTAAGCTAAACCCTAACTGGTGCATTTTTCTGCAATGGATTTCTTTTCTTTTTAAGATATTGGAATCATATCATCATTCATTCTGGTCCTTTCAGGATCTGCATGAACAGGTCCATTTGGCGGTTGAGTGCAGAGCCCTGTGGGCCCCAATGCTTCTATGTGGCTACAGATGCAGATGCGCAGAAGGGTCCTGCACCAAATGTGGAGTCCATCAGACTGCAGAGGGTCCTGCACTTTAATGTGTCTATAGATATGATGCCCTCCATGCCCTGTGCCAAATGAGGAGTCCATCTGAGTATGGAAGTGCCCTGTGAACCCTGTGCTTCTGCACCAAGTGAGGAGTCTATCTAGTTGCAGGAGTGCAGGGCCCTGTTCCATGGGGTTACAGATGCAGAAATGCAGGGCTCTGTGAGCCCTGAACCAAATGAGGATTCTGTCTGGCTGCAGAAGGGGCCATGTGCTTCTGTGTGGTTACAGATGCAGCTGTGCAGGGCCCTTTGGGTCCTGGAGTCTATCATGCAGTGGAAGCACAAAAGAAAAAATGTAATTGTTCACTCATAACTTGGTAATTTTACCATACTTTTGCATGAATTTTTCAACATAGTCTTCTTATGACTCCACCTCATGAACCTACTAGGTGAAAAGTTTCAAATCCCTGCTAAAACATCATTTCATGCCACAGGTGTAAAAACATATTTTGGCCAGAATTTGAAAAATGGCAGTTGTCACATTCATGAGGTGGTATGAAAAAATGGCTACATTGAAAATTTGTAGTCAGCATATTGAAAAGTACCGAACTTATGAGTGACTGTAGACAAATGTCAACGTATGCACATAAATTTGTTGTTTGTTAATATTTTTACCCCAGATTCTCAAAATAGCCTTCTTCTGACCCCATTTCATGAACCCAGTAGGTGAAAAGTTTCAAATCCTGACCAAGACATCATTTTGTGCCATAAATGTGAAAACACATTTTGGCCAGGATTTGAAAAATGACAGCTGTCACATTCATGAGGTGGTATGAAAAGATGGCTATGTTGAAAATTTGGGGTTCAAAATATTAAAATTGATCAAAGTTATGAATGTGTGTTGAAAAATTTCAATGCAAGCTCATTACTTTGTTGTTTTTTTAATATTTTTACCCTAAATGTTCAACATAGCCTTCTTATGACCCCACCTCATGAACAAGGGTGGATAACATTTTCAAATCCCATCTGAAAAGTGACATTTCAGGATACAGTTGAATCATTTCACAACTCTTGTTCATAACGTGGGGTCCCAAAAATACCATGTTGATAATTTGATGTAAAAAGTATTAAAAAATGACAATGTTATGAATAAACATTCAAACCTCATTGAAATATACAGTATTAAACGGACCTTACCTTATTTTCTCATATTGCAATCCACCAGTTTCAGCAGTAAGATGTGTCTTCAATTGGAGAGTGGATCTACATCAAGGGACATATTCAGGTGAGTGAAGGTGTGTATGTGTGTGGGGGGGTATAGGGTGGTAGGTGCTGAGTAGGGGTCAGGATGGGGTGGCTGGGGGTGTGGAGAGGTTAGATCACAGATGGGCCATTTTCTTTTTTTCAGGTTAAACTGAAAATAAAGAAGATCAAAGCAGGATGGTTTTCTTTATTTTAGAACACAAGCTGACACTGGGGAATGGGCATCCCAGTGTTGGTAAGAAAAGGAGGCAGGCAACCTGGAGGGGAGTGGGGGCAAGAGAAGTGGTAGCAGGACTGGGACTCTGGCCCACTGAGTACTGTTAAAAAAGCAAAATAAAACATTGGGAAGGTGGGCAGGAAACCTGAAGGGGAAGGGAGAAAGAAGTGATAGTGAGAGTGGGCACCCCAGTCTGCTTAAGAAATACTAAAAGATAGCGAGATTAACTATATAGTTAGCTACATAGATAGCAAGATAAGACAGAAAACAGATAGATATAGTTAGAGCGAGAGAGAGACAGATCAAGGGATTGGCAGCTCACTGCTCCAACTGAAACCAGCAGCACAACTCCAGCTGTGGCTTCAATATTCAAAATGTCCAGCTGTTATCACAAAAGAACATTATGCAAAACTATAGTTATTTTCTATTCTTCTTTTGTATGAGCCCTTGCTAAGCTTGCTGCCTCATTGCTCCAACTGAAGCCGGCAGCATGACTCCAGTGTCACAATTCAAGAAAATTACACTCATGGGCAGTTGTTTTGTGAGACCTCATGAAAGAACAATGGTCCTTTTGTATGCTCTTATGCAGGAATTAAAAAAAAAAAAAAAAAAAGTCCCACTCTCTTCTTTCACAAGCTGAGACTCCTCTTTCGAGAGTTTTGTGACTCATGAAAGAAAACGTTCGCTCATGAAAAAATACAAAAAAACAAAGTCCCTCCCTTCTTTTGTAAACCAAACTTCTACTTTCATGAGTCCTTTCATGACTCACTAGAATCTAGCTAAACAGGTTCCGTTTAGCAGGATTTGTGTGTTTGTTTTTCCAGGAATAATTTATGGGTTTCAATTTTTTAAATTAAAAAACAAAAATGGCTGCCACGAAAAAAATGATTTTCTCACGAAAGAATGGATTTTGACTACAAATAAGAATCTTCTTCCATGAGGAAAAACTAAGTCTGAATTCTTCTTTCGTATCAGACACATAACAAAAGACCCCACTGAACATGCTCAGAACCGACATTTCATATCCTTATAATGCAGGAATGGATTAATACTGTTTCACAGGTACCTTTCTATGACAAGTCCCTTCTACCCTGAACATTTCAGAACAAAATTCCAAGCTGTCTAGGCTGTAGGTGAGAGAGCACAAAAACAGACAAAAAAAAAACAAAAAACAGTTTTCCCACTTTTTTCATTATCCTGCTCTCAGAATCTGGATTTCTGACTGGCACAATACTTACCAAATCAAGAGACCTTGCCCCCTAGATCACACATGCAAAATTTCCTGCAATTCCATTGAATGGGAGTAAAGCTATTAAGGTGCAAAGTTAAAGGGTTTGCAGTTACAACACCTATTCAACCCTAACTATAGGGGTGCTACCCTATTATATATATATATATATATATATATATATATATATATATATGTAATAGATATACCACTCTGAAAGTGTGCAGTCGTTAACTCTGATATCTGTGCATGGCGGTGTCGTTATCTCTGAGGCTGCAGGCTGAGTCGCCAACCGCCAAGGGCTGCGATATCAGAGCGCCGACCGCACACCTCAGAGTGGTATATCTATCTTATAAAATGGCCACAGATTTTTTGGGGGGTGGGTGGAAAAAGTAGTCCCTCTGTCTAGTTGGTAAATAAATGATATGTTGGCAGAGGTTTAAAATAAGGTTGTATTGAAAAATGAGGGAGGCAAGTATGATTGGGAGCACTTTCACTGTAATTGGTGATATGTATCTGCTTAATAATATGGTAGAGGATTTAATAAACACTGCCTGTGTACCAAAAAGTAGAAGGAAGTAGTTGTTTTTAAGTAGTGTCCTCTTAATTTGTGTGAAAAAAGCTGCATCTGGAGGGAGAGTACAGCGATCGTGGATGACTTTCACTTTTACTGCCGAAATGTAGCGTGACCGAGCGGTGCGCATTTCAGAAAGTGCGAACCTGTTAAGAGCGAGAAAGCCCCTCTCTGTTTGAAAAATAGTGACTCCTTCCTGTTAGTCTAGTGCTTCCTTGGCAATACAAGTTACACATTGTAGTGAGTCGGGTAACTTTAGGAAGGTGCAGGAAGGCGAGAGCAAAGTGCCATAGCAACACTGTCTCGGGCTCGCTCACGGCCCCTAAAAGCCACCGAAGTCTCGGTCTATCCCTCGCCCCTTTCAAGATACAGTATGTAATTGTATTACCCAAAGGGAACACAAACTAACAGGAGGGAGTCACTGTTCTTATTTTTTAAACAGAGAGGGGCTTACTTTCGGCTCTTAACAGGTTCTCACTTTCTGAAATGCGCACCCCTCGGTCACGCTACATTTCGGCAGTGAAAGTGAAAGTTGTCCATGATCACGGTATTCTCCCTCAAAATGCAGCTTTTTTCACAGAAATTAAGAGAAGACAACAAAAAAATGTATGTTCTCCTACTTTTCTATATACAGCTAGGTTTGTGTTAATCAGACTGATTGGTCACAGTGGTTACAGTAATAAAAGTGGTTGTACACTGCGAGACTGTGAAAATGGCAGGCAGGATTTGATTTTTAAATTACATTTTATGTAAACATTATTGGTAGGATGAAGAGATCAGTTTGTACAGTGTGGGGCTACTACTGGTATATTTACTTATGCCTGTGGGTGTCAGTTGCATATGTGTGTTAGTGTGGGTGTCTAGCTGCACCAGATGTGGAGTGGTCTTGCTGCTGGTGAAAAGGTTTTGAGGACTGGAAAGTAGTTCAGGCATGCGTCGTACTGGAAGGCATGCTGTCATTGGGGAAATAATGCACGTCATGTGAGCGTGTTTTGTCAATTGTATAAGTGGGATATCTATGATTTTACCACTCATTTATATATATATATATATATATATATATATATGAGACAAAAAATTGTGAGTGCTGTAATATCTGTTTCAGCAATCCTTTGAACCATGCTTCATGTCTGGGACTGACTAGCAGTAAGAGTTTGCTTCAGTCTAATAATGTTTTAGTATGTAAGCTGGCAGGGTTTGCACCCCACACACACAAACACAGACATATATACAGTTATGGTTCTCTTCTAGGTTCCACTGCGACTGATGATATCCTGATACTACAATAGTGTCATGATGGCTCTGGTTGTAACTAGTTATGTCACTTTAAAACACATAAGATGAATTTCTGCATGCAAATGACAAGTGATTTGCTTAACTGTTCTTAACTAGAGTTACTGATTGGTATCAATTACCCGTTTGCAAGTGCCATGTAACCTGGTTCATGCACTGGAAAAGTGGGGAACGAAGAAAAAAACTGTGGTTTACAGATGCATGTAAACACTATTGGTGCACTAACCAGGTTGCTTTTCAAACCGGGTGGAGAGTAGGAATCGATGCCTGTAGAACCCAAAATGTGCTATACATGTAAACAGTATCAGTTGGCTGATCCTTCCTGGAGGCATGTGCTTTTAGTCAGTCCTCTCCTGCCAATGTACAACAGCATGTACCCAGCATGTTCACGCTTAATCGCTGCATCCATTGCTGGTATTCTAGAGTCATGCATGTAAACTGAATTGTGTCTCTGGAACTAGAATGAGCTGTCATGACATGTTATCAGCATCACAACTGGAACTGCCAGCACCAATCGCTTTTCCTCAGTCACATCGCACATGTAAACAAGGTATATGTCATGCCAGAACCTATTGCTGAGTACCATTTTATGTTGTTCCAATACCTTAAGAGTTTCACCAGCTGTAACTGAAAGTTTATTATGAACTAATCAGTTGACACTAGCTCTCTCCGTTGGGCTTTAGTTTCCCATTTCACAAAGTGTCATTTCTTATCCCAAGTCATACAGGCTAAGACTGTAAAATTTCAGAGGAAGTAGTTTTAATGCCACAAAACTATTCCATGTATAAATGGACCTAATGGCCCTGCAGTGTCAGTACTGCTAGGATTTCAACAAAAGCCAGAGGCATTTAAAGGTCTATAATCCATACAACTCTTGCAGTGTTTACTTGAGTCTAATGCTGCTGTTCAACATGGACAAAGGGGTGTCCTGCACAGACAAGCCAAGACAAGTCCTGCATTACATCTATGGTGTCCAGAACTTTTGAAAATCTCTCTAACTTTGCTGGAATTTGTATGTGGGAGGGGCTACTTGGCTTGGTGAAAAATACCCCTGGAAGGTTTGCCATATAAATGAATATGCTGCACACAAGACTAATATGAGCATGCACAAATACTATATTGTTGGTTAAGCCTTTCCTGTTTTTATGAACCTTCACTCTGCTGAAAATAAGCTGCTATGATGATTTGTTGAGCTACCATTGTGGCTTACCAGTTTCCTGAATGTGAAATAGCATATGACTGTTCAGTTGCTGCTATATTTGTTATGCGCATTGTAAGTACATTATTCTAGGTGATTTCCATCTACCCAGTTGTACCCTGGTCAACATCTTCTTCTTTCCACTCAAGTAAATGGCCTTAATCAGCACAAATGCTCCTCAACCCTACCAGACACACTAGCCAGTCATTAAATCAGACTGCACTAATGGGGTTCTCTCATCACACCACCATTGTATTGTCATTGCTGATACTCTCCCTGGCCTCTATAGTGATCATTCTGTATAGCATAGTGTGTCCATGCTCCCAGAGCTTATACCCTGCAGGTAGGGTTGCCACCTGTCAGGTTTTTCACCTGGTGATCAGGTTTTCAGGGTCCCTATCAGGTAATCTGGTTTTGCTCCGTGCTGGTCAGGTTTTTGAGTCATTTTGAGTGTTCACATACTTTTGAAACAGAATGTGTCTTCTCATTCATTGTTTCAGCTACATGGCCAAATTATAAACAAGTTCTGCCATCAGTATAGCCTTTTCTTTGTAAAACAGTCAAACTGGGAGGTGTAAAGTATGGCCATTAACACCATTAGCACTTACTTAACCTAATCTTTTCCACTGCTTCTTAAAGTGGCATAGCAGCTCAGCTGCCCCCACCTTTTGTAACAGCAGCACAGACATTTGTCTTCCACTTTTATTTGCTGGTAAACATTTTCTTCTCTAACAGAATTTAGGCATTTTAAATGTTTTAAATTATTTTTTTTCCTCAAGACAAAAGTATGGTCACTTCTTTGGCTTTAAAATAGTACTGTGGACATGAAAAGAAAATGAAGCCAGATAAATATAATAAAAAACACATTACAGGAAACTATTTCTTTATTATGTATTATTATATACCATGTATACTGTTGTATGCTCTTTATAGTATTTCCTTGTCTCCCCAGATCATATCTGTAAATGATATTTCTTTTATCTCTGTATGTTTATCTAGTAAACCAATGTCAATAAATAAATATACAAATAAATAACTAGGAAGAACCTAGGAAAGTAACTTTAACAGGTTCAGTACAGTATCTTAACATTTTGTTGAACTGCTGCTTTAAGTGTTGTCTTTATTGATATAACAAATGGCATTTTAGGAGGAACAATGCATGATGAGTCATCAAAAGGGTGGGGCTAGGGGTGGAGCTTAGGATCCGTTTTGCCTCCTCCACAGGTGGCAACCCTACCTGCAGGCAGACTTACTCATTCTTTCAGGAACTTTAATTTAGCTGATTTCATATCTGCGTCTCTACACTGATTGGAGACCATTATACCAAACCTCTGATCCTGAAGAGGGACTACTGCATTCACGCATCACATTACTATCTGTGTGTAACACCCAGCACCCATTAAAAAGCTAGGTTAAGAGGTGTTTATTTACTATGGGTCTCTTCTGAACTCCTTGAGCTGTTCCATCTGAGAGATGCAGCAGGGGCTGCATATAAAGCCTCCATGGATCCCTTGAATATGCCAACTTATATTAGGCTTTGCAATCAGTATATTAGCTACACCAGGAAAGCTCAATCAAATTATTGTACTTTTTTTCCAAATTTCTCAAAAGCGCTTCACCTCCCCCCCAACTGTTGGAGTACAGTAAATAGCCTGCTGCAGCCTTCTGAACTCATATCTGATGTTCCAAAACTACTGGATAACTCTGCCAAGTGTTCAGACTCAACTCTCATAGCCAATACACTTACTGTTCAAGTTGATGAAGGCCTAAATTCCTCTTTCCCACTCCCCTGTTAATGTAACTGCTACTATTCTGAATCTAAACCTTTCATTAACTCAAGGACATAGATACATACATAGATACATAGACAGTGTCAGCAGATAAGGGCCTATGGCCCACCCAGTCTGCCCATTTAAGTTTGTAAGTTCAGTTTATGTTTTTCAGGAAGTCTGTTGCCCCTTACCCCTGACCTCCAGAATTCCTTTATGTCTATCCCATGCATTTTTGATTTTTCCCTTCATCGGTTACTCTGAGGTTTTGTGTGAGTTAGTTCAAGTAAATCCCAGCTTTCAGCAGGGGTCTGATGACCTACTGGGTGCTCTGGGTCCTCCTGCAATTTCTGCTTTCCTGGCTCATGTCTTCAATACTGGCAGGATGGTCTGCATTTGTCCAGGAAGGGAACAAGTCTTTTGAGCAATCTGTTTAAATGCTTCATTGGCAAGCTTTTAAACTAGTCAAAGAGGGAGGCACTGATAAGCAGCAGGAAAATCCCAGCCTCTCCCTACAAAACAGGGTACTAAATGAGAAAAAGACCGAGGTAGAAAGGCCAGTGGGGGATGCTGCAACAGAAGGTAAAGCCATCAAACAATGGAGAGCAATGAGTACCAATGCCTGTAGTCTGGGTAACAAGCTTCCTGAATTAGTGGCCTTGATGGAGGAGGAACATCTGGATATCGTGGTAGTCACAGAAACATGGTACACACAAAACCATGACTGGGACGTAAACATACTAGGATACACTATCTACAGGAGGGACAGGGAGGGTAAAAGAGGAGGAGGAGGAGGAGGAGGAGCTCTTTACATAAGGGAAGGAATCAAAGCAACAGAACAAAAGGGTAAACAAGGAAGAGAAGAAGCACTGTGGGTAAATTTGGAGACAGGCAATGGCACCACAATCCGCACAGGGGTTGTATACAGACCCCCTTCTCAGGGGGAGGAAATGGACAAGGAAATGATAGAAAGTATACTTGAATGGCAGAAAAGGGAGATATTGCTGGTGGGTGATCTGAATATGCCAGATGTTAACTGGAGCTGAGTTGCAGCAGCCACTCAAGAGTGAGGTTATTCTAGATGCCCTCACAGGGGCATGCCTAGACAACTAGTATTGGAACCCACCCGAGAGGGAGCAATCTTAGACCTAGTTCTCTCAAATGGAGATGAAGAGAGGATCAAGATGTAGAAGTGGTTAACCATCTGGGAACTAGCGACCATCAAAAAGTATGGTTCACAATAAACACAGCAATAGAGTCAAGCCATACAAAGGCAAAAGTACTGGACTTTAGGAGGGCTGACTTTGCCAAAATGGGTGAGTGCCTAAGGAATGCACTAGCAAATGGGCAGGAAGGAGGGGTGGAAGAACAATGGGGAATAATAAAAACTGCCATCACAGAGGTAACGAGCCTTTGTGTGAAGCAAATAAACAAAACAAAACGATGTAAGAAACCACTATGCTTCTCAAAGGAAGTGGCAGTGAAGGTTCAAGAGAAAAAGAAAGCATTCAGGAAGTACAAGGAATCACAGAAGGAGCAGGACAGAGAACTGTATCAGTTAAAGCAAAGGAAGCTGGAAGGCAGTCAGAACAGCAAAGGCCCAAACCGAGGAAAAGATAGCCAACTCCAGTTAAGAAGGGGATAAAACCTTTATAGGTACATCAGGGAGTGAAGGAAGACCAAGGGAGGGATAGTGAGGCTTAATAAAGGGAGGGAGGGTGGGCGAGGGTGACTGTGAAAAGGCACAGATACTAAACAAATATTTTTGCTCAGTATTTACAAACGAAGGGGAGGTACCTAAAACAAACAGTAGAAACACACTGGATACAGAAGTTGATACCAGCCCAATTACAGAAGAAAGGGTTCTGAAAGAACTCTTAAAACTGAAGGTGGACAAAGCAATGGGGCCTGATGGGATTCATCCCAGAATTCTAAAAGAACTAAGGGTAGAACTAATGACACCACTGACTACCCTCTTTAACAAATCATGGGAGGATGGGGTGGTACCCGAGGACTGGAGGAGGGCAGATGTGATTCCCCTTCACAAAAGTGGGAGCAAGGCAGAAGCAGGAAACTACAGACCTGTTAGTTTAACCTCAGTGATAGGGAAAATGATTGAATCACTTCTGAAGGAAAGAACTGCGAGTATCTAGAGGCCAGAGGGGCACAGGACCCAAGGCAGCATGGATTCACAGCGGGAAGGTCATGCCAGACGAATCTGATAGATTTCTTTGACTGGGTGACCAAAGTAGTAGATCAGGGAGGGCTGTGGACATGGTCTACCTAGACTTTAGCAAGGCATTTGACACAGTCCCACACAAAAGATTAATATACAAGTTAGCCAGCCTGGGAGTGGGTCCCAAGATGACAGCCTGGGTAAAGAATTGGCTGGAGAATAGGACACAGAGAGTAATAGTAAATGGAGTCCACTCTGAAGAAAGGGGGTTACTAGTGGGGTACCGCAGGGTTCAGTATTAGGACCGGTCCTCTTCAATGTCTTTATAAGTGACATTGCAGAGGGAATGGAAGGAAAAGTATGTCTCTTTGCAGATGACACAAAGATCTGCAACAGAGTTGATGCACAAGGTGGGGTGGAAAGGATGAGAAGGGACTTGGCAAGGTTAGAGGAATGGTCAAATGTATGGCAGCTTAGATTCAATGCTAAGAAGTGCAAGGTAATGCACCTGGGAAACAAAAACCCAGGGGAAGAGTACACAATGAGGGTGAGATGCTAACAGCAACAAAAATGGAAAGGGACCTGGGGTAGTCATATCAGATGACCTAAAGGTGGGCAAGCAATGTGAGAGGGCAAGGAGGCTGGGGAATACTAGGATGCATAGGAGAGGCATCACCAGTAGAAAACAGGAAGTTATTATCCTCTGTACAGACAGCTGGTCAGACCCCATCTGGAGTACTCATGCAGCAGTTCTGGAGACCCAATCTCCCCAAAGACATAGACAGGATAGAAGCTGTCCAGAGGAGGGCAACAAAATGGTGCAGGGTCTGCACCGAAGACATATGAAGAGAGACTAAAGGAGCTTAATATGTATAGCCTCGAGGAAAGGAGGAGAGGGGGACATGGTAGAAACTTTCAAGTACCTCAAAGGAATCAACAAAGTCCAAGAGGTAGCATCTTTCAAAAAAGAGGTGTGCAAGAACAGAGGCACAATTTGAAGATAGAGAGGCGGCTCAGAAGTAATTTAAGGAAGTATTTTTTCACAGAGAGGGTTGTGGATGCATGGAACGGCCTTCCGGAGGAGGTTGTGGAGTCAAAAACAGTGGTGGAATTCAAGCATGCATGGGACAGTCATAAGGCCATTCTAGGGGTTGGGGGTAGGAAGAAGTAAGCTGCTGGTTAACTAGGATCTGCAGCTTATCCAGTAGGTATGGAAATGGGCAGACTGGGTGGGCCAAGCGGTCCTTATCTGCCATCAAATTCTATATTTCTATGTTTAACTGCTCCCTCACATCTAGGGTTTTCCGTGTCCACTGGAAGACTGCTGTCATTGTCCCATTCCACAAAGGTGGGCCTACCTGTAATCCCAGTAACAGCTGACCAATCTCTCCACCTAATGCTCTCCAAAGTCCTTGAGAGATTAGCTGCTAAGCAGCCATCTTCCTTCTGTACAAGGACTGGGTTCTTCTCTACCAGTCTGGTTTGTGTGCGGATTCTTATTGGACAAACACCCACTCGGCAAGTACTTTCAGAGATTCAATTAAAGCAATTCATGTAGTGAGCACCATTCACAGGGTTGGATTATGACTGAAAAGGCCCCTGGGCATTTTGAAGCTGAAGGCTCCCCCTCCCCCCATATTGAAAGTGTGAGATTCCCTCCTTGTACAGAAAGTGGGTTATAGAAATGAAACATAGGAGCAAGCAAGTTTAAGAAAATAAGAACTGATATGAAGATGAAGAGGGTTGTTGTAGCACATTTAGATAACAAGCAGAGAGAATATACTTAAGTCCCCCACACAAGTCTTAGTATGTGCTAAGTCAAGTCAGTGTGATGAAATAAGGGGACCAGGACTCACCTAACAGTTGGCTGCACTGCATCTGCATTGGAGGACTGACTATCAGCGTAAGTCTAAAGGGAAGAGTGAATCCTGATTAGCATATGGCCTTCATGCAAGCTGCTGACTGCCCTGGTGGTGGTTTCAAATAATGTGATTTTTCTAACAATGTAGGTGTGTATGGGTGGGTTGGGGGGCCATTGAGTGACCCTTAAGTACTAGTGTGACCTACTGTTGCCTTCCTAGTCAAGTTGTTTCCTGGTCCCATTACAGACATTCCACTAGCAACACTGAACGTGAGTCCCCACCCCCAGTCTATAGTAAGTTGTGCAGCTGAATCCTGGTGGTATGCATCCTTGATAGCTGCCTTGGCACCCTACTACAGTACAGAGAGGTCTGTTATACCCTCCTTATATTCATTATCATTACATACATCTCTTACAGTTTTTCTCATGAGTGACATGACATTCTACACAATTGTAACTGTAAACTCTTCTCACTCACTTTTTTTTTCATTATGTGCTAGCTAGTGCTCAGACAACATCAGTAAACACACTCAGAGGAATATATTTATTTATGCCTACCAGTCAGACTTTTGGGCTTAGGTTTTTGCTCCTGCCTCTCAGTCTCAGGGCCCCATGCTACTCTGCCTTTGCTGTAGCACCGCACTGCAGAAATGGCTTGTGGCCATGACAGACACATTGCCTGCTCTGGTGGCCCTGCCATGAGTCTCCAGTCCTGTCCAGTCACTATCTCTCTCTCTGTAGCTTGGTCCACACTCGAATCGCAGTTTGCTCCACACAGTTCTCCCTCCTTCTCACACAGATAGTTGGTCTGATTCGACAGTTTGATTCCCTTCCTGCTGGCACTGCTGTGACTCTGTGAGACTCCTGTAAAGGCATGACCTGACCTCTCATCTCTCCCACATGTTTTTGCCACCATTAATAGCAGCTTGCGCTGTGCCTGTGCACAGTCAGAATTGGGTCTCCACCATTTCCTAGCAATGGATGGTCACATTCAGGACTAAGAAAGAAGAACTTTTTAAGTTTTTGGCAGTGCTTGCATATGTATGTGTGTGTGTGGGGGGACAATCCTACCATGAAGCCAAGGGCTGTCTGGCCTGGGCAGAGTGGGGAAATAAATACAAAGGGATATTTGTTAAAGGAGGGTGAGGTCCCCATCCAGAGCTCAGTGTCCTGGGATGTTGCCCTGTTTGCCTTTCTGTTAATGCAGCCCTGACCATTCATGCATGATTATTGCTGCTTGAATGGTGCTTAATGTGACAGGACCTCCCTGCCTCTTGAGGACATACCTTTTCTTAAATCTGTTGCAACAGTTCTTCTGTTTCTTAGCCCAATCTATCCTTTACAATTTCTAGTCCATAAGGTTGGCCACCTATGGCACCCTCCTTTCTTGACTATGAGATAGTGTCCTCTTTAATTTTCCTTTTCCTCTCAGGTCCTCATACAGGGAGTTATTGTGAGACCTCTGAGCTGATATAAAACAACAGGCTGTGTTCCTCGTTGTTGGATTTAGTATGCAATGGCACTATGTCATAAAATACTTTAAAGTATTTACCTTACGTGTATAAAACCTGTAAATGTTGAAAATACCATGGCACTAGGTCTTTTTGATAAAGGTAAAAAGTTAATAGGGGACTATATTATAAAAAATAAGTTAGTTGGGCTATTTAAAATGCTTATAAATTGCTGTAAGTTGAACAAGTTAGAAATGTCATGTTGATTTGCATGTACCCCATGATGCTTTGCATTATGGACATATGTGTGATGTTTTATTTCTTTGAAACTTGGCTTATTGTCAATGCCCTTTGGGGGTAACCCTTGTTTCAGTGCTTCTGCACTGAAGTTCTTTGTCTGTAGCTTCTTTTGTTTGTTTCTTTTTGAGCCCCCACCACCCAAGCAAACAAGGCAACTATAGGGATGAAGGGTTTTCACTGAAAAGTTTAGATCAGAGTTCAGTGAGTCAGTAGGTGCTGGCTAAGTGTAGAGTAAGACTTACATAGTCCATTGCTACAAACTGATGTACTGAAAAGAAGGGATATGCCATTGCCGAAGGTTATCTCTGCATTTTGAATAAACATCACACAGAGATCGTGTGTTGAACTTGAAATTCATGTCTATTCCATCTGTTATCCCACAACCCTCCACAAACTTGGTGTCAGCAGTGGGATAACTTGCTGGAAGTGTCTGGATTGCATGAAGAGGGACGTTTTTCTGGTGGATGTCACCCAGATATCCCAGGTGGACTGATACACCAGGAGTTCCCAGAGGATAACCCGGAGAAGAAAGTCTGTGGAGTTCTGACCAGAACCATGGCTGACAGATGGAGAGAAGCTGCAGCCTGGATTGGACCTGGGAGCTGGGAGTAAGGCCAAGCCTGAAGATGATGGAAAGATGCAAGAGGAATTGGAAGAATCGAGGAACGACTCCTCTTGAAGATGCTCCACCTGAGAACGTGGGGAGTTGTTGAAATGGCTCTGCATAAAACAGGTGCAGCTGGAAAGAGATAGACACATTGAGTAGATAGATGAGTGGTCAGTTCAATACTGACTGAGGAAGGTGGAAGACCTCCTGGTAGTGTGTGCTTTACAGTTTGATTCATGCTACGCTGAAGAAAAGCCTTAGAAACTGTTGAAGCTAAGCAGTTGTCTGACTTACCATTTTGCTTTCTGTATATTTTACTTGACGAAAATAAAATGATAAATGCAACAATGTATTTTTTATGCACCTGACTTGTGGTCTGCCTGAAATTGTGTTATCCTAAACCCATGCCCGGTGACACTTAATAAAATAAATATTTCAAACTGAATCTCTGAAAGTACTTGGTAAGGGAGTCTTTGTCCAATAAACATCAGTATTGCAGATAGACTGTATTGGAGTAGAATCCTTTCACTTTTTCTATATGTTTATATGTACAGTTCCTGTGTCTCTTATGGTTATGAGTGCATTGTTGGTTTGTTTGGGTGAGAGAGCTGCAACGTGAAGCTGAGCAGTTCTAGCACACAAAGGACTTGAGAAGAAACTCTTATAACCATATGAGCAGTCATGTTAAAGACATTTGTTTAAAAAATTGAATTTTAATTTAAAATCAAAATTTTTTACTTTGCAGAATACTGGAGAATCCATTTGTGGGAAATGTACTGTGGCAACTGAAGTTAGAACTTCAGAATTTTAGAATTATGTGCATGAGATTCCCTCTTATGTAAGCTAATAATACACAATGGGGTGGGTGATTTTGGGCTATAGTGGACCACCCAAGGGTCTAAGCAGCATTGGGCCTTATAGCCCCTGGAAGGTTTGGTATAGCTCATATTGCCCACCCTAGAAGATATTATTGCACTTAAAAATTGGATTTAGGCTAAATATTGGAAAATAATGTTTAAACATTTTAAAACATTACGGTAAATACTTAATATTACTGAATAAAAGTATTTTGTGTAAAATAGTCCCTTACTGCTGTCATTGGCACGAGAGGGTGCTGTTGCATTTTGTGTTGTGCCACTCTGTTGAAGGTCCTGTCCTCCCACCAACAGCAGAGTCCACCTATCATTTTATCCACAATAGTTTTCTTTGTGGAATTTTTTTGTTTTGGTTATGATTTAAAATGTCAAGTTAAGGTTAACCCCAGGTTAAGTTTCCATTGTTGTTGTCTCCCCAACCCCACATCAGATCTGTAGTGTTGCTCATGCCTTCTGTTCTGGTAAGAGAGTGATCAAGATTACAGATGATAGCCTGCCTGTACTACACAAAAAAAAAAAAATCAAAAAAAGCAAAAAGTGTGTGGAGGGGCACAGAAGCGATCTTTCCCACAGCTGTTATTAACATGGATAGTGGCAGCACAGAAAGCATTGTCCAGCGTCCCATGGTACTGTGGGGAACAGTGCAGGAGAAGGCTTCTGTTGTTTTTTTTTCAGTTAAAAAAATGATTTTGTTTTCAGCCAATCAGGGGTGCAGTCAGGGCAAGCGGGGTGTCTCAGACTAGTGCTGAGCATGTGATGTGCTTGTGCTAGTACTGCTGGAATGATTAAAGTACTTTTTACTAGGAGATCTGTAAAGAAGATTGGTGTTGTATGGTGATTTGCAACACTTTTCTTTGCATTTAATTGACTGTAGCATTATATGTTAAAAGAGGCTAAACAACCATTTTATGGGGATGGGGGTTGCTGCTTGTTGTTAAGTGGGAGAAAAAACTTGGTGGCAATTTTTTGTCTCCAAATCTTTCAAAAAACTTGGAGCCCTCTACAGGATAATTGATTGCTTCTTTCAGAAGAAATGCCTGGTGGAACAAATTATCCCACCCTACGTTCCTACTTATCTCTTGCCACCGGTGGTAAGGTTTCCTTTGTGGCTAATGATTTGCTCCCAGTCAGTGCCACAGAGGTGAAAAAGAGTTGCTGCAGCTGTTTTTTTCTGCCACACAGGGATGGACAACAATGGCCACTGGAAAAAAAAGGAAGGGGCCATCTTTGATCCCCCAAAGATGCATGGGATTTTGGCTCCATAAAACTCACATCACTGTGCTACTGCCCATGATTTTCTTTCAGCGGTCATGTAAAGGCTTATTCAGCTCAAGAAGAGTGTTGACTCAGAGCACAGCTACACACCTTTAATCAGTCATGATCCTAGTTCTCTATACCTGAGGAGGCAGGCAGTAATGAGCCACAAAGGGGCAGTCAAAGCAAGGGGGAAGACAGTGAAATATGCAAAATAAACAAGCAGAGACAGTTTGTGAGGGCTAGTAGCCCAGGTAAAAACAATCTTGTAATGCTCCAAAGTAGAGAGTGAAAAGTCTGGGGGCATCACAGAAAAGTTGGGTTCCAAACGCCCTGGGGTCCCTTATTGTGCCTCTAAAAAGCGCTAGGTAGGGTTGGTAATAAAAAAAAATAGTAAAGTTTTCTCTCTCTCCTGCTCCATTTCACCCCCCCTCCCAGAGCAGGCAGGAGAATGGGCACCCTAGCAGCTAGGATCGCTGTCCCTGTTCAGCGCGTGGTGCCATGTTCTAGCCCTTAGCGTTTGTGTGGCGTGAGCTCGGGGTTCCAGAATCCAAACCCCGAGAGCATTTTAAAATGTGGCGTCTGAAGTAGTTTTCAGGCTGGCTGTGGAGTGGAGAGGATCACAGGAGAGCAAAAGGGACTTGTGGCTTATCTGGAGTTGTGAAGCCGGTCCTGTTGACTCCGTGGTGATTCCCTCCTCCAGTCAGTGAAGTCTCCTTCTGCTTCTGTGTGTGCAGTCGGTGGTGCCATTGGGGCACCACAATGAAAAAGTAGATGGCTGTTTGCCACGGTTTGGGCTTGTGAGCCCTGTCAGTTACTGTTTTGGCCCCAAGTATTTTTAAGTTAAACCCAGTCCCCGTCGGTGGCGGAGAAAAGCTGCATCGCGACTGCATTGCTGTCGGCCATCCGAGCCCCCTGTCATCCTACCTGCAGCCTGCATGCTCCTTCCCACTGCCAGCAAGACCTCCTGCCTCCCGTTCGCTGCCTTGATCTCCTGGTGTGTGCGGTGAATGGCGGGCAAGCATGTAGACTCATGCTGCCCGCCTACTGTTTTAAAATAAAATTAAACAAATTGTTTAGCACTGTAGGCACTGAGACAAAGCGGCTGAGCGCTGCCAGTGTAGCGGGTCACAAGGACCCTAGATAATTATTTATGAGAGGGGCAGGTTAGTGACGCCCATGGGGAGGGGCCAGCACAGTAAGGCCAAGCAAGGGTCGGTTAAATATTTAGTAGAGGGGTGGGACAAAGGAGGCGACAGACAAAAGGAGTGACAGCTCTCAGAGAGCTGTATATCTAAAGGGGCCACACAGTTAGAAGGGCAAGTTAGGCCCAAAACAAAGTGAATAGGGCTACCAGGCCCAATTTAAAGAGGGCACCAGGCCCATAGTGTTTAGGGCTACCAGGCCCAATGTAAAGGAGTGTGCCAGGCCCGATGTAAAGCAGGGCACCAGGTCCACAGGTTTAGGGCTATCAGGCCAGGTAAAGCGGGCCTACCAGGCCCAGAATAAAAGGAGCCCCGGCCTAGTGAGTTAGGGCAAGCCATCCCAGTAGTAATAAAGGGATCCCCGGCCTAGTGAGTTAGGGCAAGCCAGCCCAGTAGTAATAAATGGAGCCCTGGCCTACTGAGTTAGGGCAAGCCAGCCCAGTAGTAATAAAGGGAGCCCCGGCCTAGTGAGTTAGGGCAAGCCAGCCCAGTAGTAGGTAGGGCATATACGCCCCATAGCAAGTAAGGCATTTAGGCCTGTAGCATTCAGGGCAACTAGTACAGGGCAAGTGATACACCCTAGTATAGCAATTGGGGCATTTATAGCAAAATGTTCAGGGGTAGCCAGATCCTATTCAGGAAGGCCCTACGATCGGAAAAGGGTCCATTCAAGGGTGCTTAGCTCACAACAGGTTACAAAGTAACTGTAACAACTGTACTATTTATGCCACTATTTATTGCTCAAGCATCTGACCAATTGTGTATTAGCTAAAAGCACCAAGACTGCATTGTGACATCAGGATTGTGGTTATTTGCCCCTGGTTGTTTGAACTATTGCCCCAGGCATATGAATTATTGTCCTGCGCATCTGAACTGTTACCCTGTGCATCTGAACTATTGCCCAAGCATATGAATTATTGCCCTGTGCATCTGAACTATTGCCCTGTGCATCTGAACTATTGCCCCAGGCATCTGAACTATTGCCCTGGGCATATAACAATTGCCCTGCAAGTAAATAATTACCCCAAAATTGATAATTTGCCCCTTCTCCTGGCAAATTATCTGGTCATTACACAGTTCTCTTGGCATTACAAGAAAGTGTATCTAATAGCTACATTGTTGCCAGCATATGGAGACAGTCTCGATCTTCTACCACATTGATGTTCCATGTTGTGGTCTGCTGTTCTACGTGTACAGAATCAGTCTCTACCCGGAGAAAGATGTCTTCAGCATCATTCTTCACCAGAAAGTGTTTGACCAATGGATCATCTGCTGTGTCCGTGTTGTTTGCCGAAGTCAAGTTTGTCGCCGTTCATACAAGTCGCACCCGCCGTTTCTTCTGTTCTACAGTTCGGAGTTACGGTCGCCGAAGTTCAAGCACATCACGACCGCCATGCCAGTGTCATTTCATTTGGTTCCTGATCCAGATGTCCCAAAGTTGGTCGCCCTCCGCAGAAGAGTGTGCACATCCTGGAAGAACCTGTTCTGCACCCCTGGTCGTTTGCTGCAAGTCGAGTCCGTCGAAGCCCAGTGTGGGACGCATCCGCCGTTTCCTTATTTTGTTCTAGTTCCTTGTGACAAGACTACAGAATCAACCATCTTCACTTCAGATCCTTCTGGTACCAGTTTGCGTCGGAAATCCATCTTCACCTCAGATCCTTTGAAGTTTTGCTGGCCTTTGGAGTGCTGCAGCATCATCCAGGTCGTGGTAGTCCTACAGTGGATTCGTCGCCACGCATCTCCTGGTTTCTCTTCACCCTTGGCGGCCCTGGAAGAGGGGTTTTGGCCAAGGGACTTTTTGCATCCAGTGTGGAATCCGACAGCCCATAAGTGGGTTCATTCCAGGAACCAGCTTCTCTGGTTCATTCTTTCCTGCAGCCTTGGAGAGAGTGGGCTTTTGCCGAGAAACCTATGGTCTGTTCACAAAATCTCTCACCTCCCCAGTGGCCTTATCTAGGTCCTTGCTTGGAATTGTGTCTTAGTGTTCTACAGTTCTGTTTACTTCCCTTGTAGCTACCAATGAAGAACAACGGTGCACACGACGATGTCAGACATTTGGACTTTATGATAATTCTGTGGTCATTGTAAAACCAGATATTGTGGGTAGTGAATAACACCTGATTTCCGTCTAAGTATTATTTTCACTTACAGGTTACTGCTAAGGAGTTTTAGAAGTATAGTGGCAGTAGGCCAAGGTGCATATCAAAATACTTTGTGTAATTATTTTAGCAGCGTTAGATAGAAGTAATTCTGTTCTCTCTATCGCCCTGTTGTTGTGGTGCCTACCTCTCTTGTGACTGTGTCTCCCTACCCACTGGTACTAAATAAACTCTCCGCGGGCACTGAATCTTTTGGACAACTCCTGCCTCTCCTTGTCTGGGTAACTTTTATCTTATCCACAATAATTCAGACCTTGGTGTTCCACTCACTCATTTCGCCATCTTCAGAGCACAGCACGACAGACCATCACAATCTTAAAAGTGGGAAAGCCACAGACAGTGAAATCAGAGACAGTTTGTGGCGCTATTATCCCATGTGAAGAGGAGCCTAAAATGAAGGGGGCAGAGACTGAACTCTGGAGGCAGCAGGATTTAAACAGAAAACAGACAGCAGATTGTTTCTGAGGGCTAACAAAGCCTCAAAGTGAAAACGAACAGATGATGCACTGCAGATATTTAGGAGAGAAAGTAGGTATGGGAGAAAAACAGGCGGTGTGCAGGTTATAACTAAAACTGAGAGTCAAGTCCATTTTCTGTTACATATTTCTGTCTTTTTACTTCAGCACTACTCTAAGCACAAGTGTTATGTACATTTATTGAAAACATACAGAAATGTATTAGTTTGCCTCAGGAGAAAAAAATGTAATTTCACTTAAGTAAAACCTTGGTACCAATTTTTTGAATACTTCGATGTGTGGCTCAAGGTTTCTTATGGTGGCTAAACTCTGGGGGGATGTCTCTTTAGGCATGGTGGCTAAATGATTTGAACCTATGGGGAATATAACTACCACTTAATGATTATAGGGATATTATCTATGCCACTGCCCACAAGTGTCACCTTTCCAGGTTAGATTCTTTGTTCAACTCCCTCGTTTGCTTTACTTTCTTTCGTTTGCTTCATACACACCCCAGTACGTTGTATGACTTGCTGCACTGGCCCTCTCTCAGCTGCACACACTCTCAGCATCTCAGGTTGAATGGGTTTAAAGGGATGCTGTCAACCCCCTTAGGCCTCAGTATGTCTCTAGTTTAGAAACACATGTTATAGGCCAGCCTGCTGGCACAGTGGTAGCATTTCTACTTGCAGTGCCGACGACCCAAGTTTTGGGAGTGAACTCAGGATGTTGGAGGTTGACAAGGTGGAGGAGGATCGAGCATCCCATGGAGTGCTCATCTCCTTCTGGGTGGGAGTTGTGTGGAGCCTGGAGTAGTACTGCCTCCTAGCAAAGGCTAGGGACCAGTGCACCAGGGCAGCAGAGGAGTGTCAGACATCCAGCGCATCATGCTTGGGAATGTGCATGGTGCCACCACTGACATCATTGCACGCTGCTCCTCCAGGCTACAGAATGGGAGGAGGGAGGCACAGAAAAAGGAAATAAGTCCAGACTGGCATGGATGATCACTGTCCCTTGCAGACCCATCACCTGGCAACTCAGGCACGGCCACTGGATCCTTGACCAGTGTGTCAAGCATGCTCTCTGGCACCCCCATCACAAGAGTAAACTGCAGAGGATGTCCAAGTAAGTCCCGAGGAGAAGCCAGGGTGGCAGGTTGGGGGTGGTAAGAAGGTGAGCCAAGCCAGGACAGGGAAAAAAGGAATAATGAAAATAAAAAGAAACACATGTTACAACTGTTCACATTTCATAGAGACTGCTAATCTAGCTGGTAGTTGGATTCTGATTCTTCTTTCTTTTTAAAAATGAAAAACAGGCTGCCTACAATACTGGTTTTACTACACAAAATGTATTTGTTTATGGTCTTTGATCAGCTTCTACTGCATCTTTCCTGGACTTGGGAACACCCTCAACATTGTCAGGCCACTCAGTATACAGTGGAGAGGAGACTTCTGCATCATGAGAGGTTGCACTGTTTTGGGGTGTTTCCAATGATCAGGAAGTATGCAGAAAGAGTAGATCAAGGATTGGAAACAAAATAATATAGAGTATAATACACTATTAGCATGCATTTCAGTTTCGCAAGAAAGAAAGCAAATAAAACAACCAGCAACATCAGTGAATTTTAAGAAAGATAAGCAAGTAATATAATATAAATAGGGTTGACAGTATCCCTTAAACACTGGTTCAACAAATTTCCTCTTACCTGAATCATTAGCTAACACCTACTTTGTAATAGATTCCTCATCCCCAGACCCAAAGAAAAACTCTGAAAACTCACTGCCTGGTACAGGCTGCCCAGTTATGGCATAATCTTGCTCCTGGGTTCTGTTTTACAATAATGTTTCTCCACTAAACAGACACTAATGATTGTTATTATCTCATTGTGATTGTATCTGAGCTATACCTGATCTTGTTTTTTTTTTTAATTCAACTTTATTTAAAAAGAATAATAATAATGTTCAATTTCTACAACATAACAATATTTCCCATAAACAAGATGACAGCGGTACAAAAAGTATCCAGAAACAATCTTGCAATAGATCAAGATCAAGATTTATTTATTTGTTCGACAAAGTCATTACAAATTTTTAAGATCATATAAGTTAAAACATTCACATGATGGGTTACTTCATGAGTACATTCCGATTAATATTACAATTCATCTTGTTACACTTTCTTAAAATATTTTTAGGTAATCACTGCTAACAATATACAGTATATTTATAAGTGAGTTAATTGTAGAAAACCAGCTACTTTCTGCAGTACAAGTACAAGTACATTTTATTACTCATCTGGTGCTCTACCATTTTATCAGGAGGGAGGTCGAGGTTCGCCATGATGTCACCTAGCCATTTTACATGTGGCCCTTTATATAATGGACATAAAAGTAATATATACTTTAAATCGTCTTCAGAGAACTTACCACATTTGCAAAATGGAGTCAGGATGTTTTCTCTTTTCTGCTTATAAAATACATAATTAGCGTTATAAATTTCGAGCCTGAATTTGGTTATTATTCTCCTCTCTTTAGGGTTAATTAGTTTAACCAAATAGGGCTCCAGACCATATGTTGTTTTAATTCATTTATGCCATCTATAAAGCTTAAATTGTTTTAATTTTGTCTGTGTCTCAATTTTTTCCTGAGCCCTTAATCTACTTTTAACTTTTTCAACTGTTATTTGCCATGGATATAAAAACATGCTCCATAGGACATCTCCTAGCCCATTTGGAAAAAGAAGACATCTGAAGGTTGTCAGGGTTGGGAAAATCATCCCCATTGAGGAATATTTAATTTCTTCCTCTAGGCATTGCCTAGGTAACCTATTTTCTTCTAAATGAAATAATTTTAATGATGATAAAATCATTCTTTCTTTCACTAATGTTGAAATTGAATACTGGCCCAATTCCAAGTTTACTGTACTTGTTGGTACTGATTGTGGTAACATCAATGTATACCTTTTCATTTTATTACATAGTATTTCTGGAATGTTTAAATCTGCTATACCCCAGATTTCTGCAGCATAAAGTATACTCGAGATTACTTTAGCCTCGAAGACCCTCAGCACTCCTTTAACCGATGTTCGACCCATCTTAGCATTGAATATTTTAAATGCATTAAATGCTTTCCTAACTTTCTCTGCAATCTGCCCAATATGATCTTTTCACTTTAGGGTCTGGCCAAACCTGACTTCTAGATAATCATAATATTTTACACTTTCAACTTTCTCTGTGTTTATCCACATTGATTTATAATGCTTTTTTTGTATTCCCAAAGATCTAGATCTTGGTTTTGAACATATTTATTTTTAGTTTATGAGTATCACATAATTTTTTAAAAATATTTAAGTTTTCTTTGTAATCACAGGGCTGATGTTGAAATTAATACTTAAGTCGTCAGCGTATGCCAGACAATCTACTCTGGTATCTCCTATTTTTGTGCATGAAAAGTAGAATTCTTAATTCCTTCAAAATGTCAATAATGTATATATTAAACAAGAAAGGAGCCAATAAGCAAGCTTGTCTAACCCCATGTGTCATTTGAAATGGGTGAGAAATGTTCCGTATTGATCATATTGTACTACTCCTATGTATCTCAATGCAGTCTTATTAAAGTATTAAGTAATGTCGGATATAACCCTAACTCCTTTAACTTGTTCCGTAGTATTACTCTGCTAATGCTATTGAATGCAGATGTAAAATCCACGAAATAGCAAAAGAGCTTGGTCTTTTTAATTTTTATATATTTCCAGACCAAATGTTTAAGTGTATAACAATGTTGAGATGTAGATCTGTTTTTCCAGAACCCATTTTGAGGGTCATAAAATATACTGTTAGAATTTTCCCATTTCTCTAATCTCTCTAATATAATTCTGGTAAATATTTTTTTGTGAAATATCTATTAAACTTATTGGGCGATACATTTTTGGATCATTAGGATCACCCTTCTTATAAACTGGATATATGATGCTCCCCTTCCAACTAGCAGGGTATTCTTGTCCTTGTATCAAAATGTTATATAGTTTCTCTAACACTGGAGCCCACCAATCTACATAATATTTATACACATCTCCTAATATTTTATCCGGTCCTGGGGCTTTATTGGATCTTAACCGCTTAATTGCTATATTTATTTCCTCTTAAGTTATTATCATAGATATTGGATATATTATATTTTTATCTTTTAAGCTTTCTATTTCTCTTAGTAATAGTTCATCTTGTTGAAAATAAAAAAGATCTGTAAAAAACAGAACCCATGTGTCTGGATAAATATATGCATCTACTGTCCCAGTATACTTATTATAACCTTGGCTAACCATTAACCAAAATGTTCTACTATATTTTTCTTTCACTGTCTTTCTCAGTTTTTTCCCAAAGAATTTTAGAATATCTATATTTTTCTGCCTCTAATATTTGTTTATATTTTATCCTTTCCTTATTTATATCTATATTATCTTTATTATTTTTAATCTGTTTATTCTTTTTATATTTTCTAATGATTTTATTCGTCTTTTTTTGATCTCCTACATATCCCATTAAACCATGCCTTACCATGCTTGTTCTTTAATTGACTTCTTATCTTATTATTTATACAGTAAGGTCTAACCAAACTATTCAAATTTAACCAATATTTTGAGACTGTATTATAATTTGTATTCTCAACAATCTCTGTTCTTATTTCATTTATTGGTCCTTTGAATAAATTGTCAAATTGTCTTATAGATTTTAAATTCCACGTAATCCTCCTTTGGTTAACAATTTCCAAACCTTCTGTAATTTCTTGTTGATTTTTGTCTCTTTATTTATAATACATTTAATCTCAATAGTCAATCCTATTGCATTGTGTGTGGATTCCATTCTATCTATAACTTTCAAGTCTTTTATTATTTTAACTCCCTCCATATTGCTCCAAACATGGTCAATAATGGAAGAGCCTTTAGATCTAATATATGTGAATTCTCCCTCTGTATCCCCTGGTGTTCTCCCATTTATTAAAAACATGTTCTTGCCTATAAAATATGGATTTATCATCGTCCCTCTCATATTATTCCTAGTGTCTTTTGAAGCTCTATTCCATGCTATCCTTGGATTTAATTTGCTTATTATATCCAAATATCTAGGGCTTTCTGAGTCTCTTCCAATCCTAGAATTGAAATCCCCTATGATATAAATTGGGGTATTCAACTCCTCATCCACTAATTGGTCAAATATTACTTTAACCCTGGTTAATATTATATCCATATATTTTACCACTGGAGTTAAATATATGTTCACAATTATAATTTTAATTTTATCAGTGTTTCTCTCATCTTCATCTTCTATTTTCACTATCAAAATATCTTCTGGAGTGGAATACTGCCTAGTGATTTTATAATTATTTTTAGTTGTTAAATATATTGCAACCCCACCCTTCTGTCGTCCATAATTTTTCCCTTTAATTGCAGATTTCAAGATATTCACATAACCCGGTATTTTAGGGGCCATGTCTGCCTTACACCAAGTCTCTTGAAAACATATTAGGTCAAAATTTGTGATGAACCATTCAACTTCAGGATCTGCTATTTTTAAATATGTACCTTCTATAGTCCATGGCAGAATTTTTATTTCTGTTTTTACATTATTATTCTGTTCCCTCTCATGGCTAGTCCCTTTAATTTCCTGTCAGTCTTCTTTTTCTTTTACTTTTTCCCAAACCTCATACCTGTTGTTACCCATATATTGATTCCAGCTGTCTTCCACCTCTCTGGGACCTTTTCTCTCTGTTTTATCTTTTCTAATTTCATCTATACTTTCTGCTTTAGTCCAATCATTACTTGAAATTAGATAAATTCTTGTTTTTTCAAGCAGGTAGCCTTTCTTTAACAGATGATGGACTGTCTCTGTCTTTTTAAATGTAACATCTATCTGAGATGTTAATTTCCCTCCTTTATATATCATAATATAATCTATAAGATTTTTAGATATGTCTAATTTAGTAATTCTTGAAAAAACATGCAATTTCTCACTTCATTTGTCCTATAGTATCCCTTTGAGTTATTTTCTATCCAAACATCGTCAGGATCCTATTTTCCCATTGTTCCTCTTGTTTGCACTCAAATTCTTTAATTTTCTTAAGAACTTCAGCATGGTTTCCACTATTTCTTTCTTTAATCTGTTTTGTTTCCCTATTTTCTTCTGCTATTATTTCTTTAAGTTCCCGTATTCCTCTTCTTATTTCTATATTTTCTTTGGGCTTCTCATATGGTATAATTTGTGTTGGCATAATATGCAGTTCCAAAATCTTTAGGGTCTTAATCTTGTTTCCAAATATCAGACATCCTTTATTGGTATAGAATAGTGTGCAATCTTTTTTTTTTGACTTTTGTATTTCTTGCGCCTTACTTACCCCGTCTCTCCACTCTTTCAGACTACCTCATGCATGCACACCTCACCATTGAGTCTGCCCCTAGAGTGCCCGGTACCACTTCCTTGACCCTTGATGTCCAGTTTTGACTCCCCGGTGGGGCTGAGGAGGAATCTTCCATTAACCTCCTCAACACACTATGTTGAAGTGGACCTGCCCAGCAGTCTGTACTGATGAACCGAGGGTGCGTGCAGTGAGGAGTCATTACCTAGGAGAGACAGGGGGTTGTTTCCATATTCAACCCCAGGCATCAGTGTGCAATGAGGGCCTATGAGCCAGGAGACACGCTGAGATGTGCCTTCTGCTCTGCCCCCTGCCAATGTCTGCCCTGTCCCTTTCCACTGCTGCCTCCCAATGCCACACCTATCCACCTGAGCTCCCCAGGTGGTGGCATTATGATGGGAGCTTATAGGTGACCCCCCAGAGAAGGAGAGCAGCCATAGGTGCTCTGTCCTCCTCCCCAGCTGACCCCTGGCAATCCCTGCTTGTTCCCGAACATGGGTCACCAGCTGGTGTAGGTGAGGCATCCAGCACCTCAGCCCTCAGTGCCACGGCCGGCCATAGTATGGAATCTTGATACAAAGTAGTAGGTGGTCTCACCACATGTCGTTATCCCTGTCATAAATGTCAAGGTGTAGAATATAAATAATTCTATTCCTCCAGTTTTCCTTCATTCTCATTGTCAAGCCTAGCAACTCCAAAATCTCCAGTAAATATTCCATTTTTGTTCCCTCTAAATCTGCAAATTTACTTTTTACAGTTTGTTTTCTTTTGTTCTTGGTGACATCATGGCAACCTCGACCTCCTCCCCCTTATTCATTGTTCTGCCCATTCTCTTATTAATATTTCTATCATTCACAATTTTCCTTTACTAGGTGGTTCTTTAACCAAATCTCATCTTAATTCAACTTTATCTCCTTGTATTAGGAATTTTCCTTTATCTCTCCTTTTCCCTTCTCCTTCTGTATTTAACACATTTTGCATGTAATCTTCCAAAATATTTTTATTCCTTTGTACAGTATTTTTCCCTTTTTTAAGTTCAGACTGTTTAATTCTTATTTTTTTTTGTCCTTATCTTTCTTTGTTATTTCCTGCATGATGGATTCAAAGTGACAAATACAAGGTTGATTTTTATCAAAAGGTGGGGTAAATTAACCTGCACATCTTATTTTCTGTTTTCCCAATCCTCCTTTGACTTTCCTTTCCCTCTTGTATTTTATCTGGATTCGCAGTTTTCTGATCTCATTGTATTTCCATCCTAAGTCTAATAATTTCCTTCTGGATAATTGCCAAATGCTCTAGTATGACTATGAGCAATGGGTTCTCTGTTAGCCCTTAAATTTGCTTTCAATTTATGCTACAAGTTACTAAACTTTTCCCTCTATCTAGAAACTCCTTTGTAACTCTGTCTACTGACCCCTCCTTTCCTGATGTATCTCTCAGAAGTTGTGGGATCATAATTTTGTCATGTAATTTACCTTTGGTTTTATCCAAGTGTTTTAGGCCATCGATGATGACACAGATTTTCTTTAATATTTTGTATTTCAACCTTATTCCCATGTCTATTACCTTTATTATAAGACCCTATTTCTTTCAAAGACACTTCATTTTCATTCAATTTATGCTTAGGACTAACAGTACCATGCCCAGACTCTTTTGGTAGACTTAGTGGGGAAAAACTTCCACCAACATAATCATCTCTACTGTCACTATTATATGACTCATAAGATTCCATACTGTACATAATAGATGTTTCTTGATCCAAATTTGTTCCTAAAGAGGGAAAGATAAATGGTGCAAAGGTATTCCATTCATATTTATCCATTGAAATCCCTTCACATTGTCCCATAGGTGTTGAGGTATTTACCTCTGTAAATGATTTTCCTTGTATTTTCCCCAAAGTATTTTTTACTCTAGTATTTTGTGTTTTGTTCATTTCCCTATTTAACTCCTCCATCCAATTTGATTGGTCCAAATTTAAGTCTCTCCATTTATTAATATCACCCGTTACACCTGGACAATTTCTGTGATCTTAATTTGTAAGGGATCCTCAGCGGGGACTTCCATATATCTATCATTAACCTTTTCTCCTCTCTCTTTAGCCAGATCATTAGCCAAATCTTTATATTTGGCCAACTTTGCACCTCCTTTTCCTCTTTTGATGAAATTTCCTTTATAATCGTTATCCATTATTAAACAAGTTTTACCACTTCTTGTTATGACCATTTAAATTACAATTTGTTTAAAAAGATAGACAATGGGAAATGTAAAAACATCTCAGTGGTGACAACCTTCTCCACTATATTTAGCTTCGTTCTAAATGCTCAAATGACATAAACAGAAAAATGCTGTAAAAAGTTATGTTAGCAATTTACCCAATCTGCCCAAATGTTTTAAATTTTCTAATTTCTAACATAAAACAATGCATAGTGCTATTAAATATTGGACTCATTTAACTAGATTAGTCGAACAAAGGGTGTTAAAGTAAGCTAAATTTATTTAGTAAAACTAACAGTGTATCAAGTAATACAGGCTCAACACTACCCTAAATGCCCTTTAATCTTTTGGAGTAATCCTTTGGAATAATCCTTTGGAACAATCCAATAGGTTAATTGTATCATAGGTGTTGAGAGATATTAAATCTAAACCAGGAAATACTAGATATTAAGTAGCAGTATACATGAAAAGATGATACTGTATACTATCCTAATACATACCCAAAGATATAGCCCGCATAAACAGTCTTCTAATTTACCCTCAGAAAATTTTTTTGTAGATTCTATAAATTTACAACATTCTTTAAATTGCTCCTTTAAATTTGTTTAACACATCAAAGTGTAAAAATTATTAAGAGCCATCATGAAATTAATTTTTCATGCCAACACCAGCATTAATAAACACCTAAGGGCTGCAGAAATATAAGAAGTAAGCTGAATAATCTTAAAAGTGCTAAAGTGCCAATGCAAAACGCATAATAATACAAGAGACGATACTTTAAATATCCACAACTGCATATAAATCCAGTCAGACTTGAAGTATTCAGTCATTTGATCTACTCCCGTAATGATGCCCTTATTTGGAGTCCATTTTAAACTTTCTTTAAACTCACAAACAGGGGAGAGACCGCTTCAAGTAGTCCCACTGGATTCCTTAATTTCTTCTAATTCTGAATTTGCTGGTAAAACATCAGGTAGTTGAGCTCTCTGTAGGCCTTCTTGCCAAATAATGCAGGCCACTGGAATGAAAATAATAAAATGTAAACTTATAAGTACGAGGGGTTTTCTATTTAATTTTTATATATGTAGCACCCAAATTTCTCTCAATGCGGCCAAATCTGTAGTCTAGTACATAGTGCTTCAATATCGCAACAACAATCAACAGCCGATTAACCGAACTATGACAACAGGATACTCTGAATTCTAATTTTTAATTATATTGCTTGAATGTCTCAACTTACTTGCCAGTAGTACAGTTTTCCCCAATTTTCCCAAATTCTGAGTTTCTCAGGAACAGCTTCCCTTTACTACAAGTACAGCGAAGCGAATGAAACAGATAGAATGAGCACAACCCCGAGATACACCCTCGGTGTTTTATCAACAGCTCCTTTAACTAAATGGAAAATGCTGTCAGCATAAATAAAACCCACGCTACTGTTCTGCTGCTACGCCTTCTTTCGTATCTCTGCAATGCTCAAATGACCAGTTTCCAGATCAAAACGGAATCAGCATGCAGATTTATACAGACTTA
Source organism: Neoceratodus forsteri (assembly GCA_016271365.2). Lineage (NCBI taxonomy): Eukaryota > Metazoa > Chordata > Ceratodontiformes > Ceratodontidae > Neoceratodus > Neoceratodus forsteri. The sequence continues at coordinate 459,821,901 of CM028135.1, read as the reverse complement.
TGCAAAGGGGATTCTCGTGCAACTCCTGATAACTTAATTAAGCACTTAATTAAACACTGAGTCTGTTCCTAATTAGCTTAACAGTCAGACTAATAGACTAATAGACCAGTGCCAGTACCTGGGCAATAAGGTAGAGGACCAATTTGATTAATTGGACATCAATTTAAATAGCTGAATATCAGCTAGCTCCACTACTTAATTATCACTAGAACTTAGATCTGACCACTTATTATCTGCTGTTTTTAAGTGCTAAATATATAAACCCCTCATATAATTCATATTTTACAACTTCTCAACACAATTTCAGCACAAATAATGCAGTTTTAGCACCAGCTTCTGTGTCAAACTGCTTACAAAAATTAAAAATCTCAGTAAAAGAAATATAAAACCAAGAGATCAATTTCATACCAAATGTTAAAAATGAACAAAATATAAATCTATCGTGTTTTTGTAGCTCAGCCTACAGCATCCACAGCACTCTCAGTGCTTATAATGTATACAGTGTCCGAGTCAGTCACAGCGATTCCTCAGTCTCACAAACCACAGGCAAATACAAGGGGATCAAAATCACTTCTTGGTGTTCAGTTTCCTCTCAGACCAGAACCTTTCCGAAGAGCCCACCCCCACTCATCTACAATCCAGCCTCCACCTTCTGCTTTCCCTCTGCAAAAAGAGCAAAGAACACCTGAGGGGAACGCCGACCGAGGCAGAACACAAGTTGGTATGGTAAGGGCTACCAAAATCAATTCAACGATGGCATAGCTTTTAAAAGTAAAAATAGACTTTTTAGCAGCCCCTGCTAGCTCAGCTGTCTCTCTGTAGCTCAGCAGCATGCAGTTCCACACCTCCAGCAGTCTTGCAATATACCACAGTCCTCTACAATTAATAACCTTGTACCAGGTTCAGAAAAAAAGATGATTTGAACTTTTCTTACATAAAAAAAGGACATAGTTCTATTTCCTAAACTATTATTCGTAAAAGATAAAGAATAAAAGTAAACAAAACATTTTAAAACATTTTCCCTGAGAACCACTAGAAAAAACAAGCATTTGTCAATGCCGAATGTTGTCTTGCTGGCATTGGCACTGGTAGTGCAGGAGTTAGAGAGATGCATAATAGGAATGGCAGTAAAGTATTGAACTGACACTAACCCCACCCCCACCCTGAAGAGACTGACAGGCATTGGAGTGTGCATTTGGGTCATTACATAAGCATTATGCCATTTCACCTCACCCTACCCTGCAGGCACCGAGAAGTGTCAAGGTGTGCCTTGGGGTCTTTGGGCCTCATGCTCACCCCGTTCCATAAGGAAATACGCTGAGATGGGTGCAGTATAGGAGAATGGGGTGAACTTTGGGGCTGAAGAGTCCAAGGCACACCTCGATGCCTGTCACTGGCAGCAGGGTGGGGTTGGGGGTGGAATGGTGTGAGCATTACAGTCAACAATCCCAAGTCACACCCCTGACACCTGACAGTCTCTACAGGGTGGGGTGTTACGGTTGGAAACCCTAACAACCCGGGAATTTGTTGGTATTTTCACTCCAAATTTTCAACATGGGATTTTTGTGACCCCACCTCATGAACAGCGGCACTATCAGTTAGTTGGCCAAAAGGAGGTTTTGCACAGCGATGGCACCATTTGGCACCACAGGTGAAAGCACATTTCAGGCAGGATGTGAAAAATGACAGCTATACTGTTCATGAGAAGGTGTAAAAAAATGTCAATGTTGAAAATCTGCAATGAAAATATTAAAAATTGTCAATGTAAAGAGTGTGCGTGGAAACTACTTAATGAATATAAATAACGTAGTCATTTTTTGGAATTTTTTCACCAAAATTGCAACATAGACTTTTTGGGACCTCTCCTCATGAACAGTGGCACTGTCATTTCATTACTCAATCCCGAAAGGTGATTCCACACAGTGACTGCAAAATCACCTTTCAGGACTGAATAACGAGATGACAGTGCATGTGTTCATGAGGTGGGTTCCCAAGAACTCCATGTTGAAATCTGGAGCCAAAATTCAAAAACATGGCTGATATATCCACCTAAGTTGAAACCCCTTCCCCCCATTGATGCCATTATACAGTTTGCCGGCATTTCTTCATTTTGCAGTTCGGCTTTGAAGAGTCCAGACATGTTCCCACTCAACTGAAGACCACAGTGCCAGACCTCTGGAGGTAAGTATGGGGTGGGGGATGTGGGGAGGTGGGGTGCACAGAGGGTTGGTGTGGGTTGGGAGAGGGGGGCACTGCGGACAATGGACCATTTTCTTTTTCAGGTACAAAAAAAACCTGACACTGGGCTGCAGGACCATTTTTTCTTCACAGATGAAATAAAACAAATGTTGCAGCACACTGGGGTGGGCTCTAGTGTGCCCAATGACTTTCAGGGGGGGGTGATGTTGGCCACACTGGAGTGGGCTCCCAGTGTGCCACACAATGGGGAGTGGGGCGGGGGGAACATGCCAAGCAGTCGGCTTTCTGTGAGCAGAGGTACACTGGTGTGGGCTCCCAGTATGGGGGTTGTGGATACATGCGGACACGGGATTGCACCCCGATGTTGGCCTTCTTTGGGAGCAGCTGCCATGTTTATTGAAATGGTTCAACAGGAAAGGCACATATGGGAGGTGTGTCATCTCTGCCATGTTTACTGAAATGTTTCACCAGGAAAGGCACGTAAGGGAGGTGTGCCATCTGTGCCGCTGCATGACGAGCTTGTCTCTGATTGCAGTGGCACATTTCTTACAAGTTGTGTCCACTTTACATAATTCTTGTGTCAGTGCTAGCATGTTTGCTAATTGGGAGTGAGGGACGCACCTACTAAAGCATGCCCTGCATTTGCCAACACTGCCACACCTCAGCATTTCTCCTACTACCACAACATATAGCTTGCATAAAGCATAGAACAACATAAAAAGGAGGGTAAGGGAGGAAAGAAGAGTGGAGGAAGGGAAAAATATAAGTAGAAACAATGAAAAAAAAACAAAGATCCTTCAAAATATTCTAACTAATCTGCTTCTCAGGGGACCACCTGCCAAGTAATATAAACAATTGCGCATGTGGTCAGAAGTGGGGGGAAGGACCATCCAACTCTTCAGTACCCCATGTGAGTAAAGTAAACTGAAATGGTACATTCAGCCATCTGGGAAGTCAGAAGAAGATCGATTTGACCATTACCCCATTGCAGCTAGAGTCCCAGACCCCAATTTCTGCTAACCTCTATTCCAAGGGTGCCATTTCTCTAGGCCTGACCGTGTTTTTGACTCGTGCTTAAAGTGCTTATCCCATAGCACATACTCTAGTGGATCTGTCATTTATATTACACTGAGTATGGTGTTGCATGTGTGTTGTTCCTGTATATCTATTACTATTTATGTTTATTAATTTATTTTGCCTGTATACTATTCCAGCTATCCCTTTACCCCTTCCCCCAGTCACATCTGTAAACAATATCTTCCTATATTTCTGTATGGTTTACTTGTTTATCTGGCAAAACAGTTTTAATAAATAAATAAATGTAAATCAAAATTGGTGCCCCCCAGGTCTGCTTATTTAAACTATATTTTCCTAGTTTTCTGGAGCTTATCTTATTTAAAAAAGTGTAGTGGGGGTGTGCATGTATGGCCAGTGAGAGTAAGCACTTCTACATATACTACCGAATGTCACTCTAATAAATTGCTTTTTTTACCACTCTAAAAGAAAAAATTGACAATAAAAGGAAACAACAATTGCCTAAAGGAGGCATGGACAGCAGCCATGGGTGAATACACCAGGGCAGCAAAAAAGATTGCTCTGGAGCTTTGAGCAGGTGCAAGCACAGACCCAGAGGCCTTAGACACGATGGCGACACTCAGTCACCTGTTATCACAGCAAGTGTTTGGAGGCTCTCTCCCTAAGTTAAAAGTATTAGTTAACAAGCTGTACTTACTTGCCACTAAATATGAACCCCTGCAAACTAGACTCGCGGAGGTGGAAACATGATTCTCAACACTGGAAAATAATACAGGTGCTGTTCCTGAAAAGGTGGCCCTGATGGAAAAAGAAATAGCCAAGCTGAGGGAAAACATAGATTCTCAGAAGATCTTTTAGAGGTGAAATAATCTCTGGCTGTGTGGACACAGAAGGCACAGATATGGTGTCCTTTAGGGAAAAATAACTTCCTAAGGCCCTGAGCCTTCAGTGCTCAGGACAGAATAAAAACAGATTGAGCCTACAGAGTACTTGCCCAAAAGCCACCAGAGGATGCCCCACCATGACAAATAATACGTAAGCTGCACAACTACCCTGATAAGCAATATATTTTAGCAGCATACTAAAAGCCGGGGTTTCCTCAGGTTCAAAGAGCATATAAGGAAATTTTTCAGGACTTTTCTAAAATAGTGCATGTGAATTGAGGGCATACCTTGTGCACTAGTTCGAGAGACTCACTACAAGAGAACGCACTCCAGTGAGAGCTTCAAGCAAACCGAGATAAATGCTTATTAATGAAGAATGCACTTAAAAGGAGGAACTGCTTTTAATGATACATGGGGCAATGCACAGATGTTATGGGGGGAGGGCTCCTTTTAATTTTTTTGCCAGGAACATTGAAGTTGATGCACAGTGGGTGGGGGGAAGGTTAGGGAGATGCCAGCTCTAAGGGGGGCAACACCACGGCTTGATGGCATACTGTGATGCAGTGGCACTGGAAACAGGGGATAATGTCACTTAAGCTGCAGAGGTCCTCACAGGTGCTGTAATTGTAGTTGTGTTTATGTGGTGCGGGCACCGAAACCCCTTTTCTCTGATTTATTAAGGGAAGAGGGGAGGTATGCAGCCAGTTACAATTTAGATGCCAAAACATAAAGTATGTACAGGATGAAGTGGGTGGTAGTATTTTGTGAGGTGAGGAGGAGGTGGGCGGGGCAATCGAGTGTTCACAGTTAGATTATATTCTTCTGCAGTTAATTTGAACAATCTGAGTTTCAAATGGGAGGTGACCTCTTACAGATTCTTTTTTTTTTGGGGGGGCCCATTGTGTAACAGGCAACGGGTGGGGTGAGAATTGCAAGAACCAACAAATGTTTTTTTTTGAGACAGTTTATATGGCTACCGTTCATTTTACACATGTTTTTTCATACTGGCTGTAATGTCCTACAGAAGGAGACAAGGTTGGGTGGGGGAGAGCTAGAGAGGTGACACTGTAGGAAGATAAGATCCGTATCTGGGTTTGGAAGGGGCCAGTCTGCTCCTTCAGATCAATTAGTGATGCTTTTAAATGAAAACTATGAATAAATACACAGTGGCCTGGATATTCAAAAGGATTGTGCATGGCGCAAGAAGGATACGCCATGTGCAACCCATCGATGCGCCCCGGCACGATATTGAAAGGGGCAAGTTGCAATGCGCAACTCCCGATGAATAAGGTGCAACAATAATATATCTTGGCGCCAAGTGCCCATGCATATGTGGACATCCGATATTCAGCCGGGGATGTGTAGCCATATGCTGACACAAACCACCTTTGTGCCGCTTGGGGTAAAGATGTGCCTGGTAAAACCAGGCACAAGTCCAGGCCACCCACAGGTGAGCCGCCGTATTGCAGGGCACAATATGGCAGCTGCCAGCTGTGGGTGGCCACCTGCCCACCTAGAACACTGACCCCAAGCCCCTGCCCTGGAAGCATTGTGCCCCCCCAGCCCTGTCACCCAATCGCAGGCGACTGTACAATTAAATCCCTGGTGGTCCAATGGATACCCCCCTGTGTCTGATCATGGACATCAGTATTATGACGGTCCCTGGTGGACCTGTGAATCCCCCCTCACCCGATTGCAGGCAAAAGTATGGATAAGGTCCCTGGTGGACCAGTGGAGTCCCCCCATCACCCGATCGTGGGCATACAGTCAGTGAAAGACCCTGATGGTCCAGTGGAACCCCCCCCAATGCCCGATCATGGGCGGTAATAGCACAAGAGACCCTGGTGGTCCAGTGGTACCCCATCTCACCCGCCCACTGAGTTCTCCACCACCCAACACCCCTCTGTCATTGGCAGGTGGCAGCACCCTGCCTGGCCTCCTGCCGAATGACAGTGTACAGTACTGTCTGTATGCCTATTGGTCCACTGCATGGACCAAAGGGTGTGCAGACCATACTACACAGGCTCGATATGTGAATGAACCGCATCCACCAGGTTCTCTTGTGCTGTTGCCGCCCGCAGTCTGGCATTGGGGGGGTTCCACTGGACCACCAGGGTCTTTCACTGACCATATGCCCGCAATCAGGTGAAGAGGGGGGACTCCACTGGTCCACCAGGGACCTTATCCATACTTATGCCAATGATCGACTGACAGGGGGACTAACAGGTCCACCAGGGACCTTATTCATACCTATGCCAGTGATTGGGCAATGGGAGGGATTCACCACTGGTCCACCAGGGACTGCGATTGGGTGAATGGGAGCAGGGACTGCCATGGGTCTGCAGGGTGTCGGTCCCTGATGGCTGCAGCCTGGTAGGGCACCAGGCGCAAGTCGCTGGGGATCGGCGCACCACATGCAAATGGGGACATAATGACATGCAAATGGCCCTATTTGCACCTTGCATTCATAATAGCCTCATTTGCATGCCCAGTGCTGAATATCATGGTTGATGCACCCAGTGCAACTGCACTTGCGTGGGCACATCCCCCTGCTCCCTCCTGCCACTTGCTCTGGCACAGTGCCACTGCGCCATGTGCAGTGCGTGCACCCTCAGTGCCATATTCAATGGTGCTGAGCCATGGCACAGCACCATTGAATATTACTTGGTCTCTGCCCTGGTGCAACCCAGTTGTGCTGCGTCCAGGCTTGCGCCCCTGCCCGTCGCAGTCTGAATATCCAGGCCAGTGTGTTCTTGGACTGTCCAAGGCCTATTAACTCCAACCAAAAAGAAAAACGCTCTGATAGTGCCAAAGCAAACTAATGAGGAAATGGCAGTACTGCAAGAAACCTATCTCATGGACCAGTAACATGATAAACTGGTTAGGGAAAGGGTGTGGAATTACTGCATGGCATCATACAATGGACACAACAGAGATGTGGTGATTTTAATCCGTAAAGGGTTACTGTTTGTTGAACAGAGGAGGGTAAGGACCCGGCAGGGGGACAAAATATTTTTTATAGGTGACCTTATGGTGGGAACCATCATCCTTGGGAGCATTTATGCCGCTGTGCCATATGACCCAGTAGTTTTTTGATTAAATGTTCGCGTTACTCCAAAAAGATCAGTTCTCTAATCTGATTCCTGCTGTAGACTTTAACTGCACTCTAAATATGACTCTTGACAATCACATGGGGAAGTAGAAAAGTGCAAGCAGTCTTACAGTGGGGAATGGGTTTGGCTGAGATGAACTTAATAGACTTGAGAAGGGAGGCCAGCCCTGGCTCTAGGGAATACTCCTTCTTTTCCAATCCCCATGAAACATGGTCAAGATTATATTTCCATGCCTAGAGCACTATGCCATAGGGTTATATGCTCATAAATAGCTGCTGTCTCAGTTTCTGACCACTCAAGGGTGTTGGTAACAGTTACAGCAGCGGAGTGGTGTGAGTGCAGCACTCATGGATGTTCCCAGCATATATGCTAGCACACATTGAACTCCACAAGTTCCTGAAGGAACAATAGAGTACCTATATGGAAGCCAATGAGCACTTGGTCCTTTCTAAGGCAATTCTGTGGGAACATGGGAAGGCTTATATGAAGGGATTGTTTTTTTCATACATGGCTACAAGATCCAAGCAAAATAACAAAACAAAAAAAAAAAGAGAAGCTGATGTCCTTGGAGGCTGAGGTAAAACCTTTAGAAAAGAAATCTTACAAAGATCTCCCTCAGCGGAGAACAGCTAGGAAAGCCATCAATTTGGCATTGACTAGTGGAGCAAGGACGCCCTAGTCTTTGCAAAGCAGTGCCTCTAACAGTGGGGCAAAAGTCAAGACCCTTACTGGTCACATTTGTCAGAGGTCAGAGAACCACCAGTGTCATCCCTGCATTGAAGTGTAAGCAGGACAAGCTTCATAACCAGAGTGCCAAGATTAGGGTGCAGTTTTTCGAATACTCGAGGCAACTGTATGGGGGAGTGCTTGCAGCAAGCGTATGAGGGGGACACATTTTTAGAGAAATTGTGGCTGCCAACACCTAATCAGGAGCCAGTGGCTAAGTTGGAAACACCAATAACATGGGAGGAGTTCAAGATAGTGACCTCTTTGCTAAAGAAGGGGAAGGCAGCAGGGACAGATGGTGTAGCAGCTGAATATTATTAGGTCCTGGAAGTATCAATATTAAATAAAACATGGGAATTTGATCACTAAACAGGGGCAGGTTCAAATCATGGCTCTTGAAGCTTGTGAACCTGAACTTATCCTATGAACCAATAAAGGGTTTCAAAAATAGGGTAGATGAGGTACTAGAGGCAGGGACACTATAAGTACATGCTATCAGGCAATGATTACACTTAAACCCAAACTGGGAAGGATCCCACAACCTGCAGTTACCATGCCGTAACACTGTATTTGCATTGTATTTGTTCTCTGCCTGTACCTGACTGTAGCTCCCTGCCTATACCTGTCTGTACCTTGTTGATTGCTGCTACCTTGTCTCTGTAAGTGGTTATTGCCTGATCTCTCTGCCTGCACCTGACTGTACCTTGTTGTTTGCTGTTACCCTGTCTCTGAATTGTTATTGCCTGTACCTTTGTAATTCTCCTGGTCACACCTGAAAATAGGCACTTGACTGTCTAGCGTGCTTACCTGGTAAACAAAAGCTAAATAAAATAAATAAATACATAGCATACCACCCAATATCCCTGCTAAATTGTGACACCAACGTAACAGCTAAAGCGCTGGTGGGAGACTAGAAACTACTACAAGGATCTAGAGAAGCACGACCAGACGGGATTCATGCAAGGGAGATAACTACTATAACAATTTGTACCAACTCTTAAATGTGATTCACTGGGGCTGTCTGGGTCCAGCAGAAACATCCGTGCAGAGAAAGCATTTGTGAGGCAATGAAGAGGGTGATAAAGCTATGTTGGAGGAAATACAGAGGATGGCAAACAAAGGGGAGGTGCCGCTTTTGGGGGATTTCAACCTACAAGATGTGGAATGGCCACTGCCAGGAGCCGAGATATCATAGATTCCCTACATGGGGCACTCTTAAGACAGCTAGTCAGAGAACCTACTAGGGAAGGGGCAGCACTGGGCCTGATTTTCACAAATTGTGACAGAGTGGGGGGTTTTCAGTGGGGGCACACCTAGGCACAAGTGACCATAATACCATATGGTTCACACTAAGGACAGTAACAGAAGGGAAACATTCTAGGGTAAAGGTCCTAGATTTCAGACAGGCTGACTTTAAGAACCTGAGCGACTGCCTGAAGGAAGCCCTTGCAGGAGTGGAGGATCAGTGGGGGGGGGGGTAGGAAAAATGGGCAACAATGAAGGGGCCATAGCAGAAGCCACTAATCTCTGCATCAGACAGGTCAGTAAAACAGGAAAAAAAGGAAATCATTATGGTTCAGCATGGAGGTAGCAGAAAATGTCAGGGTGAAAAGGGCAGCGTTCAGGAGATACAAGCAGATGCAGAGGGGGGAGGTTAGAGAAGCATACCAAGAAAGGAAAAAGGAGGCAGGAATAGAGGTCAGGAGAGTGAAGGCAAAGACTGAAGAGAAAAATAGCTCAATCAGTTGGGGGAGGGAAGACCTTTTACTGGTATGTGAGTGAAAGGAGGAAAGGAGAAAGGCAAAGGATGGGATAGTTAGGCTGAGGGATAAGGTGGGGAAGTGGTGGAGGGGACCAGGAGAAGGCAGACATCCTAAACAGCTACATCTGCTTGGTGTTCATGGTGGAGGGAGGGGAAGGAGGCAGATCAGGAGAGGGGAAAGCAGGGAGGGGTGGATGTTAGCCTATTCAAAGTGAAAAGTGGAGGGGTCTTAAAGGAATAACAGGACTGAAAGTAGACAAAGCGATGGGACCTGATGGGATACATCCCAGAATACTGAGGGAGCTGAGGGAGGTGCTAGTGGAGCCCTTAACTGGCCTGTTCAACAGATCATTGGAGATGGGGGTGGTTCCAGAAGACTGGAAAAGAGCTAATGTGGTTCCTCTCCACAAGGGCAGAAGAAAGGAAGAAGTCAACAACTACTGGCCAGTTAACCTGACGTCAGTGGTGGGGAAGTTAATGGAGAAATTACTGAAGAAAAGAATTATCAGAAATCTTGAGTCACATGACCTGCAGGATCACCGACAATATGGATTCATAGAAGGGAGGTCATGTCAAATGAACTTGATTGAGTTCTTTGACTGGCTGACTAGAGTACTAGATCATGGCGGGGCAGTGGACGTGGTATACCTTAACATTAGCAAGGCATTTGACACTGTGCCACACAGTTCAGTTCAGTTTTTATTGTTCGGTAAGTAAACCATTACAATATACTAAAAACATTACAGTTTCATCACAGGTCATACAAATAGGCTATATATATATATAAAAAAAAATGTTAAATACCACTGTTACCTAAATTGTTTCAGAGTAATGTAGGACCTAAAGGTCCATCAGTCATTTTTTAACGTTCAGCTTAAAAACAAGACCTGAAGTTGACTGAGCTTAAAGCCCAATTAAATTCATAGATAAATTTTTGAATGTATAAGACAATAATATAATCAAGCCCTGAATAGTCTTTCACAGGTTACTATTTCTAAAATATCTAGCTGCCTGCCCCATGCCACATCGAAGGCTTCTGCACAAACTGAAGGGCCTGGGGGTGGGTACAAAGGTGGTGGGATGGGTGAAAAATTGATTGGAGGGAAGAAGGCAAAGGGTGGTCATTAATGAAGTTCCATTAAGGGAGAGAAGTGTGACCAGTGGGGGTACTGCAGGGGTTGGTACTGGTACCGATCCTGTTCAACATTTTTATAAGAGACATTGTGGAAGGGCTTGAGGGGAAGGTGTGCCTATTCACAGATGATGCAAAATGTGCAACAGAGTAGACACTTCAGGTAGGGTAGAAAAAATGTGTAGGGATTTGTACAAACTAGAGGAGTGGTCAAAAGTGTGGCAGTTCAGCTTCAATATAAAGAAGTGCAAAATCATGCACTTAGAGAACAGAAATCAGGGAGCAGAGTACAGGATGGGTGGTCAGGTACTGGAGGCTATAGAGCAGGAGAGGAACCTTGGTATAATCATTTCTAATGATCTCAAGGTGGCTAAACAATGCGAGAGGGTGATGACGAATGCCAGTAGAATGCTAGGATGGATAGGCAGGTGTATCACGAGCAGGAGGAGGGAGATGGTGATACCCTTATATAAGCAGCTGGTGAAGCCACACCTTGAGAATGGTGTACAATTCTGGAAACCACACCTCAGGAAGGACATGGATAGGGTGAAGAAGCTCCAGAGGAAGGCAACAAAAATGGTGCAGGGACTCAGCCACTTATCATATGAGGAGTGGCTTAAGAACCTTATCATGGGCCAGCCTGGTGGTGCTGAGGGTTGAGGCGCTGGACATCACACCTCATGCTATGCCGGTGACCTGGGTGTGGGAATGAGCCTGGGCTGCCGGGGGTGGAAGGGAGGACAGGGATTGAGCATCCGTGGAGCTGCTCTCATGGTCCTGGGGTGGGCTAGAACTTCACCGCATTGTGGTGGCCCTAGGGATACCGGGGATACTATCAAGCATCAGGTGACAATGGAGGGGTATGGCGGACATTGGCACATTGTGCCTGGGCGCCATTGCATGTCCACACTCCAGGGGCAGTAAGAGAGAAAATAGCTGGGCGTGACCATGCAGCTTGATGGCCATGCTCTGAGCCACCTGGAGGACTTTGGTGGAGTCCTGTTGGGGAGGGTCCAGGGCTGTTCTGGCTGGCAGAGGCAGAGGGGAGCCCTCCAGCAGGATGGCATAATGGCCATCCCAGATCCTCCTGGGTGCAGTTCGAGCTACCCAGCTCTCCGGGCAGGTGGAGCTGGTGGCTGGATGCCCCAAACTGGAAAAAGTGCGCAGCAAGGAAATAAATAGAATTAAAAAAAAAAGAACCTTGTCATGTACACCCTTGAGCAAAGGAGGGAAAGGGGGGGACATGATAGAGACCTTCAAGTACTTCAAGGATATTAATAGGGTGCTAGATAGCAGTATTTTCCAGAACAAAAGACACTCGAAAATGAGGGGACATGACATGAAGCTAGAAGAGGGTAGATTCAAGGGAAACATTATGAAATTTTATTTCACAGAAAGGGTGGCCGACGGTAGGAATGGATGACCTGCGGAGGTGGTGGGGGCCAAGACTGTGGCAGGATTCAAATCTGCATGTGATTGGAACAAGGGAATTTTGAGGAGGGGGGAATTACCTGGGGTCTCTGGGGCCTTTGGTTACCATGTAGGTAGTATCCTTGGGCAGACTCGATGGACCAAGAGGTCATTTTCTGCCATCAAGTTCTATGTTTCTATGTTAATGCCCTGAGATAACAGAAATACAGAGGATGGTGCTAGACTCAGAACATTTCACTCTATGCATACAATGTCCTTTTATTTCTAACAGAACCAGCACAATCCATCAGAGCAGTCACAGAAGCTACAGCAAAATTCTGAAGATTTTCAAGCAAGAAGATCAACCAGGAAAAATCAGAGCTGATGCAGGTGGGTGGTGAACAGATAGCAGTGCAAGACTCTGAATTAAAGAGGGTGGCAACACCATAAAATATCTAAGCTTTAAAGTAGGACCCACCCTGACTACCATGTATAGGATGAACTATGAGCACCACCATCAGGATGGTAAAGGCCGACACGATATGGTGGAGGTCATTGTCAGTTTTATTGTTGGGCAGGCTACACCTACTAAAAATAAACATCCTCACAAGGATGTTATAGCCCCTTCAGATGCTCCCGGTGGGTTTGACAAAGAAAGACAATGATCAGTTTTTGGATACATGTTCTGAGTTTCTATGGCAAGGGAAATGGCCATGAGCTGCACTGCTTTGGCTCAAGAGACCGACAAGTAGAGGAGGGCTACGGTATCCAGACATGACCCTGCACCATGTGGCTGCAGAGTTAAGACTGATCACAGAGTGGCTTTTATGAGGAGAGGTGGTGAGTTGAGTAACTCTAGAAATGGAGGTGAATTTGACTCCCACCAACAAGTATGTTTAAGGGGGGATGTAGAAAAATACAGAAAGATGCAAATCCTCTCACCATACACATGTTGGAAGCATGGGGAGTTGCCACTAGGAAAGTAATGGGAGCACAAGACTTGCAATATTCCTGAATTTCTACTGGGAGTGGCAGATGGAGGATTCAAGAAGTGGAGAGAAGGTGGGATGCTCTATTTGGGGATCTATACAGGCCCCAAGGGCCCAAAATATTACAGGAGCTGGTGGAGAAGTTGGGACTACAGGGACACCAGAGATTTTGTTACCTCTAAATGATTGCCTTTCTACCTAGCATAGAGAGGGAGAATCCACTGGAGTCCAAACTTGGTGGAATGGAAGGGGAGATAAAGAGAGCGAGGGGGTCTACCCAAGGAATCATGGCCAGAATCCATGACATATTGAGAGAGGCTAGTCTTGATCAAAGAGGATCCAGAGGCTATGGGAGAGGGACCTCAGTGTTAATATCAGTGACCAGGTCTGGTTCATGTGTGTGAGTCACACATGTGGCTTCTGTTGTGTAACAGATTTAAGAAAGCCCAGTTTAAGTTTATCCACTGATTGTATATATGCCACAGACATGATGAGCAAGTTTAACCCAGATGCATTTCCCATATGTGGAAGGTGCAGAAAGGAAAGGGGCTCATACATGCATTATTTCTGGAGCTGCGAAACACTCGGACCCTTCTGGTTAGAGATCAGCAGACAGATTGGGCAGTGCACGGGTTGGAATTGCAAGACACACCCTCTTGCTGCTCTTTGGCATAGAAGATACGGGGAGGAAGGATGGGAGCCCTACCCCAGGGTTAGAGGTGGGCAAGCCAGAGCAGGCTCAAATCTGGCTCAAGCTTAGTGCCTGGCCCAGCTCAACTTCTATATACAACTGAAAGTCAAGGTCAAGCCAAGCTGGTTTTGGTCAAAGTAAGCATTTTTGTCATCCTAAGCAGTTAGTGTAGTGTCGTAAATGTTCAACTGCTATGTAGAGAACAGCCTCCAGTAGCCAAGGCTTGGCTCATGTTTTGGCTTATAGAGTCAGGCCTGACCCCTGACTCAGCTCTGGCTTGGCTCTAGGTAAAAAATACCTGGCTTGCCCAGATCTACCAAAGGCCATCAAAGTTGTGTTGGTCATGGCATGGAAGTGAATACAAAACACATGTCTCTCTAAAAACTGACACATGACATGTGGCAAGAAATACTAGTTAAGACTCTGCCACTTGAGAGAATTACTTATGAGTTAATAGAAAGAGTAGAGAGATTTGAACATATGTAGGAATGGTTTCTGAATTCCCTCCCACCTATGGAAGCAGCACTGATAAAAATGTGCAATTCCATTTAACTTTAATAATGAACCGACTATTAAACTGAGGAATGTATATTGTACTAATACTCAATCTACTGACCCTGTATAGGCATAAATTATTTATAAATAATAACCTAGTAAGACAAATGTGTTGTATACCAGTCAGATTGTTATTGTGTCTATGTTTTCTAACTTGCTGTTGTCCTCACAGAACTGACAGTGCTATTAAATGCTTAGAAATATAGTCATTATACTAGCAAGATATATAAAGTTGAGAAATATATTTTACCTAATGACTGTCTATGACATGTCCGATGTATGTTGATGTTTGTTGTATTTTGGAAACTGAATAAACAGATTTTAAAAAGGTAGTTGCATGTTCAGCTGAAAAATGAAGAAGCATGGCGCACTTATAAAATAATACAAAATCACACATGCCCCCACAATGCAAAGCATCATGGGCTGCATATGCAAATCACCACAGAATGTTATGCTGGTCCAACTTTAAGCAGAACTGCATGGTGCAGAAAGACCCCTCTCACACACAGTTTGCAAAGGGTGCTAACAGAGACATGAACAACGTGTTTCGTCCTACCAGGACTCATCAGTATGCCTCGTCTGGCCCGGCACCCCAGTGGAATGGGCAGCTACCCTTAAGGCAGTGTGCCTTGGATCCAAGGCACTGCCTTAAAATAGTCCATTACTAGAATGTCAAACAAGCAGTATGCAATGGTCCTGACAGAAACAGCTGCGTGTCTATTAGGAACTGCTGCAAGCTTTGAAAATCTTCAGCTTTATGAATACAAAGTTGGACAACATCTTTGTTCTAATGATACATATAACCATGTTTTGGGCATGTGTGTTTGTAACTTCTTGGAACTTGGCTTCCCAGCCAAATGCCCCTTGGGGTAACCCTTGCCTCAGTGTTTGTGCACAGAGGTTCTTTGACACTTATAAGATTACCCCTATATGCCACATGCTCAACTTTTATAATTTCTCAAATGCTTATAATGAGTTGTAGTACTGTACATTCTGTCTGTCATCAGTATAGCCCTTTTGAGTTTTTCTTCTATTCCAGAATTTCTGAAATGCTCCTGCTGTGTTGAAGTATTGTGCTTTTCTCTGGTATCAATGTAAATGTCAGTCCCACTTTATTTTAACTGTCAGTTTCAGTGTAACTGTGGTGTAGGTAATCATTAATTACATGCAGCAGGGGTAATTACACAGTAGTTACATGTTTTTTGCATGTAACTACAACACAATTGCAATGCAGTTACAGTGTAGTTACACTGTAACTACAGTGTAGTTAAGGGAACTCAAAGTGTTGCCCAAATTTCACTTGTAGGCTGGATGGGCATAACATCAATATAGTCTATAGAGCAATGTTGTTCTGCACTGATTTCTCTCTGATGCAAAACCTTGCTGTACCACGGTGCAAAGGTCATGGCATGTGGTTGTACCCTTCAGGGGTACAATTGCATTCTATGACAGAAAAAAATGACCACGAGCCCACCTGGTCATTCACTACAGCTACGAAGAGCTGTGCAGTTATCTTAGTCAAACCACAATGGAATCAATGAGTTGGCGGTCACAGTCTTTTCACAGGAACACAGAGAAGATGACTGCACACAATAGAATGTCGAAGACCTCTAAGCATAAATAACACAGTAACTTTTCAGCTGAAAACAACACTTTAAATTAAAACCTTACTGTCTTGAGTTCGATGCTTATGTGAGAGTTACACTGGGATGAGCTCTATTTTGTGATGTCTTTACAGGAAAGTTTAAGAAAACACTTTTTTCATGTAATCATGTTTATTTTAGTGGCAAAGGCTATTACAATTTTTGGCTCTATACACTATAAAAAATAGTGTTTGGGAAAAACCATGCCCAACTAGCCTGTGCTGACATCTCAAGGCTCAGATTCCTGTTGACCTCTCGGTGGCAGCAAAGTGCACGATTGCCCGACCAGTATTCTCTAGATTACTAGGTTAATAAGTGTGTTAGACATAAGAAAGCCATGGCCCATCAAGAGGGTCTCCCACAACTGTGTGGGTGATTCACATGTGTCCAGACATCCAATTCAAGTAAATATCTAACCTTTTTTTAAACATATTAAAATTGTCTGCTTCTACCACCTGGTGTGGCAAGGCATTCCATAACCTGGTGGCCTTGAGAATTAAGTAATTATTCCTTTTATACGCGCTTTTTTGGGGGGATAGCTAGCTGTTTGTTATGACTTCTTAGGTTTGCACTTCATGCAATATATTCGAGTCTGCATTGTGACTTAAGGGACGGGTTTTGTAGAATCCCATATAGCTGTAACAAATCCCCCCTGCTACGTCTCTCCTCTTGGGTGACTAGCCTTGTTCTTTCCAATATTTCATTGTATGTTAGATGCCCCAGGTTGGGAATGAGTTTTGTAACCCTGTGTTGCACTCGTTCGATCAGGTGTATGTCTTTTTTCAGATGGGGATTCCAGAACGGGGAACAGAAGTCTAGGTAGGGTCTGATGTAGGTTCTATATAGAGGATGGATACAGTGCTCATTTTTACTTAGAAATGAATGTTTAATACAGTTCATTAACATATTAGCTGTTTGTATGATCTTATTACAGTGATCTGCTGGGGTAAATGAATCACTTATTAAGATCCCAAGGTCTCTCTCTTTTGTGAGTGCTTTTAATGTATGGGTTTGCATTTTGTACACTAACTGGGGGTTATTTTTTCCCATATGCAATATGACACATTTATTCAGGTTTAAGGAAATTTTTTTTCACTTGTCCACACTTCTGTGGTTTTCAGATAATTTATAAGAGTTGTTTGCTTTGGTAATGTGTCCACCTCTCCCACAATTTTTGTGTCATTTGTATATTTTGCTATTATGTTTCTGATATTTTTGTTTATGTCACTTATGTACAAGTTAAATAATGTGGGGCCGAGGACCAAACCCTGTGATACCTCACTGCTCACTTGCTCCAGATTAGACAGATGTCTGCCTACCCTATTGACAACTGTTTTTCTGGCTTCAATTAATTAACTGGGTGGCTGTCAATAAATTCCATCACTTGTATTAAGAGACTCATATACAGTCTATTTTTACTACAGGAGGTGTGCTCTTCCATTTATGATGAACCTAGCCTGTCATCACCAGTGATATTTTTACTCAAAACTTGATATGATATTCCTAATGTTGTGCCACCTACCTCTTTTTTCCTGGTTGTCCTGGCAATGCTGCAGTAGTTTCATCTCTATTGTGCAGCAGGTGAATCTTTGGGGCATCCTCTAGGTTGGAAACTCTGTTCTAACTTCAAAACTTTGGCTTGCAGGTTTGCTAGCCCTTATGAAAATGAAATATATTTTAAAATATATTATTAACAATATACTTACATATATTGAAATATATTCTGATCTACTTGTTTGATAATATATTGTAATGTATTGGAAAATCAATATATTTCTATATATTTTAAAATTTGCAAATATATTGCAATATACTGTAAACATACACATTATGGCCACTTTAGCATATTACATATATTGCAAAATATATTGATTAAATTCCAAATATATTGAAATAAGGATGGTAAATATATGTTATTGGTATATTGCATATATATCTATATTATAGTGGCACGGTAGTGCCACTATAGTTAGGGTTGAGGAGCCATTTACATGTTAAACCCAAAAGTTTGCACCTTAATAACTTTGCAACTGTATGAAAGATTTGCCTGAAATTTAGAATACATGATCAAGACCCATACACCGTGGGATCTGCCAAGTTTTGTACTGGTCGGATACACGGCTGTGGAGTTATTAAGCATGATATGCGCTTGCGTTTACGTTTTCTCTGGAATTCTATGGTTGTGCCTACAGGTCGCATGGTTTGCGTGACCAGCCCAAAATCTTCAGGGAACGTGTGGCAGGGGTCCTCTATGCGCCTTTTGAAGATTTCATGAAAAAATATTAAACAGTTCAAAAGTTATTCAAAAGACAATTTCCCATTTTAAGTCAATGGGAAAAGTTAACAAAAAGTTCGACAGTGTCGCAAATGCACTTTTTACTGTAGCAAATGGCCCTTTTACTGTTGCAAATCTGCCATTTTGTTTTCAGTTAGTGATCAGAAAAATGCTTGGCATTTAAAATTGAGACCATCTAGCAACCTAATTCTTTTTGTATTCACCTAGTCAGGCCCTGAGGATGCTAGCCATGTCTTTATTTTGGGGTAAAACACCCCAGAAATATGTTTTTCAGATTTCTGGAAAAAGTACTTTCACAAAGTAGTGTCACACTCATGAAAGTGTTGCAAATTTTTGTGCAAGCTTTCTCAAATCACGACACTACTTTGCGACACTATGCCCAAAATAACAGTAATTATTTGGCACCCCACTGCAAAAGGACGGTTTGGAGTTTTGGGCTGAAGTTTGGAGGAAACGCAGCCAACATCTCACAGATGTGCCTTTCAGTGTTTTGTTGAAAAAATATTACACAGTGGCAAACTTACGGTACTGCAAATTTGACACTTTTTCCCATCGGATAACATTACGGCGTATGACGCATTGCAGCAATCGTTTGGTGCCCTGCTGCAAAATAACGATTTGGTCTTTGGGGCTGAAATTTGCAGGGAACACAGCCAACACCCCACAGATTGGTGAAAAAATATTACAGGAGGCAAAGTTATGGCACTCCGAACTTCTGTTTTTCCCATAGGATAACATTACGGTGTTTGCCACACATTTAGGAGATATATCTCAGCAGTCGCGAGATATGGGCTTTTTCCTGAAAATTCTTAGCCCCTCAAGGGGCTAAGTTGAGAGCTAAGTACAGAACTAGCCAGGAAAGTGATAATTCATATGACTTTTACATTTTTTTTTTATGTCGAGGGTTACTGAGATATAAGCAATTTACTATTCCAAGTCCTCATTTTTGTGTTCCGAGAGTCATTATTTTGCATACATTCTTTGTACTCACTGTCTTTCTCTATACAGCTTTTGGGGAAAACCAGCCTGTGTGCTTACATTACTGTTACCATTACCGTTTCCGCTTGCGGTTCCGTACCTGTTTCACTTACCATTCACGTTTACGCCACCATGTGTGTTACTCTTTGCATTTTCATTTGCGGTTATGTTTGCGTTGTTTTTAACATTTCTGTCTACAGTACTGTTTCACTTTCTGTTTTGCTTTGCATCACCATGTGCATTATGATTTGCATTTGTGGGCACAATGTTACTATGTGACAAGACATCATGTGGTGGGAGCGCGAAGACCTAAACTCCCTACCGCATTACATTCACTATTTCTCATTATCATTCTCAAAAGAAGAGAAATTAGAGGCAAAAAATCCATTTAATGCATCAGTTAGGGTTGTTCCACAGCGACAAAAGCAAGGAAATTCGATGTTAGGGTTGAAACGCTTGCACCCCCTCAGCCCATCCCCAACTGGAAGTGGGGCGCATTGGAGTCATCAGTCCAACTGTCACCCCATTCTCCTATTCCTCAGCTTCTTTCCACATGTGGTGGGGTGACAGGGCCATGACCTAGCAGCGCACCGATTCAATTGAAGAAAGAAAAACAACTAGCATCAACATCATACTTGCTGTGGTAATAACTTCTAATGCCATTAAATGAGATTATTCACCTCTAATATCTCTCATATATATATATATTTTTTTTTTATACAATGGGGTTGAAAAATAACACTCTCAATAAATGTAGTTATTTTGCCTAGTATTGAATATCACTGAGCTGACACAGAGAGTGTGGAATATCACCACAAATATTCCACAATGTCTACGTCACCTAAAAATATTCCACACTGACTACGTCAGAAAACCTAAGTGCACATGAAACAGAACAGAACTTCTTTCCTCAATGAGATACGATTAAACAAATAGAAAACACCTAAAGACATGAACCCAGAAATAACTTGTGCTACCTGTAGTCTCGCAAATGCTGCATTCCGCATTGAAAAACTGATCTCTCTGAGATAGTGCACACAATCAAAAGACACAGCAGAAGTCATTTAACAACCTGTAAAAGAAACAAACAAGCAAAATAAAAAAATAGCCACAAGTGAAATAATGAAGAAAGCTGATAAAAAACCAGACAACAGACAAGAACAACAACACTGGGTAAATAAATTATCATTAAAAAGGCCGTGCAGCAAAGTTAATGTGTATGAAGAAATCAAACTCAACTGTAGTCAATTCGAAGCTGATCTACAGCCACTCAGAGATCCAAACTTAAAGAAAGAAACAATTACAATGAAAATAAAGGCTGAAAATGAACCACAAGCACAGAAAAAACAAGAAATAGACACAGACATTATAAACTCATTCATCAGAAGCACAAAAAATGAAAACACAAGAAAAAAGACAGAAAATTATGTGAACCATTTTCAACAGTATTTACTGGAAAAACACAACATAACTGAATTATTCTGCTACATATCAGGACAAAAACTAGGTATGTTACTATGCCAATACTTTATGTCTATGCATCAAGCAGATGGAAAGGAATACAAAACCTTTAACCATCAGATCCAAACTACAAAGCATAGAATGTTACCTAAAAGAAATGGAACACCCATATAATCTCTCAACATCAAACTACTTAATTAAAACATGACAAGTTGTTCTTTCAAAACAAAAATTGTTAAAAGAACAAGGCAACGGCAATTGGTCACAAGCAGCTGATGACCTCACAGATACAATTATCGAAGAACTATTTGACAAAGACATTCTCGGCCCTAAAAATTCACAATCACTCCTCAACACAATGTAGCTTGTAGTTACAATGCACTTTGGATTAAGGGGACCAACAGAAACCTGTAATTTCCACTGGGGAGATGTTAAAATAGGGAATGATAATCATACTACACTAAACCTTGAGTATATACGAGAAAGACAAACTAAAACTCAAACAGGAACTAATCCAAAAGATGTGAAACAACTAAAACCAAGAGCATACCAAACAAACAATCAGAAAAAATGCTCAGTGAATAATTATTTGATCTATAAAAGCAAAATACCTATAAAATGCAACCAGGAAGATACACCTTTTTTCTTAGCCATCAATCACATCATAAAATCAGACTATCCAACTTACTGGTATAAAAACCAACCACTTGGTGTTAATTATATCAGCAAAATTGTGAAAACCATGATCACCAGTGCTGGAATCCACGCCGAAAAATGGCTAACAAACCACTCTATACATAAACACGTGGTACAAAAGTTAACTGACTCCAACTTTCCTACAAATGAAATAATTCAAATTTCAGGACATAAAAAAATTCAGTCTATCAATACATGTTCAAAGCTAAGTATGAAATGCACAAAAATATATTTAACATACTCAGTAATACCATGGAACTTGTACCATCTACATGTTCTGAACAATACAAACAAAACATAGTAGCAAGTAACATTTTCTCAAGCACCACAGAAGAACAGAAAGCCACTGCTGATATAAATGAAAAGCCACAGACAAGCAGCATCTTTTGTTCACATAACTACAGGTGTACAACAAAGCCACATGAAAGCACCCTATTTTCATTCCCAAACAGCATGCCAGCATGCTTCAACTACCCCACCATACATACGGAAAAGATCACCTTCAACATCATACAAGGTATTGAACTTATATTTAGATACCGTATAACTGTTAGCAGTAAATGTAGTAAAACATTAACATATGCCTTTTCCCTCTTTACCACAGGACCACAACACGCACATGGAAGGAAGTGCAAAGCACCTCTGATCTTATCAGATAGCGACTTGGATTAAAACGGAACCACCATAACTGAAGAGCAAACAAGCTGCAATAAATGAAACAACTACAAATGAAAAAACTACGTGGAGCAATGTTTAGTTTTATTTAATTTCTTTTGAGTATCACAACAGTTGAAATAACTGAAAAAAAAGGAAAAATGTTGTGCAGAAAAGTATACAAGCTATCCAAGCAAGAAATAAAAAACAATGTAAAGTTATACTGCTGAAGTAAGCAGAACACATGTATAGAATTTATTCCACATTTCCTTTTAGTAAAACACTGTAAAACGTATGTGCAACTCACAGATAAATACTGTGTTACGTGTCACAACAGAGTACTGAATGAAAATGGAACACATACAGTATAGCAATACAGTACTATCAGTACACAAAATATCCACAGCATCAACTCTACGGTACATTACCAATCTATGACTGTCCCTACAAAAATAAAATATATCACATTCGAGTAATAAACAGCAGTAAAGACTGTAAAAGTATAAGTGATACTAATCGCACACAAACCTCCACAAAACGCTGAAACTCTGCCGCAAATGTCAACTCCACCCCTAAACCACAACAACCAATAGAACAAAACAAATCACACACCAAAACAAGCAGAAACCAATCACACTGCTCAAGAAACACCATTCAGAAAACTAAACCAATGACTAAATCGACACCACAGAAACCAATCAGAGCAAACCTCCCCCACATACTAGTTCATTCATGAAAAACCAAACAATGGCGGCATGACACAGCAACACTAAATAACACCACAACAATCTACACCTAAAAGAACCTTACCACACATACCCTATTGTATAAATCACACACATGATGTGCGACTTGTGGAATATGTACAATATTAGCACTCGTGCAGAGTGCACTGCTATAATATCACTCGTGGCTTCGCCACTCATGATATTATCATGGTGCACTCTGCACTCATGCCAATATTATCCATATTCCACAGTCGCCCATCATTTTTTATATATATATATATATATATATTAAAATGTGTCCTGTATTTACAAATATATGTAATATTAATATAACTATTAACCAGATAAAAAAAAAATGAATCATTTATGATTTAATGTACCTTTATCTGTACAACTTTAACTGTTCATCTTTTTGGTCACCATGGAGATACATACAGGTATATTTAAATTATTGTTTTACACTGCAGTTTTAACTCAAACATACATTTTATGCATTTATACTCACACATAGGACTTACCTCACAAGTGCATGCTTCTTAAGGGCTCAGATCAGTATTTATACCACCCCTTTTTGTTTGTCTTTTAGGTCAAAGTGAGATCCTACATGTACTTGCTTTATAAATTGTACCTTTCCTTTCAGTCTGTAAGCTAATGTTGTGAATTTGAAATTATTGTAGTATTAGTAATTATCATGATTTTGGCTGCTAAACCATGTTTTTGAGAAATGCAAATTAGTTATGCAAATGTACACTTGGGACCAAACAAAGCATTTACAAAAATATATGTAACATATATAAACAATATATGTAACACGTACAAAAATGTATGTAAGACATATACAAATATATGTAACATGTATACAAAATATCTAACATATATAAAAAATATATGTAACATGTATAAAAATATTTGTAATATATATAAAATATATGTAACATATATACAATATATATTTAACATGTATAAAATATATGCAACATATATAATACATATATATAACATGAATAAAATATATGTAACATATATATAAAATATATGTAACATACATAAAATATAAGTAATAAATATAAAATATATGTAACATTCATTAAAACATATGTAACATACATGTAAAAATCTATGTAACATATAAACATATAAGTAACATGTAAACATATATATAGCATGTATAAACATATATGTAACACATATAAAATATATGTCACATATATATTAAATATATGTAACATATTCAAAGAATACTGTATATGTTTTGAAATATACTAATAATATTTTTCAGACGATGTATTACTAAATAGATTGACATGCTTTCATGCAATGCGTGAGGCAGAAATACATTATGATTATATATTTCTGAAATATATTGATTTATGTGTTTCAATTCAGTGTGTTGATATACTTAACATAATTTCCAGTATATTTAAATGTATTTCATTTTTGTAATGAAATATATTCTTTCAATGCATTTAACATACATTTGATTATTTACAACTTCTTTAATTAGAAATGTATGGTTTCAGTTTATGCTGAAATACACTGGCCCAGATATTCAAAAGAGCTGAGCCATGTGCAATAGGGTTGCGCCTGCGCAAGTCCGAAATTGCGCCATTCTGCGATATTCAGCAGGAGGCAGTTGGGCCCCAGAATCATGCTGAGCAACAGTGCAATGATAATGAAGGTGACGCGCAACTGAAGGGGAGGAACCATGCATAAATGGCGCAGTGTGATATTCAAAGACGCGAATGTGCAATAGTGACAAGCAGAAATTGCCATAGTGGAAATGAGCCAAAATAAAAGGAGCAAGGAAGAGGCGAAGAACGCTACAGGAAGCCACATGAGGCAGAGGCAGACAGACAGGGCAGGAGGCACAAACAGGGCAGGCCAGGAAAGGTCACAGTGAACAGCCAGGCACAGGGAAGGTGGGGAGCCACACAGCACAGAGGCCAGCACAGGCAGGATACCCGGTGCAGGGGGTAGCAGCCAGGACAGCGGGGAATACAGTAACAGCTGCGGGGGTGAACACAAGCCAGGGACATGGCCAGTGCCACTTTCCACATGGAGGCTGTAATGAGGGGGGTGAGAAGGTGGGCGGCAGGGGGGAGTGGCCGTGGAAGGGCCCATCGGCGGTATGCCCCCAACAGGCAGTTCTGAGCCCACACCAGCTTTGAGCTGTACACTGATACTGAGATTGTGGGCCGGTACCGCCTGAACAGGGCAATTCTGAGGTGGCTCTGTGAGCTGTGCAGTGATGTGATGCAGGCACCCACATGATGGAGCCATGCCCTGTCAGTGGAGACCAAGGTAACAGCCTGCATGTACTTGCTCACCACGGGTACCTTCCAGAGACCAACTGAGAACACCACAGGCATAACCCAGTCTGCCACATCATGCCACTCACCCAATCCTCAGCGCACTGCTGCCACATGCTGACGAGGTACATCCATTTCCCCAGCACAGCGGCGGAGCACACAGCAAACATACAGGAGTTCCACAGGGTAGCATGTATGCTGTGGCGTGCTAGGGGCAATAGAGTGCACCCATGTGGCCATCCGCACACCACCAGGCCAAGAGGGGTCGCATACATAAATCGCGGGGCTAAGCCAGCATCAACTGCTGTGGTGGTGTGCGAGTGCCAGGGCGATCATCAATGTTCACCACGCACCCTGGGAGCACGCGATTCTTTTCATCTGGCACCAGTCGGCACAGTGCCACAGATTTGAGAGTGGGTACATCCCCACTGGCCACCTAGTGGGTGAGTATGCAAACCACATGGACAATCATAGGGCCTGGGGGGCATGGCCAGAGGTGACATGGGTAGTGGCCTACATGGCCCGGGACAGGGTGATGCTGATCACCAAACTAACCTCCACCCTCTACACACAGGTGACAGTGGATACCCACTCCATCCCTGGCTGCTCACACCTACCAGCAGCCCGCGACCCCCATCACTTAACCTACAATGAGGGCACGCCACCACACGTAATGTCATCAAGTGGGTTTCCAGGATGCTGAGCACGTTTCCGTTGCCTGGACACCTCTGGCGGTGCCCTACGGTACAGCCCTCAAAGGCCTGCGGGATATTCCTGGCCTGTTGCATCCTGCACAACATAGGCCAGCAGATGTAGGATAGCCGTGCAGGTCAAAGAGGGGACAGCGATAGGGATGATGGGGACGCTGGTGATGATGGTGATGGGCAGCCCCCTTGCCAGCCTACAGGACCCCCCGACTGCTCCGCCTGGCACAGCTGCACGGGACACCATCATGGAGGAGAACTTCAGCCAACCCAGGTAAGTCATGGGGCCATGCACAACCACCAGTGGCCAAGGCACAACCCACAAACACGCAGGACACACACTGGGGGTGCATGCCATCAAGGGAAGTGGCAGGGCACAGAGGCACACACACAGCCTGGGATGGGTGAGGATTAACATGCCATGCCGAAGGACAAACACATGCACACACACAATGCAACTAACGTGCACAGAGGGCAGAAGGCACACCAACCCAGAATGCACACCTTAGCAACACACATGTCCACAGGCCACCACGCCCACTGCCTGTCCATGTGCGTGTGTCAGATGCTGAGCACCATTGCACATTGGTGTACAGCGCAATGTAGGCATCATCATGCACATACAACTGTGGACAGCAGCCGGGAGGGTGTGCAGGTGGACTGTGTCTCCACGTGCATGACCAGGTACCCACCCCTGCACTGCCCACTGACATACACAATGCACACAGGGCAGCACCAGACAGTAGCCACGCTGGGAGACAGGTCAGTCCAGCGACACAGTGCCACGGCTGCCATGGATGCGTGGGTGGCGACGCCGAGACCCACCAGCACTGGCAGGCTGACCACTGGCCTCATGGGGTGGCACCAATGGTCCCCAAGGGGTTCCACTGCGTGAACGCGACCGTGCCCACACAGGGGTCTGCAGCACACCGAACATACCTGCAACAGGAGTGCTCGGGATGCCCACAGCTGAACCCGGCGTCAACAGGGTGGGAGTCACATGATGCCGGGAATGGGGGGGTGGATAGAGCACTGCGTGGTGTCTGCGATGCATGGGCACCTGACTGGGTGCCCATTGTGGCCATGACAGCAATGAACGCCTGTGCATGCCTGTCAATGGCAACAGTCACATCCTCCCTCAAACGGTCCATCTGTGCCAGGATCTGTTCGGTGTCCATGTTGCAACACTCCTCTGCCCACTCCAGAGCCACACGCAGTGCATCCCCAGATGTCACAAGATGCATCTGCTGCTGGACCGATGCTCGCAGTAGGCGGGTGTGCTCATCCAAGAGGTCATCAGCCTCCTCAGCATCCTGTCCCTCAGGGTGTGCAAGGCCCTGATGTTCAGCACCCCTTGAGGGTGGGTGCTGTGCACCAGGACCAGGTCTGGGCATGTCCACAGGTGGTGCATAGATGCCACCACTGAACCCTGTACCCCCAAGCGCAGTGGGCAACTGCTGATGCTGCCCCTCTGGCTGCCGCACCCCAGGGCTCAGTGGTGCCACCACAGTGGCCATAACAGTCCCACTGTCCTGAACAGACACCAGTGCTGCCCCACTGGTGTTGACAGGCACAGCCTGGGACTGTGCTGACATGCAGGCCTCCATGGCGGCACCACCCACAGCCATGGGCGTGAATTGCCCTGCTGTGTGTCCATCCTGTGGCACACACGTGTCACTGCCCATGACGGTCGTGTCATCATCACTGGTGCGGACTTTGCCCCGCCACAGCCACAGTGTGCTGGCATCGTGATGCCAGCTGCCGCTGGGACCTGAGCAGGGCTTCCTCCACCTGCACCGACATCAGTGTGGACAGCAGGCAACCCCACTGTCACAAAAGTATCCACATATGCCTGGCAGAGTGGATGGTCCACCTCCGACTCCATCCGACTGTCCGCAGTGGACAGGCCCACCACTGCTGACCCATGCAGACGCCAGGATCTGTAAGGGGAAAGCAAAGTCACATTACTGCATGTGACCTACCCTGCCCCCCCATAGACAGACCATGAATTACCATGCAGTGATGGGCCACCACCTGTCTGGAAGCCACCAACGGAACACCCTCAATGGCACTTCACTGCATGCTGGCAGCCTCTCCTCACAGGGTGGCTGCTGCCTCCAGCTGTCCCCCACCTGTGTTGTAGCATGTGCTGCCCTGATGGCAGCCACCTTCTCCTTTACCCTCTTCCTGTCTGTGCCCATCTTCTTCTTACACTCCTGCACGGAGCACTGGTGGCTGCCATGCAGGTTCAGCATATCACCTCCTCCCATGCAGTAGCATGGGCCTGAAGGGTCCCTG
Organism: Neoceratodus forsteri; assembly: GCA_016271365.2. Classification (NCBI taxonomy): domain Eukaryota; kingdom Metazoa; phylum Chordata; order Ceratodontiformes; family Ceratodontidae; genus Neoceratodus; species Neoceratodus forsteri. The sequence continues at coordinate 459,793,638 of CM028135.1, read as the reverse complement.
CCATCCACTGAGCAGTGGCTCCTGATCCAGGTGAGCCTCAAACAGGGCTTTGGTTTCAGCCTTTGTAAATTCAGCCTCCTCCTCCTCCCACCATTGTGTTCCTCCTCTCAACAACGTACTCGTCTGGTCATTATGTAGCCTGTTAAGAATGGCAGTTATTACCTGTGACTGTGAAAGTCCCATGCATGTCCCTGAATCCACATTCCACACTCCCAAACAGCATGCAACTCACCAATAAACTGCAGTAACCGGACTATGGCCACTGCAGCACATTGTTACACCTTTATAGCGCAGTCAACGAAATGAGGTGAGGAGCAACTTTAATTACATGGAAATGTGAAAGGCGCTATTGAATGGCTGATTAGATGATTTGCATATGACGGCTGAATATCGCGCTGTTGCGCTTTGGTACAATTGTGTTAAATGTGCTGAGCCAATGGCAGTTCTGTGGCATGCATAGTACACCTCACTGTGCATGCCGGGTTGCGTGCAGGCGCTCGCCATGCTGATGACGTTGTGCGCGTAGCCAATGCAGGCATGGCCACCATTGTGCCAGTGGCACTATAGCAATGGTCACTACATGGCGCTGTGGCACTGGGCCTTCATAGGTGCAATGGCCCAACTGCCCGGCAGTCTGCTATGGTGCTGGCACACAGGCAGCCAATCGCGCTACATGCATTGTCATCCAATGGTGCTGTGCATGGCCTTGCGCCAGAGACCCTTGACCCTGTGCCTGACCTTTGCCCCCTTGGCACCATGCGTCAGACATAGGTGTACCTCTATCATGCTGTTCGGTAATGGCACAATAGGGAATGGCAGCGCTGTACCGCACAGCATCTGCACGTGGGGGCCGCGCTGCAGAGCACCATATTGCCTACTATAGCTGCTGAAATGGCGCGTAGATGAGCTGCACAATGGACGGCTATTGAGCTGGCCAATCTGGTGGCCATAGTTGAGCCACACCATGGGCCTCTCTTCGGTGAGGCCCCCCCGGACAGTGCCAGGACCCATGTGTGGCAGGAGGTGGCCACTGCCCTGGAAGAGGCCACAGGACCAGTGGCGTACAGCTGAGCAGTGCAGGTACCGCTATGGTGACCTGCACAGGAGGGAGCCGGAGCTACTGGCCGACTGTAGAGCACGTGCTCAGGAGGGACATGGTGCCACGTCCAGGTAAGGGTTCTGTCAACACACTTTTATAGTCCATATGAGTCACAGTGTTGTATGTGTCCAGCACATGGGGAGGGACTGTATGGGGTTGGCAGTGGCAGTGTTCTGCAGAAGTGTGGGGTGAGTGGGTCTGGCTGGGTGGGAGGGGCACAGACTAACTTGGGACAGGGGACTTTGCTTCAGGAATGTACTGATGTTCTTCTCTCCTTTTTTCCCCACAGGCCCAGACAGAAATCCATGAGGTGGGCCTTGTGAAGCGGCGGAGAGTGAGGTTTCTTAGCAACCAGGCGGGCCGAGGGCCATCAACGCCACCTGACCGGCCTGATGAGGTGAGTGCCATACATCCATGATTAGTATTGCATGCTGTGTGACAGGGTGGGCAGGGGGCATAGCCACCATTCATCATTACATCACTGCCATGCGCCACTTAGTTACAGTCAACACTGTCCAGTGGCAATGCATGTCTGGGTGCATCACTGGTGGTCAGCCATGCCAGGTGCATAGCTGTGCCACTACCTTTGCACTACATAGCCATGTCACTAAACAGACATGGTGGTGCTGTGCGTGTCGTGACATGGCCAGTGGGTGAATGCAGTGTTCGCATGGCTGTATGCCCTGGGTGGGCAGGTCCTGTGGGCGTGATCACTGTGGTGGATCACACACCATCACAGTGGTATGTCCCATGGCACGTATGCCATGCACAGTGGGGGGGCTGAATGGGGTTGTGCATTCCACACCTATTGACTGTGCTCCTTGTCCTAGGTATCGCCATCTCCGTGAAATTAGGGACACCTTAAGGGAGCTCCTTCACCTGGCCACGTGAGTCCGTGGACATCTTGAGAAGGCTCAATGCAGCGGGGGTGCTAAGGAGGCACAGAGGCAGGGGTCCCAGCACCAGGCGGCAGTCAAAATGATGGTCTTTGGTCCCTGTCTTCCCCCTACCCCCTGGACCCACCTCCCACCCTCCCTATCCCATTTGTCCACCTCTTCCACCCGCCCATCCCACCTTGTTTGTTCCCCCACCCCAAGCTTGTATATAGTTGTTATTATTGTACATAGTTCACTTTTATATTTCCAATACATTTGATTTTGATATGAATACTGTGGTGGTCTCTGATTTGCAGCGGGCTATAGGTGCTCAGCACGTGGTGTGGCATGGCATCAGGGGTGGTGCAGTCATGAGTATGTGTGTCACATGTGGAGGTGACTATGGTGTGGGGTAGATATCAGTCAGTGTCTGTGTTGTGTGTTGTTCCCTGTGCACTGGATGACTGTGTGCAGTGGTCCATGGCGCTGCTCTGTGTCCATGGTGCACCCATCGGCCCATCCATGGCCTGTGCAGCCAGCACACATGCCGTCTGTGACCTGCATGGTCCGCTGGCATGTCAGTGGTGGCATTCCTGCAGGGCAGACACTTACCCGTCAGTTTGCTGGGTTGCCCATGTCACTGGTGTGGTGCATACCTGGCTCAGGTGGCACTGTGGGCAACACGGTCATTGTCCCACCTCCATACTGTGGCTTGTGTGTGTTGCAGGGAATGTGCCCCACTGTCTGTGACTTGCTCTGGGGGGACTACTGGTGGTGTCTACGGGTCCACGGTGCCTGCACAGGGTGGCTGCCCTCCAGTGCCATGGTGGACAGTGGGTAGTGTGTATCGGCTTACATGGGCCCACAATGGGGGCTTGATTGCCCTACCACTCCTCTGTTGTGTACCCTTGGGTATGGGTGGGTGTCTGTCCATACCCTGTGTGGCATCCGGTGTGGTGCATGCACCACGCACCACTGTGGGTGTCTGTGCTGGCTGTTGTGGCCAGTGGAGGGTCGGGGTGTGTCACTGGAATACTGTGCAGGGTGCTGTACCACTGGTGGTGGTGTCAAGAACATGACCATCCCATGTGGGGTACATCTTGTGCCAACGCATGGTCGGTCTCTCAGCAGTACCTCGTGGGGACTGTGCATGGTGGCACTGTGTCTGCCATTGTTGCATTGCTGTGTGCTGCAACCCACTGATGGGTGCTCGTGGTGGGGCTGGCTTACATGGTTCTGTGGTGCACAGGGTTGCATTGACACAGTGGGGGTGGTGGCATGCATGGGGTTTCCTGCAGTGGTGGTCACTGCTCATGAGGGGTGTCTGGGGTCACAGTTCAGGGTGTGCTGTGCACTGGGAGGATGGTGTGCTGGTGTGGTCTGCCCTCATGTGTGCCAGTCACAGCTTGCCCTGTCGGTATGATGGACACCATGACCCAGGCTTTGGGGTTGGTTGCTTGTCTCCATGGACCAGTGGTTATTCCAGCCCTCCCCAGTTGTGCTGTGCTTGGGGTGTGGGGCGGCGATGTCTGTTCTGCTGTGTGTTCCTGTGTGCCCATCTGTGGCATGGGTGGTGGAGACCCCTACCTCCTGATGGTGCAGTTACATTGCTCTGCAGCTGGGGGCTCCCTGGTTGCGCTATGGTGCCTCTGGACTGCTCAGCTGGACATCACTTGTGCGCTATGGTGCATCAGATCTGCTCACCTTCCCTCCCTATGGTTGTGCTATGGTGCAAGTGTGCGATATTCAGTTGTGATACTGTAGGCGCGAAGTTTGGCCTGCTCAGTTTTGAATCTTCGCATCTCTTTCCGCGTAGACTCAATAGACTTTGTGCATACTGTTATGCGCGCTTTTTGGGTGCAGTTTGAATATCTGGGCCACTGTGTATTACATTTCATTGCATTAATGTATTTCTCAATATAGCAAACATATATTTTGCATACTATGAGTTAGAAATATATTATATCAGTATATTTAAAATATGTTTAATAAAATATTGAATAATATATTAAATTTAAACAATGTATTTCTCAGTGTCTTGACATATATCAATGCATATTTTTCAATATATTGCAATATATTCCATTTTCGTGCGGGAGGGGTTGTGCCAGCCCATCCATCATATCAGCCATGGGCTGAAATTTGGTCTCTAATGCCCCAATTAGTTGTGCAGAGACCAGCAGCCCCCATCTCCTACATGTTAAGCAGGCTTCATAGAAACAAAGAAGTATAAGGATGGAAAATACTTAGCCCATCAAGTCTGCCATGTTTCCCTATGATGCACTACCCTGAATTAGTCTTCCCTCAGCCTTCCTTATCTTCTATCATCCTCTTGTTCCAAATAACCCCATTAGAGATGCTCCAGCGTGTTTTTAACCTAGTTATGGTTCCAGCATTGATCAAATTGCTGGGAATACTATTCTACCTGTCCACCACCCCCTTTAGAAATACTTCATAATGTCCTTTTTGAATCCCTCCTTCCAGCTTGAGGTTATGCTTTCCAGTGGAAGAACTGTTCCTCAACTTCAATAACTCTGTGGAGATCATCCTATTGTATGCACTCTTGTATGTAATTACTTGTTTCTACCATATCCCCCTGTCTCCTTCCAGTCCTCCAGAGAATACATTTGCTGCAATTGACATGGTCAGATATTTCTTGAAATTTCTGTGGTATCTTTAAAGATATTCCCTCCCACCTGCAGTACCACTATAAGGCCACCAGAGAAAATCTCTGTAGAAATATTGTGAAAAATCTGGAAACATCTGATCATGTCTTTTGCTGTGATTAGACATATTGAGAAGTTTTCAGTCTCATCTAATAGGACCTACCCTATTGTACCTGGATCATTTATATTGTCCTTCAGTATATAGATTCCAGTCTGTCCCTGTTCTTCCTGAGATGTAGTTTCCCAAGCTGCACACAACAACCCATGTGTGGTTGAACCAATGACTTGTAAAGTAGAAGTTTTGCCTCTCTCTCTGGTGACTGGTGAAACCCTCTTGTTGCACATGAGCATCATGTTTGCCTTCTCACACACTTTACTATATTTGGAAGAGGTTTTTAGGCTACTGCTAATTATCATCCCCCCACATCTCTTTCCTACTTTGAGTGCTCCACTTTTACATAATTGATGCAGCAATCCATATGCAGATTTTTGCTACCAATGTGCATTATTCTACACTTCTTGGTAATGGATTTTAGTTGACAAATACGGGATCACTTCTCCAGCCTCTCTATCTTGTTTTATGCTACCCCCACTATCCACTCTCCCATAGAGTTGTGTGCAGTCTGCAGACAGACTCACTTTCCCCATACCCCCACCCTTTGCCACTATATAATGTTCATGTTACGAAAGTAGAAACCCATTACAACCCCTGCATCATCCCAGTAGTTACTCTCCCTAGCAGTAACATCTGTGATAGTTCCATTAGGATCACTTCAGTCCTTTACTTTTTTTTACTTTACAGTTTAATTACCTAGGATAGCTCAGCTAAGGTACATCTTGTTTCTAGTGGGATCCTGTTTCTACCCATTTCCCAAACTGGGTGGACTGGAGTACTGAGGGGTTAAGTAACTTATCTAAAATCAATCAGTGTGTATTTGATTTTGGTGTGGTTTGAACCTATGATCTCCTGCTTCCCAATCCCGTTTTTAAACCACTTGACCACACTTCCTCTGAGCACAATACTTTCCAAGTCTCATCCATTAACCAATTTCCAGTCCATCTAGATAGGCTGTCTCCTAGTCCTAGGTCACCTACAATCTTCAAAGCCTTCTACTGCATGCAGCACTGAATTAAATCCTCACTGAAATTTGGGTGCAGGATTTAACTGCCTGGCCACTATCAACCATTTGTATCACTGAACTGAAAAAATAATTCAGGTTTGTTTGGCATGGCCTGCCTCTCTGAAACTGTGTTGATTCCTCTCCATAAACCTGTCTTCTCCATTTTATTTATCTGTTTCACTGTTCAGAAAAAAACCTTTGAACGAAAGCTCTTTTGCAAAGGTTCCATGTCAAATAATTAAAGTGTGTGACCATACCTAAACTGTTAGCCTGCTTTGTCCTCATATCTCCATACTGTCCTATAATAGGGGCAGTCACACCTTAGCAGATCTAATAGGTACCTACATACCATTGGAGGTGTAATAGGCACTACTATATCTAGGCTATATTTTGAATATTCTTTCTGAAATATGCAGTAAGGTGTGCTAACCATGCCACTAAATAGCATCCCCACCTTATCCCCTGGAGACACAAATATGCTTCTCTACCACATGGGTGGGGTCACCCTCTCTCTCTTGTTATTATTATTATGTATAAATGTATTCTCACTCTCTATCCCTTGTGATCAGAATGGAAATTCGAATGGGCTTATGGATTTTAGGTTCTCTAACCTCTTAATTTCTAAATATTGGCCTGTTAATACATGACAATTCATTTTCTGCAAAGGGGATAGCATATTGTCGCCTCTGCCCTCTGTAAGAGGTAAGTGGGGCATACTATGTTCCTGTTTTTACTCTGTAAGGCTCTTGTTCCTAGCTATCCTAGTGCTTCTTTTATTGGGTGATGTCAAACTAAACCCTGGTCCTCCTGCTCACCTCTCTATGGCCGGCGTATCTGGGCTAACAAATAAAGGACTTTTCAACGCACATATGAACATTAGGAGCTTAACTGCCATAAGGATGAACTGGAAACATGGATCAGAGTCTATAACCCAGATATACTCTGTTTCACAGAAACGTGGGTAAAACTTTGTATCACTGACTCTCTCTGCTCAATAGAAAATTACTCCTTAATCTGCAGGGACAGATAATTGGCAAAGCATGGTGGCAGTGTGGCTCTCTACCATAAGAATCACCTCAGTATTACAGAGGCCACTGCCCTAGCCTCACCCTTTGTGTGTGAATCCATTCTTGCCACTGTCCAACTAGGAGTAAAGAAACTCCATATCATTTGCATCTGTAACCCTCCTTCAGGGGGTATGGCCGGACTCCAGGATCTCTTTGACCAAACATCTCGGTCTGTCAATCAAAATGAGCTCTTAATTCTGGGGGATATAAACCTAAACTGGTTAGGTCCTACTCACAGCTCTTTACTACTATTAGTGCATAGCTTTAACCTACACCAGCTGATAGCTGAGTCTACTAGAACGCCAACTCCACCAAAACTAGGCACCCTGATAGACTGGGTAGTTACAAACCACCTGGATCATGTGACCTCTTTGGGTATCCTGGCAGATGTGATAACTGACCATTCTCCTGTTTTTTGTATCTGGGCCTCAGGTGCCCCACCATCTCCTCCACCTCATTTTGTCACCTTTACAAATTTTGCAAACATGGATGTAAATGCTTTTCTTCATGATGTTTTGAACACTGATTGGTCTGGGATCTATCATGCCAGTAGAATTGAAGATGCACTGCATATCTTTCTGAGTGAATTCATTGCAGTCCAGTGGAAGCATGCACTTAAAGTTACCAGGAGAGTTAGAGGTAAGCAAACTGGGTGGCTACACAAAGACTTGCTTGCTGAACTGCGACTCAGGGATAAACTCTGGAAGAGCTATAAACAAACTGGCCTGCTCTCCAATCTCAATACCTATAGAGCACATAGAAATTCCTGCAAAAAACAAATACAAAAAGCTAAAAGCAAGTACTGCAAGGACCTGCTATCCAGCTCTGCCCATGACCCACGGAATTTCTGGGCCCATGTAAAGTCTTTTCTTGGGGCCTCGCAAGCTACTACCCCTACAGATATGATACTCAACAGATCTCACTGTAATGACCCTAATACCATCGTGAATGCTTTTAACAGGATGTTTTCAGATCTATCACTATATAACTCTTCTTTCCCACCCTTGACTACATCCTCTCAGTTCTCTAGCTCCAGCAAGCAAATTGGCCCCCCTACATCTTCCAAAGGGTCTACGCTGACTCTGCCATTCTATTTCAAGGCTATAACTTGGGCAGAGGTCCTTAAACAACTGAATTCCATCTCTGACAACTCTAGGTCAGGGTCTGACTCCCTGGAACCTCACCTGCTGAAGCTAGTGGCTCCACTCATTGCCTCTTCACTGGCTAAAATATATACATTATCCCTTTCTTGCAGTGTTGTCCCTGACCTTTGGAAAATTGCTTGGATAACTCCTGTATTCCAAAAAGGTGATAAGAAGGATATCAATAATTACAGACTGATAGCTATTCTCTCGGTCCTGTGCAAGATACTGGAGAAGCTTGTCACTGCCCAAACACTTGAGTTCCTGGCAAATTCCAATCTTATCTCCGACACTCAGCATGGCTTCAGGAAAAATCATAGCACATCTACTGCTCTACTAAAACTCACCTCGGATATACTCTCAAACATGGACTCTGGCTGACTTACTGGGGCTGTTTTTATTGACCTTACCAAGGCCTTTGATCTGGTTGATCACCCCTTGCTCCTGTCTACCCTTCATAACCTGGGCTTCTCAACTCCTGTTGTGAACTGGTTTAGTAGCTATTTATCTGACAGGACCCAAACAGTGAAATTCAACTCTGTAATATCGGATAGTACTGCAGTCAATATTGGTGTTCCTCAAGGGTCAATCCTGGGGCCACTTCTTTTCTCACTGTTTATCAACAACATTCCTGATACCCTATAAACCTGCTCTTCTCTTCTATATGCTGACGATCTTGTCATCTATACCAGCTCTGCTGCAGTCGATAGTCTTAACTCATCCCTTTCCACTAACTTCAGGAACATTCAAAACTGGCTGCACGACAACAAACTAGTACTAAATGCTAAAAAAACAAAAGCCATGCTCCTAGGCTCTGCCCCGAAACTCAGGACTTGTACATCGTTCCTTATGATCTATGACCTTGAAGGGACTAAATTAGAGTCCATCATGTCCTTTAATTACCTTGGTGTTATGCTAGACCAATCACTGGATCTAAATCTTCACATTCAATCCACCTGTAAAATGGTTAATAGTAGACTGGGCGTTGTCTACAAGACCAGCAGCATGCTAACTCCATCTGCAAAGCTGGCCATTGCCAGGGGGGTCTTACTTCCTGCTCTAACTTACTGTTCTCCTATCCTTGCTGCTGCACAAAAAAACTCACTACTGAAATGGGATGTCACATACAATAATAACTGCCGTTATGCATCATCATCCCCTTGACTTAAGCACTGCTGTCAGCTCTACAGTGACCTGGGTTGGCTCTCTCCCTCTTTCTCTAGACAATATTATCTTGGCTCCTTGTGTGATGCTGTTATCAGGCTTCAAACTCCCGCATCACTTGCAACGCTACTAATTCCCTCCACCTCCTCACATGTACTGTGATCTGCTGACAAATCATTACTAAATGTTCCTAGGTGTCACACCTCTAAGGGTCCTGGTGCATTTAAATATGTGGCTTCCCAGGTTTGGAATGCTCTTCCCTTAGATCTAAAGCAGTCTGTATCTCACTGCCACTTTAAAATGAATTTCCAATGATATCTATCTCAGGCGGACCCATGTACTTGCTTTGATCCGACCTGATCTCTTTTAGGCCCTCCTTGCCTTCGTCCTATTACTTTGCAATCAAAACTCTCCTGTTTTCATGACTACCTTCTCACATCCTTTTCCTATCTCCAGACCTCATTTTCTGACCCTTGCCCCTGAACCTATTCCTTGCCTCTACCTAGGCCCTCATCCACCCCTTCTAGTGCACTGGTCCTTCCCAAATGTACTCCTCCTTTCCTTACTGTTTGCACTGTTCCTACCTCCTTCTATCCTCTATCTGCTATCCTCAGGTGTTGTATAATAAAGTTGTATCCTGTATACTCAGACACCTTAAGTTATACTATTATTTTGAATGCTTGAGATTTCCATAGTGATACACTTGTACCATCATTTGTTTATTTGCCTGCGTCTCTAATACTATGCCTCTCATGCCATTATTATGCATTGCCTGTACTGTTCTCTGCTGCTCTGTTATTGATGTTGTTGTTGTATTCCTTGTTCTCTGGTCCAAACTGAGCAATATGTAATGCTGTCATGCACTTTTGAAATGTTATGTATGTTATTATGTTCTGTACTCTCCTGGGTCATGCCTGAAAATAGTCATTTTTTGGCTAGTGCACTTACCCGGTAAACAAAAACTAAATAAATAAAATACATGGCATATACAGTACAACAGAAGGGGAATTGCCCCTTCTGCGGTTCAACTTCATGAGAAGGAGTGTACACAATAAGAACAACTTGGGGAACATTTAAACAAACAGTGCAATGGTAATGCAAACAGAGAGACATAATGCAGAATATAAGTACAGAATAACAAGTAATCAGCTACTGAAGCTACTGCCAAAAATCTTAAACAGAGTATGACTATGAGCTTATGGAGGAACACAGAGACAAGAACCTCAGCAACCCATAGTCTTGGCTTTGCCCTGGTAACAGGGATGGGAACTGAAAATAGCTGACCTGGGGGGAGGGATGGCTATAAGGGGAGGAGAGTCAGCTAGTACCAGGCATGTCCTCCAGTAGGACAGTAAGTACTAAAACAGGACAGAGTGAAAGCTTGTAGAGGAGAGATCCAAGTCAGGCCCACCTAATTTCAGGGGCAGTTAGTGTGCAGGACAGGTGAGGAAACTCTGCCCACTGCTAAGGACAGCTACAACAGTTATGATGTGGAGCAGGTGACGTAGGGTGCCGGGGTATCAACACTCACACATATTAAGAGATGGGTAGAAAGGAACTGGTAGTACACCATCTATCTGCAACAACAGGCCCCATATGCATTAAGGTGCTGTTTCAACTCCGACTTAAATGTGGGGAGGCTGTTGGTAAATAATAGGAGAGCAGGGATCTCGTTTAACCACAAGGGAGTCCTACTGGCAAAGGACTGCTGTCCAAGAGACATTTTCCTAAATGGGACAGCCAACGAGCCCCGATGCCCAATTCCTGAATGAATTCAACTATCTTGTCTTTTATAATTGCCTCTAGTAGCTTGTCTACCATAGATGTCAAACTCTTTGGTTTGTAAATTCCTGGATTTTCCTATCCCCCACTCTTGTGCAGGGTGACCATGTTCATAATGTTCTAGTTCACTGGTACCTCACCCCTCACTAGTGACTCAGTAATTAGCAGGGTGGAATTGTCTCAGAGAGACACCTACAATGGTAACCAAGGAAGTTGTGGTGGTCCTTCATGGTGGAGACCCCAGGGAGGGAGGCAGAGGACCCTGGAGGAGGAGGAAGCAATTCCTGGTGGGGGACTCTATTATTGGGAGGGTATACTTGGGACCAGGAGGGAAGGGAGTGAGGGAGGTCAAGTGCCTACCTGGCACCATGGTTTGGAGGATGGAAGTGCATCCAAAGGATCGCTAGGGCAGCAGGACAGGAGGGTGAGCTAGACATCATTGTCCACCTGGGGATGATTGATCTGGCAAGTGGTGAGGCTAGGGTAGTGCAGGAGCAGTTCAGGGAGTTGGGGAGGGGTCTTAGAAACGTGGTATGCTGTGTAACCTTTTCAGAGGTATTACCCATCAAGGGCAAGGGGGAGAACAGTGTACTTTGCACCAAGAGATTCAATGCATGGCTGAAGGACTGGTGTGGAGCAGAGGGATTTGGCTTTATTGAGGACTGAGGTTCCATCTGGAGGATGCAGGCCTGTACAGGGACGATGGCCTGCATCTATCCAAGGGGGAACCAACATCCTCAGTGAGAGATTTAAATGTTTCATCAGCATACATTTAAACTAGCCAAGGGGGGGGGGGGGCAGAAATAAACTGGGTGCAGCAAACAGCCGCCCCCCCACACACAAAATGATACAGATGGCAGAGAGGACCCTAAGGTTGAGAAATCACCAAAGATAACTAAAACCAAAATAGATAAAAGTGCAGAGAAAAGGCAGACTGGGAGTAAGGACAAGAGGGGTGTGGAGAATGGGGATAAGAGAAGAGTTATTAGGAGAGGAGGCAGTAAAAATTGGAAGGCCATGTGCACAAATGCCTGCAGTCTAGGAAACAAAATCCCAGACCTAGTGGCCCTGGTGGTTGAGGTGAGCCTGGACATTGTTGCTGTTACTGAGACATGGTTCACGTGGAGTCATGACTGGGATAATAAATACCAGGTTACATTCTATGCAGGAGGGACAGGTGGGTAAAAGGGAGGAGGAGTGGCTATCTATGTCAGGAAGGAATTAAGGCAACTGAGGTACAGGGAATGCAGGGAGAGACGTAGGCACTGTGGATCACCCTGAAAATTGGAAATGGCACTGCTATTCACACTGGTGTGATCTACAGACCTCCCTCACAAGGGGAAGAGCTGGACAGGGTACTTGTAGAAGTCATCTACAGAATGACAGCTAAAGAGGAGGTGCTGCTGGTATAGAAACATAGAATTTGACAGCAGATAAGGACCGCTTGGCCCACCCAGTCTGCCCATTTCCCTACCTACTGGATAAGCTGCAGATCCTAGTTAACCAGCAGCCTACTTCTTCCTACCCCAACCCCTAGAATGGCCTTATGACTGTCCCATGCATGCTTGAATTCCACCACTGTTTTTGACTCCACAACCTCCTCCGGAAGGCCGTTCCATGCATCCACAACCCTCACTGTGAAAAAATAATTCCTTAAATTACCTCTGAGCCGCCTTCCCTCTATCTTCAAATTGTGCCTCTAGTTCTGCACACCTCTTTTTGAAAGATGCTACCCTCTTGGACTTTGTTGATTCCCTTGAGGTACTTGAACGTTTCTATCATGTCCCCTCTCCCTCCTTTCCTCAAGGCTATACATATTAAGCTCCTTTCGTCTCTCTTCTTCATATGTCTTCCGTGCAGACCCTGCACCATTTTAGTTGCTCCTCCTCTGGACAGCTTCCATTCTGTCTATGTCTTTGCAGAGATTGGGTCTCCAGAACTGCACGCAGTACCCAGATGGGGTCTCACCAGCTGTCTGTACAGAGGGATAATAACTTCCTGTTTTCACTGGTGATGCCTCTCCCTATGTATCCCAGTATCCCCCCAGCCCTCCTTGCTGCCCTCTCACATTGCTTGCCCACCTTTAGGTCATCTGATATGACTACCACCAGGTCCCTTTTCATTTTTGTTGTTGTTAGTATCTCACCCCCCATTGTGTACTTTTCCCCTGGGTTTTTGTTTCCCAGATGCATTACCTTGCACTTCTTAGCATTAAATCTAAGCTGCCTACATTTGACCATTCCTCTAACCTTGCCAAGTCCCTTCTCATCCTTTCCACCCCACCTTGTGCATCAACTCTGTTGCAGATCTTTGTGTCATCTGCAAAGAGACATACTTTTCTTCCAGTCCCTCTGCAATGTCACTTATAAAGACATTGAAGAGGACCCGTCCTAATACTGAACCCTCATGTACCCCACTAGTAACCCCCCTTTCTTCTGAGTGGACTCCATTTACTATTACTCTCTGTGTCCTATTCTCCAGCCAATTCTTTACCCAGATTGTCATCTTGGGACCCACCCCAGGCTGGCTAACTTGTATATTAATCTTTTGTGTGGGACTGTGTCAAATGTCTTGCTAAAGTCTAGGTAGGTCATGTCCACATGAGACTTCAGTCTACCGGATGTGGATTGGAGCAACCAGGCTGCAGCCTCAGTCAGGAACAGAGACATCTTGGGAGCCCTGCAGGGGGCATGCTTAAGACAGCTAGTGATACAGCCCACCTGAAAGGGTGTGACTTTGGACCTGGTACTCACCAATGGGGAAAGAATTACAGATGTAAAAGTGGGGAGCCATCTGGGATCAAGCGATCACAGTACAGTGAGATTCAATGTGAGAACAGCAGAAGAGTCAAACCACACAAAAGCAAGGGTCCTGGATTTCAGGTAAGCTGACTTTGCAAAGATGGGGGAATGTCTTAGGTAATCACTAGCAGGGAAGGAGAAAAGAGGGAGGGGTGGAGGAACAGTGGGAGAGTCTTAAGGAAGTCATAGTGGAGGCAACAAGCTATTGCATTAGGCACACTGTAATGTTCTACTTTTGTGACGTGGAGCCTTTATAAACGAGTCTTGGACTCAAAGGTATTTTCCGAATCTGCAATAAATAAATAAATAAGTCCCAGCACCCAGCACTTACAATCAGTCTTTGCACCCTAGCACCTTACCTGTCATATTCCCCGACAAGGCCCCTGACTGCACTGTCACCCACCTTCGCCCACCTCCCCATATCTCCACTCCTGCCCCCGCCCCAACCACCTCCGTACTCCCCTTATCCCTGCACCTCCTCCCCCGATCTCCTACTCACTTCCCACCACCCACCCCACCTTCCCTTGTCTTGCTCATAGCTCAAGTCTTTGTACTGGTTATTACAGGTCTGTAAGTCAATGACTATATGTTTGTAACTAAAATGATGACTGTTGCACATGCTGACGTGGAACCTTTGTAAAAGAGCCTCGGCTCAAAGGTATTGTAATCCTAGATTGAAATAAATAATAATAAAAAAAATTAATAAATAAATAAGTAAGTAAGCAAACAAAGAGAAGGAAAAAAAAAAACAATGGTTCTCAAAAGAAGTTGCCGAAAGGGTAAGGGCGAAAAGGGTGGTATTCAGGAGGTACAAGGAAACACAGAGGGAACTGTATCTGGAAAAGCAGATGAGGTGGGGAAAGCAGTCAGGAGTGCAAAGGCACAAACAGAAGAAAAAATAGCCCAAGAAGTAACAAAAGGGGACAAGAACTGGCCTACAAACATCAACCATTGTGCTCTTCACTCTCCTGCTTCTACAATCCCCCCTCCTCTCACCCTCACCCATTTTGGGTCTAAACACCCTTCCCTTCACACCCACTTCATCCCATATGGACCACCCCCCCGCCCAGCCTCTTCACCTTGCCACTACCTCTCAAACCCTCCACCTACTCTTGGCTCTCTCTCATACTACCTCAAGAGGACTCTAGACTCTTTCTCCTCTCCTACACCTGACACCGTACCAAGTGCATATCTGTCACTCGAGTTAAACGCTCAAGGCTCCGCAAACCAAAGTCAATACCCCTTGTCTCTATGTTTTCCAGGACCCTTATCCTCCTACTCCTCAACGGAGCCATCCATCCAAACCCTGATCCAAGTATCCCCTGCCTCTTTCCCATTACACCCCACACTAATAAAGGGAAAAACAGCATAGTCCACCTGAACATACAGAGTCTCCCAGCTAAAACAGAGAGTGGTGGTAAATGGTATATAGTCAGAAGAGATGCAAGTCACAAGTGGAGTACCTCAGGGATCAGTCCTGGGGCCAGTCCTCAATATCTTCATTAGTGACATTGCAGATGGACTAGAGGGAAGCGTTTGTCTGTTTGCAGATGACACCAAGATCTGCAACAGAGTAGATGATCCAGATGGGGTGGGCAGAATGAGAAGAGATCTGGATAAACTAGCAAAATAGTCAGAACAGTGGCAACTGGATTTAATGCAAAGAAGTGCAAGATCATGCACATAGGGAAGAGAAACCCTGAAGCCACCTATAGGCTGGGAGGGGAGTTGCTAGCGGTCACAAGGGAAGAAAGAGACTTGGGCGTCATCATCACTGATGACCTGAAATCATCCAAGCAGACCTCTAAAGCAGTGGGTAAGGCTACAAGAGGGGCCTGTCTATTTTTGACACCCCTTTTTATCGCACCAAGTATGTGCAGAACTCCATCATGTACAAGGGTCCTAGGTTTTACAATAAACTGCCCCTCTGAACTTCAAGCCTGTAATTCAATTGGCTCTTTCACCTCCTCCCTCAAGGATCACCTCCTCCAATCCGCTACTTGTGCCTGCCCTGGTAGGTAGCCCCCTGAATGTCTGCCAACCCCCTGAGTTACCTTAGGGTTTATATGTATCTGTATACAGGCTCTATTGTTGTGTGCTCTGTATTTGTTTTTGTTTTTTTAATCTAGATGATCCTGTCATATACACTGTTCCCTATTGTAAATATTGTAAATTATTGCAAATATTGTTTTCACCTTTTTCTCTGTATCATCCAATTTATGTACCACTGGACATTTGTGAAAATGAGCATTTTTGTTCACATACTTTCCAGTATAAAAAATTAAAATTGAAAAATTGAAACTTGTTTAGGCATGTTAGTGAAAGAAAAAAGACTAAGGGTGGGATTGTTAGACTAAAAAGGGAAGGCGGGAAGTGTGCAGAGGGGGGACCAAGAGAACGCAGAAATCCAGAACAATTATTTTGTTCATTTTTCACAGAAGAAGGGAAAGGGGAGGGACCAAAGTTAGGTGACAGTAGCACCACTGGGAGGGAGGTGGACACCAGTCCATTTAAGAAGGAGAGAGTTTTAAAGGAACTCACTAATCTGCAAGTGGACAAGGCAATGGGGCCAGATGGGATACATCCCACATCCCAGAGTATGAAGAGAACTCAGGGAGGTGCTGGCAGCACCACTGACAACGCTGTTCAACAGTTTGTTGGTGTGGTACCAAAGGACTGGAGGAGGGCAAATGTAGTCCCTCTCCACAAAAGTGGGAGCAGGGAGGAGGCTGGCAATTACAGGCTAGTCAGCCAAACTTCGGTGGTGGGGAAACTAATGGAATCACTACTAAAAGAAAGGTTTGTGATATATCTCGAATCCAACAGAGCACAGGATCCAAGGTAACATGGATTCACAGCAGGAAGATCTTGTCAAACAAATCTGATAGATTTCTTTGACTGGGTGACTAGGGAGGTGGATCAGGGAGGGGCGGTGGATGTGGCCTACCTGGATTTCAGAAAGGCCTTCGACATTGTCTCATGTAAGAGGCTAGTAAACAAGCTGGGCAGCCTGGGAGTGGATCCCAGAGTGGTAAACTGGGTCAAAAATTGGCTGAGCTGTAGGACACAGAGGATGGTGGTGAACAGAGTTCAATCTGAAGAGAGGGGGTGACCAGTGGGGTCCTGCTGGGATCAGTGCTTGGCTCAGTCCTCTTTTTTTTATCACATTTCTATTTTTCCTTTCCTGCTGCAGTACGTATAGCAGGGGCATCCAGCCGCCGGCTCCCCCCACCTGGAGGGCCGCAGGCTCACTCGCATGATGGGGAGTCTGGTATGGCCACTCTCTGACCCACTGGGAGGCCCCTCCTATGTCTTCCCATGCCGGGCCGAGACCAGACCCTCCCAGTGCAATTCCACAACAGGCCTCCAGGTGGTATAGAAACATAGAAACATAGAATTTGACGGCAGATAAGGACCGCTTGGCCCACCCAGTCTGCCCATTTCCCTACCTACTGGATAAGCTGCAGATCCTAGTTAACCAGCAGCCTACTTCTTCCTACCCCAACCCCCTAGAATTGCCTTATGACTGTCCCATGCATGCTTGAATTCCACCACTGATTTTGACTCCACAACCTCCTCCGAAGGCCGTCTCCATGCATCCACAACCTCTCTGTGAAAAAATAATTCCTTAAATTACCTCTGAGCCGCCCCCATCCTCAGATTGTGCCCTCTTGTTCTTGCACACCTCTTTTTGAAAGATGCTACCCTCTTGGACTTTGTTGATTCCTTGAGGTACTTGAATGTTTCTATCATGTCCCCCTCTCCCTCCTTTCCTCGAGGCTATACATATTAACTCCTTTAGTCTCTCTTCATATGTCTTTTGGTGCAGACCCTGCACCATTTTAGTTGCCTCCTCTGACAGCTTCCATCCTGTCTATGTCTTTGCAGAGATTGGGTCTCCAGAACTGCACACAGTACTCAGATGGGGTCTCACCAGCTGTCTGTACAGAGGGATAATAACTTCTGTTTTCTACTGGTGATGCCTCTCCATGCATCCCAGTATCCCTCCAGCCCTCCTTGCTGCCTCTCACATTGCTTGCCAACCTTTAGGTCATCTGATATGACTACCCCAGGTCTCTTTCCATTTTGTTGTTGTTAGTATCTCACCCCCATTGTGTACTCTTCCCTGGGTTTTGTTTCCAGATGCATTACCTTGCACTTCTTAGCATTGAATCTAAGCTGCCACATTTGACCATTCCTCTAACCTTGCCAAGTCCCTTCTCATCCTTTCCACCCCACCTTGTGCATCAACTCTGTTGCAGATCTTTGTGTCATCTGCAAAGAGACATTTTTCCTTCCAGTCCTTCTGCAATGTCGCTTATAAAGACATTGAAGAGGACCGTCCTAATACTGAACCCCATGGTACCCCACTAGTAACCCTCCTTTCTTCTGAGTGGACTCCATTTACTATTACTCTCTGTGTCCTATTCTCCAGCCAATTCTTTACCCAGGCTGTCATCTTGGGACCCACTCCCAGGCTGGCTAACTTGTATATTAATCTTTTGTGTGGGACTGTGTCAAATGCCTTGCTAAAGTCTAGGTAGGCCATGTCCACAGCCCCTCCCTGATCTACTACTTTGGTCACCCAGTCAAAGAAATCTATCAGATTTGTCTGGCATGACCTTCCCGCTGTGAATCCATGCTGCCTAGGGTCCTGTGCCCCTCTGGCCTCTAGATACTTGACAATTATTTCCTTCAGAAGTGATTCCATCATTTTCCTATCACTGAGGTTAAACTAACAGGTCTGTAGTTTCCTGCTTCTGCCTTGCTCCCACTTTTGTGAAGGAAATCACATCTTCCCTCCTCCAGTCCTCGGGTACCACCCCATCCTCCCATGATTTATTAAAAGGGTGGTCAGTGGTGTCACTAGTTCTACCCTTAGTTCTTTAGAATTCTGGGATGAATCCCATCAGGCCCCATTGCTTTGTCCACCTTCAGTTTTAAGAGTTTTTCAGAACCCTTTCTTCTGTGAATGGGTTGGTATCAACTTCTGTATCCAGAGTGTTTCTACTGTTTGTTTTATGTACCTCTCCCTCTTCATTTGTAAATACTGAGCAAAAATATTTGTTTGGTATCTCTGCCTTTTCACAGTCTCCCTCTGCCCACCCTCCTCCCTTTATTAAGCCTCACTATCCCTCCCTTGATCTTACATAGATACATAGATACATAGATACATAGACAGTGTCGGCAGATAAGGGCCTATGGCCCACCTAGTCTGCCCATTTGAGCTTGTAAGTTCGCTTCTGATGTACCTATAAAAGGTTTTATCCCCTTCTTAACTGAGTTGGCTATCTTTTCCTCGGTTTGGGCCTTTGCTGTTCTGACTGCCTTCCCAGCCTCCTTTTGCTTTAACTGATACAGTTCCCTGTCCTGCTCCTTCTGTGATTCCTTGTACTTCCTGAATGCTTTCTTTTCTCTTGAACCTTACTGCCACTTCCTTTGAGAACCACAGTGGTTTCTTACATCGTTTTATTTTGTTTATTTGCTTCACACAAAGGCTCGTTACCTCTGTGATGGCAGTTTTTATTATTTCCCATTGTTCTTCCACCCCTCCTTCCTGCCCATTTGCTAGTGCATTCTTTAGGCACACACCCATTTTGGCAAAGTCAGCCCTCCTAAAGTCCAGTACTTTTGTCTTTGTATGGCTTGACTCTATTGTTGTGTTTATTGTGAACCATACTGTTCGATGGTCTCTAGTTCCCAGATGGCTACCCACTTCTACATCTGTGATCCTCTCTCCATCTCCATTTGAGAGAATCAAGTCTAATATTCCTCCCTCTCGAGTGGGCTCCAATACTAGTTGTCTAAGGCATGCCCCCTGTAGGGCATCTAGAATAACTCCAGTCTTCGAAGTGGCAGCTGCAACTGCACTCCAGTTAACATCTGGCATATTCACATCACCCATCAGCAATATCTCCCTTTTTCTGCCATTCTAAGTATACTTTCTATCATTTCCTTGTCCATTTCCTCCCCTGAGAAGGGGTCTGTATACAACCCCTGTGCGGATTGTGGTGCCATTGCCTGTCTCCAAATTTACCCACAGTGCTTCTTCTCCTCCTCCCTGTTTACCCTTTTGTTCTGTTGCTTTTATTCCTTCCCTTATGTAAAGAGCTACTCCTCCTCCTCTTTTACCCTCCCTATGAGGGTATGAGTGCAGCTATCAAGCTGCTCGCTTGCACCCAGCCTTTTCCTCAATTAATGACCCCTTTGGAGTGCAGACGTGCAATGACTTTAGAGGCACAACGTGCCAACATCTGCTGCACTCCACCCCCAATTGCACCAACTCTGGTAGTGCCCCCAGTTGTCACCAGGGGCTGCTACAGAGCTGTGGGATCAATTAGCCCTCCCCAGGGATGTGAGAGCAGTCCCTTGGATGCTCAGTCCCATCCCTCCCCTGCCAATTCTTGATGATCCAGGTGCGTTTCTAAACCCGGGTCGACAGCGTGGCATGAGGTGTGGCATCCAGCACCTCAGCCCTCAGCTCCACTGGGCCAGGATGAGTCCTCTTTAATGTCTTCAGAAGTGACTTTGCAGAGGGGCTGGGAAGAAAAGGTGTGTTTCTTTGCAGATGACACGAAGATCTGCAACAGAGTTGACACTCCAGGAGGGGTAGAGAAAATGAGACGGGACCTAAGCAAGCTTGAGGAGTGCTCAGGGGTGTGGCAGCTAAGATTCAATGCAAAGAAGTGCAAGATCATGCACTTGGGGCACAGAAATTCGGGAGGAGTACACAATGGGGAGAGGTACTGACAGCCACCAGTTAGGAAAGGGATCTGGGAGTAATCATATCTGATGATCTAAAGGGTACCAAACAATGTGAGAAGGCTGTGAGGAGAGCCAGTGGAATGCTGGGGTGCATAGGGAGAGGTATCTCCAGCAGAAGGAAGGAGGTGGTGATGTCACTGTATAGAACACTGATGAGACCTCATCTAGAGTACTGTGTCCAGTTCTCGATGCTGCTTCTCTGGAAGGACAAAGACAGAGTAGAAGCGTTCAGAGAAGGGCGACAAAAAAGATGCAGGGACTGCATCAAAAGTCAAATAAGGGGAGGCTGGAGGATCTCATTATGTATTCCCTGGAGGGGAGGAGAGAGAGGGGGAATATGATAGAGACTTTCAAATACCTCAGGGGTGTAAATAAGGTACAAGAGGGTAGCATTGTTCAAAAAAGAAGATGGGGGCGCTGTGGAGCAGCAACATGGTGGCAGCCTTCTAACTCAGCTCACCTAATACAACCTATAATTTTGCCTAAAATTACTTATAAAGAGCTCTGTAATTGAAGCTAATTGTACTGGTGTCTGGCTGAATCACCTGGAAGCAGAATGGGTCCTAAAAAAGATAGTAAGCATTCATCCTGTAATTTAGAAGTTTACCTTTCTCCCGCCGGCTCCTCTAAAGCATTGGTGCCAACTCCACAAAGCGGCTTAGTGGCTCCGGACCTCCCAACTACACAGATCATGGCAATGCTTACTAAAATACAGGCAGCAGGGGAGGAGACTAACAAAAGGCTTGCGTGCATTTGAAGCCTAGCTACTGAAAATGAAGCTAAAATCTAAGATAATGCCTCAGCCATACCGGAGCTTCAGGATGTAACCTCCAAGCAGGCTGATTACAATGCTGCTTTTGTCTGGACTTCTACTACCTGAAAAATAAAATTGAGTCCCTGGAGAATACCCAGAGGCAGGCCAACATTCGTGTGGTGGGGTTTCCACCCAGACTAGCTGGAACATCAGATTTGCACCAAATAGTGACTAAAATGATATTTTCGGACTTAAAACTCCTTCCAAATGACTCAAAGGTCACAATAGTAAAGGTTTTCACCGTACTGAAAAGGCCACGAGCCAGGGGTGACGTGTTCCCAGACACCTCTTACTGCCATTCTCACACTCTCATCACTGGAGGCTCATGTACCTTTACTGCAAGCAGCACATGCAAAAGGGGATATTGTTTGGGAGGGCAGCTGCCTGGCTTTTTCCCCTGATTTATCGGCCCGGATGCAAGGTCGGAAGAAGGATCTCCAGCTGATAAAAAGAACGCTCTACAAAATGGGGTGCAGGTGCAACTTACCTACCTGGCCTCACACAGATTAAGCATGACCCAGAACACACGCCTGTGATCCCAAAGCATGAAATATGGGAAAAACTCCTGGCTAAGAAGATGCAACCTGGGGAATCGTAGGATGAAGAAGGGTGATGGACTAAATAAGGGGAACTTTGAATTCTGTGTTGTGAGTTATATTATTCACTTTGAGAGCTGGGGTCTCTCAATAGTTTAAAGGGCCATGTTGTTGCTCCAATAAACAGTTCCAATTTAATAGTTTGGAAATTGACAGAGGAAGCGGAGGGTAATAGTGGATGTATCTACATCGCTTAGTTTGTGAACATTACAATAGCCTTTTTGAAATATCCTGATAGTCTGCAGTGGGGATTAGTCCTACCTAGATATGCGGATGTAATAATGCAGCTTAACTGAGAACGGGACATAGTCATAGCGATATATCCATCCCCATACTGTGTAACAGCTCCTCCACAAAATATTGGTTCTTCTAGGGGTTGGAGAAGAGGGCATTTCAGTTTGTTTTATATAGATATGGGTGAGAGTATACGTAATCTACAGCCTCATTTAACCAAATTTTACTCCAACATTTAATGACAGGCAACCTCCAGAACTGTGTGGATTTATTGTCTCTGTTTTTTAATATGACGAATGACCTGGTAAATGTATTGAACATCCAATTTGGAGGTCTATGAACCTCAATTCTTCTATAGTATGTGTTGCAGAGATTACTGTAATCTCATATAACCCATAAATAAAAACACAAAAGAAGATGTTCAAGAACAAGGGGCCATGATATGAAAATGGGGGGGGGAATAGACTTAGGTGTAATGTGAGAAAGTATTTTTTCACAGAAAGGGTGGTGGATCTATGGAACAGGCCCTCGGCGGAGGTTGTAGGGGCAAAAATGGTAGGGGAATTTAAAAATGCATGGAACAGACATAAAGGAACTCTAGCTATAGGAAAGAGGGTAAGCCACAGATCATTTAGGATCTGCAGTATATGAAACAGATTCTGGGCAGACTAGGTGGGCCACGTGGTCCTTACCTGCCATCAAATTCTATGTTTCTATGTTTCTATTGGGTCTGCCAAGGGTGTTGTCAGGGCCTGTTTTTTCTCCTTAGCATCCTGCGGTGTCTTCCATCTGACTTCGGGATCTTGTGTACCTTTAGGTCCAACAGATGCTTCTGTATAATCTCTTCAGATATCTGTCCTTTTCCTATGTGATTAGCTGTACCCTTGAATTTTATCCTGCTATCTGGTATTGGTCCTGTAGCTTCCACCTTAAAGAGCATCTTTCCTGCCCTTTCCTAAAATATTCATGAAACACAGCATGAACCTTTACCTTCCCTGGAGTTCTTGGATAGATAAACGATCATTTTTAAATCCATTGTTTTTGTGATAAAACGGTTTGTATTTTGGCTTCATGGAGCTGAGCTGCTGATCTGTTCCACTTCCTGGTCCTGAGCATGGCACCCATGCTAGCATGTTGTGTAATGTAATTATATCACGGAGAATGTTGGGGAGTGCTCTGTAGACTACTGTAGGGACTGGTATTAAAGTAGTTTTGTTAATACTTCAAGGTTCCGATCTGGATAAATCAGGGCCACCGCTCAACTAATGAGGGCCTTGGTAGTAGAGGTGGCCTTGATTTGTCAAATTGGAACCCTGATATAAAAAAAGTACTTTAAAACAAGTCCTTACAGTAGTCTATGGAATGCACCCCATTCTCTCCATATGTATCAGTGGCTCAGCAGGTAACACACTCGCCTCTGAGGCTGGGAGATCAGAAGGCTGTGGGTTCACTGGGAAACCAGAGAGTGTAGGAGTGAGGCCCGCCTACTGCATGTAGGATGGAGTGTCACCTCTGGGGCAAAGGGTGATGGGACGTAGGGGTACACTGAACTCCAACAAGAAAATTGAAGGAGGATACTGATGCAAGTTCAGATGTCCCCCATCTCTGACATGGGGTCTTGGTGCTGGGCGGGATGGCTAGGACCCACCCCCCTAAACATAGGTCTTATGTAGGAACAGGAGAAGTCTAGGAGCTGTGGAGGGATCCTTCATGGAGGCTGGATTTGTTTGCAGAGATCAAGGCATGTCCGGACTGGGGGAGGAGGAGCTGAAATGGGATGTGAACTGGGTCACTGAGATGGGATGTGTGCTCCCCCCCCTTCTCCCCCATCTTAATCCTTGGGGGAAAACAAGACCCACACAAGAGAACTGGGAGTGGGATGGTCTCCGGCCACTTCTCCCCCCAGACTGTTCCCCCCGGTAGGGGGGGCAGACTGTTGCAGTGGAGGCCGGAATGCCCTGACAGCTGGTTGAAGATAGGCTGGAACTACCCGCACACTCACGGGGGTCTCCCCTCTGTTATGTGTCATGAAGATCCAGAAACAAAAGCAGGATGGATCATTACACCGACGGAAGATAGGGGATGGAGTATGGGACCATCCCCTATCTGAGTAGCAGAGGGATGGAGGAACTAGACTAGAAGGAAAATACCTCCCAGGGTGATGCACTATTTTTCTCTAGCCTAATACTTTTTACGTATTTCCCTGTGGTTCCCCTCTCCATTGCTACAGACATTCCCCTTACCCTCTGGACTTTTGGTTTATGTTGGGGCAATAATCCGCCCCAGGAGGGCAGGGTGAAATTATACTGTAGTAACTCCTCTGACACATGCATGCCTACCCAAGACAGGGAGGACAGATATGGGCACACTGGGCAGATATTGAATCTGACCCAAATTTTGGAAGTCTTACAGTTTAGTTTGAATGTAGATAGTTGTTCAGTGCTTATATGTTATGGTTTGGAAAATTCAGGAAAAGAGAATGGCACAGAACCCCTTGTTTACAGTTTCCACAGTTGGGCAAACCTTAGAATGTATATAGGTTATAGTGGCAATTCTATAAATTGGCCAAACAATCTACTTCATGTGAGCAAATATTATGGGAAACTGAATCCAAGCTTACACTCCTAGGTTTAGAAAAAAGACGACAGAATAGGATGGTACAAGATTTTAATATATAGACACATCGCATTGCAGGATATTATTGGTATACAAAAAAAGGGTTTAAACAAAATCTGGTTTACAGGAAAATGACATGGAATCTTGAAATGGAGAATCATTCTGCTGGAAGGAAATTTTGATGGTGCCGCAGGCTGGGGTGGACTCAAGGTTGGAGGAAGGTGGTGGGGCACCATCCTCATACACTGCTCTAGGATCAACTGTAACCTGGAAAGGAAAATTAAACAAAATGATAAGTAGCCTAGTCAGTATATTCTCACAAAATATTGATGGCTTACACAACCCCATTAAAAGAACTAGAATGATGCAGTACTTCAGCGATACCCCTCAGATGTGTATTACCTACAAGAAACACATCTCTCCCTACTGAACATACAAAATTATCTTGGGGGAGTAGATACAGGGTAATGGTGTCATCACACTCCAGTGGCAGGAAAAGGGGGTAGCTATTTTGATTCCAGCTAAAACATCTTTGAAGCCAAAACCATACACCTGACCCCAGTGTCGATATTTAATAACCCAGGGCCATCTCCACCAGCAGGAAGTAACCCTTGTAAGTGTATATTTCCCTCTGGGGACAGACAGCAAGGCAGTGGGGACTTGTTTGATAAAACTTTTGGAACTGATACATGGTCAATTAATCATTGGTGGGGATTTAAATGTCATCCTTTCCCCGGAACTGGCTACCACAACCCCAAAGGCACATAGGATCACGTCTACCCAGAAGTATATAAGACAGAACTTTAAACATCTGGGCCTGGTAGACATATGGAGACGTCTTTTTCTATCCCAATGAGCGTACACATATCTCTCTCTCAGATTCCAGTTGTACTCTAGAATTGACTACTTCTTTACAACTATAGAACACTTTACAAATATTCGAGACCTCAGTTATGGACCTCGAATTCTTTCTGACCATCACTCCTTAACGCTAAAATTAGATCTCCGTAAGCAAAGACACACCTTATTCTGGGGACTAAATCACTCTCTGCTAAGTGATAAGAGGTTCTGTGACTTTATGGTAGCAAGAATACCGGAAATAATAATGGATAATGTAAATAGCTCGATCTCTCAAATCATACTATGGGACACATTAAAAACCTGTCCTCAGAGAAGACATAATAGCATGTGCATCCAATAAGAAAAAAGCATTAGAAAAACAATATAACACACTAACAAAAAATCTCACCACCTATCAACTGCTGTATACCAAAAATGATCACGAAGTTGCCAAAAAAACTAAAGAAGCAAAAGCACAGTTACAAAAGATAATGGATCGTAAAGTATAATAGGCATTTGCTTTTCTGAGGTACATGGCATATGAGGGAGGGCCAAGAGGAACTAGAAATTTAGCCCAAAAACTGAGAGCCAGAAAGACAGAGGCAAATATTTTGAAACTAAGAGGCACTGACACGAAACAAGTCACACACAACGATCAGCAAAAAACAAGCAATTTTTTTACAAATTCTACCAACAGCCATATATGGCCTCGACTCCCCTCCCTACTGATAAATACAAAGCCTTCCTAGCTAAGTTGCAACTCCCTAAATTAACGGACACACAAACTGAAATATTAATAGAACCCATAACCCAGTTAGAAATCGCAACCCAGATCAAAGAAACCAAAACCCTAAATTGCCCAGGACCAGATGGCTACCCAGCCGAATGGTATAATAAATTCACAGAACAATTGCTGTTCCAATTAAGAAGGCCTACAGGGAGGTTACTGAGGGCCCCCCCATCCTGGAACTATGCCATGATATCAACCATACTAAAACTGGACAAAACACCACAATGCCCCACCTCATACTGGTCAATATCCATCCTAAATGTTGATTATAAAATCTCCATGGCTATCATGGCAAAAAGATTAGAAAATATGCTCCCAGCACTGATCAGCCCTGATCAATCAGGATTCATATGGCAAAGAAATGCCACAGACAATATTAGAAGAACCTTACTAGTACTAGAAAGAGTGCAAACCAGACAGATACCAGCAGCATTTATTAGTTTGTATGCTGAAAAGGCCTTTGACAGGGTCTCCTGGGAATTTCTCTGGGGGACTCTGAAAGCCTTCGGCTTCCCCAGCAATTCCTAAAGTGGTTGAGATTCATATATGCATCTCCCCAGGTGTACGTTTGAGTTAACAACACATTATCTCAATCAATACATCTTCAACATGGAACAAGGCAGGGTTTCCCTCTATCTCCTCTCCTGTTCATGCTTTATATAGAATCACTTGCACAGGCGATACACCATGACCCAGAGGTGGAGGGAATATGGTTAGAGCACCAGAACTATAAGCTAATGTTATATGCAGACAATATATTATTAACCCTAGTTAACCCGGGCATTCGATACCAGCAGTGAAAATAGTTTTGCACTGCTAGAGAGGAAGAAGGTGGAGGAGGAAGTGATGAAATTAGAGGAGTAATTGATAAATGCCTGGACCAAACTGGAGCGGGGGGAAGTTCTGCTGGGAGAACTGCAACAGGGGTAAAAGGGCATAATAATGTGCAGGAGGAAGAAGAGGAGCTGGAAATGAGGGAGGGAGATGAAAGGAAGCAAGCAGGGAGTAAGAGGGGTGGAATCTTAGTGCTGGGGGACTCAATACTAAGAGGAGTTAGGTGGGGTAGCAAGGCGGAGAGGCATAGTCGCATTTGGGTGGAGGCCTTGCCAGGAATGACAGCGGAAAGGGTGGGACAGTCTGTTCTGAAATATGCTAGAAGGGGTAGGGACAAGCCTCATTTAATTATACATCTTGGGACAAACGACTTGGCTGACAAGACAGTGGATATAGTCAGAGGGAGGTTTGAGGAACTAGCACAATTATGTGAGGGGCAGGAAGATCAGTAACTTTTCCGAGATACTTCGGTGCCAAAAGGCAAGCACAACAAAAACTGAGAATAGAGGAATTTAACAGATGGCTAAGAACCTGGTGTTGTGCTAAAGGGTATGGGCTGTTGGGGGGTGGGAGGGACCTGGGAGGACAGTAGTCTCTATGCCAGGACAGACTACACTTGAGTGAGGAAGGAAAGAAAGTGTTGAAGCAGAGGATGGAAGAATATATAGAGGAAGTTTGGAGTTTAAACTAGGAGTGGGGGGTGGCAGTTGGGAAGAGATATGCAGGGACCACAGGTTGGAAATCATATGAGCTTACCCCCATAACAGTGACAAAGGACAAATGGCAAGTACTGTTGGTGATGCTAGGAAAGGAGGGCAGGATGGGAGGAGGGGAAAAGGGTGGAAGGTGGTTACCCTTAATGCTAGGAGCCTTGGGAGAAAACTGCAGAGTTGCAGGTTCTCATGGCAGAGGGAGAGGGGACATTGCACCCATCACGGAAACATGGGCCACCCAATATAATGATTGGGACCTGTCTGTACCAGGGTACAGGTTATTTCTTAGGGACAGGGTGACTGGGAAAGGAGGGGGTGGCACTATATGTGAAGGAAGGACTGAAGTGTGTAAGGGAGGAAGGGAGGAGGGCAGTACAGAGTCACTTTGGTGCAAATCCAGGATTCCAAGAATAGGAGTCTTAGAATGGGAGTGAGGTGTAAGACCACCATCTCAGATGGAGGAGTTAGACAGGGAACTAGCGGGACAGATCAGGAGGACCTGTGAAGGGTGTGTGTGATTGTGGGGACTTCAACATGCCAGAAGTGGACTGGAGCACCCCAACAACCAGGAACAGAAGGGGAGGTACTGCTGGATGCCTTCCAGGACAGCTTCCTGCTGCAAATGGTCAGTGAACCAACCAGGTTAGGGAATACCCTTGACCTTGTGCTGGCAAATGGGGACTTTGTGAGAGAACTTACAGTGAAGGAACGCTGTCAGGGAGTGACCACCACTCAGTATGGCTCACATTGGATATGGGCAAGGAAGGAGTGGAATCTGGCACAAGAGTGCTGGACTTCAGGAGGGCTGACTTTGGGAGGATGGGGGAAGTGGTAAAAGGGTATCTGGCCAGAATTCAATCTAGTATGGATACTAACCAGAGATGGGAGCTCATAAAGTTGGGGATAGTGGAGGCAACCAAAACCTGCTGCAAAGCCCAGAGCAAGAAGGCTAGAGCTAAGAAACCGAGCTGGTTGAGCAAGGAGGTCATGGAAAAGGTAAGGAAGAAAAGAGCTGCCTTTAGGAAATACAAGAAAACAGGGAGGGGGGAGGACAGAGAGGAGTACTTGACAGAATCGAAGGAGGTGACAAGGGCAGTAAGCGGAGCCAAAGCATCTACGGAACTCAGGCTGGCACAAGGCATTAAGAAGGGGGAGAAGGACTTCTTTAAGTACATCAGGGAGAAAAGGAGCTGTAAGGACCACATAGTAAGGATTAGGAAGGAGGGGGTTGGGTGGAAGCAGGGTATGATAAGACGGAATCACTAAATGAGTACTTCTGCTCAGTATTTACTAAAGAGAAGAGGGGGGTGACACCCAAGATGGGTGAAATGGCAGACGCAGGGGGGGAAGTGGTGACAGATGGGAAATCATGGAGGACAGAGTTCGAGAGGGTTTGAAGGCACTGAGGGTGGACAAGGCACCAGGCCCAGATGGCATCCACCCCAGGGTACTGAAGGAGCTGGCAGAGGTCCTTGCAGGACCTTTGGCAGACCTATTTAATGCCTCACTACATCTGGGTGTGTACCTCAGGACTGAGGATGGCTCATGTGGTGCCCTCCACAAGAGTGGCCCCAAGGATGAACCGGAAACTACAGACCAGTGAGCCTCACATCCATCGTGGGTAAGCTAATGGAGACTATGCTGAAGGAGAGGCTGGTGGCCCTCTTAGAGGCCAAGGACTACAGGACAGCAGACAGCATGGCTTCATACATGGCCGATCCTGCCAAACCAACCTGGTCGGGTTCTATGACTGGGTAACTAGCAACTGGGCCGGAGGACATGCAGTGGATGTCCTGTATCTGGACTTCAGTAAGGCATTCGACTCAGTGCCACATGGAAGGCTGGGAAGGAAGTTAGTAGGCACAGGGGCAGGTGCAATGCTGGTGAGATGGGTAGGAAACTGGCTGCAGGGAAGGCAACAGAGGGTGGTGGTGGGTGGGGAGCTCACACCCAAGGGCAGTGACGAGTGGTGTCCCACAGGGCTCGGTGTTGGGACCAGTGTTGTTTGGGATATTCATTGCAGACATATCATGGGACATCAAGAGCAAGATCAGTCTGTTTGCTGATGATACCAAGGTTGGCGTGGTGGTGGATGACCTAGGGGATGGCAGGGGTTGCAGATGATCTGGCAAAGCTTGAACCTGGTCAGACACCTGGCAACTGGGCTTTAATGCCAAAAGTGCAAGGTGATGCATTTTGGGATGAAGAACCCAAGGAGGACTTACCAGCTAGGGGAGTGCAGCTAGCCCAGACAGAGGAGGAGAAGGATCTGGGTGTGCTCATCACAGGGTCAATGAACAACTCGGCACAGTGTAGGAAGGCAGCTGCAAGGCCAACAAAATGCTGGGTTGTATTGCAAGGGTATATCCTCAAGGAGGGAGGAGGTGATTCTGCCACTGTATAGGTCATTAGTTAGACCACACCTGGAGTACTGCGTGCAGTTCTGGCATCCGTATCTGAAAAGGACATTAAGTTACTGGAGGAGTGCAGCGCAGGGCAACAAAGATGATCAAGGGTCTGGGGGACTTATCATATGAGAGGAGGTTGAAGGAGTTGAACATGTACTCACTGGAGGAGAGGAGAGACAGGGGGGACATGATTGAAACCTTTAAATACATGAAAGGAATAAACAAGACAGGTACAGAGGGGCTGTTCAAAGTAAGGGAGGGAGGGCCACCAGGGCCATGATATGAGACTGGAGCGAGGAAGGTTCAGGAGGGAGATGAGGAGACACTTTTTACAGAGAGGGTGGTGGCTGGGTGGAATGCGTTACCTGCAGAGTGGTATGCAGTAGAACAGTGGACTGCTTCAAACGAGGATGGGACAGGACAAGGGGGAGGGTTAATGAAGGGGAAGGGTGGAAGGGAGGGGCAGCTGCAGAATAAGGGGTGCTAGCTGCACATTCGAGCAGACTTGATAGACCTCTAGGCCTTTATCTGCTGGCAAATTTCGTATGTTCGTATGTTCGTAGTGTGGCACATACTAAATTCCTTTGGACAGATTGCAGGTTTCAAATTAAATGTAAAAAAGACGGAAGTCATATTAAGCTCATACACCCCCTCACAAAACATTAGGGAACAAAACCGGATTAAATGGCATTCTATACAAATGAAATACCTAGGAGCAATAATCCCTCAGAACCTCTTACATCTAGAATGGATAAATTATGAACCATTAACTGACCAAATACAGTCCGATCTGGACAGGTGGACCCTACTACCAATTTCCTTTTTTGCAAGAGCCGAGACCGTGTGGATGAACATAGTTCCACAACTATTATACCCATTCCAAACTCTGCCACTATATCCCTCACCTGCTTACTTTAGATCCTGGCAGAAAATGATATTGCAATTCTTGTGGGCGGGACACAAACCACGAGTTAGAAAGAGTATACTACAGCTCCCTCTTAGCCAGGGAGGAAATAACCTACCAAATATTAGAGAATACGCCAAAGTAGCCCATGTGCATACAGCTCTTCTCTGGCTCTACCCACAAGTAAACAGAAATAGACTGAATTCCACCTTAATGACCTACATGACATTGGGAGCATACTTTTATCCACATCTCGCTCTTTGATCCCACTGAGAAATTTTACACCATTAACCCGAAACACAGTCCGAGTGTGGCAAACAATTAAATAACACCCGACGTTCAGGAGATATTCTATTACTACAGAATCCTTGAAACAGATGAGGAATTTATGATACCAAGAACAGACCTGGTGTTTCACCAGTGGAGACAGCTGGGCTTATCCTATATATACCAATTTTTAGATCAATATGGTGTACAGCCCTTAAAGGAACTACAGAAAACATACAGCTTAGTAGGTAGAGACCACTTTAGATATTTACAGGTTCGAACGTATCTGCTATACAAAAGCAAACCATTGACCAAAAGATCCCCACAGCCCCCAATACTAATGACAATGATAATAGACACAATGACTGGATCACTATGGGGACATCTCATAAGGAATGTATATAAAGCATTATAGCAACAAATGGGAGATGATACCAAAAGAGTATTGGCCAATTGGAATAAGGAACTAAATTCAAATATAGAACATGAGGAATGGGTTAAATACTTCACTATAGCAGTAAAAATGACATCCACCACCCAATGGAGAGAGTTTGCATGGAAGGCGAGATATAGATATTTTAGGACCCCAGCAATACTGGCAAAATTCATGCCTAGCAGATATGGGACATGCTGGAGGGACTGTGGGGAGATCTCTGCAGGCCATAGCCATGTATTCTGGTCGTGCCTGAGAATACAGATGTTCTAGGAGCAGATACATGAACAGATCGAGACACTGGTGGGAGCCCCTCTAGATCTCACCCACAGTTTGCTCTGACCTCAGTACCCCCAAGAGGACTCCACATGTCTCCCCACTCTCCTATATGACTATACTTACTAGTGGCAAAAATACAATAACAAACAACTGGATGAAGCTGACCCCCCCATGGTTCAGAATTGTAGAAAAGTAATGAATGACATCTATTATATGGAGGGATTCATGGCCAAGGTTCAAGATAGAGAAGACCAACACAGACAAAAATGGCAGAAGTGGATACTATATGTATCAGAACACTGCCCAGAATTTGTGCCATAAAAGCAGTCCAATAAATTATGGGGAGTAGGGAGAGATTGGAGTGTATGGGCGTGGGGGAAGGGGGGACAGGGGGATACCAGTAGATGGTTAAAGAAGAGCAAAAGAGAAACTGTGGACATGGCCAAAGAAAGGCAGATACATCTTGGGGTGGAGAGGATGGTGCTGAGACTGCCCTTTAATGATAGGACCCCTGGCGGTTGGCTCACTGCTGTCATGGGGAGGTGTCTGGGTAAACAGGTGTGGCCCCACCCATCCAGAAGGTTCAAGCAGAACCGCAAATGAATAATGATCTGATAACCAGAATGATTAATAGAAATACAGCACTGTATATGTCCTGCAGTAGCAGAAACCAAATATAGAAAGACTGAATGCACCAGAATAATATGATGAAGAATATTGTACTTATGTGATGATAAGAAAATTGTATTGTATTGTCTTAATAAAAACTGAAATACAAAAATAAAATAAGGCTGTGGGTTATATCCCCACACCAGGCACTTGGGTTAAATCCCAATACTGACATTGTAGTGCAGCATGGAGGTGCTGCACTCCTGAGATGCCGTCTTTCGCATGAGACATTAAACCGAGGTCCCATCTGCCTGTTCTGTTGGTAGTTCAGGTGGATGCTAATGATCCCATGGCACTTCTCAAAAAGAGTTGGGGAATCTTTATTTAAAATCAAAAACAAAAACTGTTAACAGATCAATATCACATCATATAACTCACACAAATCATAATATTAAATAACCACAAGTAAGTATTTTTTCTTACTAAAAATAAGAAAAACAAGAAACGAAGAAAAGAAACAAAAAATACCCAACCCCTCCTTCCTCAGTCTACCAAAGGAATAGTACAATATATTATTTATATTGGAAAAAATTAAATAATACACAAATCAACAAACTTTTGGGTAAACATCTAATTAATATCTACTAAATCCTAATAATCACAGAAGACCAGTTCTCTCTCCCCCCGAACAAATGATCAACATAAAATTTTCTTACTAGCCACACAAACAATTCCACATTCTTAAATGTGATCAAAATGTGACCACCAGGGGTTCCATATTTCCCTCCCCTTCCCTATCAATTCTACTGTTTTTATGGTTTCCAAGTTCATTAGATATTATTTGAAAAAGGTCTAAATCAGATATGGATTGTTGCTGCAAAACTAACCGACAGTGACTTATCCAGATCCAGTACAGAAAATGTGCAAATACTACATGAAGAGTACTCTTGTTTAGCTGTACCATGATATGGAGAATAATCCCATAATATAATAAGTCAGGATCCAGGGGTATTGGAACCACCCACTTCCACCTATTTTTAACAATGTCCCAAAACTGTACTATATATGGACATGTATAATATAGATGGTCTATGGTTTCAATTTTCAATATGCAACTTTCCCTTGGGCAATATCTGTCCTGCAAAGGTTTATGTTTCTGATTCCCTTTTACATTTATTTTGTCATGTATCACCAGCCACACCGTATCCCACATCTGCTCAGGTATTCTAACATCCATAATACAATCTGAGATAAATTCCTGATTATCCCTGGAGAACCCCGAAAGTGGGTGTTCTGCAAAATGTACCGATAGTACCTCAGAGCAGAGATGTTTTCGGGGGAGACGGAGAACCATCTTATAACTAATACCCCATTTTTTAATCATATCAAATACCCCTTCCCATCTTTTCACCAATCATGGCCAGCATTTGTTTTTGTGCAAAAATCTATGCTCTTTCCATTCTCTCATCACCCACTGGAGTAAAGAATACCCCCAGGTTCCCCACAACTGTGCACTTCCCCTCATTAATGGCAGCAAATTTCTATATAAAAAACTTAAAAGAAAAATAGAATTGGATTTAACATATTTTCTCCCCATTCTTTAATCTCTTTATACAAAATATTCAGTTTCACAGGGTTAAGTCTGCTCCCCCAGAAACAAGTAAAAAAACATCCTAACAATTAAACTTCTAAACATTTGGGACTAAAAAAATTGCACTTATGTATAGAAAACTGGGTAAAAATTTATAATCAAATATATCCGCTTTTTTTTCAAACCTTCACTGGTTCCATCTCCTACTTTCTTTCTCCCTATAGTAAGTGCCCTTTCCATTTATACCCTGCCATGTCTTCTCCACCATAATAAATCCCTAAAATTTTGCATGGGGTAGTTGTTACCGGATACCCTCCCATCACCCTTGGTGAATCCCCGAACCCATTTAAATTTAGGCATTTTGTCTACCCCACATTGAGGCTTGCCCCTGTTATTTCCCCTTCCTCCTGTATGAGATGTCTAGCTACTTCAAAGGATTTTTCATCTCGAAACAATGGACAGAGATTGTCAGCATATGCAATAGCTTTATATTCATATGAGACTCTCCCACCCAGACCATAAATCCTTGGCGATCTTTGGAGAAGTCTCAGTATTGGATCAATCATAAACACATATAGGAGGGGACTTAAGGGGCAGCCTTGACGAACCCCCCCCTCTGAATCCTAAATTTAGACCTCTTTATGCCATTTTCATATGGTATTACATATGCTAGTGCATAGCAGAGCTGCAACCAATCAATTAATTCAGTAGGAATCTCATATGCGGTCAAACATTGCCACAAAAAGGAGTGAGAAACCCTATTGAACACTTTGGCCTGATCAAGGCTGATCAGGAACCCTTTAGAATCATTTCCCTGGCTTCCTTCAGCATCCCCCTCCGCCACTTCCCTAATTAACAATAAAGCATCTGTAATCCATCTCCCCGGAATGGAACAAAACTGTATCAGACTAATTAAATCTGCCATAACCAAGGCTAATCGAATAATTTAGCAAAAAGTTAAAAGCCTGTATTTGATAATGTAATTTGACACCAGTTGTTGATATCTGTTGGTGTCCCAGACTTGTATAAAAAAATCAAAAGGCCTTCATACATCTGCATTGGCAGGGAATAATCAGTAGGAAAAAACTGTATACTGCTAAAAATTCTGTTGGGATAAGAACCCATAGGACCTTAAAAAATTTCACCAGGAAGGCCATCTGAACCAGGCAAAACCTCCCTTTGGAGGCTATGAATCACCTCATTCATTTCTAAAATTGTGAAGGGAGCTAACATTGGTCCCACCAGCTCCAGGGCAAGATGCGGGATGTTCACTGTCTGGAGTATCTGTGGTGTAAATCATGATTCACCCACAGGTGTCCCAAACATAACCTCTACATGGTCTCCTAACACTTCCATAATCTCTGTATTCTCTGTAACCAGGTTCCCCTGTGGGGATAATAACCCCATTAACACTTTTATTTCCCGTCTCTACTGGCTGCTAAAAAATGGGTTTATGCATTCTGATTTATCTTGGGTATCAAAAGTCTGTTCCCGTTGCAGGGAACACAGCCGGTTATACTGGTAGTTCCCCATTTCTAATTTGATGGACTTAATTTTGTCCACAAGATTCACCCCCTCCATACACTGATTGGGCAATAACCTTCCCAACTCTACTCTCAATTCCAAATATTTCCTATAGGAGGTCGCAGAAGGAGCCTGAGTCTGACCCTGATATTTAAAAAAGCTTTTTAAGATATGTTTTAAATCCTCCCACTACTGACTGATATCGTCATACAAAAATATGGTGGAAACTTTATCTTTCACTATAGAAGTGAAATTTTCCATTACAGTTGGATCATCCAATAAGGTTACATTTAACCTCCAGAAACCCGGCCCCGCTTCCCTACATGGTGGTATAGCAATTTGTACTCCAATTAATGTATGGTCAGATGTTTCTACCAGAATATTAAAAGTTTTGTAAATTGGTAGTGACTGTTTAAAAAAAAGAAATCGATCCTTGAGGAGAGCCTTCCCTTAAAAAAAGTAGGATTAGCTTTCTGGGTCCCATATCCATGCAAATCTATTAATTCTGTCTGACTTACTACTTTTTTCAAGAAATTTTTATGGCAGTATTGCTTCTCCCCCACATTCCACTGTTGCAGGTTAATATTAAAGTCTTCACCCCAGAAAATTTGCCTGCTAGTATGCAGGAAAGGTTGTACTTTCATTAAAAGTTCAATCCTAAGTGCTTTGGATTGTGGTCCATAAATATTGAGTAATCTACAATTAAGAGAGTTAATGTTCACATCTAATAAGAAAGCTCTTCCAGGGTCTATATCTACCATATGTAATATTTGTACTTCCATAGAGCAAAAACAAAAGCCCACCCCACAACATGTATCTGATCCTATAGACCAATATGAGGAGCCCCACTTCCAGTCCTTAGAGGCCTAAGTAACCTCCCCAATTATGAGGAGTCTAGTGTCCTGTAAAAGAAAACATCAAAATTTAAATGTTACAAGACACCAAATGTAGCAGTACGTTTAAATACAGATTTTATACTGTTAATGTTCAAACTTGCCAATCTCAGTTGCGTAGGCTCAGGGAGGGGGTTTTATAACCTTCATACTAGATCTCGTTACCCTCTTCTGGGGCTCCTTCACCTTTGTTTTCCAGGGATCTAGCTTTGAATTGCCTACTAACTGCGGGAAGGGGGGCATCGCCTCTTCCTCCATCGGGCTTTCCATTTCCACCTGCTCACCCCATGAGGAGAAGGCAGAAAAATGGTTTGTGAGAGGCAGAGGGACAAAGGCAACCCAGACTGAGCTGACAAGGGGCTCACTGTTGAGGTGGGGAGACAGGGACCACCACACCTTCATTCTGTTCTTGAAAAGGGGCAGTCAAAATCCCTCCTGTCAAAACTAGTGTGCCATCTTTATCATGTGTGGTGTGTAAATCTGAAGTAATGGAATGCGCCACCCCACCGTTTAGGGTCCCTTGTGTTTTCAACAAAGTCAAAGGGGGACCCTTTTAGGGGAACCTTGGGGAGTTACAAAGGGTGTCTCTTCTTCTCCCGACTCCTCTACTATCTTGGGTGCTTACTCAGAACCTGGTTCCTGGTTCAGGGGGGCAAGGAGCCTATCCTTACCTGAAGGCCACACTCTTGACCTCTGTCCACCCACTCTATCACCGAGACCCCCTCCCCTACCCTACCTCTCCCTCTATGCCTGGTTTGGGGGGTAGAACATTCCTCATTCCCAAAGGGCTGCCTAAAGGATTATCGGGCTTGAGATAATAGGTAGTCTTGATCGGAAGCTTCGTCTGAATTATGTGCCACCCATGGGCACTCCTAGAATGTATGTTTGTCATCCCCACATAAATTATGAATGGGGGGGCTGTACAGTGAGATGCTGAGTTGCTGAGAACCCCACATTGAAACACTTGATTCTACCACAATCATTATTTAAATGAGACAGGGAGCCACAGCGGTAACAACAATTGGGTTGGCCTGCATAGAATAATATGCCTCTGTCCCTACCCAAGAAAAAAGAACTTAGCAGATGTTGTATACCTTTTCCAGTTTGTTTTAACTGTACTCTAAAATTCCACCCCCAAGTCAAAAATCCATTGTCATCCTTAATGGGCTTTGGATGATCAAATATCATGCAATGCTTTTCCAACCAAAAGGTTATGTCATTCACATCTACCCCTTCATTTCTAAATAATAGTGTCACTGTCTTGATTGTTGGTTTAGTAATAGACATCACAATGAAATCCTTCCAAATTTCAGAATCTTTCACCTCATAATATAGTCTCCAAAATTTGTCCAGCAGAAAAATAGAACAAAAACTCACATCATAGCTGTGATCTCCAGGTGTATGTATAAATGCGTATACTTCTGCAGGCGAAAAACCCATCACGTCCTTGATCAGAGTTTTCCCCATCCAAAGTCTGTCTGGAGTGACAGGAGCTTTCCCCTTGTATCTTAATCTAACTAAAAATCTCTGTTTTGCTGCTTCTGCAGGCTTGTGAAAAAGACCTGCATATGACCTTGGGCATTGTTTGTCAGTAAGTGGGAGAACCCCCCCCCCCATAATCTCTAGTTACCTCAGGCGTAGACTGCGTCACAGTACCTGTTTCAGTAATGTCCTCTTACCTTCAGGTCTTCCTGATCTGCAGGGTTCTCTCGCTCATGAGCCTGGGATTCTGGGGGTGGCACAAGTCACCGCCAAATGCAACTAGCCACCTGCAAGCTGCGAATTGACCCAGCACCCTATTCTAGAAGGGGCAGAGTCTCAGTAGCTAAGTCCTCGACATGTGGCCAGGTCACGCTGAACAGAGGCACACCTGGTGATCATGTTGCATGAATGAAGTGCCCCCATGCCCAGCTAACACGTTAGACACCAGGGCTACCCCACAGCAACTGACCCCGTGGTGCAAAACATGGCCCAGCAGAACTACCCACACCAACTGCCCCAGACTCCCTGTGTAAGTCATGCCCTGCAGGGCTGCCCACACCCCCAGCTCCCCAAATATCCCATTGTAAAATGCCCCACAGGGTGTGCTGTCATCCCCTCAACTGTGCCCTGACCCCCAAGTCACCAGCCGCAAATGTGGCAATTAACAAGATAAGCCCTGGTAGTGTAGTGGCCCCCCACACCCCCCAGCCGTGCCAGCCCAACCAGCATCCCCCACCCATCCCCAGCCTGCGACTGGCACGACCCCACCTCTCACCTCCACGGCCGCTGGACTGAGTTCTGTAGGAGCACTTACTGGAAAGACACACTCAGAAATTAATTTCTCAGGTGCATCTTCCCAGTAGCGCTCTACAGCACTCAGTCGGTGGCTGGCCGTGGAGGAGAGGTGGCTGTGCGATAGCCGGCTGGGAACAGGTGGGGGTGCTGGGTGGGCTGGCACAGCTGGGAGGGGAGGGGCCACTAGACTACCAGGCTTATCTGATTATTTGCTGCATTTGTGACCAGAGACTCAGGGGTTGGGGCATGGGTGGGGATGACAGCACCGTCTAACGAGATTTTACAATGGGGTATTTGGGGGCATGGTGTGGGCAGCTTTGCAGGCCTATATTGTTTTGGGGGTATGGGGCAACACTATACTGGGATGAGGCGGACTGTAGCGGTGCCCATTGGGGCACCAATGGGGTGGGTCTGGGCAAGGGGGCACAGGGATCAGGTTCTACAGAACCCTTGGAGGATGTATGTAAGTTACACCAGCTAACTGCAGGTGTAACTTACGATGCCGGTTCTCCTTCAAGGGTTCTTGTAGAATCCTGACATTAGGGTCTTTGTTGCTGCCCTTCTGGAATGGGGCGCAACTGTTGCCATAAACCCCCTAGCGCCATGTCACAGGGGGCTTATGGCGCAACTGCCGGCGTAACTGCTGTTCGGTGCCAGCAGCCTGCGACATGTCACAGGCCACTTTGTAGGAATATGCACAAGTCGCAACTGCTGGCGTAAGTTGCTACTTGTGCCATTCTACTTGGCGTAAGTGCTGTTACGCCAGGTGTAACCTTTTTAGAATTGGGGCTATGGACTCATAGAGAATTTCCATACTAGAACCCAGTCTGGCATTCTATATACAGGAGAAGTAGCGTCTGATGCAGCTATCTTGTCTCCTGCCTCTGTTTCACCCTGCGCAGCTGTAATAGTGGATAGAGGGGACTTAGCTTCTGACAAGATATCTGTGTCTACTTGTGGTGAGTCCATAACTGTTTTCTCTAAGTTCCTTAAGTCAAGTCACTCAGGAGAGCCGGTGAGCGGTATAGATGGGACAGGAACCCACTGTTTATCCCGGTGTAGCCAACCTGCTTGCTTTAGCACCCCTCCAGGTGTCCATTCTATAGGTCCATCAATATGATCCACATTGGTTTCAATGCACTCCGAGAAACCACTTGTTTCACAGTGTCCTCAGAAAATCCAGCAGTGCAGTCAGAATTCGAGCCCATTGGTAGTCGCTTGCTGGTTTCTAGGTCTGGGCTCACTGCCGACCGTTTCCTTTTCCTTTTTTCTTCTTCCAGCTTGGTTCTACTTAGATGAAATTCCTGTTCTGCAGCCAAAATCATAGCTAATAGTTGTTTTTGGTCTTCTAGCTCATTTTGCAATGTTTCCTCTTCTTCACCCGGCATACCTTCATCATCAGGTACAAAGAGTAGTATTTCAGGTTCTGCCAAAATAACTCCCTGAGATGAGTCCATAGCCTCTAGGCTCATCTCTGCATTCAAATCCACCAGAACTTCAGGAGCTCCAATAACCTGACCTTCCCCTTCCATAATCCGAGCTGGACTGAGGTCCTCCATCCTTCCTGCAGCACTTCAGTGCCCCCTGCTGGAAAGAGTAGGGGAATTTTTATTGGAAAATTGAACTTCATTACAATGCAAAACAAACATTACTGAGAAAATGAAAAGAGAGAACACAAAACCTTATACAAATATATACAAAAATAAATTCAGAACTGTATCCAAAAACAGTTTTGAGCAATACTGAAATCAGAAACACAGTTACCCTAGAAAAAGGTCTGCAAAAGAAACGGATGATAAAACTTAACACCATGTCCTACAATTAATCCATAAATGTGATACTTTAGACAATGAATTTTTAGATAAGTCATATTTCATCAACTGTTTCAGGGCTCCTTTTATATTAGAGAAAACAACATTCTGATGCATCTATTTTTGATGTAGAACCCATAAGCATCTTGCTTGCCATAAATAATATCTGGTGATTACCAGCATTACATATAGAGTATCTGCATGATATTTTCCTCATAAAATTGAATTAGTACCATACTGTACATAATATCTGAATAACTCAAACATAAGCATTGTGGTTCCTCCCATTCTGATCCCAATATCTCCCATGGAATTTTTGCATGAAGGCATTCTAGAAACAAATGAGCCCGTGTTTCTATACTTTGAGAACAGGTTTCCCTTGGGCAGTACCTTTCTGCTAACTTTTTATGCTTATTGTTAACTTTCACGCTGAGTCTTCCATAATTTCCCAACCATAAGCAGTCCCAAATATGGAGGGACTCTAGGGTTTACTAGCTGTTTTAACATCTGTGCTTTCTGTTGTTCAGGGCATAAAGGGAATTCTACAATTTCTTTTCCTTCAGTGTTAAAATCTGCTGATATATCCTCTTTCTTCCCAAGTAGCTATACTCATAGGAGTTAACTTCCATTTCACTGCCCATTTTAGACTACCACTTCCATAGACAGGTATGGGCCTGTGCTTCCCAAGTAATCTAGGTTTTTGTTGTTGCCATGGCAACAGATTAGGTCCAGTCCAATCCTCTAGCCATGGTTTCCAGCATACTGTACTGGGTCGAAAATATTCCCCTAGATTGTAGTTATAAAAGATGCTCCAAAAAATACTAAGGGGTTAACCATC
Organism: Neoceratodus forsteri; assembly: GCA_016271365.2. Classification (NCBI taxonomy): domain Eukaryota; kingdom Metazoa; phylum Chordata; order Ceratodontiformes; family Ceratodontidae; genus Neoceratodus; species Neoceratodus forsteri. The sequence continues at coordinate 459,751,885 of CM028135.1, read as the reverse complement.
CCTACCCCTCCTTCAACTTTAGAATTATAGGTGGTATTCCTTTTCATAGGGTTCAGTCTCGAGCCCCAAAGTCCTTGGAAAATAAACCACTAAATAATCTAGTGGTAACTTCTTTGGGAGGTGCAAACACATAACTTATATGTAAAAAAATAGGTACTAATAAGGTCTTAATAAGCCAAACCCTTTTAAGTTTTTCAATTACTTTATTTCTCCATCCTGAAATAACCCTTTCTGCTCGAGTTATACCAAGCTCCCAATTTTGTATGTTTGAATTTTGGGGTCCAAAAATTATACCTAATATTTACATAGGTTCTGCTGACAATCGTATTCCACCTATAGTTCCATAGGGTGGTATTGGTGTCAGGCCCAATGGTATACCTCTGTTTTTGTTGACGTTTATTTTGGAACCAGAAATGAATGAATATGTCCCAATAACAAAATTCAAGCCAGACTCATCTGTTTTTGTGTCTAAGGTTAACACTGCATCGTCTGCATATGTTAATATTTTAACAGCATGACCAGTATGTGGAATCCCTAACCCTATTATCCTCTGATCCTATTTGCAATAAATATGTCCATGCAAAATATATGCAAAAGGGGGCTTAGAGGGCATCCCTGTCGTACCTACCTGCATACCTCAACCCTTTCTCCATACCATCCATTCACATTTAGGATTATAGACACAACCTTACATAATATTTCAATCCAGGCTAAAAATTTCTCTGGAAGCCCAAAAGCTTTGGGTACAGAGAATAAAAATGTGTGTGATAACTGATCAAAGGCCTTTTCTTGATCGATACTAACTATCCAACCAATTAATTCTTCCACTTCACCTTTATGAAACATTTCTCTTAAAATAATTAAATTATCGCACTGTTGTCTGCCTTGCACTGCACAAGTTTGAGCATCACTAATTAGATATGGAGCTATTTTTTGAAAGTCTCCCTAACATGATTTTAGCTAAAATCTTGATATCAGTGTTTAGGAGACTTAACGGCCTCCAATTATTTATATCAGTGGGTGTGTCTTTCTTATGTATCAGTACTAGTATTGCCTCTCTCACTGAGGGAGCTTGCTACTGCCTTTTAACATATGATTAAATAAGATTACCAAAGCAGGTGCTAGGGTATCCTTAAACTCCTTAAGGAAAGGATAGTGCAACACCTGGAATCCATAGCAGCACAGGATCCAAGACAGCATGGGTTTACAAAAGGAAGGTCCTGTTGAACTAATCTCATAGATTTCTTTGACTGGGGTAACCACAGTGGTAGACCAAGGGGGTGCAGTTGGTGTTGCCTACCTTGACTTCAGCAAAGCTTTCGATACTATTCCACATAGAGGATTGATTAATAAACTGGGTAGGCTCGGGGTGGGTCAGAAGTTGGTCAACTGGGTGGCAAACTGGTTGACAGGCAGAAAACAGAGAGTGGTGGTAAATGGTATACAGTCAGAAGAGATGCAAGTCACAAGTGGGGTACCTCAGGGATCAGTCCTGGGGCCAGTCCTCTTCAATATCTTCATTAGTGACATTGCAGATGGACTAGAGGGTAAGGTTTGTCCATTTGCAGATGACACCAAGATCTGCAACAGAGCAGATGATCCAGATGGGGTGGGCAGAATGAGAAGAGATCTGGATAAACTAGCAAAATGGTCGAAGAGTGGCAACTGGGGTTTAATGCAAAGAAGTGCAAGAACATGCACATAGGGAAGAGAAACCCTGAAGCCACCTATAGGCTGGGAGGGAATTGCTGGCAGTCACAAGGAGAGAAAGAGACTTGGGCATCATCATCACCAATGACCTGAAATCATCCACGCAGACCACTAAAGCAGTAGGTAAGGCTAGGGGATGGTGGGATGTATTAGTAGGGTACATAAGTCAGAAGAGGGAAGTAATAATCCTCTATCCCTCTTTACAAGAGACTGGTTAGGCCCCATCTGGAGTACTGCATGCAGTACTGGAGGCTGCACCTTCACAAGGACATTAACCAAATTGAGGCAGTCCACAGAAGGGCAACCAAAATGGTTCAGGGACTACATCAGAAAACATATGAGGACAGATTAACGGAGCTCAACATGTATACCCTAGAGCAAAAGAGGGAGAGCGGTGATATGATTGAAACATTCAAACACCTTAAGGGCATTAACAAGGTGAAAGAGTCTAACATGTTTCAATATAAGAAAAATAGCAGGACAAGAGGACACAGCATGAGATTAGAGGGAGGCCGATTAAGGGGTAATGTGAAGAAGTTCTTTTTCACAGAAAGGGTGGTGGATGCGTGGAACGGCCTACCTTAGGACGTGGTGGATATGAATACAGTGCAGGGCTTCAAACAGGCATGGAATAGGCATAAGGGAGCAATACAGATGAGTATGAATAGATAGGCCATTGACAGAGCAAAGGCCGATGGCACATTCATAAGGTAGAAAAATAAATGGGCAGACTAGATGGGCCTTGCGGTCCTTATCTGCCGTCGACTTCTATGTTTCTATGTTTCTATAACCCTGCTTCTATTCTGTCTGAACCAGGAGCTGAATCTGTTTTCAATTTCTCAATGGCAAGTAAAATTTCTGATTCAGTAATATCTGAGATAAGGGAATTTACTGTATGTCTTGTAAAGAGACTTGAGGTAGATTTAAACCCTCCAGGATATCTTTAGCTGGTTCAGTTATTGGGGTAACTCAGAATAGACTTTTAACCTGACTCTTTACTATATCTAAGAGACCTAATGGGGAAGAGACTATATCCCCAGTTGTATTCAGTAATTCTTTGATGACTCTGGAATCTACTCTTTCCTTACAGTTTTAAAGGGATCAAGACACTGTTTATAGCCTCTAATCCCACATTTTGCTTCTTGGCTTAAAGACTGAGCTCTATTATATTGCAACTTCTGTAGCTGCAATTTTACTGACTGAATTTGTTGCCCATAATCCTGTCCTGTAGTTCAGATAAAGAAATTCAATTTTGCAATTGCTGCCTCAAGTGCAAGTAGTAGAAGTAGTTTTTGTTATTTTCCTGATTGGCTTTATTTTTAAAAAATTCCTGCCATGATTTTTTTATGTCTTCCCAACATATGGTTAAATCCTCATAACATTCAACAACAGATAACCATACTGTCCAGTTCTGAAGCCAGAGCTTCTGATTTTTTTCTATCAGATAACAGAGGTTCATTCAATCTCCACTTTGTCTTTCTGCACCTTGGGGTATTTTGCCATGTAACTTTTGAAACTACAGCCATGTGGTCTGAGAATTCTAAAGCACAAGTCCTGCTGGAAAGTACCATGAGAATATTAGACACAAAGATAAAGTCTATTCTTGTCCTAAGGTTGTTTTTAAAAAAGATGAAGCCCCCTGAAGCATGAAGGTTCCTATATGAGTCTTTCAAAGCTGCATTTGACAAAATTTGCTGTAATGCCAAGGAATCACAAAATAGTTTTTTGGTTTTTAATCCTCTATCCTGCTCGTTTAAACTACAATTAAAATCTCCCACCCAAAACACTAGGCGTGAGGTATGCAAAAAGGGTTGAATATCCCTGAACATGGCTGCCCTAAGGGCCTTAGGTTGCAGGGTGTATATTGCTATCAATCGTAGCCGCTCCATATGATATGAGATATCAAGCAGTAAGGCCCTTCTGGGACAAATGTCTACTGGTCTGGTGACATGAAAATCTGGGTTGGCCAAAAGAATCCCAACCCCATCGCACAATTCTGTCCCAGTGGACCAGAAAGAGGGGCCTAAGGCCCAGGCCCTGGAGGCTTTCAATAGTTAAGCCATTAGTTTTTAATCTGGTGTCCAATACACAGGTTACATCACAGGCCAATTTTTGGAGGGTTAACATTGTGCCTGCTAACTTTTTATCTCCCTTTATGCTATTAACATTTATTGAGGTAATGGAAAGTTGGTCTGGTGAAGTAAAAAAATGCCTCATAGTTCAAATATGTTATGGAGTTTGAGTCTTATGCCTCTGTCTGGTTTGTTTTGCAATTGAATCTGAGCCCTCCTTTCTTCAGTATCAGTGTAAGAAATAATTAAGGAAGAGTCAGTTCCTTCTCCCTCAGAGTCACCATCTTCTGAAAGTAAAGCAGCAAATTTATTTCCATCTTTCCAAGATCTGGGCATGGTTTCGTTCCTTGCCCCTCCAATTTTTCTAGACACCGCTTTCCCTAACCTAGACCTATTTGTTTGAGTGACTGTTTTAAAGACTTCTTTTATTGGAGGTGGTGGGGGAGGCATATCTGCTGTCAGGTTGCTTCCCTCTTCAGGGACATTACTTGGGTCAGAAGTATGTGGGGATTCCTCATTTGGGGCCTGGGTAGGGTCTGACTCTGAATTATAACCTGAATTTGGGGTAACAGTTACCTGTATCCTAGCCTCCTGGGCCAAAGGGGGCTTGCCTTGTACTTGCACTTCAATTCCTTTACCCGTTTTTTGCTCTGCCACTCTTTTAGCTTGCAGCTGTTATGCAATGTTAATCAACCCTTCATGAGAAGGGCAGTCTTCCTGGTTATGGGAGGCCCAAGGGCAGCGACCATATGAGTGGCCTGTCTGTTTACATAGATTACAATGAAACAAGTGTAGACATTTACTTGACGAGTGACCAAATTCCAAACAGTGGCTGCATTTTATAGTGTTGCAAGCTGAGCTTAAAAGTGTCCTTGCCCCATATTTAAAACATGATCTGGTTGGGCTGGCCTGTATAGAAGATCAAACCTCTATCTTTTCCTAAATAAAATATGCTGGGGAAGTGGACTGGGCCTGTATTTGTGGTAATCAACTTCACCCTCAGCCTTCACCCCCCATCCCAAATTTGTTCGCTGTCGAGTGTAGGACTTGGTCTATTTAAAATCTCACACCTCTGGCACAACCAGTAAAGAATATCTTCATTATTCACCTCTTCATTTTTAAACATAATTATTATGTTTTTAACAGCAAGTGTACTGCATGGAAAGGCACCCATGAGGGGGTATTCTTAAGCTTGTCATACTGTGCCCAAAATCTGTCTAGCCCAGATACATTTTTGAAACTGATATCAAAATTGTTATTCTCCAGATGTATAAGAGCAAAAATCTCTGCTGAGAAAAATTTTAGGGACCCTTTTAAAAGTTGCTTCACTATAAATACTCTGTCTGGGGCCTCTACTAAGCCACCTTTGTACAAAAGCTGGACTGCATTCTGGTGAGGGGCTGGCTCCCCTCTGTTTTGAAACAGGTCTGATAACTTAAAATGGGATTTCCACCCCCTTCTTCCTCATCTAATGACTGAGCCAAAATACCTAATCTGACTGGCTCCCCTGATTCTTCTTGTGAGCCTCAGGGAACCCTTTCATCACTGTTACTTGTACCTGCATCAGTAATATTAGAAATCACATTATTTTCATTACTATTGTGCTCTGTAACAGTCTCAGAAGGCATCTTACTCCAGGGTCCATTGAAGCTCAGATCCTCTGAAATGTTAGTGGCCACAATCTCTGATTAATTTTCCAGCATTGCTACATATGTAGGGTCTGTTTTATCAGGGACCCACTGTCCATCCATGTTTTGCTCCCAGCCAACATCCTCTAATGCCTGGATAGGGGACCAGTTGGAGTCTCCTATGTTCTCTGTCTCAGAAGGATTGCTTTTGCTGACATGCACCTCCATTCTAGAAGTAGGAGCAGTCAGGAGGTTCTCGATAGTTTTGTTCCAACCAGGCCTAGAGCTATCCTTAGGAAATGTAAAGACCTGACCTTCCTGGACCTCCTGTATTTCTTTTTGGGGTATTTGCGGTGTTGCCTGTCTAAGACGTACCATAAACCAAGTCTTCTGTGTCATGTTTTGTTCTTTGCAGCTGCACTCGTAGCAGGCTTTAGGCACACAGCTGCAACGCTGTTTGAACTGCCAGCCTGAGACTCCAACCTGTTTTTCTGATTTTTAATTCATGTTCCTGAGCTTGATTTTGAGTTCTTTTTTGGCTTTGGGACCTCTGATACCATACTGCTTTGCATATTTTCAGCCTGTAACAATTGTTTCTCCTGAAGCTGTGTCGTATTTCTTTGTGAGGAGAGCTTTGCCATGTCAGCAGTGTGCTGACTCACTGCTTTACTGACAGAAGCTGCAATACTTTTGACAGTCTCTGTATCCCCAATTGAATCACTTAAAGATGCATCCAATTGTTGCAGTTCATATACTAAAACTTCTTTTCTCTGTAACATCTCTCTTTTAAGTTCTGGCTACATTTTCCTGACTTTAAATCTGAAACCATACCACAGGCTTCCTCAGCCAATTTCCCTTCTAACGTTTCTGAAGAATCGAAATCTAACAAGTGTGTTGCACCCAGGGCAGCAACTATGGCCTCTTGCATTTCTGTGCTAGGAGATGAGGCCTGCACCTCTGCACTCTCCACATTCATCTCCTCCTGAGGTTTATTCATACTGGCCATCCTGAATCAGACAGCCAAGGGTTCCCCCTACTGGCTAGTAGGGGAATTTTTATCGATAGAAACAAAACATCAGTACAGATCACAAAATTATACATCAAAGACAAGAAAAAAACATACACATATCTTGTGTTATCATTCGCTATACAGACACTTCTTTCTCCTTAGTTAAACAATGGCGAAAAAAGAGAATTAAAGACATGCAATTACAATAAGAAAAAGGTACAATGTTCATCCTATATTGCTAAAGCTTAACCAAGAAATGTTCTGCCATAACATTTGATATTTCCTAGCTTCAAAACTTATTGTTTCCTTCTCTTTTTGTTTAATAATGACAGTTTCAGTTTGTTTTATTAAAGTTAAAACTGGTGTGTCTGTGTGTTGTAATGAATACCTGCATCTTGCCTGCCACAGATACAATTTAATGGAAGCAAAAATCAAATTTAAGGTGCTAGGATTGTATCTGGGAAGTAACCCTGTATGATCCCCTAAAACTAATATACCATAAGTTATATGTTGAACTAGCCTCCACTGCCATCTAGTGGCCAGAGAATCCCAAACGTTTTAGTATGTACACAGTTCAATAAGAAATGTTCCATTCTTTCTTCCTCCCCTATACATTCCGGTCATATACATTGTCTTTCAAGTATTGGTTTATGTTTTAAATTACCCTTAACTCCCAGCCTGCCATGGGTGGGTGACTAGGGAGGTGGATCAGGGGAGGGCAGTGGACGTGGCCTATCTGGGCTTCAGCAAGGCCTTTGACACTGTGCCACATAGAAGGCTATTACACAAACTGGGGAATATGGGTGTGGGCAGGACAGTAGTGTGGTGGGTAGGCAACTGGCTGGGCGGCAGGACACAGAGGGTGGTGGTAAATGGCTGTCACTCCACAGAGGGAAGAGTGACCAGTGGAGTACCACAGGGATCAGTGCTGGGACTGGTCCAATTCAACATCTTCATCAGTGACATTGCCAGGATCTAGAAGGCAGAATTTCCCTGTTCGCTGATGACACAAAGCCCTGTAACAGAGTGGACACACCAGAGGGTGTAGACTGAATGAGAAGGGACCTGCAGAAACTTGAAGAATGGTCTGGGGTTTGGCAGTTGAAATTCAGTGCAAAGAAGTGCAAGATAATGCATATGGGGCACAAAACCCTGGCACAATATATCAGTGGGGGGTGAGGATATAGCATGCACCAAGCAGGAAAGGGATCTTGGGGTTATCATCTCTGATGACCTCAAGGTAGAAAACAATATGCGAGGCAGCAGGTAAAGCAAATAGGATGCTGGGATGCATTGGCAGTGGCATCACCAGCAGGAAAAGGGAGGTCATAATTTCACTGTACAAGACACTAGTGAGGCCCCACCTGGAGTACAGTGTACAGTTCTGGAGACCTTACCTATGTAAGGACATAGACAGAGTAGAGAAGGTTCAGAGGAGGGCAACAAAGATGGTACATGGATTGCATCACAAGTCCTATGAGGACAGGTTGAAGGACTTGAATATGTACTCCCTGGAGGAGAGGAGGGAGAGAGGGATATGATAGAGACATACAAGTATCTTACAGGGAGGAACAGGGTGCAGGAATACACTATTTTTAAGCTAAAAGATGTCCCAGGACTAGAGGGCATGGGATGAAGTTGGAGGGAGGATGATTCAGAGGAAAGGTGAGGAAGAATTTCTTCACAGAACAGGTGGTGGGCAAGTGAACACCCTGCCAGAGGAAGTGGTGGGGGCTGAAACAATCACGGGATTTAAGAATGCATGGGATAGACATAAAGGAATTCTGGAGGTCAGGGGTGAGGGGCAACAGACTTCTAGGAAAACATAAAAAGTAAACACAAGCTCAAATGGGCAGACTGGTGGGCGGTAGGCCCTTATCTGCCGACACTGTCTATGTATCTATGTATTTATGTAACACAACCACTGTACATCCCACATCATAACCAGAATTCTACTATCAGTCAATACTTTTAAAGCAAACCCCAGTTTTGAAGGGATACATTTCGAGAATTCTACCTGGCCTGCAAAGTTTTGTGTCATTATTCCGGTATACAAAGCATTTCTTTGAGAATTTTGTATGTGTGATTTTGTAATCCCCCATATACTGTTTCCTAATTGCTTGCTTAGCAAACTCTGGAACCACTAGGGTAGCTGTAAACCGTGGAACCTGAACCTCCCATTTCTGCATAAAACAGCTAAACAAATCTGAAGTCCAAATCTCCCAGGGATGTCTACTGTTAACCTCTCCTATCCCAAAATTAATTTTCAAAAAGAAAGTAAGATAAAACACCACTGGATGAATCATTCCTAATCCTCTGTGTTTTAATTTTAAATATGTAAACTCTCTTTTCACTGGGTTCACAGCTCCCCCACACCATCTGAAAAAATACACTTAGTAATCTTGTCTCCAATTGTATAGCGACTGGAAAAATAGAACTGATGTATAAAAATTTAGAAAGCAGAAATTTCTTAATAATCATCACCCTTTTTTGTTTGGACAGAGGCTATAATTTCCATTGTTGTACCTCAGTTTCTCCCTGTTTTAATTTTTCTTCCCAGTTTAAATAAACCAGATCCCCACTGCCAAAATAACAGCCTAAAATTTTAATGGTTGTCTTAGAAATCTGTAGTGGGCCTATTGTAGGAGTAAAATCACATTCCCTATATAAACCCCTAAGCTTTTATTATAATTCACTTCTTCTCCAGCTATTGCTGCATATTCCTCTAACACCTCCATAGTTTTAACTACAGATTCCCTGTTCTGCACAGGCAAATATCATGGGCATAAACAGCCAACTTCTGGTGTGGTATGTTTATAGCTGGCGAAATCCCCCATATCTCCATATCCTGTGAAATCAACCTAATTATAGGGTCTCCCCTCTTAAAAGGTAACCCACTACCCAATAATCAATTAATGGTCGGATAAATTAGTGCTTTCTTGTATAAAACCTGTAACCACACCCTAAAGTTTTTTGGAATACCATATTTTTTCAAAGACTGTATATAAAAAATTGTGAGACACTTTATTGAAAGCTTTAGTTTGATCTAGGGTTATTAAATAGCCAGTTATTTTATTTTGTCTTCATACTCACACAGGTTTCTTAGGAAAAGTAAATTTTGCTGTATGTTCCTATGTGGTATAGAGCAGGTTTGAACAGGCAGTATTACTGATTCAGCTATTTTTCGAAGTCTATGGCATAAGGTAATAGTTAAGATTTTATAGTCCTTATTAAGGAGACTGATAGGTATCCAATTACCTAGATCATACTTTTGTCCTTTTTTATATAAAAAAATAATAATATCAGAAAAGGTTTTTGAAATATTTCCCGCATCTAATATTTCATTATATAGACTGCATAGAATCTCACTCATTTCTTCTGGGAAGTGTTTATAGAATTCATTAGTAATTCCATCGTTCCCTGGTGAAACCCCTAATTTAAGTTGTGAAATGACCTTCCTGACCTCCTCAATAGTGATAGGATTTTCTAAATCCATTTTTTGATCCACTTGTGTAACAGGTATTGGAAAGTTGAAAAGTCATCTGTGCTATAGCCTACCCCATGTTGTGTCATCAAACTGCAAGATGCAATCTCCAACATTTCAACATCAGAAAATTTAACTTGTCCCATGTCATCCCATAAGCATTCCATGAGTTTTTTTTTAAACCTTGTTTACAAGCAGAGAAAGGGTCTGCATAAGGTGTTTTTTGCAATCAGAATTTCATTTCGACATGTAAAGACATTGCTCTATCATATTGATAAAGCTTCATTTTCTCTTTAATTCTAGTATTCGTTCTTGAATCTGTAAATCTGAACTATTTGGCAAAGACATGAGCCGATAGTATTGATTCCTATAGTCTAGATACCGTATATCATCTTCATTACTCTTGGTTTTTCCTAAGTTTACAAAAAAAGTATTTATTTCCAACTTAGTGTCTTCCCACCATGTTACCCAATCATCATACAGTTCAGCTACTGATTTTCTGGCATTGATGACATCAAGCAGTTTCATCATATATCTGCCTGCTCTAATAAAGTGGAATTTAATTTCCATCTGTTGGATACAGATGGAAACCTGGGGCAGATGAGAGTCCTACACTACATATCAATGCCTTATGATCTGAAACCTCACAAAACTTTAAAGAAAAGATATTTGGAATTAAATACTTAGAGAGAGAAAAAAATCTATTCTTGAGTAATAAATGCTCCTTCTGTATGTGTGCCTTGGATCAGAAAAAAAGTTCCCTATAGGAATCTTTTAACTTTGAGGTACTCAGAACGCCCTGTAATGCATGTGTATCACAGTAAATCTTCCTTTGAATCTGGTCTCTAACTTTACTATCCAAACTACAATTAAAATCCCCACCCCAAATGACATGCTTACTTGTGAATAAATAAGGCTGCACTGCATTAAAAAGATCTATACGAGCAGTCTTAACTTTCGGAGCATAAGTATTAATTAACCTTAGGGAAAACCCTTTAAAAATACAATCCAAAATTAGTACTCTCCCAAATATTAAATCTACCACTCTGACCACCTGAATCTGCATGTGCCCAAACAAAATTCCCAGGCCATCTGCCATATCTGTGCCATAAGACCAAAATTAAGGACCAGAAATCCACGTTTTTTTGCTAGTGCTGTATCCTGTAATGTATTAAACATAGTTTCCTGTAAGAATAAGATGTCTGCTGTTAAGGACCTGCAAAAGTGTAAACATGCCCACTTTTTCCTATAATGTTTCATGCTACAGGTATTCAAGGAAACTAGTTTTAAAGTAGCCATTACAGATTTTTAAGTTTATTTATCTTTTTTTCTTTTTCTCCCTTTCTTCTTCTTTTTGTATTCAAAACTTCTGCTCCCCCCTCCTCATCACATTCCATTTCAGAAAGTGCCCCAGAAATGGAGGAAACATCAGATTCAAAGCCCTCTTCCTGATCCTGTAATACTGAAAAAGCATTTTGGGTAGGAAGTCCAGTAGGGTTTTGTTTTTGCCTACTGGTAGCTCTTGTAACCCTCTTGGGGTGTGGGGTCTGGAATTCTAGGGAAGTTGGGGGGGCATAACCTCTGCACTCATTTTCAGAGTAGATGGGGCCCCCTGAGCTGGGTCCTGCTTATCCTTTGGAGTTTCTGACTGTTCTGTGGGAGTGCTGTGCTCTGGAGTTGTATGGTCTGCTTCTGAAGTGGTAGGCCCTGTTTGGGGTGGATCCTTGCTGGAAAAATTGGGCCTATACTTTTCTTGTGCACAATTAATTAGATCTTCTTTATCCAACCCACCCTGTCTTTTCTGCCCTGCCCGGGGGCACTGATGATAGGCATGTCCCTGTTCATCACACAGGTTGCACCTAAAAACATTTCTACATGTTCCACTGCCGTGGTTGAAATCCCCACAGAGAGCACATTTCATCTTGTTGCACACACTACTGAGGTGCCTACTACTCATGCATTTATAGCAGGCCTTGGGCTGGCCTGGGTAGAAACAAAGCCCCTATCCTTGCCCAAAAAGAAACTGTCTGGAACATGCTGAACCTCATTCCCGATAATGGTTAACTTCACCTTAAATTTCCAACTGCCCATCCAAATGCCTTTATCATCAATGATAGGCTCTGGAGGCCCCAAAACATTACACTTCTGTTCCAGCCAAAACTGAATATCCCCACATTTACTCCCTCATTCCGAACCATGATATGGATGGTTTTAAACAGTGGTTTAGTGAGTGGGATTGCCCAAAAGGGGTTCCACAAAGGTGTAGTTTTACAAGTTTCATACTTTACCCAGAATTTATCCAGGTTGGCAAACATTTTAAAACTTAGATCAAAAGTATCCTCCCCTCACATTGTTTAAGGCATACACTTCAGATACTAGAAATTTCATTGAGTCTTTTAACAGTTTTCTGGCCACATAAAGCCTGTCTGGATGTTCCTGCAAGCCTCCTCGATAATGAAAAAAGAACTGCATTGCACCGTGGTGCTTGCTCCAGGATGTTGTGGTGAAATAGATAAGAAAATCGAGGTCCAATCTTCCTATGATCTCTACATGGGGAGTGGGGTGGGGAATCAGCAGGAGATGTACGCGGAGGTTCTCTTTCAATGTCAGGGTCCCTCAGGAAAATTATCACACTCCCAATTACCCCCACCTTTAACAGAAAAAGTTTCTACTTGCCCTGCAAATTCATTGGAGACCCCTGGAGTGTCCTGCTGTGTAGAAAATGAAATCCATTCAGAATCAGGAACACACTTGCCATCCAAGCAAACTCACCGGGCGTTCAATAGCACTTGTTCTTTCAACCAGCGGCTGTCAGACTGTGCCACACTGTTCTTCTGCATTCTTTCTCCTTCCACATCACCACTCTGGCATGCACTTGCCGGCTCACTCTTCCATATTCAGCGAGACTCAGCTGATTCTCTGCTAGAAACTGTATGCTCTTTCTCCTTGGATATCTTCGGGTCAACTGTATCGGGTAGTGTATTTAAAGTACTCACTTCCTCTGCTCCCGCTGCAAGGGTTCACCCCTGCATATTGCTAGTGCCCAAATCCTGAGAAATTCAGAAAAAATGTCCCCTAGTAACTCTGCAACTGAGGTCGGGGATGAACCCTTGGTTCGCTTGCAGTCCAACAAGTCCTCCTCCACTGGTGGTCTGACACTGTCTGCCATTGTGCAGAGCAGCACAGCTAGTAGGGGAATTTCCCCGGTGCCCTGGCCAAATTTCACTCCATTCACTAAAAATACCACCAACAGCTTAATCTGGTTCAAGGTCAGTTGGAATTCATCTGTATACCCCTCCACGGGTCATGCCAGAAAATAGGCAGAATTTGTCTAGTGCACTTACCTGGTCAACAAAAACTAAATAAATAAATAAATACAATGTAATTACATCACATAACATGCTAGTGCCGGGGCAGTGCTCAGGGCTGTGAAGTGGAAGGGATCATCAGCTCGGCTACATGGAGACAGAATATGATCCTTTCCTCCCCAAAAATATGGATTTAAAAATTGTTATTTACATATACAGGAACTCCTGGTGAGGTAAGGGCTCATGCTGTGTTATTATAAAAAAGTCAGGAAACATGCTGCTTAAAACAGAACTAAGTACTGATTCAGTATGCTCACATTTCTGTCATCCTGCTCCACACTCACTGTTTATTTCTTCATTCATTTTTTTTTTTTATTTTAGTATTTTTGGTACACCTCCCACCCCCAGAGGGAGCTCAGTCCATGCCCACATGCCATCCCCCCATGCCCAGGCTTACCCACCTGGGCAGGGCCACTGGGTGGGTGCCCCCTCCCCACGGTCATTGGTAGCTTTCCCTGGCTTACCCCGTAGGGTGGGACCATGGCAGTGAGCCACCCCCCGGTGAACACTGGTGGCAGAACAGGGCTTCATGCTCAGGAGACTGGATTTTTATAGACTTGCGGCAATCTGGGGGCGGGATGAACAGTGATGGGAACCGTCTGCCCTGCCCCCCATGCATTATGGCGCCGGCAGTGGTGGTACCCCCAGCCTCCACCAGAGGTCTGCACTACGCCGGACACTCCCCCCCCAGAGGAGGAGAGCAGTCCCTGGGATGCTTAATCCTTCTTCCCCCAGATGACCCTCCGACTCCTGAGTCTGTCTTCAAACCCGGGATGTCAGCACCACAAGTGGACACCATGCTGCTTCGCCAGTGGGCTGGCCTTTATTCATTCTTTCTTTCTTTCTATGCTATCTCTTGCTGATCTTTTTTCCTTAATGTACCTGAAGAATGTTGTATAATTTTCCATTACCTTATCTGCCGTTCTTGGCTCTGAGAATGCTTTTGCTGTTCTTATGAACTTCTTCCTTTTCTGTAGCTCTTCATCATGAACTTCCTTGTTGGCCCCATTTTGCTCTCTTAAACTTTCTTTTCCCAGATTGCTTGCCTCACATGTCTATCTCACCATATAGGTTTCGAAAAGATACTTCTTTTAGTACATGGGATGCCAAAAACACAAAAGAAAACCCATAATTCATTATGTGGATAGCTGATTACCCTTTTTAAGAACCTAATGGCAATTGATTTAGGCAGGAAGGTAATTGACCATGTATGGAGACAGGAAGGATATAAAGTTACTGGTCACATTAATTTAGAAGCTAGAGACTGGTATCTTGCCACACAGATTCTTAATGCCAAGTCAATATTTCAGTAGTGGACGTTAACCATTTTACTTTAAAACTGGAGAGAACACAGCAGAAGGTGTGATGGTAATGACCTTGAAGCAATACAATAAGAGAAAAAAATCTACCATACTTGAGCCAAACAATCTTTTCTCCAGTCTTAGCTACATCATCAAGAGGATCCATTGTATGAGTTTTGATGCAAGGGAGAAGGGGAAGGGAGAAATATTTATTATTTTGTACTAACTGTGGACACAGAACAGCTTTAACAAGGCTACACTTTCAGGTCACTCTGGAGACTTCTAATACTCCTATTTTAAGTGCCCCTTTAAATGCCGCTGTGGTACTATCACCTTTCCTTCCATTAAACATGATTTGTTCCTCTGATAACCCATGATGTTACAAAGTGCTGGTTACTTCCTATATGTGTTGGGCAAGAAAAGTATCCCAATAATGTTATTTTACATAAATTATTGATACTAGCAAAATATATAAACCTATTTTGGGGGCCTCATTTGCATATCAGCCAGCCAAAGAATCAACCTGGAAAACTGGGAAAAAGCTCTGATGGATTCAAGTGCAATATAGAGTTATTGTGTTTTTAACACTGTATTTTAAACAGTGTATATATGTTATTGTATATCTTTTATGTAATAAAAGCTATTTAGCAATGCCGAACAAAAAACCCTGAACCTGAGTTTTGATGAAGTGCACCAACTGATGAGGACTCTGGGAATGATACACCACATTCTCATGCTGGCTTGACTGCTTATTCAAAAGTGGGGGGATAGCAGTTCAATTCTCCAACCCTAAAGAGGCCAGGAAGTGGGTTGTTTAGACTGCTGTGGAGTTCGATCGATGAAGCATCAAAGGTGGGGGTACTGAATCTGTTTGTTTTAGAAGGGTACGCTAAATGTTTCTTTTTGATTATGGGTTCACCACTGCGAGGAAAAAAGTATAAGGCATGTTCCTTATCAGCTTTATCTTAATTAGGGACTGGGTCAGCACAACAATAAGGACTGTTCCTTTAACAGCATTAACCTTATTGGGGACTGTGGTGGCAATACAAGGAAACAAGAGGTGGATTGTTTGCTTTACAAGTTGTATTCCGCTATTTACATATTAAATTCTGGTAATTGATTTACAAGGTAAGTTGGACTGAGTACTGAGCATATGAAAATCCTTCTGGAACTTTGGTGTTTGGTCTACACAGCATCTGGGATTATGTTTCCCACTATGATTTCATCAGAGAATGATGTTACACAGACTTTTTTGTTCTTTTGTCAATTGGCTAACCTTGTGTTCTTTGGTACTGTCAAACTGTAAATATTTGCTATAGGTAATCACATGATCTGCAGTCCCATTAATTGTTGACTTAACTTCCGAGGGTTGGTTAAAATCCTTTTAGTTAAGGGGCAAGTTTAATAGTTTTCATTAAAATACAGTGGTCTTCCGCTACTGAGACATTAACAGCATAGTATTTAAAGATGTAATTTCGTGTGGAAGGGGAATATCAACTGTACTGGCTGTTGAATGCAGTGTTGTATTAACCTCCACTTTTCTCCTTAAAGGGACACTGTCAGCCCTTCTTGCATCATATTATTTCTAGTTAAAACCCACATTTTATGATTGCTTACCTTCTCTAAAATTCACTGATGTTGCTGGTTGATTTATCTGCTTTCTTTCTTAGCAGAACTGAAATGCTTGCAAAACGTATAGATGTACCCAACCTTGTTTTGCTTCAAATCCTTGCTCTACTCTTATTGCATACTTCTTGAGCATTAGGAACCCCCTCCGAAACAGTGCAGCCACTTATCATACATTGTATCCTCTTCTCCCATTGCATAATGAGTGGCTAGACTCTAATGAGGGCATTCCCATGTCAAGGAAAGATGCAGTGGGAGTTGATCAAGGAATGTAAACAAACATGTTTTTTTATATGTGCTTTATTGTCAATTCACAAGGTAGCCATAATACAGCTTTGACACAGCATATTTTTCTTTTTGTTTTTCTTTTCCAGGTTTCGTGTTCTGAACTATCATACAGCACATTATGCTAGCAAACAAAATTAACTAGGCGTATATCAACAAAATATAAAATTCATCTAAAAAGTAAACTTAGGTGACTAAACATGTTCAGCTTATTCACTATTTATCCCATCTTATTCTAATTTAAAATCTCTTTCAAGCAATCAATTGGAAGTTAAACTGATGGTGCTCTTTCAAGGGAGTGTTACTATGTAAGTTATTCTGATCATCTTATACCTATAAGAAAAGTAATCTGGGCTGTATACTATTTCTTATGTTGGTTATTTCTCTTATGCTTGTCCTTATTCATCTCAGGAGGGCCAATCTGGTCCATCTTCTCAGGCCTTTCTCCTGGGCATCTCTCAACTGGAAGGTTAGTTTTTTCATATGTCTAATGTCCATTATGATCTGCGTCCACTCCTGGACAGCTGGTGTAGCGGATTGTAACCAGTTTCTTGTGATGGCCTTATTATACACAAGCACACAGATATACCACAGATATAACACATCTGCTCACTTCATCCCTTCAGGAGGGAGACCCAAAGTCAGATTTTGGATCAACAGGGGAGTGGGTATCTGAAATAAGCTATTAATCTTATCCCCCACTGCCCTTTTAAACTCATCTAGTTTGGGGCAAGTATAACAGATGTGTGTGGGGGTAGCCTTTTGTTCCACACAATGTCACCAACAGTCAGCTGATCTGATGGTAGGCCATTTAACCACTCTGTCTGGTGTTAGAAAAAATTCGGACCCTAATCTTCCAGAGGTACTCTTGCCAAAGGGGAGACATGGTAGCTTTTGATGTGGATTGCCATATCCTACCTCTATGAGAGATCGACAAGTGAAAGTTGGCCTCCCTCTCCTATTTAGCCTGTAGGGTCTGAACTGTTCTTTCTCCTTGTGAATTAAGATATTGATAAATCTTAGTATTGGTATGTTTGGAACTTGTTAGGGAAAAGAGATCACCCAGGGTTATTCCAGGTCTTGTTACCATAATCTCCTCTCTCTGACAGAGCATCCGTTGTATATAAGCATGTATCTGCAGATAATAAATTCTATCTTTAGATGTCCATCCCCATTTTTGAGTACAGTCTGGAAAGGGTATAATTACATCTTCTCTCATTATCTGGATCGGTGCGCAGAATCCCCTAGTGGTCTGCTTCCTATACCAAGCTTTCACCTGTCCTGGGATGAAATCTGTCTCTATTATGAAAGGGGTCCTTTTTGTTTTCTGTCTCTTTTCTTTCTGTGGAGCCTGCCCATTTGGGTATGTACACTTTTATTTAAAATAAAGTCTATTGTCCAAGCTTTGGTCTGGTGCTGACTTGTTGTTTTTCTATGTTTTACCGGAAGGTGCCTTGCACACACCATTCAGCAGCCTGAGCTGTTTTTGCCATTTCCTGTATGAACCATTTCAGCCTCCACATATTTCTCTTGGGCCTAGCATATGCTTGAAATATATCCCATCCCCAGAGCCACCTGAATGGCTATATATTTGGCTAAATGTAATTGTCTTTCTGACCAAAAAAGACATGTATGTATGTATATGGAAATCTGGGCAAAGGGCCATCTCTATATCCTGTCAGTGTGCTCCGGCTGGGGATTGTATCCAGAATAACACCCATTGAACTTGTGTGGCTACCCAATACTCCCTGAGATTAGGAACCACTTGCCCCCCTGCCTACCAGTCAAAAGCAGGGCTCTACGGACCCTAGGTCTGTGGTTGTTCCATATGAAGTGGAATAGGCTGGTCTGATGTTCATGAAACCATCCCTGGGATGGAGTAACTGAAATACATGGGAATAGATACATAAATCTAGGAAGGAGGTTCATTTTTGTGGCGTGAATTCTAGCATACATAGGGAGAGGAAGGAGTGACCATCTCTTTATATCTAGTTGGAGTTGTTGGTCTAGTGGCTTATAATTATCTGCACATAAATGGGTATTAGTTGCCTTTAAAATCACTCCTAGATACTTTAGGGTAGTCAGGTCCCATCTCATATTATAATTTGCCTTTAACTGATGCGGTAGGCGATAATTAAATGTGAGTATCTCTGTTTTTGTAGTATTGCAAGAGTATCCAGATAGGGCCGAAAAGGTCTCAATTTTATTCATAACCCGGGGTAATGAGGTCTCTGGGGTGGTCAGATAAAGCAGCACATTGTCAGCGTACAATGCCACTTTATGGGTGCTTGGTCCTAAGGGGACCTCTCTTATGTCTGGGTCCCTCCGAATCCACTGGGCGAGGGGCTCAATATAGAAAGCAAATAAGAGGGGGGATATGTAATGACCCTGTCTGGTGCCTCAATTTAAATCAATTTTCTGGGAGATTATGCCATTTATACATATGTAAGCTTGTGGGTCTGTATATAAACACTTTATAAGGTTTACAAATGTCTGGAAAAGCAAACCCAGCAAGGACCCCATATGAAAAAACTCCAGCTTACTCAATCAAAAGCTTTTTCTGCATCGAGTCTCATAAGGATAGCAGGTGTCTTTTGCTGGGTTAAGTGGTCAATGATATGTATTGTTCTATGAATACTATCAGCTGTCTGTCTATCTGCTATGAATCCTGTTTGGTCTTTATGCACTAAAGTGGGGATGAGGGACTGGAGTCTTTTTGCCAGTATAGAGATTAGAATCTTATAGTCGACATTTAAGATCAAGATAAGTCTGTATGCAGTACAAAGGGTGGGGTCCTTGCCGGGCTTGAGAATGACCGAGATGATGGCCTGTCTCCAGGAAGGAGGAAGAACGGATCCCTCTGTCATTATTTCCTGATAGGTAGTTTTCATAATGGGGGTCAGTGTTTCCTGGAATTCCTTATAAAATTCCATGGGGAGTCCATCATTCCCTGGTGATTTCCCTGTTTTCCCATCCTTTATTACATTACAGATTTCTGCTTCCATTATTGGATGCATGAGCTGGGCCTTCCAGGAGTCCGAGACCTGGGGGAGCTTTAGTTCTCCCAAGAATCTTCATATCTCCTACTGGGTAGGGGTATCAGGTTGAGTATACAATTGTTTATATCAAGCTTGGAATGCATCTGAAATATGCTCTAATCTAGGGTTTTTTATTTTGGTTTGAAGGTGTGAGATACGAGCTACGTGGCTTTTGGTCTGCGGGCCCTTAAATTAATTGCAAGACATCTCAATGCCTTAGGGCCTCCTTCATAATAACTTTGCCTTAAATATTGAAGATTGAATTCTACCTTAGTATCTAATAAACTATTTAATTCCCATCTAAGTTTTGTTAATTCCTTTTCGCTCTGTCTCAAAAATGTCTCCTGTTGTTGGGCCTCTAGGGTTTGGCTCTGTTGTTCTATTGTTTGTTGTTTTTGCTTTCTCTGCTTCTTTCTGGCTGAGGCTATAGCCACTAGTTTCCCTCTGATGACAGCTTTAAGGGGGTCCCATATCATACCTCTACTGACGTCGCTATTCTCATTTTCTTATAAAGTCTGGGTTTTTAACTTGGGTAATTGTTCTTGGACTTCTTTATCCCTAAGCAGAGATAAATTCAATCTCCAGAATGTATTGCATGGTGGGAGAGTCAAATCTAGATGAAGTAGCAAAGAGGCGTGGTCCAATAATGCTATCGGGCCCATTTCACTTTTTTGTATCATTGAGACCGCGTCCCTAATAAGGTAAAAATAGTCCAGGCGTGAGTATATATGGTAAGTGGCCAAGCAGTGGGTATAGCCTTTTGAGGGACCTTTAGCAAAGGCCCAAGCATCTTGTAAACCCAGCTTCTGGAGAAGGGCCTTAATTTGTTTCTGGGGTTTATTAGTTCTTCTAGGGATTTTAGAAGTGGTATCCATCCTCTGGTCTAGTATCATATTCCAATCCCCCCATAATCAGTATCCCCTCCACTCTTTCTGTAATCAGGGATTTAATTTGTATATAAACCTTGTATGGGGAGTTTGGGGGCATGTACACTGATACCACTGTCAGCCTGCTTCCATTTAGATTTCCCTTAAGCCGGGTGAATCTGCCCTCTTTATCACTGAATTTATCCAGCACTTCAAATGATGTGCTATGAGGGATCAACACTGTGACCTCTCTTCTCCTACCACCTTGATAAGATGAAAAACAAATGTCCGAGAACCCAAAATTTTGAAGTTTCAAATGCTCACTATCTGATAAGTGAGTCTCTTGCATTAGAAGAAGGTCTGCTTTATACTTTTTAACATGGTTAAGTATTTTTTTCTGCTTTATTGAGTTTGTTAGCCCATTTACGTTAAATGTAAGAACCTTAATCCCCATTGTTCAAAAAAGCTTGGCTCGACTGACAGTGGATCAATGCCTTCCTCCTCGCTCCTTCTGCTCCCAGTGCACCATCATTTGTATTCTAATTGCTGTCTCACCTAAGAACAATAAACACTGAACTTGGGCTACTTTTGAAACTAAGGAAGTAGCCAATCTTTATAACAATAACTGTCAACAATAATGTTTTACATTCCTTCCAAGATAGGGAAACATTTTAGTTCCCTGGCTCTGCAAAGTATGACTCTGCAGAGATGTAGTGTTGCTCTTTTCCCCCTAGAAGGGGAACACTACAGGAGCATTAACATGCAAGAATATTTCCAGCTATTCTCTGTCCCAATTTATGGTGGTAAGTCACCACTAATGGGTGTGGATTTCACTGCTTGTCCAAACCCCGAGGGCTTCTCGTACTCACTATGTAGTACATGAGAGTGGAAAATAAGGTTTTGTTCTTCATAGTACCATCTTATAGGCCCCAATATTAATTATATTTCCCTCTCCTGCCATGTGCCCCACTCACAAAGAACACGCACAAGTTCTTACTATGATCTATAGTACAACAAAATACTTGGCTGTCAACGTTCGTGTGACATCTTTCAGAAATCAGTTTATAATCCCTTCTATCATTTCCCCAAGTCCCAGGGTATTCCCCTTACAAGGGCTCAGAGTCAGACTTTATTCCCCTTTTATGGCTTACCGACCCTCTCTGCCATCACCTTCATAGGGGAACCGTGAGGATTAGTAGTAGAATGAAACCCAGGTATGTCCACAAAAAGCCTTCAAGTGTCCAGTTCTTGTTGTTGTCGTTTGGTCTGGGGATGGAGAGATCAGCCAGTTGTAATTTGCCATAGATATGTGTGAGTGTTCTGTGGGTGTAGAGCATGTCCAACCCTCTATCTGGTCCCTTCTGCAAAGGTTCTCCTATGTGCTTAAGGTTCCTTTCTTCTGTTCTCGTGGTGGTCTGCTGGGAATCTTCCAAAGCAATACCTCATTGTTTAAGGGCCTCAGCAACATCCTCTGGTGTGGAATACAAGTAGGTACCCTTCTCCCAGAACACTCTCATCTTTGCTGAGTAGGGGGTTTGAAACCAAATCTTTTTAAGTTGCAAAACTTTCATGGCTGGTCTGTATTGCAGTCTAGTGGGTAGCCCTGGTCCAAATATAGCTGACTACCGTTATATTTCATTTCCCCCATTTGCCAAGCCTGGCATAGAATTTCCTCCTTGGTGGCATAACTTGAGAATTTCATGAGGATCTGGTGGGGTCGAGCAGATGGGCTTGTAGGTCTGAGCCCGAGCATTCTGTTGGCCCATTCGATTTTTACTTGCATGGTGGCTGGTAAGGCGAGAACGTCTTGGAGGAAGTCCTGCATAAAATGAGCCATGTTGCCCACTTCAGTCCCTTCTGGTAATGCTGAAAGTTTCAGATTGTCCCTGCAGGACCTGGCCTCCAGATCTATACATTTGGCTTGAACGTGACCAGCATAATCTAAGACTGTGATAAGGGCATCAGTATGGAGCGAAGTATTAGATTCCAGTGTAGTTACTCGAGTGCAGCATCCATATCAGCCAGCTTATGATGTCGTTTCTGAAATTCAACCTTATTTTCTTTTCTCATTTCAAGTATTTCTGTTAAGATAGGGTCAATTTGTGCTCTGTCTCTTATTCCGGTGTTGGGAGGTTGCACTGCGGCCTGCATTGTATGATCGATCTGCGAGGGACTCGCGTCCCGGTCGTCTTGCAATAGGCGATATCGGGAACCATCTATCATCATTTGTCCCTTCTTCATGTTGGATTTTGTGGTACTTTGAATCCCCTTTCCTTTTTGGAGGCATCTTAGCTGCAATGGTTGGGTTTATTGTGGGGAAAAGTGAAGTTTTTATTCCCCTCGAGGGGAGAGCTCAGAATTCAAGCTATTTAGCAAGCTGTGTCGGAACCAGAAGTCATCTAAACAAACATGTTTTGTGTGGTAACACCGATATGGTGGGAAGTCTGTTTTTCACTTTTAAAAGAAAAAGGGATCAGAATCAAACTCCCAGCTACATCAATAGTTTCTACAGAATGTGAACAATTATAACACATGTTTTTTAAACTAGGGAAACTTTGATGCCTAAGGGGGTTGAAGTGCCCCTTTAAAGTATTTATTTATTTAGTTTTTGTTTACCAGGTAGGTGCCATAGCCACAGAAGTGACTATTTTCAGACATGACCTGGGAGATTACAAACAGTTAAACAGTCAGACATTTCGCAGATAATTTACAAGAAATAATAACAATAATTTTATTTATAAGGCGCCTTTCAATTACCAAGGCGCTGTACATAAATAACAAGTCAGAACAATAAAAGAAAAATAATTAAAACATACAATTAAAACAAAACAATCATAACAGTCAGTATTCTAAAAATGCAATTTCCCATAAAAAAGTCTTCAGACCTCTTTTAAAGCCCTCCATAGACGTGCACTCCCGTAACCGACAGGGTAGAGAGTTCCAAAGGGTGGGGGCTACATAAGCAAATGCCCGAACACCCGAAGATTTCAAATTTACCCTTGGAACCTCTAGCAACCCCTCGTTGGCCAAGTGGAGCGATCGATTTGGGTGACAAGGAACCAGAAGTTCTTTCAGATAGCCTGGGCCCATATCGTGTAGAGCTCTGAAAGTCAGCAAGCCGACTTTAAAGGTGATCCACCACCAAATTGGCAGCCAGTGCAGTTCGCGCAGCACCGGAGTAATATGACAGGATCTGCTTGAACCTGTCAAAAGCCGGGCTGCAGCATTCTGTACTAGCTGCAGGTGATGGATTTCAACCCCAGAAAGCCCTAGGTAAAGGGAGTTGGAGTAATCCAAGTGCGAGGACACGAAGGCATGAACTAACATTAGCAGGTTGGCAGACGGAACAAGATGCTGGATCCTGGCAATGTTCCTAAGATGGTAAAAGGAAGTCTTAATGACTGCCGACACCTGCGAATGCAGTGTCAGCCTGTCGTCAAGAACTACCCCCAGGATACGCACCCATTCAGAGGTCAGGAGAGAAACGCCTCCAAGAAAAATTCTGGAAGGCGCATCAACACCAGACCCCTGTATCCAATGACCCGGGTCCACAACCAGTACCTCAGTCTTATCAGAATTCAACCTTAGCCAGCTAGAATTCATCCACTCCTGGATTTCGGTTAGACAGCTATTAAAGACCGAGAGAGCTCCAATCTGGTCGGGGACAAAAGAAAGATAGAGCTGGTATCATCTGCATAACAGTGAAACCTCAGCCCATACTTCCTTATAATGTCTCCGATGGGTAGCATAAACACCGCAAATAACATTGGTGACAATACTGAACCCTGGGGCACCCCACAAAACAAAGCAGTTGAATCAGAGGAAAAAAACCCGGATACAACTCTTTGTGATCTTCCAGTGAGGAATGATGAGAACCATCTTAAGACGGTTCCAGATATTCCACAAAACAGCCTCAGGCGTTCTATCAACACCATGTGATCTACGATGTCAAAGGCTGAAGAAAGGTTGAGGAGAACCAAAATGGAACGACTCTTCTGATCTCTAGCCATCAAGAGATCATTGAGCACCCGAACCAGCACTGTCTCGGTACTATGTCTTTTACGAAAACCGGACTGGAGGGGTTCATAGACGTCATGGATGGTCAAATGGTCTTCCAGTTGTGCAGCCACTACTTTCTCAATCACCTTCCCAACAAAGGGAAGGTTAGAGATAGGTCTGTAGTTTTCCAGACAGTCAGGGTCCATGGTAGCTTTCTTCAAGAGGGGTGTCACCACTGCCTCTTTCAGGGAGCTAGGAAACTCACCCGATTCCAGGGAGCACCTGACTATCTGAAAAAGGATTGGACCAATGATTTCAATACAACCCAAAATTAGGGAGGTTGGTCCAGGATCCAAACTACAGCACATAGGGCACATATGCTGGATGATCCTCATGACATCAATGAACTCCAACTGACTGAAGGAACTCTAGGAAAGCCAAGGCACCGTGATCTCACTCCAGTTCACGGCAACCCCCATAGAGTGTGATGGCAACAACTCAGCCCTAATGTCGGCCACCTTATTTACGAAGAACCGAGCAAGTGCATCACACTCCAATTGCGAAAAAACTTTCCGAACTTGAAGACAGGCTGAGTTGCACAGTCTGTCCACAGTTCGAAACAGTTGAGCTGCTCGATTCCGAGCAACCGCAATCTCCCTGGACAGGAACTCTGCCTTCTTACGGGTGATTGCGGATTGATAGACCTGATAATGATCCATCAATCTAAGGTGGTCGACATCAAGGGTGGACCTTCGCCAGCAACGCTCTACCCTTCGCCCCTGTCTCCGCATCGCCCTCAACGTCCCATTAAACCAAGGGGACTTGGGGCGAGAGGGAGAGGGGGTGAACACAAACTGGAGCAATGAGATCCAGAGCCCCAGCAATGGCTGTATTATAAGCCACGAGGGTCTCTGGATCACTGCTTCTCATCTGAGGAGGCAGGGAGGTCAAGTACGCTGCAAGGCCTTAGGGATCTATATCCCGCAGCGGCGCGTACCTAACCAACTCAGTAGGCAAGCCTTCTAGAAGGGAGCAAAAACTAAACCTCACGGTAATGATCCATCATCCGGTTCCACCCCACATCGGATGACTCAACCCCTAGAAGGAAAATTAAGTCCAAAGAGTGTCCACATTTATGTGTAGCAGAGAAACCACCTGTGTAAGGCTCAGCGTTGTCTTTAACTGGAGGAAGTGTTGACCAAATTGTGAGAGTTAAGTCACTCATAGGCGTTGAAATCGCCCAGAACCATCAATCTAGGCGATTCAAATGCCATATCGACGACAAAGTCCGCCACTTCCTAAAGGAATCGCTTCTCATCACCGGGTGGACGGTAAATGAGGGCGATTCGAATGCCTACACCTGCTACAACTATATACTCAAAGGACTCAACCCTCCCCACTAGTACCTCCGTGAGGCCAAGTTCAGTCTTGAAACAGACGGCAACCCCTCCCCCCCTACAATCCAATCATGGGTGGTGTAACACCGAGTACCCAGCTGGAGTCATAGCCTCCAAAATGGGGCCAGAGTTATCATCCAGCCAGGTCTCAGTAATGCAAGCCAGGTCCACCATACCAACAAGATCAGCAATAATTGCGGTCTTGTTTTTAATGGACCTGGCATTGCACAACACAGCCCGAGTTGGACAAATTTCACGGGCCACACAGGGCATCTGCTCACCATAACTGGTAGTGCCCTTGGGTATGGGCACCAGACATGGAGAACCATGATCAGGATTCCATTTAGCCCCAGGGTGCCTTTTGGTATTAACCACCCCAATATGATGACCCCCCTCGATAATCCTCCCCTGTTCATAATCCCACACCCTTTTCACCCTTCTACGCACAATGTCCAGTGCTCTACAATGTTGGTAAATCTCAAACTGAAGAGGGGGAGAATAAAAAGGGCGAAGGGCACGAAGAGAGGAGGATGAGTAGCGCACCGCTGTGGGGGCTGAAGACCAACACATACTGCAAACTAAACTACACAATACAATAAAACAATACCAAAACTAAACTAAAAACTAATAATATCCCACAAAAGGCCCCCTTCTTAATACAAAATAACCCACGAAACAAACAATGTTTATATCCCAAAATTTAAACTATGAATCACAATCATAGATTAATAAACTAAAAACGAACCCAAAATAACCCCCAAAACCCACCCTAACACATTAAAAACTCCACTTAAAATATATATTACCTTACCCCACATAAACTGAAGCTGACACTCCTGCACTTAATTTTTTATATGAACACTACATTCCTCCCTCACAGGATGTCATTTATAACAATTTCTCCCCCAGTCCTCTCACAGCCCAGGAGATAGGGGAAATTAGGCACTCTCACTGCCCCAGAGGTCTAATCCACAGAAAGAGGTCAACAATTACTTCAGCCCCCTCTTATAACTAATAAAATAATATTCTAACTGATGAAATAAAGGAAAATAAAAGAAGAAACTCCAGCACTCTCACTGCGTGAAAGAGTCCCAGTCCACAGAACAAGTTCTGGAAATATTCTGTTCTCGTCTTGAGTTGTACCCCCACAGGTTCTCTCACCACCAGGAGGCAGGGAATTTAGGCACTCTCACTGCCTAAATTAGAGATGAGATCCACAAAAAAGTACACTATCAAAATAAATCACAGAAAAATGTGAACACCCAGTCCTGTCACCACCAGGGATCCATAAAATAGTTAACCACAGAAGGGATGTAGTCCGTTTTCAATATCGTCATTCATAGAAGTGCTGTCGATGTATGATCCAGTACAGGGGAGAGTAAATGTATCCAAACAGACAAGCTTAAAACCAGGCCAGGTACAGAATGAAAGAAAGGGGGAAGCCCTCCCCACCACCAAAAACAGGCCCTGATCTCTCCCGAGACCTGCAGCTACAGACGCCTCAAACTAGGCCGTCAGGACCAGTATTGAGGCCTCTTAGGAACGGTCACCAATAATGGCTCCAGCTCCCTGGAGCAAAAATCTAACCAGCTCCCCCTCGGTCCCTAGGATCAGGTGTAACCCTGGAGGCAGTGGAAATTCAGGGAGCTTCCTCACCCAACACAACCTACTGGAGGATGCAGCATCATTCTTAAAATTGCTGACCAACGACAAATCTTCCGGTATATCAATCCATTCAAAACGTTCCACAATGTCGCAAACAGCACTGGCATCAATCATCAATGGTGACAATCCAAAATAAATCCAACATTTTCAAGGGTAATTCCAGAACTTCGGAAACAAAACAGACTGAGTCCAATTTGAAAGTATGCACTTCAGATCCTCAGCGTTATCCCGTCAAACAACTCCTAACCGCAACAAGCAGCCTGAGATCTCCATGAGGAAAGAGGCAAAGCCTGCCAGTGACGTAATACAACAATATTTCGCAGATAATTTACAAGAAATACAGCAACACAATGAGAAATGTACTAGCATCATAACAGGAAATCACAGTAAAGATATGAGCTGAAACAATAAAAAATACAGGTACAGTAGTAGCCACAGACATGATCAGATATTTCCAGATATTTTGTTAAATTCCTCAAGAATTTCTCTTTGCTGCCCCTACTGTGGAAATGCAGAAAGCAGGAGATTTCTCTAGAAATATCACAGAAATTTCAGGAAATATCTGACCATGTCTTTGGCTGTGACAGTAGTATAAAAATACAATCATTGGGCATTATAGTCAGATTACAAGTAAGTGCTCTACATAAACAGCTGTCAAACTCCAAAGAGAGAAGATCACTTAGAGAGCTAGGCAAAGGAGTGAATGACAGCTTATGGGGGATTAAAACAGAAGCATTGGGCACATTTGACAAGAAGAGTATGGTGCATTTTCTTGAATACAGCAGGGCTAGGTGCTGAACAAACATCAAGAGGCAAGGAGTTCCAATATATTGGGGCCAGGCTGGAGAAAGCTATAGTTCCCATAGCAGGTTTACACCTAGGGGTGTGTAGTAGAGAGAGTTCAGTTGACCAAAGGCCATAGGAGGGGGACTGAGGTACTAACATAGTGGCAAGAGAAGAAGGCAGGTTGGATCTTATAATATTGTCCAACAGAGTCCCAAGAGCAAGAAGCTGATGGACAGATGGAGAGGGCCTGTTTAGGTCAGCTTATAGTAAGCAATGATGCTTCAGACGTGGTGAAGCCAAGGCACAGCGACAGATGTTATTGTAAGCAATGTCCCATTTGCTTAGGTCGCCCTTTGAAGCATTTATATAGGTGTCAGCACCATATGCAAGAGATGGGAGTATGATTTCCCTAGCAATGACCAGACTAGCAGAGGGAGTAAGAAACTGATTTGTTCTGTGAGCAATTTTTATTTAAAATTTATAGTTGACTGACTTACAGGTAACCATGATGTGCTGCTCAAAGCTACGAGTTTCATCTAGTAGAACACCTAGATACCTGAACGAGGTAACTGTTATAAGAGATGAGCCATTAGCACAGGAGATATTAAATAAGCTGTGGTTTGAGTTAAGTTTGGCAGAAGATCCAAAGAGCATGCCCTGCATTTTACCTGAATTGTGGACAAGCCTATGTTTATAGAGCCAGTCTTGTGAAGTATGAAGTGCAGAGGTAAGGTGGCTATTAATTTTCAGAATGACTGCAGAGGAGGTGTAGAGCACAAGATTGTCTGTGTATAGGATGGTAGAGCATAGGGGAGTGTTGGGAGATATGTGATATATCAAAATAGAGAAGAGGCCCCAAGATGGACCCTTGAGGAACATTAACATGAGTAAAAGCAGAGCTGGACACTGCAGAGTTGAATTTCTACCTTTTGACTTCTGTTGGTTAAGTAACTATGAAACCATTTAACATACTTCGCAAAGAAACCGAGGGAACTGAGGCAGCAGGAGAGGATGATCGATGAGATCGAACACCTTTGAGAGGCCAATGTATACAGTTCCCGTCATGAGGCCCAAGTCCATAGCAGTTAGGATATCATTAGTAAGTTGTAGTAGAGCAGTGGAGGTGCTCTGTCCTCTAAAGAATCCATGCTGGGTAGGTGACAAAAGATTGTATTTAGAGAGGAACTCAGTGACTTGACTAGCCACTAGTTTCTCAAGGATTTTGTTTGGCACCGATAGAATGGCTATGGGCCTGTAATTGGAAATCATACTAAGGAAGTGTATCCCCCCTGTTACCGGGGTTACAAGAATCCCAGTTAGACCTAGTGGTAGGCAGGGAAGGCAGCTTGTGAAACTCCAGTTAAATGGATTTCACACTGTCTCACTCTGTTCTCAGTCTCAGCTGAGACTGAGGGATGACATCATTTTAGAACTGTCGCAGCTGCATAAGCCACACTGGAATGTTGCAGTTGGAGGTTAGAGCAGAACGTTGGGGAATTTGAAGTCAGTCTGTTGCAGTCTATAGTAGAGGAAGGAGATGCTGTGCTGTAAGCAGGCCTTCAGAGTCCTAAGCTCTGTCAAAGAGCTATTTTTTTGTAGAGGTGTGTGTTCTCATCTGAAGAGGAACACAAGAGGAGCCAAGTGAAGTGGTAGAGACTGCTTTCAGTGGAAGAAGTCTCATCCCGTGGGATGGGGGGAAGGAATCAGCCTGTTTCCAGGGGCAACTCCCCTGGTCTGGCTAGGGAAAAAGAAGCTGCCTGAGTTAAGTTCGTGCTGAGGCACCCGAAGTTCTGGACGAGATTTATTTGAAGAGAAAACGCCTGTGGGGCACCTGCAACCAAGGGGTGAGTTCGCTTTGCTAAAGGGCCAATGCGTTTTCACCTGAAACAAGATGAAACTAAAGTGACTGTTACTGTGGGGTCAGGAAAAGACAGCCAAGTGCAGTTTGGGAGATGTGGGGATTGGACTGCTTAACTCTGTTGGGGGGGGGTCTAGAGTACTGGACACAGCCACTTATTAAGTATGTTCAAGTTCAGCACAAATGGGATGGAAAGACAGTAGATTGAATGTGAATACATTTAAAGAGAATCTACACAGCAAAGTGTTTTCAAAGATGAGGTGTTACAGTCCAGAGAAATGGCCGGGTATGAATTATGGGAGTGAGAGGTGGGAGACTCCCCCATCAGTAGTAACCAAATTCACCTCACGTGGTTTGCTTTGGGACACCTGTTGCTTTCTCTCAGGTACTTGGCCAGTGCCTGAGGAAAGTACCCAGATGTGGGATTGATGAGGAAGATTTCCCGATGGAGCCAGAGGTGCTCATAGGTGGTTTAGGGGAGCCACCAGTAAATGTTTCCATGCTATATGGAAAGTGTCCAAAGGGCTGGCATGATAGTCGAGCCATGGAAGGAAGGTAGTCCAAGTGGCTGGCAAGGGAGCTGAGCCAGGGAAACCCAGGGCAGAGTACAAGTGCAGGCTGTGTGCCCAGTGTGTTTCAAAGCCTGAGGGCTAAAGTGAAAGTGAATGTGTTCTGATCTCCATAAATCTGACTTACCAGGAGAGTAGCCCCTTGGAGGTCCATCTATGCTTTGTTATTCTGTTGGATGCGAATAAAAGCCACACCTTTAGAATCCCACTTCTGGTATTCACATTACAGTTATTGCTTCCTGTGTCTGGAGTTACTTGGGTGCCCCTGTTGCAGAGTAGCCAAATCTAGCCAATGTGCTGAGTGACATATTTCTCCCCGAACCCAGCCCACCAGGTAGTGCTGTCAAGATGGAAACGGCATACCTGGGTGGGGGTTACAGAAAGAATAGGAACCAGAGGGCCATAAGCCCATTTGAGTTCCAGCCATTACATATAATACCTTAACATAGAAACACAGAAGTTGATGGCAGATCGTAAGGCCCATTCAGTCTGCCCATTTCTTTTTCTACCTTATGAATGTGCCATCGGCCTTTGCTCTGTCAATGGCCTATCTATTCATACTCATCTGTATTGCTCCCTTATGCCTATCCCATGCCTGTTTGAAGCCCTGCACTGTATTCATATCTACCACTTCCTGAGGTAGGCCATTCCATGCATCCACCACTCTTTCTGTGAAAGAAGTTCCTCACATTACCCCTTAATCGGCCTCCTCTAATCTCATGCTGTGTCCTCTTGTCCTGCTGTTTTTCTTATATTGAAACATGTTAGAGTCTTCACCTTGTTAATGCCCTTAAGGTGTTTGAATGTTTTGATCATATCACCTGTCTCCTCCTTTGCTCTAGGGCATACATACTGAGCTTTGTTAATCTGTCTTCATGTTTTCTGATGCAGTCCCTACACCATTTTGTTTGCCCTTCTCTGGACTGCCTCAGTTTGGTTAATATCCTTGTGAAGGTGTGGCCTCCAGTACTGCATGCAGTACTCCAGATGGGGCATAACCAGTGTCTTGTAAAGAGGGATTATCTTCCCTCTTACGACTTGTGATACCCTACTAATACACACAACATCCCTTAGCCTTACCTACTGCTTTAGTGGTTTGCTTGGATGATTTCAGGTCATCTGTGATGATGATGCCCAAGTCTCTTTCTTCCCTTGTGACTGCCAGCAACTCCCCTCCCAGCCTATAGGTGGCTTCAGGGTTTCTCTTCCCTATGTCCTATGTACATAATCTTGTACTTCTTTGCGTTAAACCCCAGTTGCCACTCTTCTGACCATTTTGCCAGTTTATCCAGATCTCTTCTCATTCTGCCCACCCCATCTGGATCATCTACTCTGTTGCAGATCTTGGTGTCATCTGCAAACAGACAAACCTTACCCTCCAGTCCATCTGCAATATCACTGATGAAGATATTGAAGAGGACTGGCCCCAGGAATGATCCCTGAGGTACTCCACTTGTGATTTGCATCTCTTCTGACTGTATACCGTTTACCACCACTCTCTGTTTTCTGCCCGCCAACCAGTTTGCCACCCAGTTGACCAACTTCTGACCTACCCCAAGCCTACCCAGCTTATTAATCGATCTTATATGTGGAACAGTATCGAAAGCTTTGCTGAAGTCAAGTTAGGCGACATCAGCTACTCCCGCTTGGTCCACCACTCTGGTTACCCAGTCAAAGAAATCTATGAGATTAGTTTGACAGGACCTTCCTGTTGTAAACCAGTGCTGTCTTGGATCCTGTGCTCCTATGGATTTCAGGTGTTGCACCATCCTTTCCTTAAGGAGTGCCTCCATAATCTTGCCCACTACTGAGGTAAGACTGACTGATCTGTAGTTCCCTGCCTCCTCCTGCTACCACTCTTGTGGAGCGGGATCACATGAGCCCTTCTCCAGTCTGCTGGGACCTCTCCTGTGCTCAGAGACTCACTAAACACTTCTGATAATTTCCCTGCTAGTTCCACCCTTAGCTTCTTTAGTACCCTGGGATGTATGCCATCAGGTCCCATTGCCTTGTCCACCCTGAGCTTATTGAGCCCTTGTAGGACCCTTTCTTTTGTGAAGGGACTAGTGCACACCTCCTTCCCCCCTGTGCCCATGGTGCTGAGCTATGGGCCCTGCCCTACCTTCTCTTCAGTAAATACTGAGCAGAAGTATCTATTTAGGATAGATGCTTTTACATGGTCCTCCTCCTCCTGACATGCCCCCTTATCCCCTTTGATCTAGTAATACCACCTCTGGACTTTTCCTTTCACTAATACATCTATAGAAAGTCGGCACCATTAGAATATATTTGTCTAAACTGGCCATAAATGCTTGTTTGCTTTCGGCCAGTATTAAATTCAAAGGCAATGAATTCCATAGGTTTACCACCCTTACAGTATATGAGTACTTCCTCATATTGGTTCTAAATCGCTTGCCCTTCAATTGTAGCAGATGTGCCATGGTTTCTGTATTATTGTCTTTATACTCAATATTTAAGTCACACATGAGTTTAGGATCCTGTAAGATGTCATACAGAAACAGAATATCACCCCGAGCTCTTTGAGTTTCCAAGGGCATGAGGCGTAAAGCTTCCAACTGAGCATCGTATGAGAAATCACAGTGTCCCTCGATTGTTTTAGTGAACCATCATGGAACTCGTTCAAGTGTCATTCTTTCTGACATTTTATAAGGGTTCCAAACCTGAGATGAATAGCCCAGTTGTGGTCGTACATGAGATTTATAAAGAGGAATGAGGACATTTCCAGATGTAGATTTTATGTTTCTTTTATTTGACCATAGTACTGTGTTAGTCGTATTTGTGGCCTCACTAACCTCTTGTTCACTACTGAGATAGTTCATTATATGTATACCCAAATCTTTTTCGCAGTTGGTCTTACAGATTGGGATTCCATCAAAATAGTAATTATATTTATTTGATCTACCCAGGTGCATAACTTTGCACTTATCTTTATTCAGTCTCATATCCCATTTCTAGGTCCGAGATACACTGTTATTCAGATCATATTGCAATCTAGATTCCTCTGATGAATTACACGCCCCCCTAGCTTAGTATCATCTGCGTATTTTATTGTTATACTCTCTAAATTTTTTGTCATGTCAGAAATGAAGACATTAAAAAGGATCGGTCCCAGAATGGAGCCCTGTGGGACTCCACTGGCAACAGGTCCTTTGGTGGAAATATGCCCATTAATTGTAACACATTGTTTTCTTTCAGTCAACCAGTCAGCTATCCAATTAACAATGGAAGAACCTATGTTCAGATTTGAGATTTTTTAAATTAATGCCCAGTATGGCGTTAAATCAAACGCCCTTGAGAAATGAAGGTAAATTATGTCACATGATAAATTGTTGTCTAGATATGTGTTAATTTGCTCATAAAAGATAAGTAAATTGGTTGCACAACTTTTGCCCTTTATGAAGCCATATTGATCCTGATCCAATTCATTTGTCTGAGTTAGTATTCTATCTTTAATGATACCTTTCAACATTTTACCAATTACACTTATTAAACTAATAGGGTGATAATTTTGCATTAGTTCCCTGTCTCCCTTCTTAAAGATGGGAACTACATGGGCAATTTCCATTCCATAGGGACTTTAGATTGTTTTAAAGATGCATTGAAAAGTAATTGAAGTGGGTCCAGGAGATAACTGGCCATAAGTTGTAGAATTCCAGCTGATATGCCATCTGGCCCTGGAGATGATTCCCTTTTTAAGTTTTTAATTTTCGGTTCGATTTCTGTCTTTGATATTTCAATTTTCTCCTGGGATTTATCCATAGTAATGTGATTTTTTTCACTGGATAGACAGTGTTTTGGGGTATTGTTAAACACACTGCAGTAATATCTGTTAAAGGCCTCAGCCATCAAGTCGTTTTCAGTTATTGTTTCAACACCCTCCCTTATCGGTCCAACTTAATTTCTAGAATTCTTTAATGAATTGATTTAAGAATAAAAATGTTTAGTGTTATTCTTATTGGCCTCCAGGGCAAGTTTTGTTTCCTTGTTCCTTTTGGCCTGTCTGATTTTCGATTTACACTTCTTTTGAATTTCTTATAATTATTATAACTGTTATTCCTTTGTTAGTGTTTTGATTTTTCAAGTATTTTTTATAAACTCTAGACTTTTTCTTCATTAACTTTCTGATGTTATAATTCAACCAATGTGGTCGTTTGCATGCATTAGATTTTGCTATTTGTGAAATATTGTCATGTGCGGCTTTTAGGATTTTATTTTTAATGATTTCCCAAGCATCATCCACACTTTTATCATTTAGAAGTTCTTCCCAGGGCACAGCTGTTAGATCTTTTACAATATCCTACTTATCTACTTTACGTAACAGGAATTTAGTAGTACAGTTCTTTCTAGGTATATAAGTGTAATCTATAGTGAACCTAACAGTGTTATGATTGCTATTTGATATTGGGGCACCAATGATGCATTCATTAACTTAAATAGTGGCTGATGCTAATACAAGATCTAGGACCTCCTTCCCTCTAGTGGGTGCATGAACGTGTTGTATCAAGTTTTGTTCACTGCATGTATTCAGAAACAGTGAACTCAAGTTTGTTTTGGAGGTCATATTTTTTCAGTCAATTCCTGTGATATTAAAATCTCCCATAATTATCAGTTCTCCTTTGTCACCAGCCCTACTGATCTCAGACATTATTTGTTGATGTGGATTAAATGTCCTTTTTATCTCCTTTCTTGTAAGAA
This sequence comes from Neoceratodus forsteri, assembly GCA_016271365.2. Taxonomy (NCBI): domain Eukaryota; kingdom Metazoa; phylum Chordata; order Ceratodontiformes; family Ceratodontidae; genus Neoceratodus; species Neoceratodus forsteri. Next base: position 459,716,508 of record CM028135.1, on the reverse strand, counting down.
CTGGGTAACTAAAGCTATTTTCATTATGCCCGGGACATGACCATTGCAAAGAGACATGGTAAAGATTCCAGCTAGGTGAGCAGCAATAAAGGGAGCAGCAAGTTTCAGGAGTTTAGGCTCAAAGCAGTCAGAGCCGACACTAGTTTTGTCAGAGATTGAATTTAGAAGTTTTAGAACATCTAATTTGGGTATAGCTTTAAAGTAGAAGGGTGGATGTTTGGACGTGCTGATTTCTGAGTAAGGAGGTGATGGGAGATTCACTGGGAAAGAGGCAGTGTATTTGGCTAGGTCAGAAAAGTGGATATTAAAAGAATTTGCAATGGTGAGAGGGTCATTACAGTCAACACCGTTAAGTACCATATCGTACATGGAAGGTGACTGGTCTGAGCGCAAAAAGGATTTCACATGCGCCCAGAATTTCTTTGGATCTCCTGTGATTCAAGTAGTAAACCTTTGCAGTACGAACTCTTGGCATGCTTGATTTGTTTTTTGCATGTGCTGTGCTGTGCTCTATAAGTGTCATAATCTATTTGATGGCCTGAAACTTTAAAGCATTTCCAACTTTTATCACGTGACCAAAAGGAGGCAAGAAGTTCTTTATGAAGCCACCTTGCCTGTTTAACGTGAACATGCTTTGTGCACTTAGGAGTGTGCTTATCCTGAAGGGATAGGAATATTGTTATAAAGCGATCAAGAGCAGTCTCCACATGATAGAACTGGAATATAGGGGCCCAGTTTATGGATGAGACATCATAAAGGAAACTAACCTGGCCCAAGCTGGCAAAATCTCAGAAAGTGATATAGCGAGGCAAGGGGGAAGTGACCACTGAGGTGCCCCAGATACAAACAACTGGGGAGTGGTCACATTGAATCAGGGAGTACACCTAAGGCAATGATTTTATCTGGTCGATTGTAAGTATCCAGTCAATAAGTGTACATGGCGTCGAGGTCTGAGCCAGCCTAGTAGGATCTCTTATAACCTGCATATTGTAACCCCTGCACTAGGGATAGTAAAGAGTTTCTATTTTTCCCTGTCCAGTTTAGGCTAAGGTCACCAAGGATAATTAGTTCATTTTGTCCAACGTTGAAGTATAATGTTCCAGAAGTTGAGAGCAGCCTAATGACCTCCTCTAGGGGGATTGTAGGCACATATTATATGAAGCTTTTTTGCCCCAAGGAGAAGGGCATGTAGGATTCACATACAGAGATAGTTGGAATATGCACTAAGGATACATTAAGGTGACTTTTAAATAGAGTGCAACTCGCCTCCTCTCTTGTTCGATGGTCTATCAGCTCTAAGAAGAGTATAATTTGGTAGGGAGTACAAAGAGTCTGGAGTGGATGGTTTTAACTATGTCTCTGTAAGACAAAGAATATTTGGATCATAGGTAGATATCCATGCTTCCAGTTCAGCAAAGTTGTGGAAAAGGCTTCTAATATTTAGGTGTGCTATGCAAAGGCCTATAGCGTTCAACCAGTCTATGTTTTGAGTTGCAGTGGGGGACTGGGATTCTGGGTTAGTTTCAATGTCCCCAGATAACAGTAGGGCTAGAATCATGAGATACCACAGTTTCCATGGGAAGAAAGAGGATACTCGAAGCATATTCAGCCAGGAACAATTTGAGATATAAGCAGCAGCTAGATACATAAGAAACCTAGGGAGCAATAAAGGAGTCAAGTCATGAGACTTGTATTGTACAACAAGCTGGTTAGAGTAGGTGTAATCTGTCAGTGTGGAGTTAAATCGTTCATTACCTGGAAGGCAAGGACTAGCTGTGAGGAGAGTTAGCAGAAGGAGCACAAGGCTTATGGATAGCAGGGACAGTAGTCTACCCTCCAGAGCTTACAAAACAGTAATTTTATAATAATAAAATGAAGGCAAGGAATATCAGGCAGAAACAGATGGGCCAACACAGTTAAAAATTAGGAAAGCTAAAGGAGAAAACACTGAAGCAGAGGGTGGAAACCAGCATAAAGAGCATCATGCATAGGTTCAATCTATGGAGAGAAATTGGCCACAGGAAGTATCATGTGAAAGAAAGAAACTAACGCAACAGAAGAGCAGAACTCGGATTGCTGTGCCAGAAAAGCCGTAGGCAGACAGAAAGCATTTAGGAAGGACCACTAACAGGTAACTATAAGGGTGAACATCTAGAAGCCCTACATGTCACATTAGTAACAAGCCCTGAGTCAGGGTCCTTAGAACTCACTTAAGTTTTAGACCCTAGTAATTTGGGGATAGGAAGGCTAAGTTATAGGGTATGTTGGCTTTGAGACTGTATAATTCTATATGAGGGTCAATGAGGGCAGGTGGAAACTAGATGAGGGAGGAGCTTAGTTGTACTTAACAGAGGTCGGGGCCAGGGAGGGCACGATGGACAAAATACAGAGATTTGAAATAAAATTGGAGCTGGAGCACTTGGAGAAGCCATGCAGAACCAAGCTAGAGGATCAGGCCAGGGTTGTAGCACTCGACCAATCACGGCGTGGAAGTCCTGTGAGCGGACCAATCAGGAACTCTGTGTCCACACGCTTAGCCAATCGTGGATGATCCAGCACCAGAGTTGAAAGCCAGCATGGTGAAAGAGTAAGAGGTGTACCTGAGTAGAGTTGGTGGCTGGAGGGTGCTGCGGGGATGACGAGAAATGCTGTGTCCTAGGAGCTAGGCACAGCCGCTCTGCTGTGGGCGCCTCTTACAGGGCTCCTGAGGCTGGAAGAGGCACAAGACGAAAAGTGCAGGTTAATATGAGGGCAGGAGATGGGGGGGGGGATCAGAAACAGCAGAAAGAGACAGGCTGGCAGCAGGGGTCCAGGGAAACAAAAGAAAAGTTAATTGGTCGGTGGGCAACAGGTAGATGAGCAGGAAAGGGGGAGCAGGGGCGAGAGGTAGAGTGAGCAAGGGAGGGGGAGGAAAGACAGAGAGATCCAGCCTAAAACTTCAGACACTGGGGCAGTAGAAAGAAGTTAGAAAAAGAGAAAACTAAACATTCAAAAGTGTTGTAATCACTCTAGGTCAGACTATACAATAATAGCCAGGGATTCAAACAGATTGCAGAGCAATTTCACTGTTAAGCTACAAGTATGGAACTGAGACTGAGAGACAATAAACATTAAGCTATGGAGTTATGAGAGCACACAAAGACTAAACGATATATGAGCTTCCAGTATACTTAGAGCATTTAAGTCTATTGATATTAGCAACAAAAAATAGGTAAAAGCTTGGCAAAATATAGAGATTTGAAGTAAAATGGGAGCTTGAACACTTGGAGAAGCCACGGAGAACCAAGCTAGAGGATCAGGCCAGGCTTGTAGCACTCGACCAATCACGGCATGGAAGTCTCATGAATGGACCAATCAGGAACTCTGTGTCTGCACGCTTAGCCAATCATGGACAGTCTGGTGCCAGAGTTGAAAGCCAGCATGATGAAGGAGGAAGAGGCATTCCTGAGTGGAGTTGGTGGCTGGAGGGTGCAGCAAGGACAGCAGCAGGAGAAACACCACATCTTGAGGGGATTTATTTGATAACGGCAATTGCCATAGGGTGAATGGAAATCAGCGAAAAAAATTTGGGCGGTGCAGTCCCAATGCACAGCAAAAGGGCACTGGGGACTTAGATTTTAATTTTAAATGTGGGTGGCTTTGCCCCCATATCCCCTACATAAGGATTCTCAACTCCAGGGGGTGCATGTCTGGGGTGCAAAACCCCAAAAAATAAATATTCAAGTCAGGCAGTAACAAAAGGCACCTGCGCCCGGACCCGAACCCAGCACCATTCACACCCTACCCTGAACCCACCCACCACATCACAGCAGCAGCTCGGCAGCTCACTGTGGTGCCACCCCTCACAATTCTCCCTCCCCTTCCACCCCACACTTGGCGTGCTTGCTCCCCCCCGCATGCAGTGACAGGATGTTGCTACATTCACACACCCCGCATCCGGTCACCCTCCTTCCCTCATTGCTGTGTTGTGAGGTGCTGCGACTGAGTCGACATTTCGGTAGGCACCCAATCGCGAGTTGCTGAACTCACGGGATACCATCCCGAGGGAGCACAGCTGCTTCTGGCTGTGGTGCTCTTACAGGGCTCACAAAGCTGAGTGGAGTTGGTGGCCAGAGGGAGCAGCAGTGATGGTGGCAGGAGAAGCGCCATGTCCCGAGGCTTGGCACAGCCACTTCTGGCTGTGGCACCTTACAGGGCTCCTACAGGCTGTTAGTATCGCTGGCTTCTTTTTACAGCTGTGGGCAGAGCCCTACTGCTGTTTTGGCATGTTTTGCCTTAAAACTGCTGATTGTATTTTGCATTGGACTTTTGGAAGTATCCTTCCGAAAGTCCAATGGAGCATAAACACTCCACCACGATGCAGCTCTGAGGTGCTAACAGCTGCACTATTTTGGCTGTTACTTCTTCATTCTAGGGCAAGAACTGCACTTAGCGACTCATGCGCATGTGCAGTTCTGGTGCTGCCATCTTGTGAATGGCAGAATGCCATTCACCACAACTATACATGTACTAGTGCTGTGCATGCACAGTTGCATCCCTGCCACCATCTTGTGGATGGCACTCCTTCCCCCAACCCAGGTGGCACACTGGGAGCCCACCCCAGTGTGCCCAAATTTATGTTTTTTGTTTTACTTTTTTTCTCCCATGCTGCATCGGGGTGCCCAATCCCGATGTGGCATCATGTACCGAACTCATGTCTGAACACTGGAGGCCACCCCAATGTGCCTAAATTTATGCTTTTCCTGTAAATAAGAAAACTGTCCCCAACATCTTTTATTTTTTCACCTGTAAAAGAAACGTCCCTCATCGCTGCCGCCCCAGTCCCTCCCATCCCCACCTCCTCCACTGAGCACCCACTTCCCTTACCCCTTACCCCATACACTTACCTCCAGAGGTTTGAGCTGTCATCTTCTCTGGACCAGGACACGCCTGCACTCTTCAAAGCCGACTGCAAACTGAAGGATCAAAGGTAAAAAAAAATGTATGGCGATGCAGTCCCAGTGCACAGCAAAGGGTGCTGGGGACTTAGATTTTAATTTAAATGTGGGGGTTTTACCCCCATACCCCCACTTAAGGATTCTCAACCCAGGGTGGCATGTTGGGTGCAAAACCCAAAATAAATATCTTGGGTCAGAGTAAATAAAAGGCACCTGCGCCCAGACCCAACCCAGCACCATTCACACCCCACCCTGAACCCACCCACACATCACAGCAGCAGCTTGGCAGCTCACTGTGGCACCACCCCTCACAATCCCTCCCTCCCTTCCACCCAACGCTTGGTGTGCTTGCTCCCCTTGCACGACATGCATGTAGCAGGATGTCACTACATTCGCACACCCCCCATCAGGTCACCCTCCTCCTTCATTGCTGTGATGTGAGGTGCTGCGATTGAGTCAATGCTTCGGTAGGCACCCAATTGCAGTTGCTGAACTCACGGGATACCATCCCGAGGAGCTAGGCACAGCTGCTTTCGGGTGTGGTGCCTTTACAGGCTCACAAAGCTGAGTAGAGTTGATGGCCAGAGGTACAGCAATGATGGTGGCAGAAGAAAACACCATGTCCCGAGGAGCTGGCACAGCCACTTCCGGCTGTGGCACCCTTACAGAGCTCATGAGGCTGAGTAGAGTTAGGCCAGAGGTGCAGTGCAGTGATGGTGGCAGGAGAAACACCATGTCCCGAGGAGCAAGGCATGCTGCTTCTGGCTGTGGTGCCCTTACAGGACTCACAAGGCTGCTAGTATCGCTATTTCTTTTTACAGCTGTGGGCAGAGCCTACTGCTGTTTTGGCATATCTTGCCTTAAAACGGCTGATCATGGCACCTTCTGTTGACTTTTGGATGTAACCTTCTGAAAGTCCAATGGAGCTTGAAACACTCCACCATGATCGGTAGCTACGGAGTAACAGCGGCATTATTTTGTCTGTTACTTCTGCATTCTAGGAAGGTAAACTGCACATGTACCCATGCGCATGTGCAGTTCTGGTGTTGCCATCTTGTGAATGGTAGATGCCATTCACCACAATTATACATGTACTAGTGTTGTGCATGCACAGTTGCATCCCTGCCACCATCTTGTGGATGGCAATTCTCCCAACCCAGGTGGAGCACACTGGGAGCCCACCCCAGTGTGCCCCAAATTTATGTTTTGCTTCCACTTTTTTCTCCCATGCGACACTGGGGTGCTCCAGTCCCCGTGTCCGCATCATGTACCCTCGAACTCATACGAAACACTGGGAGCCCACCCAATGTGCCTAAATTTATGCTTTTTTCCCTGTAAATTAAGAAAACTGTCCCCAACATCTTTTGTTTTTTCACCTGTAAAAAAAACGGTCCCTCGCTGTTGTCACCCCAGTGCCCCTCCCCATCCCCACCCTCTCACTGAGCACCCACCTCCCCTTACCTCTCCTTACCCCATACTTACCTCCAGAGGTTTGAGCTGTCATCTTCTCTGGACCGAGACACGCCTGCGCTCTTCAAAGCCGAACTGCAAACTGAAGGCTCAAAGGGAAGCATGGCAGTCAATGGTGTTTTCAACTTATGTTGGTATGTCAGCTATTTTTAGGAATTTTGGTCCCAAATTTCAACATGGAGTTCTTGGTACCCCACCTCTTGAAAATTGTTACTGTCATTTCATTACTCAGTCCTGAAAGGTGATTTTGTGGTTGTTGTGCGGAATCACCTTTTGGGACTGATTAATGAAATGGCACTGCCACTGTTCATGAAGTGGGGTCCCAAAAAGCCCATGTTGCAAATTTGGCTAAAAATTCAAAAAAATGACTGCATTATGAGTGTGCATTGTGCAGTTCCTATGCACACTCCTAAATTCACCAATTTTTATATTTTCACTCTAGATTTTCAACATTGACATTTTTGCACACCTCCTTAATAGTAGAGCTATCATTTTTCACATCCTGCCCGAAATGTGTTTTTGCACCTGTAGCACAAAATGATGCAGTCACTTTGCAAAATCACCTTTCAGGACAAGTGAGCAAAATGACAGTGGTGCCCCTCTTGATGAGGTGGGGTCCCAAAAAGGCCATGTTGAAAATTTGGTGAAACAACTCCAAAAAATAGTCGAGTTACACCCGGGCGTTCAAAATGTTCTATGTACTCGTGTAACTTTGGTCATTTGGCAGCTCACCACAGCCGTATTGGCTCTGTCTACAGCTTGTTCTGTATGTCATGGCTTTTACAAAATATATACAGTATGTAGGTTCTTCCCATTTGTGACACCAGATAGAGGGGCATTCCTGCACTGTTGTAAAATCTTTGTCTGACTCTGAAATGGAAACTGCCATGAGCTACTTGATCTTAATGACATTTTCAAAATAATAGATATCTTTAAAAGAAAAGGGGTCTAGAAATAAATGAAGTAGGCACTGTGTTGAGTGGGAACAAACTGTGTTAACAAGCATCTAGGCTTTGATTGTCAAATGTTACAAAAATAGAACACCAAACAGCTGGTGACATGGGATCTGTAAAATAATAAATTAGGCACATCCTTCAGTAGACATAAAATCTATGGGTTGTTGTTCATGGAAATCTAAACAATTAAAAAGGGCCAGCTCGAGGAAATTTTCCTTTGGCAAATGCAGTTGTTTGGATGTCAAAATCTGTTGTTTTTGTTGTTAAATTGCATGGGAATGTACACTAGTTCTATATGCCAGCTGTTATGAGAGTAAGAGATTGCTTCTTAAAATGAGGGTATACTGGGTATTATATTAGTTCTGTTGCATGCTGTAACACAGAGAATCATACATGGGCAACCATACACAAGGTTGAGTTTCCAGTTAGTATTTTGATGACATCATAGGGACCTTGAAAGCAAAGCGTGAGTGGTCCCTGATGTCATCCAAATCTCGAGATGGAAACATATCTGAGTTGTGCATGGTTGCCCATGTGTTATTCTGCATAGTATATTGTTTGAAAATAAAATAAAAACAAAATCTTCCCAACAAATCTTTGGCTTCTTTTTTTATTATTATTAAAAAAAGAAACACATCCTAGCCCAGTTGCAGAAAACCCCATTAGGGGAAGGGTGGGGTTCTGTTTTTTAAAATGATGAAACAGAAGGTTTTCTATTAATGGAAGTTCTGTGTTTGTGTGTGTGTGTGTGTGTGTGTGTGTGTGTGTGTGTGGGGGTGATTAATGAAAGTAAAACTGCAGGTGGCACTAGTTTCCAGTCTAATTAGAAAAACAGCTGTTGTACTACAGAAAGGTACAAAAGCATTCTGTAACCTTTAAACTGTGATATAACAACTTTTTAGTTTGAATTGAAATCTATGCACAACAAGGGGTAATGATGTATTATAACATTTTCCCCAGTACAGTAATAATTATAACATACTTGAAAAGCGTACACAGCTCTACAGAGCTGACAGGAGCATTTATACAATAGGGATTTCATGATATGCTATACTCTATTTAGCCATAAAAACCCCACCAGTGTTTCTCAGGCAAGCAATACATCAGCAGAGTGTGATAACAAAAACAAAACCACCGTGCCTACATCAGCACAACATCAACCACTCCGCTAATGCCAATGGACACTAGCCAGGAAACAAAGCTTAAATAAGCCAACCCACGCTTACACAGACCAAAATAACCTGACAGATCAATGCCAAAGAAAAAAAGCAAGTCACACTAGCACTACATAAATCAACAATACCACAAAACGGGGCCCTATTGTATAAACTGCACACATAATGTGCGAGTGTTGAACATGGGAAATATCAGGATGAGTGCTTAGTGACCTCGGGATATAGCACTCGTGGCTCCGCTGCATTCCGCCACTTGTGATATATCACCTGAGGTCACTAAGCACTCATCCTGATATTTCCCATATTCAACACTCACACATTATGTATCCCATATATGCTGTATATCTGCTACTACGAACCTGAGAACATGCTAGAAACACACTGACACTTTGAAACTTTGATATTTTAAAAACAAACCCTACTGGCTTTTTTGTATTTCTGTTAAATCTGATTGAGTTAATCATTACTCCAAAGTGCAAATATTACATACACTGGTTATTCAGGTCACTGGAAATGGCTAAAGATGTACACTTGGCATGCCAGAAAAAGGTTTTAAAATGTATAATGTGGTCGTTAGAGGGGAAGTGCCATGGTAATTGTCGACTGGATGGGAAGCAGCAAGGAGGTCGATGGTGAAAATGCCAACCTCCCGCGACAGCGAGGGCACAATACTGACACAGGTATTGTGCCACCTAATCTGCAGCAGGCCAGTTTCACACCCCCCCCATGCAGGGGTTTCAGCCCCTGCACCCTCCGACTTTAGAATTATCAACCCAGGTCAGAGTTGGTCCAGGAGGGGCAGAACACTGGGGAAAGTGAAACATAGAAAGGACCATTACAGCGACTATGCCACAATGGTCTTTTTCATCTTCGCCATCGAGAATGTCGAGCTGAGGTGCTCCAGACTGGATGTTGGAATCTGTATCTGTACTACATAGCTGAAGTGACAAGCTGAAAAGCAGGGCACTAATAATGGCAGATTGACTGCCTCAGATGGGGCGGATAGGGTTAAGGGGTTTGCCATACATGGGGGATTACATCATACTAGGCTCAGACTGAAGGGGGTCAGAGCATTATCATAGGAGATAGCAGTTGGGGAACAAGGGAATAAAGGTGAATGCAAAAGTAATGTACTAATCATTTGTGATGTGGGGGTGTATGGGATGGATATGTGGATAACAAGATTTACAAATTATAATCACAGCTGGGGGAAAAAGAGAATTTTAGGAAACCAGATAGTACACTGGAGGCAGTTAGGCAAGACAATAAAGCAACAAATGGGGGGATTGTTTGGCTGTTCATCTGTTTGATGTTCACAGTTTTGTTTCTCCTTCATGCAGATCACATGATTTTCTATGCTCAAATGATCAGAAATGAGGGGCTCGATGTGCAGTATAGGGTCAGTTGGTGCCTAAGAAGGGGATTAAGGGACTCTACCAGAAACAAAAATGGTAAAGGATCAATCTACAACTGTTATATCTTGAATGTGAAGCTAATCACTCCCAGCTAAGATAGCTAAGGTGTTCTGCACTTAAGCAAAGGGCCAGCATCGCACTGCTTTGGAAACTCACCTGACCCCTAGAGAACATGGCAAGCTGATGGGAGGAAAGGTGGGGGCCTGCCACGCATCCTCATACAACTCTCATAAGAGAGGGTTGGCTATATTGTTACATAAGAAGTTCCCATTTATGATACATACACCGTACAGTTAAGGATCTTCTGGAGGGCCGCTACATTTTTATAGTAGTGGAGGTTCATTTTTATAGTAGGGGAAGGGAATTGACACTTGGGAGAGTATATGCCCCATCAGTGCTGGACCTAGCCTTCTACCAGACAATCATAGATATGCTTACGGAGCAGTTTCTCAACTTAATAATGGGAGGGATTTTAACTGTGTGGCTGACCCCAAGGTGGACTACTCTGGGACAAGATCCATAGTGGTAGTGGCCATCCAGCAGTGGCAAATGGGGCTATCAGATCTTAATATGGTGGATGCATGTCAGGCTGCCAACCCTGGGGCCCGAGAGTATAAATTTTTTTCTCACCCACCTTTCCTGGTCCAGGTTGGACTATATATATGTCCCGAGAGAGCTATACCCACGACTGATGGATGCTAGGCATAGTCCCATTTTTGTATCAGATCATGCCATGGTACAGACAGAGGTACTTCTAACACAGAGGGAGGAAGGGAGAGGAGGATGGTGGTTCCCTACTTATTTGTTAGCAGAGAAAGAGTTCTGGGAATATATTAAAACACAATGGAAATCATACGTGGAACACAATCAAGGGACAGTGGACACAGTGAGTAGTTATTGGGAAACAGGGAAGGTCTACATGAGGGTGATGATAATTGGGTATATTGCCAGAGTAAAGAAGGAAAAGAGACAGAAACAGCTGGACCTAGAGAAGAAAATTGGGGACTTAGAACGCAGTGTGATTGATACTAGGGTTGGAGGGGTACTGCGGGAATTGCAGGTGGCTAGGAGGCACTGAATATCTTGTCTGACTGGCAACCTGAACTCACTTCCGAGCCCTGGTTCTGGTGCGGTGCAAGGTGTGGCATCCAGCACCTCAACCCTCAGTGCCACTGGAGCAGCCTTGCCATCTTTTAAAGTGTGATTTTTTTTTTATTAGTTTGACTATGTGTCAGTCTGGCACAGGAGACATTCACTCTTCCCAATGTACAGTAAATAACAAAATCTATAATGTTTAAACATGATTCCTTTTACAATTGTATGTGCAGTTCCTGCACGTATTATGAGATATCATTTTGGAGTTAGTAATGTCAAGCTTTAATTCTTATTCCTGCCATTCAAAGTACTAAATACTCCACAGTTGTGATCACAATGGATATTTTAACTACCCGTCAGTATAAAAAAACACATTGGTTTGGGTAGTATTAGAATTAGGGGATTGTATCCATACTACCATACTACCACATTTTCCACAGCCATATTTCTGATCACTGCCATATTTTGTTACTAAATTACTGCTTGCTGTTCCACAATAACACTGTTCAGCATCTTGCAAATTAGAGAATGGATCATAGTTTATATGCATGTCTGGTTCAAGTGATTTGTTATCAGCAATGACCACATGTTTGTCTTTTTCAAATCAGTTGAAGGAATGGGAGGTGGGAAGACAATATTTTATCAAAAGGAGGCATTTTCTGTATAATCAGAACAGCCCTCCACAGCAGATCACTGCCAGCTCTATAGGAGTCCCAACAGCAGATAGGTTCAGAAACAAGGGCTCTAAGGTCTCATGTTCTGAAAGTGGCTCAAACTTTGCCCTGTACATCTGAGAATGCAACACTGCAATTGCCTTAGTTTCAGCAGCAGATCACATGCTGATCACCCTACCTTCTCTCAGCAGCCCATGCATACATGTACTGTATGCTGTTCAGTGTGTATCAGCTTTTAGCATTCTACGTGGTATGAGCATGTCCGCACATCAGCTTTCCACTTCCTAAAACATATACGGCAATATTTTGATTGCTCACAGGGGTTAAATTGGGCAGCAGACATCAGGAACTGAATTCCACCTAATCTTAAACATAGAATTTGAATTTGACGGCAGATAAGGACCGCTTGGCCCACCCAGTCTGCCCATTTCCCTGCCTACTGGATAAGCTGCAGATCCTAGTTAACCAGCAGCCTACTTCCTCCTACCCCCACCCCCTAGAATTGCCTTATGACTGTCCCATGCATGCTTGAATTCCACCACTGTTTTTGACTCCACGACCTCCTCCGAATGCCGCTCCATGCATCCACAACCCTCTCTGTGAAAAAATACTTCCTTAAATTACCTCTGAGCTGCCCCCTCTGTCTTCAAATTGTGTCCTTGTTCTTGCACACTCTTTTTTGAAAGATGCTACCCTCTTGGACTTTGTTGATTCCCTTGAGGTACTTGAAAGTTTCTATCATGTCCCCCCTCTCCCTCCTTTCCTCGAGGCTATACATATTAAGCTCCTTAAGTTTCTCTTCATATGTCTTCCGGTGCAGACCCTGCACCATTTTAGTTGCCCTCGTCTGGACAGCTTCCATCCTGTCTATGTCTTTGCGAAGACTGGGTCTCCAGAACTGCATGCAGTACTCCAGATGGGGTCTGACCAGCTGTCTGTACAGAGGGATAATAACTTCCTGTTTTCTACTGGTGATGCCTCTCCCTATGCATCCCAGTATCCCCCAGCTCTCCTTGCTGCCCTCTCACATTGCTTGCCCACCTTTAGGTCATCTGATATGACTACCCCAGGTCCCTTTCCATTTTTGTTGTTGTTAGTATCTCACCCCCCATTGTGTACTCTTCCCCTGGGTTTTTGTTTCCCAGGTGCATTACCTTGCACTTCTTAGCATTGAATCTAAGCTGCCATACATTTGACCATTCATCTAACCTTGCCAAGTCCCTTTTCATCCTTTCCACCCCACCTTGTGCATCAACTCTGTTGCAGATCTTTGTGTCATCTGCAAATAGACATACTTTTCCTTCCAGTCCCTCTGAAATGTCGCTTATAAAGACATTGAAGAGGACCGGTCCTAATACTGAACCCTGCGGTACCCCACTAGTAACCCCCCTTTCTTCAGAGTGGACTCCATTTACTATTACTCTCTGTGTCCTATTTTGCAGCCAGTTTTTTTACCCAGGCTGTCATCTTGGGACCCACTCCCAGGCTAGCTAACTTGTATATTAATCTTTTGTGTGGGACTGTGTCAAACGCCTTGCTAAAGTCTAGGTAGGCCATGTCCACAGCCCCTCCCTGATCTACTACTTTGGTCACCCAGTCAAAGAAATCTATCAGATTTGTCTGCATGACCTTCCTGCTGTGAATCCATGCTGCCTTGGGTCCTGTGCCCCTCTGGCCTCTAGATACTTGACAATTGTTTCCTTCAGAAGTAATTCCATCATTTTCCCTACCACTGAGGTTAAACTAACAGGTCTGTAGTTTCCTGCTTCTGCCTTGCTCCCACTTTTGTGAAGGGGAATCACATCTGCCCTCCTCCAGTCCTCGGGTACCATCCCATCCTCCCATGATTTGTTAAATGGGGTAGTCAGTGGTGTCACTAATTCTACCCTTAGTTCTTTTAGAATTCTGGGATGAATCCCATCAGGCCCCATTGCTTTGTCCACCTTCAGTTTTAAGAGTTCTTTCAGAACCCTTTCTTCTGTAAATGGGCTGGTATCAACTTCTGTATCCTGAGTGTTTCTAATGTTTGTTTTAGGTACCTGACCCTCCTTCTTTGTAAAAACTGAGCACAAATATTTGTTTAGTATCTCTGCCTTTCACAGTCACCTCTGCCCACCCTCCCCCTTTTATTAAGCTTCACTATCCCTCCCTTGGTCTTCCTTCACTCCCTGATGTACCTATAAAAGGTTTTATCCCCCTTCTTAACTGAGTTGGCTATCTTTTCCTCGGTTTGGGCCTTTGCTGTTCTGACTGCCTTCCCAGCTTCCTTTTGCTTTAACTGATACAGTTCTCTATCCTGCTCCTTCTGTGATTCCACAAATTGAACAAATTGAATGACAGTTTCACTACCACTGTCATCTATCTCCAGTGACTACTAAAGGAAGAGTTCCACTAGATAGAATGGGCACTTCAACCACCAACATTTTGAAGAGTTCATTGCTCCATTTATTTATTAATTTAAAAGTTGATAACCGGGAAAAGCACCAAATAGCCGAGGCTCATTTCCAGGTGCAACCTGGGTTTACAGCAGGGTGGGAAGAGATATCTATCATGATGTACACTGTGAGTTTGATCTCACTGATCATTAACCCTCACTCCCTCAATAGCACTGTAGCCCAAAGATGGCGGGTGGTTGAGATACATGTGAAGGGTTAGGAGGCATGGTGGTGTGGACAGCCACAATGATGTCTACAGACCTAATATATCCTGGTGCCACATCACGTTATACCCTTGCATGAGTTTAAGATATTTGGATCTGATTGAGGTTTGAGGTCAGGTTCAGGTCATGCTCTGTTGTGCCTTCTTGCTATGATGGTGCAACCTCCTGTGTTCCAGCAGTAGATTTAGGGAGTTAAAATATTTGTGATCCAAACAAACAGCATTTGTTTGGTTTAAGTTTCCCATAGTTATTTGATAGTGTATATTGGACCTGTGTTCTTCATGAATCTCCGTCATTGCTGTAATGTTGTTGTACCGCCGTTCAGGAGTCATGGAATGTGGTTGTACTGTTTCATGGTAAAAGAATGTATCAGCTGATTGGAAATCCATGGCCACCTGCACTAAGAACCACAGTGCACACTGCTTTATTTTAAGCAAAACTACAGAGCCACTAGGTGTGTGTGTGTGTGAGACTAAAAGTGGAGCATTCCCGAGACACGCACCCCATGACTCGGCAGTCTCACTTTAAGAAAAAAAGAGAAGCGGTAGAGAAAAACTATATGCTATAAAAAATAAGGGTTGGACAACCACATGCCATACCAGCCTGAACTGCTGCATTGGGATTCTGATTACATAGGACCTCTCCAGCTTTGCTGTCGAGGTCTGAAGTAATCACTACCCCTCTGTGGCAGCACAGGCTGGTTGTGCATGGTTGCACAACCAGTTTTCTCTGTATAGTTTACAATATATTGGTTACCCCAGTTGTGCATGGATTTTCATCCTAGATAAAAATCTGTTGTGCCATAGCCCAGTGATCATATAATGCTGTTGTACCCTTCTTTGATACAACATTGTTAATTAGAATTGAAACTCATGCCACCTGATGTTTCACTTTTATTTTCCCAACACACACTTGCATCACCTAGATATTCTACTTAGGAAAATGCTCCAGTGTTTCACCAATTTAAAAAAAAATCAGAAATATACCCCTCACTAGTGTGGGTTCTGAGCAACTGGGATAGGATTTTTTTTCTCAATTAAAATATAAAAAAGTAAATAAAACTATGATTTCTTGGCAAGGACATTTTTTTTTATTTTCTGTTTCAAACCACATACTATACAAAATAACTAAACTGACAACAATGCTTAACTACAGTAGGCTGTGTTTCCTTTTTTTGGGTTCTGATAACATCCATGACTTCTCAAGTTTCTCACTCGAGGTTCTCATCATGTCATTGGAACCACTCGAAGGAAATGCTGCCTTGTTGTGCATGGCTGTCTATGCATTATTATCTATATTGGTGACACAACACCGACAAACTATATACACAGGTCAATAAATATGTTTATTAATTTACCTGTGTGGTCTTTAACTTGGTTCATATGCAGTGTTTTCTATCAAGTTATGATGTACTTGCTTACTAATAGTTATCAAACACCTGAAACAATAACAAGAGGCACTGAAGCTATATAAGATGCAATACTTGTAGCAATCACCTAACATTTGATTGAATAATTTTCACAAGTTTGTACTACTTGGAATAGCTGCCCCTCAATAGTCAATTCAATATCTTTCATAAATATCTAAAACCATACAATTCAAATATTAACTTTGTTAAATCAGAATGCATACAGTCTGGGCAGCCCGGTGGTGCTGAGGGCTGAGGGCTGGGGTTCTGGATGCCTTACCTTGCGCTGCATCAATGACCCATGTTCGGGAATAAGCACGGGCCATCAGGGGTTGTGGGGGGGTGCGGAGCTGGATGGAGCGACTGAAAGGCAGCTCTCCTCTCCGGGGAGGGAAGATGGCATCCCTTGGCTCTTGTCTGCCTCATGGTGGAGGCCAGGTGCACTACAGACTAGAGGGTGCACAGGCACTAGGCTGATGGGTGGGCGGAAAGGACCATCACCAGGGCCATTGTACACATGCATGCCTCCAGGCACATGCATTTCTACTCCTGGGGTAACTGGGTGAAAAAATGGAGGAGAAAAACAACCCAGTGGCAGGATGATGCCCGACCCTCTGCAGGCACTGCTCCCGGGCTAGGCATAAAGTAAGCTCCAGTAATTCTGGGTTGGTTGTGCTGGGGCAGTTGGGCTGAATGGGGCAGCCAGTGGAGATAAATAATGCTATGATAATAAAAGGAATGCATACAGTCATTATTTTGTATCATATATACTAAATTTCTTGTAAATTCTGTGTTGCATGTACATTAAAATTGTTCACCCTTGCCACAGTGACAAATATGTTGCAGATGCCAATTACAGTGCAGGCAACATGCTGCCTGGCATTACAGCACCAGGCATTCTGTCTCCCAGGAGTTACAGCACCAAAGCACCATCCTGGGGAAACAGCCTTGTGGGGAGCTATACCCTCTATACCCCCCAAAACTAAAGATAACCTCCTCCGGGGTGGGCGGGAGTTATGCCCCCCAAAACTAAATATAACCTCCTCCAGGGCAGGCATGCCCCAGAGAGGGGCACAAATTGTGTGGATGCAAAGGGCAACATGACTGAGGGGTGCTCTAAAATCAAAATTGCCCCTGTCATTGTCACACTTGTTGTGGTGCCCTAATTGCAGCACAGAAAATCAGTCTGCAACTTAACGGGATATGCATTATTTATTCATTTATTGAAACGTTTCACCAGGAAGGCGCACTGAGCGACAAGTCACTCATATCCCAGTGTGACTTGGGGGGAAGGAGTTCAATAGGAATGAGACATAAAAACATTCAAGTTTCAAGATCAACTTTAACTTACAGTTGTAAGGCAGGTGTAATAAACAGTGTTACAGTGAAGTGCATTAAAATGAATAATGCATATTATCTTGTTTGATTTTGCACTTAGATAGAAGTGGATGTAGTAAGGCATGTAACAGACAGCGAGGATGATGATTTTGAAAATGAGGCATCATACACAGAACAGTAGGATGTAGAAATGAAGGGGATAGCCCCATATCAATTTGAGCCATTTGGTTCTGAATCCAACAAGCAGAATTAATCTGTCATTGAAAACAATTGTTTCAGGAAGGGTAATGTTGACTGATTAGTATTCAGTACACTACTGACATTAATATGTATATCTAATTATATGTAACAAGGGTGGGTAAAAAGGACAAGATAACAATGATATCTGGCCTGGTGCATCATTAACAGCAGCAGGCGAAATAAATAAGAATGTGGCTGGCCCACTGGTGCAGCGGTTGGTTCTCCATCTGAGACACTGGTGGCCCAGGTTTGGGAATGGACCCAGGGAACTGGAGGGCCAGCTGGGGTGAGAAGGATTAAGTGTCCTATGAACTGCTCTCCTTCTCCAGGGGGAAGGGGAGGTTGAGTGCCGGTGCTCTAGGGACTCCTGGAGGAGGCTGGGGAATCCACACGCGTTCAGTGATGTCATGCTTGAGGGGCAGGGCACATGCTGGCATCATTGCACATCCCCGCCCCTGCTAATCAGGTAAAAATCTCACCGACTGCCATCATGAAGTTCACCTGCCTGGGCTTCATTGCTCCTCGCCTCCTTGCTGACCTATTCCGAGCTCCATCATGACGACCGGACCTGAACCCCGCCCTTGGGGAATCCAGGGAGGCAATGTTAGTCTTCACCGATACCTTCCCCCAATGTAGAGGGCCTGGATCGAGTGCTGGCCCCACCCTGAGGGGTAAGTTGGGGTATCAGTGGGGCATGGCTATCAGGGATGTAAGGCGGAGGGTCTGTGCTGATGGCAGGCAGTTGGTGGCAAAAAGTATAGTACATAAAAATAATAATAATAATAAATGTATTTGTATGGCGCCTTTCCAATGCCAAGGCGCCTCACAGTAAAAACAAAGATACATCATCAAATAATCAACACATACATAAATAACAGATACCTCTGTAATCATTAATCAACTCAGTTAGCTTAAAAAACCTTTACTATACAGGTAAGTATTTAAACCCTGTTTAAATTCCTCCACAGTTGCACACTCTAGTAACCGGTGAGGCAGAGAATTCCTGAGGGTGGGGACTGTATAAGCAAAAGTTCTACAACTAGATGACTTCAAATTCACCCTCAGAATCTCTAACAACCCCTTGTCGGCCGAGCGGAGCGACCAACTGGGGCAGTGAGAAACCAGAAGCTCTTTTAGATAGTCCGGGGCCTGTCCATGTAGGGCTTTAAAAGTCAGTAAACCGACTTTAAAGGTGATCCGCCACTGAACCGGCAGCCAATGCAGTCTGCACAGCACCGGGTCGGGATAATATGACAGGATCAAGAGGATCTGGTCAAAAGCCATGCTGCTGCATTCTGCACCAGCTGCAAGTGACGGATTTCAACCCCAATGTGATATTGTTGTCACAAATGGATATCTACACATATTCCATGCATGCTTGAATCCCACCACTTGATTTTGACCACTACCCCTGTTGGTAGGTTGCTACAGACAACCACCCTTTCTGTGAAGAAGTGCTTCCTTATATCCCTCCTACATTTCTCCCATCAAATATCTTTGCATGCTTCCATTGTTCTTGTACACCTTACATTCTGGCAAATGCCCCCTTCCTGTACCTTATACAACCCAACAGAGGTATTTAAAGGTATCTGTCATTTCCCCCCTCCCTCTTCTCTTCCAGGGTGTGCATGTTTGTGATCTGGGCTTCCATTCACCAACTCAGTAGCTGTCTGGTCAGTCACCTGTGAGGTCACTGACAGTGATATTACAGTGCTGCTGATGTGGTACAGGAATAGTGATATATATGAATGTTGCCATGAAGAGATCAATTCAGCACATCAGTCACAACATTCTCACATAGCTAGCTTTCAGATGAATGCTGTAGAAAAGAAAAATAACTCTTTACAGCTGACTTCATGTATACATTTTGTATAATTTTCCTTACTGCCTATGATGGTTGCCTAACTCTTTAAATATTCTTTCCAGACATAATAGCATTAAGTATTCTCCTTTGCCAGTACACCAGTATTTCATTCAGTCCTCATGTTCATTATGGCATCTGCAGTTCATTAGAACACGTTTAGAAATCATCATGCTTATTAAATAAAGTTCAACCAATATCTGGATGTGCTTCAGTGATTAATAATTCAGTTTATGTTCAATATTTATAAGTTAACTATTGCATATCTGTCATAAATTCACACAATATTTTGATTGACTTGATGTGTATGCCTAGAGTGTTATCCTATGCCAACAGAAGCAGAAAGTACATGTTACAATGAGGTAAATGTTATAAAGCCAGTGCTTCTTGGAACAAGTTCTACTTGCATAACAGAACGCACTGGTTACACTGCAATATGCCTAAATGTTTAAAGCCTTCATCTGGCATGGAGTGACTACAGATGGCAGTATGAAAACCCCTTATGAAGGTCCTGTACATAATAAATATCGACATGTTGCATATAGGTGACTTGTACATTGGTGCTGGGGTGTTCTTGAATGACATGTCCATGGACCAATACCTGCATGTGTTGTACAGTACACTCAATGTGGGAGGCATTTCAACCAGAGGGTGCTGATGATGACATTGTTGGGTTTCATTATCCAGCCTTGCATTAGAGGTACATTATGCACCAAGGGCCCAACACTGAATAGTTTGAATGGTTCCCATGTGTGCTTTGTGTTGAAAAGCAACTTGGTCTACTTACTGTTTACTGTAGTTTAGCATATTGTCTTAGAATTATTTTGCCTAGTTCTAGGCTGTCAGATTCTGTATTTTCAAATCCCAGTAACCACTGTAGATACATCAGAGCAGTAGGCAATTCAGTATCATATAGTACATCTCAGAGTTATAATAGAATATGGGGCCTTGATATTCAAGGGTTAGTGACTGTGCTAACATGTATAGTGCGGGCATAAACTGGGGTACAGCTCCCAGCTGGCCCATAATCAGAAGCTTCTGTAGCACCCGTCACTCTTGGATTGCACCAAACTGCTAAAATACCACTGTGCTAGTGCAAATGAGGGGATCCCCTAATGCATGCCAGTAAAGCAGTATATACACTGGGACCTTCCTCTTTTACCATTTGCCCCTGTATAGCCCTATACTGCTGCTGCACTATTCCACTCACAGCACTTCCTCCCTTATCCCTTTCCCATTCCTGCCCCCTTTTCATCCTACCTCATCCCCCCCTTCCCTTACCCCTCTAGTCCCACTTCCCTCTCTCCTCTGTTTCCTAACCTTGTTCTCTCCCTCTACCCCTGCCCTGTGGGTCTTTTCCTGCTCAAGCTTCATTGTGGAATCTCCCTCCTTGCTCTTTTTGCTCCTTCCACCCCCAATTCACCCTCTGTACTTTCTCTCCTTGTAAGCCCTTTCACCCCTCTTCAGACAAGGCCACTGCTGCACTTGACACAATATTTATCTTGCCATATTGTTCTTTTGTTTATGTAATTACTTTCCTCATGTTGTACTACTTACTGAAACCATTGTAATTTGCTATTCTTGTGACTTGACATGGAACCTCTGTAAAAGAGCCCTTGGCTCAAAGGTCTTTCCAATTTGTTAAATAAATAAACATGCAAAGGCTTGTGGCAGTGGTAAACAGCCCACCAAGTGATGCTATTTACCATTCAAGCTCTCTTACAAATTCAATGGTGCCATAGTGGTCCCCCAAACCCAGAGCTGTGTGAAATCTTTTGTGGTAGTCCAGTGTGTTCCCCCAAGCACCTGATCACTCATTTGAGCTGTTTTATAGTTACCGTGGCAGCATAGTAGTCCCCCATCCCTCCAGTCACCTGTTCTAACAGTCTAATTTGAGTCCCTGGTGGTCAGGTGTTTCCTCTCCCCTGATCCCCCACTAGAATGACAGCTCATCCTGGTGGTCCAGTGTGCCTTGCACAACAGCCACCCACCTGACTTGCCTGCTGACATCTCACCTCCCCAGACTCCCCTTCACACCATTGGCCAGCACTTCTCTCAGCTCGATATGGCAAATGGCGCATTCTTCCTCTCACCTCCACAACCAGCATGTGTATGATCTGTCAGTGAGCATGCATACAGTAGAAATGGCCCCTGCACTTTTGTTTGCTGGTTACACTGTCCCCATTGTGATACGTGAGGTCAAAGATGACTGTTCTTAGCCAATTGACAAAAGCATATCCCAAAACTATTTTTTTGAGTATTATAAAGGCTAAGTGATGCACTTCAGGCAATTGAATCTTTGTCTGCTGAATACTGCTCTGATGGCAGCATCATGAGATTAAGATAGTTGTGGTAACACAAGATGTCAGCCTATATCTACTCTGCTGTACCACAAAATAAAAAAAAATTAAGTTATCCAAAAATGTTTTTGTGCACAAAATGCTCACTGGGGCCTGCCCAACTACAGAGTGTGTGAAAAATTGTGCTGTTTCCTTTTAATCACATAGAGTCACATAACATTATAACAACAGTAGAAAAAGTCTAACATACAGTACATCATCAGAAATGCCTCTGTTGGCCTGACTGTAACACGCATATCCATCTTGGTCTTCTCATGTAAAATGTACAAACCTATTTTAAATTAAATTGGTAATACATTCCTTTAATAGTTTCCTCCTTGTTTGGTCTGGTGTATTCAGCACAAAGTGGTGGAGGTACATTTATGGACACTGTTATTTGTTAGTAGAACTTGATTCAGCTCAGCAAAAAGCTTGCCGATATATCCTGGAAAAATATTACAATGTTCATTAAGGACAGGCAAACATGTTGCCTTTTTAAAATGCTAATTACTTCATTAGTACAGTAATGGCATATTTATGATGTAAAAATTTTCAAATTCCAGCCTTTATTGATGATTTATTGATGACTATTGTTACTACTGCCATCTCAAACACAGCCAACTAAACACGTACTTTCGGCCAATATCACTCGAAACAGCCACAGTTCAGTGTCGGCATCAATTTCCTTTTACACACGCAATTACTTTAAAATATCAGTAACACTTCTTTCTCAGGTAACTGATGTCTTGATGTTTACTTTACCACTCATCTTTACAACATAAGATTTGTTAATAGTTACTACACATGTTGGTAACAGTAAGTTGCGGTTTGATTTAAGATCATAAATATGTGAATCTGTTATTGCCAGCATTATTACTTCAAAATATGTATATTATGAGTTCAGATTTTTTTCTGTTTCAAAATGATCTCATCGTTGATTAGTTTACTTTGTTCCTTACCATATGTGCAATGTGTTTTCACTTTCCTAACAGAATGGCCATCCTGTTTTAACTTTGAAAAGACATCGCTGTATGCATTTTCTCAAGCTCTATTTTTTTACTGTTCCCTGGCAGAATTTTTGTTATAGTGCAACACAGAGAGAAAAACGTCTGAAATTTGTAACAAGAATATGTATGGGTCTGCAATTCATTTTATATATAACACAGTTTTTATCATTTGTTTTTATGACTGCAAATTGGAATAATAAACATCTTGGATTACAACAGCTGCACGTTATCTCAGCATGTACAAATTCAATGTATGTACAGTATCTCATCATTATGCTGGTTGAAATGTTGTTCTATACCTTTTATATTTCTGTTCACATTGTATATTTAATTTGAATAAACTAGGTGCATATAATCATTGTACCTGCTGCTCAATCCCATATATGAGAAATGAAATGGCTTGGGAGCAGAATAGTTGATTACAGAGTAGAATGCCTCCACAGAGGATGTCTGTCCATATGGAGACAGTTTACGTATATCTTTCATGAGACCTTTCTTCATCAGTGCATTTATTAATTTCGTTGAGGCTTCCAAACTGGTATCCCTTCATAACGGTGACTGAAAGTGAGCAACTCATATATGTCAACTCACTTTCAATGCCTGTCATGTGGGTTACCCTGCAAGGGTAGCAATGCTTAGAGCAGGGTGACAGGAAGAAGGGGAGGGGGGACAGGAAGAAGAGAGAGGGTATGTACAGGGCAGTGCGGTGGGAGGCTGCCAAGCTTGCGCCTTGGTGTACTGGGGAGGGTGGCTGGCTATGGTGGGGAGGGTGCAGGATTTGGGGCTAGGGAGGACTACAGATTTATGCTCTTTTTTTTGTGATATTTTGTTTTTTTCTTTCCCAGAGTTTCACCCTCTCTGACATGCACCCCCGGAGTTAGTAATCTATATTTAGGTGGGTGCAGGGGCGCAGCCCCACAGAGCAACCTTTTTGGTTGTTGCCTGTTTTGGTCGTTCCGAGTGTACATCGTCTTTTTTTTGCAGTGATGTACACTCGCCATAATGGCGATCGCTATTCCCAACAATAATTGTATTATTCAATAATGTAATAATAATGACAACAGCTTCAGATGCTTTTATCAAGTCATATCAAATAGAGAGTGTACATGAAATGAAAATGGCAAGGTGCTCAATGGATGGGCACCTGCTTGACATTTTAAATATTGAGATGTACATCTATGCAGGATCTATGTCACACAACGTAATATTTTTCTTTTAAAAGGATTTTATCTCTCCAGGGCAGACCGGGCAGCTACTCAGCCTTGTACCTGGATACTGTTGACTATCCCATGTCTCTCTCTCTCTTGGTCATGGGATAGGTACCCCCCCCACAGTGGGGCCAGGGTGGGGAGGGCTGTCCCCCCAGTGCCTCTCATCCAGAAGCCCCCCAGCTGTAATGGCAGAGTGGGTGGTGGTACCATGGGTGAGGCTTCACTAAACCCTTCTGCCCCATATTTTCCACCATACTTTTCTTCCCTCAGCCCAGAGCTGTGGCAGCACAGAGGGTATGCACATGTGGAGGTGTATGTGTGTTCCAGAACCATGTCTCCTTCCACGATCCCCAGAGAAGTCTGTCCCCGAACATTGGCACTACCACCAGGCCTCCACCTGGTGGAAGTCAAGAACCGGGAATAAACACCACCCCAGTCCAGGAGAGGATAGCTGCATGGTCACCCACATGATCCCCCACAACATGAATTCCTTCCTAAACTCAGATCGCTAGTCTGGTGCAAGGTAAGACAGACAGTTCTCGTGCCATTGATCTGACTTGTCAACCCAATTGTCTTTTAAACATTTTAAGTTTCTAGTTTTAGTTTATGACTTCTGAACACAAAACCCATCTTATTAGTGAAAAAATACACTCCAACATGTTGTTTGTGTTGGTTGTGTTGATATGAGCTCACATATCTTTCTCCTCCTCTTCCTCACTTAAAATTTGTGCTCAGGAGTGAGCAGTCATCCTCACTCCTGAGATAGTCCACTCTTCACTGGGTGCAGAGGTAGACACCTCCCATTCCAGAGTCTCTCGAACCTCATCCTCTCCAATGAGGCTAGGGCTAGGACCCTCTCTCCATGGATCTATTGACTCTCCCTCCACACTGTCCATCTGCAACACAGGCTTGGAGACATCACAAGGAATCTGCGCCAGCAGTAAATCTACAATCTCTTTCTTTGTGCCACACTCTGCTGGGCCCTCCCCAACAGGTTCAACCTGGTGCTGTGTGCTGCTACGTGAAGGGTTTTCTACTTTTGTCCAAGTGGGAGCCAAATGAATTTGTGATGTTCTAGACAGACCTTGCTTCTCTAAACACCCTGAACAGTGAGGAATCAAGAATACGCCCCTTCCGGCTTTGAGGCACATTATGCATACTCTCACAGGGTAGTTGGGAATTGCAACCTGAGGAGGCAAACTTCCACTGTAGAAACATTGCTCAATTTCTTTAAGCTTGGCAACCTCCTCAGCTATCATAGCTTGGGCATGATCCGGGCAGTGGGATGGTCCTGAAGCCATGACTGTAGATAAACACATAAAAGTTCATTGTTACTACTGAGTTCACTATACTTGGAACAGTCCCTCAAAATGGCTCCCTGCTGCTGAGTTTACATTACTGCCCCACCCTGTAATGGCGACGGCAGCACTCCTGATGCATCAAATTTTGTCTCTGGCTCAAACTACTACATATCCAACCTTGCTGCTACTGATTTTAGCTCAAACTGACTTATTGCACTGCATTTTCTCTCCTCAGCACACTTGTATGATTTTTTTTGACTTTACGATTAGCAATAAATCACTATTTACACTTTGCCTAAAGTCACCAAAAGCCACAGCATTTCTTCACAGGATTGCCTGCCTAGTTGCATTTGGTTTACAACATACAGTCTCTCACTTGTTTAGAAAAATATTGCTGCTGCTGAATTCACAATACATGCTCACAGTCCATACAAAGGAATTTTGTTTGTTGTGTTCTAGGCTACAACTCACGGCCTTTCTATTACAAAACAATCACACTGTTTACACATAAATCCAGATGGCTTTTTTAAATCACACACTCAGTTTGAGCTCAGTTTTGCTGAATGGTACTCACTGAATCAGTAGCTGGCTTTGTTCCGATGGAAAATCTTGGCCTAAAGCTGATCCTGGAAGGCCTCTGGGTTGAAACGGGCTGGAGATACCACCGATTGTCACTTCTGACCCCTCGCTTGCTTCCCAGTCAGTCAGATAATGGGTTGAGCCTGAATTAGCACAGAAAGTCTGTATTTCACAGAATTTAGAATATTTACTGTCACCGTGATGATTCTCCTGGCTATCAGCTCACACACCACTCGCTCTTTCCCTCTCGAACACTGGGCTGCACTCTGAAGTTGGCTAGAGGGCAGGACTGATTGCAGTCTCACCAATCACTCGATGCCATGCAGATGAGACTCTTTCTCTCTTCTTGTGCTCTTCCTCCACGGTGATTGTCAAGCAGGCAAAATTTAAACTGCAAAACAACTTTTTTTCTCGGCTGACCTTTTTCATGGCGGGAGCGCCATTTCGAACCATTTAACTTGGCTATTTCTTTAGCGACTCCCCCAGTTCACACAGCAAGCATTTGAAACTTTCAGGGCACAATTGTTTTGTTGTTTCCTAAAGTCCACCACATGTTTCTGTCACAAACTTGAGAAACAACTAAGCACTGTAAATGCTCTCTTTTGATGCAGGACAAGGGGAACACACAATCTGGCTTTACAGCTCCTTGGTAAACGATGGCACAACACACAGCAGCACATGAATAGCAAGCACACAGCGGCACATATGGATGGCACTACTCTGGGCAAAATTCTTTTGCGTAAAGCTTCCAGTTTTGGGTGCCAAACTGCCAGACAGGCAAAACACTAGCCACAACCTGAAAGAACCAAATCTGTTTTCTCCCAAAATTCCAAAACACATCCCGGACAAGCCCCCATTTTGTAACCCCCACCGCCCCCTGTTTAACTAGCAGGGCTTCTTCTTCTCTCACCACAAACATCTAGGGGCAACAGAGAGGGATGGTGGATTACATAAGTTAAATTTGACATAGAGAAAACAGAGAAGGTGGCCACCATTAGACTATGTGGACCAGACTGTTATACAAAAACAGTCGACCAAGTGTGGCAACTACCTGGCACACACCTGGTGGGACTATTTACCATGGCCAGCAACCCAGGTCCCTGGGAGAAACCATTTGCTCACAATTATGCTAGGTTTGCACTTCTGGATATGCGCACCCAAGTAAATCCAGACACATAAATGCTATAACAATACTGTCCAAGCCAGGTTGGGATTCTAGAGTGTGGCTTTCATTCATGTAACAGAGTAGGAATAATACACAAAATGAAGATGGACCCCATGGGGCTACACATACTGGTATTGCAGATTTCTCCAGGGTACAGAAATTCCTGAAATTCCCATTTAGCATAGGCTGAAGAAACACAAAACGGTGAACACTCTGGTTCTGAAACTGGAGGTTGGCACACATGGCCGGACTAGTACTGTTCCCATTTCCACACAGGGATGAAAGTGTACCCATGACCACACTGAGCACATCTAGGCTCAAATCTTCAAGAACCTACTATACTGGGGTAAACTGAAGAAACAGAAATTCCAAACCCACATCTTGGGGTAATTACTTCTATTAGGTATTGGCCAAATTCACTAAATGAAAATGTACTGGTGCCCAAACCAAACCCAGAGAGGTAAACTGGTTACTCCAGATGGGGGTCTCCCACCTTTTGCTCCCAAGTTTATACTTGGCCATTCATCTGGTTAATAACACCCACACAGAAGAACATTTGTAGTTGTTGTTTAAATGTTTCTTACATTTAACAATCTACCGACGCAGCCCTGGGTGTCAAGGGTAAAAGTTCTGTACTTGGACAGTCACATTCTTGGACTCCAAAGTAGGCAGACAACTTTTACTTAGAACTGGGTGACACAGTGTCCCACCATCAGAGAAATTCACCCCAAGGTATTGCAGATGCCCCATGGCTGACACAGAAAAGGATTGTACTCACAACAAATGAAGATGTATGAGGCAGCTTCACAAGCCAAGTGGATTAAGAGGATTTGCCCTGAGTCCCAGAGTTCACCCCCATCCCTCCTGGGATGGGGCAAGGAAAACCTTTTGGCACAGGCCTCCACCACTTCAGAAAACTGTTTTCTTTGTTCTTCTTCTAGGGTGAGAACAAACTTCCGCAAAGCAAATAGGGGTAGCTCTTTGTCAGAGATAATCTGAGGAGCTGCCTAGCAGCTGCAGCCTCCTTCTCGAACTCCACTCTACTACCAACTCTCTGAACATTGCGATTCACTCCAAAGCCAACTGAGACTGTGGCTTATGCTGCTGTGAGAGTTCTATGATTACATCATCACTCCAGCTCAGCTAAGACTGAAGACAGAGTGTGACAGCGTGAAACCAATTTACCTGGCATTTCATAAGCTGCCTTCCCTGCCTGCCACTGATTCTAGCTGGGATTCTAGTAACCCCAGGGAACAAGAGGGTTACTTTAGTACTTTGACAATGCAAGGTTTGCAGTTCTTTTAATATTGGTCCATAAGTGACTGTGAAATCACAACTGATCATACAGAGCCAGACAAACACTGATAGGGCATTTACCTGTGATGTCACTCACAATGACATCTCAATAATTATGATGCGATCCACAGACAGACTGAACACTCTTCCACCCCAATACAGCACAAAACATTAAAAAATACACTTATAAATGAGCAAATTCTAAGTTTCACTGTCCATATTACCCAATACCTGACTCATTGCAAGAAGTTAATGTTTAACATAACAAGCACTGCTAATAACATTTTCATCAATAAACAGATAACTGGAAATGTTTCTAAACCACTGTACATTCATAATACAATGTATGGGCAGCCCTTATTACCCACTGAAAGTAAGCTGTTTACAACCTTGTAATCCCACTGTTGTGATGTCAGAACCTTATAAACCCCTTTCACCTATGTCATAGCAGTGGGTTTACAAAATGGAATGCCAGTGTTATTCAGTATTCTACATACCCAGAATGTGATTGTTAGTCTCACTGCAGTATTCAAATAACATTCCAATTGTCACAGTTTACTGTTACTGAGTCTAGCGATTGCTATGTCTGATAGAGATTTTAACTCTGGTGCTATTTCGGCCCACTGTCGTTCAGTCCGTGTATCCTAATAAATTGTTTTCCTACACAATCATGTGGCTGTGGTGCTGATTCATTAATAAGGTAAGGCTAAATTACTTGTGTTCGGGGGGGGGGGAACTTCTCATGTCAAGTCCCACACTATAAATGACAACACCTCATGTACGGGTGATAACCATGGTATAATCACCTCTCATGGTTATCACCTGTACATCAGGCATTATCCTCTATTTATATAAATCATAAAATTACCTACAGGTTAAGCAAGTCTGCTTTACAATGACCATTGTCCCTATGATTTGGCTAAATACAGTCAGTGTTTGTGACAGGTAGCAGTAAATGCAAATTGAGAAGAGCTACAGCAAGCATGACTCAGCAATGATGTAGACTTTCTTACAATCTGGCATGACTCAGCAGTGACGTCGAATTTCTCACAATCTGGCATGACTCAGCAGTGACGTAGAATTTCTCACAATCTGGCATGACTCAGCAATGACGTAGAATTTCTCACAATTTGGCATGACTCAGCAATGACGTAGAATTTCTCACAATCTGGCACGACTCAGCAATGACGTTGAATTTCTCACAATCTGGCATGACTCAGCAATGATGTAGAATTTCTCACAATCTGGCGTGACTCCGCAATGATGTAGAATTTCTCACAACTTGGCCTACTGCTGGAGGAGCTATAAGTAGTAAATAAGCCATTGTTTTCTATTGGCTACCAAATATATTAGTTAATATAAAATGTCATGAGTATCTTAGCTACAAATGCCATCAAAGGGACGATTGATACATATTTTACATATCAGTCTCCATAGTATGGATAGATTTAAATTGTGCCACAAATGGGTGTCTGTCGGGGCATACATTCAAATCTACTGTTGATATAACTGTATACATGATTGTGACCAGACATTATGAAATCTGGCATAAGTGAATATGCATTGTGATGATATGGTAAGTAAGTAATAAGCTATGATAGGGTGTGTGTTATGTACAGTAAGCAATAAGACATGACTGAGTTGTGGCTGACATGGGATAATGGAAGTCCAAGTGTGAAGTAAGGCACAAGATGCTTACATCAGTTGCCTTTAGCAGCTGTAAGTGAATTAACCCATGATAACCACCACTTCGGAGCATCTTATTTTGCTTATAAAATGTCTACCCATGCAGTAGTAGAGAGTAGTGGAAGCCAGTGTGTTTGGTAAAATTGGCTTCACTCTTCAAGCCCCAATGGGCTTATTTGTTCACCCTCCCCCATACACACAAATACATACTGAAAAAGCTATGAAATGTATTCAAAACACAACTGATCCCTACATAGAGACTGTCAGTTGGAGATATGTGGCCATCAACATCCTCCACCCACGTGCACACACACTCTCTGCCAAAACTATGAAATTTATTCAAAATGCAGTTTCACTTTACTTAGAGACTGTCAATTGAAATATGTGGCCAGCTGCCAGCACAGATGGAAAAAGAGAAAACGCTGCCTGGTTGGCAAGTGGTAGAGTAAGTGAGTGCGCTGTGTGGCTGGCCACTAACACAGCTAGTGAAAGGAACAGTGCTGTGTTGCCAGTCACATAATCAGCACACAAGGCAAACTGATTTCTCTAAGTGAAAACTCATTGATTGATCAGAGTTAGCAGAGTGAGCGACTTGGTGGGCAGGGGAGCGACTGATCAATTGAGTCACTTCTGCTGGCCAGTGATTGAACGCGCAGTGGAGTGGGGTGGCCAAATTTAGGAAACACTCGGGATAGAATGGAGCATGGAACAGCCCTGAGATTGGAGATCACCAGCCTAGTGACCCAGTGTAAACAGATACCAAACAGAAAAAAAAGGTTGAAAGATGCCATTTCATGAAAACTTTCTAAGTGAACGTGTATTTCAGGTAATGTTCGTAGTTCAGGTGCTATGCGTAAATACATTTTTCATAGTTATGGCAGGGAGGTGTTTAACTTTTCAAACACGGCTGCTGGAAATGTTTTAAAAAAATTTCTGGGAGACATGGATACATACAGTAGGTGCGTAGCATAATGGCTGCCAAAAGGGTTCATGACCCGGTTATTGTTACCTCATAAGGAACTTGGTTCCAACCCCTACTGGCTGACCAGGACCCACAAATTCTCCACCCACTTTAAAGAAGATTTTAATGCTGGCTCCAAGGAGTGTAATAAGGCATGAGGCCAATGGATGAGTGTCCTTTCACCCATGAAAAGTGCATTTCAGTCCTATGATGCCCACCCTGCAGGGGCTTATTAAACTTATAAAATGGCTCTAAGCTGGATTTTTGGGGAGGGAAATGAATTGCTATTTACATCACCTAGTATCTGAATAGTCATTATCATCTTTCTCAGGATGATAATCCTTGTCGTTGGGATCATCAATAAACTCTGTATCTTCTGATTCTTCTGAAATGTCTTCAATACATTTTGGTGTGTAATACTTTAGGGGCATATTTGGCTTGACCATTGTGCTTACAAAATGTGACTTTTTTAAAATAGCTAATTGTATGGCACATATGTTCATGAAAACTATATGTAATAACATGACACTTAGTCAGAACACAACTATCTTTGTCAGCGCCTTTTACCCGAGAAAGGTCTTCAGTGGGGTCCCCCAAGGTTCAGTACTGGGGCCACTCCTGTTCAATGCCTATGTCTCAGATATGGGGAGGGAGTTAGGAGTAGGATGAGCCTCTTAGCGGATGACTCAAAACTGGGAGCACTGGCAGACGGGGACGAAGCGAGAGAGACAGTCCAGAGGGACCTGGATACCCTGGAGGGGTGGTCAAGGAGGTGGGGACTGAGGTTTAATCCAGGGAAGTGTAGGGTGCTGCATCTGGGGGTCAGAAACCCAGGTCATGTATACACCCTTGGGGGGTCTCACTGCAAATCACAACGAGTGAAAGGGATCTGGGGGTGGTGATAGATGCCAAAATGAATAACACTGAAAACTGCAGAAGAACTGCAGCAAAAGCAAATTGGATTCTGGGCTGCATAGCCAGAGGAATTACGTCCAGGAGGAAGGAGGTGATCTTCCCTCTGTATAATGCCTTGGTCAGGCCACATCTTGAGTACTGCATACAGTTCTGGAGACCTCATCTCAAGAAGGACATAGCACTGCTGGAGAGGGTCCAGAGGAGGGCAACCAGGATGATTCAGGGCATGAAAGAGAGGACCTATGAGGAAAGGCTGGGAGAGCTTGGGCTGTACTCGCTGGAGGAGTGGCGACAGGGGGAACATGATAGGGTTCTTCAAATATGTAAAAGGGATAAACAGGGGCAGAGCCAAAGAGATGTTCAGACTAAAGAAAGGGGGCATAACCAGGGAGCATGAGTGGAAGCTTGAGGGGGGAAATTACAGGGGAGAACAAAGAAGATATTACTTCACTGAGAGGGTGGTGGGGCCATGGAATGCACTGCCCGGGAGTCTGGTGGAGGAGGGTGCAGTGGAGGGCTTCAAGAGGGGGTGGGACAGGTGCAAGGGTAAACTGAAGTCAAGATGACCTCTGGGGCTGGGGTGGGAGAGCAAGCACCCAATAGGGGTTGGCTACCGAGCAGACACGACAGACCATCAGGCCTATTCTGCTGGCTTTTAGTATGTTAGTATATGGATCTGTGTACTTTTACAGCAAGGCTTGACCTTCTATATTGATGCACCACAGACATTGCCAGCTATTTCCCGAAAATTCTGTGATATTTCTAGAGAAATCTCCTGTTTTCTGCATTTCCACAGTAGGAGCAGCAGAGAGAAACTCTTTAGAAATTTCGATAATTATCTAGAAATAGTTGGCAATGTCTGTGGCTACTACTGTACACATGGTTATTTAATAAATCAGCTTTATTTGGCTCATTCATGTAATTCTCAGCTTGACATTCCACAGCAAGATTTTCACACTGTATTCCTATATCACATTGCAATACATTGCAAAACGAATATACAGACTCAGATAAAATTGATGCATCATCTAACGCAGAGCATTGTGATATAGCATATGTCTCAGTACTTGATCCTTTACACCAGAACTGTCACAAGCTATCTCTTGATGGCTCGTGTTGTTATGAACGTCTTCGTTTACAAAACAATTTCCCTGACTTTTTATCTGTCAGCAATGTGTCTATCAACTATTCAAAATAAAAATTAAATAGGTATATAAATACTTGACAGAAAGTATATTATAAATATTAGTTTTTATTTGTATGAAATTATTTATTACCCTTTTACTGTCTAGTTTTTCTGTTACTGTTTTTAATTTCTTATGTGGAGGCTCATCACTGACTCTATTGCACCTTTAAGTCACTGCCTACAAAAAATTACCAACAAAAATTAAACATATTAAAAAGCAAATTAATAAATACATGCATGATGATCAATAGGATAGTATATATGAGTAATAGGGCCTGGCCAGTAGTTGTGTTACTAGTCTATTATGCACCACCTAGGAGTGTTCTGAGGCATGAGGCATATCCGAATGCCACATGCCCCTAGGTAGCGAAAAATGGCTTTTAACATAATCCATGGTAATGCGTTACAGATACCACAACTATTACAACACAATTTTGTATAAATAATGTCAAACCTACTTTACCACATTATTAGAATATATATGTATGATAATAACATATTACCATATGATTAACAACATGTTTTCAACAAGTCACATAGCTATATTTATGCTGTGGTTTGGTGTACAGATTGGACAGGAGATAAAACACACTAAATGAGTATCCTGAGCTTCAGGAGGACAGATTTAAAAAATGAGCTGCCTCAGTGAATATCTCAAAGTGTGGTAGGGCTGGGGGCAATGTGACCAAATGAAGAAAAGATCATTGATGGAATTGAGATGACAGCTGCATGCAGTATGAAGGAAGTAGGCATGAGAAGGAGAAGGAAGATGTCAATCTCATAGATTTTATTGATTGGGTGACTAGGTAGGTGAATCAGGGGAGGGCAGCAGACATGGCCGATCTGGACTTCAGCTAGGCCTTCGACATTATGTCATACAGAAGACAACTAAAGAAAATAAGCAGCCTGTGTGTTGTGGCTAAAGTGGCAAGGTGGGTAACTGGTTAAAGGATAGGAGACAGAGTGTGTTGATAAATGGCAGCCACTGGGTGGACTGGAGAGTGAGTAGCAGGGAGCCACAGAGATAAGTACTAGTACCGGTCATCTTCACTGACTTCTTCAGTTACGTACTTGAGGAACTGGATGGTAAATTGTGTATATTTTTGGATGACACAAACATCTGCAACGTGGCTGACACTCAGGATGGGAATGAAAGAATGCAAAGGGTTCTGGGGAAACCAAAGGAGCGGTGTAGGGCATGGCTGCTGGAGAAAGGGACTTCAGGCTAATCAGATCTTATCATCTCAGTCTGGCAGGGCAGTGTGACAGGTGAGTCATTAGGGCTGGTGAGACCACCCTGAGATTTCTATGTCCAGATCTGGATGCCACACCTCAGCAAGGACATTCACTTATTTGTTTATTGAAAAGTTTTACCAGGAAAGGCACACTGAACAATCAAGTTGCTCACCTCCCGGTGTGTCCTGGGGGAAAAGGGATGGGAGGAACAGCACTTTATGGAAATGATCCAAATGAGTGCTGCCAAAGTGGTGCAGTTGTTGCATGAGAAGACATATGTTGAGAGGTTGTGAGAATTCAACATGTAACCTGTAGTGGAGTGGCGACAAGAAGAGACATGATTGAAAATATAAGTACTTCACATGGATGAACAAAGTACATTTGGGGATTTTGTTTCACAAGTGGAAAAACACAGGGGCATTCAATGAAGCTGGGGGGAATATAAGAGTGAGTTTAGGAAATACTTCTTCACAGAAAAGGTGAATTTGTAATAGACTACAAGAAGAGGTTTAGGGAGAGTAACAGTGGAGGGTTTCAAGCACGCATGGTAGAGGAGAATGATCATTAACAAAAACCAGTGGTCATACCGCACTGATGATTTTTATGAAAGATTCTCTTAAATGAGCAGTTCTGATTGGCTGTCATCATTCCAAAAGATTACATTACTATACGTTGCCATGTCATGGCCAGCCCGATCACCATGACCTATATATATCTGTCATGAATGCATTTTTTTCACTAGCAGGACTGCGTGGCTATGATGATAACGGAGAAAGTCATTGGACCTCGCCTTTTCAAAATGTGCTTCAGCGCCAATGAAATTCAGGGCTATCTTTGCAGATTTAAAGAGGATATGATCAGTATACTGATCATGTGTTCGATAGAAACCAGACTAGAGTACACATATATTTGATAGAGACTTCTTTGTTCATGAAACGAACGAGAAATGTAAAGTAGAAGAAAATATCTAGCATAAAAATGGGAGCAAAAAAAAATATGCTGCAGGAGTGGAAACTGAGTAGGGTGGCAGGAAGGATAAGAATTGTGGATGGGGAGAACAAGCGGGAAGAGATCAAGTTTTATGTGATATAGAGTATATGATCCATTTACTAATCTGTCGCCTCTTGTGCAACAAGTATCAGTAGTTTAAAACAGGGCTGTGTCAGACTAACGGGATTACTGGCTGATATATGAGAAGATGAAGTTAGACTGGTGTTATAATTTCTATACAACCCAATTTAGAGTTTTCTAAAACATGGAGGTTCTCATATTGGATGGCAGAGGGCTGTCCATTGTCCCTCTCTGCCAGCATGAGCATACAGCATGTAGAAAACCTACATATACAATTCGATTCAGTGGTCTCAGCCAACAGCATATTATACTTGTTTGTTACCTTTTTAATTAAAAACAGCTGCTGAATAACTTTTAATATTAGAGAACAAACTAGTGCATGATGCCACATACGTTATGAGACTATTACTATGCTAAATGCTTTATTAATAGATTTCCTGTATCCAACCATTCATAATATGGGCAGCCAGTAATGATCCAGTTCGGTATTTTACACAGATCTGATTACAAATCAGTGGGTTCTTGCAAAGAGAGGACTAAGCAGTAGTTCACAGGTTTGAATCCCAAATCATCCAGCAGATCATAGACACTCACTTAGCTTGACGATGATGAATTCTTCAATACTCTCACATTACACATTTTGAGAATACTTATATGTTCATCTATTCACATGACATGATACAGAATACAGTGTATGAAATACATTTCATAATATGACACATGCTGGCCAGTGTGGAATAATATACAAGAGAATTTCAAATTGTTGAAAACTTTGTCACTAGGTACTGCATGTAGAACACACTGCACTGGAAAAAAAGCTAACAAACAGAGGATTATACTCAGAAAATACAATGCATGATAGCATGTGGAGTTCAGTCAATTTCACCACCTCACCCCCAACATGAAAATCACACATTTTAGTCACGTCCATAGGGGGAAAAAATAACATTTATTCTTTCCTTCTAAAATCTTATATAGCTATATATTTATGTGAAGGATTTTTTTTTTAATACTTTTATTGATCTGTGACTATTTTCAGAATTACTATACTGTCAGACACACAACCTCAGGAAAAGATTGCGATTATGTGTACAATTGTGCTAAACAGAACTTCATGGGTTTGATTCCCACTGTGTGACTGGGTGCATGATGTGAATATGCACTAAACTTTATCATAATTGTGACATACATATTTAAAGGGAACATGTACCTAAAAGTCTATTTTCACAAAATCAGTGTGGAAGGGCAATGGGGACTTACAGGTTGGCAAAATTACAGTATCGTCAGCATGTAAAATACCTTTTAAACATTTTAATCCTTTTTGGTGCATCTTTCCACTTTTCTGCCCTTTGACTCCCAGAGTGTTGCGCTGGGCAAGCGTGATGACATGCATGCCTCACTACATGCGAGGGAGTGAATGCAGCAAACTAAAGCAGCCACTGCACCGCAGCAAGGATCAGCAAGTGGAAATCACCTGTATAGTCCTTTTTCTTCTAGCCATTCTTTACATCTGCCATAGACATAGCTCTCATGTGCATTTAACTACTTTTTATTGCAATTGGCAGTATTTTGTGGTTGATATCAGTGCATTAGGAGCTTCCCTCATTTATGCTAGCCCTGTGTACAGAAAGCCTGCAGGTCTAAACTGGTGCTAGAAATATTGATATGGTTACCTCATTTGCAGTACATTTGTACGTTGGCATACCATGTTGTGACACCATTGTATGGTAGAACTGTTAATATGTGCATTTGTTATATATAGTGCTTTCATGTCGCTACCTGTGGCTGAGCAAAGTTAAGTTCACGGATTCAGATTTCCGGAATTCTTTTTGCTGAGCGGGAGGTTTGAATCACCAAACAGAGCTCATTCTGACTTGCTGCTCACACTTCAGTGAGGGAAGCATTACCAGTTGTGTCATGACTGCTGTACTGTAAGAAAATAAAAAAAAGTCTACCATGAAAAACTAGAAATGGTTCCCAAACTCACCAAAATGATCCTAGAGCTGCCTATTGAACTGAGGGGACATCCACTCTTATTGTAGAGGATGTCGAGAATGAGCTTAAAACAATAATGAAAAGTTTGAGGGGAGAGGGAGTTGTTATTATTGTGAGGGTCATAGCTGCAGTTGCAGCTGGTGTAGTGAAAGCTTCTAACCCTGAACTGCTGGTGGAATGTGGTCGCAATTTGAGTTTTACCAGGAAATGGGCATGGCAGATTTGAAACAGGATTGACTACTGCAAACATAAAGGCACTAAAGCTGGAAGAAAAGTGCCCAGGATTATCATGAGCTGAGAAAGGCTTTTCTAAACTGAATTAGCAATGCCACCATGCAAGAACTAATCCCTGCCAAGCTCATCATAAACATGGATGAGATGGGTGTAAATCTTGTTACCTGTTCCAACTGGACAATGGAGGTGAGCGGCTCCAAGCAGGTCAAGGTGACAGGACTGGGTGATAAATGTCATGTCTGAATGACACTCTCAACAACACTATCCAGACATTACCTGCACCTACAAGTCATTTTCCAAGGCAGAACAACAAACTGCCACCTGAACTTTGAATTTCCCTCAGCCTGGAACATAACCCACTCTGAGAACCATTGGGCAAATGAACCAATAGTGCTCAAGTACTTAGAACAAATCGTCATACCCTGTATCAGCCACATTACAACTGAAAATCAGTTTCCAGATAAACAGAGGGCAATGATCATTGGGCTGTATGCACGAATATGCGGAGTGCCTGTGCACCATGTATCTGCAGCATGTAACCACCCCACACCTAGTGCACCCCCTGCATGGGATGCACGAAAGGGGCACGCATCCCATACATACCTGATCCCCTGGCCTTGTGGACAGCAACATGCTGGGGGCAGGTGGGGGTGTGTGCCAGCACTAAACACCATTCACTAAGGTGCATAGTGCTGCTCACAGGGGTACAGAGGAGGGCGCAGGTTACAGTAGGGGACCCTGTTGTAACTACAGTATGCACCGCGTGCACACAGTCCACTGCCTGGTTCAGGTGGATAGCCCCTTCCCCTACCAATAGAACCCTTGCACACATTCCCAGTGCCCTCCCAGTGCCACCAACTCCAGCACACAGCTGTGCCCCATCCCCGTGAATGCAGACACCCTTCCGAAACACATAGGGGCACTGTCCCAGTGAATGCAGACGCCCCCAACACACATTGGGCACCGGCCCAGTGAATGCAGACACCCCCATCCCCGCTCAGTTCATCACCACCAGACCACCCCCGATCCAGGCCCCTCCAGCTGATCATTGGTGTTCAGTGGACCCTACCACCCTCGCAGCACTGACAACACCACCACCCCCCGACCCCTGTTCCTGCAGTCAGTGCTGTGGCATGGGATGGCCAGTGGCACAGCCCTCCTCACACCTCCTCAACTGCTAGCCATCCAGATGATGCTTGGAGTATGCTGCTATATATAGGCAGCATGCCCCCAGCATCAGTTTGATGGCCAGCGGCCAAGGAGGTGTAAGGAGGGCTGTGCCTCTTGCCATCCAGTGCTGTGGCACCCAAGGGCAGGTACAGGGGTCTGGGTGGTGGTGGTATTGTCGGTGCCATGGGTGGTGGGGGATCCCTGAACACTGAGGAGGGGCGGGACTGCCGGGTGGGGGGGAGGTGTTCAGGATGTTATGAATAGTGCTTGCCCATACCTGATGGGCTGTTTTGGGGGGTCAACTACCTCAGGGATGGGGCTCAGATGTGAGTACAGAGGGTACTGCTACCTTGGGGATGGGGCTTGTATGTATGTGTGTGGGGGTACTAATACCTTGGAGATGGAGCATACGGGGTGGGGGTCTTACTGCCGGGGGCATCCATGCACTGTGTGGTCACTCATTTCCATGGGTTCAGCCAGGGGGAGCACACTGGATGATGGGGATGATCTGCATGGGTCTGGGTGCCAGTGGTAGGAATTCACATACCGGACCCATGCCTTGCAGCACAAGTGATCCACTATGGGACCCAGGCCAGGCATTCCATTGGATGCCCACCTGGGCCCACTATGCCAACCCTGGCCACCATGCTTGGTTCTGTGTGCCAGAGGGAGGCAGGGCCGCAGACAGGTGCCCCATGGGTGCATGTGGTAGTGGATACCATGCACCCTACACCTATCCAGAGCCATGGAGTTATGCAGGTGGGATACACGCCTCTGGCATGTAATTCTTGCCTGTTCATGCACAGGCACTATTATGGTCATTATAAACTTCTTTAGGACACATACTATGAAACCAGTCCTTGACAAACTCGAACAATGTAACAGCATGCCAATATTCATACATGCCTCCTGCACAGATCAATTGCAGCCCCTGGATCTCACTATAAATAAGTTGTACATGGATGAACTTAAAGCTCTGTTCACTGAGTAGTATGCGGCTGTGATCACCGATCACATAAAAAAAGGCACATCAACTTGAAAACATTAAAGTGGACCTCAAAATGGGAACCATACAAGTGAAACATTCACAGTGGCTTGAAACTACCTTTCATTGACTTCAGGACAGAAAGGAGGACTGCATTCATAAGGCCAGATTTACAAAACATTGTGGGACTAAGTCCCACTCCGCAACTTGCAGACCGAAATCTCTGCAGCTGGAGAGATTTTTATTTACAGTCCTCTGTGAGGAAGACACCCACAAACTGCCATAAATCATGGAGCAGCTCATAAACTGGCTCCACCTTTGTGAATACCACAGCTGCAGGCAAAACTGCAGCTCCGCAATTGGCAACCCACTTGCACTGGGTTTTTCACACAGCTGTGGGATTTTTGGGGAATTTGTGAATCCAGCCCAAGGTTTCAGTCTGGCAGGGATATCAGAGGTACATGCAGAGTCACCAAACATGGTATGGATAGTATTGTTGTAACCAGAAACAAAACTTCTATTTATGTAAGTTCTAATGGTTTTCTTTTTTTCCGTTTTACAGCCTTAGCAGTTGCTGCCACAGACCCTGAGAAGACTGAAAGATGACTCACTAACTCACATGGCAACCAGAAATATCTGGCCCACTATTAAAGCTATAGAACTGAATAGCATTTTGTTTTTAAACGTCTCAATAATGATTGATTCCAGTATCATTAACAAGTGGAGCACTCACAGCCTCCAAGTACACAAGGGCGCTGGTCTCTGAAAAATATTTTTTATTTTTTAAAACACATAAAAACAAGAAAATGGAGGCCGTTTTTCTTGTTTTTATGTGTTTTAAAAAGTAAAAAAAATATTTTTTAGAGACCAGTGCCCTGTGTACTTGGAGGTTGTGAGTGCACTGCTTTTTAATGATACTGGTGTTTGTTTTAGCATAGAAGCCTCACATTCCTTGTTCCTACACCAAGAGTGTGAATGATTGATTCCATCATTATTTGTGTCATTATTTGTTTGTACTCTGAATGAACGTGAGAGCATAGTGACAGTTTTTTGCATTAATAATAACCTGTTCTACAGCATTTGTCTGATGTTCCATTTCCTCTGTGCATTTTGTATTTAATACTTCTGGTCAGATCATTATTGCAGTAATTCATAAGCATTTATCCCCCCCTCCCCACCGGCCTTCAGTTCTGCATTGAAATTATCCAGTCTCTTAATTATTGCAGTAATGGGTGTTTACTCACCTGGTAAAGGTGATTGTGTTGGTTGGCATCCATGGCACTCCAGACATTACCTCATGGGTTTTAGCCCACCTGATAGGCTACTGATGCACATGACCCAGATCAAGTTTCCAGTATATCCAGGTCCCAGAAACCCCTGCTCTCCAGTTCGAATCTTCCATAGCTGAAATAAGGTGAATTAGTACACAAGACAAGGAAGAAAAAACATACGATGCAGTTACAGCCAAGAGAGAGAGAAGTACTAAGGGGGATGACTTGAGACACAAAGGAAGCAGACCACGATGTAGTAGTAACAACGGCCCTGGGGCCTGTTCTTTATTCCTCTATTATTTACAGTCTAGTCCCAGACCCGAGGGTCCTACTGGTCATTTATCATTTGACATAGTCACGCTATCTGTTCCCCTGTGGGTCTACCTGGATGATGACCCCCCCTAATCTGGAACCAGTCACTCTGAGCACTCTAGAGGGAGGGCCTTGGAGTGCCATGGATGCCAACCAGCACAATCACCTTTACCAGGTGAGTAAACACCCATTGTGATTGTTTGGCATCCATGGCACTCCAAACATTACCTCATGGGTAGATAAGAAGCAGTGAGAATTCCGGGTGGGACGAGAGCTAAGGGTGACCGGTTGAGGATGCTGCCACCAGGACCTGGGTGGTGAAGGTGGGCCGTATGGCCTGTAGTTGTTCCAACCTGTAGTGTCTTGTGAATGTGTGTATGGAGCGCCATGTGGCTGCCTTACAAATGTCCTCTGAGGACACGCTGGCTTTCTCTGCCCATGAAGTGGCGACCGCTCTGGTGGAATGAGCCTTGATCCCCTGGGGCGGAATCAGCCGGTTTGCCGTGTAGACATTCTGGATGACTCGCCTTAGCCACCTGGCGATGGTGGTTTTGGAGGCGGCATTACCCTGCCTCTGCCCCTTCGCGATGACGAACAGCCTCTCCGTCTTGCGAATGGGATGGGTTCTGGCTAGCACACCGGAGGGTGGATCCCACATCGAGGTGGTGAGGGGCCCACTGGGACCCTGCGGGGAACCGCTTGAGAAGGTGGGCAGCTTGATTGGCTGCCCTCTGTGAAAGCTGGTGGAGACCTTTGTTTGAAATGCTGGGACTGTTCTCAGACTAACCCCTAGTGGGGTGAACACTGTGTAGGGTTCTGCGCAGGATAGGGCCCCCAGCTCCCCGATCCTCCTAGCCGAGCAGATGGCCACCAAGAAGCATGCCTTGAGGCCAACCCAGAACAGGTCCGACTCTCAGAGGGGTTCGTAAGGTGGCGATTTGAGGGAGTCAAGGACCATTGGGAGGTCCCATGGTGCGATGGTCAGTCGAGTCCTCGGTCGGAGGATCTCTACTGCCCTCAGGAAGCGTATGGTGTCGGGATGAGCTCCTGGGGGGTATCCCTCAACGAGGCCTATGGCCGCTCCTATGGCGGACAGTTGCACCCTGAGGGAAGAGTGTGCTAGTCCCTTATCCAGCCCTCGCTGGAGGAATAGCAGGATGGTGGCCATGTCGGTCTGCTCGGGCGCTTTCCCCTGTTCCCAGCACCACTTGGTGAAGATGGCCCATTGCCTCCCATATGTGGAAGTGGTGGAAGCCTGTCTGGACTGAAGCAGGGTGCTGATGACCGACTCATGGTACCCTGTTGCCCTCAGTCTCCTCCTCTCAGGAGCCAGGCCGTGAGCTTCAGGGTCCGTGGGGTCGGGTGGAGCACTGGCCCCTGCGAGAGCATGTCCGAGCGGTAGGGTATTCTGAAGCTGGCTAGTGACATTTCCCGGACTGCTGCGAACCAGGCCCTGCGCGGCCAGTAAGGTGCCACCAGTATGACCGTGTGGCCTGACTCCCGAATCTTGGCTAGGACCTGGGGAATCAGGGGAAGTGGCGGGAAGATGTAGGAGTTCCTCCGCGTCCAGGCTTGCGACAGGGCATCTGTTCCTTGTGAAAGGCTGTCCCTGAATCGCGAATAGTACTCCCCAACCTGGGCATTGTCCCGTGATGCCATGAGGTCCATCGACACGGGTCCCCATGTTGCCTGTATCATCCGGAATAGGGCCGGGTGTAATTGCCATTCCCCCGGGTGTACCTGTTGTCTGCTGAGCCAGTCTGCGCGGACGTTCAGCTTCCCTGCAAGGTGGACTGCACCCAGATGGGTGAGGTGAGCCTGGGCCCAGTTGAGGACTGTCGTTGCCTCCTTCATCATGGCTCTGCTCCTGGTCCCACCTTGCTTTGCTATGTAGGCCACCATCACACGATTGTCGGAACGGATCAGGACCGATTGACTGAGGATCTGGGGCCTGAAAGCCTTCAGGGCATGGGACACAGCTCTCATCTCCAGAATGTTGATGGAGAACTTCTCCTCCGCTGGTGACCATAGACCCTGTGCCGTTCTGTCTCCTAGGCAAGCTCCCCAGCCCGAGAGGCTCGCGTCCGTCTCTATGGAGACTGGGTGTGGGGGCTCCAGAGGGACTCCCCTGGTCAGATTCCCCTCCATTGTCCACCATGTCAAGGAGGATCTCACTGCATGGGGTAGAGGTACCACGCACTGAAGATTGTGCTCGCTCGGTGCTCCCCGTGACAGGACGTAATTTTGTAGCGGGTGCAAGTGCCACCTGGCCCAGGGAACGAGGTCTATACAAGAGGTCATACAGCCCAACAACTGAGCTATCTTGCCCATTGTGGTGTGGTGGCGTGCCCTCATCTGGTGTGCCAGCTCCATCAAGTTGCGAACTCGCTCTGGGGATGGTTTTGCCCATCCCTCGGCCGAGTTGATGAGCGCTCCCAGATGCTCGATCTGTTGAGTGGGGCTGAGATGGCTCTTTTCTCGATTTACCACCCAGCCGTGGTCTTCGAGTGCCTGCATGGTGCATTTTGTGTGTATCGGTGCTTGGTTTTCTGACCGTCCACGGATGAGCCAGTCGTCCAGATACGGGATGATGT
Organism: Neoceratodus forsteri; assembly: GCA_016271365.2. Classification (NCBI taxonomy): domain Eukaryota; kingdom Metazoa; phylum Chordata; order Ceratodontiformes; family Ceratodontidae; genus Neoceratodus; species Neoceratodus forsteri. The sequence goes on along the minus strand of CM028135.1, from coordinate 459,672,766 downwards.
CCAGTCCCTGCTCCCGAGTCTGGCCACCAGGGTTATGGAGACCTTGAGAAGACTCTCAGGGCTGACGACAGGCAGAAGGGCAGCGCCTGGTATTGGAAGTGGTGGCCAAGAATGTGGAAACGGAGGAATTGCCTGTGTTTCCGGATGATGGGGATATGTAGATAGAAGGCCCTTCAGGTCTATAGGACGTGAGGAAATCACTACCCGGATGCATTGCAGGGTGGATCGGATGGTCTCCATCTTGAAACGGTGGGAGACTACATGCCGGTTTAGATGTTTCAGGTCTAGGATGGGCCTGAGTTCCCCCGATTTTTTGGGTACTAGGAAGAATATGGAGTAAACCCCCAGCCCCTGCTCCGGTAGGGGAACGGGCTGAATGGCCCTGTTCTGAAGTAGCTCTGACAAGATTTGTTGGATCTGATGTGGGGACGCTCTTCTCCTGGATAGGGAGGAGACGAATCTGTGTGGAACATGGGCGTGTGATAGCTCTATGGAGTACCCCTTGGCTACCACATCTTGTACCCATCTGTCCGAAGTCGTGTTGATCCAGCGGTGGGTGAAGGAAGTTAGCCTTTGCCCCACCGGTGGGTACTGGTCCTGGCTTTGTGCTTTTGGGAGGGGGCAGTCACTGCCGCTTTCCCCTGAAGCCTCTGCCTTGACCTCCGATTCTTTGACCCCGGGATCTGAAAGATGAGGGCTGATAGTTCGGGAGGTATGGGCCACGGAAGCGGTGGAGGAGCTGCCTTAAAGGAGTGGCCCTGTTGGTGTGTATCCCTTCGGGGTTGGTGTGGTCTGTTCCCCAAACCTCCGTCTCGAGGAGGGTAGATAGGAACTTGGCTCTGCTCTTGAGAAGGTCCCTGCCCTCCTCCTTTGCTTCAAATACTCCTGCAACCCTCCTGAAAACATGCTTTCCCCGAAGGGGTAAGTTTTGTAACAATGTCTTTGACTCATGGTCTGCGTCCCACAGTTTCAGCCACAGTGCCCTACGGGCACGGTTGGTGATGGCAGTGGCCCTTGCCTGGAGTCGCAGGGTGTCTACCGCCATATCGGCCAGGTATTTTGCCGTGTCTAAGGTGCACTCCAACAGTTCTGCCTCCTTAGACTTAGGGATGGCCTGCTCCTGGAGCTCCTCGAGCCAGCGGATCTGAGCCCGGTCGCGTAGATGGCTGTAGTGGTCGCTTTAGCAGCGGTGTCCTCAATCTCAAACGCCTCTTGAGCATGTCTTCGATCTTCTTATCCATAGGGTCCTTGAGGGCTATCGTGGCTATGGAAGTACGGCTCTTTTGCTGAGGGTCAGCCACTTGGGGGTCGATGGTGGGAGCCTTGCACCAGGCGTCCAATTTCTCCCTTGTACTGGGTACATTCTGTCCAGATTCCTGCGATTTGGCATCCTGCCTGGTTCGGGATTGCCATTCAGTATTGAAGATGTCTCGATCGCGGACATACGGAAAAGTCTCTGTGGTTGAAGGTCTGTTGAATCATCGGGTCGAGCTTCACCGGGCTTGCTCTCTTCAGTGTCTTCGTGTCAAAGCCCATGGTGGCCTTGATGACTTTCATGAGCCCCGGATCGTGTCAAATGAGCATAACTTGGAAGTCACGAGGGGGTCGTCTGCAGCTCCATATCCTCTGCATCCGAATCCGCTTCATCGTCTCCCCTGCATCATCCTCTCCCCGCCTCATGTGCACTGTCACACGGAATGTCTGGAAGGGTGTCCTCGGGTTTGAAGATCCTCTGTGCCCCCCACCTGTCGGGTTCTGAGCTTGGCTTCATCCTGTTTTGGGTGAGGGACTCCAGCCTCCTACAGATTTTGAGCATAAAGTTCTGTTGGCTCTCCATCATGGCAACTGCAGCCTGCTGGTTCTGGATCAGGAGGGAGCCTGGATCCATCCACGTAGGGTTGCTGGGCCCGGGGTTGTTGGGGGCCAGGGGCGGGGTTCACTCCAGGGATGAATCGTCGTCGTCCAGTAGGCATGCTGCACAGAGGGGGCCCGGGGTTTGGGGGAGGAGGTTGGCGCTGCATGTGGAGCATTTCCTTGCTTTCACCATCTGGAAGGAGAGAAGATATACTTAGAAACGGAGTTGGAATGGTGGCCCGCAGTGTCTGTCCTTTTTTTTTTTTTAAAACATTGTACTCACAACTCCCTGGGTTAGAAGAGCACCTGGGGTTGAGGGGCACTATGTGAGGACCCCTGCAACGCCGAACAGCGGTCTGGTGCTATGGCTCGCTATGGGAGGGAGCCGTGGCCACTGGGAAGGAGACCAGAAGAATCATAAACCTACTTGGGTTGCTATGGGAGGGACCCGAGTGGTAGGGGTAGGTTTGGGGCCCCTGGAGGAGCAACTGGAGCAGGAGCCTTGGGCGGAGTGGTGGTGGTGGTGGGGGTCACTGTAGGAGGGATCCCCAGAAAGAACGCGGAGGAATCCATGGATCTTCCCACTCCACCTCATGAGGCCAGGAGAATTGGAGAATTGGTAGTGCCTCCATGCTCCCCACAAGAGAAGGGTTGGGGGGAGCAGAATCAGTTAGGCGCGAGGACCTTACTCTGTTCCTAAACGAGGTCGTTGGGCCAGGAGAGAAGGTATGCAAGCTTTGGGCTGTAGGATTCAAGCCCAGTTCTCCAGAGTTGCAGCTCAGAGCTTAAAAACCACTGCGCTGTAGTGCCTCCAGTTCCTTGCTGAGCTGCTGTGGTTGCTGTGTGCAAGGCAGGGAGAGTCTCCTCGCTCTCCCTCTACGGTGAGGGCCTTCCCCAGAAAACTGAAGCCAGGCTGTGAGGAGCTGAGAAACTCAACCCCCCCCCTTGTCCAGGCGACCGTGAGGGCGGAGGTAACGCAGTCCTGGAGTGGAGAGGAGGGTGGGTTGGACCCTAGGTCCACCATACCTCTCAACCTCCCAACTTACCAATGTGTGACAGAGGGCTACAAAATGTGTGACAAATGCCAAAAATGTGGTACACCTCATTTTTCACAGCGCACAGAGTCGTGCACTGGCGTTGTCACGTTAAGTGAATTTTACCACACTGAAACTATTGTTTGTATGTTTGACATTTGGTTTGTGTTGCAAATTAAAGAGAATGGTGTGTGTGTGTCCTGAATAAAATAAAATGATGCAAACTTATATGTATGTGTCCTTAATTACAATAAAGAGTGATGCAATCCTATATGTGTGTGTGTCCTAATTAAAATAGAGTGATGCAAATCCTAAATGTGTGTTAACATTTTATCAATGTAATCTATAAATACACTCTAAAGAATGAAACAAACACCGCTTTTCATTTGAAATCATGACAGTTTATTGAAACTATACTAATGCAGCAGTACTGGAAGAAACAACTATTTGTAGAGCGTTTGCAGATCTTAAAACTAAATGCGTTCTGATTTGAACTCATTGATACTACACTATAATATATTAAAAAATTGAGTTGAATACTGTTCTGCAATGATAATACATACATACTATACTAAATAAATGCACCAGTGAATAAAACAATTACAAACTGATTGACAGTTAAACCTTAAAACCCAATAAGCACTGATTGCACTAAATAATAAAATGTATTCACATGTAACCACAAACACCTGCTGGCAGCTGGACACTAAAAATAGTCTATGCAACTGCAAACCTATAAATCACTAGCTGTCAGATCACAAAATGTCAATGTCTTTCTTCAGAACACTGTGGGAGTGTGGGTCATGTTGTCTCTGTCTACGTTGTGGTCTGGTGTTCTTTATTATAGGCTGCCGTTGCTTTCTCTGGCAGCAGCAAGAGTCTCCTTCAATACTGAACCTCATAGCAGTCTCTGTCCTCGCTCATCTTGATTGCCAGCAAAGAGGTCAGTTGAGATGCAGGCACTGTCTTAGTTCTGTTTTAACTTTATGCACCATGCTAAAGGCGTGCTCTGCATCTGCATTTGAATGTGGCAAGCAAAGTAGTACCATCATTAGTCTTTAAAGTACTGCAGTGAACCATCTCCACCAACACATTTGAGGACTGTGGCCCAATGTTATGGAGGCTGAATGGGGTCCATTTATTGGTCCAGTTAGGTCCCTGTATCAGACAACTGGTACACAGAAAATTCATCCAGCAATGTGTCCTTCTCTTCTATTGTCTTACAGATTCCGAGATGATCTGCCAAGTCTGTTACCATAGAGGGTGTTACCTTGAGCTCGAGGAAGGATTGAGGAGAAGTCCTACATTTGCACAAACTTGTTGTTCACAGGAAATTTCTTTAGTATTTTTGATATGACAGTAGAATAAAACACTACTGCTTTCTGGTAGATGTTGGTTTCAATGACTGTTCCAGCAATGCTGTCGTCCTGCTCCATCATGTACTGTCGTATTTCTGCTCCTAGACGTAAGGTCATTGTACAGAAAACTGTCAGGATTGTCCAGAGTGGTAGCTTCATTGTACTTTAGGAATTGCCTGGCCATCTCAGGCCACAGAACTCTGCCAGCATATATGTGGAGGAGTCGAGAGATGTCAGAGTGCAAAGTCATTAGTTGGCTGTCACCTTTTTGCAACTGTTGGTTGAACTGGCACAGAGGTTTAAGTCCATATTTCAGGAACATAAACTGCATTCGGATTTCATGGCTCTCCAGTCTGTTGGTGATGCTCTCCACTTTTGCTGGTCTTTGTTCTGCTGACTGGAAATATGACAGGAGTGCAGGCCACAGATCCAGCATCATCTTGACAACCTTATTCAGGCTGAGCCACCATGTCGGTGCATGCTTTATAACCTTGAGTGGTTCAACATCCACAAACAGTGCAAATTCTTTTAACTTATGTTGTCTTTGTGCATGTGAAGCAAAGTGGCAGTAGACATCTGACACAAGCTCTTCAATCTTTGTCAGAGTTTTTACTGCTGCTTTGCTGCAGATATCAGCCAGGTGGCAGAGACACCCCATGTTGACAATATGCGGTTTAGGGTTTGGAGCCTTGATAAAACAGAGTTCCTCTTGCCAATCATGGAGGCAGCATTGTCAGATGACAGTGCAACAAGATTGTCTGTTGGGATGTGAAATGGTTTAGTGTTTCCATAAGACAGTCAAACATGCTTTGTCCAGTTCCTGAGATACACTCGGCATGTCCAAGAACTTGATCGCATGCTTTCCTTGTTCATCATCAAAATAACCTACAAGAATAACTAGCAGTTTTCATCTCCCATGTCTGTGCTTTGATCCATGTAGACACAGTATGGTACTTTTCGCACTTTGCTGCAACATCTTCCTGGTACATAGGCTCATGACATCCCTTGCTATGCAGGTTGCTTTTGTGGCACCGCAAGTCATCTTTTTTAGTACTTCAGGATCAGAGCAGTACTTCTTCATATATTTAATAATGTGATCGCCACATGAAAATGACAAGTTGTGCTCTGCAGTTACTGCAACGAAAGCAACTTCTACTCTATGACTTTGGAGCTTGCTTGTGCTGCAAAACAAGTTGAGAGCTTCTGTCCAGACGTAGCATGCTTGACATTGTTGCAGTGCTTCTCTGTAGCTGCATGGTGCTGCAGATCAATGGCGCCTCCATGGCCTGTGGTGAAATCACAGGAGCATATCTTGCAGAATGCATATGTTCTCCCTTTCCTACTGTCACTGACCCAATCAAATGAAGATTTCCAAGTAGCCTGGAATGTTGTGTACCATCTTTGCTTCTTCACTGGGCTGTGCACACTGTAATTATCCAATTCCGAGTCACCCCCTCAATCTATGCAAACATAAAAGGCAAACATCTAAACCAAAGAAAGGCAACGCTCCTCGACTTTGCCTCTGCTCTCAGAGACTGATCCCTTCAGGCAGACAATAATAAGACAATAAGTTTCAACTTCAAATACTTATTTCTTCTCTGGTGTGGCAGGTGGCAAGGTGTAATGCCTTACCTCCATGCCACTGGGCCAGCCTGCCAACCACGCCATCACCATCTACCATTACAGCCATTACAAAAAAAAATCGCCATTGTTTGGACGCAGCAAGTGCCCCCATGCACCCAAACACCAGTGTAAACAATTCAGTTACACGATTCTGACTCAGCATCAAACAGCAAACAAATCACGCAGTCGCCATGAAAAATACGCCATGTACCTTGTTTTTTGGGTTGGTGGAGGGGGGGGGCCTGCTTGCTGTGTCCAGTTAATCCTTATGGTTTATTAGCATGACTGTAATGTGTTAGTGTAACACTACAATCATACCAATAAATCAGACATTGTCTGGACACGACAGCACGCCCCCCACCACAAGACTTCTAAAACAGTTCCATTACACATGGCATCAAATAATCTGACGCAATGTCATGTAGCAAGCAAGATACTCACTGCTAAAACAGGACATGCACAACATCATTTTTGGGGTTGATGGGAAGGGGGCCATGCTTGCTGTGTGCATTCAACACTGATGGTTTATTAACACAGCCATACTGCATTTTCCACAGTTCACACTGACATTATTATTATGAACTGAGAGATAAAGAGGAATCTGATTAGACGGAGTTTTTGAAGCCATGATGATATTGGCCACATCATCACGTGCTCAAAGAAGTTCCAGCACCACCAACTTCCTTGCTCTGTTCTGTCTGAGAACTATTTTTTCAAAATGTATTTCACATCAACCAAAATCTTGTTCATAAAACATTTAAAAACTTTTTTTTTTATGTTATGAAAATTTAAACCCAGCTCATAATAGCAATAAGGCATGATAGGCGTGGTATATCATAGGATATCTTCACTTTTGGGTCGTTGATGCACCTAGTGCGTGTGATGATGTTACATGATATACCACACCCTGTCATGTCTCATTCCTAATTATACCACCTAGGTGTCACACAGCAAGCTGACCCCACCCCACGATAAACAAGGCATACCGCACGCACTACTTGCACAGTCAGTTCTATAAGTAACCAGAAATATGACTGGTAGCAGGCAACAACCTACCCCAAAAAGCCAGTTACCTTAAACGCTATGTACAAAAACAGTTCCAATTTCCAAAATCCCCAGCAACATACCTGTGACACAATTCAGCTGCTGCTGCCCTCCTCCGCCTCTCGCCTCCTTTTGCTAGTGATGAACGCCTGCATAGTGGTGTAGTCTGTGATGCAGTTCCTCCCCAGATTAGTGGGGGTTGCTGGTTGGGCTTCTTTATGCTGGTGTAAGTTCCCTCACAGAACCCAGTACAGTCGCAGCTGATGTATCTGGTGGAGAAGGAGAAGAAGAGAAGAAGAATTAGCACAATACGTATTATTCACCCATGTTTTGGACCTGGGGTTTAGAGACATACAGTAGTACTTCTTTTGGAATATGGTACTAAGATGTAAACATTTTATAACTGCCAGAAAGTCCCTTCTTATGATGTATGACAATCCCTACTATGGTGGAAGATACAGAGAAAACTGCAAATGTTTTTTCAACATCAGGCCAAGATACAGAAAATGATAATTATGATGGCTTCCTGGTCTAAAACATACTAAAACATAGAAACATAGAATTTGATGGCAGATAAGGACAGCTTGGACCACCCAGTCTGCCCATTTCCCTACCTACTGGATAAGCTGCAGATCCTAGTTAACCAGCAGCCTACATCTTCCTACCCCCACCCCCCAGAACTGCCTTATGACTATCCCATGCATGCTTGAATTCCACCACTGATTTTGACTCCACAACCTCCTCCAGAAGGCCGTTCCATGCATCCACAACCCTCTGTGAAAAAATACTTTCAAATTACCTCTGAGCCACCCCCCTATCTTCAAATTGTGCCCTCTTGTTCTTGCACACCTCTTTTGAAAGATGCTACCTCTTGGACTTTGTTGATTCCCTGAGGTACTTGAAAGTTTTCATCATGTCCCCTCTCCTCCTTTCCTCGAGGCTATACATATTAAGCTCCTTAAGTCTCTCTTCATATGTCTGCTGGTGCAGACCTGCACCATTTTAGTTGCCCTCCTCTGGACAGCTTCCATCCTGTCTATGTCTTTGCGGAGATTGGGTCAGGAGGAGTGTTCAGGATCATTTACTTCAAGGGGTACCATCTGACCATGGATCTTATGCAGATTTGGATGTGGCTACATGCAGATAAATGAGAGGTGTGGCCAGGTGGATAGCCCTTGAAACACAGATAGGGGAGGGCAGGGCACAAACCCAGAGATATTGATGTGGGACACATCCAGGAAAAAAAAAATAAGGGACAGTGGGATACTATCTCCATGCCTTCATTTTAGGAGTATGGATGAAAGGACATCCCTCTGTATTTGTGATCCCTGTGGCACAATCCAAGGGGAGGCTTCCAAGTTCCACCTAGCCTGGCAGGAATGGGTAGCAGGGTCATAGAGAGGGTGGCCCTACCCTATCACGAGTAGTTTTAAAGACTTTTGAAGTCACAGGCTTACAGTTTCCCTTTGTTTTCACAATACAAAAAAATACAATAATTATCCAGGTAGGAGCAGCAAAAACTTCAATAAATTATCCCATCCGGCAACTCGGCAAGGAGACAGTACATGTACATGATTGCACCAAAATAAATAACAAAAAACCATAAGACTACCGCTGCAGCTGCTGGTGGTAACTTACTGTCTGTTGCCTTGCTTGCTTCGGGATCATCGCTCAGCTGGTGAGTGGTGCGTCCAGTCGGTGCCTGACTTGAAGGCTTCTCTTCTAAAGACTCCTCCAGTCCAACTCTCCATCCAAGTCTACTTTAATCGCGATTCGGCGCTGGAGTTCAAAATCCGAGGGTCGGGAGCCTCAGTCAGAGCCTGTTTCGGGTGGCTTCCTCTCTACCTCTTCAGTTCCTTCCTGATGCTGCTGCTGCTGCTGCACAGTGATTGGTAGCTGCTGGCAGTGGTGGTCCTTCTCAAGCAGCGTCCTCCAGAAATGCTCCTCCTGATGCTATGGTTCCCCCTCAGTGGAGTCAGGCTGCTTATAGTGGGGCAGCGGACCTGAGGGGGGACCTGAGTGCACGATGACACAGAAACACTTAATCTGGGGGGCGGGGTGTAGGGTAGCTTTGGGAGGTGTGCCTGACATCTTCGCCGCCGCCGGATTCGCAGTCCTCCAGCCACTGCAACCTGAGCCAGCCAATAGTTCTCCACCGCTCCACGACTCAACTAGCCCCTCCCTGACGCCATCATTTGTGAGACGACTATGATTATGACGGATCACGAGAGGCGAGCCCAGGTGTTGGGCCACCAGGCAAGAGTCAGACTGTGGGACAAACAAAGGGGATTAATGCGCGGTGCAGCTGCGGTTTTGGCAGAAAAAAACGGGCGACTGCGGGGCAGCGGTACAGGCAGTCTACCAGCTCCAGAATCCGGGACATCATGCGCAAACCGATACACTTGAGAGGTATGAGGTCCGCGGTAGGCCCGCCAGGCCTAAGGATAAAATGCTCCTCCACCCCCGCAGCCGCTCGATCTGCCTTCCAACGGAGGTGAGCAACCGCGGTTGGATCCGCTTCTTGGCAGGGGGACAGGGGGACGGGGCCTCCTACATCGCGGAGGCGATGGGACAAGGGGTGCTGCCTTCCACGCTCCTGGATGGGAGCGACGAGCCCAGAGAGTGCCACGAGGTCGGCGCTGGGCGTGAAGCGGGTGACTGGCGCCTCGTGAAAGAGGGGCTGGAACGAGGGGAGAACGAGAGGAGGGAGCGCTTAGGCCACCAGGCGCGAGCGCTGAGCGGCGGCTACGCCGGGTAGGGTTTAAGGGGTCGGAAGGAGAGGCCTTCTGCTAGGTAAATTAGGTCCTAGGGCGGGCCTGCCCATAGGGCCATCTTACATGCTTAAGCAGCATTTTAACAAGTCGCTGGCACACAGTTTAGTTGCAAAATAAATTTGTTTACGTTAGCAGGGGTTCCAACTCTTCAGATAAATTCTCTTGCTATCTAGAGTTGCATGTTGTTAGCATCTGGTGTTAAGGCAGGGACTAACTAAAATATTGCACCTGGTAAAAGGAAAAATCCAGGGCCACAATACAAGAAGGAACTGCTGTAACTGCCTTTTGACTTAGCATGAAGAAAACATCATTTTGAGATATAAATCCTGGTTTAAGGTCTTACCTTCTAGGAGCAAACAGGGATTCCTGGTGTGCTTCTTGCCTGATCAGATGCACGATTCGAAAACTGGAGAGCAGGGGTTTCTGAGACCTGGATATACTGGAAACTTGATCTGGGTCATGTGCATCAGTAGCCTATCAGGTGGGCTAAAACCCATGAGGTAATGTCTGGAGTGCCATGGATGCCAACCAATCACAATTACATGTTTTCAGGTTGTGGGTATCCTTCAGGTAATGTGGTGTTTGTTTGTCAGCTTTCTCTTTTAGCATAGAATTATTCTGCTATGTCATCAGGCCCCATTTTAAGTGGAAATGGGACATTATCTATCGCACCTTCTTACAGCACTCCGAGTCTCAACACATGGGGTAGTTAGCTCTCTTCTCATTGGCTGATGCATGTGTTGAGACTCAGAGGGCTGTAAGAAGGTGCTCCTATAATCACCTTTACCAGGTGAGTAAACTTCCATTGTTATACAGAATGCTTGTTGCAAAGCTGTAGTACTAGGATTTCATGTTATGTCCCTTGTTGGAAGTGGAGCTAGTAGGGTTACAGCTTCAATCTTGTCCTTTATGTGGAAAGAACTGAAATCGTTTACTAAAATCTGGCACTTCTACATGTGAAGAAAGAGATCTGATTCACTGGATCTATTCCCAGGGACACCCACCACAGAGAGCAAAGTGAGTCTTTGTTGAAAGGTCATGAAAGTACAATTATGTTCTGTCAGCAGGGGGGTGGTCAGTGTGTGGGAAATACTGATGTCTTTTTCCATGCAACATCTACTAGTGTTTCGAATCTCAGTGTTGCGTCCCCAGCTTTGCTGCTCACAGTGGTGCATTGACAGTGGCTGTTGGTGTGGTCCACAGCTTGACTGGCCTGTCTCTGTCCTGAAAGTGAGGGAAAGGCTTTCCGCTGGACTAGTAATCCCACTGCTACTTGCAGGCATCCACATCCACACTATGCTAGTAGAGGAAGTGTAGGAATTCCTGTGGCTGTGTCCCACTTCTATCACAGTTTACAGCTAGGAAGGTTACAACACAGGGGTCACCTTATTTAGTCAGGATAATGCAGTATGCCAGTGGCTGTGGTGGGATTCGAAATTGTGAGCTCCTGGGTCACAGTTATGTGCCATAACAACTTCACTGCACAGCTTGGAACTGTACATTTTGTTACTAAATTTAAATCTTCATCCTAATTTATTGGGTATGTTTGTATATCCCGCATGACAATGCCACAGCATTTTCCTAGCACCCCTCAACCAACATGGAATACCACAGCATGTATAAGCATTGCTTTATGGGGTGTAGAGTGTTCCATACTATGGCACAAGGTGTTGTAATGTTGCCTTACACAGTGCCATGTGGCATGATTTGCAGTACAGTGCCCCCCTAAACACTTACTCCACCTCGCATGTTCATTGCATCAGTGGAGGATGAGACCATGCTGATCCACTGTACCTCAGTCACAGCATTTCTACCTTGTTCCCTCTCATTTACATCACCTTGATTCCCTCCCTTGCATACAGCACAACTCATTCTCCATTTCTACATCCATATCTTCTGTAACTAAGTGTAGACTGCTATTGCCATGCCCTAGTCATAGGTGGCGGAAGTGTCTGAAAAGTGGTAGATTCAAGGATGTAAGGGGTAAATTCTCCCCCCACCCCACATTGATCAAGTTCACGCACAAACTCAGTTATTTTGTAACTAAATGTGTAATTGGTGGAGTGACTCCTCACCCACTGCAACTCACAGCACCTCACTGTGTCTAGTTTCTTGAAGCCATCCCCCCCCAAAGGTCTGTCCATACATTTTCATTTTTAAAGTTTGATCACTGTGCTTTAACTCAGCAGGCCATAATCCAAGCCCACCCCTGTCAATGTTACTCAGGCTTTCACTACCAAAAACTCTGCTGACACCCTGCAAGCCACACAGAGAGTGATTAATAACACTGTGCACTGTACATGCTGCAGTTTAAAGGTACAGTCTGTAAAAGTAATACATTAACCTGATTTTGTGAACTGATAGTATTGGGCTGTACCACATATGAAACTGGTAGGGCCATGGCCATGGCCATACTGACCCCCCACCGGTCCATCACCTATGGTTCCAGTCCAGAAATTTTAGTTGCGGTACTCCTTCCTTTTCCACACATGGCCCTCCACACCTTGTTCACACTCTGACTGCAAGAGGCAAGCATGCGGTTATGCCAAATGATCATTAACTGTGTGTTATTTTTATGTTCTCTTGTGCACGCGCAAGCAACATCTTGTGGTAGTAGGAGAAATGCAGAGGTATGTCAGTGTTGGCGAATGCAAGGCACGCTTTAGTAGGTGCGTCCCTCATTCCCCAATTAGCCAGCATGCTAGCGCTGACACAAGAATTATGTAAAGTGCCACCAACTCAAAAGAAATGTGCTGCTGCAATCTGAGACAAGCTCGTCATGCAGCGGCACAGATGACACCCCTCCTGTATGTGCCTTTCCTGGTGAAACATTTCAATAAACATGGCAGTGGAAGGAGCCACTGCCACACAATCCCCAAAGAAAGACGTCATCAGTGGTGTAATCCTGATGTTGGCATGTCCCTCACCCCCTTCCCGCATTGTGTGGTGCACTGGGAGCCCATCCCAGTGTGCTGCTGCTCACACAAAGCTGACCATGTAGGCATGTTCCTCCCCCCAACACCGATTGTGTGGCACACTGAAAGCCCACCCTAGTGTGCCCAACATTTGTTTTAGTTCACCTGTAAAGAAAGAAAACAATCCCGCAATGTTTTTTTTTTCTGTACCTGAAAAAAAGAAAATGGTATCGCAACTTGTCCATGGCGCCCCTTCCCCAACCCGCACTCCACCCTCTGCGCACTCCCACCTCCCCACACCCTCCTCCCATACTTACCTCCAGAGGTCCAGTGCTGCAATCTTTGGTGGCATGGGAACACGTCTGGACTCTTTAAAGCCGAACTGCAAAATGAAGAAATGCCGGTAAGCTGTATAATGGCATCAGTGGGGGGGGGGGTTCAACTTAGTGGGATATCTCAGCCATGTTTTTGAATTTTGGCTCCAAATTTTCAACATGGAGTTCTTGGGACCCCACCTCATGAACACAGGTACTGCCATCTCGTTATTCAGTCCCAAAAAGGTCATTTCAAGGTCACTGCACGGAATCACCTTTCAGGACCAATTAACTAAAGAACAGTGCCACTGTTCATGAGGTAGGGTCCCAAAATGTTGCAAATTTGGTGACAAAATTTCAAAAAATGACTGTTACGAGCATGCAGTGTGCAGTTTCCATGCACACTCGTAACTTTGACAATTTTTAATATTTTCACTCCAGATTTTCAACATTGCCATTTTTTCACACCTCCTTATGAACAGTACAGCTGTCATTTTTCACATCCTGTTCAAAATGTGTTTTCGACTATCTGGCTCACAATGGCGTGCTCGCTGTGGGAAATCAATGTTTGGGACAGATTAACAACATCACAGTGCCACTGTTCATGAATGGGGGTCCCAAAATGGCTATGTTGAAAATGTGGTTAACAAAATCCCCAAAATATTTGCATTACATGTGTGCATTGTGCAGTTTCTACGCACGCTCGTGACTTCACCAATTTTTCATATTTTCACTCCAGATTTTCAACATTGCCATTTTTTTACACCTCCTCATGAATGGTACAACTGTCATTTTTCACATCCTGCTCAAAATGTGTTTTCACACCTGTGGCACCAAATGGCGCAGTCGCTGTGCAAAATCACCTTTCAGCTAATGAACTGATAGTGCCACTGTTCATGAGGTGGGGTAACAAAAAGCCTGTGTTGAAAATTTGGAGTGAAAATACCAACAAACACCCAGAGCATTAGGGTTTCCAGCCATAACTCCGCACCCTGTAGAGACTGACAGGCATCAGGGGTGTGACTTGGGATTGTCGGCTATAATGCTCATGCTATTCCACCTGCACCCCCACCCTGCAGCCAGTGACAGGCATCAGGGTGTGCCTTGGAATCTTCGGCACCAGAGTTCACCCCATTCTCCTATACTATACCCATCTCAGCATATTTCCTTATGGAATGGGGTGAGCGTAAGGCCTGAAGACTCCAAGGCACACCGCGACACTTGTCAGTGTCTGCAGGGCAGGGTGAGGTGAGGTGAAATGTCATGAGCATTATGGCTGACAACCCAAAGGCACACTCCAATGCCTGTCAGTCTCTGCAGGGTGGGGTTGGGGTTGGCATCAGTTCAATACTTCACTGCTATTCCTATTATGCATCTCTCAAACTCCTGCACTACCAATGCCAATGTCAGCAAGACAATATTCGACATTGACAAATGCTTGTTTATTATTTATTTATTTATTTATGTCTAGGATTACAAAGTACCTTTGAGCCAAGGCTCTTTTACAAAGGTTCCACATCAGGCTGGTTACAGGGTAACAGACACTCAAACATTAGACAGTTACAGGTACAGTGTTTCAGACAGTAACTTTGCTTGACATAATCAGACTGAGCGATGTGTAATACAAGAAACAGATTGGAGGAAGAGGGCAAGCAGGGAAGAGGGTTGAGGGTCGGGGAAGGCATAGGTGTAGTGGGGTAGGGTGAGGCAGCCAAGGGGCCTTGTCAGGACAGACACAGGGCAAGTGCATTAGAACTTGCATTGGACAGGTAAGTGCAAGCGGAGAGGACAGAAACTGACACCTATGGGGTCAGAAACAGCGTAGGGGATAACGACGTTATGGGGTGCAAGCACAGGTAGTGGAGCCAGTTATTTCATTACAGCTACAAAGAAGATGATAAGATACCTGAGTGTTAGGCGTGGGGATGTACACATACGGTGGGAAAGTGCACTGGTATACGTTTTTACACATAGCAAACCCTTTAAAGAAAACCTCTGTGAGTGATAGAGTGTCATGATGGCTACATAACATTGGTACTGGATTCACAGTTAAAACTTTTGTATTTGGATGTCATAAGGTGGTGTCCTCAAAGCATTTCATTCCAGACCATTTTGAGCATGACTTACACAGTGAATTAATGAACCAGAAGCCTGTATGGAAACTAAAACCAGATGCTATTCCTACCTTATTTGTACACCAAAAGCCACTGCCTATGTCTGGATTTGACTGGGCCAAACAAATAGCCACTCACCATTTCAAGAAGGTAATAAAACCATTTTTCTTTTTTTTTGGGGTGGGGCACCTTCTGCTGTACCTCACAACTTTCCACTCTTTGTGGATGCTTAACATCCAGATCTGCCCACCATTCACAACCTTTGCTACCACTTCCTGACACCTGGCTCCCCAGGCCATCCCGGTGTCCTTGGAGGGTCCGACTTATGCCTGCTGTGGGCCCGCCTCACTGGGGAAGAGGAGAGGAGGGGAGTATCATTCATGGTTTGTCCTCAAAGGAGTGCAGGGCTGTGGGTGCAGGAGTGGTGCACTAGAGGGACTGTACTGTGGGGGAACTATGCAGCTGTCATCCTGCAGACTCAGATGGGTGCCATTTCCATTTCCTGTGCCCCTCCCCACACCCCAGTAATGTGACCCATGATGATACCGTGTAGGCGGAGATGGCCAACATGTGGCCACCCGCAGTGGAAGGACTCTGCACAACACCAAGTGTTGCTCTCTGAGTGGTGATCTGCAGCACCCTCCCCCAAGTGCAGAGTGTCCTTGCAGATGCTGTGTCACAATCCTGGACAGCATACACTCCTGACCTCCAGGACTCGGAGACTGAATCAAGTTTGCCACTATGTCAAGTAGGTGCCCCAACGCTCGGCATCATGGAATGGCATAACATTTTTTTTTATTCAAATGATACTTACCGTACCTATTGAAATAATAACAGTGACTTGTGATGACTACCAATCATGCACTGGATATTGCTTTACTACAAGTAAATTATTGTGAGTAACATATATTGCTGCTGTTGTATTGCCATTGAGCCACTATTCATAACTTGACTCACATAAATGACCACATACAATATGTGTTTTTTTTTTTTTTTGCCATTAAATCTTTATTTGAGTTTTATTCACAAAGAATGCTTCCAGAAAACATGATACAAGCATGGAGGTATACCTTGATGTTTGAACCAACTAATGACAGGAGACATTCTTTGCAATATTCCCCCCAAAAACATAAACACCCAGAAACAAAGTAAAAAAAAAAAAAAAGGACAAAGAACATACCCCAAAGAATAAAAAGACCCCCCCCACTCTCCCCCGCTACCCTCCCTGCACAAGACCACTTTATTTGTTTGTGTTTGAGGGGGTGCCCATATATCTTACAGTGAATAGGCAGTATAAAAGGGGGCCCAGATCTTCTCGAACCTGGGAAGCTTATTTTGAAGGACTGCTATCATCCTCTCAGTCCTCAAACTATAGAGTAAATCCTCAAGCCATTCAGAGTAACTGATCACTACAGGGTCTTTCCAGTGTCTAAGAATCACCTTTTTAAGGGTAATAGAAATCAGAGCCATATAGAACTTTCTGTTCCTGACTGAGATACGGGACGCATCCCCCAGCAGGCATATTTCGGGAGTGAAAAGATCCTCAAGGCCAAGCATGGGATCAACTTGATTTTTAATGTCTGTCCAAAGCGGGACTACTTTTGGTCAATTCCCAAAAATATGGATTAAATCCCCATTTCCGGAATGGCACCTATTGCGCTTTTGGGTCCGAGATCAGCTTTTGGCTCGCAAGCTTTTGTGGGGAGTAGTAGATGTTATGGAGAATCTTAAACTGAATGAGCCTCAACTGGTCCTGCAGAATGAATTTATGGCAACTCTGCCAGAGGGCTGTCCAATTAAATTCTTCCTCTGGGAACACCGTGGCCCAGTAGGTCCCTGGGATTGGATTTTGAGAGTAGGCCCAACAATATGTGTTTTCACTGGCATGGCTGTGCAGCAGTAGCAGTATTGCTTGCATTACTGGTGACCATAGATTGGGAAAAAGCTAAAGTCATCGGTGGTCCAGTCATGGGCCAGTAGAATTAGCCTCAGACAAGGTGCTCTCCTTCTCTGGTGTGTGGGGGACTGTGTAGTGTAGATATGTGGTGCCTCCCAGCAGCAGCTGGCAACACACGAGCCTGTGATCATACACATTGGGAGTAGGCAACAGTGGACATTGATGCCTCTTGAGTTGCAGCACTTATGGGCATGCGCTTGCCATAATTGAACAGTCGTGCCTCCGGGGAAACACAGAAGACACACTTGCAAGAAACACAAATGACACATGAAACACTGCTTCCACTCTTGGCAAAAACAACTCCACTGTCAGTCTCAGCAGTGGTCCCATGGTGATTATGATCTCTCAGTTCCAAAAAAGAATAGTGACTGCGATAAAAAAAAGGGTGCAGTGCTATGCAGAACAGTCTGCCAGCCCTAAACTCCAACTCCACATTAACATGCAGCATTCATAGAGAAAAGATGGCACAAACAAGCAAACTGCCAAAAATGAGAATATTTAATGTGTGCCAAAAGTAGGACCACAATAGCAGTCTGTTGAGCCTGTGTTCACAGGACTCACAAGATTCTGGTTCAGTACAAATACACAAAAGCACAAATAAAGCTACGATAGCTATATGCAAATTGTGCAAACAAATGTCCTTGTGGTAAACGCTGACAGCTCCAACTCTGGCAGTACTGTGGCAGCTTCCCAGGTGCTTCAGCTATCCCAGCCTTCCTTGGGGAGGGGGGCGTGTCCAGGTGGGGTGCAGATGTTCCTTAAATAGTCAAATATTCATGACATCATCTCAGGGTACCTGATGTCATCAAAGAGAAGTGTCCTCGAAGTGCTTAACATATTTATTTACATTTTTCTGTCAACATTTTGAAAGTTTTTTGGGCCTGAAAATACATCATATAAGCTAGTGAAACTACAAAAAGACTGACTTACAAAAAAATATTTCTACTACATATAAATATTACATTCCATGAAAAGGATCCTGACTCAAAATTTATACAAGCAGTTTTCAAATCCAAGTGCAAAGTTTGAATACAAAGTTGAAATACTAAAAAGTACCCTCGCTAAAGTTACAGCTCTTCATTAAATTCTATATTTTACGTTTTATGTACAGAGGAATCTATGCATGTTGTACTTTATAACTGTTTGCTAAAGGATTAAAACCTGTCTTATACAGTCTAAATTCATGAAATAGGACCCTAGCACAAATAAGACTAACTTACTCACTAAATTATTTTCTACAAGACCTATTATACTAAAAATAAACGTGTAAATTAACAACACATCATATTACAGTATTTAACGTTGTTGGACTTTAAACATTATAAAGGCACTTCAACATTTATTTATTTAAAAGAGTTTCACCAGAAAAGGCATACTGAGCTACAATAGCTCATTTCCAAATGTGTCCTGGGTAGAGGGGGAAATGGGAAGTAAAAATATTGAAAAAAATACATAACAAGGATACAATAATACACATCATACAGTGCATTACAATGAATATGTACAGATAAGTACAGGAGGATTAAATGCACAAGATTGCCACATATGGATTTGCTTTTTAGTAATTGGAGAAGGCACAGGAAGGAGAGAACAAGAGTTCAGCAAAACTGTGTTGGCAGAAGTAGCACTTAAAGGATAGTAGGGGAGTGGGTCAGGAGCAGTTGCATGTGGGAGAAATAAAGCTATAAAGAAGAAGGGAGGATGGCGAACAAAGGGATGGGGCATTTTGGATGGTTAGAGGAAGGGAGTTCCAGAGTTTAGGAAAGCGGTAAGAGTAAGCAGACTGCTCTGATGTAGAAGACCTAGCAAGGAGAGCCAGGGTGCGGCAGTCATGGTTACAGAAAGAGTAGGTGGGAGGAGAGGGTGTGGAGAGGATAGAGGAGAGGTAAGAGGGGAGGGAGCCAAACCAGTACTTCCCAACAAAGCAGGAACAGTGAGCAAGGTATCTGTCATCAATAAAAGGGAAAGAGAGTGAGGTGTAGAGGTCATGGTGGTGAGTGAGGGGTGGACAGTCAAGCGCAAACCAGTAGAAGGAGTGGAAAAGTGTATTCAGTCTGGTTAGGGTGGATTTTGGGGCTGCACTATAGACTACGTCACCATAGTCAAAAATCGGGAGAATCATTTTCTGGGCAATTTCTCAGTGAGCAGGTAAGGGGATGCAACCACAATGTCTGAATAAAGCACCAAGATTAGGGTAAGGTTTCTTGTGGATGGCATCCACATGCCCAGAAAATTTGAGGTGATGGTCTAGCCAGAGTTCAAGGTATTTGAAGGATGTAATAATGCATAGATTCCTCTGTACATAAAACATAAAATATAGAATTTGATGAAGAGCTGTAACTTTAGCAGGGGTACTTTTTAATATGACAGGAATTACCCTGGCCTCCATTGTTCACTTGGGAACTCAAGCAGCAGGCTGGTAGGACAGAGGTCTGGGGTTATATTCTGTTTTAACTGAAATATTTGAATAGTTTGTAAGTGAAATTAGCTCTATGTGTTAAAAATTATTACCTTGAATTAAAACTGTTACTTGGGCTGTGATATTGTAACTTTGGAGGTTTGGGGACTGTTGTTTGTCAGGGTTAATTAGAGGGAAATTTAAATGTGTTGTTTGCCTGGTGTTAGGGAGGGACATTAGCTGCAATTACCTTGTCTTTAAACAGGAATTACCCTGGCCTCCATTGTTCACTTGGGAACTCAAAGCAGCAGGTTGGTTGGACAGAGGTCTGGGTTTATATTCTGTTTTAACTGAAATATTTGAATAGTTTGAAGTGAAATTAGCTCTATGTGTTAAAAAATTATTACCTTGAATTAAAACTGTTACTTGGGCTGTGATATTGTAACTTTGGAGGCTTGGTGACTGTTGTTTGTCAGGGTTAATTAGAGGAAATTTAAATGTGTTGTTTGCCTGGTGTTTGGAAGAGCTCCCACCCACCCTGTTTTGTAGGCTTTCTTAAATACTGAAAAGCCACTGGGGTTGGGATTGAAGGGCTGAGTATTTCTGTTTTGGGGCTGAAATTGAAGCAACAGGAGCTGGTGGGCCTGTGACATCACACGGTACCTGATGTCTGCTTACACACACTGTTAGTGGGACTGAACACACACTGGACTGTATGTGTTGTGAGACTTGAGAACTTATTGGTGGGGTTGAAATTGGTTGTAAATAACTACAGTCAGTATAGAGAGAAACTGTATTCCAGGGAAAGGGACTGAGAAAAGGGGTGCCAATATAAACAGAGGGGGATAAACAGGGTGGCCGATTCCACCATGGCAGGCATCTTCGGAAGGGTTTGTAGGCTGCACAGGCTGTGGGATGGCAATAATTCTAAATTGGGCCTGGAGAGAGGGAGGCTGCCCACCTGTAGACAGCTATCTTGTATCAGGAGTGAGATATTGGTTAAGGAGTAAGCTGGGGAGCTGGGGGTGTCCAAGGATAAGGTGTGTGGATAGGCAGCAGAAGGGTGGGGCTGAGGAAGGCTGGGGCAACGCCCGAAATTACAGGACGTTATGTTACAGCAAGCAGGAGGGGGTATTAGGGACAGAGGACCCTTTAGATAGGGAAGTTGATGCTAAGGGGAAAGCGTACGGGGTGAACATCCTGAATACAAAGAGAGTGGAGGGAGAAGAGTCAGGAGGGGCTGTTGTGCGGAAGCCTAAAACAGCAGACTGTGGGAAGGGAGCTCCTAAGGTGAACAGAGCAAGAGGGGAAGAAGAGGGGCAGTCAGGGGAAACTCGGGTTACTTGATGGAGGCTGACATAGAGTGTCACAATAAATTTGAGCTATTAAGCAACCTAGAGGGGGAGGAAGGGGTTGGTGGAAATGAGGAAACTTATACAGAGGTCGGGGGGAGGGAGTCGGATACCCATAGGGCATCACAGACCAGCTATGGAAAGGATAGAAATAGTCCCAGAGGGAGAAGGGGAAATATATATGTTAGGCAAATGGGGGAGATGCAACATATTCCAGACATGAGGGAGGAGAGCATGATTGGAGAGAAACTGGGAGACAAGGAGGTGGGAGAGGAGCCCCCCTTCAGCAGGGGGGTCAGTACAAGGATGGGGCTCCAGCTAAAGGGGGACCCACGGAGAGCCTCTGGAGGCAGGGTACTATTACAAGGGGAGGATGGTGGTGTGGGGGAAGGGGAAACCATCAGGGCCAGGATAAATGGTTCGGATAAGAGAGGGTTAAAGGGGACACCTATTCAGAGGGGGTTTGAGTTAAGTGGGCAAAATAGCAAGGGAGGCAGAAAGGGTAGGGTGACAAGGGGGTCTCTAATAAGGCAGGAAGACTCCCACGAAATTGAGATCATGAATAAAGAGGGGAAGGGGGGCTGAGAGGGCATAGTGGAGGTAACCATAAGGATGATGGCAGTGTTAAGGTTCTGTTATTGGGAGACTCGATGATTAGGGGTATCCAGTGGGAGGGACAGGGGGGTGGATGCCATAGCCAGGTGAAGGTAGTGAGTATCTCTGGCTGACAGTGCACAGAGCAAAGTACATGGTGTATGAAATGGTTAGGATTGTGGAGGGAAACCGATTTCTGGGCATTTGGGAACTAATGATCTAGAGGGAAATAGCATTTGAAATCCAAGCAAGGTTCCAAGAACTTGCCAGAGTCTGTCGGATAATGGATGCAACATTTTTCGGAGATATTGCCAGTACCAAAGGCCCAGTGGAGAAAAAATGAAGCTCACAGAGGTTAATGACTGGCTCAGGAAGTGCGAAGAGAGTGGGTTAGTGTTAGGGAACTGAATGAGTTTGGGAGGATAAGGGACTATATGCCAAGGACAGGTTTCATCTTGCCCATTAGGGAAGGAAGTCTTAACAGGGGATGGCTGACTACATACAAGAAAGGTGGGGTTTAAACTTGTGAGGGGGAAGGGATAAGGGAGGGCTGACCAGAAGCCCTCTCCTCCAGATGAGGGAGAGCCATCAAGTCCAAGGGGAGGGGGAAACAGATTGGGGTGGAGGTTTCAGGAGGAGCAGAGGGAGGATGGAAGTATAAGGAACCTGGGTGGGGTCTCGACAAAGAGGATCAGGGATAAGGGTGGGGTTGGTGTTAGTAAATGCCAGGAGCTTGGGAAACAAGTTGCCAGAGTTCCAGGCCATGCTGTTGGGGTGGATGTTGGCGGTCACGAAACGTACAACAAAACCATGACTGGGTCCTAAACATACGGGTACGCTTATGCTTAGGAAGGATAGAAAGGAGGGCAGAGGGGTGGAGGGCTATGTTCATAGAGATGACATAGAAATTGCTAGGGTAGAAGAGGCAGAGGGAAACGGAGGCCTTATGGGTCACCCACGATCCCCAGCAGGAGATAAGGTCAAGCTGGGTGTAGTATATAGGCTCCCCGGGATGAGTGATGTTCTAAGGATGGTTTGCTGGACAACATCATTGCCCAGTGTGGACCAAAGGGAAGGAGTGGTGTTGATGGGGACCTTAATATGCCAGGTACAAACTGGGGAACCATGTCTCTAGTGCCCAAGGAGCAGAGGCTGCTGGATGGCTTCCAGATGTGTTCTAACACAGCATGTGATGGAGCCCACAAGGGAGGGGCATGTCCTGGATGTGGTTCTGGCAGATGGGGATCTGTAAGGGACATGGCAGCCAAGACCCCTGACTGGAAGCGACCACAATACTGTCTGGTTTCAAATAAGCATGGGGAGGGGGGAGATCAGGACACTGGGAGTGGACTTCAGGGGGCAGACTTTATGGGCATGGGAAATATTCTCAAGGATCACTTGAAGGGATTACCTCAATGACAAGTGTGGAAAGGAGATGGGAGGTCATAAAACGGGACTTCATGAGGCAGTCAGGATCTGCGCTAAGTTGAAACATAAGGGAGCAAGGTCACATAAAGCATGCTGGTGGTCCAGTGAGGTACAGGTAGCAGTCAGAGAAAAGAAGGCGGCCTACAAAAAATATAAACAACAAGAGGGGATAGGGATAAGGAAATGTACCAGCTTGCATCTAGAAAAGTCACCCGTATGGTGAGGGGAGCAAAGTCCAGTAAAGAGCAACGGCTGGCACAGGGGATACATGGAGGGAAAAGGGTTCTTCTGGTACATTGAGGAGCAGAGAAAAACTAAGGGCCATCTCAGCAGATTGAGATCAGAAGGAGGGTGGGTGGAAGAGGCGAGGGACCAGGCAGAGGTATTTAACGAGTACTTTGCCTCTGTGTTCACTAGGGAGGGGAATGGGATATCTACAAAGCAAAGCATGAAGGGGATAGAAACGTCAGTAAATGGGATCAGGAGAGCAACAGAAATGGAGCAAGAGGGAGGGAGAGGTACCCCAGGGGTGTCACATCTGGGTAAGGATAAAAAGGCCAGTAAGATGGAGGGGATGGATGATGCTATCTCTGCCAAATGGGTGTGGTTAGCCTCAAGGCCCTAAAGAAAGACAAATCCTGGGCCAGATGGCATTCATCCGAGAGTACTATGGGAATTGGCGGACATACTGGCTGCACCCTGGTGGAGCTTTTCAGCAGGTCACTTGAGACAGGGAGGTACCTAGGATTGGCGAGGCACATGTGGTACCAATCCACAAAGGGGGGTCGAGGGAAGTACCAGGTAACTATAGACCCATCAGTTTGACCTCGTGGTGGGAAAAATTAATGGAGAGTATACTAAAGGAACGATTGGGGGTGTACTTGGAGGAGGTGGAGGTCTGACAGTCGGCAACATGGGTTTGTGCCAGGTAGATCATATCAAACCAACCTTGTGGAGTTCTAATGAATGGGTAACATCAGAACTGGACAGGGTAAGCCTGTGGATGTATTATTCTTGGACTTCAGCAAGGCATTTGACTCTGTCCCCACAATGGTCTGGTGGAGAAACTGATGGGGTTAGAGTAGGCCCTTTGATGGTCAGATGGATTGAAAACTGGCTAGCTGGATGCACTCAGAGAGTAGTGGTCTGTGGGGAGCTCTCAACCCTAGAGAGGTTGGTAGTGGGACTTCTAGGGTTTGGTCCTGGTCCGATCCTGTTTAATGCATACATCCGGACATCAGGAGGGTATAGGTGTGAAATGAGTCTCTTCGATGATGACTCCAAGATGGGAGCAGTAGTTGAGGGAGAAGAGGGAGGTTGGCCCTGCAAGGGGACCTGGACACCCTGGAAAGCTGGGCTCACACATGGAAATTAAATTTCAATATCACCAAGTGCAAGATGTTGCATCTTGGTCGGGAAACCCTAAACACAGGTACACCCTGGGATGGGAGGCGCTGGAGGCCTCAATAGGGGAAAAAGACCTAGGGTCATGGTGGATGCATGTATGAATAACTCTGAGCAGTGCAGGAGAGTGGCTAGCAAGGCAAACAGGATGTTGGGATGCATCGTAAGGGGTATCACCTCTAGGAGCAAGGAAGTGATTCTGCTGCTGTACAATGGACTGGTTAGACCACACCTTGAGTACTGTGTACAGTACTGGAGACCACACTTGAAGAGGGACATACAGCTCCTGGAGGGGTACAGAGGAGGGCAACAAAGATGATATGAGGGCTAGGGATTTGACGTATGAGGACAGACTTAAGGAGCTCTGCCTGTTTTCATTGGAGGAGAGGAGAGACAGGGGGACATGATTGAGGTCTTCAAGTACCTCAAGGGAATAAATAGGTAAACATGGAGGGATCTTTAGACTAAAGCAGGGAGGTATCACCAGAGGGCATGGTTTGAAGTTGGAAGGTGGAAGGGTGAGGGGAAAAGAAGAGAGGTTTTTCACTGAGGGTGGTGGACCCTTGGAATGCACTGCCTGGTGAGCTGGTTCAGAGATCCACAGTGGAGGGCTTCAAGAGAGGGTGGGACAGACACAGAAAGTGGATGTATCTGATGATGGCCTGTCCCAGGGGGGGGATGGATGATAGGGGTTTCTGGAGCACAAGGGATGGGAGGGTCTCGGCACCCAACTAAGGATCTAAGGTTCGAGCAGACTCGATAGACCGTAAGGCCTAATCTGCTGGCAAATAGTATGTTAGTATGTTAAGTAGTATGTAATGTCTTCAATTGTGGGCCTGGTGAGGGTACAAAAGGATGGTAAGGCAGTCAAGCTAGAGAGTTTTTGCCTGTGCTGGGGGTCATGGAGATTGTCTTCTTAGCATTTAGGGGCAGCTGATTTGAGCGGAACCAGGACTGGACTTTATCGAAGTCTAGCTGGAGTCTAGCTGCCATGTCAGGGGGGAGGCACCAGATGTATACAGAACAGTGTCATCTGCATACATGTGAATGGATGCAGAGGCACAAGCAGCAGGGAGATCACTTAGGAAGATCGAAAAAAGCAACGGACCTAGCACTGACCCTTGGGGCACACAGGTGTTGATGGGGAGAGGGGGGAAATAAAGTTGCCTATTCTGACTGACTGAGTCCTACCCACTAGATAGGACTGGAATCAGTCAGTGGCTGGGACAGAAAGTCTTGCTGCTGTAAGCTTATCAAGAAGAAGGGTGTGGGATATGGTGTTGAAAGCTTTAGCCAAGTCGACAAAAATGGCAGAGGTGATGAGGCCCCTGCCCCTTCCAGTAAGGACTGAATTGGGGAGATGGAGAAGAGAGGTGGAGGCGGAGGGGACTTGCAAAACCAGACTGAAAGGGGTGAAAAGGACGATGAGTCAAGGAAGAAAGAGACCTGGGACAAAACAAGGTGCTCTTGAAGTGTTTACCAAGGATAGGGAGCAGGAGATAGGATGGTAGTTTCTGGATTGGAGGAGTCACCGTCTTTTGGGAGAGGGAAAACGTGGCAAGCTTCCAGGAGTTAGGGACCTATGCAAAGGAGAGAGGTTTCGTAGTGAGGATAGTGGGAGGGTGATGGCAACAGCGGAGAGATGAAGAAGCTTAGCGTCAAACCCATCAGGGCTCTTACCCTTGTGAGGGTTAAGGGCAAGGAGACCCTTCAAGGTGCCTGTCGGCGTGATAGTAGAGAAAGGGCAGGATAATGGGAGTGAGCATGTGGCTAGTGGAGTGTGAACGGATGAGGGGAGAGAAGTAGTGTATCCAAAACATTCCTAATACAAAAAAAACTATGAATAAACATACTGCAACAATAACAACCCCTCTAGAAAGAAAAGAAAAGGAAAGACAAGACAGAGTAATATTCTAAATCAAGTAACTGGGTGAAAATACGTGATCTTCTAGATAAAATGATTTTTTTTTAAATTTAGTATGCTTTTTAGTCCGAGCTGACCATCAGGATCAGTCCCTGGTCACAGTCCCCAAGCCTCCACCTCTGAAGGCTGGCAAGACCCCATTCACCCCTGGCTTGCCCCCAGAGGGTGGGATTGCACACTACTGTGTCTGGTTGGGGAGCCAGCTTCAGAGGCTGATTGAGGCCTTTGGGGAGGGCATCATAGAGAGGTCCAGCTCAGTGTTTTTTTTTCCCATTAGCAGGGGCGGGATGTGAAATGATGCCAGTGTCTGCCCACCCTCACACATGATGGCGCCAGGTGTGGGATCTCCCAGCCTCCGCCAGGAGTCGCCAGTGCGCCAGCACACAGCTCACCTCCCCTGGAGAAGGAGAGCAGTCTATAGGATACTCAATCCTTCTCCCCAGCAGGCTCTCAGTTCCCCGGTCCATTTCTGAACCCAGGTCACTGGCGTTGCAGACGGAAATCTAACTGCTGTGCTGGCGGGCTGGCCAGATGAAATGATTTATTTAATGGGGATCTACATAGATGCCATTCCAGATGAAACATAACAGGAGTGTGACCTGTGAAGACAAGAGAGGAAAAGATACAAAATTAACATTAAGAACTTGTGAGGAGTACTTATAACAGATACAGTTTGAGGTCATAGTGTTCATTCAAACCCTTATGTCTGACAGTATCCAAAGTAAAAATCCAGTAACTTTCTCTTTTATAAATTACTTCGTAAGTTACCATCTGTTTTTGGAATAGGTACAAATTCTAGGCCCATAAATTTCAGTGTTTCCGATCTAGAGTTATGTTGTTGATGGAAATGCAATCTAACTGATGTATCAAGGTGCCTGTTTTCAATGTTTCAGACATGTTCCTGTATCCTAGTTTCAAGATTTTGCGTTGTTTTGCCTACATATAACAGGCCGCAAGGGCATCAAAGGGTGTAAACAACAAACACTGTGTCACAAGTGATAATCTCCCTAATTTCCACTTCTTTCTGATTCCTGGATTGTAAAGTTCTGCCTTGCACATAATATTTACGAATATTACATATTTTGCACTTAGACACCCTACTGGTTTGCTAGGCAACCAGTTTCTAAGTTCTTGATGCATCTGGGGATACATGACTGTGTACCAACTTATCCTCAGAGTTGATGCTGTACTGAAACTGATCCTTGATTTATCACCAACAACTTGGCTAACTATTTAGTCTCCATGCAAATGCACAAATTGCGGGTCGATACGATGTCCCTATTTTTCCTGCCCAATCATTAAACTCCGTGAATTAATGTGACAGGACCTTCAATTTGTTTTTCTTTTCTTCCTTTTGCTGGCATTTGTAATAAGTTGTCTCCCTAGCCTGCTGAAGTGCCCTTTCCTTTGCTGTATGCAGCACATCCTGAGTGTAGTAGCCCCTTGCTAAAAATCTGCATTCTAATTCCTCAGTCTGTTTAAAAAAAAATTGGTGTTACTGCAATTACTTCTTTGTCTGGGCAGTTGTCCATAAGGGATAGATTTCTTAAGGGCACTAGGGTGGACACTGTTTGCATGTAGCACAGAATTTGTGGCTGTAGATTTTCTATAGCATTTCATTTCAATTTCACCATTATGTACATTGTGAGTACTTAGGGCAACATCCAAAATGTTTAATGTGGTTTTCTGAAGTGTATGTGTGAATTTAAGGTTTAAATTGTTCACATTCAATCATTCCATGAATTTCTCTGCCTCAGCTTCCTGGCCCCGCCATATGCAAACC
Source organism: Neoceratodus forsteri (assembly GCA_016271365.2). Lineage (NCBI taxonomy): Eukaryota > Metazoa > Chordata > Ceratodontiformes > Ceratodontidae > Neoceratodus > Neoceratodus forsteri. Next base: position 459,644,896 of record CM028135.1, on the reverse strand, counting down.
ATGTCATCAATAAAGCAATACCAGTGCACTGTATTGTGGAAATATGGGTTAATGTGTGGGTTTAATATCATGATTTCTTCCCATTTTCCAAGAAACAGGTTTGCATATGACGGGGCCATGGATGTACCCATAGCAGTCCCACATTTCTGCAAAAAGTGTTCTCCTGTGAATTCAGAGTAGTTATGGGGCAAAATGAATTTATGTTCATTCAATATAAAATCAATAGGAATTGTACCCTCACCATCTTCCTTCTCTCTATAGTATCTGCTGACATCTAAGTCTTGTTGATGTCTAATGGAGGTACAGTATATAATGTTTCAACATCAGTGCCAAGCCACAAAAAATCAACTTGCCATGTAATCTTCTGCTACTTTTTCTAATAAATCAGTGGTGTCCCTAAGATAGGTTTCCAATTTGACATGTTTTTGTAAAAAAGTCATCGATAAACGTACCCAGTTTTTCAGTCACAGAATTAATTCCAGAGACAATCAGACGTCCTGGAGGGTCAGTGGAGTTTTTGTGAATGTTTGGGAGAATGTAAAACCCCAATGTGGATGAAAATTCATTCCACATGAATTTAAATTCATTTTTCAAAACTGATCCCTCCAGGATGACCTCTTGAAGGAGACTGTGTAGCTGTAGAGGAATGGTCAAATGTATGGCAGCTTAGATTCAATGCTAAGAAGTGCAAGGTAATGCACCTGGGAAACAAAACCCAGGGGAAGAGTACACAATGGGGGGTGATACTCAACAACAACAAAATGGAAAGGGACCTGGGGTAGTCATATCAGATGACCTAAAGGTGGGCAAGCAATGTGAGAGGGCAGCAAGGAGGGCTTGGGGGATACTGGGATGCATAGGGAGAGGCATCACCAGTAGAAAATAGGAAGTTATTATCCCTCTGTACAGACAGCTGGTGAGACCCCATCTGGAGTACTGTGTGCAGTTCTGGAGACCCAATCTCCGCAAAGACATAGACAGGATGGAAGCTGTCCAGAGGAGGGCAACTAAAATGGTGCAGGGTCTGCACTGGAAGACATATGAAGAGAGATGAAAGGAGCTTAATATGTATAGCCTTGAGAAAAGGAGGGAGAGGGGGGACATGGTAGAAATGTTCAAGTACCTCAAGGGAATCAACAAAGTCCAAGAGGGTAGCATCTTTCAAAAAGAGGTGTGCAAGAACAAGAGGCACAATTTAGAAGATGGGGCGGCTCAGGCGTCAATTTAAGGAAGTATTTTTCACAGAGAGGGTTGTGGATGCATGGAGCGGCCTTCCGGAAGGTTGTGAGTCAAAATCAGTGGTGGAATTCAAGCATGCATGGGACAGTCATAAGGCCATTCTAGGGGTGGGGTAGGAAGAATTAGGCTGCTGGTTAACTAGGATCTGCAGCTTATGCAGTAGGTAGGAAATGGCAGACTGGGTGGCCAAGCGGTCCTTATCTGCCGTCAAATTCTATGTTTCTATGTTTCTATGTTTCTATGTTTTTCATAATCTGGGGAAAGGTTTCAGAGTAATCTAATGTAATTCAATTTATTGTCCAACAATGAATATACAATTCTCATATAGTGATCTTTATCAAGTATCCCTATGTTACCACCTTTGTTGGCTGGTTTGATTACTATGTTGTCATCTGCTGTCAATTCTTGTAAAGCAATATTCTCATTTTTAGATAACTTGTACCTACTAGGTTTTTTAACATTTTCCAATAAATCATTAACTTGTTTGTTAACAATTTTCTCAAATGTTTGGATTACATTATTGATGTTAGGTGTAAAGACTGATTTACCCTTAAATAGATGTTTTCTGTCCAAAGTGATATTTTGTGCAGAGAATTCATCCTTTTCCTTGGTTGCAGTTGTATTTATGTTTGTTCTATTATTCCCTTCACTCCCATAATTATTCTCAAACAATTCCTGCAGTGTCTCTCGATCTTCATTACTGATGGTAGTTTCAGCCTGTGTGTCAACCAGGTTCGAATATTTTCATCACAGAGTCTCCAGTTGTTGCAAGGGATACCCATACTGTTGCCTTGATTTCAGTTTTGTTGAAAAAATCTTAAATGTAATTTTCTGAAAAATTTAAACAAGTCCACATTTATTTGAAAATGGTTAAGTTTTGGTGTTGGAATGAATGATAGGCCTCTTTCAAGTACTGACTCCTGTTCGTGACTAAGCTCTTTTGCAGACAAGTTCAATACTTGTACTTTGCAGTTTTTTTTATCTCTCATTGTTCTTTTCTGCTGTTGTGTTTTTTTGCCTCTTTCCTCCTCTTCTGCCTCTTCTGGTCCACCGTCCCCTACATTCTGTTGTTGCTCTAAAAAAAGCTCCCAGTTTGAACCTGTGACTCCTGCGCCCCTATTATATTGGCTCTGGCTCCTATTTTGGAATTTGACTCTTCATCTGCTGCATCCTCTTTTTTGTTTATTTCTCCATTCAACAATATGACTATTTTCATAATCCTCCTTGTCCCTTAAGAGTTTGGTTTGCTTTTTGCCTATAAGACTGTCTTCATATGAGTTAATTTTTCTTTTAAGTTGTTATTAAAAATATTTGAATTCTTTTTCATTTCTCAGCTCTAAGACTCTAAGATTATGATCTCTACCTGCATGGAGCACTTCCATGATGGAGAAGTCATGTTCCTCCTGGGCATTGCATACGGTAGAAGTACAGGGGTGGATGCTGTTGTTTATGACCTTGAACAGATGGAGGGGTACATCCCCTCCCTGTCCAGAGAACAAGAAACATAATTGAAAATGAAACATAATATGCCTTTGAAGAATTAGCTAATTTGCTACTCATTTTTTCTTTTCACAGAAAATCAGTAGTAAATGTGCTGATATCCACATGAAGACACTTGAATCATTGGAAAGTATGGTTGCAAATGTCAGTGGTTTGTAACTTATTTTTTTCTTTAATTGTTGTCATTCTGCCACAGTGTCATGCAATGGATATTATGGCTTCTTTCTTAAAATACGATATGTATCTGTGATAGAACTACCTGTGTAACTGGTGTCATGGAGACAACTTGCAAAGCATATGAGACATACTGTACATATACTGTATCTGTGATAGAACCACCTGCATAACTGGTGTCATGGAGACAACGTGCAATGCATACTGCACATACTGTACATATACTGTATCTGTGATAGAACTACCTGCGTAACTGGTTTCATGGAGACACCATGCAATGCATACTGGACATACTGTACATATACTGTATCTGTGATAGAACTACCTGCATAACTTGTGTCATGGAGACAAAGTGCAATGCATACTGACATACTGTACATACTGTATACTGTATCTGTGATAGAACTACCCTGCTAACTGGTGTCATGGAGACATCATGCAATGCATACTGGACATACTGTACATATACTGTATCTGTGATAGAACTACCTGCGTAACTGGTGTCATGGAGACATCGTGCAATGCAGACTGGACATACTGTACATATACTGTATCTGTGATAGAACTACTTGTGTAACTGGTGTCATGGAGACCAACATGCAATGCAGACTAGACATACTGTACATATACTGTATCTGATAGAACTACCTGCGTAACTGATGTCATGGAGACAACGTGCAATGCAGACTGGACATACTGTACATATACTGTATCTGTGATAGAAGCTACCTGCGTAACTGGTGTCATGGCGACAACGTGCAATGCAGACTGGACATACTGTACATATACTGTATCTGTGATAGAACTACCTGCATAACTGGTGTCATGGAGACAATGTGCAATGCATACTGGACATACTGTACATATACTGTATCTGTGATAGAACTACCTGCGTAACTGGTGTCATGGAGACAACGTGCAATGCATACTGTACATACTGTACATACTGTACATATACTGTATCTGTGATAGAACTACCTGCGTAACTGGTGTCATGGAGACAACGTGCAATGCATACTGGACATACTGTACATATACTGTATCTGTGATAGAACTACCTGCGTAACTGGTGTCATGGAGACAACGTGCAATGCAGACTGGACATACTGTACATATACTGTATCTGTGATAGAACTACCTGCGTAACTGGTGTCATGGAGACAACGTGCAATGCATACTGGACATACTGTACATATACTGTATCTGTGATAGAACTACCTGTGTAACTGGTGTCATGGAGACAACTTGCAATGCATACTGGACATACTGTACATACTGTATACTGTATCTGTGATAGAACTACCTGCGTAACTGGTGTCATGGAGACAACTTTCAATGCATACTGGACATACTGTACATATACTGTATCTGTGATAGAACTACCTGCGTAACTGGTGTCATGGAGACAACTTTCAATGCATACTGGACATACTGTACATATACTGTATCTGTGATAGAACTACCTGCGTAACTGGTGTCATGGAGACAACTTTCAATGCATACTGGACATACTGTACATATACTGTATCTGTGATAGAACTACCTGCGTAACTGGTGTCATGGAGACAACTTTCAACATACGGACATACTGCACATATACTGTATCTGTGATAGAACTACCTGCGTAACTGGTGTCATGAAGACAACTTGCAATGCATACTAGACATACTGTACATATACTGTATCTGTGATAGAACTACCTGCGTAAGACTAGACATACTGTACATATACTGCATCTGTGAAAGAACTATCTGTGTAACTGGTGTCATGGAGACAACTTGCAATGCATACTGGACATACTGTACATATATCTGTGTTGCATGTGTTGTAAATCAAATCATAACTGTGGCTTTATTACCAAATATCTCCATGTAGGGAGACAATTTCCTTTGCATGCAGCCTGTTAGGATATGTCTGATTATTTGTTCATTAGTTACCGAATGAGGAAGAATCACATTACAGTCAATGCAAATTGTAACTTGAGTACCTCAGCGGTAACTCAGTGTAGGCAATTTTTAAATAACTACCATTGTATGTCATCTAGACTATGTATCTTGAAACTAGTACAGTGCTAACAAGATAGTGAAAAGTGACATGACAAAATACTGTATCCTTTAATACAGTAGTAACTGTAATGATTTGTTATTGTAACCCTAAAAGTTTTGCAATTTGCATGTGTGCTGTTCTGCACTATCACACTAATGATAACATGTATTATGCCACACTAACAGTTATTACTGACATTGCTAACATTTAATATCTATCTTTCACAGATGCAGTCTTCATGAAAGAATTGGCATTCCATTGAAAAGCAACCAAAAACCTCAACTTTGGGACACACTGAAGATGGAATGGAGAACTGCAAAGTCATGAAAGCACAAATTAGTACATATGAAGATGACAGGATGTTAGACTGTGCTGATACTGTCATAAAATGCACTGAAAGCACTGCATTGCCCACGGAGTGATGGTGCTCAACTGTCATGTACAGTAGGTGGCACTGAGCCTGGTTCCACAAATTTTCCATTCAATTTGGTAAAGACTATCAGCAGTACTGAAAATAGTATTGTGATGTCAAACATAGAACAAAGTACAGCTAAAGTCATGGTTGACCAGAATGTTCAGGTTAACACAGAAAAGGTAAACATTTGTGACTACTGCTTAAAACCAGTGGTCAGTATGACCGTACTCAATTACAATCACTGATATGCCTCTTTCAGGTAAAGAAGTATAGTAGTGAGCATTTAGTGCATTGAACAAAAGTTCTACATCAGTACACTGCAAAAAAAAAAAACATTGCCTGACCACTCCACAGAAAAATTAGATTTGAGTACATTGAATGGACTGTTAGCACCATGTACACATGCCAACACCAGCGACAGCTTATACAGACCATCTATTGCTAAGTGTAATAGTGTCTCAGCTTGTTCAGAAGCTGAAGCTGAAGAAAATAATGTGTTACAATAAGTAAATGATGAAAATTCCTTCTGTTCAAAGATCAGTTGGACCTTGTTCTGGCAAATATATTGGTTGGATTCATGAAGCGAAATGGGACTAAGTCCCACTCCGCAACCCCACTTGCACGAAGAAATTGCTGCAGCTGCGGAGCAGCTGATCCACAGCCGCAGCAGTTGTGGAGGGTGCTACGGCAGGTCACAATGCCCGTAGCAGCCTCCCACAGCTGCGGTGCTGTCCCTGGCAACAGCACCCGCAAGCTGCCATATTCCGTGGAGCCGGTTGTACTCTGGCTGCACCTTAGTGAATACCCACAGCTGCGGGCGACCTACGGCTTCGCAAGTGGAAACCCACTAGTACCGAGGTTTTGCCACAGCTGCGGGACCTTCCTCCATGTTAGTGAATCCTGCCCATTGTGTGTAAGCATTGTAGTTCTGCCACATAAACAATTCACAATACTGTTACTGGTTCCCTGGTTGTTGTAACTACTTACTGTGTGATGGGACATCACATGTGATTAATAATTTGCAGTCACAATCAGCAATTGGTACAAAAATGTTTGCTGATGATATCCTACTGGCGTCTGCAATACTATGCAGTGGCCCGTCATTTTCTGGTATTGCTCAAGTCTCAAGGCAGTTAAACTTGAAATTCATAAGTCCAAATACATACTGCAAGATCCCAGCAATCACTGATCCCAGTCATTAATGATACTTGATGTCAGAAAAACAAATCATAGCACTGAATGAATGTAAAAGAGATGTCCTCATTACTGTTACAGGTGATGGCAGGTATGACTTGCCCAGTACTGTACATACACACTGATGGAAGTGGCATCTGGAAAAATTGTGAATTTCACTTTAAAACATGTGACCCAGACAGGCACCTCACAGGCAATAGAGACCAGGGGCTTTGTTGAATGCCTTGATGAGGTACTGGAGGCTGGAGTAAAAGTGTCGCAGTGTCCACTGACAGGCTTGTGGGTGTGCACAAGGTTATGCATGGGAAATACATGGAAGATGAAACAGACCACCAATTCGACCTTATCACATTGCAGACTATGAGCTCTATGCACAAATGGGTGAGTTGTCTACAGAGACGCAGCAAAGTTTAAATTCACTGGCATAGTGAGCTCGAGGTGGTCAGCTTCAAGTTCACGGATCACTACGCGAAATTCCCATAAAGAAGTCGAAATTTGTCTTAATGTACATTGCGTTCGCCACTTCGCGTTCACTTTGCATTGTAGTTGGAGAAGGCAAAGTTGGTAATAAACAGGACACTGGTCACATGCCTGATTGTCTCTGCAGGTCTGCAGGTCATATGACTCAGGGAGAAACTTAAATAGGTAGGAAGTGAGTATTTTACTTTTACTTTCCCTTGTAGAAGGAGTTGCGCACATCACTGATCTGTTTAGAGCAGTTTGTGTATGTGGGTTGTTGCGATTGCAGAGTGCAAAACTTGCCTGATTTTTCTTCTTTCAGTTTAAACCTTTTTAGGATTTAGTTTGTTAATTAGTGTAGGAAGTTTAAGTTAATTTTGTAGTCTTTTTTTTGGTTTAGAAAAGTTTTTTTTGTGAGTACTTTGTTTTTGGTAGAGTTACTAGTACTTGTGCTAGATTTTCTTTTGGTGATGGATTGTTGGCGTGGCAGGAAAAGTGGTGGCCAGTGGGGGCCATGGATGCAGAGTGGCCTTGTTCACCCAGTTATGTTAAACAGGACCAATTTTGTGCCCTCAAGTGCAGGCACAGCCAGCTCTGCAGCAGCAGCAGTCTGCCAGCATGAGCAGCAGCAGCAGCTGGAGGAACAGCAGCTGAAAGAGCAGCAGCTGGAGGAACAGCAGCTGGATGAGTAGCAGCAACAGTTGCAGCAGGTTGTTGCTTCTCCACCACCACCACCAGCAGCAGCACAGCAGGTGACCAGTGGTGCCCCCACTGCCTGTACTGGGCCCTGCATGGAGCCTCCCATGTGGGAGTTCTTCACGTGTCTCCTGGGACCCCACTGTTGTGCAGTGCAAATTGTGCCAGGTGCTTGTCCATCATGGGCCCAAGGTGGGCACCTTGGCACTGGTGGTCAGTGAACCCACCTAGCTGTCCACCACCGGGTTGAATTGGAGGCCAAGCTGCAGGAGTTAGCAGCCATTCCTTCAGCTGCAGCCGAAGCACCTCATCCGCCTGAACATTGGTGGCTGTGCAGGGAATTGAAGGCAGCAGAGGTGGAGGTTCTGGCAGCTGCACCCAGAGAAGATGATCCACAGCGTCCTGTGACCGTGGCGGACATGACTGTGCTGTGGGTGGAGGTCGATGCTGTGAAAATGTTGGTGGAGGTGGCGTGCAGCATCTCTCTATGTCGAGGAGCAGAATGAGGGAGATAATAGGCTTGCTGATAATATCAGTGATGGTCAGCAACCGCCCCACAGGCCCCTTAAAAAATTATTTTGTATGTCAATTTAAAAACCCCAAGCGTCTCCTCTGGTTTTATTTTTTTTTCCTGATTAATATTTTTGTTTTGATGTACACTAAGTATGTAATTTATGTTCAGGTAATGTTTTATTTGCAATTTGTACTACGTGTTACTTAAAGGGGACAGGAACTGATTACTTATGTGCAGCTGTTTGAAATGTCTCTATTTTCATAAATTATATTAATTCCTGTAAAGGATCCATATTTAACTGTGCCTGAATAAAAGCTGAAGCTGTCAGTTGTGTGTTGTGTTCTTTTCTTTGTATGGACAACATTCTGTGCAGTTCCTTTCATGGAACCAAAAATTTGGAATTTTGACTATGTCACTTCATGGTTTCAGAACCATGGGCACTGTACTGATAAGTTCATGCTCATATGTCTAAAACCATGAAGTGACATAGTGAAAACTCCAAATTCTTGGTTCCATGAAATCAGCTGCAAAGAATGTTGTCCATACAAAGAAAACAACACAAAACACAACTGACAGCTTCAGCTTTTATTTAGGCACAGTTAAATACAGATCCTTTAGAGGTATGAATATAACATATGAAAATAGAGACATTACAAGCAGCTGCACATAATTAATCAGTTCATGTCCTCTTTAATTTATTTTACATCATACATGACTGATGGCATGCAAAATGACGGATGCTGTGTGCTTTCATTACAGTTGAAACTGTTGTGCCATTACGCATGTTGCAATAAAAGTGTTTTGAAGATGACTTTTGGCCTGCACAATTGCAACTGCGCTGAAAGCACACATTATCCACACAATTGGCAACCACATGACTTATTATTACATAAAATTAAGTAATGATGAGTAACAAAAACAAATTATTATTATTGTGGAAAGCATAATGGCGTGGGGTGGTTGAACATTTTGGGGAGGTGGTGAATTGCATTTATCATTATGATGGTAAAGAAGAATTAAGATTAAGAAAAACAAGAAAAACAAAATTAACAAACCCCCCCCCAGAAATAAATATAAGCTTTTATTTATTTTCTTAAGCCATATTTATTTTTATTACATACTAGTATAACATTTATGTTAAGTTCATGTTTTCTTTGTGATGTAAATTTTGTTAATCCTGTATTTGTTTAGCCTCAGAATGGTAAATCTGATTCCCCACCTCCCTAAGTCCCCCTCCCAAGGCCATTATGATTTCAGCAATAACAATTTTAAGTTGATACTCATTACTGTATTTTATGTAGTAAGTCTTGTGGCTGCCAAGTTTGTGGACATGCGGACACTGCATGCTTTCCTGTACTTAAATCTTGGTCTCCAAAACACTGTCTGCAAGACACTTGTATTGCAGCATGTTATGTGTCTGACAGTTTCACTGGTAATGAAAGCATGCAGTGTCTACCATTTTCACGACCATCAGTCATGTAAAGGTAAAGTAAATTAAATAACAACCATAAAAATACTTGTTCCTTTTCTGAACATGTAGTTAAAGCAACCAGGCAATATTCACAATACCATAACACCACCTAGCATGCCCCCCAACAATGTGCTATTTTGTGTTTGAATGTCTCCGTCTTTTTCATGAAAAGCCCAGATGAAAATTAATACCAGTCCAGAAATGTGTCACAGTGTGTTGAATGACATCATTGCATTGTGACAACACTTGCTGCTCCTGGTGGTTTTGGCCCTTTCTTTTCATTTCGTGAAAAGTCCCAAAGAAGAATAATCACATGAAAAACTGTTCAGAAAAGTCACAAGTATTTCTTGATGTACTGCTAAAAGCACGCACCTAGAACCAGAACTCAGCATAAGTGTCCCAAGTGAGAAAATGGCTTGCTGGCACCGGCTGCTGCTGCTGCTGTTTAAATGTCATGAAAAGTCCAGATGAAGAATAATCACATGAAAAACTCTTCAGAAAAATCACAAGTATTTCTTGATGCACTGCTAAAAGCGTGCACTTAGAGCCAGAACTCTGCGTAAGTGTCCCACTCCCAAGTGAGAAAATGGCTTGCTGGCACCTGCTGCTGTTGTTGTCTGTCTGTTTTCTGCTGCTGCTGATGTACAGTGTGTTGCTAAACAATGATAGCCACAGATAACCATGGGGTTAAACTATAATTTGATGTTCTGGGAAATTCTTCTGCTGCGCTATGTGTGTGTATTCATACCAACACTGGTAAGTTAGTGTACGTGTCACTGTCATGTTTTTTCAGAGACACTGCCATTTAATTTGTATTGAAGCATGTTTTTTGTTGTAAGCACTGAGCAGTCCATCGTGTTGTTCCTTTGCGGGAAATCATCATCATCATACATATTGAATGTTTCCCCTTCACTGGTGTATTGGCCATGGTCACATTCACATGCTGTACATATGTGCCGCCATCTAATGTGGTACTGTAAAATTGAAATGTTTTCTTGGGGGGGTGGGGGTACTGCTGTGAGTGAGTGATTTATAAGCATTTCTCATTACTGTTCCTTTCTTTTACATTCTCAGGTTACAGCACACAGATTCACGACTGTAGTGATGAAACCATGTTGCCACTGCAGATTTGTTCCAGATGTATCTGATTGTTGACTTCGGCTGTACGAACAATGTCAATCCATGAAAGGTAAATATTTGTTTGAGGGAAGGGTTGCATGGGTCATTTGGAAAACAATTTTCATTAATATTTTTGTCTTCTTTCCAGGTCTTCGATGTATCCAAACTGTTGTCTGTCTTCAGATTGGAACATACCGCCAGTCCACAATACCTCGATGCTACCTGCAAACAGATGAAAAAGAAATTGTTCTGAGTTCATTCCAGTACCCCATTCAGTATCAGTACCCCATGGAGCTGTTCCTGTCTTTTGTTATAGCCATCATCTGGCCTGTGTGCCACCGCTGTTAAATACTTTACACTGGCAGAAAACAAGGGAAACAAAAAAAAAAAAGGAAAGCAGCCCTCGCAATCCTCAATGCCGGAGTTTTACCCACTTGGAAATTTTGTTTTCCATGACTGCATCAGTAACCTCAATGGTACATTGTTTTACACTGCACCATGATGGTCTGCTTTGCCTGCATTATTCAGCACCGCCACCATCGTAACTGGGTACAAACATAGATGTGATTGTCCTGCTTGGTATGTTGTACAAAGAAAAGTTAAAGGTGTGTGATTCGTGATTGTGAAGATGAAGATTGTGATTTGTCTTGTGGCTCGTGAATCTATGATCGTGACATGACAATGAGTACAATGTTCGAAGTGAAATATGTACCACACTGGTACTCTGAACACTACTTGAACGTTCAAAGTCATCCTCCTCATGCCTGTGGCAAACCTCCGGTGTTAATTTGCAACTTTTACCTTCATGACTACTTGCTGTTACTTGAGGACTGGCTGGCAGATTTTATGTTCAGATACACACACAGAATTTATTTCACACACCACCTATGCTAAGGTCTCGGACTCGTGATCGTGACATGACGTGACTCAGTCATGATGAACTTCCCGGAACTGTATAATGTTCGTGCCGAGATAATATCTACCGGATTAAATAGGTTTGGCTTCCTGTGAGGACAAAGATTCGAGTAGGGCATCCTACAGAATGTGAACACAAACAGAAGCATAGTACTAGACCAAGGATCTTGAGTGACGTGACATGATAACTGGGTGTCCCCCAGTCCTGATTCATGATGAAACCGAAGATTTAAAAAAAAAAACAGTGTTGGACCAAAAAAAGTTAAAGTTGTGTAATTCGTGATCATGAAGAACGTGATTTGTCTCGTGACTCGTGATTGTGACATGACAATGAGTACAATGTTTGAAATGAAATATGCACCACACTGGTACTTTGAACACTACTTGAACATTCAAAGTCATCCTCCTCATGCCTGTGGCAAACCTCCGGTGTTAATTCGCAGCTTTTACTTACATGGCTACTTGCTGCTACTTGAGGACTGGGTGGCGATTTATTTCGGACACACACACAGAATTTATTTCACACACCACTATGTCAAGACCTTGCCTGGCCCTAATTCTCTCTGACACAGTACTCTTTCCCTTCAAGATTTTTTTTTTTTTATTTATTCCATGTGATATGATGGAATGCCCCGCCCACAGAGCCAAAGCTTATACCCCACTGACTTATGTGGCTCATATGTCACAGTCAGAAACACCTTTGCCTAACCATGTCTTTGTGGTCATTTTTTTAGATTACACAGAGTCACCAAGAAAATAAATACATTTCTTGAAGACAGTTACTTTTTCTAATTTTGTGGATTGCTAACAAATTCAGCTTTGATGATGTCCTGTGGAGAACATGTTCTAAGTCCAACCACAGCCTCAGTATGATCACCCACTATTTTGTCTTCAACATTTGAATTGTTGGATGGCCCAGGCATAACCTCAACAGCACTGGAAACATGAGATTGTGCTTGTGAGTCATTGTCAGGATCAGAATCATATTCAGCTACTGTGGGGTCGGGGACGGGGAGTGTGACATCAACTACACTCTGACTCACATCTTTGGACTCCACAATGTTTTGGCAACCTGTTAACTTGTCACAGGTTGAACTTGGGGCAATACTTGTGCCATCATCAACTTCACTACCACCAGCAGGGACAACAGCATCTTCAACCATCATTGAAGCAACTGATTGCACTGTGAAAAACACAGTCGGAGAACTCCCTTTACTGCCATCAACTATGCCCTTATGTTGCGTAACACCATGCACATGCCCACAGCCACTCTTGCCACTGGCAGCAGTGCCATGGCCAGAAACATCTTTGCATGCACGTCTCTTTGCGGGCATTTTTTGGGATTACACAGAAAATGAACAACAAATTTAGATCTCTGAACTTTGGGGTGGATGGAAAGTCAAAACAGCTGTGGCTTACAGATGGAGATTGGGCCCTAAACAGATGCAGACGCACAGATAGATGGAGATTGAGCACTCGAGATGCAGTCTCACAAGCACAGCAACACCTTAACCTGTGGTCACAAATCCAAAACTGGACAAATAATATTTTCTTTTTGTGGGCAGCTGCAGTACCAGTCCACTACCTAGATAGAATGAAGCAGTAAAAAATACTGCAGATGGATAAGAGATTCAGAGTGCTGTGATTATGGTGTGGCACAATAAAATGTGTCTGACTTGATGACACGCACACACACACACTAAAGGTAATGCACAGAAAATTTAACAGTTCAGTACACTACAAACAAATATTTTAAACTGACTGAAAAAAGTGACAGCACCACAGCAAACAGCAAAAATTGATATAAACTTACTACAAGTATTACTGAGTGTACATGAACACATTAATACTAACACACTAGCAACCCAACAATGGTTAGAAAGACTGCCTTTCTCACTGTGAATCTCCCTTCACCACAGATCTGCTCCTGCCCTGAAGCACACTTCTACAGTGTCTGTCAGTACACAAACCAAATGTTCTAAATTAACATTCAAAATGCACACAAAAACAATAAACACTCGATGATATAAGAACAAGAGGGGTTTCCTACAATCTATGTACTAAATGTTGACCAAAATAATTGGATCAAAAGTAATTTTTTTAAAGCTTTTTCGATGGTTTGATTCTCAGAGCTCTGAGAACAAAACTGTCTCCAGCTTTCCACTACACACACTATGCAGAACTGAGGCTATGCAAGACAATATAGAGCCCATGTGACCTGCCATCCCACAAATCAATGCAAAATTCACCTCATATAGCAATAAACAGGCAAAGCAAAGTGAAGTACATTCAAATCAATGGCACTTTGTGTTAAAATTAAAGGGAATGCTGCATTATAAGGTGAAGTAACGCATTGTGTGTTGAAAACTGTCACAGCGTGTGGGAGTAAACTTCAGATGAGGCTAATTTACAGGTTGAAAACACACCATGGTGTGATATTTATTTTTCAAGAGTTAGAAAAATAATAAATGAAAACAAAATAATTGCAAAGAAAATCACTACTTAACATCAGTAGTTTCTCATATAATACAGTCCTAGATCTTAGAGCTCCTAAGACCCTTCTCATCTGCCTTCAACTGCTTGTCTGCAGTAGCACCTCTCTCCTTAGCTTTCAAGACTGAACTCTACTGGACTGAACTGAAGTGAACTCAGTGAAGCGGTTTTATATCTTTTTGGTGGGGTCACCTGACTAAGCCCTTTCTATTTTCATGTCTCGACATGCAATTACATGTCTGGACATGCTGTTTTAAAACCAAGGTAGTTTGTTTGTTCCAGGGGACTTCCTGGTTCAATTAAAGTGTACAGTGTTTTCTACAGATACTGACTCTCTATATCTCTGATTCATAATGCCTATGCATTTTTATAAAGCATACCACAGTTTTTTGTTTAGCATCATACTGTAACAGGTTTATAGTATGAATTTATGAAAATACCTTAAGGATTTCTTATAATTGTACTAATGAAATTATTATTGTTTTATATGGCTTCTGAATCCTTTTCATTTAAAAAGGCTTTATTAACTGTATTTATTCCTATTTAAAATAGCCTTCATGCTTTTTGTACATAAAATGCACTTATGCACTTTACACAACACCTCTCCGGGTGTTTGGCACCATTCCAGGGACTGGATAGATGGAAATGAAAAAAGAATGAAAAAATTGAACTAATAAGCAGTTTAGTAGGGATAGTAAAGAGCTACGCTAGGTGGCCGACCTAGGGTAGGGAGAAAAAGAAGAAAAGAGTTAACTATTGCACAACAGAAGTTTTGGTAGCTAGGAAATAAGGAGATAGAAAAGTGGTCCATCAGTCAGAGCAGAGGGTGTAGCCTAACTCTGCCACACACTTCCCTCCTTAAGAAAAAAACAGTACTCAAAACTATACTGGTTTTTCAAGAACCCCTTCTCAGTCATAAATATTCTACCAAAACAGTAGTATTGGGGTTGGTTGAAACTTTCTCTCACCCACTATGAGATCTTCACCCCAGGATCCCTTAATTCAGCTATTTTCAGTATTGTCCACCATACCAAGTTACTGCAATATGATAATACTTTCACAACATTACCCTGAGTCTGTCATGCAGTTCAGCACAGTATCTATCTATGCTCTCAGAGGACTTCAGTCTGTAGTGACTGTCTACCCCCCTAACTATTTCACTCTGGTTACTACAACTCAGACATTTCATATGTAATGTCAGGCACCCATCAAGTAATACACAGCAGTTTTATGCTGACTTCTAGTTTCCTCCATCTAGCTATCAGGGCAGCCGTACAGACCTATACCACAACTTTCTCTGGGTGAGTTGTACCTGCTCTAACCCCATTCTAACACACTGTTTCTCCTCAGGGGCCCAATAATAGGTTCCACCCCATACCTAGATCCTCCATGACCCTAGGTTCCTCATTTTATATCATACAAAGTATAGACATTTCTTTTATGTTATACATTTCTTGTAATCATGTCAAACATTTCATTTATTCATTTTCCATTCATATATTTTCTGGTAGACAAGAAATCGTCTCATGCTGAACATCAACCAGCCAGTTCCTATCTTCCAAAACCTTTGGTGTTTTCTTCAACCCTTACGCCATTCTGGTACCCTCAACTGACTGTACTCAGCACCAGCCTTAAAAGCTATATTTATTTTAAACATTACATGTTTCATACATTTCATCACATATCTGAGGGTGCAAAACATGGAAAGTCCTTCAACCACCATGGTGCCTTCCTGTTGCTTGTAGTCTTCACCTAGTATGTATATGTCCTGAAACAGTCTTATCTGGGGCTATAACTGCCATCCTCCAAGTAGCAGCAGCCCAGAAAATGGGCAACAATGGATCTCAAAAGTGGCTGGCAACAAAGGTTCCATCAGGGGTCCTCCTCTAGAACCCATGGACCCTGGTCCTCTGCCTCCACCATGAAATCCTCCAATTGGGAACCCTCTATCAGCACCTGGCAGTGGTGCTCTGTCTTGCTCCAGTGCTGGTCCACCTCTGCATTCCATCGAACTCCAATCCAGGCAATAGCTCCTCCCCAGTTCACCTCACCTGGGCTCTGGTATGCACACTGGTAAGCCCCTCCTCCTTCAACAGATCCTTGGCATCCCCGAGATCCTGGAGGTATGCCATCCTGCTCTTTGCCCCATGTCTGGATACCAGGGCTGGTATCTGGGTACTAGTCTCCCCCTTGTTTTTCTGGATAATCAGTACTATCCTATTTCTGACACCAAGTTTGTCAGAGTATGTGGGAATAAACTTCAGACAAGGCAAATTTACAGGTTTAAAACACACTGCAGTGTGATATTTATTTTCAAAAGTTAGAAAAATAGTAAATGAAAACAAAATAATTGCAAAGAAAATCACTACTTAACATAAGTATTTTATCATATAATACAGTCCTGGATCTTAGAGCTCCTAAGACTCTTTCTTCTGCATTCAACAGCTTGTTCAGGTAGCACCTCTCTCCTTCACCTCAAGACTGAACTCTACTGGACTGAACTGAAGTGAACTCAGTGAAGCGATTTTATATCTTTTGGTGGGGTCACCTGACTAAGCCCTTTTCTATTTTCATGTCTCAACATGCTGTTACATGTCTGGACATGCTGTTTTAAAACCACGGAGTTTGTTTGTTCCAGGGACTTACTGGTTTAATTAAAGGTACAGTGTATATCTCCATAGATATTGACTCTCTATATCTCTGATTCATAATGCCTAAGCATTTTTATAAAGCATTCCACAGTTTTTTGTTTAGCTTCATACAGTAACAGGTTTATAGTATAGGATTTCTTATAACTGTACTAATGAAATTATTATTGTTTTATATGGCTTCTGAATCCTTTTCATTTAAAAAGGCTTTACTAACTGTATGTATTTCTTTTTAAAATAGCCTTCATGCTTTTTGTACACAAAATGCACTTATGCACTTTACACAACACTTCTCCAGGTGTTTGGCATCATTCCAGGGACTGGATGGATGGAAATGGAAAAAGAATAAAAAAAGAGAACTAGTAAGCTGTTTAGAAGGGATAGTAAAGAGCTACACTGGTGGCTGACCTAGGGTAAGAGGGGAAAAAGAAGAAAAGAGAAAAGCGTTAACTGTTGCACAACAGAAGTTTTGGTAGCTAGGAAATAAGGAGATAGAAAAGTGGTCCATCAGTCACAGCTGAGGGTGTATCCTAAGTCCACCACAAAAACAATACACTTCATGTTGAAATGTAAAGGTGGAGTACTACTCTTTGCGTTATGGAGCACTATGCGGATTAAGGAACAATATGCGAAGTGCTCCTTGTAGTGAAGTGGGAGCACTTTGCCCACCTCTAGTTGTCTATGCGCTGCATATCTGAGGTGCATGGGCAACCCTAAGTTGTGAATGCCATGCTGCAGGGGTCCAGCAGACCCCCGGCGACATTCACAGCTGGTGCACAAGCCCATTGCATACACAATCCCCCAGCCACCCATGCAGCTATGCACCACAGGTGGTCTGGGGATGTGCCAGGGGGTGTGCCTGCACTCCGCACTATCACTAAGGCATGGAGTGCCAGGCCTGTGGGGATGCAAGTAATGTGAGGGGGGACCCTACCATACCTTTTACATTCCCCCCAACAGATACCCGCTGGTCACAGTGGTAACAGGACTCCCCTGCACACTGCTGCCCCAACCCACCAGGCCACATCTCTCAACTGTCCCTGACTATGAGGTACATCCCTCATGTTACTCCTCAAAAGTCATCTGTCCCGCAGCCATGAGCCATCCCTGATAGCCATCCCTCATAGAGAAGGTGTTGCTTACACAAAGTATGTGCTGTAATTCAGACATTAAAGTGGAAATTCATTACGATTAAGTTACCAAATCAAATATAAACTTTGTACAAGTAAACACACTGGTTTCCACAGCTTGAGCTTGTATCTCCATATTTGCAAATGTGTCCTCATTATGAGGGTCAATGTCCTCATTTTGAGTGCAGTGTCCTCATTCCAGTCACAAAGTGTTGAGAGGTATACACCGGGCTGGCAGGGAGGGCTGGGGCAGCCATTTGGGCATTAACCCATTAATATCTGCTTGCAGGGTTGACACTTTCCCTGGATCCCCTGCACTTGCGCAGCAGGGGATCCTCTTTGGGACCAAGGATAGGTATCTGATTGGATGCCCACCTGCGTTCCATGACCCACTTCTGTACAGCTGCACTCCACCCCTGCACAGCTGCATGCTGGGGGGGCAGGGTGTGGACAGGTCACAGACAGTGGTAAATACTGACTGGTGCACACCTGTTCCAGATATGCAGGCTTTGTATGTGTGATTTTCTTGTACATCCCGCACATTAGTGAATAGAGCCAAATGTGAGAGAGAAAGTGACTGAAAAGGCAAACATGAAGTGCAATTCTGTGTTGCAACCATGGGAGAAATCCATTGTGACCTGTAATGATGACCCATACCTGTTAGTTGAGAAATGAACCTCAGCATTCAACTGTCTTTGCAATGTATATGAATTGGTTGAAGGAACAAAATTCAAACAGTGTGCTCATGCTCCAGTGAGTGCAGAATGTACTTCCAAAAAATGGCTTTTCAAAGATTCTGAAGCATTCCTGGCTATTTAGACATAGTGGCAATAAGACCGTGCAGAAAGATATGTCAACTGTGCAGATTTATTCACACTGGTAAATTAGAAGTATAACATTCACTTATTCTAAAATATTGCCCCAGAAGGTTGGAGTTCTCATATCCAGCTATGCAGGCAAGGACACAGTTAGCTGTGCATGACCACAATAATAGAAACATAGAAACATGGAAACATAGACAATGGTGGCAAAAAAAGACCAATAATCCTTCCAGTCTGCCCAAGATCCCTTTCAAACCCTGGGACCTATCCATCTAGGGTCCTAGCCCTCCCTCCCTGTTCCCCCATTCTCCCCCCTGATCTTGTCACCCCGAGTGACCACTATACCCTTCACTCTACCCCAGCCGTGGTTGAAACCATCAACTGTTTTTAATGCCCACCACTTTGGCTGGCAGACTGTTCCATGGCCCCACCACCTTTTGTGTCGAATAATACTTCCTCATGTTCCTCCTGAACCTCCCTCCTGTCAGTTTCCATTCATGACCTTGAACTAGCATTCAAACTAAACAGTTCCTCACACTTCATCTTATTTATTCCTTTTAGGAACTTGAAGGTCTTGATCATATCTCCTTCTCTTCTAGTTTCCAGTGAGTGCATGTTCAGCACCTTGACGCACTCCTCGTAAGACCTGCCCTGCTGACCCTGAATCAGTTTTATTACCCTCGCTGCACCATCTCTAGCCTGTCCTTATCTTTTCTGAGGTGAGGTCTCAGAACTGGCCACAGTTCTGCAGATGTGGTCTCACTAAAGATCTGTAAAGGGGTAGTACTAACTCCCTTCCTCCTGCTATCAATACCTCCTATACACTCCAGCATCTTACTTGCCTACTGGGCCTTGTTGCACTAGCTTGATTGCTTTAGGGTGTCACTGATGATAACCTCCAGGTCATGTTCCTCAGCTGTAGTGCTAAGTCTCACCCCACCCATCCAATACTCTGTCCTGGGGTTCTTATTTCCTAGATACATTACCATGCACTTTTTGGCCTTAAATTTCAACTGCCAAACCTTAGACCACCTTTCTAGCTTTTGTAAGTCACTACATTTCCCTTATCCCCTCATTGCCAGCCACCCTCCCACTGAACTTAGTATCATCTGTGAAGAGACACAGCCTGCCCGTGATACCTTCCTCAGTGTCACTAATGAACATATTGAGGAGGCCCAGGCCTAGGACAGATCCCTGTGGCACCCTGCTCAAGACCTCCCTCCTCTGATTTGTTTATTTATTTATTTATTTAGTTAAACATCAGTTTTGAAACCTTTGAGCCAGAGGCTCATTTACAAAGGTACCTCGTCACATAGAGGACATAAGAACAGCAGTACAAGGGACACCAGAAATTACAGAGACAAGAAAGTTACAATTCAGTTACAATTTTGTTACAGTAGATTTCAATACCCATGAAGAACAGGCATAGAGTGCAAAGACTTGGGGTTGGGGGGGTGCAGGTAGAGGTAGAAGGGGAGAGGACAGGGAGGAGGATTAGTAGGAAGGAAAGGGGGGAAGGGCGCTGCTCAGTGAGCATTGTCAAGGATGTTTTTTTTTTTTTTTTTTTTTTAATAGTTTAGTGGCAGTTGCATTTGAGTGAGATAAGCAGGAAGTTTCTGAGCCTGGGCTTAAAGCTTGCTAAGGTTGGTGAGTCTAAGATACCGGCAGGGAGGGAGTTATACCAGGAGGGTGCACAGTAGGGGAACGCCCTCTGCCCTTGAGAGGTCCTGGCTCTTGGAATGACTAAAGTTGTTCTTGATGAGCTGCGAGTGATCAGGGTCGGTGCAGTTCGGCGAATTGAGTCGGATAGGCCTGTGGGGGATAGGCCATGCAGGGCTTTAAAGGTGAGCTGGCAGGTCTGATACATGAGCCACTCATCCAGGTTGAGTAGGGTTGCCAGGGTGTACAGCACACATGTGTGAGTGAGTCTGGGTGCACCGGTGATAAGTCTGCAGGCCTTGTTAAGCGTAAGGCGAACCTTGCTGAGGGCTGTCTGATCAGCTGAACCATAGACTGGAAGGCCATAGTCAATGAGAGATATGACAGAGGAGGTGACAGCCAGGCGGAGGGCATCTGGAGGGAGGCATTTCTTGTGTCGGTAGAGAATGCCCAGCTGCGAGTTGGCAGCAGAATTTAGGGCAGATATATGTCCATGGAATGAAAGTGCAGGGTCAAAGGTTATTCCAAGATATTTATAGGAGTGCACAGGTTCGATGAGGATATTGGGGATGGAGTGGACGGCTAGGGGAAACTTGATGTACTTATTTTGGGGGTGGGAGAAGAGCATAGTTTTTGTTTTCTTTAGGTTGATAACAAGTCGGTGCTCAGTGAACCAGGTCGCTAGAGTCAAAAGCTAGTTGGAGAGAGTTCTGAAGCAGCATGGGGTTACTGTGAGAGGCAATGAGTACAGCATCATCAGCATAGAGAAGGATCTTACCCGCATAACTGCTGGGTAGGGAGTTGAGAAAGAGGGAGAATAGTAGGGGTCCAAGAATCGAGCCCCGCGGCATTCCAGAGCTAATAGGGCAGGTTTCAGAGAGAGTACCACTAACTTTCACAATGGAGCGCAAGGAGATAGCTGGTGCACCAGGAACAGGTCCAGAGGCAAAGCCTATTAGGTCGAGGTGGAGAGCAGGAGAGATGGAACGTTATCAAAAGCTTTAGACAGGTCAATGAATATTGCACCAGCCAGGGCGCCAGAGTCCAAGGAGGCGTGGAGGAAGTTGGAAAATTCCAGGAGTGCTGTATTGGTACTATGACCCGCTCTGAACCCGTGTTGTTCAGGGTAGAGAACATTGTACTTACAAAGGTAGTCAGAGACTTGGGATGCCACAATTTTCTCCAAAGCCTTAGAGAGGGGGGAGAGGATCGAGATGCGTCAGTAGTTACCCGGAAGAGTCCTGTCACCACCTTTGTGGACAGGGGTAACTGTGGCAACCTTCCAGACAGCAGGGAATTGTCTGAGACAGAGTGATTTGTTGAAAATGCATGTATAGGGGAGAGGACCTGATCCAGGACCTGATGTAGAAGGCAGGGATCAAGTGAGTCATTACCGACGGTGTTACCTTTTAGGGCTTTTAGCAGGTATGGCCTGGTTTCTTGTATGGTGACACAACGCAGGTGGAAGGAGGGGCGTGCAATGGGTAGTGGGGCAAAAGGAGGTGGCGGACTGAAAAAGTTACCAGGGAGTACTGAGCTAAGGTCGGTAAAGGAGTTATTGAGGTGAGTGGCAATGAGGGCAGGGTCAGAGGAGACAGCACCATTGATGTTAGAAGCGAAGGAGAGGGGACTGGGGTGACCATTCAGTTGCTTGATGTTGTCCCAGAAGCACCTAGGGTTCCCCCAGGAGGAGGTAAGGGGGGCTTGGTAGTATTCCGCCTTCGCTTTGCGGATGGCCCAGGTGCACTGGTTGCGAGCAGCAGCATAGGACTGCCTGTCTGCTGTTCAGCCAGTAGCGACAGCAAGGTGCCAAAGGTTGTCTCGTTGCTTAAGACTCCACAGTAGGGCAGGGGTGATCCAAGGGGCATGTCTCACTTTGGACCTCCTAGCAGTTATAGGAGAAAAGATGTCACAGGCAGAGTTGAAGGTATTTACAAAGACGGCTGAGGCCGAAGTAATGTTAGCTGGCGCCTCTGCCAGGGACCAATCAGTAAGGGGCAAGGCAGGGACTTAAGGTCTTTTGAGTCCCTCTAGGTCTAAGCCACCTCCGAGAGGTGGTTTTGACTGAGGATGTGGGTCGAGGGGTTACCAGTTGAAGAGAACAGGGAGTGGTCACTGAGACAGTCAGGGAGGATTTGGATGTTATGGATGCGGCTTGGCCTGTTAGAGAGGACCACATCCAGGAGGGTGCTTGTGCCCCTGCTGGGGTTGATTCTAGTAGGCTGCATGACCAGTTGAGTTAGGCCAATTGAATCGAAAGCCTCACGGTGGGAGGAGGACGAGGGGCAAAGCCAGTTTATATTCAAGTCACCCACCAGGATTTGGTCCGAGGGGTTGGGTAGGGAGGTAAGGTAGTCAATTAGTGGGCCCAGAGCCTGGGATTGGTTCTTGGGGGGTATGTAGGCTGTGGTTAGGAATATAGGGCCTCTAAAAGGGTCAGGGGACAGCTTTAGAGTAAGGGCCTGGGCCTTATGGTCGAGGTCAGGAGGGGGAAGGGTAGACCCATGAGAGAATCCTTCAAATAGAAGGCACAACCCCCACCTCTCCTTCTGACATGGTCCAACCAATGGAGAGTGTAGCCGGGGAGAGAGACATGAGAGTTGGGAGTGGAGTCAGACAGCCAGGTTTCAACCAGGGCAACAACATCAGGTTTATGAAGCATCACCCAGCAGTGTAGTGAGTCCAGTTTTTCAGGAGGCTACAGATGTTCATAGATGCTGTCCATGCCCAGAAGATTTCAGGAAGGACCAGTGCTGCCAGGCCGGGATTGAGGTGGATATTGCCTGACAGGAGCAGGAGGAGGAGGGCTGCTCTTGGGAGTGCGCGACAGTGAGATAGTTTTCGATGGTTGGTGAGGGGGTGATGAGGGCTGAGATAGTGCAGGGGATAGGCAGAGTAGAACAGACAGGAGAAGCAAGCACGATGAGATGTATGAGGGGGCAGTGGGGGTAAGAGAGAGGGTGGCAATATGTAAGGAGATAGGTCGGGGAGAATGCTGGGTGAGTGTAAGCAGCAGGGGGAGGTGTTGCAGGAGGGGAAGGGGGTGGGTTGCAGGCAGATCATTAGGAGCATAGAAGCAGCATGCTAGCGGGGCTGTAGCACCCAAAGGGGAGGTAATGATTATAAGAAGGAGGGGGAGTAGTGCAAGATGCAGAGTGTTGGGCAATTTTTTTTTTTTTGAACTAACAGGCTAGGGGAGTAGTGAGAATAATTATAGTTGGAGGATGAGAGGAGACACGGAAGGGAGAGTTCCTATTTGGGATCAGGGTAGGGTGGTACAGCAGTAGGGTTGTTAGGTGGGGACCAGTGCCTCTGGTGGTCAGCTGGTATAACCTGCTAATGGGAAAGTGGAGACTTAGGTTCTGGCACAACAGGATGTGAGGTCACAGGAAGTGACGTCAGCAACCTAAACCAATAAAGCTACAGCCACCCCTGGGTGGCAGTGGGTGGTTGAAGCGAGGGCAGACGACAAGCGTCAAGCCGCTAGCACTCCCACAGCAGCTGTCCGCTGAAACAATCAGTGGGCTGTGGGTAGAGAAGCAAGCCAACCAGTCCTTCTGTTGCCCAATCGCCTATGGCAGGTGATTATGCTGTATTTCGTCTTGTTTCATTACCTGGAAATGCAGCAATGGGATCCTGAGAGGGCTCCTGGTAGGAGCAGCAAACGTCCTTCCCTGCCACGGTCGGCAGTGTTCTGAGCGTGGGGAGGGGTCCGCCTGAAAAATGTAGGAGGCAGGGAAAATTAGTATGCAGCGGGAGGATTTAAACCACAGCACTAAAGTTACAAACTGCGCATGATTCAGCTACGATGCAACACTAGTCAAACACACAATAAGGCCACCATTAAACATTTAATACTAAGCTATATTCATTAAACATCTACTTCATCTACCCTGTATGCTGCGTGCCTATTGCTTAAATTAATCAGCAGTATAACTGGGGTCCTCAGCATAAAAACAGAACTGCAGGCACTGCTGGCGTCTTTAGGTGTTACACAGGTCAGCACATTTAAATTACAAACATTCAGCTAAGGCTAACCCAGCAGCGGACAGGGAGAGGCTGATTGCAGCACACAACAGCACACCAGGCGACTTTTAACAGTCAATAGACACCACACTCCCATTAATTTGTCTACTCCAAACCCAACCCGAGTCCAAGACCAGCTACACAGGTAGCACCCCACAGCAGCTGTCCGCTGAAACAATCAGTGGGCTGTGGATAGAGAAGCAAGCCAACGAGTCCTTCTGTTGCCCGATCGTCTATGGCAGGTGATTATGCTGTATTTCATCTCGTTTCATTACCTGGAAATGCAGCAATGGGATCCTGAGAGGGCTCCTGGTAGGAGCAGCAAACGTCCTTCTCTGCCGCGGTCGGCAGTGTTCTGAGCGTGGGGGGGGGTCCGCCTGGAAATGCAGCAATGGGATCCTGAGAGGGCTCCTGGTAGGAGCAGCAAACGTCCTTCCCTGCTGCGGTCGGCAGTGTTCTGACCCCCCCTGCTGCCTCCCCTTTAGCTAGTTTCATACTCTGTTAACTATGTCCTTAGCCATACACAGATCCTCCATCTCCTTCAGTAGATGTCTGTGTGGCACTGAGTCAAAAGCCTTGCTGAAGCTGAAATACAGGAAATCTGTTTCATGGCCCCAATCCAATTCCTTCATCACCTAATCAAAGAAAACTATCAGGTTCATCTGACAGGACTTCCCTGCTACAAACTCATGCTGTTTACTATCCTGGAGACTGTCGCTTTCCAGGTAGTCCATGAGTTCTTTAACTAGTGACTCCATCAGCTTCCCTATGATAGAGGTTAGACTGACAGGTCTGTAGCTCCTCACTTGTTCTTTGTCCCCCCTTATGAAACAGAACTACGTCCACCATACTCCATTTCCTTGGAACTGCCCTCATCTGTCATGAGCTGTTGAATAGTCCCATGAGGGTATTGGCCAGTTCCACTGACAGTTGAATTGGATGCAACACATCTGGTCTCAGGGCCTTGTCTATCTTTAGGGCTGCCAGCCCTTCCTGGATCCTGGCGCTTGTAAATATTGGTTGTCTCCTCTCCGGAGTTGTGTAGTGCATCTATATGCAAATCTGAAAGGAGAATGCGCAAGGCTAAATGTCCTGGATGTAAATTGAGGTACTTAATTTTTCGCAATGAGACTGTTGAAAATACAGGCCATGATTTGTTAATACACTGCCTGTGATGTTCAGTGAACATACGTAGTCCCTCAGTTGTAAATGCATTCCCTTTATTCATGATATACACAGACACCTATGTGACAAATGTCATTTTGACACAATTTTTATGGTGTAATGAATTGGTAACTGTCCGCCATTGGTTCATCAAAGAGCACTATATTTCTTTTTTGAAAAGTGTTACAGAGGAATAGTCAGCAAGATGTACTATGCATATTGTCTATTACCTTTACAGGTGCATATTTACTGTATTAGCTAGCATCTGTACTGCTTATATAATTGTATTTTGATTAACTGTTTTATTGCTATATGACCACAGGTCCACCTTGTAAATGAGCTTGCTCAATGGTGTCCGCCTGGATAAATAAAGATATTGATTGATTGATTGATTGATTGATTGAAGAGGTGCCATCAGACATAGAAACATAGAAAATGACAGCAAAAAAGACCCATAGTCCACCAGTCTGCCTGAGTTCTCTATTTAGCCCTGGGACCTACTGTCCCTTCAGGGTTCTAGCCCTACCCAACTTCTTCATTCTTCTCCCAGTTTCTCCCCCCCCCACCCCGAGCAATAGAAACATATAAATCATGGCATGTGCAGTGATGGTTCAGCTGTTCGGTTTTGTTGAAAAAACACTTATGTTTACTTACTAGTTTCAGTAGTATGGTCAATTGGACCAGAATAATTAATTTATAGCTGACATGTTCATTTACAACAAATCAGATGATCTGCTGCTGCTGCTATCAGAGGAGTATTCAACAGTGTGCAATTCACAAACCATCATTGCATCTTATAGGTTTTGTAATTGACTGTCAACATTTTTAATGGTCTGCTGTGATAACCTGGAGAAAAACATACCTGTAAAACATGACATAACAGATTACTAAACTTCAAGCATGCAGTGCAGACTATTAAATTGCCTACTGTTGAATACTGTAATGATGCTAGCCGCATGTGACAGTGTTTTTTGTTTTATTTTGGTAAAAGAAGATATCGTGGCCTATAACTAACAGAAATGATTCAGATATCATCAGCTATAGTACAATAAACAGTAATTCATCAAAATTTGTTTTTCACCAAACCGTCACATTGTCCACAGCACTTAAAACAAAATCTGGTCAGATCCACCACGGCTGCATAATGAAGTTAGTGAAGTTGTGTGAAATTGATTAAGGAGGTAGGGAGAAACAACACAATGATTTGTAAGTAGTAAGATTTGTTTTAGTTTCTGTTCTAAGGAAGGCATACAGATTAATAGGAAAATATATGGAGATGTACATTTTAATGTAAGGAATAGGAAGTTTACAAAAGAACCCCAGAGCAAATGAAACTGTTGTATGTGTTATCCTGGATGATACTGGCCAGACAGCCAAATTTTAAAGAAAACACAATTCTACGTATCCCAATAATGCAAAGCATCAAGGGAAACATATGCAAATCCCCATGATGGTACAGGAGGTGGCAGTACATGAAAAAATAATGGCTGGCATATGTTCAGCCTTGGGATTATTTACACAGTTTTTTTTTTCTTTTAAGAGAAACAGGGTTTTTGTCCATGAGGTGATGTAAGTTATATTTAAGCAATGTTTTAATGTCAGGAAGTCAGGTGTAATGATGATGGACTGTTAGAGAAAATGTGATATTCATTTTCAGAGAGGGTCGCTGTTGATAAGGGCAATGTAGTTATGCTTGTGATAATGGGAAAATTAGGAAAGTATTAGGTCTACGCAGAAGTGGAGTACAAATATACACAGTTTCATAAGTATATGCTCAGAGTGCAGGCAAATGTGATATGCAGGTTTGTTTTAGAAATAGTCAAAAGTTTTGAAACTACTAAAAGACAAACTACACACCAGAACACAGCGGAAAAATGATTAGATTTGTCTACAAGCTCTATCTTCTATGCAGGTTGGGGCGTTGGGGTTAAGGCTGGAGATCAGTTATGGTCCATGCCATAACCACATGGTCAGAATATTAAATATCTTAAAAAAACTTAAATGCAAAAAGTAACCATTTCAAGAAGAAAATGCAGACTGTGACAATTAACAGTTGTAGGGTAATTTAGCGAAACTGCATGTTTAACTGTAAAGACAATTACAAAATGTATTTCTAAATTCATTACTAACACCAATGCTTCATGATTAAAATAATTTGAAACCCGTCTCCCCAAAAATGTGCCCTCACATGAAACCGCATGTTTAACTGTAAAAACAATTAAAAAATGTATTTCTAAATGCATTACTAACACCAATGCTTTCCAAGTTTTGAGACTACTAAAAGACAAACTACAAAATAGAACACAGCAGAAAAATTATTAGATTTGTCTACAAGCACTATCTTCTATGCAAGTTGGGGCACGGGGGGTTGGGGGGTAAGGCTGGAGATCAGTTTTGGTCCATGACATAACCACATGGTCAGAATATTAAATATCTTAAAATAAACATAAATGCAAAAGTAACCATTTCAAGAAGAAAATGCAGACTGTGACAATTAACAATTGTAGGGTAAATTAGCTCATCTGGACTTATTTGCTGCATGTGCATCTCAATTGCTAAGGGGTCTTGACCATTTTAACCCTTCCTCAAGCCAAGCTAGCTACAGTATGTCTAGCAATAACATGAATGGAAAGATTATGCATATGAAAACATATTAATTATGATGTACATACCCTAAGACTCAAAGTGTGTCTCCTTTGGCTGCCATAATGTCTGTGGTTAATCTGAAACACAAGATAATGTAACAAGACACTGGCCTCCACACAGCTATTAAACAATAGAGCAAACTGCACTCTGGGAAGATTGCCTGGGACAAGATGCAATAAAAAAAAAAACACGAATAGCAGGTTCCAGGTATAAACCCACCAGGAATGTTAACATCCTGTTCAAGTGTCCCTGATAAAATAAAATAGAAAACACAGTTGAGATTTTTTTAATGTCAGCTCTGAATAGAATAGCTTTTAAAATCACCAGTTGTTTTCTTGTTCAATGTTTTCTAATGCATACTTCTCAAACTTAAAAGAAAAATACACTGTGTCATCAAAGACTGTGTTTACCAAGTACTGTGCCCATGATTAAAATCATCTGAACCCCCTCCACCAAAAAAGTGCTCTCACATGAATCTGCATGTTTAACTGCACAGACAATTAAAAAATGCATTTCTAAATGCATTACTAACACCAATGCTTCATAATTAAAATAATTTGAACCCCTTCCCCCAAAAAATGCGCCCTCACATAAAACTGAATGTTTAACTGTAAAGACAATTAAAAATGTATTTCTAAATGCATTACTAACACTAATGCTTTTAAAATTTTGAAACTACTAAAAAGACAAATTATATATACTTTATATATTATAGTGGCGCAGTCATACTATAGTTAGGTTGAGCGGCCAGTTACATACTAAAGTCAAAAGTTTGGACGTTAATAACTTTTGACCCGTTCAATTGATTTACCTGAAATTTGGTACATGCGTTGGGGTGTGCTAGATCTCTTGATTTGCCAAAATGCATTTCTGTCGGAGTGCTGGTCTTTGTGTACGAAAGCGCTGGAAAATGAAAATTTTTCCATTTTTGGAGGCACTTTTGGCATTCTTAATGTGGTCCTGCATGGCTGTTGTGTGGTGCACCACTCTGCAAGATGGCTCATTTGAAAGAGCTTTGGTGGCCGAACATGCCGCTTTTTGTTTGGTGAAAAAATATTAAGGCATTCAAAAGTTATGGCACTTTTAAATTCCCATTATAAGTCAAAGGGAAAATTTATATGTATATCTTGCGATCAAAGAATGGGGGTTCTGGCCATCTGGTCCTGCCTGGCAGTCAAAGAATTTGCAGCCTCGCAGTTCAAGAATCTTTGTTCCCAAGGATTTTCAAAATTCTTTGATCATGAGGTCCGCCATTTTGTTTTTTATTTTCCGATTGGAAAAACACAGATATCTCGGCTCAGGGGTCACTTCTGAAGTAAAACATGAATGGGGTTTACTCAGGGGGCTTTGATCTATCAAGTCATGCCTTTGGTTTCATCCAAATCAGTGAAAAAATAGAGTTGTAAGCTTTTGAAATCTTAATTCGTGGCTCGCTAACAATCTTTGATCGCGAGCCTGCAAATTATTTGAGCGTGAGATTCTTTGATCGCGATCTTGCATCGTGATCTAAAAACACTAATATCTCAGCTCAGGGGTGGGATAGGGACACAAATGAGGGTGGGTTTTGCTCAGGAGGATCTGTTCTATTGAGGCATGCCATTGGATCAGTTCAAATTGGTGAAAAATTCACGTTTCACCATTTTTAATACTTTGTTTGTGAGCCTGCAAATTCTTTGATCGTGATCATGTATCGTGAGCGAGGGACGAAATGGCCCAATTTAACAATCAATTTTCTCAGCCTAGGGGTGTCCTAGGAAGTCAGATGAGGGTGGGTTTTACTCAGGGGGTTTTGTTCTGTTGAACCATGATGGTGGTATACCATAATTCCTTCAGTTGTTTGATTGATAAGATTTTTAATTCTTTGTTCATGAGCCTGCAAATTCTTTGATCGTGAGATTCTTTGATCACCATCTTTGATCGTGAGATAGGGACAAGATGACCAGATTTTTATAATGGAATAGATTGGGAAAGTTTACAATCTTTAACACTGAATATTTCAGAAATGGTTTGGTCTTTTTACTTGAAATTTGGAGGACGTTTATGGCATGTCCTGTAGATGTGAATTATGTTGTTTACATGCCAGATAAAATTTCTTTTGTGGAGATATTGCACGACGCACTTTACGTGTTGAGGACAGTGTTTTGCTTGTGGTGGTGGCTTGAAATTGATAGGATACCTCGCCTTAGTGTCATGGATATAGTTTTCAGTCGTTGTGTGTGTTAAATATCAACAGGTGCAGAACTGTGCCAGTCTGACAAATGAAAATCTCATACATTAAAATGTTATATCTCAGACACGGTCTGGTCTTTTCACTTGAAATTTGGAGGATGTTGACAGCATGTCATGTGGATGAAAATTACAGTGCTTCTGTTTTGGAAAAAGTTTTTGGGGTGGAGATATGGCGTGGTGCAGTTTACATTTGGTGGACAGCATTTTGCTTGTGGTGGTGGCTTGAAATTGATAGGATACCTAGCTTTAGTGTCATGGATGTAGTTTTCAGTCGTTGTGTGTGTTTAATGTCAACAGGTGCGTAACTGTGCCACTCTGATAAATAAAAATTTCAAATGTTGACATGTCATATCTTGGACACGGTTTGGTAATTTTACTTAAATATTTGGAGGGTGTTGACGGCATGTCCTGTAGATGTTAATAGAAGTGTTTACGTTTCGGACAATATATTTTTTGCGGACATATTGTGTGACACACATTACATTTTGTGGACAGCGTTTTCTATTGTCCTACTAGATTAACATTTGTTTGGTGGCTGGCCTTGCTGTTGTGAATGTAATTTTTAGTCATTGGGTGTGTAATGTGGCCTGAGCCTTACAAGTTGGTGGGCGCGCAGGGCCCACCAACTTGCACAACTTTCTACTTTTCTATTCTTTCTTAAAAAGTAAGGAAATTCTATGCAAAAAACTTCATTAATGCATCAGTTAGGGTTCTTCTACAGTGAAAAAAGTGAGAAATTTGGCATTAGGGTTCCCACCCTTGCACCCCACCCCACCAGCAGGCATCGGGGTGTCGCGTTGGGGTCGTTGGTCCTAACTCTCCCCATTCTCCTACACTGCACCACCTCAGCTCTTTACACATGGAATGGGGTGAGAGTTAGGACCAACGACCCAACGCATACCCGATGCCTGCTGGTGGGGGTAGGGTGGGGGTAAGGGGGGGAACCCTAATGCCAAATTTCCTCACTTTTTCACTGTAGAAGAACCCTAACTGATGCATTAATGAAGTTTTTGCATATATATATATATATATATAATATTATGGTAGCACAGTAGTGCTACCATAATTAGGTTGAGGAGCCATTTACATGTGAAACCTAAAATTTTGCACCTTAATAACTTTGCAACCGTTCAATGGATTTGCCTGAAATTTGACAGATATGATCAAGAACCATATGTCTTGGGATCTGCCAAGTTTTGTACTGTTTGGATATACAGCTGTGGAGGTATTAAGCGTGATCTGCATGCATACGTTTTGTGCTTTTGCAATTCTTTGGTTGTCTCTACAGGTGGCACAGTTTGCGTGACTGGTCCAAAATCTTCAGGGAATGTGTGGCCAGGGTTCCCAATGTGCCTCTTGAAGATTTCATGAAAAAATATTTAACAGTTCAAAAGTTATTCAAAAAATAGTTTCCCATTATAAGTCAATGGGAACAGTTAAAAAATTCAACACTTTCGCAAATACAGTTTTTACTTTCGCAAATGGCCCTTTTACTTTCGCAAATCCACCATTTTGTTTTCAGTTGGTGATCAGAAAAGTGCTTGGCATTTAAATTTGGGACCCTCTAGCAACACAATTCTTTTTGTGTTTACCTAGTCGGACCCTGAGGATGCTAGGCATGTCTTTATTTTGAGGTTAAACACCCTAGAAATATGTTTTTCAAGTTTCTGGAAGAAGTACTTTCACAAAGTTGTGTCGCACTCACGAAAGTGTCGCAAATTTTTGTGAAAGCTTTCGAAAATTGCGACACTACTTTTCCAGGCTATGGCAAAATGACAGCAATTCTTGCCACCCTGCTGCAAAAGAATGGTTTGGTCTTTTGGGCTGAAATTTGGAGGGAATGCAGCCAACATCTCCCAGATGTGCCTTTCAGTGTTTCAGTGAAAAAATATTACAGGGCAGCAAAGTTATGGCACTTCAAATGTGATTTTTTTCCCATAGAATAACATTCCGGCGTCTGCCACATTACAGGAATCATTTGCTGCCCTGCTGCAAAATAATGGTTTGGTCTTTTGGGCTGAAATGTGGAGGGGAGAAAGCCAACATCCCACAGATGTGCCTTTCCATGGTTTGGTGAAAAAATGTTACAGGGAGCCAAAGTTATCGCACTCCGAACTTCTCTTTTTTTCTCATAGGATAACATTAAGCGTTTGCTGCCCTTTCAGGGCCGTATCTTGGAACAGTGAGAGATATGGACTTTTGTCAGAAAATGCTTAGCCCCTAACAGGGGCTAAGTAAAAAACTAGCCAGGAAAGTTATACATCATATGACTTTTAAATTTTTTTTCTACATCATATGGTTCCTGAGATATAAGCAATTTAGTATTCCAACTCCTCATTTTCTGTTCGAGACCCATTATTATGCATACATTCTTTGTACTCACTATCTTTCTCTGTGCAGCTTTTGGGGAAAACCAGCCTGTGTGCTTACATTACTGTTACCCTTACTGCTTCCGCTTGCGGTTCTGTACCTGTTTCACTTACCGTTCCCGTCTATGGCACCATGTGCGTTACCCGTTGCATTTTAATTTGCGCTTGCGTTTGCATTATTTTAACCATTTGTGTCTATAGTACTGTTTATCTTTCTGTTTTGCTTTGCGTCACCATGCACATTACCATTTGCGTTTGTGGGCACCGTGTTACTATGTGACAAGACATCCCGCCGCCGCATTACATTCACTATTTCTCATTATCATTCTCAAAAAGAAGGGAAATTAGAGGCAAAAAAATCCATTTAGTGCATTAGTTAGGGTGGTTCCACAGTGACAAAAGTGAGGAAATTTGGTGTTAGGGTTGAAAGCCCCCCTTTGACCCCCCCGTCCACACCCCCGTCCGGCATCGGGGTGCACGTTGGGGTTGTCAGTCCTAACTATCACCCCATTCTCCTATACCTCTGCTTCTTCACACATCTGATGGGGTGAGAGTTATGACCAGCCATAAAAAAGGAGATAGTCAAAAGTACACAATTAATTGCGATCTCATGAATGTTTTGCTCCAACACCCATGTGAGAACTAAACTGCCTTGATCCCTGTTGTAATACATCAATTATCTCTGGTGAAAGTGGCACCGCTCTCCTCCTGATCCAATTGTAATACAAAATCATCCCTAGTGCTAGTGGTCTCCTCCTCCTATCCTGATCATGATTGTAATACAGAAATTATATGCCTGGTAGTCCAGTGGCACCCCACATTACCCTGTTGTAGGCAAGAAATTACCCAATAGTCCAGTGATAGCCCTTTCCCTCACTCAATCTCTGAAATAAGTAAGAAAGTGTGCCTGGTACTTCAATGGCATTCTCCTCCCTCACCTCATCCCCACTGTAAATAAGAAAACATCTTTGGAAGTCCAGTGGTCTCTCCTCTCCCTGGGTAGCCTCCAGTGTTCCCATGCCACCCACCAACCCCCACCTCACACAGCAGTCGGCTCTTACCCAATGCTCTCCTCCCAGTCTGGCTCCCATCAGTCCTGTACAAGTCTTGTAGATATACAAAACTGTATGGGATTTGTCTGAAAATGAACTAAGTCACTGAAAGCACTACTGCGCATGCACACCTACTTAGTTCACTTTCTACAAAATAGTTCTATGGCCTGTAACTTGACCAGATGTAATCCTTTTGTCACAAAACTTGGGTGACAGCCTGCTGTCTGACAGCTCAGTATTCATACATGCAGTACACACTGGGCAGAGCACTCTGTATGCACGAATATGTCTTTCTAATGTCAGCGTACTAATTAGCAGATTGTGCCATGCTTTACATGGCACAGTTGGACACTTTTGAAAATGAGCCCCAAAGATTCTGTTTTCATGCAAATGTCTGTCATAATTAAGAATGACAGGAGTTTAATACAGACAATTAATGTGACCTGTGTTAAATCATGCCAGAATACTATAGTTAAAACATTTTCTGGGATACTGAAGAATTGTTTTAAATACAATTGACTCTTATTTTAAAGGGGTTTCTCACTGATCAGTACAATAAAACTTAGAAACCCAGAAACAGACAATGATGGCAGAAAAGACCAATAGTCTGTCCAGTCTGACAGTGGCACCCTATCTAACCAAGATCTATTGTCCATCCAGGGTCCTAGCCCTCCCTTCCGCCCCTGTTCCCTCTGGTTTGTATCGTACTGAGAAACCATTTTACCCTTCACTCTGTCCCAGCTGTGCTTGAAACCAATAATAGTTTTAGCACTCCCAGCCTTGGCTGGTAAACTGTTCCATGGTTCCACCACCATTTCTGTAAAATAATATTTTCTCATGCCCCTCCTGAACCTCCCTGCTGTCAGCTTCCACTCATACCCTGGTGGACTCAACCTGTTACTCATTCTAAATAATTCCCCGCAGTCCACCTCATTTATTCCTTTCAGGAACTTGAAGGTTTCTGTCCTGTCCCCACTCCCTTCTGATCTCCAGTGAGTACGTGTTCAGTGTCTTGAGCCCCTCTTCACGAGACTGGACCTGTTGGCCCTGAATCATCATAGTCGGCCTTCGCTGCACTGTTTCCAGCCTGTCCATAACTTTCCTGAAGTGAGGACTCTGGAATTGGGCACAGTACTCCAGGTGAGGCCTCAACAAACATCCATAAAGGGGTAGAATTACTTCTTTCCTTCTGCTGGCAATACCCCTCCCAATACAGCTCAGCATCCTGCTTGCCTTACTACAGGCCTTGTTACGCTGGCTTGATTGTTTGAAGGTGTCACTGATGATAACTCCTAGGTCCCATTCTTCAGTCGTACTGCTGAGTCTTACCTCACCCATCCAGTACTCAGTCCTGGGGTTCTTGTTCCCTAGGTATATCACTTTGAATGTTTTGTCATTAAGTTTCAACTGCCAAATCTTAGATCACATCTCTAGCCTTTGCCGGTCACTCTGCTTTTCCCTGATTGCCCCGTCGCTATCCACCCTCCCACAGAGCTTCATGTCCAGTGTGATAGTTTTACTGATTTATAGAGAACAACAAAATTCAGTCTGCATAAAAAAAAAGAGCTTCCCAAGGACCCAGCAGGTTCTTATGTCATCTGTACACATACTATTAGCATACTGTTTTTAGTATATAGCTTTATCTGCTCAGTTGACCTTATTAATTAGTGATTCATATTAACTGATGTATAAATTATTATATTACCATTGATGCCTGCTGTATATCGACCTGTATATTTATTTTATTTATTTATTTAAATCTAGGATTACAAGTACCTTTGAGCCAAGGCTCTTTGACAAAGGTTCCACGTCAGAAGTAGTACGTACTGTGCACCTCTTGGCTTCAATGTAAACTGCCAAGTTACAAATAGAATGTACTTCCTTACTGCTCCTCACATTGTTCTGTGAACCAGTTCACTGATTGCTTTGCTAGGTCAGTCACTGAAACCAAATTATTGCTGATTGCCCCGTACAGGTTTTAAATTTCAAGTTAAATGAAGGAATAGGAATGTCAGAGTAGAAATGGAAAGCTATATTTATACATGTAGAGATGTGAAACCTCTAACCTTTTACTGCTTTGACAGTAATCTTGACCCTTAATGGATCGTATCACTACAGCTGGAATTTAACATCAGAGAATAAAATGTAGGCAACATACTGTATATAGTGTAGGCACAACATATAGACCCAAACAGGAACACATTCTACAAAAAAAGGATAACACCTTGACTGTGGATGGCTATCGATCATTTCTAACTATAGCCTAGGCTCAGATCTCGCATAATCAAACATTCATTGCATGACTCTGAGCAAGTCATTTTAAGCAGCAGTGATTGTTAGCCATCATGTCACTTTTTTGTAATAATGCATTTCTGGCAAAATCACCATACCAAATCTTGTTTGTTGCTTTTTCTTTCATTCCTCAACTGAGATCGTGATTTAGAAGTTTTTAAAGTTCTTGCTCCTTGCAAGATCCACCATGAAACAATGAAACATCTTGGTGTGGTGCAGTGCAATTCACCATCAGAAACATGAGCTAGTGTTATCATAATTAATTAAATAAATTATTATTATTAATTATTATTAATAAATAATTAGCAGTGTCAGTGGCTCAGTAGGTAGCACACTCACCTCTGAGGCTGGGAGATCAGAGGACTGTGGGTTCAGTTCCCACATCTGGCACTTGGGTTAATATCCCAGTACTGACACTGTAGTGCAGCATGAGAGGGGTGCTGCACTTCTGAGGTGCCGTCTTTCAGATGAGACGTTAAACCGAGGTCCCATCTGCCTGGATTGGTGGTAGTTCAGGTGGATGTTAAAGATCCCATGGCACTTATTGAAAAAGAGTAGGGGAAAGTTTTATTGAGACAGAAAATCGTGTAACACATACCAGTACTGCACAAAATCTACAAACAACAGAGAAAAAAAAAAAGGGAATACAAAGGTAATACAGTATATAGCAATTTGCAAACCAGAAAGAAAGGCATTACAAAGACATAATGAAGGAATAACCATCAAGTCACAGTGAAATCTGAGTCAGTTATCCAACGAAGTGCAATCCATAAAGCAAGCAGGCGTGACTCAGAGTGCATGTTTTGTTCAAGTTCATAGATGATCTTCGAATCTTTCACTATTTTCTGTTCTAATTCCAAAAATGTGCAGTCTTTCTGTTATAGAGCAAACTTACATCTGGCCATCCCAATGTTCCATTTAATTACAACGAAGACAAGATTTAAAGTATCTGCATGCCAAGAGGACCATTGAGGAAAAACCACCATACATAAGCATCTGAAAAGTTACAGACTGAAAAATGCGGGTAGCCACTGTGGTACCAAAAGGCCCACCAATTCGAATAAATGTACATTCAAAAACAAATGGGAGATTGTCTCAATGCATCTGTGCATAATGGCCTAGAACACACTCTATCTGGAAGTTGTTTATGTTTGTGGTTGTCTTTAACATTTATCCATTCATGGCAAGATAGCCAATGAAAATCCCACATGTGTGCAGGTATTCTTTTACACCGCAGAAAGAGAAAAGGGAGGAAAGATGCTGGACCAGACATTTCTCAAAAGGGATTATGTCAAACAGACAGAGGAGAGAAGAGTCTTATATAGGGTCTTATATTGGATGGGCAATAAGTATCTGAGCGATACTTTCCATTGTTTCAAGCGTAAAACATATGTTTCACATACAGTGGTGTGCCTTCTGTATGTCGTACACCGCAGTAAGGAGTTGTGTTCCCACTGGTGGAACCAAACTCCACAGGAATCATAAAACACATTTCCCACCCTCTCTGAGAGTTGATCAGAAGTGGCCTCAGATTAGCCGTAAAAAATGCTAGAAAAAAACAACAGAGGATTTATCATACCAACACCTCCCTCCAGGCAGACAAATAAGTAAAACATTTCTTGATCGGTTTAGCCTGCTCCCCATAACGCCTGAAAGAAGAGGCTGAAAACCGTTGTTTCCAGTTGTTTTGGAATAGGAAAAACATAACTTAAATGTAGAAACAATGGAATCAAAAAGGGTTTTATCAAATAAACTCTTTTTTTCTTCCCAATCGACCCTCTATTCCAAGAGGCGACTTTCAGTTTACCCTGTTGCAATTTATGATCCCAGTTAAAAAAATCAGAATCTCTGGTCCCAAAATAAACCCCTAAGATATGAATAGGGCCCTCCACCAGACGTAGCAGGCCAATGTGGGACATCGGGGCCACGACCGATCCCAACCTAATACCCACACTTTTGTCAAAGTTCAGACGGGCTCCTGAATAAGTTCCAAACAAAGAACATACTTGTAGGGAGGCCATTACGGAGGACGTATCCGCTACTAGGAAACATATATCATCTGCATATGCAATAGCTGTAAACGGTGCACGTGTAGCGGGGCAGGAGATGGCATGGATCTGAGGGTGAACATTCAGACGTTGAAGCAGGACATCTAAAAACAGGACATATAGCAGAGGACTGACAGGACAGCCTTGGCGGACTCCTCTTTTAGCAGGAATCATAGGTCCTACCCACCCATTTACCACAGGAACCACCGTGGCCGTCCTGTAGAACTTTTGTAGCCATCGTATCATGTCTTCTGGTATATGCAGAAAGCGTAATGCCGTCCACAAAAAATCATGGTTAACTGAATCAAATGCAGCCTTCTGATCCACTGAAACAATGATACCAGAGGTCAGGCCCGCAAATCCATGGGAAAACAGTTCTCGTAGGAGAATCAGGTGATCTGAGATGCGCCTGGTAGGTATAGAACAAGACTGGGCAGGGTGCAAGACCTCAGCCACGATGCCAGTCAGGCGTTTATGAGTATCTTCATGAGATCTTGAAATCAGTATTTAACATGCAAAGGGCGCCAATTCTCAAGGGTGAATGTAGCCTTTCTGTTTGTAGATATACAGCAAAGTACCCTTTGTAAAATCTAAGGGAATGTCCTCGCTACGCAACA
Source organism: Neoceratodus forsteri (assembly GCA_016271365.2). NCBI lineage: Eukaryota > Metazoa > Chordata > Ceratodontiformes > Ceratodontidae > Neoceratodus > Neoceratodus forsteri. The sequence continues at coordinate 459,605,960 of CM028135.1, read as the reverse complement.
GGGCATCAAATACTGAGGTCAGTTCAGTGGCCAAGTGAACATTTAACACTTTATATAAATCAGCTGGGAGACCATCCGGGCCAAGGGTTTTCTGCAAAGGCAGCGAGGAAATCACTGAAGACAGCTCTTGCACCGTCATGGTAGCACATGCCACAGCCACATTCTGTTCGAAGAGTGGGATCTCAAGATCCGTGAACAGGAGTGGTAATGTCAGTCATAGTAGCTGGAAGGGGGGAGAACAAGGTGGTCGTGTGACCTGTCACAATCTGCAGGATTTCAGGCAATGTAGAGCACAATGCACCTACAGAATTTGCTAGGCTCAGCATTGATTTCTGGGAAACGAGACGTGAATTAGACTCAAAGGGGCAAACTACGTCCCGTGGTCCAGACATGTGGAAATTATGTTGATGATACAATTGTTGGGATTGTTTGGACTGAAAACAAAGCATATCCCTCCGAATTGCTTGTATTTGAAGAGATAGGTCCTGACCAGTCATATGTACTATAGAAAGCAGCGACTGTAGATGAGTTCTCTTTTGTAAATAAGCCAAATAATCCCTCCTGCATCTTTGTCGACTGTAACTTTTCAGATATATAATCAGGGCATGTTTCGTATCCAGCCACCAACGTATCGGATCGTTATAGCAGATAAACACAGATTTACGAGCAGATATAAAGGACAGGATAAATCTTTGAAACATCAGGTCTTGCAACAAGGAGGTGTTAAATTTCCAAAATCCTGGCCCTTTGCTAAAAGACAACTGAACCTCTGACTGAGTAGTTTGTGATCAGAGAAGGCCACTGCCTGTACCTCAAGCAGAACTTATTAGTAAACGACGGGACAAAAAGATAAAATCAATCCTTGTTGCCAACGTGCTCCTTCTGAAATGTGGGGTATGTTTGGTCGTGAAAGAGAGGTAAGCATCAGTCAAGTGCGCCATCCAATTAGTTTATCCAATTCATGGGAGTCACAAAAAATTTTTGGTGGTGGCAAATGAACTTTGTCTTGAAGACTCAGGCCACAGTTAAAATCGCCAGAAAAATTACTTGGAAGGACATGTGTAAATAGGGATAATCAAGGAAAATAAGGCTATGCGAGCCGACTTAACTTGTGGGACATAAATGTTAATGACTACATCGGGCAGTTACCTAAAACAAAATCCAAAATGAGGACCCTACCAGGAACTAAATCAAACAGTTTAAGTAACCGAAAGTCTGGAATATTAATTAGAATGCCAAGACCTGAACAGGGGTCCGGGCCTATAGACCAAAACGATGGGCCCAAAAGCCAGTCTTGTTTAGCTTGCCTAATCTCCTGCACCGTATGGAGTCTAGTATCCTGCAACAAAAAGATACCCAATGGCAAAAGTCTTAAGAAGGAAAACACTAATTTATGTTTCTCTACGTTTCATACTGTTTACGTTGATAGTATGGCAAACGAGTGCGCCATGTCATAAAATAAGGTGTCAAGAAACATCACGACTTTCTCTTCCCAGCCAAATTCTTTCCTTTCAGTTTAACTCTAGCCTTACGCTTTTGTGAGAGGCCAGTGCCCAGCTGGAGCTCCGAATCTGTAGAGCCATCAGGGGAGAAGACGACGGACGGAGGAAGTCATCAGTAGATGGCTGAAGCACCTGAAGGTATTAGACAGGGCTATGGGCTGAGTTATCAATGTCTTTGTAGGAGGTGGTGAATCACAGGTCCAGCCTCAGAGACCTCTCGCACAACAGTAAAGGGTTCACAGGGGGTGGCATAGTACTAGGACCTGGGATTTGAGCCAAGTCAGATGTAGCTGACAGGGCATGTATCGGTGAGGGGTTCCACCTCCAGTGGTGGTTTCACAATATCGCTCTGGGGAGCAATGACCAGGGTAGGCACAGCCACAGGGGTCTGCAGAGCTGGGATCACCGCCGCTGCAGGGGGTGCGGCCACTGTGGTACAAAGCCGAGCTTTTTGTGCCTGTGTGATCACAAAGCGTTGATCAACGCCACCATCATGATTCACCTGAGTGTGGGCAGACCAGTGGCAAGTTTGAAAAGAATGTCCTAGCTCTTCACAAAGGTTACATTTGCTAATATTCCTGCAATGTATCCCAACATGACCCAACTCACCACAATTATTACATTTTATCTTGTCACATACATTACTCAGGTGTGAGGGATCCCCACATCTGTAACAGGCTTTGGGCTGACCAGGTAAAGAGGACCCCCTATCACGACCTAAGAAAAAGGAATTAGGTAAATGGACAGGGCCAGAGTCACTGGTATGTAACAGAACCTAAACTTCCACCCCGTTCAAATATTTTCTGTGTCCAGGATAGCTTCAGGTTGGCCCTGTACCTTACAGCGTTGTTTCAACCAGTACACAATATCAGACACATCCACGCTTCATTTGAAACATCACCGTAATGGTCTTAAAGGCGGGTTTCGAGAGGTGGACGGCCTGAAAGGAAGTCCACAAGGCAGTATTCCACAGCATGCGGTACCCAGCCCAAAAGCGGCCCATAGGCCACTTAGACGCCTGGAAACTCACATCGAATGTGGATTCGCCTGATACATGGATCAGAGTGTAAATCATGGACAAAAAATTTCAATGAGTCCTTCAACAGAGTTCTGGCCACATACACGCGGTCAGGAGGGTCTGGAAGTCCACCTTTTATAAACAAGTCTCACAGCATTATGTCTTTTCGCAGCAAGGACAGGATGATGAAATAAAGAGGAGAAGGAACAAGATTGTCCCACCTGTACAGAAGGAGTCTTATCCTTATCAACAGATTCCAAGACAGTTTCTGCTTTACCATCAGATGGGGGGCATACTTCCGAAGTGGGCTTTTGCACAAGGGACAGAACAGGATTTTGAGTGAGTTGAAGTTCCATCGGCATGCTCAAGGGGTCAGAAGAACACTGTGAGTCCGGTTTCCCCTGTTGCACTTCCAGGAAGTCCCAGGGACGGGGACCGAATAGGGACGGACCGGAGATCCAATGCCCAAGCTCAGGTTCCTGAATCCACCCAGCCCCCGCAATGCGGATTCCACTGACCAGGTAGGCTCTACATCATTACCAGCAGTTGTGCAGAGATTTTCAAGGAAGGTCTTCCATCCGGGGTAGCTCAGGAGCGATCGTGTTCCAGCAGAACAGTTCGCCGGGCCCCTGCAAAGCGGGCCTTGTGCCAGGACCAGTGACTAACAGCCTCGAACTCTCCAATGCAGGCGACAGCGCAGGGGGCATTCCTGATAGCCCTGTGAGTCCCTCAGAGAGATCGGAGGAGCAACCGCCGTCTGTAGCGGCACTCCGTACACACAGTAGGTCATCGCGTATAGTTGGAGCATGTAGCGCCGAATGGCAGACCGACTCAGCCAAGCGCTCTCCAACGTCACGGTCCTGCATTTTCGAACTCATCAACGTGTCTTCCACCACTGGGATAGTAAAAGAGGTAATACTGTCCATTGCCGTGAGGGCAGGGAGAGGTACAGTTCCTACAGTAGATACATTCCTGGAGGTACTTGCAGGCAAAACAGTCGCTTCTTGAATCAGAACAATGTCAGTCGAGGTCTCCAAACATCCAGAGACAGGAGCTGAGACCAAGTCTCCTGCCTCCCCAGCTACCTCTGCAGCAAGCACAGGAGGTTCCGCCATCTTGGACAGAGTATTCCCCTCTGTCGAGTAGGGGAATTTCCCCGGTGTCCTGGCCAAATTTCCCTCATTCACTAAAAATACCACCAACAGCTTAATCTGGTTCAAGGTCAGTTGGCATTCATCTGTATCCCCCTTCCCCAGGTCGTGCCTGAAAATAGGCAGGATTTGTCTAGTGCACTTACCCGGTCAACAAAAACTAAATAAATAAATAAATAAATAAATAAAAATAATTCATCTACTGACTAAATCCAGTATTTACAGTCAGAAGGTGTCCTCAGTGAAAGACATTTTTAAACAGAAACACAGAGAAAGCTGGCAAAAGAAGGCTGAAGGTCCGTCAATTTGGCCCTTACTATAGTATCTCACCCCACTGACCTACTGCTCTAGTGGGCTGTATCTCACCCCCAACCCCCACTACCCTATCCCTCAAACCCCTGCTGCACCACCTTGGGGACTATGAGTCTCCTTGCCTTGTAGCTGATAACAATATTAGGCATGGTAGCCATCTTTAATGACTTGAGTCATTAATTACAAAAATAGTTATTAAACCTGTTTATAATCTGAGGAAGTTTTAAAAATACTGCTTATGAATCTAAGGATATCAGAAGTACATTTTTTTTTGTTCCTCCCTTCTTCTCTGACTGACCTTTACTTTGGGCTGCCATAGACCCTGCCAGCACTCATCCCCACTGCCAGCCACCACCTCAGATCCCAGCCTACACTGGGTAACCTGGCATAACACTTTGCTGGATGGGTCCTCCCCTTCGAGGGGGAAGGCACCAGTGGGGGTGGCCAGTGCACTCTACGATTGGCCCAGGGTGCTACTCAGGTGATCCGGCTGTCCAGGGCTTTATTTTTCAGTGGTGGGGGCTAGCAAGCATCATCTGGTCGGTCGGGAAGTGTTTCCATTTTTCTCCCCATGGTAGCGTGACGTGCCACTGATGTCAGGGCATACGCCGATGTCCGTCATGCTTCTAGGCAATGAGGCCTTGCTGCATTGCTGTTCTCCTAGCCTCCACCAGGAGTCAGCAAGCACTGGGCCACAGACCCCCCCTCCTCCCCAGAAGAAAGCAAGCAGTAGTTGGACGCGCAAGCCTTCTCCCCTGGCCGGACCTCCAACGCTTGAGTCCATTCCCAAACCCATGTCACTGGCGTCACAGCAGTGAATCTTTCCACTGCGATGGCAGACCAGCATAGCAGTGCATTTTTAATAAAAAAACTATATGATGAAAAAATGTATGCTGAGTAACAAATACTGCTGCTTTAACCTCCTCATGCTTCACTCTTCCTCCCAGCTATAAAAATGGGCCCTAGCAGGATCCCAATGAAAATGAGATGTTGCATCTGAGATGGACTATCCTGTAAAAACTTTAGATACCTAAGACACTGTCTATATACAGGTAAAATAATGTTATAAGCTAAAGAAAAACACATCCCTTAATCAAACTGATTGATCGGTAAAGGTAAGCACCAAACTCACAAGAAAACAAGGGAACGAAACCTACATCCGTGTGAACGACTACTGGCAGTAAAACTTTATTATTTTTATTATTAATAGAAAATGATAATTTGTTAGGTTTGACTGTAGCAGATGAGTTGTGCTGAGGGTGGCAGATAAATGAGGGAATTAGCCTGGAGGATGACTGGTACAGTGAGAAAAGCTGCGGGGGAGAGAGGGACAAATAATCAAATGATCATTATACAAGGAAAACAGTAAATATCCTAACAACCAGCTACCCTCCTGACGGGGTACCTGCTCTGTTTCACTCATGGGCATACTCACATTGGCATGCCTTCCATTATTTGTCTCCCCCAACTTTCCCCTACTGTTCGGACAACTTGACAACAGCTTAACCAGGCTAAGTCAGTTGTTATACGACAGGAGTGGGGCAGTTCGAATATAGGGTGATGAGATACCTCCCTTCCTCGCTAATTAGAGGAAGATATAGCACAGTGGTTTAAGGCTCTGCGCTGCAAATCTGGAGACCTGGGTTTGAATCCCACAGCCCCCGCTTACATACTGTGTGACCCTGAGCAAGTCACTTAACTTCCCTGTGCTCCCAGGTTGCACCTGTAAACAAGCTTTCAGCTTAGTGTGTCTCTCCTGGTTAAGCAATTGGGGAAAAGATGATTGATCTTTGGCAACCTTATTTATTTTTTTTTTTTGTATTTTTTTTTTTACTCTTTAGTAACCAGGTAAGGCCCACTAGGCACAAGTGCCAGTTTTCAGTGGCGATCCAGGAGCACTGGGGTAGTTAAGTGACTTTTCCAGTATAGTGCAGAGGTTTAAGGCTCTGAGCTGCAAATCTGGAGACCTGAGTTTGAATCCCACAGCCCCCACTTGCATACTGTGTGATCCCGAGTAAGTCACTTAACTTCCCTGTGCTTCCAGGTCGCACCTGGAAACAAGCTTTGGCTTAGTGTGCCTTTCCTGGTTAAACAATTTTCCCCTTTGCTCAGAGTCACACAGTATGCAAGTAGAGGCTGTGGCAATCAAGCCCAGGTTCGGTAGACATACCAAGCTCATCCACAGGTCATCACCCTAACCTCCAGGCTATACAGCTGGGAGAAATAATGTGACTTACTGGGAATTGATCCCAGGCCTCCCAGATTACCATCACAGTGCTCTAACCACTGAGCTATGGCTCACACAACCAGTGAGCTACAGGCTCACTTGGTTCAAGGTTAGGGATTCTAGGAGGATTTTGGAATAGGTTAGAAATGTTAGTCACTTTTCTTAGGTTTGTTGGGGGTGCAGGTTCTTGAGTCTTAATTCAAAGCCTTCATATAAAAAAATGGGCGAGAGAGGAGGTGTTTGATAAAGGAAGCATCTCATCTCAGATAGCACAGATGTCTCTGCCTTTTATACATATAGGAGAGTTTATTTATTTTTCTTTTTTTTTCTTATTTTTTTGAGAAAATCAGAGAACACCTTTGAGCACAAGTGCTCGTTTGCAAAGGTTCTACATCAAATTAGGAGAGAAACAAACATAATCAGCTCCGTTGGTGCCTAGTCATGTATCATGAGGCAAAAGGGAAGATACAGAGAAGTGACAATTAACAGTATAATATAAAATGTCATATTACAAAGTAGGCAAGGCAGTAGGTACAAAGAAGTTTGTCACAATAACAATATAATATGATTTCATTTTAGAAGGTAGGTAGGTATGGGGGAGTCAGAGGCTAGTTTAGGTTCAGTGTTGAGCAATGGAAGTAAGGTTATAAAGAGACATCAGCATGAAGATTATGGACAGAGCCCACCTAGGACACCCCGTTAACACAGGTAGAAGTCGGGTCAAGCAACTGCAGGCAGAGTTGAGGTGAGCTCTTTCTTTAGGGCTTTCTTAAAGTGATATTTTGGGAGTCTTGTGAGTGTAATGGGAGTTCATTGAGCCACTGTACCATACGACAGGCAAATGAGCACTTACTCAGGCAGGTTTATGCATAGGTACTGACAGAGCCTACCTGGTCATACTCCTGGTTGAGGACCGAACGGAAAATGGCCCCTATAGCGGGGGGTGGTGAGGCCTAGCAGTGTTTTCTTGCCCAGTAGGACAGTCTCAATCTAAGTCTGGGCTGCAAGGGAAGACAGTTTGTAAGTGCAGAGAGCAGCTATGTGTGTGTTTCTCAGCCCGGTAACAAATCAGCAGGCTTTGTTGAGCACAACCCTTACCCTATCGAGAACTGGATCGGTTGCCGCCCCGTAGACAGGGAGACTATATAATCAATGAGTGGGAGGACTGAGCTGGAGTTGGCCAGTTGTTTGGCCTCAGGGGTGAGGTTCAGTCTAACCTAAAATGGCATACACACACAGTGCAAGATGAAGTTGCTAACTCACTGGTCAGGGAGGAGTGTGGGTGGTTGGGGATTAAATCATACATTTCTTTGGTGCCTTTGGTTCCTCATTTTTACCCTGTGGTGAGTTGAACGCCAGATTAATTTTTTTTTTGGGGGGGGGGGAGTTGGATGAAGATAGGAGGTTGCAAGAACACTTCCCACTGAACCATAAAAGCAGACATAAGCTCCCTTCTTGTATGCCGGATCCCGTTACGCAGTTGCAGCATAGTGGCTACTGCCTATCTGCTACTACCCGCAGTGCTCTATATTTTCCCTGATTTGTAACCTGAGACATTTTGCCATTTTCAAAAGTTGCAACCTGTCACAACCCCACTCAGCAGGTCAGGCCCTCTGCTCCCACAGTGCCAACCTCCGAGCGTAGTATTGTGAACAGTTAACAGAACAAGGTAACCCTCCTGTCTGTTTTGTGGGTTCGAATCAAACTTTGGTCTCAAGTTCTGGAGGGATTCAAACTGTGAACCTCTTGCTAGCGTACCCAATGTACAGGCTCAGATAATTCTGCTCTTTGTGGGGGGCCAGATATCTTTTGCCTACGGGCACCTAACCAGGCGTACAAAATGAACCCTTAAAACTCTATTAAAGACCTCAGAATAAACTCTTACCTTTTCCCAGTTTGGTAAAACCAGTAAGCTTTGTACAGTGTCAGCTTTAACCATATATGCTTCCCTTGTCAAAGAAAGAATTTCAAAGGCACACCAGGTAGTGTCTAAAAATAGAGGTTTACTTAAAATAGATAAAACTGTAAAATGTAAAACACAGAACCATATATCACAAAACATACAATCTTTTAAAACAATAAGGTTTAAAAAGTGCAAATTCCTACCAATAATACACTTAGACCTGTCTACCTAATGTATTCTTATCTTCATATAGTGATGTAGATGTCTCTTTTTTTCAGAGTCCAAACATGTATGTCTTTAAAGGTCTGTTACAGCATAATTAAAACACTGTCTTGACCCTGCCTTCTCCATTATGTCACCCAGCTCCTCCTCTGTTTATTAAAAAATATACAATCAGGATGTCTTGTGTCAGGAGGTAAATTAGTAGGTGACATCAGCAGAAAAAACTTGTTTCCCCATATGACTTCCCAATTAAGCCTATAATTTTCCAAGTCCTTTCTTTCATCCATGAGCAGCATCCTCTCTCAAGAACATCAAAAGACTTTTATGACGTAGCACCTAAGTGCCATAACCTGCATTCTTCCTCTAAACTCCATGAAAGTTTATGCTTTCTAGCCTAGCAGCTGGCAGCTGCAATTAAGCTAGATAAACAGGAGATCCTTGCTTTAAGTCTCTTCTAGCCTGTAATTATTTCTTGGCTTTTTATCTTTTAGCTGAAACAGCATGTCTCACGAGAGACACTCAATAACACATTTTTTTTATATTACAAAAAGCATAGATTAATCAGAACCAGCTGTACAAGCATCACAATCCTCCCTACCTAGAAAGAATTTGGGGGCTCTATCCCCTGCATGGGATAAGCTTCCCAAATCAGTTCACTCCTCATAGACGTGAGACAACCCATCCGAGTTCTGATTTTTCGCTCCAGCCCTATGTAGAATTGTCATGTCATACCCTTGTAAAGTAAGACTCCATCGTAGCAGTCTACCATTGTTTTTTCCCATCTGTGTCAGCCAAACCAGGGGGTTGTAGTAAGTCTGTACCACAAAATGCTGCCCATACAAGTATGGCTGCAACTTCTTTAGGGCCCACACTATGGCAATACACTCCTCTTCCACAGTGGAGTATGCCTGCTCCCTGGGAAGTAACTTTTTACTTAGATATGCTACAGGGTGATCTTTCCCTTGGCTGGCTGTCTGACTCAGTACTGCCCCAATACCCACGTCTGAGGCATCTGTCTGAACTATAATGGGTTTGCTATAGTCAGGACTTGTCAGAACAGGAGCATTGCACAGTGCTTCCTTCAATCTGGTAAAGGCTTCTTCATAGGCTGGTCCCCAGGTAATTTTCTTTGGCATCCTTTTCATTACCAGGTTAGATAGGGGGAGCAGCCAGGGCACTGTAATTGGGTACAAATTTTCTATAGTACCCTGCTGTCCCAAGAAAACTCCTGATCTGCTTCTGCATTTCTGGTCTGGGCCAAGCCTTGATTACCTCTATTTTTATTTGGTTAGGACAGAGCTGTCCCCGGCCTACCACATGCTCGAGCTATGTCACTTCTCCCATGGCCACCTGACAATTCCTGGCTTTGACAGTGAGTCCGGGCCCTCTGTATCCTGCACAGCACTTCCCTAAGGTGGGACAGGTGTTCTTCCCAGCTAGCACTAAAGATGGCAATGTCATCCAGGTATGCCACGGCATACTCCTCAGAACCATTTAACACCTGGTTCACCAACCTTTGGAAAGTGGTCAGGGCATTCTTCATTCCGAAAGGCATTACTTTAAATTCAAATAAGCCTATCGGAGTGATGAAGGCTGATCTCTCCCTAGCTCTGTCCATTAACTCTACCTGCCAATACCCCTTGGTCAGGTCAATCATCATGAAGTAGGTCACGCTCCCAACTTGTCCAGGAGTTCGTCTGTCTGGGGCATCGGTGGGCATCTGACTTCTTGACTGCATTCAGTCCATGACAGTCCACACAGAAATGAGTAGAGTCATCTGGCTTAGGCACAAGGACTACGGATGAGGCCCAGGGGCTGTGGGATCTCTGGATTACCTCTAAATCCAGCATCTCCTCCACTTCCCTCCTGATGTCCTTTTGGAAAGCCTCTGACACCCGATATGCTGTTCACCGCATGGGCGTCTGTGTCCCTGTCTCCACATCGTGTGTCACTATCACTAAGGGGGTTAGTCCAGGCTTGGCACTAAACAATGGGGCAAAGTCTGCTAAAACCGCCCTTACTTTCTGAATCTGGTCCTGGACCAGCTGGAGAGACAATTTTACTGCCTCCACAGAGGACTCCCACTTGCTTTCTTCCAGCAAGTCCATAAGGGGGTCTTCTTCATCCGTCCCCTCCCCAGGACTACACACTGCAAACACCATGTCAGCCCTATTTGCATATTGCTTCATCATGTTGACATGGTAAATCTTTTCTGTCTGTCTTGGTTAGGTAACTCTACAATATAGTTCACAACATTTACCTTCCTAACCACTTTATATGGTCCTGCCCACTCAGCCTGCAGCTTGTCTTTCCAGATCGAAATAAGGCCCATGACTTCCTGACCCACCATGTACGAACGAGTTCTGGCTCTGCGGTCGTACCACACTTTTTGTTTCTGTTGGGAAGCTGCCAGGTTGCTCTGGGCTGTCCCCATAAGCTCCTTCAGCCTTTCCCTAAACTTAAGGACATAATCCACTATGGGAGTTCCCTGGGTGGCGTGCTTGCCTTCCCAGTCCTCCCGGTCAAGTCTAGTGACCCACATACCCGGCGTCCATATAAGAGTTCGAAGGGGGAAAATCCTGTTGACTCCTGGGGAACCTCCCTGTGTGCAAACAACAGGTGGGGAAGGTATTTCTCCCAGTCCTTCCCATGCTGTTCAGCAAATGCCTGGAGCATTGACTTCAGGGTACCACTGAATCTTTCCACAAGCCCATTGGCTTGTGGGTGATACAGTGTCGTGCATCTCTGCACCACCCCACACTTCTCCCATAAACATTTCATCAGGTCCGACATGAAGGAACCCCCTCGATCGGTGATAACCTCCTTCGGAAACCCAACATGGGAGAAAATCCCAAGTAAGGCATCTGCCACTTTGTCTGTCCTCAGTGAGGATAGGGCGACTGCCTCTGGGTACCGGGTGGCGTAATCCACCACAGTCAGGATGAATCTCTTCCCTGAGGAGCTGGGGGTATTTAAAGGCACCACAATATTCATCCCCACCCTCTGGAATGGCTCCTCCACTATGGGCAATGGAATCAGGACGGCTTGGGTTTTCTTGACCGCCTTCCCTATTTCTTGGCACCGGTGACAAAACCAGCAATACTCCCTCACCTGCTGAGTGCAGTTAGGCCAATAGAAATTCTGGGCCAACCACTGCGTAGTGCGCATGATTCCAAGATGACCAGACAAGGAGATATCATGTGCGATCTTGAGCAACTGCTCACGATACCCCTGGGGAATGACAAGATGTCTGCCTAGCACACCTCCCTCTGTCTGCACAGCCTGAGTATACATCAGTCCATTTTCACAATAAACCTTATGTCTGCCGTCACCTTCCTGTGCCCCGTCAGAGTCTGCCCAAGCCCTCAGCTTCTCTAGACTAGGGTCACTTCTCTGAGCAGCTGCAAACCCCTCACACATTCCCAAGGCATGGGACAGGTCCCCTTCAGTCACTAAACTAGGGTTCCTAGAACTAGTGTCAGGGCACTCAGGATCACTGTCAATCCCAACCCTCTGACAATGGGTCACCCCTTCCTCTTTGGAGTAACCCTCTGTAGCTGTGTGGTTACTTGTTACTGGGGAAATTTCCCCCTTTTCATTAGTCTCCATATCAGGAGACACAGGCTGTGGAACCAGCCTCTCAGTGGATTCCACGATGGCTTCTGTGAGGTTCAGGGAACTACCATTTTCCCTTGCTGCTTGGCTACGGATAACTACACACACATTCCCTGTTTGAGATTGTCGCAGGATCACATCCACTGGTAAGGTTTGGGCTGCAGCCACTTGTTGCGCAGTTCCCCCTGTTTCACCCCAGTCTAGGAGAAAACTAGTGAGGGGCAATGTTTTCTCTTCACCAGTAAAGTCCTGTACAGTGATGTATTTATTGGGTATAAGCTGACCCGGCTCTATTAGATCCCCATTTACCAAGGTCAAGGATGCCCCTGTGTCCCTCAACCCTTGTGTCTGTACACCATTCACCATGACTGGGTGCATGTGTTCCCTCATGTTCACCGGCATGCTTCCAGGGACACACAAACAACCCACTTCCTTCCTAGCAGCACCTTGCGTATTATTGCTAGTCCATTTGGGACACTGTCTGGCAATATGCCCAGTTTCTTTACACAACCAACATTCATTTCTTTTCTCAGAGAAATATTTTCTCTGAAACCTTGGGCTAACTGGTTTCGGTGGAGGTAGTGAGGGTTTTAGCTGCCCTGAAGGTGTGCTTTTCCCTTTCTGTGCTGCCACGCCCACCCCATTTGCTCTCAAAGTAGGTCTGCTCTTGGCATAGCGGTCCGAGAGTTTAGCAGCCTCTTACACTGTTTTGGGATCTCGGTCCTCCAGCCAGGTTTTCAGCTCTGTTGGGCATGCCCAGAAAAACTGTTCTAACAAAATCACATTTTCAATTTTATCAACAGAGTTTGCTTCAATTCCTTCCCACCAACGTTTTAAAAACTGACGTTGTTTCATGGCTAGCTCCTCGTAGCTCATGTTAGGGCTTCTCCTGAGCTTACAGAATTTAGCTCTGTATGATTCAGCAGTTAATTCAAATTTCTTTAACAGTGCAGCTTTAAGTTTGCTGTAATTATCACTGTCCTCATTGTCCATTTGACCCAATGCATCCTGAGCTTTCCTGGTAAGTAGCAGGGATAGCTGGAAGCTTCAGGACTCTCTAGGAATTTTAGCCTGAATACAAACTTTTTCAAAAGAATTTAAAAAGGTATCCATATCCTCCTCCCCTCTTTAAATTTGGCTATCAATTTGTAACTCAGTCCTGTAGCCCCAGTTAAACCCAAGCCACTTACCTGCTCTGGTGCTGGTGGTTGGAGTCGTAGCTTCTCAGTTCGTGTTGCCTCTGGCACTCATGCTCCTTATGGTCAAGCGCTCTCTGTTCTAAGCTCTGCCTTTCGGCAGTCCTCTGCCTCCCTCTGTTCTTGTTCCTGCTCTCTTCTGCAGCTCGCTGGCGTTCATGCCCTGATGCTCAGCCTCCCACTGTTCCCCTCTGCCTCTCGCTCTCTCATTCTCTCTTCTCTCTTCTCCTGGAACTCCAGCTCCATTTGGCACAACTCAATCTGCAGCCTGAGTACTTCTGGATCCAGGATACTGGTGACCTTTCCCTGCTGCTGTGGCCCTTTGCTGGCACTGGCCCTGGCCCTGTTGCCCTTCTCTTCAGGATCTGGACACTGCATGGCCACTAGCCCTGCCACACTCAAGGTTCGGTCCTTTTCAGTCACTGTCTGTGACTCGATGCTCTGGGTATCTGCTACCATCAGGGCATCCACGAGGTTCTGTTTGGTGACTTTCACCTTGAACGGCACTCCTCTGTCCCCGCACAACTGCTTTAAGTAGTCTACAGTGTGCCTGCTGTAGTTGGAAGCCATCTTCTTTCCTAACTACGGCTACTCTGACTTGCAGTTTAGAAAAAAAATAAAATGGGTAGGAACATGACTGTACGCCAAGTGATATAGTTCTGTCTCTTTTTATAAAAATAAATCACCACCTTTTTCTTTCTTTGCAAGTGAGCTGATGGTCTCAAGATGATACACTGAACAATAAAAGCTTGTAATACCAAGCTTATGCACACTGCTGCCAACCAATCTGTCACAACCCCACTGAGCAGGTCAGGCCCCCTGCTCCCACAGTGCCAACCTCAGAGCATAGTATTTTGAACACTCAACAGAACAGGGTAACCCTCCTGTCTGTTTTGTGGGTTTGAATCAAACTTTGGTCTCAGGTTCTGGAGGAATTCAAACTGTGAACCTCATGCTAGCGTACCCAATGTACAGGCTCAGATAATTCTGCTCTTCGGGGGGAGGGCAGATATCTTTTGCCTACGGGCACCTAACCAGGCATACAAAATGAACCCTTAAAACTCTATTAAGGACCTCAGAATAAACTCTTACCTTTTCCCAGTTTGGTAAAACCAGTAAGCTTTGTACAGTGTCAGCTTTAACCATATATGCTTCCCTTGTCAAAGAAAGAATTTCAATGGCACACCAGGTAGTCTCTAAAAATAGAGGTTTACTTAAAATAGATAAAAATATAAAATGTAAAACACAGAACCATATATCACAAAACATACAATCGTTTAAAACAATACAGTAAAGTTTAAAAAGTGCAAATTTCTACCAATAATACACTTAGACCTGTCTACATAATGTATTCTTATCTTCTTATAGTGCTATAGATGTTTCTTTTTTCCAGAGTCCAAACATGTGTGTCTTTAAAGGTCTGTTACAGCATAATTAAAACACTGTCTTGACCCTGCCTTCTCCATGATGCCACCCAGCTCCTCCTCTGTATTTTAAAAATTATACAGTCAGGATGTCTTGTGTCAGGAGATAAATTAATAGGTGACATCAGCCGAAAAAACTTGTTTCCCCATATGACTTCCCAATTAAGTCTGTAATTTTCCAAGTCCTTTCTTTCACCCATAAGCAGCATCCTCTCTCAAGAACATCAAAGGACTTTTATGACATAGCACCTAAGTGCCATAACCTGTATTCTTCCTCTAAATGCCATAAAAGTTTATGATTTCTAGCTTAGCAACTGCCAGCTGCAATTAAGCTAGATAAACAGGAGATCCTTGCTTTCAGTCTCTTCTAGCCTGTAATTATCTCCTGGCTTTTTATCTTTTAGCTGAAACAGCATGTCTCATGAGAGACACTCAATAACACATTTTTTTATATTACAAAAAACATAGATTAATCAGAGCCGGCTGTACAAGCGTCACACAACCCATCCTTTTTAGTTGTGATAGCGGTACCTGCTGATGAAGGGGATCAGGACAAGCCTTGTACTGTACTTTATCTTGAAACATTAGATTGGGTCTTTGTGCAGCAGGGCCAGCTATTACAGATAGGCCTAGGGAACTACCCTTAAACAAGAAAAAAAAAACACACACTCAGCACTCTCTTACCCAGTTTGGAGGAAAATCACCCTCAGTTGGTATACACATGATATTACATACAGCACAGCCTACCTGCTCTCAGACCAGAGACTTCACTCTTCCAAAAGGATATGTTGTTTGTTATAGTCGCCTCTTTCCTCAGTTGTGTTGGTCCTGCCAGGCCTTGGGTGAGCCATTGCTTGTGTTCATTGTTATCAGTGCTTCTCTGGTTGGTGGATTTGGACAGCATAGGTCCAGCTGGTTTCCACAGGGGAGTGCCACATTTTCCACTTTCTCTGGGGTGCTAGTGGGTTTCAAGTTGCCATCACAGATGTGTTTTTGTCCTCCAAAGACTTTGGTTGCAGGTCAGGGTTCTCTATACAGACCTGGCATGAGATGAGGACCTACACCTTGGAGTGGACAATGTCTACACTCTGCTTCTAATACAGTCAGGTTGTCTGGAAGAATGACAATTTTCACTGCAGTGCCCCTTATTTAATGATTTCCATTGCTAATTGTGCTGCTACTGCCACATCATGGGTGGAGCATTGCTGAAGGGTCAAGGAGGGGAGACTGGTAGGAGAGGTGGTCCATTGTCAGGTTTTTCACTTGTCATCTCATCCAATTTTAACTCTCTCTCACTGTGATTTCTTTGGGATGTCAACCAGCTCCTCCAGTAAATCCCCTGCCTCTTCAGTAGTATCGAAGCTGTGGAATCGCTTGCTTGAATTTCAGTGTTACAGGGTGTCTTATGGATTATTTGACTCAAGGGTCTGCAGAGCAAATTTGACTTGAAAAAGCTTCCCTTCTGGCTGCCAGTTCATAGCAGAAATTCTGCAAGATAAATATGTTGTGAACATTCTGTATGAGTTTTCCATCTCTTCCTAAACAGTTTCAATATTTTCTCCCTTACACTACTGTTTGTTATAGAAGGTGGGCAAGAATGGGACATGGCTTATTTACGGCCTTATGGGAGGTAGTTAGGTCACAGTGCACCCTCTCAGTCACTAATGAGTGGTCCCAGTCAAACTCCAGTACATTGGGGATCACCATTTGGAGGAAGTCAGTTAGAGCTATGTGCTGTGCTGCCTTGGGGAAACAAAGCAGTCTAATGTTATTGCAACAACTTCAGTTTTGGAGGTGGTCTGATTTTTCCCCCAGCCTTTTCATTTGGCACCCATGCTTCACAGTTTCCGAGAGTCCGCATGGTCCCCCTACATATCTAGCTTGCTGATACATAGTTCATTGTCTGATACTCTGAAAGTCAAGTTGTCAGATTAGAACTGCAGCCCAGTAGTTGTACTTCTGTTTCCATTTCTTGTAGGATCCTACTAAACATTTGTTTTAGCACACTGAGGTCATCCATTGGTGGTTTTGCAAATCCTGGTGCTGATATTAAACTCAGTCTTGAAACAGGTCTGGGCTGTCACTGCTTGCTACGAGCACTGGGAAGCACAAGCTTTGGCCATTTTTGAGTATTTGAATTTACTGCCTTTATTATATGTGCCCCTATGTTCAGAAAAGATTTTTAGCTAGTTAGAGGGAAAGTACCCTCAACCTATTTTCTGTAAACCTGTGTAGTTTGTAGGCAAGAATAATGATTTCCTCTTTTGCATCCCCCTAATTTCATCCTAATTTAAATAAATAAATTAGGTTGCATAACTCTGTTTTGCCCTGGTGTGAAAACCTGTTGTTCCATTGCATGACCCCACTCATGCATTATAGGAGATGATGATACGAATCTGCACAAACCAGCAGAAGATATACCTCATGAAGTTATGCTACATGTCTTGTGAAGTTCCTATATTCTCTAAAACCATTTTTCTAACTCAGATACACTTTAAACTACAGAAAACAGCAGGGCACTTACTATGTCTTGAAGAGTTTCATGGCCAGCATAAGACAAAAACATAGGGACTGCAGAGGACAGCAACGTCACTGACTAATACAGTATAACTACAGCAGGCTTTAACACTAAAACATCATAAAATTCCAGGATGCTGGGACTGCCGGTGACGTCATTGTCCCAATGGCAGCATAGCCTTGGTGCTCCACTGCAACCTGGCATAAAAATACCCTCCTGATAATTTTTTCCAGCTCTCATCGAGGATTTAATGGCATAAGGGGACATAGGAGGGGACAGAATGATAAGATCCCAAGCTCAGTTCAGAAAATTGAAGAAGAATGGATGGGGATTCAGCCTGCCAGCAGTCACCACAGCTACAGCCCGTCACCGACCTGCATGGCAGATGGTGACAACCATGCAGACACAGAAAGGAGCACCTCACTTGGTCCTGTTTTGAGACGGCTTTAACTGAAATAAATGTTTTGCACAGAGAACAAAGTGGAATTCCAGTAAGATACAAAGCCAGCTTCAATCGGTGGAGAAATGGGTCAAAGCAGAATAAAACACTACCTAGGGTGAAAAGGCTGACTACAAGATAACTATTAAACCTAAAACATGCCAGCCCAGTGGCGTGGAGGGCTGAGGCATCATGCCTTACCTCCTGCCATGCCAGCGACCTGTGTTTTTGGTGTGAGCGGGCTGCCAGTGGTCAGCTGGGGAAGGAAAGGATTGAGCATCTGGACAGCTCTCCTCTCCTGGGGAGGGGTGGGAATGGAGTCTTCTGCCTACCTGACCCCTAGTGGTGGCTGGGGCTTGGCATGTGGGCCCCGACAGGGGGCAGATTTGGGGCAGACGCCAGTGCTGTGTGTGGAAACATCGTGGCGTCTGCCATGGCATCATTGCATGCCGCCGCACCACACTGGGAGCAGGAGAAAACAAAGGAAGAAAAATCACCAGTTGGCAGGATGAAGATGGCCCCTTGCAGGCTCCGCACCCGGCTAGATGGCACCTCGCTAGTGTGAGAGGTGAGATCAGTGAACGCTGGGGTGACGTGGCTAGGGATGGGGCCGTATGGAAGAGAGTCAGGCGTGCAGGAGCATAAAGGAAGTAAGAAATAATGAAAAAAAAAAAAACACTTTGTCAGCTTTTTTTTTAGCTAATAAAACCACAGGGAGAACCCTAATGGTGAATGAACCTAACAGGAAAAGACAGAGGGTCAGAGAATCAATAATCAGTGGGAAGTGTGATAACATTATATATGCAAACCAAGCTAAGACTTAAAAACCTACTCATTCCAAAGAAAATCTTACTAATACCTGAACTTAAGAAAAGAACAAAATTAGGCAGAACCTTTGTAAAAGAGCCTTGGCTCAAAAGTGTCTTCAAAATAATAATAAACTAGTTATAATAAAGAAAATGAAATGGAACTGCAAAGCCTAAGATAAAATTCCAGACAGTCATTCCTTAAGGAAAGGTGTGAATTGTATCTTTAGTCAGACCTCCTGGAGCTCTGATCTGCAATGTATAGATCCAATACCTTCTCTCCTACAAAGTTTGTTAACCATGTCTCCTCTTCTGGTTCCAACATCCACATGTTCAATATCCAGAAATTGTATATTATCCTCAGCATGGCATGATTGTGTTTTGAAAATGTTTTTCTATGGGAGGGCTTGCCCGAGGTTCAATGTGGGGAATAACTCCTCCCACAACCTCTACTTAAGCCCTCCTGTAATGCACCTCCCTTGCTTAGGAAGTGTTTTTTGTCCTGGGCTCCTGTGTGGCTTGTGCAGCTGTGCTCCTTCTGTACTCTGCTGCCTAGTATGTTCTTCTCTTCTCCACCTCCATGTGTCCTGTGCTTCCCCTTGTCTGTGTCTGTCCGTTTCTGTGCCACTTCGGCTCCCCCCCCCACTCCTTACGCCCCTTCCTTTGTCTTGGGGCTTCCTTTCCTCTTTCCCTGGTTCTTTTTGGGTGTTTTTAGTTTTTATTGATGGACACCATGTGCCATAGCTCTCCCTGGTCCCATACGAATTCCTTTAATGCTAGCTTCCCCTTCCACTCCTAGTTGCAAGCCACAGATGATGCCAGTGTTCTCTCTGTAGTTGGCCCGAATACCCATACTCTCTACCAGCTAATGTATGCTCCTCTTCTGGATAACTTGGGAGCGATTCCATTCCTACACGCTTCCTTGCCATTTCAGTCTGGGTCTCTGCCTGTACAGCCCTCAACATTGATCGCTACTTCCCTGCTTCACCCTCCGGGTGACTTTGCCTACCATATCTGCTCATCCCTCCTTCTGCTCAGTCACGACAGGATTCAAGGTCTCCAGGTTCATGTCCCACCAGTAAGTACTTTTATCCACATTTTACAGCCGCATTCACTGCCTGTACTACGTGGTATCTGATGTTACACACGCTGTTGGCAAAAGAAAGCAAAGTTTACCCCCAGCCTTTCTGCACACTACAGATTGCCTACCTTATTTCCTCAATAAAAGAAAAGTCCAACTCTGAGCAGCAGCTCAAATCGATAATTCATGACTCCGTAGTACAGCCTCCTTCTCTGGTTTTACTATAACTTGGTGACAGTGGTTACCTTCCAAGCCATGATTTCGGCAGCTGCCCTCCGAATAATGTTCTCTAGCTTTCTACTCACAGTGCATTCCTGAGCACTTACCCCATTTGCCTTTTCATATGTTTTTTTCATTCCCACCATGTTATATGTCTCTCATTCCTACTTTAGTGCTACTATCCTACGATTTAAAATACTACCTAATACTTCATTGTCCTATACCAGCTTTTTCTACTCTTTTTCTCTACAGCAGCATTGTGCATTGGCTGGCCCATACCAGCAGTATTCGGACTCCATCATTAACTTCCGTGCCTTCTGAGTGCTTGAGCTAGGTAGGCTTCCCCTGTCTGGGGATGAAATTCTGTTACATTCACTACTTCCTACTACTTATCAACCTGACATCCTCCGTTTCTAACTCTGCTGGACAGCACTGAGTGAAGGTTAGCTCGCCCCGCCTACCAGGGATGGGAACCATGTCTACAATCTACAAGTCTGTTACCGTACCTTTCTTACCTCATAACAGTTGCCACTTCCCTTTGGGAATGGAACTCCTATGCCCCATGTACCCTTATCATTCTAACTAGGCCTGGCTGCCCTAAGTTCCTATCATCCACCTCTGCCATCCCTAATGGTTGCCTGAGTCTACAGTCTACTGCTTCATCTTATATGTTCTCAGCCTGATACCCGGCTGCCACTTCCCTTCAGGAACAGGACTTTGCCCGACTTGCTTCTCCGTCTTACCTTGTCTGCAGCTCAAACTCATTGTCCTATCTGCCGACTTCCTTGGCCGGGAGCCTGACTCTGACATGCACTGTCTCCACTATTTGTATCTACACTGATGCGGATTTTTCCATTTCCATTTAGGAACAGATCTTCCACAAGTTCTTATCATCCTGCATTCACTATCTGCATCCAGTTCAGATCATCTTGCCTCGAACATCCCATCTGGACGCATGTTCCTACATTACACTGCTTCACATGTGTTATTCTCCACCTGCTACCCAATGCCTTGACCCTTCTGGACCTGGACCTCCTACTGCTAGTGGTCTTCATTTCTCCTAGCAACAGCCGTTCTTCCAGTCTCATCACACAAGCAGTCCTGAGAATACTTTGCCTGGTCCATAGCCCAAGCTCACATCTCTGTGTTCACTGTCTGCTCTCTACCCGATGCAGGTTGCACTTCCCTTCAGGACTGGGGCCTTTTAACTCCTCCAGTCTTCCACCTCTCAGCTCTGCCTGTGACTTCAACTGTGGAACCAGGACCTCATTGATTTGTTTGCCTCCATCCTGCCAGTTTGCCA
Organism: Neoceratodus forsteri; assembly: GCA_016271365.2. NCBI lineage: Eukaryota > Metazoa > Chordata > Ceratodontiformes > Ceratodontidae > Neoceratodus > Neoceratodus forsteri. The sequence continues at coordinate 459,585,024 of CM028135.1, read as the reverse complement.
CTTTCCTTCCAACGCAGGACCCTTCTGCTTTGAATGACTCTACTTGCCATCCTGTTCCTCCATGGACCTTACTTCTTTAGCCCCTTTGGCCTCCTTTCCCTCATCATATGAAACCTGCCAGCTTGTTCAATCTCTCTCTCGCTCCAGGTTGACTGCCTCATGGACTTCCTTGCTGCAGGTCCCCTTCCGGCTGCTGTACAAACTTGTTTTCTTTTGCAGATTTGGGACCTCGTCCTTCATTGCTCCAGCGCCTTCCATAATTTTCTCTAGTTGTTTCCAGCCTTCGTCAGATGTGGGATTCCTGTTGCTCATGGTGCTTGGCTTGGCTCCTAGGCCTTCCGTGGATCATCATCTGATGCCTTGCTTCAGCTTGCTGTAATTCACTGCTGTTCACTGTGGAACTGACCCAGTCCTGTACCTTCCTGCTCTGGATGTCATCCAGCTTCACCTAGCCCATGGCTTCCTCTGCTTATTCCTTAAGTTCCTCAGGATCCACTCTGGACTTCCTTCCCATTTTTAACATTAAATTTTTTTATTACATTTTTCGTTACAGAGATACAATCCAACAACTTCAAATGCAAACACACAGTGGTACATACATATTCATATCCATACATAGAGTAAAGCAAGCTCTGTAACATAACCCAGTAACCCTTCCCACCCACTCCCTCCCCTGCCCACCCCCATAACCCTCCCAGCACAAGTCCAATAAGGTAGCATGCCATCAAGCAGTAGCTAGTCTACACCTTCCTATAAAGAATAAATAGCATGAAAGGGGCCCCAAATCCTATCATACCTAGGAAGCTTATTCTGGAGGATAGCTATCATTCTCTCAACCCTCAAACTAGCTAACAATTCCTCCAGCCATTCAGTGTAGCTGAGCATGACAGAATCCTTCCAGTGTCTGAAGACAATTTTCTTAAGCGTGGCAGCAATCAGAACTATATGGAACCTCCTACTCTTGACAGGAATATGAGAGACATCTCCCAGCAAGCATATTTCAGGGTAAGAGGTCCCTAGTCCCAATAATGGGTTCAGTCTGTTTTAATTTCCGCCCACAGCGGGTTACCTTAGGACAACTCCAGAAAATATGCATCAAGTCCCCAACCCGGTTTGACACCTGTAACATATAGAGTTAGTAGCAATTTTCAACCTAGCCAATTTTTGTGGAGAATAGTAAATATTGTGAGAGGATTTTGAACTGCATCAGCCTTAATCGATCCTGCAAAAAGAATTTATGACAGTTAGTCCATACATGCCTTCAATTGGCGCAGCATCAGGAAAGACTGAGGTCCAATATGAACTTTGAACCGGGTTTAGAGAATACGCCCACTCAAATAACACTGTATATATTTTGGAGATTGCGTGCGGCAAACCAGCCAACGGCCCTAACACATCATAAAAGTCCAACCTAGGGTTCCGGATTGCCCCACTACCCATCTTTGCAACTAAGAGATGCCTAATCTGATATATCTTAAAAATTGTCGTAGTAGGCATCTCAAACTTATTCAGAATCTCAACAGAGGAGAGTATCTACCCATCAGGTGAAAAAAAATCTTTCAAACAGCATGTACCAGGCAAGGGCAGCCAAGCTGGGCTAAAATTTTATTACCTATTACTGAACGTGGATTACCCCAAATTGGCTGGACCCAGTCATTAAGGTGGTCATATTTCAGGAAGCAACAAAGTTGGGTGTAGGCTCTCACAGAAATCCCAATTGAGGAACTCGCAGCTGGGGGCAACAGTTTCGGAGTGAGATGAAGCAGAGCCTCAGGTTTCAAACTGTATTTCCGAGTCAGGCCAATTCAATCTGTAGCCATAGAGGTATATAAGAATGCTGTACTGAAACTTCTACCCTTCACCCACCTCAGATACTTGCAGGCATGAGCTGCCCAGAAATATAGGGCAAAATGCGGAGCCTTAACCCCCCAATAATTTGGGAGCTGCCAGCTTTTGATAGGCCATACGAGACTTCTTATAACCCCACAAGTAGTAATCATGTTATGTAGCTTCCTAAACCAAGTAAGTGATATCCAAATATTCAACATACTGATAGGGTAAAACAATCTAGGAAAGACATTCATTTTAACTAAATTAATCCTCCCCATAAGGAGATTGGCAACCTCGCCCATCTTTCTAAATCTAGCTCAATGAGTAGCATCAGGGAATCTAAATTTAACTGAAACATTTTTGTCCTATTCCTTGTTAAATTCAGACCAAGGTATTTTATAAAATCTGACTTCCAGGACAAACCCAGTTCCGCAATCTCCTGCTTAAAAACATTTTTATTGAGGGGAAATACAACTGATTTATCTAAATTTATCCTATAGTTAGCCAATTTACCAAATACCCGAATAACGTCCAGAAGAGCAGGAATGGACACCCTCGGGTTAGAAACGTAGATCAAAAGATCATCTGCGTATGCCGTTATTTTCACAGTATAGTCCAGAATTCTAATACCAGCAATTTCTTGCTTACGTACTATTGTCCTGATGAGGGGTTCTAGGTATAGGTTAAAGAGGAGAAGGGACAAAGGACATCCTTGTCTAGTACCTACGTAAAGATTAAAGGGGTCCGATGTGGCACCATTACAGCTAACCCTCACTGTAGGGTTCGAATAAAGGGAGCCTATCCATTTTAAAAAAGGATCAGGAAACCCAAATTTCCCCATTGTAGTCAGAAGAAACCCCCAGTGAACCCTATCGAAAGCCTTCTCGGCATCTAAAGACAACAGGGCCATAGCGGTACCACTATCCTCAGACACCGAGAAGGCATGAGCTAAGGTTCTCAGGTGATAAGTGGAAGACCTGTCTCTCATAAAACCGACTTGTTCTGGGCCAATAAGTCCGGGTAAAACCCGACTTACCCGCTCTGCCAACAACTTGGCCAAAATCTTAATATCATAATTAAGCAGGGATATAGGCCTATAACTAGATGGCTGTTCAGGGGGTTTATCTTGCTTGGGAATTAAAACAATAAGTGCTTCAAATAAAGACTGATCCTGTACCTGATGACATAAAATGTATCTGAACAATCTGAGAAGTAAAGGGATAATGATTTGAAAACTTTTGTAAAATTAGGCAAGAGCCCATCCGGCCCTGGGTTTTATCCAATGGGAGATTCTGAATAATCGATTCAATCTCACCCTGAGTAATATCAGTCATTAACTGTGTCCGTTGGAGTTCAGACAACAAGGGAGATCCAACCCTTCTAAAAAGTAGAATCTCCTTCTCAGTGGAGAATTATCCATTTTACTATACAGAGATTTAAAGTAGTATCTGAATTCCTGCACTATCTCCCCAGGCAAGGTTTTAACTTGGCCATCTACCTTAGATTGAATCCCTGGGATTATCCGAGATGATTCCAGTTGCTTGATTCTCTGGCAAGAAGCGTACCGCCTTTTCACCCTGATCAAGATAACTAGCCTTGGTCTTAATTAATGCTAATTCCGCTTGTTCCCGAGCAACTTTAAATAGAGATCCCTCAACCTAACAGTCCAGCTTCACGTCTTCAGAAGACTACGAGGTTAAGGTAGCTTCTCTACTTCTTATTTGGTTCAAGCAACTCGGATAGAATTTGTACCCTCCTTCTTCCTTTTGGATGCCAGACCTATTAATATACCTCTTATGAATGCTTTAAACACTCCCCAAACAACATCGGGGCTAATATTATCTCCTAAATTATTAGCTATAAATTCTTCTATTTGTGTGAAATAACCTCCACTATTTTGGGACTCACGGCATTTGATTATTAATCTTCCACCTACTGCCCTCTTAGGAAGAGTGGAAAAGAAATTGACCCTACCACTGCATGATCGGAAGGAGGCCGGTATAATTTCAGACTCCAGCACACCAGGAAGAAATGCGAGAGAATAACAGGTAATCTATACGGGATGCAGAACGTGAACTGGAGAAGTAAGCGATATTCCCTGGCTTCGGGTGAATAACTCTCCACATGTCCACTAGACCAATCTGGTCCAGCAGCTCACCTAGAGCCCTCTGAGCTGGAGAAAAGACCATAATATTTATCCTGGTTTTATCCATCAGAGGATCTAACACCAAATTCAGGTCTCCCCTAAAATCATGGGAAGCTGTACAAACGGGTTAGAATTCCAGAAGCTTAACAAAAAACCCTTGGGAATCCAAATTGGGCAATAAATAGACCCCAAAAGTACTTCCACATTTTGTAGCCTACCCCTGACAAACACATATCTGCCCTCACCATCCTGAATAATCTGAAGCGGGGTAAAGGGAACAGACCTATGCAGGAGCACCATAACACCTCTGCTTTGCGTGCTACCTTGCGATGAAAAAACTGACCCCATTTGCAAACGCCTCATAGAATTGCATTCCGTTTGAAGCAAATGTGTCTCTTGTAGGTACACAATGTCGGCCTTTAACACCTCTAAATGCTTTAGTATACTATACTGCTTAACTTTCTGACGTGCTCCCTTTATGTTCCAGGTTACAACTTTAAACACCCCGCACAGTGCCATTTTTTTGAGTTTCTAATTCAGACCATGGTATGCTCCCATTTAATCGGTACTCCATGTCATCAGTATTAAAGACTTGTGCACCCACCCCACCATTTATCCCCCCCCGACAGCCCCCATAAGCACTATAAATCCCAATTAACACTAACCCCCATAATCCCCTCCCTCTCACATCCACACAGCCCTTGATGACAGCTTGCATCACTGTATCATCTCCTCCCTGCCCCCTGCCCATAGCACTAATAAGAATAATGCTCAACATTAATTTCCCTGGATAGGAAGATGCCCAACTGTAATAACTTTCCCATCTCAAAATCCCCAATCGTCAACCCTAAACATTTATTAACACTTCTAAAACAATGAAAAGGGAATAACTAACCCCAACATCCCTTCACCAAAGTAAATATAGAAACAGAGCCTCAAGTGCCCAATACCCTTTCCTAACTACAATATAAAGCACTAAACCCTAAGAGACGCCTTATTAACTAACTAGTACATATTCCTTATATCCCCAAAACATTGAATAACATTGAGGCAGGATTAGTGGCCAGTCAAAAACAGTATCAGTCCCCCCTACCAACATCATTCATTTGCTCCACACGAGGCCATAGTCCATATAACAGTCCACAGAGAATCATGGTGCCAACCGGCATTATTATCCACCTTCTGGCATGTTAACCGGAGCCATTACTTCCCTCTTACTGATCTTCCAAGGATCATCCAGCGTCCACAATCCTATTTTGCTGGCAACCATACGTCTTCCGATTGCAGATGCACATTCCAAATCGCATCATCTGGATATGCGAAATGTATGCAAATAACCCGCCTCAAGAAGCTGACCCTCTGTTTCAAGGTGAAGTAAACTCCGCACCTTGTATACATAACCAAACACCTTTACATTGAGATCTGCGCCATATAAAAGAATCACCCTTGCGGGGGAGGGGGATCCCCGGAAAATTAAGTCCGCATCCTATCGGTCCCAAATTAAGAGCGCCAGCCACCAGGTCCTCCAATACACCAGAACCACCAAGCAAAGTCCTGCAAGAAACTTAAATGACCTTTCCTCTTAACCCAGGAATAAATGCATCAAAGGGAACTAAACCCTTATTTGATATTGAAGAGGGAAGGTAATGCAAGCTGAAGTGCCGCTAAAGCTTTATCCGGGTCGTCAAACTTTCTCCACGATTCCAAGATGTATCATGCAACACACGCAGGATATACCATTTAAATTTAATACCGCAGCAATAATTTTGACACAAGGGGTGGAAAGCAGCTCTCCTCTGCCGAACCGATAACGGCAAATCCTGGGTGATCCTTATATCGACCCTTCCCATTTCAAGACTTTGCTTCCTTGACCTTCTGTAGAAGCTTTGTTTCTCTTGGAAATTCAAGAACTTGGCCATGAAAACACGCGGAGGTGCCCCTTGCTGTGGTATAGGACGGAGGGCTCGGTGTGCTCTTTCTATATAGTAACAATGTCCAAAGGGTGAGGGACCTGCGATCTTCTCCACAAATTTCTGAAAAAATTTAACTGGCTCGTTACCCTCTTCCTTTTCAGGCAGGCCGATCACCACCACGTTGTTCCTCCGGCTCCTGCCCTCGAGATCCTCCACTTTGGCTTCAAGGCTGGTTAAGCGCTGTCTTAATTTGACCATCTCAGGATCGAACCTCTCTACCCGATTTTCCACCGATCTAACCTGTGCCTCATTATCGGACACCTTTCTGTTCAGGTCCTCCAAGGTGGATGTGATGTTTTTAATTTCTGTAGCCATTTCCACCATTTCAGCCTTAAAAGGCCTAAATTCCTCGAGAAATTTCGCCAGCATTAATAGGTCTTTCCCTTCACTGCCCGGGTAGTTGAGCTGGGATGGCTGCAACTGCGAGGCCCGCGGCTTCTTCGGGGCCTTTTCAGGGGTTGCCGGAGGGGTGTGCTTTGCCGCCGCCTTTGGCATCTCCTCTTCCATCTGAGTACTAACCACCTTTCTTGATGCTTACGATCTGTAGATAACACCTTCAAAGACGCCAAAATAGCACCGGAGAACCCAGGAGAAAGATAAATGGACCGGGTTTGTGCAGAGCAGGCAGAGAATGCAGCTAGCAAGAGCTCTGCATCACGTGACTCCACTTCCTTCCCATTTTGAATGGCTGTCTCCTCATCTTCGCCTTGCTGGCTCGGGGCTTTGTACTGTTTGCTGTGGCTCTGTTAGGCCTTGCATCCTATCTCCTACCAGTACTCCTACCCAGTCATCTGTTCTTCCATATGATCCATCCCCTACTTCTACTCCAGCCCTTCTAACAGTACCCTTCCACTACTCACTGGGTCATTAGTTAATTACTCTTGAGTAATACTACTGCCAGCAAACATTCCTTGGCTCACATGCTTCATAGACACTTACATTATTATAGAGTTTTATACTGCCCAATTAGTTCTTCAAAATCATTCATGGAATCCCATTCACCTGGACAATAGGTAGATCTTCTCCATCTCTATTGGATATACCCTCTGATTCCAGTCCTTCCAATCACCATGACTTCCCTGTATACCCTGTCTCATTGGCTAGTCTCATACACAGAAAGGACTTAAATCCTTCTGTCATACTCCGACTTTGTAATCAGCATCTCTTCTACGGATACCGAGAATCGCAAGATAGCCCATTCAACTATGGACATCATCCATTTTGCCTTCTGTGCCTCTTCTTTCTGTAACCCCTATGTGGTGCTATCCCAAGAGCTACTACCCCTGCCTGCTTAGCTAGTAGCAGGTTAAGGGGCCTGAGTTCTGAAACGGGTGCCTCCACCCAGAGGTCAGGGTTGGTAGTGGTCAAGCTAACCTGGTCACAGCCCTCCAGGACACTGTAACCCCCCTCTTTCCCCTCTAGTGGCCTGAACACTGTACAATGATCACTTTCACAATACCCCTGGTACACCACACAAGTACCCACACTGTTTGCACTTACCACCAGGGCTGGTTCATCTGTCTCGACCCTGGGGACCCCCTGTAAAACAAGGTTATGCACAGCAAATAGCAACAGTACAGTACTTTGAGCACAAACTGGAACCACAGTCAGATTACATGCAGAAAAAATTAGATCTGATTTATTCAGGGGACTTGAACAAGGGAGGTACAAAATCAGATTAATTAGTTTAAAGGTTATATCAATCAAGCAGTTATGCACGCGCTTTGAGTCCCCCCACACAGTCCACCTCTGGGTACCCAGGTGGAGAAGAGATGGGCTAGCCAGGACCGATGCCCGAGGTTGCAGCTGGTTGGGGCACTGTGATGGAAAACACAACATGCACAGTACACAATATTTGTAATCCGGAGCCAGAGGGCTCAGTTCATAAAGAAACGAAACAACAAGACAATCAGATAACACACTCAGATTAAGCTGTTGTTGTAGGAAGCTACCCTGGTATCTACTCACGATACCCAAGACTGGACACAGGCTGGACAAAAATCGAGACTGCAGGTTGTTGATCTGGAATGCCAAGAGAAGCAGGGCCCACATGAGTCGCAGAGGCGTCGTTCCTGTTCAAGCATGGAGCAGGGGGCTGATACCCAGGCAGGTCTCTCAGCGATGGCTTCTCTGTGCAGTGGGTAGTCTGGCTGGGCCAGTCTGGCAAGGCCCAGACCGCATGGAGGCAAATTCGGATGCAGTGCGGTTTGGGCTGGATATAGCTTCCAGCAAGCAGAACACAGTTCACACAGTGGGGGACTAACTCATGACCCACTAGCAGCTCATAGCACATTTACGTGTAAGGGAATTCTACTGTACCAGGCAAAGCACTCCCCGTCACAATTGCAAAAGTCTCTGCACACACCGAGAGCTTAGGGGTAGCTGGAACTCCTGACAGGACGATCGCATTCAGCAAAATCTTCGGTCTTCTTCAGATTGAGCCTAACCCACTTCAGTAGCTTACTTTAGTCACACAAACTTGGATTTAGTCCAAAATAATTATCTTCTCTCCCTCTCAGGAGTAGCACACCGACATGCAGGCCAAAAACTTAGCCTTTTCACAGTTTTTCCATGTGAATCCACTCAGGATTGCTGCCCAAAATCACTTCAGCTCCTCTCATCTCACTTTCCAGCTCAGAACTAACTGAAAACTGCAAGCAGCCCGGGACTTCCCCAAGATCCAAAAGATTTGGTTGGCTGATTTGGCTGTCAGTCAAAGCAAGAGCTCACCCTTCAATTGCAAAAAAGGTGCAAAAAAGCTCAAACCACAGTTCCTACAGATTTTGAATTAAGACAGCTCCTGTAGTCCGGCTACAGTTTAGGTCCCACCAGAACTGATTGGTCAAATTTGCAGTCCAGGACCAAGATAGTGGAGACAAACAAAACAGTCCTTGCTACAAAGAAAGCAGGTTAGATAAACTACATTATCATTATCACTCTAAATGATTTTCAGTAAATAGCTACATCTTTCAATAGAGCTCCCTCTCAGATTACTTAAGCTGCAATCAGGCAGCTCTTGAAGAGACAGTACACAGAGGCTATACAGGCTCTGGTAATCACATTTACATCGCTAAAGCGCGGGACACCAGCCTGGCAGTGAGCATTTAGGCAGCTCAAAGAAGACTTTTGGGAACCCCCCATTTGTAGGGGGGTTACATTTCGATACTGACTCTGATGACCAAGTTACTCGACTCCTACTTCCCAGCAGTCATTGCTAGTTTTAGGAATTTCACAGATATCTTCCAGAAAATTCATCGTGGGATCTCCCCAGCCTAGCTGATTATTGACTCCACACCATCCAAACCTTTGATTTCACTCCTGGACATTACTATTCCTTATACATCATCTGCACTTTTTTACCTAGTACCTTCAGCTGGGTTAACTGCTCTTCCAGCGGACCCTTCAGCCTCTTCTTCTCAAACTACCTTCATTAATCTCTACAGTAAACACCATCACCGAGACCTGGCTCTCCTGAATTCTAACTGGCAATCCGTAACAGCCAAGACAAATTCACAAACTCAGCCTTGCCTCCCAATCAGTATTAATCAGCCGTAGCACTAAAATCCTAAAGGCATCCTATACTAATCGATTTCACTACCAATCCAGCCTGCAGACTCTTCCTCACATCTGCCCCCAAGCTTCTCTGAAGTACTTCAGCATCAGGATTACCTGTAAACTTAACCAACTTATGCCATCACAGTGCATCTCTAAATGATCACACCAGAGAAATACCATTTACTTCAGGCAATGTACCAGCAGAGGATTTGAGTATAAAGTCATGAACATCATGACCAAAAGCCATCCATTCCTTATACCGAATTTCCAGTCAGTCCCCATATATATATCAGGCTACCATCTGGACCACTCTGCAAATCATCTTCTATTGCTTTACTAATCACTTATGGCATTACTCTCATCAAGTCACTCAAAATCTCATCTACTCATCTTACTCTGGGATGCTTACCTAGCGACTTATTGCTCACTCATTGATTCTTTACCTCCAGACTACCTCGAATATCAAACCTGGCATGAATTGGATCAGTCACCCATACCTTTATAAATCATCACAACTTCTACAGTGTACTGTCTGGTCTTATATCGATCAATCATGCTCTCCAGACTCATTGCATGCTACAATCCCTTTGTACATGCATCCTTCATCACCTCGGAAACATGGACTACATTAGCCCTTTTTAACTGGATCTGCTCCACACATAGGATTCCACCATCCTTATGGAAAAAGTACCCTTCATGCTCAGGATCATCATTTAGTCTGTATCACCCTTGGATCGAGAACAAACCATCATCTCCAGGGCACTCAATGACTCTTCTACTCATTTCTACTCTATGGATGCTTCCTTAGCGACTCCTTGTTCAATACGGAGTTCCTTGCCTCCAAACCATATCTTTTCATTCAAACCTTTCACAAGTTGGATCATTCACCAATGACGTCTTCTACCATTTAATTTCCACCATTTCCAGTTTAGTACCTTATTGATCCAGTCATAGTCCCTCTGCTCATTACACCCTTGCAATTCCATTGGACAAGCATCATTCATCATCTTGGAAACTTGAACTTCCTCACTCCTTCACCTGGATTTACTTCATTCTTAGGATTCTAGTGCTCATTCAGAACAGACCTTCTCTTCAGCCTTAGGATCATTATGTGATCAGCATCATCTATGGACTGAGAAAGGGTTATCATCTCTCCAAGCAGCTCACCAATCTCAAATTAGCTATGGTAATTAGAACCTCGGTCTTTCTTCATTTAGTATGTCCAGAGGATGGGCAGACCTCTGGCCATGGGTCCTCAGATGTTTTCTCCACCTGGGGGGGGTTTTCCTCTCCTGAGTGCCAGGGGGTCATACTCTCCATGAGTTGGAGGAGGTATCTTTTTGGGCCTTCTATTTCCTACAAATTACTATCTGCATACCTATTACTCAAGAGTGGGAATAGAATCAAGCCACAAAAAGTACCACGGGTTACAGAAGCACTATATGCACCATCTCTCCTTATTGCTATTCTACAAACATTGAATTGCACATGTAGCATTTTTTAATTCTTATGGTTGTGAAATGCCCAGCAATTCTTATTTTAGGCATCCTCTTAGTTAGGCCCACATATGTAGCTCCACATGGCACCACTGCATAGACAACACCCCCAGAGTAGAGCAGCTGATAAAGCCCTTTACTTTAAATGTTTTATTTGCATTGTGGCGGTGTGAATTCAACTATGCTTTATGATAAATAAACTATGGGCTTTGTTTGTCTTGTATAGATGCTATTTAACATTGTAGTATAGTAGTAACATAATAATTTAGGATAATTTTGGCAGCCCTGCGTTGCACCGTCTCAACTGCCTCAATGTCCTTTTTGCATAAGAAACTCCAGGTGGGGCTTGACAAGGACTTTATAAAGTAGCAGGATTACTTCCCCTTCCCTACTGGTCACCACTTTTTGATGCATGCCAGCATTTTGCCAGGTCTGTTGAGACCAGCTACATACTGCTTGTTATGTTTAAATCCCTGTCTTGTTTGCTGATAGTTTCGCACAAAATCCTTTATACTTTTCTGACTAGCTAGTGGAATCTTGATGAGTGCTGATATTATTTAAATACCAATTACATAATTTTCTTCAAAGTCCTGTCTGCCAAATGTGTACATACACACACACACACACACACACACACACCACCAGACTATAAAATGGAAAAACACAGTCATTGCTTCTAATTATCTGAAGGGGACCATTGCCCAAGGAATTACTTCAGTAAAACACTATGGGTAAAACACTGCCAAGTTTCTCATGGTGATCATTAAGGCTATGGGGAAAAATACCAAACCTTCTGAGCTCCAAAAACTTACATTTTTTTCCTTTTTTTTCTCTTCCAGCTCCCCATGATGCACTTCTGCAACTCTCTCTTTTCATATTTACCCTCTTTGTTTGAGTTACACAACACTCTCAGAATGTGTACTCTTTCCTTTTCCCCATATGTATCGTCCTCCTGCGAAAGTGTGCACTTCTATCCTGTCTCCTCTCCAGATCTGTTCCCCAACCCTCACAACTGTTCCAAAACATACATCACTGCTCCCACTACTCATCCAAATTTGTAACTCCACCTGGCTCTACTCTCAGAATTGTACCCTCTCCCACATACCTCATAGACATGTATACTTACTACTACACTAATAAAAGCTCTGAATCCTCCCAAAATATGCTTGCCTCCCTAAATCTGTACCCCGAACCTTGCAAGCCTGGCCCAAGATTTGTTCCCCAATCCTAGTGACCCTACAGCATTCCCAATGTTTTCATCTCTACTTGTGCATCCCTCCCAAAAGCTATCCCACAGCACACCTCTAAAATGCTATACCCCTACCCTCAAATGCCTCCCAAAATGTGTACTTCCTTGCAATGCTCCATAAATTGTCCCTTCCCACATCTGCATCTTCTACTCCTGCACTTACTCATGAAATTTGCACCTGTATTCCAACTCCTCTCCACATTGTGTGTCAATATCCCTGCAATCCTCCCAGATAAGGTACCCTTTATCCTCAAAAGGTATGTAAGAGGTGCAGAGGCAAAGGAGGACATAATTTGAGAGGGATGTGGGATTATGGGGTACACATTTTAGGAGGGTATGTGAGTAGAAGTACACATTTTTGGAAGGATGGATGAGGTGAACATTTGGAAAAGAGTGTAGGGGTTAAAGCACACATTTTTGGAAATGTGTGCACTAAAAGTACAAGTTTTAGGAAAGGTTCAGGAGAAGGGGTGCCGGACGGTAATGCTGCAGTAACAGTATAGATTTTAAGGGGCAGATGGTTAAAGGTGCACATATCATAGCTATGTCATAATGAGCTGAACTGTTAACCACAGGCCAAAATATTGGTATTTTAGTCATATTAAGTGTACTACTGTTCAAACAATCTAGTTATACATACAATCAGCACAGGTTACACTAACCAATCATACCCGATTTCATTTGAATATGTACATTTCCCTACCCTCTGAACCATAGACCACAGTTTAATGATTCATGCATAACGTCTCATCTAAAGTTTTTCAATCTGTTGCACAGGAAATCAAGGTGAATAATAATCCATTTTTATTTCAATGCACAGGGAACAAAAAAAGGAGAGTCAGAGATAAGATGGGACCAGTAAGCATGGCACTGAATAACTGCATTCTTCTTTTCACAATTTAGATGAGGCACTGAATAATGACTTTTTTCCTTTTACAGTTTATTTCCCCAGGATAGCCCAGCTGAGATGCAACATCTAGTTTCCAGTGTGGTCCTGTTTCTACCCGAATCTGCAGCTGGGTGGACTGGAGAGCTGGAAGGTTAAGTGACTTGCCCAAAGTCACATAGCGAGTATATAGCTCTAGTGGGGTTTGAATTTGTGATCTTCTGATTCCTATGCCAGTACTCTGTCCACTAGACCACACTGTCTCATGTCAGTATTTTGTAAATAAGTCAGGGGGCATGGTCAGCTGGGGATAGAAGCTGTGGGTGAGATGCTGGCCGAACAAAAGGCAAAGCTGATCATGTCAGAATAAGTATGCAGGTATCTGGAGGATGTGAATCTGAGAAAATCTGTGGGTTTGGATGATATCTATGCAAAGGTAATAGTGCAACTAAAGGGGGTTCTGGCTTTGCCCCTGTCTAATAATGTTCAGGACTTCTTACAAATATGGGGCCCTATGCACGAATGATTTGCAGCGTGCGTGCAACATGCTTGCAAATGTACAGACATGTGGAATGTGTGCATGGCATGGCCAAGGGGCAGGCACAAACTGCATGTGAAGATGTGCATAGGCTACCTATGCACAGCTGTGTGCCCACCATGGGATGCATGTGCAGGACAGGTGTGACCACAGAAAAGCATGCTCACTGCCCCCAGACATGCATGCATGCACCAAAGCAGATACATCTGTCAGGCACATGCCATGAGGCGCTTACAGCTGCAGCAGTGGAGGGCTGCTGGGCAGCAGCACACCATGGCAGGCAGAAGCACCTGCACAGTGGTGGGTGACAGGGATGGGGACCAGACCGCTCAACCATTTGTCACTGACATGAGGGACATGAACACACAAAAAGAGGAACAATGAGGGAAACTGACCCAAATAGTGAGGGACATCCCAAAACATGTAAATACAAGCCCAAAGCACCGTGTAAACCATTGTGAATCTGTAGAAAGTGTAGCTGCTACCTTGCATCCTAGAACCATAGGAATGCCAGCTGGAAAGCCTAATGGCACTGTAAATTCCTGAGTGGGCAGTACCTGTCCCATGGGGGATGGACGAGGGAAAGAGCAGGTTTGAGGGGTAACATGAGGGATGTCCCTCATAAGTAGGGATACTGGAGTGCTATGATGCGGACAGACTGTAGACACAGTGGCAGAGAGCACCATGGGCAGTGCCATGGCTTGCTACTGATCACACTCCGGAAACAGTGGCCATGGACATCTGCAACAGGGTGTGTCACTGCTATGTACAGTACATCGCTATGGCCCCATGGACAGCACGTGAGCACAGTTGCACCACTGGCCATACACACACAATGGCCATGGTCATAGCCTCCTCCACACAGTCCACATGCACTACCCCCACCCCTTCCCCCAGCCACATTATGTGTCTCCCACACCATTCCCCCCTGCAGCGGCCACGCTGCTGTGCAGGAAAGACAATGACACAGGTGTAGAAAGATACACATGTATTACAATTAGAGGCTGAACAATGACATAGGTGCCTAAGCTGTGCAAACAAACATCCATGAACAGGGCAACCAAACATACAATGTGCATAGAACAACCTAATAAAGCAGTGAACATAAAAATAAGACACAGGCATGCCAGATAGCAGGGGTTTGGTGGGGTGGTGGCTTTACAAATGCCAGCTGTCCACAGTAGCAGAGGTGCACCATCAGTCCTCCCCCTCCTCTTGGAAGTTCCCATTGGACCCTGGTGGTGTTGTCTGCATCCATGGCCTGGGCAGCAGGACAAGTGGCATAGCAGCCCTCTGTAGCCCTACAATGACAAGAACAGTTTTTCTTCTTGCCCATCTTCCAGCCAATGAGATGGCAGGTCAAGGCTGAAAAGTTGTTATGGCATCATTGTGATGTCAGAAAGATGCCACAACAACTTTTCTTACCTTTGAACTGTGCCATAACAAGAATATTATGTGTATGGAAATCCACCCACAATATGCACTAACCATCCACTATAAGACAATTCTGGACATTGAAAATATTTAAACAAGGAAGGACGGGGATCCAAAAGTAAACAGAACTTACTCCGAAATAACCAGCACCAACCTGTCCCTCCTTATTGTGCATATTAACCCTCTTTTTCATTTTTCACCATTTTTACGTGAATCCATTTTAAACATTTTATAATATCCCACACCACTGCTTCAGACAAGGGGTTCACATGTCCCTAAGTAAATCATCTGGTAAGTGAAGTTTTGATCCAAATATAGGGCTAAGCATTCATTTCTAACATCTTTAAATTTAGGACAATGCAAAACCCCATGAAGTAGTGTCTCAGAAATCATCATTGCCACAATCACATTTCACATCTTCCATATTTCAAAATGAATTTCTTTCCCAATATAGCCAGTTTAATATTTTTAAAGGAAATGTCTCAAGTCTAAATTTCAGACATATTCTTCTGCCCAATTTTTCTGTCAAGAAAATTAAATAAGGCTCTAACGTATGTTATTTTATTTCTGGAATACCACATGCATCCCCCTCCCCATGTATAGGGGTATGCTGATAGTAACAAATGGGAGGGGGGCAAACTAACGATGATTTGCACTTACTTGACCTCCCAAGGACCTGAACACTTTTGGCCAGTCTGATGTGCAAACACAAAGGTGTTAGCAACCTAACAGTCCCAGGAACAGTATCTGAAGGTCCACACTGTAGATAAAGCCCAAAACAGGATCCTCTTATTTTCCCGAAGCATGTGAGTACCATTTCCAAAGGTAACCAGTTTTAACAATCCCTGTACTTGCAAAGTTCATTTCCAGGTCCACACTCCAGTTCATGTCTTTCCAGTACTCTTGTTAGGTTACCCATGGGGTGACACTCCAGTATACCCCCGAGCCTCACAACTCGTCTTGTTACACCAGTTCTTTAGCAGTCCACAATTAATTTAAAGGTTGCATGCAACCCAGTGGGTATATTCTCTCTTTCCTATTTTCCATAATTCTGAGGCACTAATTCATCCTCTCCTACCGAGTTGTGTCTCTGATTCTGTGCTAGTACTTGTTACTGATATGCTCAGGGGGATTAAATCCAGCCCTCTGGCACAGGTACTGTACACTTTAAACAGCCAATTGTTACCTCAGCTCATCCCGCCAGTGTACATACATACATACAAAAAGACAAAGAACCTTGGTACGCAAGCACTGAGACAAGGGTTACCGCAAAAGGCACTGGCCGGGAAGCCAAGTTTCAAAGAAATACAAAATCACACATACACCCATAATGGCAAAGCATCATGGGCTGTATATGCAATTCACCACAAAATATTATTTTGGTTCAATTTTAAGCTGAAATGCATGGTGCGAATAGGCCTCTCACACAGTCTGTAAAGGGTGCCAACAGAAGACACAAACACGTGTTTCATCCTACCAAGACTCGTCAGTGTGCCTTATCTGTATGACACCCCAGTGAAATGAACCAGCTACCCTAAGTTGGTCTATCTGCGTTGGGTTGTGGTGAGCCCAATAAAAACAAAAGACAAACTAAAAGACAAAGAACCTTAGTGCGCAAGCACTGAGGCAAAGGTTACCACAAAAGGCACTGGCCGGGAAGCCAAGTTTCAAAGAAATGCAAAATCATACATACCCCCATAATCAGGGACAATGGTTTTCCGTTTTTACCGGTAACACCGGTAAAAATCATGGAATCCTGCTTGGTTTGCGGATTTTGAATTCTTGTACCAGTGCTTCACGGAAATTGCATTTCACTGCACAGAATCCCTAATATTTCAGCATATTTTTAAATGTTTTTATTTTCTCTTTCTCTGCCCCCTTCTCACAGCATCAGTCTCCATTTTTCAGAGATCCCTAGGCTGGCTATCCCTTAGCTTCACCCCAGGTAATGCTCAGGAGCTCCTGTGAGCCTGCACCCATCCTGCCTAGGTTGTACCCCCCAGGAGGGAAGGGAGGGGACCCCAGGTCACCCTCTACAGTCCTTTAACATAGAAACATAGAAGTTGATTTGAGATAAGGACCGCAGGGCCCATCCAGTCTGCCCATTTCTTTTCCTACCTTATAAATGTGCCATTGGCCTTTGCTCTGTCAGTGGCCTATCTATTCATAGTCATTTGTATTGCTCCCTTATGCCTATCCCATGCCTGTTTAGCCCTGCACTGTATTCATAGCCACCACTTCTTGTGGTAAGCCATTCCATGCATCCACCACCTTTCTGTGAAAAGAATGTCTTCACGTTCCCCTTAATTGGCCCCTCTAATCTCATGCTGTGTCCTCTTGTCCTGCTATTTTTCTTATATTTAAACATGTTAGACTCTTTCACCTTGTTAATGCCCTTAAGGTGTTTGAATGCCTCGATCATATCACCTCTCCTCCTTTGCTCAAGGGTATACATATTGAGCTCCGTTAATCTGTCCTCATATGTCTTCTGATGCAGTTCCTGCACCATTTTGCTGCCCCTTCTCTGGACTGCCTCAATTTGGTTAATGTCTTTGTGAAGGTGTGGCCTCCAATACTGCAGTACTCCAGATGGGGCCTAACCAGTGTCTTGTAAGAGGGATTATTACCTCCCTCTTACGACTTGTGATACCCCTACTAATACGCCCTAACACCCCTAGCCTTACCTACTGCTTTAGAGGTCTGCTTGATGATTTCAGGTCAACAGTGATGATGATGCCCAAGTCTCTTTCTTCCTTTGTGACTGCTAGAAACTCCCTCCCAGCCTATAGGTGGCTTCAGGTTTTCTTCCCTATGTGCATGATTTTGCACTTTGGTATTAAATCCCAGTTGCCACTCTTCTGACCATTTTGCTAGTTTATCCAGACTTCTTCTCATTCTGCCCATCCCATCTGGATCATCTACTCTGTTGCAGATCTTGGTGTCATCTGCAAACAGACAAGCCTTACCCTCTAGTCCATCTGCAAGGTCACTAATGAAGATGTTGAAGAGGACTGGCCCCAGGACTGATCCCTGAGGTGCCCCACTTGTGACTTGCATCTCTTCTAACTGTATACCATTTACCACCACTCTCTGTTTTCTGCCCGTCAACCAGTTTGCCACCCAGTTGACCAACGTCTGACCCACCCCGAGCCTACCCAGCTTATTTATCAATCTTCTATGTGGAACAGTGTCAAAAGCTTTGCTGAAGTCAAGGTAGGTGACATCAACTGCTCCCCTTGGTCCACCACTCTGGTTACCCAGTCAAAGAAATCTATTAGATTAGTTTGACAGGACCTTCCTTTTGTAAACCCATGCTGTCTTGGATCCTGTGCCCCTATGGATTCCAGGTGTTGCACTATCCTTTCCTTAAGGAGTGTCTCCATAATCTTGCCCACTACTGAGGTAAGACTGACTGGTCTGTAGTTCTCCGCCTCCTCCCTGCTACCACTCTTGTGGAGCGGGATCACATGAGCCCTTCTTCAGTCTTCTGGGACCTCTCCTGTGCTCAGAGACTCACTAAACAGTTCTGCTAATGGCTCTGCTAGTTCCACCTTTAGCTCCTTAAGTACCCTGGGATGTATGCCATCAGGTCCCATTACCTTATCCACCCTGAGCTTAGCAAGCTCTTGTAGGACCCTTTCTTTTTGTGAAGGGAGTAGTGCTCACCTCCCTCCCCCCTGTGTCCATGATGCTGAGCTGTGGGCCCATCCCCACCTTCTCTTCAGTAAATACTGAGCAAAAGTATTTATTTAGGATAGATGCCTTTACAGGGTCCTCCTCCTCACATGCTCCCTTTTCTCCATTAAGCTTAGCAATATCCCTTCTGGACTTTCTCCTTTCACTAATGTATCTATAGAAAGTATTGTCACCTTCTTTTTATTTTTCGTGCTAGTGTTTCCTCAGTTTGGGACTTTGCCTGCCTTATTGCCTTCCCTGCTTTCCTTAGGGCAGTTTGGTATGCCTCCCTATCTTCATCCCGCTGTGTTCCCTTATATTTCCTGAAGGCCAGCCTTTTGGCTCTGACCTTTCTGCTACTGTATTTGAGAACCAAAGTGGTTTCCTTCTTCTTTGCACTTCCTTTTCTGTCTAACACAATGGGATGTTGCTTCAAGTATTGCATCCTTAATGCTTGCCCACTTTGCCTGTACCCCCTCACCTGTGTTTCTTTTTGCCAGGGCTAACTTAACTCTGTTGGCCATCTTATCAAAGTCAGCTCCTCTGAAGTCCCATATTTTTGCCTTGGAATGGGATGATTTAGAAGTAGTAGCCAAATTGAACCATAGCATGTGGTGGTCACTGGCCCCCAGGTGACTTTCTACCTGGAGATCTGTGATCCCTTCCTTGTTAGTCAGTACTAGATCTAGGATAGCCCTGTCTCTTGTGGGTTGCTGTACCAGTTGTTTGAGGCCCTCCTCCTGCAGGGAATCCACTATGTGTCTAGTTCTGGCAGATGTTCCTGTTGGTATTGACCAATCTGTATCCGGCATGTTGAAGTCTCCCATTATCAGAACCTCCCCTTTAGCTGTCATGTTTTGTATATCTTCTAACAGTAATGTGTCTATGTCCTCGCCCTGGTCTGGGGGCCTGTAGACAACCCCAGTTCTTATGGCTATCCCATTTCCTGTTTCCAGGGTGACCCACAGTTCTTCTGGCTCCTTATGTGTATTCTGAATTTCTGTAGCTTTGATATTTTCATTGACATACAAGGCCACTCCTCCCCCCCTTTTTGTACCTCGGTCTCTTCTGAACAATACATAGCCAGGTACTGAAGTCTCCCAAGTGTGGTTACTGTAAACCATGTCTCATTAATTGCTACTATGTCCAGTTTAGCCTCTGACATTATTGCCTGCATGTCTGGGATCTTATTTTCCAGGCTGTGAGCATTTGTGTACATGATTTTCCATTGGCAGATTTTGGTGTGTTAGTTGTTGGGTGAGGTTTGGCATTACCCCTGTGTGTTGTATGGGGAGACAAACCTTTTTCTTATCTGGTGATGCAATGAACTGCAAACATGCTGAATCCCTGTTTGACCACTGTAAGGGGAGGTGTTCTTCCCATTCGACGTATGGGTGCTTTAATGTGTGTCGGGCAGCAGAAGGTCCTCCACTAATCACTTGTGAATTTTTTTAGGTGAAGACACTATTTCAAAGAAGCAAATTCAGGCAGTTTTTTTTTGTTCCTCCCACCCCTGGCCATCCACTCCTTTAGACCTGCCAAGTCCCCCTACCACTGGTGCTGAGTCCCCCCATCCACTGCCCCTTGTGGCAATGCTACCAGGTAACCCAAATTAACCCTTCATCGGTGGGCCCCTATCCCTGTGGGAGGCTAACAAGGAAGACAATCACCTAAAGAGCTTCCTGTAAATCCCAGGCATGGCAGAGGTCAGAACAGACACATGTGTCTGGGACGCTATGCTTATGGAGGGACCAGAAGCCATCCTCTAAGTAGCCAGCAGGTGTTTTTCCATTTTTGTGGGTGCATGACAGGCCACATGATGTCAAGACACAAGCTGACATCCATCACGCTCTCTTCCGCAATGAGGGCCAATGTGTTGCCATGCCTCCAGCCTCCACCTGGGGCCAGCAAATGCTGAGCTGTGAATATACCCTCCCTCCAAGGAGAAAGCGAGTGGTTGTTGACACTCAAGCCTTCACCTCCCCGCCAGTCTTCCAGCACCCAAATCTATTCCCAAACCCTGGTCAGTGGTGTCACTGTAGAAATCCAATTCAGGCAGTTAAATGATAGGAAAACAAATGTGGTCTGCCTTAGTAGTGGTGGTGGTTCAGATTATTTCACATCTGAGTTCTAACAAGCAAAGAGACTAAGTAATTTGTACCTTGTGCATGTGGGGTGGGTGTTGAAGAAAGGGGATCATAGTGCTGCCACTACTGCCATCACCCCTGACGGATGTGGACTGCATTGTTGCTACTGTCATCACACCTGAGAGGCGGGGGGACGTAGTGCTTCTGCCATAACCACTGATGGATGGAGAATGTTGTACTGCTGCTGTCCCACCTGAGGGATGGGGGCCATAGTGTTGATACTGCCATCACACCTGAGGAATGCGGAATGTGGTACTGCTGCCATCACACCTAATGGATAGGGACTGCAGTGCTGCTGCTCCATCACACCTGAGGGAGGAGGACACACTGTTGCTGCTGCCATCTCACCAGAGGGATGGGTCTGTAGTGTTGTTGGTGCTGCCATCGCACCAGAGGGATGGGGGCCTTACTGCTGCTTCCATCACAGCTCAGGGATGGGGCTGTAGTGCTGTTGCTGCCATCATATTTTGTACCTAAAATAACTTTAAATTAGTACAAGGATGGAAGGATGTGCAATAGTGGAGGTCAAAACTGCTAAAATGCATGTTAGCAGAGTTAAAAATTGTTAAAGTACACAAAACCAAACACCGGTAAAACCGGATTATGGCTTAGTAGACACCGGTGACAATACCGCTTTTTACAATGTGCAAAATGGAATTTGCCCTTTCTCAATCCCGGTAAACCAGTGTCCCTGCCCATAATGCAAAGACTCATAGGCTGGATAGTGAATCACCACAAAATATTATGGTGGTTCAACTTACAGAAATGCATGGTGCTGAAAGTAAAGCCTGGGTAGCAAGTGCCAACAGAAGACACAGACATGTGTTTTGTCCTACCAACACATGTCTGTGTCTTCTGTTGGCACCCTTTGCAGACTGTGTGAGAGGCCTTTCGGCACCATGCATTTCTGTCTAAAGTTGAACCAGCATAATATTTTGTGGTGATTTACATATAAAGCCCATGATGCTTTGCATTATGGGGGCATGTGTGATTTTGTATTTCTTTGAAACTTGGCTTTCCGGCCTATGCCCTTTGGGGTAACCCTTGCCTCAGTGCTTGCGCACCAAGGTTCTTTGTCTTTTAGTTTGTTTTTTTGTTTTTATTGGGCTCACCACAACCCAACCCAGATAGACCAACTTAGGGTAGCTGGTTCATTTCACTGGGGTGTCATACAGATGAGGCAGACTGATGAGTCCTGGTAGGATGAAACTCATGTCTGTGTCTTCTGTTGGCATCCTTTGCAGACTATGTGAGAGGCCTTTCGGCACCATGCATTTCTGCTTAAAGTTGAACCAGCATAATATTTTGTGGTGAGTTATGATATAGCCCATGATGCTTTGCATTATGCGGTATGTGTGATTTTGCATTTCTATTTATACATACATACGAACATACAAAGACGCAAGTGGATTAGCCTTTTGGTCTATCAACTCTGCTTGTTGTGCAGGGTTCTCAGCTTAGGCTGGTGTCCCTGCTCCCCTCCCCACCTTTCCATATCTTTGCTCCACCTTCCATGACCTTTATCTTCCCTCTATGTTTGTGCCAGTCTCTTTGAAGCTGCCTACTGTCCTTGATGAGATCACCCTTCTGGCAGCACGTTGCATTTGCTCAACACCCTTTCTGTGAAGAATTGTCTCTAACCTCCTCTTACACATCCCCCCTCCAACTTTAGGCTGTGCCGTCTCATGGTTTTAGTGCAGCTTAGCCTGAAGAGACCCTGTCTGTTCACCTTATTAATCCCTTTCAAGAACTTGAAGGTCTTAGTCATGTCTCCCCTCTGCCTCCTGTCCTCCAAGGAGTACATGTTTAGGGGCCTCAGTCTATCCTTGTATGATTTATCCTGCTTCCCTGCAATCATCTTCATAGCCCTCCTCTGCACCGGCTCCATCAGGTTGATTTCATTTTTAAGGTGAGGGCTCAAGAATTGCACCACATACTCCAGATATGGTCTCATCATGACCAGTACAAAGGATATACCACCTCCTATTGTGTACTGCTGATCCTTCTGGCTATGCACCCCTGCATCCTGTTTGCCCTTGCCACTGCCTTCTTGCACTCCATAGAATACTTCAAGTCACTAGTTATTATCACTCCCAGATCCTTCTCCTCCTCTGTTGGAGATACAGGACCCTCCCAGGTAATACTCTGTCCTGGGGTTTGGGCTTCAGTGTGCATAGCCTTACACTTCTTGTTATGTGCCAGCAATGTGGGCATGGAAAGGGGCATTTCACATCACAGTGCTGCCTGGAGAAGAGTAGCCACCTACCTCCCCTAGCCCTGGTAACAGGCACCTACTACCTGCCCATCTGTAGTGGGCAAACAGCAGGGGCCCCAGCCCTTAGGCCTATATATTACCCCATGAGCCCTGTACACACACAGGGAAACTGGACCTACACCAAAATTTACAGTGGCACAGGATGACCGGCACCCCTTAGGGGTCCAAGGCTGCCACAGATGCTGTCTTCCACCCTTCCTCAAGAACTGACCTATGAGGATAGTGGGTCCAGCTCCACATTAACTTCCTGAACAGTCTAATTCCCTGCTTCTGGGGATCCAGGTGGAGTGTCCACCAATTTAGAAGGGCAAGGGGAGGCAAGAACCATCAGGGGGTCTGAGGCTACCACAGGTGCTACGTTCCACCTTTTCCCCAAGAGCTGACCCCCCCTTCCCCCATGGACAGGGGGTCCCTAGCCAAATTCATTCTCAAAGTACCATCCTTAAAAAACCTTCCTGCATGATTCAGGGAGGGGGAGCACTGCTGGGTACCTAAACAGTCTCTCAGTTCAGAATGAAATAAATTTCACCTCGGATTACCAGTCCATTCTCCCAGTTTCTCTCGTTCTCTCTCTTGAAGTAAAACTTCCCCTCAGCTTCCTCTTTCTCTTCTGGGGCATCTGTCAATGGCAACCATCATGTTTTCCTGTTGAATTAAAGTTGGTCTCATTCTCTGGAAAAGTACTTCAGAGGAAGGAGCACTAGCACTCCTTGCCAGCAATGTGGCTACCTCTATAATGATGCATTATGCTTCAGCTCTCCAGCCTCATTAGTTGGCCACTCCCCTTTGGAACACTGGCACAGTCTTGCTGTATCAGCCTCAAAAGGATACAGGAGTTAACCCTTTGTAGTGTTGATGCCTACATAATAAACTAGTATATCTCAAGTAGACCTCCATAAGGAGCAGAGCTCCTTGGGATGGGGCTACGCAGCAGCCTCTGAATGCTTGACACCCACGGTGAGCACTCAGACTTTTTACTAGCCATACTCCCAACCCCCCCCCCACTGGAGGAGGTCAAGCCCTACCTCCCCTATGGATACGCTGGGGAGGAGGAACATGGCTGCACAAGCACAATCATAGTCATGCAAGTTGTCTCATAATTCAAAAAGAATAGGGACCCCCTGAACCCATGGTCCTACACCTTCAGGACTCCATGTTAGCCTTGTCCTCCAGGTCCCTCCGGGTACTGTGTCTTGTTAACCTGGAGTGGCACATCAATTCTAAATACATGGCAAAGTAACCATAACTGTATGAGCCACATACTAGTAGGTTCCACTCTAAATGGATTCACACAATGTCCTAAATCACATTTGCAGTGTATACCTTCTCACATTCCACCTACCTACCATGTTACAGATGTACTTCACTTTAAATCTTGTATACCTTAGGTCTAGCATACCTGTGCATCTCTAAGAAGCATACATTTCACATTGTCTCAACAAACGTCTTCCCCACCATGACCCAAAAAGGGGGTTCACCTCTGAATTTGATGCTTTAAAGGCCAGGTCAAATCTTAAAACACTTAACAGTTGTAACATTTAGGCTTTAAAACATTTTTTTTTATTTAAAACAGTAGCAGGAACAGGTGAAACAGTACAATAAAACAGTTGTGAACAGAATAATTTGCAGGTGGCAGCAAGAACCCACGGCAAATCCCTAAATGTCCAGCTAGGGCAAGGTATTACACTTTTAATTTAAATCATTATTGTGTCACTTGTAATACCAAAAGTCAGTGTGGATGACACAACTTAAACCCCAGCAAAGTCTTAGACATTCCCAGGCCAATTCTGAATGAAAAGAAGTGGAACAGACTCACCAATTGTAGAGTCAGGTGGTCCAGGTTTAGCCTCATCCTCTGGCAACAGCTGGGCACTTGCTTCTGAACCTTATCTTCCCTTGAACTCCAGACAGTGTGACTGCAGACTCTCTGTCCTCAGGAGCCTCAATTGTCATCAAGTGGTGGCATGAAGTCATCTTAGGCAGAAAAATGATGTAACTACTTGTATGCTTTATTTAAATTGTAATCAGGCCATATATTTGCACTATCCCCATTCCCTTCCACCTAGGTTATACCTGGAAACAAGCTTCAGTTCAGTGTGCTCTCCCAGTTACCAAAATTTAAAATAAATCAATAAATAAACAAATGTCTGGGATGGGGTCATATTCAGGGATGATCAACAACTGGGCTGAGGTCATTCTCAGCTGGAACCTGGGCATCTTATTGGCAACCTGGGCAGACATGGGCGAACATTAGCCTGGTGCATGGTGGGAGGTTTGCGGGTTTCTCACTTGGCGCCTGCATATCTCATGCTGCACCTATCCTTGGGTCATCTGGGCAGCACCGGGACACCTACATACCTGGGCTATTCAGTGCTCCCCACAGCCAAGTAGCAGTACTGAGTCTGAGTCTCTTTTCCATGCACATGGTAGGTGGCAACCACTCAGACAGCAGGTAAGGGGGTGCAGAGGATATTTGCTTATTTGCTACCTATACTGCAGCATGGTTCAATATTGTGGCAGTCTGAAGTCTCTAAATCCAGAGCAGCAGGCTTTAGCAACAGTACTGTCTCCCAATGAATGGGATAGCTAGTCTAGTCCATGAATGTATGTAACTGTCCAATGATATCTGTACATAATTATCTGTATCTGTACTGTTTTCTTATGCTTGGAACATTTGGTTCCCTGGGTTGCCCCTGTAAAAGGGACTTGACTGTCTCAGAGGGCCCACCTGGTCATCAAAATTTTGTTTTGTTCTCTTCACACAAGCTCAAGAGTCATTTTTAACTTTTTCTCTCTCCCCCCACAGCAGCTCCCATTTTTGGAGTGTGTTTTTTTCCCCCTTCTATGACTGTGTGACTCTTTGTCTCGTTCTCTGAGCTGCACAATATCAGGAGACAGGTTGCACTGGAGCCGCACACATGCAGAGTCACCTCTTCTGCCACTCCGGTTTCACCGCAAAATCAACGCTCACTCTCTTCACTCCTTGAATGTGCAGGGCTATCTTTGGGATACCAGGGCAGCCAGGTTGTGGGTGGGGGGGGCTATTTTTAAACTTGTAGAACCACTGCTGCTCTACTGTTTCCAAGCACCTGACTCAAAGATGGTGCTGGGAATCCCATTCTGCAGTTTGGCCTGTCAGGTCTGCCACACCCCTCTGGAAAGAACGCCATTGGGGTGGAAGACAATTATAGGGGTGGATCTTGAGCACTATGTTGATGTACTCACAAACACCATTGGCAGAAATGCATGAGGAGTGCTACGGCACACAGGCACCATCACAAACAGCTCAGTTAGGAAGCAATATGCAAATGAGTCCTCAGGAATTAGCGCGGGCATCCCACATGCTGCCAGGGCACACTGCCCAACAGCAAACAGTCACTTTAGAGGTGAATTCAGCCCATTAGCAGGCATAATCTTAGAAACTTCACATGCAGTTTAAAATGAAGGGAAACCTTTTCTTCATCAGCCTGATGGCTCTGATCATGCTCTGGTGTCTCTAGAACCCCAAATCCCAGACAAAGCCCCATTTCGTAGTCCCCTCCCCATGTCTAGGGGAATGAAGATGGTAACACAGAAGCAGAGGGTGTACAAACAATGACTTGTACTTACTTGATCTACAGGGATTTAGGATGACCTCTGGAGCACCCAGACACTTTTGGGCCAGTGAGAACTTCAAACAGACCAGGCACCCACCACTTGCCCCTTCTGAAGCAGGTAAATGGTAGGGGCTCCAGCTCTCAGACCTACATACCATGCCATGATCTTTGCACACTCTCAGGTAAACTGAACCTGCACCAAAATCTATGGTGGCATGGGAAAACAGGCACCCCCTTAGTGTCCAAGGCTGCTACAGGTGCTGCCTCCCACTCTCTCCCAAGAACTGACCCCCGAGGGTAGAGGATTAATTTAAAAATTAACTTCCTTAACAGGCCATGCCTGGAGATCCAGGTGGAGTTCCCACCAATTTAGAAGGGCAAGAAGAAGCAAGAATCCCGGGAATCCCGGGTGGGGGTCCAAGGCTGCCACAGGTTCTGCATCCCACCCTCTCCCAAGAACTGACCCCTGTGGCCTGAGGGTCCCTGGCCAAATTAATTCTCAAAGTACCATTCTTTCAAAACACTCCTGCATAATGAGGGGGAGGAGGAGTATTGCTGGTGCCTAAACAATCTTTCAGTTCAGTATTACATGCAGTTCACCTCAGATTACCAGTCCATTCTCCCAGTTTCTCTCTTTCTCCATCTTGAAGCAAAATTACCCCTCAGCTTCCTCTATCTCTTTTGTTCTGGGAGTCAGCCATCATGGGGGCATGTGTCAACGGCAGCAGCCATGACTTTCCATTGAATTGAAGTTTGTCTCACTCTCTTCACAGGAGGGAGCACTGGCACTCCTTCCCAGCTTTGTGGCTCCCTCCAGAATGATGTAGCCTGTTTCAACTCTACAGTCTCAACAGTTGGCCACTCACCTTTAGAACAGTGGCAAAGTCCTGGTGTATCAGCCTTCAAAGGAGCCAGGAGTTAACCCTTTGTGATATGGATGCTGACATAAGCTAACATAGCTCTCGTAGACTTGCGTGAGGAGTAGAGCCTGTTAGGGGGCTACACACATAACATTTTACATTCCTAATTCTTTCCATATCTGCTAGTGCAGATTGATCTTCATTTAATCACTATCAGGTACGTTTGGGAAATATTTATTTTCTTTAAAGAATTGGTCCACAGATTAATCAGATTTATTGATGCTAGAGTCTTTCTTATCCCAGAGGGCCAAGGGGTGGTTTAGCCATGGAGAACCAATTTATATTTTCTTCTGAACATGTTGTGGTTAATCTGTTTCATTCCACATTCAAACATTTTATCCAAAAGGTGATTTTTTTTTCTACACTTTATTAATGCTTCCATTTTAGCCCTTCCTAGGTCTGCTCTGACTATTTTTCTGGTAGTTTTCGAAACTTGAAGGATAACTCTATAAAATTGATCAGCAGGTTGTTCTATAGTAGGTGATCTCTCTTCATTCCAAATTTCTGCAATATATACAGTGCCACACTGTTCATCTTCATCTCGGCCACTTGATGAGTGGGGAATCAGTAAATATCCCCCATATCTGGTATTAAAGCATATTATACGAGAGGCATCTCCTCTCAGTCAACCACAGTTAAGAACTGATGCCAGTTATTCCCCCACAAACTGCATCACAGATCCCCCAGATTTGGTTATTCATGTAAATCCCTCCCACAGTCAGTTACTATCCCTGTAACCAAACCCATAGTCGGTTACTTGCACACTTGAGACATGCCCACAGTAGGTTAACCATCCTCTGACAAGCTGTTTCTAGCACCCAAATGAATTCTCAACAAACCACCATGTCCAAGCCTACAGTGCTCACATGCTCTCCTCCCAACTGCCAAAATGCTCCTACCTGAATGATATTTTTGTTCCTAGCCATCTCTCATAAATGTAAATAATTATCCAGGAATCCTTTTCTAATGCTGTAAAAGTGACTCTGCTTACTAAAAACAATAATTTTTATACTAAATTTAGTCACCAAACTAGAAAGCTGTGACTCCGGGCATGCACAGTAATCTGACACAAATGCGCACGCCCAGTCACAGTTTTATTTTGGTGACTAAATTTAGCATAAAAAATCTTATTTTTTTAAAACAGGACGCACTTCTACTACCTTACAAAAACATTCTCTATCATAATATAGATTTACCATACATCATGACCTGACCTCCCTTTTTCCATGCCTGCCTCACTCTGTGAAAGAAGATGGCAGTGGTTATCAGCAGCGGTTACCGGCAGCCTCAGGCCCCATATGCAACTCTGCCAGAACCTCCACTAGCACCAGTGCGGATAATAATGACATGAATAAAGACAAAGAGGAACATCAGAACCTGTGGTACAGTTTTTTCTGCCTCCTTCTATTTCTGTGTTGAGAAGTGCAGATGTTTACTGCAGAGGGGGATTGCATTCCTGGTCTCAATGGAACTGACTGCTGCCTTGGTGCATTCAGGGAACTGACTACTGTGCAATGCCGAGTTCAACCAAAAGTCACTCACTTCAACTCGTATAATAGTAATAACATCCAGTGAGTTGGAGTATACTCGCAATAACCAGCTTCTGTGGAGATTAAACACCTCGGCCTCACCTCAGCATTTAATCATCCACAAGAGCTGGTCATTGCTTCGTATACTCCAGCTCGCTGGATGTTATCACTTAAATAGGCCATTTCAAATCTGTAATAATTTTGCTTTTATGTACTTCTTATAATTATAACCCCCCCATTTCAGGGGGCTTATCTTAAGTATCTCCCTGTGCTCCACTGATGACCAATGCCTGGCTGGCGTCCAGCAGGAAGATAAATCCATATGCAGGAGGTGCTGCTGTTGCTCTGTGTGTGTGCCATCCATGCTGCACTATCCCTTTAGAGAGCTCCAACCTTGTGTGTGTTGTAAATGGCCTGTGCTGGGTCCGAGTGTTCTGGAGCTCATGACCAGCCAGGCATCTCCTAATCTGCTCCACTCTGCTGTCGCTAACAATGCAGAGATAGCTCATCATGGTAATGTAAATATTTTTTCTAATTCATTGCTGCTTTTAAACTAGAGCCTGTTGTTTAACCTGCCTTTATTGCAGTAAATACTTCCTGATGGGAGCGGCCATGTTTGGTCCGGGACTTCTGGTTTGGGCTAGTTGGAACCAAAGGATCCTCGAGGGTCCTTTGCTCAGGTGCCTTGTGGGAGAAACTGTAGAACTCTAGTGTTTGCACCTAAATAAACCAATGGGAATGTTGGAATTGTGACTGACAGCTCCTAGTCAGCCAGAATACAGGAAAACCAGACAAGTTCAAGAAATTGTTTTACACTGTGTTCACTCCAGCTCCAGATTCTGAGAGAGAGGAGCCAGTTTTGACTCTGTGAAAATTCACACGGAATTGCCTCCTGTGATTAACTTTTAATCTAAAAAGGGATCAGTCTTCAGGAATGGTCTGCCAGCAGACTGAGGGGTTGCTCAGCAAGTCAGCTGAGATTGCAGCTGGCCACAAACCGAAGAAAAGAAAAAGTTTAATGTTTCTTCAGCAACAAGCCTGTGGCCTACCACGTGTGTGTGAAAACATTGATCCTGGGATTCGTGAAGAAAAGCAGGAGCCACTCCAGTCAGGAAAGACTTTCTGCCAGAAAGCCAAGCTGGAGAGTTCATCAGCATGCAGACTTGCTACTAAAAGACATTTTCTCCAGCAGGGCCTATGCCATCAGTGGCTCATCCAGACTGTTCCTGTGCCATCATCAGTATTTCGTTGAGAGGCCAGATTTGGGGAGTCAGCCCCTGCACAGCAATCAAACGCAGGTTGCGGCCACCTACAGGGAAAGGCCGTGAAGTGGAGGTGAGTCATGTCAGCCCCGGTCCCCATCAGCAGCTCAAGCAAGCACCAGGTTTTCATTTTGCCAGCCTTGTCATCTGCCAAATTGAGTACAGTGAGTACAACCAGGGTAGATTCCCTGCAACAAATAATTAAATTATAAATGATACCATCTGTTTGAGTTCAGACAGTGTTTGGGTGTTTCTATAGACTAGGCCAGCTGGCCATGGATACAAATGGGTTTTATGGTTTTCATTTGTGTTGCTCATATTTAAACATCCTTCTTTCCATCAAGTGTCCAGCATCAGCTGCAATGCCGCCACCCCATGGCACCGACTGAGGCATGCCTGTTTCCACTCTGGGTACCCAGTAGTTGCCAGACTGATACATGCAGGGACTAAAGTGATTAAAAGTAATCTAGCCTGTCTTAATTACAGTAAAGTTGCCTAAATTCTCACCCCTCCCTTGTTCACATTCCCCTAAATAAATCTGAATTACTGTTTTGCTGTTAACCTGGCTTGTGAGCATATTATGACCTGGTCTAAAGTTACTGAAGTACTGCAAAGCAAGTTACTAAAGTACTGCAAAGCCTATTGGAAGTGCATGCTTGTATTATTGAAACTGTCTTTTACAGGGGGTTGCAGGGTGAACTCTAGAAGACCAAACCCTGCTGGTAAGTGAAGGGTGCATGAGCATATCATTAATGGTCAAACTGCATTGTATTCTAACTGTTAAGCATCACAACTGTTTCGTTAAACCCAAAAGGTCACTAGGTGGGATTGTGGGTGGTTATAGCTTCCCAGAAGGCTGTACCAATTCTGTTAGGAACCCACTTAAGCACTACTCTCGGTGGAGGCACCATAATTGTAGTTTTACTGTGGGTAGGCACACCACAGTACCTCACATTTCCGAACCGAGTCCCCTCTACCTGCAGCCAGGGAAGCAGACAGGGGTAGCAGCCCTTGGTATAGCACCACTAGGGGTTACAGCTTGGAGGCACTGCTGGAATTAGCATGCCCTAGTAGCCAAAATACAAATTTGCAATTTCTCTTTTTATGAGTGTGGGTATCAAAATGGAGGATGGGGCTGGACTTAGACTTGGGATTCCTGCCCACAAAATGGCTGTGCATCACCTAATAGGGTGGTGTGAAGCTGAGGAGGTGGATCCTCATAACGCTCTAATGTTATTAGATATTCCTTTGAGTACCACTTAGGCTGCTATAGAAGAGACTGTACAAAGCCACTGTACAAAGAAGAAATGCTGATCTGTTCAATCAGAGCTTGGTGGCCTTAATTGCTTGCAGTGTTGTAGTGGACCTTGAGCAGGTACCCCCCCTGTTATTCTACCTGATGAGGTCCAGGTGTGTTGGAGAGTGATCACTATGAATAGTGGGGCATCCACACCTAAGGAGTCTCCCAAGCTAGAGGAATTTAAAGATATGTTGGGGAAACTGTTAGCAGATGAGGGACAGACGTGGGCAGACCTAAAAGGCCTTCAATACCCCGGGGGTGTTACACCTGTAAACCCCTCCCTGCTCCTTTACCAGCTCCCTCACTGGCACCTTTGCCTATGCCCTCACCAGTGCTTATACCCTCAGTAAACCTGGACTCATATCATAGACTGAGAGTGTTCTAGCGCACTGTTCCCACGCTCAATGGGGAGGATGATCTAGAGATTTGGATGGACTATGCATCTCCCCTATTCCAAGAGTGACAATAGGAGGGAACCAGAAAAAAAGAAAGAGGCTAATGGAAAGCTTGCGGAGCCCTGCACTTGAAGCAGATTCCTAAGATCCACAAACCCTGATGCTTCAGCTACTGAGTATTTATCTGCATGACAAGGTGTTTTTGGCAGTACTGAGTCTGGAGAGGACTTAACGTGGAAATTCAAGTCCACCAAACAGTGGAAAAATGAATGTTTGTCCGCTTATGTGACCTGGCTTAAAAGGGCCTACTTCAGAGAGCACACTGTAAGGGTGGAGTACTAGCCAGTGACTTAAATAAAGTGAGGTTGGAACATATTCTGAAATCTGCCAGGTTCTCAAGTGTGCTGATGCTTAACCTAAAGTTTTAGGACCAAGAAGATGATCCTCCCACATACTGTGGGTGCTACAAGAAATTAGTGGGGCTGAGAATGAAGAGGAGTTTTGGGATCCATATGCAGGTGCTGCCAGAGCGATCCCAGCCCAGGAAAATTCTGATGACCAGGAACCTGCACTTGATGCTCAACAGATTAAAGATTTGCTGAAAGAGATGTGAGAAGTGAATGGCCAGTGCCTAAACTGCTGTGAACATGGCAAAGAGTCAAACTACTCGTCTTTCTGCTGCTCTAGTCACCAGTGAGACACTGCTTTATGCCACCAGTGTGAGTGTTCAAGTCTCTGGTGGGGAATCAAATGATAATATGTTGCAAGAACTGAGGGAGTTAAGAGCTTTAGTGAGTGACCTTGTGCGAATGTCTCGTCAGCCGTCCACTCTGAAAGGGGCCTAGTGGAGCTGAACCTGGGCCCAGGCCCAAAGATGAGTACAAGCCTAGTCCTCACCCTAATCATAATCAACCTGAAGAACCTCGAGCACCCAACCCTAGGCCAAATGTCTCTTGTTATCATTGTGGAGAAGATTACACCTAAACAGTCTGTAACTCCCGAAGATTTTGAAAGTAACAGCCAAGCTACTTAATCAAGTGAAACAGAGGGGCCTAAAGCCTCAATCCAAACCTCCCACAATCCTTACGTGGATGATCTGCTGTCATGCATCCAAAAACAATACCCTCCCACTGGTCTGAAATGGTGGATCCTCCATGGAGATTACAGTACATATTGATGTCATCCCAGCCCAAACCGTGTTGAACAGTGGATCTCAGGTCACAATAATCTTTAAGGATTTGTATGACCAGCACCTATCTGACCACCCTTACAACTCCTTGAAGGACTGCATGTGTGGAGGTTCAGTGACAAGCATTTCCTTTATCTTGGTTTTCTTCGAATGTGACTTTCTTTTCCTCATCTGTGGCAGGTGTCGGAGATCCAGTAGAGACATTAGCTCTTGTGTGTCTCCCATCTGGCCTGTACTATGGGATTCCAGTGTTGATTGGTACCAATGCACACATGTTTGGACGCCTATGCGAATGCATCACAAAAGACAAACCCTCAAGACAGGAAGAGCTTTACACATCCAAGCAATGGTACAGAAAGCATATGAGATGCAGATGCTTCCCAAGACAGGTGACCAGGATGAGCCTGTGGGATTTGTATGGAAGAAGGACTCTCACCTCTTGTTCTTACCCGAATGCTCGGTGTAGTTTCAGTGGTGAGGTCCGTCTATACAAAGATGTAACCAATAAAATACTAATGTTGGACCCCAGAAGAAGGAAGACTGCCTGTAGGACTTCTGGTTAAACCTAGTGTACTGTCTGTCCATGCTCATGCATATGCCTGGAGAGTTTCAGATCCAAAATGCGACCAACTGAGACATCCAAGTTAAATGAGGTTGCACCTTGGTCAAGGTCTACTGTGCTGATACTGCCATGTTGTCATCCAAGTGCCAAACGGAGCAAAGTATGAAGTATCACCGACATGTTTGATTTCAGAGAGTCCTCATCCCTGACAACTAGAAAGAGAGGATCAGTAAAAACTGGCTTGGTGATCCAAAGTGTTCTCTCTTAAAGAGTGGGATGTTGATTGTGTTACTGGTGCTGATCACCACATCAGACTCCATGATGAGAGGCCATTCGAGACAGATCACGCTGGTTAGAGCTTGCTGACATTGACGATATCAGGTGGCTACCACAGGAAATGCTTGCAGCTGGCATTATACAAGAATCACGTAGTCCTTACGCTTCTCTAATCGTAGTTGTCCAGAAAAAGAATGGTTCCATCCATATGTGTGTAGACTACAGGACTCTTAATAAAAGAACTGTGCCTGACCAATATACTATGCCACACATACAAGATGCATTGGACTGTCTTAATGAGAGTAAGTGGGTTTCAGTTCTTGACTTCCACAGTGAGTATTATCAAATTCCAATGGCATCAGAGGACAGAGAAAAGGGCATTCATTTGTCCCTTAGGCTTCTTCGAGTTCCTCCGTATACCCCAAGGCATATTCAGTGCACCAGCAACTTTTCAGAGGCTAATGGAACGTGCTGTGGGGAATATGAACATTCTCAAATGTTTAGTCTACCTTGACGATGTCATCATTTTCGGTTAAACCCTTGAAGAACACGAGGCTCACCTGTTCAAAGTGTTGGATAGATTTGAAGAATTCGGTTTAAAGTTATGAACTGAAAAATGCCAGTTTTTCCAGAGCTCCATAAAATATGTAGGCCACACTGTGTCCTCGGAAGGCATCCAGACAGATCCTAGCAAGGTGAAAGCATTAACTGATTGGCCAAGATGGAACAACTTAAAAGAATTACAGAGATTTGTGCGGTTTTGTGGCTACTATCGCCGTTTTGTTAAGGACTATACCAAGGTAGTGTGCCCACTGTTAAATCTAATGCAAGGGTATCCTCCTACTCAGAAAAAATACAAGAAAAGCACAGAGACGTCAAAAATCTATTTCTGACCTAATGAACCCTTTGATCAAAGATGGACATCTGATTGTGATATGGCCTTTCATGAAATCATTTATCAACTAACTTATGCACCTGTTCTTACATACGCAGACCCATTAAAAAATTATGTGCTGCATACTGATGCTAGTCTAAGTGGTCTCAGGGCTGTGCTCTATCAAGAATATACCAAAGGACTGCACCCACTAGCGTATGCCAGCAGATATCTGACACCCTTAGAAAAAACTATTGCATCCATAAATTGGAATTTCTCACTCTGAAGTGGGCAATTATGGACCAAGTCCAAGAATACTTGTATGGTGTCAAGATATTAGTTAAAACAGACAACAATCCTTTAGCCTACGTCTAAACCTCTGCAAAACTTGATGCTATTGGACACTGATGGCTCTCGGTACTGTCTACATATGATTATGCAGTGGAGTACTGACCAGGCCTCAACCATATTGACGCTTATGCCCTCTCAAAAAAAACTGTTGCTAACCAAAATTGGGTATGGATGTTGGAACAATACATAAAAGCATTGTGTCACAAGTTTGACAGGGAAGAGACTCCTTCTGCTGAGACTGTGAATTGCCTAGCTGATTGCTTGGGGCCTCCTGATACTTGTTTGCCAGTGGCCTTTTGTACTTTTGCAGCTTTGGACCTAAGTACCTTACCACAACTCATGCCAGCTGACTTGCAGAGACCAATACAGTAGAAGCCACTTAATTGGGATGGCTTGATGGCAGCCCTTTTTGTCTCAATTAAGCGGCTGCCCTGATTATCAGAAGTGCATGTTTTAATCAGCCGACAGATTCTGCTTCTGAATTCACAAGCTGTATGCGCCTATGCGGTAGGTCAGGACTGCCAGTTAATAGAACTGTTTCATTTTACCCATTCATTTACCACGTGTTTTTACCTTTTAACTAAATGTTTCACTTGCTCTGTGTGGTTGTGGCTGGAGACAGGAGTCGTGTCGGTAGCAATTGAGTGGGTGGGAGGCGGAGTAAATGGAGCAGCATTCACAGCACAGACTGAGAGGGAGTCAGGAAGAAGACAGCCTATATCATGGCTTCAGCAAGCAATTGTGTTGGTGGGGAGTGCAGAGTAAATGGAGCAGCCCTCACAGCACGGACTGAGACGTAAGTGTATTAACCATTTCAGAGGTTAGTGATTCAGGTGACATTAATGTTAAGACGCTCGGCTCTGAGTAACCAGTTTAAATACCCATCCTTTGTGCAGTAGACAGCAAAGCTGGAACAAGTAATCATGTGGGTGGTAAACTGAGTAAATGGACTGAACTAAACTCTCCTCCATCGCTTGCATGACACAGCTGAGAGGACATCATTATCAAGTTGTTAACGCTCTGCTGAGAGCATGAGTTGTAAAGCAGGTGCTGATGTGGATTAGTCCAGTGGATCAGTGCAGAACAATGTAACAATGTAGCAATAACTAAGGATTTGGGGGGACTGATGTGACTGAATCATCCCATTTAAACGACTCCCATGTCCCTATTAGCAGCAACAGTGCCCATAGGAATACATGGCCACTTAATCAGTTCCTGGTGGGACATCTCAATAAAGCGGACATCCTGATTAACCATGTTCCAATTAAGTGGCTTCCACTGTACTATGACCCAATGATCCGACCAGTTCTGACTGCCCTCTCAAAGGGAGAAGAAGTCTTTAAGTTATGGTCAGGTGATCAGAGAACTGCCTTGCTATTTTGAGAAGGGCCTAAACTAAAGCTCAAAGAGAGATTGTTGTGCAGAGAACTTACAGATAGTCAAAGAGAGGTTGTAAAGAAACAGCTAGTACTCCCATCCAAATTCAAAAATGTTGTATTAATAGTGCTCCATGACCAAACAGAACACCTGAGTAGCGAAAGAACCCTGGACTTACTCTGTACATGTTTCTACTGGCCACAATTCGGCACAGACGTTCAGCAATATGTGAAAAGTTGTAGCTGGTGTCTCCAACATAAAGCACAACCACAGTGAGCAGCTCCTTTGGTCAACATAACCACCAGTGCGCCAGTGGAGTGTGTGTATATAGATTTCTTAAGCCTCGAACCAGACTCCAAGAACATTAGTAATGTGTTGGTAGTGACCGACCATTTCACAAGGTATGCTCAGGCATACCCAACCAAAGACCAGAAGGCAGCCACTGTAGCAAAGGTTCTGGTTGAAAAAGTATGTGTTCACTATGGTGTGCTACAATGCATACACTTGGATCAAGGCCAGGACTTTGACAGCAGATTGATTAAAGAGATGTTGTCTCTCTGGGGTGTACAAAAATCCAGAACCACTCCTTACCATCCATAGGGATATCTGCAGCCCAAGAGATTCAATAGGACTCTACCTGATATTTTTGGAACTTTGCATCCAAAAGATAAGCCAAGGTGGAGTCAACAGATAAGCTCTCTTGTGCATGCTTACAACTGCACCAAAAATGATGCCACAGGGTTTTCACCGTATCATCTCATGTTTGGCAGAGAGGCATGCCTTCCTGTTGATGTTGATTTTGGAGTCTCACCAGATAGTTTCCAGTCTGATAACTACCTTAAGTATGTTAAGAAACTGAAAGCACAACTAAACCATGCATAGCAATTGGCTAACACCATGACTACAAAGAAAAATCTTGCTAATAAGACCCGTCATGACAAGTGAGTCAAAGCTCATGACTTAAAGGCTGGAGATCAGGTGTTACTGCGAAATCTTGGGTTTCAGGGGAAACATAAAATAGCTGACTGATGGAGCCACTCACCATACATTGTAATAAGCAAACTGGATGATTTGCCAATATACAAAATGTGGCCTGAAGGAGTTCCACAAGCTGTAAAGACAATACACAGGAATCAGCTTCTGCCTATTGGGCAAATAGTTTTGGATACAACACCATCAGATACTGCTCCAACAGGGCCTGTCACATGCTCTGCTACCCGTAAGAACCAGTCAAGTCAGCCTCCTGCTGCTCAACAGCTAGAGCCCCAGCCCAATTAATAATGATGCTGACTCTGAAGATACCGATAGTGAATGTGTTGCTTATACCCTTCTCTCGAACTAAATCAGTTATTTCAGGGAGCCTACCATCCTACTTCTGGTCTCCCTTCCAGTGTTCTGGAGATCGATCCCTGACAACTCTGCTCTCTCAATTATGCCTGAACATCCTGAGAGTTATGCACAAAGTGTGACTTCTGACATAGCAGACTCTCTTTGCTTAGTAGAGCTATCTGACATTGAAGCATGTGATTCTGACAGAGAAAATGGTGACCAACACAATAATGCTGGGTTAAGCATGCTAAGTGAAC
This sequence comes from Neoceratodus forsteri, assembly GCA_016271365.2. Classification (NCBI taxonomy): domain Eukaryota; kingdom Metazoa; phylum Chordata; order Ceratodontiformes; family Ceratodontidae; genus Neoceratodus; species Neoceratodus forsteri. The sequence goes on along the minus strand of CM028135.1, from coordinate 459,546,603 downwards.
TATTTCGGGACCAAGAAAATATGGCTGTTACTGAGACTACTAGCAGTGTGTTGGATAACTCAAATATTTTGGAAATATCTCTTTCCGATGAAGATGAGCCTCAAGAACCTAAAAACCAAAGTAATGTGCACAGTGATGAACCTGAACCTATAACCGGTTCTGAACCTCAAAAGAGTGCATAGGTACCCCTTTCTTCAGAAGCTGCTTTATTGGTGGACAATGAGCCGAGTCATGTATCCGAATAATAATGTTGAAATGTCAGTGCCAATGCCCTCTACTCCTAGAAGATCTGGAAGACGTAAAACCAGTGGTTCAGCTCACTTATGATACAGGAAAGTCTGTGTACTTACCCATGAATGCAGTCCATAAAGGGTATATATTACAGTCAGTTCCTGCCCAACCTAGTATTCACTGCCTCATCTAAGATAATAGTTAAGCCTCGCCAGTCAGTATCTTAGGGGTCGCTTTATAGAGTTCCAAGGGTTAGCTGAAAGTTCAAGTCTCACTGTCCACCAGAGGTCACTGTTTCAAAAGTTCTAGGGTAAAGGTAAAATTATATGACTGAATAACTTAGAACAAAGATATCGGAGAAAACATAAAGTATCATGATAATATGGAACAGCTGTTTAAACTATGCACGTGTTAAAGAAAATATAATTTAAAGGTAAAGCATGCTATAATGTATATACTTGTTTCATATCTGTGCAGATTTTTGTACAATAGTGTATGGTCTTGACCGGTATATAATAAAAGGTGTTAATAGTAATTGTTACTTGTATTATAGACTTGATGAGGACTCCAGGTTTCCTGAGCAGGAGAGAGTGTAACCCCCCATTCCGGGGGGCTTACCTTAAGTATCTCCCTGGGCTCCACTGATGCTCACTGCCTGGCAGACATCCAGCATGAGAAGTTAAATCCATATGCAGGAGGGTACTTCTGTTGCTCTGCGTGTGTGCCATCCATGCCGCTGTGCTATCTTTTTAAGAGCTCTAGCCTTGTGTATACTGTAAATGGCCTGGGCTGCATATAAGTGCTCTGGAGCTTGTGACCAGCCAGGCATCTCCCTAATCTGCTCCACTCTGCTGACACTAACAATGCAGAGAGACCCCTGCATGGTACTGTAAATATTTATTTCTAATTTATTGCTGCTTTTAAACTTGAGCCTGTTGTTTAACCTGCCTTTATTGTTGTAACTACTGTACTCCATGATGGGTGCTGCCATGTTTGGTTCGGGTCTTCCTGGTTTAGACCAGTCAGAACCACAGGGTCCTCAAGAGGTCCTTAGCTCAGGCGCCTTGTGGGAGAAAATGTGAACTCTAGTGTTTGGCACCTAAATAAACCAGTGTGAGCATTGGGAACTGTGATTGACAGCTCCCACAGCCAACCGGAATACAAGAAAACCGGACAAGTTCAAGAAACTGTTTTATACTGTGTTCACTCCAGCTCGTGATTCTGAGGAGAGAGGAGCCAGTTTTGACTCTGTGAAAATTCACACAGGAGGGGCCTGAGATTGCCTCCTGTGATTAACTTTCAATCCAAAAAGGGATCGATCTTCAGGAACTGAATGCCAGCAGACTGAGGGGTTGCTGAGCAAGTTGACTGAAATTGCAGCTGGCCACAAACCAAAGAAAAGAGAAAGTTTAATGTTTCTTCAGCCACAAGCCTGTGGCCTACCATTTTGTGTGTGGGGGGACAGTGATCCTGGGACTCCTGAAGAAAAGCAGGAGCCACTCCGGTCAGGAAATACTTTCTGCAAAAAAGCCCAGTTGGAGGATTCACCAGCATGCAGACTTGCTTTTAAAAGACATTTTATCCAGCAGGGTCTATGCCATCAGTGGTCCCAGCCAGACTGTTCCTCTGCCATAATCAGCATTTTGGCAAGAGACCAGTCTTGGTAGTCAGCCCTGCGAGCAATCAAGTGCAGGTTGCAGCCACCACAGGAAAGGCCATTAAGTAGAGGTGAGCTGTGTCAGCCCTGAACCCCATCAGCAGCTAATGCAAGCACCAGGTCTTCATTTTGCCAACCTTGTCATCTGCCAAATTGGGTGCAGTGAGTACAACCAGGGTAGCTCCTGCAACAAATGTTTAAATTATAAATGGTACCATCTGATTGTGTTCAGCCAGTGTTCGGGTATTTATATGACTAGGCCAGTTGGCCATGGATACAAATGGGTTTTAAGGTTTTCAGGTGTGTTATTCATAGTTAATCATTCTTCTTTCCATCAAGGCCCCAACACCAGCTGGTATTGCCAGCCACCCCACGGCACCGACTCAGGCATGCCTGTTTCACTGGGTACCCAGAAGTTGCCAGACTGATACATTCAGGGACCAAAGTGATTAAAAGTAATCTAGCCTGTCTTAATTACAGTAAAGTAATCATTTACCTAATTCCCCTAAATGAACCTGATTTACTGTTTTGCTGTTAACCTTGTGTGTGAGCATATTATTACCTGGTCTAAAGTTACTGAAGTACTGCAAAGCCTATTGGAAGTGCATGCTTGTATTATTGAAACTGTCTTTATGGGGATTGCAGGGTGAATTCTAGAGACCAAACCCGCTGGTAAGTAGAAGGTGCATGAGCATATCATTAATGGTCAAACTGCTTTGTGTTCTAACTGTTAAGCATTGCAACTGTTCTGTTAAATCCAAATGGTCACTAGGTGGGATTGTGGATGGTTATAGCTTCCCAGAGGGCTGTACCAATTCTGTTAGAACCCACTTAGCGCTACTCTGGTGGAGGCACAATAATTGTAGTTTACTGTGGGTAGGGCACACAACAGTATTTCACATTTCTGAACCGAGGCCCTTCAACTTGCAGCCAGGGAAGCAGGCAGGATAATAGCCCTTGGTATAGCGATTGCCTAGGGGTTACTTAATTTACCCATGAGTTAATATTGGAAAATGCAAACTCTAGTCCAAGACTGAGACCATCAATTTTCCAATTCAGTTTTGTTTTCTTCTGTCCATATGTAAGCATTTACTTTTGCTACATCCATTTTAATTTATTTTCTGCTTAATATTTCTCAAAATAAACTAGTTGGTGATTTAGATCAATGGGTCACTACCAAGAGTATCACATTGTCAGCAAACATTAATGCTGGAACTGGAACACCTAATACACAGGAGAATGTCCCTTATTGTCAAGAAGAAGAAGCAGCGGAAGATCATTTATAAATAAATTAAATAATAATGGCACTAATAAGCAATCTTGTTTACATCCATATTTGAAGAATAACTTATTCAAGATATTTCCCTTTAAGTCATATCTAACAACTGACCAATTACGTGGCTAAAGGTTAACGATAATTCTAAGAATTGTCTGATCAGTGTTCACTGCAATAATTTTTTCCACAACAAGAGTCTTGAAATCCCATCAAAGACCCTTTGAAGTCAATGAAAGCCAAATAAAGTGGGATGTGTTTCTTCAAGTAATATATTTTGACTAAATGGTGTAATATAAAATACCGGTTCACCATAGGGTATGATTTTCTTGAGATAGCTTGGGATGGATTGGGAATTTTTCTTTTTCCACCCAAACATTTATTTTATTCAAAATGACTGGTGAAATTTTTCCCTAATCGGTTAATAAGACTAATTGGGCTATAGTTTTCAGGAGAGTTGTACATAAAAACATAGAAACATGGAATTTGGACCAGATAATGACTGCTTGGCTCACCTAGTCTGCCATTTTCCTACCTAACGGATAAGCTGTAGATCCTAGTTAACCAACAGCCTACTTCCTCCTACTCCCCACTAGGACTGCCTTATATCTGTCCCATGCATTCTTGAATTCCCCCACTGTTCTTGACTCCATGACCTCCTCAGGAAGGCTGTTCCATGCATCCACAACTCTCTCCATGAAAAAATATCTCCTTACATTATCTCTGAGCTGTCCCCCCTCTATCTTGTGTTACCGTTTTTCAAATATATTTTATTCATTTTGAAAAAATGCACAAGGCATTTTTAAAACATTGTGGTACAAAGTGTATCAAATGCAAAACGATATCATTATAAGAGAAAATACTCTGCCCACTGGCAGCACATAGGAGGGTTCCATCTAAATAATACCATTAGTTCTAACTTCTAGAAATACAAGCAAGATTAGCTTTTGCAGAAGTACATTGAACAATTAAATTAAAACTTAGTGTCCAAAAATGTCCAGTGTAGTGGAAAGTACCACTAAAAGACCACAAAGATTGGGACTATTATGTTCCCCTTCTACTCTCTAGGGAATACATCATCTTCTATAATTTTATTAAATAATACACCAAGAATGTTACTCCACCATCCAGTCTCCAGATTCCATACTTGGTCCACTTCTCTTTGCCATTTATAGTAATCAAATTGACACTGGCCTAAAGTCATCTAGTATCCATCTCTTCGCTGATGATACAGCGCTATACATTGACAGATCAACTCCGGAACAAGCAAGAATGATTTCGACATCCTCCAAAAAAATCTACTCAACTTGAAACCCCTGCTCAATGCCAAAAAAACTAAGGCCATGATTTTCTCTCCACTGGCCCCTTATCTCAAAAAAAAACAAACAACCCAGATAAGATTCCTAACATAAGCACCCTTTTGGAAGAAGCCCTGGAGTTCGTGGAAAAATTAAAATACCTGGGGTCTGGATTGACTACAAATTGTCCTTCATTGATCACATTGATGAAATCACTAAGAAACTACATCAAAGGCTCAGTATTTTATTCAGGATCAAGCACTCACTAACCCAGGAGGCTAGAAACTACTGGTCCAAGCTACCTTCTTGCCTCTCCTAGACTATGCAGACTTCTATAGGCCATAGTACTAGCACAGCTCTCTCAAGCTTGATATCCTATACCACAGAGCCCTGAGGTTCATTTTGGCTGCCCCTTATGACATGCACCACTGCATCCTCTATTCTTCTGTAGGCTGGACCTCCCTTAGCTTCTGGAGCAAAGAATGCTATTCTATGGACATATAAGGCAATCACCATAAATTACCTCATGTACCTCACAAGCTACTTAACTCCCTGAATCTAGTGCCTATTCTGTCAGAAGTCTTACCATCTTATCTTTAGCTATCCCTAAAGTTAAAACACGCTTTGGTAGAGCCTCCAATAAGCTTCACTCTTCCTATGCTCTGGAATAAGATCCAGAAAACCTTAAGGCTCGCTACCCCTGTCACGTTCTCCTCTTTCAAATCCTTGTTCCTGAGGACCATCTCCGAGGTCTGTCATTGTTTCAAGTCAAGGTCTTAACATAACAATTTGTTACTGCTTTAAATTGGACTTAAACCTCAACCATTGCCTGAGGTGTCATTTGAGTCCTCCCTTCTGTCATTGTCCAAATCAAGGTCCCAACATCACAATCTGTCTTTTGCTTCAAATATTGGACTTAAACCCCAACATTTGCCTGTGGCATCAATCGTATTCTCCCTTTGAACAGTCCTTCCTCCTAGGCCATCATGTCCAACCCTCTCCTATCTCAACTGACCTTCCCTCCCACTCCCTTTTCCCCTCCTCCCTTCCCACCCCACTTGCCTGGCCATGCCTACAGTACTTATCAAAGGACTCTTACATCTCAATCTTCTTCTTACTTTGACACTAGAGGAACTGCCACTCCTGCTCACTATGACTCCTCCAATGATGTTTACTGTATAAACTTTAGCTCATTACCATACGTCCATATATCTGTATCCATGCAATTGTATTTAAATGGCACTATCTCCTGTTGAACCTATTGCTATGTTCTGGTGCAAGTATATTGTCACATGTGATGGTTATATGCTATTATGCTGTTATTATTACTATGTAATTATTATGTATGTTCACTCAGCCTGTGATGTCTTAACCCTTTTGGCAACTGTTTTGCAGGTCCATCTTGTAAATGAACTTGTCTCAATGATGTTCCACCTGGCAAAATAAAGATTTTGATTGATTGATTGATCGATTGATGCAGGCTGGAAAAGACTTCCAGAGAGCCAGTTGGGTGACCCTTAAAGTGCAGTCACTGGAAGTTTTCAATGGGACTCTAGGAACAGTGAGGAGGCCCCTGGTTGAGGAGCAGACGGAGAGTACTGAGGTGGCAGGTGTTAGGAGATCAGTCAGATAGCCAGGGCCCAGTCCATATAGGGCCTTGTAAGCGAGCAAGCCCACCTTGAAGATGATCCTCCACCTGACAGGCAGCCAGTGCAGAGCCCGCAGGACTGGGGTCACATGACTGGACCTAGACAGGCCTGGCAGCAACCTAGCCACTACATTCTGCACCAGCTGCAGCCAGCGTATGTTTAATGTTTCTTCAGCAACAAGCCTGTGGCCTACCATGTGTGTGTGTGAAAACATTGATCCTGGGATTCGAAGAAAAGCAGGAGCCACTCCAGTCAGGAAAGACTTTCTGCCAGAAAGCCAAGCTGGAGAGTTCATCAGCATGCAGACTTGCTACTAAAAGACATTTTCTCCAGCAGGGCCTATGCCATCAGTGGCTCATCCAGACTGTTCCTGTGCCATCATCGGTATTTCGTTGAGAGGCCAGATTTGGGGAGTCAGATCCTGCACAGCAATCAAACGCAGGTTGCGGCCACCTACAGGGAAAGGCCGTGAAGTGGAGGTGAGTCATGTCAGCCCTGGTCCCCATCAGCAGCTCAAGCAAGCACCAGGTTTTCATTTTGCCAGCCTTGTCATCTGCCAAATTGAGTACAGTGAGTACAACCAGGTAGATTCCTGCAACAAATAATTAAATTATAAATGATACCATCTGTTTGAGTTCAGACAGTGTTTGGGTGTTTCTATAGACTAGGCCAGCTGGTCCATGGATACAAATGGGTTTTATGGTTTTCATTTGTGTTGCTCATATTTAAACATCCTTCTTTCCATCAAGTGTCCAGCATCAGCTGCAATGCTGGCCACCCCATGGCAACGACTGAGGCATGCCTGTTTCCACTCTGGTACCCAGTAGTTGCCAGACTGATACATTCAGGACTAAAGTGATTAAAAAGTAATCTAGCCTGTCTTAATGCAGTAAAGTTGCCTAAATTCTCACCCCTCCTTGTTCACATTCCCTAAATAAATCTGAATTACTGTTTTGCTGTTAACCTGGCTTGTGGCATATTATGACCTGGTCTAAAGTTACTGAAGTACTGCAAAGCAAGTTACTAAAGTACTGCAAAGCCTATTGAAGTGCATGCTTGTATTATTGAAACTGTCTTTACAGGGGTTGCAGGGTGAACTCTAGAAGACCAAACCCTGCTGGTAAGTGAAGGTGCATGAGCATATCATTAATGGTCAAACTGCATTGTATTCTAACTGTTAAGCATCACAACTGTTTCGTTAAACCCAAAAGGTCACTAGGTGAGATTGTGGTGGTTATAGCTTCCCAGAAGGCTGTACCAATTCTGTTAGGAACCCAACTAAGCACTACTCTGGGTGGAGCACCATAATTGTAGTTTTACTGTGGGTAGGCACACCACAGTACCTCACATTTCGAACCGAGTCCCTCTACCTGCAGCCAGGGAAGCAGACAGGGGTAGCAGCCCTTGGTATAGCACCACTAGGGTTACAGCTTGGAGGCACTGCGGAATTAGCATGCCCTAGTAGCCAAAATACAAATTTGCAATTTCTCTTTTATGAGTGTGGGTATCAAAATGGAGGATGGGCTGGACTAGACTTGGGATTCCTGCCCACAAAATGGCTGTGCATCACCTAATAGGGTGGTGTGAGCTGAGGAGGTGGATCCTCATAACGCCTAATGTTATTAGATATTCCTTTGAGTACCACTTAGGCTGCTATAGAAGAGACTGTACAAAGCCACTGTACAAAGAAGAAATGCTGATCTGTTCAATCAGAGCTTGGTGGCCCTTAATTGCTTGCAGTGTTGTAGTGGACCCTGAGCAGGACCCTGTTATTCTACCTGATGAGGTCCAGGTGTGTTGGAGAGTGATCACTATGAATAGTGGGGCATCCACACCTAAGGAGTCTCCCAAGCTAGAGGAATTTAAAGATATGTTGGGAAACTGTTAGCAGATGAGGACAGACGGGCAGACCTAAAGGCCTTCAATACCCAGGGTGTTACACCTGTAAACCCCTCCCTGCTCCTTTACCAGCTCCCTCACTGGCACCTTTGCCTATGCCCTCACCAGTGCTTATACCCTCAGTAAACCTGGACTCATATCATAGACTGAGAGTGTTCTAGCGCACTGTTCCCACACTCAATGGGGAGGATGATCTAGAGATTTGGATGGACTATGCATCTCCCCTATTCCAAGAGTGACAATGGGGGGAACCAGAAAAAAGAAAGAGGCTAATGGAAAGCTATGGAGCCCTGCACTTGAAGCAGATTCCTAAGATCCACAAACCCTGATGCTTCAGCTACTGAGTATTTATCTGCATGACAAGGTGTTTTTGGCAGTACTGAGTCTGGAGAGGACTTAACGTGGAATTCAAGTCCACCAAACAGTGGAAAATGAATGTTTGTCCGCTATGTGACCTGGCTTAAAAAGGGCCCTTCAGAGAGCACACTGTAAGGGTGGAGTACTAGCCAGTGACTTAAATAAAGTGAGGTTGGAACATATTCTGAAATCTGCCAGGTTCTCAAGTGTGCTGATGCTTAACCTAAAGTTTTAGGACAAAGAAGATGATCCTCCCACATACTGTGGGGTGCTACAAGAAATTAGTGGGGCTGAGAATGAAGAGGAGTTTGGGATCCATATGCAGGTGCTGCCAGAGCCATCCCAGCCCAGGAAAATTCTGATGACCAGGAACCTGCACTTGATGCTCAACAGATTAAAGATTTGCTGAAAGAGATGTGAGAAGTGAATGGCCAGTGCCTAAACTGCTGTGAACATGGCAAAGAGTCAAACTCACTCGTCTTTCTGCTGCTGCAGTCACCAGTGAGACACTGCTTTATGCCACCAGTGTGAGTGTTCAAGTCTCTGGTGGGGAATCAAATGATAATATGTTGCAAGAACTGAGGAGTTAAGAGCTTTAGTGAGTGACCTTGTGCGAATGTCTCGTCAGGCGTCGACTTGAAAGGGGGCCTAGTGGAGCTGAACCTGGGCCCAGGCCCAAAGATGAGTACAAGCCTAGTCCTCACCCTAATCATAATCAACCTGAAGAACCTCGAGCACCTAACCCTAGGCCAAATGTCTCTTGTTATCATTGTGGAGAAGATTGGCACACTAAAACAGTCTGTAACTCCCCGGAAGATTTGCGAAAAGTAACAGCCAAGCTACTTAATCAAGTGAAACAGAGGGGCCTAAAGCCTCAATCCAAACCTCCCCACAATCCTTACGTGGGATGATCTGCTGTCATGCATCCAAAAAACAATACTCCTCCCCACTGGTCTGAAATGGTGGATCCCTCCATGGAGATTACAGTACATATTGATGTCATCCCAGCCCAAACCGTGTTGAACAGTGGATCTCAGGTCACAATAATCTTTAAGGATTTGTATGACTAGCACTATCTGACCACCTTACAACTCTCTTGAAGGACTGCATGTGTGAGGTTCAGTGACAAAGCATTTCTTATCTTGGTTTCTCGAATGTGACTTTCTTTTCCTCATCTGTGGCAGGTGTCGGAGATCCAGTAGAGACATTAGCTCTTGTGTGTCTCCCATCTGGCCTGTACTATGGGATTCCAGTGTTGACTGGTACCAATGCACACATGTTTGGACGCCTTGCGCAAATGCATCACAAAAGACAAACCCTCAAGACAGGAAGAGCTTTACACATCCAAGCAATGGTACAGAAAGCATATGAGATGCAGATGCTTCCCAAGACAGGTGACCAGGATGAGCCTGTGGGATTTGTATGGAAGAAGGATTCCTCACCTCTTGTTCTTACCCGAATGCTCAGTGTAGTTTCAGTGGTGAGGTTCGTCTATACAAAGATGTAACCAATAAAATACTAATGTTGGACCCCAGAAGAAGGAAGACTGCCTGTAGGACTTCTGGTTAAACCTAGTGTACTGTCTGTCCATGCTCATGCATATGCCTGGAGTTTCAAGATCCAAAATGCGACCAACTGAGACATCCAAGTTAAATGAGGTTGCACCTTGGCCAAGGTCTACTGCGCTGATACTGCCATGTTGTCATCCAAGTGCCAAACGGAGAAAGTGTGAAGTATCACCGGACATGTTTGATTTCAGAGAGTCCTCATCCCTGACAACTAGAAAGAAAGGATCAGTAAAAACTGGCTTAGTGAACCAAAGTGTTCCTCTTAAAGAGTGGGATGTTGATTGTGTTACTGGTGCTGATCACGCATCAGACTCCATGATGAGAGGCCATTCTGAGACAGATCATGCTGGTTAGAGCTTGCTGACATTGACGATATCAGTGTGCTACCTACAGGAAACGCTTCAGCTGGCATTATACAAGAATCACGTGGTCCTTACGCTTCTCAATCGTAGTTGTCCAGAAAAGAATGGTTCCATCCATATGTGTGTAGACTACAGGACTCTTAATAAAAGAACTGTGCCTGACCAATATACTATGCCACACATACAAGATGCATTGGACTGTCTTAATGAGAGTAAGTGGGTTTCAGTTCTTGACTTCCACAGTAAGTATTATCAAATTCCAATGGCATCAGAGGACAGAGAAAAGGGCATTCATTTGTCCCTTAGGCTTCTTCGAGTTCCTCCGTATACCCCAAGGCATATTCAGTGCACCAGCAACTTTTCAGAGGCTAATGGAACGTGCTGTGGGGAATATGAACATTCTCAAATGTTTAGTCTACCTTGACGATGTCATCATTTTCGTAAACCCTTGAAGAACACGTAGGCTCACCTGTTCAAAGTGTTGGATAGATTTGAAGAATTGGTTTAAAGTTATGAACTGAAAATGCCAGTTTTTCCAGAGCTCCATAAAATTATAGGCCACACTGTGTCCTCGGAAGGCATCCAGACAGATCCTAGCAAGGTGAAAGCATTAACTGATTGGCCAAGATGGAACAACTTAAATGAATTACAGAGATTTGTGCGGTTTTGTGGCTACTATCGCCGCTTTGTTAAGGACTATACAGGTAGTGTGCCCACTGTTAAATCTAATGCAAGGGTATCCTCCTACTCAGAAAAAATACAAGAAAAGCACAGAGACGTCAAAAATCTATTTCTGACCTAATGAACCCTTTGATCAAAGATGGACATCTGATTGTGATATGGCCTTTCATGAAATCATTTATCAACTAACTTATGCACCTGTTCTTGCATAAGCAGACCCATTAAAAAATTATGTGCTGCATACTGATGCTAGTCTAAGTGGTCTCAGGGCTGTGCTCTATCAGCAATATACCAAAGGACTGCACCCACTAGCGTATGCCAGCAGATATCTGACACCCTTAGAAAAAACTATCGCATCCATAAATTGGAATTTCTCACTCTGAAGTGGGCAATTATGGACCAAGTCCAAGAATACTTGTATGGTGTCAAGATATTAGTTAAAACAGACACACAATCCTTTAGCCTCACGCTCAAACCTCTGCAAAACTTGATGCTATTGGACACTGATGGCTCGTACTGTCTACATATGATTATGCAGTGGAGTACTGACCAGGCCTCAACCATATTGACGCTTATGCCTCTCAAAAAAAACTGTTGCTAACTCAAAATTGGGTATGGATGTTGGAACAATACATAAAAGCATTGTGTCACAAGTTTGACAGGGAAGAGACCTTCTGCTGAGACTGTGAATTGCCTAGCTGATTGCTTGGGGCCTCCTGATACTTGTTTGCCAGTGGCCTTTTGTACTTTTGCAGCTTTGGACCTAAGTACCTTACCACAACTCATGCCAGCTGACTTGCAGAGACCAATACAGTAGAAGCCACTTAATGGGATGGCTTGATGGCAGCCCTTTCTCAATTAAGCGGCTGCCCTGATTATCAGAAGTGCATGTTTTAATCAGCCGACAGATTCTGCTTCTGAATTCACAAGCTGTGCGCTCTATGCGGTAGGTCAGGACTGTCAGTTAATAGAACTGTTTCATTTTACCCATTCATTTACCACGTGTTTTACCCTTTAACCAAATGTTTCACTTGCTCTGTGTGGTTGTGGCTGGAGACAGGAGTCGTGTGGTGAGCAATTGAGTGGGTGGGAGGGCGGAGTAAATGGAGCAGCATTCACAGCACAGACTGAGAGGAGTCAGGAAGAAGACAGCCTACATCATGGCTTCAGCAAGCATTGTGTTGGTGGGGAGTGCAGAGTAAATGGAGCAGCCCTCACAGCAACGGACTGAGACGTAAGTGTATTAACCATTTCAGAGGTTAGTGATTCAGGTGACATTAATGTTAAAGCGCTGGCTCTGAGTAACCAGTTTAAATACCCATCCTCTGTGCAGTAGACAACAAAGCTGGAACAAGTAATCATGTGGGTGGTGTAAACTGAGTAAATGGACTGAACTAAACTCTCCTCCATCGCTTGCATGACACAGCTGAGAGGACATCATTATCAAGTTGTTAACGCCTGCTGAGAGCATGAGTTGTAAAGCAGGTGCTGATGGATTAGTCCAGTGGATCAGTGCAGAACAATGTAACAATGTAGCAATAACTAAGGATTTGGGGGACTGATGTGACTGAATCATCCCATTTAAACGACTCCCATGTCCCTATTAGACAGCAACAGTGCCCATAGGAATACATGGCCACTTAATCAGTTCCTGGTGGGACACTCTCAATAAGCGGACATCCTGATTAACCATGTTTCTAATTAAGTGGCTTCCACTGTACTATGACCCAATGATCCGACCAGTTCTGACTGCCCTCTCAAAGGGAGAAGAAGTCTTTAAGTTATGGTCAGGTGATCAGAGAACTGCCTTGCTATTTTGAGAAGGGCCTAAACTAAAGCTCAAAGAGAGATTGTTGTGCAGAGAACTTACAGATAGTCAAAGAGAGGTTGTAAAGAAACAGCTAGTACTCCCATCCAAATTCAAAAATGTTGTATTAATAGTGCTCCATGACCAAACAGAACACCTGAGTAGCGAAAGAACCCTGGACTTACTCTGTACATGTTTCTACTGGCCACAATTCAGCACAGACGTTCAGCAATATGTGAAAAGTTGTAGCTGGTGTCTCCAACATAAAGCACAACCACAGTGAGCAGCCCCTTTGGTCAACATAACCACCAGTGCGCCAGTGGAGCGTGTGTGTATATAGATTTCTTAAGCCTCGAACCAGACTCCAAGAACATTAGTAATGTGTTGGTAGTGACCGACCATTTCAAAAGGTATGCTCAGGCATACCCAACCAAAGACCAGAAGGCAGCCACTGTAGCAAAGGTTCTGGTTGAAAAGTATGTGTTCACTATATGTGCTACAATGCATACACTTGGATCAAGGCCAGGACTTTGACAGCAGATTGATTAAAGAGATGTTGTCTCTCTGTGGTGTACAAAAATCCAGAACCACTCCTTACCATCCATAGGGATATCTGCAGCCCAAGAGATTCAATAGGACTCTACCTGATATTTTTGGAACTTTGCATCCAAAAGATAAGCCAAGGTGGAGTCAACAGATAAGCTCTCTTGTGCATGCTTACAACTGCACCAAAAATGATGCCACAGGGTTTTCACCAGATCATCTCATGTTTGGCGAGAGGCATACCTTCCTGTTGATGTTGATTTTGAGTCTCACCAGATAGTTCCAGTCTGATAACTACCTTAAGTATGTTAAGAAACTGAAAGCACAACTAAACCATGCATAGCAATTGGCTAACACCATGACTACAAAGAAAAATCTTGCTAATAAGACCCGTCATGACAAGTGAGTCAAAGCTCATGACTTAAAGGCTGGAGATCAGGTGTTACTGCGAAATCTTGGGTTTCAGGGGAAACATAAAATAGCTGACTGATGGAGCCACTCACCGTACATTGTAATAAGCAAACTGGATGATTTGCCAATATACAAAATGTGGCCTGAAGGAGTTCCACAAGCTGTAAAGACAATACACAGGAATCAGCTTCTGCCTATTGGGCAAATAGTTTTGGATACAACACCATCAGATACTGCTCCAACAGGGCCTGTCACATGCTCTGCTACCCGTAAGAACCAGTCAAGTCAGCCTCCTGCTGCTCAACAGCTAGAGCCCCCAGCCCAATTAATAATGATGCTGACTCTGAAGATACCGATAGTGAATGTGGTGTTGCTTACTACCCTTCTCTCGAACTAAATCAGTTATTTCAGGGAGCCTACCATCCTACTTCTGGTCTCCTTCCAGTGTTCTGGAGATCGATCCCTGACAACTCCTGCTCTCTCTCAATTATGCCTGAACATCCTGAGAGTTATGCACAAAGTGTGACTTCTGACATAGCAGACTCTCTTGCTTAGTAGAGCTATCTGACATTGAAGCATGTGATTCTGACAGAAAATGGTGACCAACACAATAATGCTGGGTTAAGCATGCTAAGTGAACTATTTCGGACCAAGAAAATATGGCTGTTACTGAGACTACTAGCAGTGTGTTGATAACTCAAATATTTTGGAAATATCTCTTCCGATGAAGATGAGCCTCAAGAACCTAAAACCAAAGTAATGTGCACAGTGATGAACCTGAACCTATAACGGTTCTGACCTCAAAGAGTGCATAGGTACCCTTTCTTCAGAAGCTGCTTTATTGGTGGACAATGAGCCGAGTCATGTATCCGAATAATAATGTTGAAATGTCAGTGCCAATGCCCTCTACTCCTAGAAGATCTGGAAGACTTGTAAAACCAGTGGTTCAGCTCACTTATGATACAGGAAAGTCTGTATACTTACCCATGAATGTAGTCCATAAAGGGGTATATATTACAGTCAGTTCCCTGCCCAACCTAGTATTCACTGCCTCATCTAAGATAATAGTTAAGCTCGCCAGTCAGTATCTTAGGGGTCGCTTTTATAGAGTTCCAAGGGTTAGCTGAAAAGTTCAAGTCTACTGTCCACCAGAGGTCACTGTTTCAAAAGTTCTAGGGTAAAGGTAAAATTCATATGACTGAATAACTCAAAACAAAGATATCAGAGAAAACATAAAGTATCATGATAATATGTTGAACAGCTGTTTAAACTATGCACGTATTAAAGAAAATATAATTTAAAGGTAAAGCATGCTATAATGTATATACTTGTTTCATATCTGTGCAGATTTTGTGTACAATAGTGTATTGTCTTGACCGATATATAAAAGGTGTTAATAGTAATTGTTACTTGTATTATAGACTTGATGAGGACTCCAGGTTTCCTGGGCAGGAGAGAGTGTAACCCCCCATTCCGGGGGGCTTACCTTAAGTATCTCCCTGGGCTCCACTGATGCTCACTGCCTGGCAGACATCCAGCATGAGAAGTTAAATCCATATGCAGAAGGGTACTTCTGTTACCATGCGTGTGTGCCATCCATGCCGCTGTGCTATCTTTTTAAGAGCTCTAGCCTTGTGTATACTGTAAATGGCCTGGGCTGCATATGAGTGCTCTGGAGCTTGTGACCAGCCAGGCATCTCCCTAATCTGCTCCACTCTGCTGACACTAACAATGCAGAGAGAGCCCTGCATGGTACTGTAAATATTTATTTCTAATTTATTGCTGCTTTTAAACTTGAGCCTGTTGTTTAACCTGCCTTTATTGTTGTAACTACTGTACTCCATGATGGGTGCTGCCATGTTTGGTTCGGGTCTTCCTGGTTTAGACCAGTCAGAACCACAGGGTCCTCAAGAGGTCCTTAGCTCAGGCGCCTTGTGGGAGAAAATGTGAACTCTAGTGTTTGGCACCTAAATAAACCAGTGTGAGCAGTGGAACTGTGATTGACAGCTCCCACAGCCAACCGAATACAAGAAAACCGGACAAGTTCAAGAAACTGTTTTACACTGTGTTCACTCCAGCTCGAGATTCTGAGGAGAGAGGAGCTAGTTTTGACTCTGTGAAAATTCACACAGGAGGGGCCTGAAATTGCCTCCTGTGATTAACTTTCAATCCAAAAAGGGATCGATCTTCAGGAACTGAATGCCAGCAGACTGAGGGGTTGCTGAGCAAGTTGACTGAAATTGTAGCTGGCCACAAACCAAAGAAAAGAGAAAGTTTAATGTTTCTTCAGCCACAAGCCTGTGGCCTACCATTTGTGTGTGGGGGGACAGTGATCCTGGGACTCCTGAAGAAAAGCAGGAGCCACTTCAGTCAGGAAATACTTTCTGCCAAAAGCCCAGTTGAGGATTCACCAGCATGCAGACTTGCTTTTAAAAGACATTTTATCCAGCAGGGCCTATGCCATCAATGGCCCAGCCAGACTGTTCCTCTGCCATAATCAGCATTTCGGCAAGAGACCAGTCTTGGTAGTCAGCCCTCGCAGCAATCAAGTGCAGGTTGCAGCCACCCACAGGAAAGGCCATTAAGTAGAGGTGAGCTGGTCAGCCCTGAACCCCATCAGCAGCTAATGCAAGCACCAGGTCTTCATTTTGCCAACCTTGTCATCTGCCAAATTGGGTGCAGTGAGTACAACCAGGGTAGCTCCCTGCAACAAATGTTTAAATTATAAATGGTACCATCTGATTGTGTTCAGCCAGTGTTCAGGTATTTCTATAGACTAGGCCAGTTGGCCATGGATACAAATGGGTTTTAAGGTTTTCAGGTGTGTTATTCATAGTTAATCATTCTTCTTTCCATCAAGGGCCCCAACACCAGCTGCGTATTGCCAGCCACCCCACGGCACCGACTCAGGCATGCCTGTTTCACTGGGTACCCAGAAGTGACAGACTGATACATTCAGGGACTAAAGTGATTAAAAGTAATCTAGCCTGTCTTAATTACAGTAAAGTAATCATTTACCTAATTCCCTAAATGAACCTGATTTACTGTTTTGCTGTTAACCTTAAGCAGTGAGCATATTATTACCTGGTCTAAAGTTACTGAAGTACTGCAAAGCCTATTGGAAGTGCATGCTTGTATTTGTGAAACTGTCTTTATGGGGGTTGCAGGGTGAATTCTAGAAGACCAAACCCTGCTGGTAAGTAGAAGTGCATGAGCATATCATTAATGGTCAAACTGCTTTTGTGTTCTAACTGTTAAGCATTGCAACTGTTCTGTTAAATCCAAATGGTCACTAGGTGGGATTGTGGATGGTTATATAGCTTCCCAGAGGGCTGTACCAATTCTGTTAGGAACCCACTTAAGCACTACTCTGGGTGGAGGCACAATTATTGTAGTTTTACTGTGGGTAGGCACACAACAGTATTTCACATTTCTGAACCGAGGCCCTTCAACTTGCAGCCAGGGAAGCAGGCAGGGATAATAGCCCTTGGTATAGCGATTGCCTAGGGGTTACTTAATTTACCCATGAGTTAATATTAGAAAAATGCAAACTCTAGTCCAAGACTGAGACCATCAATTTTCCAATTCAGTTTTGTTTTCTTCTGTCCATATGTAAGCATTTTACTTTTTGCTACATCAATTTTTAATTTATTTTCTGCTTAATATTTCTCAAAATAAACTAGTTGGTGATTTAGATCAATGGGTCACTACCAAGAGTATCACATTGTCAGCAAACATTAATGCTGGAACTGGAACACCTAATACACAGGGAGAATGTCCCTTATTGTCAAGAAGAAGCAGCAGCGGAAGATCATTTATAAATAAATTAAATAACAATGGCACTAATAAGCAATCTTGTTTTACATCCATATTTGAAGAATAACTTATTCAAGATATTTCCCTTTAAGTCATATCTAACAACTGACCAATTATGTGGCTAAAGGTTAACGATAATTCTAAGAATTGTCTGATCAGTGTTCACTGCAATAATTTTTTTCCACAACAAGAGTCTTGAAATCTCATCAAAGACCCTTTGAAGTCAATGAAAGCCAAATAAAGTGGGATGTGTTTCTTCAAGTAATATATTTTGACTAAATGGTGTAATATAAAATACACGTTCACCATGGTATGATTTTCTTGAGATAGCTTGGGATAGATTGGGAATTTTTCTTTTCCACCCAAACATTTATTTTATTCAAAATGACTGGTGAAATTTTTCCCTAATCGGTTAATAAGACTAATTGGGCTATAGTTTTCCAGGAGAGTTGTACAGAAACATAGAAACATGGAATTTGACAGCAGATAATGACTGCTTGGCTCACCTAGTCTGCCATTTTCCTACCCTAACGGATAAGCTGTAGATCCTAGTTAACCAACAGCCTACTTCCTCCTACTCCCACTAGGACTGCCTTATATCTGTCCCATGCATTCTTGAATTCCCCACTGTTCTTGACTCACGACCTCCTCAGGAAGGCTGTTCCATGCATCCACAACTCTCTCCATGAAAAAATATTTCTTACATTATCTCTGAGCTGTCTCCTCTATCTTGTGTTACTGTTTTTCAAATATATTTTATTCATTTTGAAAAATGCACAAGGCATTTTAAAACATTGTGGTACAAAGTGTATCAAATGCAAAATGATATCACTATAAGAGAAAATACTCTGCCCACTGGCAGCACATAGGAGGGTTCCATCTAAATAATACCATTAGTTCTAACTTCTAGAAATACGAGCAAGATTAGCTTTTGCAGCAGTACATTGAACAATTAAATTAAAACTTAGTGTCCAAAAATGTCCAGTGTAGTGGAAAGTACTACTAAAAGACCACAAAGATTGGGACTATTATGTTCCCCTTCTACTCTCTAGGGAATACATCATCTTCCATAATTTTATTAAATAATACAGCAAGAATTTTCCTCCACCAGCCAGTGTCCAGATTCCATACTTGGTCCACTTCTCTTTGCCATTTATAGTAATCAAATTGACACTGGCCTAAAGTCATCTAGTATCCATCTCTTCGCTGATGATACAGTGCTATACATTGACAGATCAACTCCGGAACAAGCAAGAATGATTTCGACATCCTCCAAAAAAATCTACTGAACTTGAAAACCCTGCTCAATGCCAAAAAAACTAAGGCCATGATTTTCTCTCCACTGGCCCCTCATCTCAAAAAAAAAAAAACCAACCAGATAAGATTCCTAACATAAGCATCCTTTTGGAAGAAGCCCTGGAGTTCATGGAAAAATTAAAATACCTGGGGGTCTGGATTGACTACAAATTGTCCTTCATTGATCACATTGATGAACTCACTAAGAAACTACATCAAAGGCTCAGTATTTTATTCAGGATCAAGCACTCACTAACCCAGGAGGCTAGAAAACTACTGGTCCAAGCTACCTTCTTGCCTCTCCTAGACTATGCAGACTTCCTATATGGCCATAGTACTAGCACAGCTCTCTCCAAGCTTGATATCCTATACCACAGAGCCCTGAGGTTCATTTTGGATGCCCCTTATTACATGCACCACTGCATCCTCTATTCTTCTGTAGGCTGGACCTCCCTTAGCTTCTGGAGGCAAAAGAATGCTATTCTATGGACATATAAGGCAATCACTCATAAATTACCTCATGTACCTCACAAGCTACTTAACTCCCTGAATCCCTAGTGCCTATTCTGTCAGAAGTCTTACCATCTTATCTCTAGCTATCCCTAAAGTTAAAACACGCTTTGGTAGAGCCTCAATAAGCTTCACTCTTCCTATGCTCTGGAATAAGATCCAGAAAACCTTAAGGCTCTCTACCCCTGTCACGTTCTCCCTCTTCAAATCCTTGTTCCTGAGGACCATCTCCGAGGTCTGTCATTGTTTCAAGTCAAGGTCTTAACATAACAATTTGTTACTGCTTTAAATTCTGGACTTAAACCTCAACCATTGCCTGAAGTGTCATTTGAGTCCTCCCTTCTGTCATTGTCCAAATCAAGGTCCCAACATCACAATCTGTCTTTGCTTCAAATATTGGACTTAAACCCCAACAATTGCCTGTGGCATCAATCGTATTCTCCTTTGAACAGTCCTTCCTCCCTAGGCCATCATGTCCAACCCTCTCCTATCTCAGCTGACCTTCCTCCCACTCCCTTTTCCCCTCCTCCCTTCCCACCCACTTGCCAGGCCATGCCTACAGTACTTATCAAAGGACTCTTACATCTCAATCTTCTTCTTACGTTCACACTAGAGGAACTTCCACTCCTGCTCACTATGACTCCTCCAATGATGTTTACTGTATAAACTTTAGCTCATTACCATACGTCCATATATCTGTATCCATGTAATTGTATTTAAATGGCACTATCTCCTGTTGAACCTATTGCTATGTTCTGGTGCAAGTATATTGTCACATGTGATGGTTATATGCTATTATGCTGTTATTATTACTATGTAATTATTATGTATGTTCACTCAGCCTGTGATGTCTTAACCCTTTTGGCAACTGTTTTGCCCCAGGTCCATCTTGTAAATGAACTTGTCTCAATGATGTTCCACCTGGTAAAATAAAGATTTTGATTGATTGATTGATCGATTGATGCAGGCTGGAAAAGAGTTCCAGAGAGCCAGTTGGGTGACCCTAAAAGTGCAGTCACCGGAGGTTTTCAATGGGACTCTAGGAACAGTGAGGAGGCCCCTGGTTGAGGAGCAGACGGAGTGTACTGAGGTGGCAGGTGTTAGATCAGTCAGATAGCCAGGGCCCAGTCCATACTGGGCCTTGTAAGCGAGCAAGCCCACCTTGAAGATGATCCTCCACCTGACTGGTAGCCAGTGCAGAGCCTGCAGGACTGGGGTCACATGACTGGACCTAGACAGGCCTGGCAGCAACCTAGCCACTACATTCTGCACCAGCGTATGGTCCCTACAGTGACCCTGAAGTATAGGGCATTACTGTAATCATGCCTGGATGTGACAAAGGCATGTATCAGTGACAGCAGGTCTTTGGGCAGAACTAAGGGTTTAATCATGGCAATATTCCTCAAGTGGTAAAATCACTTTGGATCACAGATGACACCTGAGCTTCATGTGTCAGTCTGTTGTCCAGGATAATGCCAAGAACCCGCAACCTCGAGGTAGCCATCAATGGAGCGGATCCCAGAAACAATCCAGTCGCCACTCCGGAGGCACTCCCATCATGTCTGTGACCTGACTCAATCACCACCAGGACCTCCATCTTGTCAGTCACAACCAGTTGAAGGACACCCAGTCATTGATCTCAACCAGGCAGTCATTAATCACTTCCATGGTGTCATGTGTTCCAGGGGCAAAGGACATATACAGTTGGGTATCATCTGTATAGCAGTGAAAACTCACACTGTAATGACTAATGAGCTCTCCCAGAGGCAGCATGTATACCGTGAATAACATCAGTGACATGACTGAGCCCTGAAGTACTCCACATGGCAGGAGCTTCAGGGAGGAGAAATTCTCCATCACCACCCGCTGCTTCCTGCCAGAGAGATAGGACTCAAACCAGTTGATGACAGTACCGATGAGTCCACAATACTCTTGACGGCGATCAAAGAACACAGTGTGATCCATGGTATCAAATGCTGAAGAGAGATCGAGGAGCACAAGAACTGACGTGTCTCCTCTATATCTAGCTCTGAGGAGGACGTTTGCACTCTGACTAATGCTGTTTTGGTGCTGTGCCTGGATCTGAAACCAGACTGGAATGGTTCTTAGATGTCAAAAGCCGTGAGGTGCTCCTTGAGCTGTTGCACCACTAATTTCTCAACAACCTTACCTAAAAAAGGTAGTTTGGAGATAGGATGGTAATTTGCCAGGACATCATGGCCGAGAGATGGCTTCTTCAGGAGGGGCCTCACCAGAGCCTCTATCAAGGCTTCCAGAAATACTCCCTCCAACAATGAGCACCAGACAATCCTAGTGAACACTGTGCCAATGCTTCTGACAGATCTCATTAAAAAACTAGTCGGGGCTGGGTCCAGTTAACAATAAGTGTGCTTGAGCTCGAGATCACCTCAATGACCTCGACCACCTTCACTGGTTTAAACTCATCCTAGACAGATGGAGTGCCTCTGCCCACCCCAGGCTGACCACTGTGAAGCAAAACTGGCCTCACTGAAGGGATCCCTGACTGGATGGAGGACACCATGTCAGAGAAGAACTGAGCAAACTCCTCGCACAAAGCGATTGAAAAAACTCTTTTTGGTTGTAGACAGACTGGATGTAAAAGTCTGTCCACAGTTTAAAAAGCTGAGTTGGTCTGTTCCTCCCTGCAGCAATCTCCCTGGACAGGAACTCTGCCTTCTTATGGTTGATTGCCCATTGGTACTCATAATAATGAGTACGCAAGGCCATTTCGTCCTCCTCCGAATGGATCCTCCGCCAGCAAAGCTCCAACTTCTGACCCCTGATCTTCATCACCTTGAGATCCCCATCAAACCAGGGAGATCTCAAGTGAAAGGATCTGGATTGTATACAGACCGGTGCGATGGCATTGAATGCCTCGGATACCACCTTATTATAGGTGATCACCGCCTCGCCCATGCCAACCACACATGCAGCATCTACACTAGATAAATCAACTATCAACAGCAGTCCCTCTGGGGCCAAACCCCTCAAAGGGTGATAGATAATCATCTTAGCAGTGGAGTGACTTTCGGGGGGCCCCAAACAAGAACTTCACCGTGCAATGATCAGTCCAAATGACCTGACCAGTCTTGAGGTTAGTCACCTCAAGCCCCAGTGAGAACACCAGGTCCAACATGTGGCCATGGTAATGAGTCACAGAAGTAACTATTTGTGACAGGCCGGTGATGACATCAACTGGAAGAGGTCATGACCAAATTGCAAGGATTTTTTTTTTACCAGGAGAGAGACACTAAGCTGAAAGCTTGCTTACAGAGTGCAACCTCGAACACAGGAAGTTAATTGACTTGCTAAGGGTCAGCAGTATGCAAGTGGGGCTGTGGGATTCAAACCCAGGTCTCCAGGTTTGCAGCTCAGAGCCTTTAACCACTGTGCTATACTGCTTCCCGATTTGTCATCGACCCAAGCATTGAAGTCCACCAGAATCAACCATCTGGGGGACTCCAACACTTTGCTGACAACAAAGTCTGCGACCTCCTGCAGGAAATCTCCTCCCGACCCTGGAGGACGATAAATGAGGAGAATCCTGCAACCTGCACCAGGACCCCCATGCACTGCCACACGTTCAAAGGACCTGGCCAACCCCACTGGGTAGCACAGCAGCATGGTCATCATGTTCTCCAGAACTAGGCCATTGCATGAGAGGCACATGGTGACACAGCAATGCACAGTACACACAACACTTGGGACAATGAGCATGTGCCACAGCCACACAGACAGGCCGATGGGTTGCAGGAGCATGTCACAACAATACAGTGTACACTGTGTGCGCTATGCACTAGAGGTAGACAAGCCAGGATGTGTCATGTAGAGCCAAGCCACAGCTGAGTCAGGGGTCTGGCTTGCCTCTGTGATCCAGAACACGAGCCTAGTCCTGGCTACTGCAGACTGTTCTCTGCATAGGAGTTGAACATTTCAGACACTAGACAAGCTGCACAGGTTGACAACAGTGCTAACCTTGATGATAACTGGCTTGGTCTGACCATGGCATTCAACCCCTGACAGAGGTTAAGCCGGGCTGAGCCAACCCGTAATCTCGAGTCAGGCTTGATCCTGCTCTGGCATGCCCAGCTATACTATATGCCAGTGGCTGACATGGACAGTCAGATACATAATCCATGCCAGGTGAACATGCCACACATTACATGTGTCTAAACGTGGAGGGTCAACAGGCATGACCTGTGGAAGACAGAGTTACCACAACCTGTGCAACTGCAACACAATGTAATAGCGCACATGACAGCAGAGCTGCCTGCAGGTCAGAGGCATGGTGATGTCTGCACACAGGGGAACATGGGATCAATGTCACCAACATCCAGCACAGTGAGCAACACAAGGCATGTAGCACTGTGCCCACCCCGGGTATGGAATTTTGTCCAACAATGAGCACAGAGGTGACCCTGTGTGTGCCAATATCACACTGTGTGTGCACAGGCCTACCACAGGAGAGCATTGTGGGCCCTGGGAAGACAACAGTGGGTACTGCACACCATGCCATGGCATCCAGAATGGAACTGTGCCCTGTTGAGTGATGTGCACCCACATGCCATCAGAGGTGCATGGACAATATGATGCATGGCCCAGAGGAACACATGTGTCCATGCCATGAGGGACACACCAATGACCTGTAGTAGGATGATGGTGCAGTACTGTGCAGGTTATGTTGGGATTATGAACAGCAACTGTGAGACCCATGGAATGAACAGCACAGGTATAGGCATTGCATGTCACAGAGGGACAGTGTGCACAGCACAGGGGTGGTGCCGGCACAGGTAAGGACACATGTTCGTTTACTGCAGTATCCATTAGAATATCATAAGACAGACATACTCACCATGGTCACTTGTTACTGGGATACATGACATGCCACAGTGCAAATGCACATCTGTTGGTAACGATGTCATGTTGTGGGGATGAGCCTACGTGAGTTCTACCAACCCGCAGCGACAACAAAGTTGTTAACATCCATGACATTGATGGACACGATGCCAACTGTTGGCATTGTGCCATTAATGTGTTTTTTGCTGGGGCTTGGCGCACACTCCACTATTAATGTGACCAACTCCGAATAGGAGTTGTTTCGGGGAGGGGGTAAAACACTGGGAGATGCACTACCAGTGTACAGTGGGGATCATTACAGTGATCTGTCAATTCTCATCGCTGTAATGGTCTTTGCTGTTTAGGTTTCAATGTTACAATTGTATACCACA
The DNA here is from genome assembly GCA_016271365.2 of Neoceratodus forsteri. NCBI lineage: Eukaryota > Metazoa > Chordata > Ceratodontiformes > Ceratodontidae > Neoceratodus > Neoceratodus forsteri. The sequence goes on along the minus strand of CM028135.1, from coordinate 459,521,996 downwards.
TACATGTCTCACCTAGATAGGAATATAACATGTGCAATCCACAAGCAAGCATACTCACATGATGTTGTCCGATGTTCATCATGGGCATCACTGTCCTGGGCAGCATGCATCACGGTCCTGTGCTGGCGGGCCCACCAGTTCCAGCCTTGGGTGTAGTGGTCTGCAGAGGGAGGGGAATGCAACAGTGTCACTACCCACATGGACAACATTCACCTCCCTCCCAGCTGTGGCAGTGCCCTTGTGGGACAAAGGTCAGACACAACAATATGTCCCTCCCCATCCACCAATGATCATATAGGACCAGGGACACTGGTTTACCGGAATTGAGAAAGGGCAAATTCCATTTTGCACATTGTAAAAAGCGGTATTGTCACCGGTGTCTACTAAGCCATAATCCGGTTTTACCGGTGTTTGGTTTTGTGTACTTTAACAATTTTTAACTCTGCTAACATGCATTTTAGCAGTTTTGACCTCCACTATTGCACATCCTTCCATCCTTGTACTAATTTAAAGTTATTTTAGGTACAAAATATGATGGCAGCAACAGCACTACAGCCCCCATCCCTGAGCTGTCATGGAAGCAGCAGTAAGGCCCCCATCCCTCTGGTGCGATGGCAGCACCAACAACACTACAGACCCATCCCTCTGGTGAGATGGCAGCAGCAACAGCAGTGTGTTCTCCCTCCCTCAGGTGTGATGGAAGCAGCAGCACTGCGGTCCCTATCCATTAGGTGTGATGGCAGCAGTACCACATTCCGCATTCCTCAGGTGTGATGGCAGTATCAACACTATGGCCCCCATCCCTCAGGTGGGACAGCAGCAGTACAACATTCCCCATCCACCAGTGGTTATGGCAGAAGCACTACGCCCACCCCCGCCTCTCAGGTGTGATGACAGTAGCAACAATGCAGTCCACATCCATCAGGGGTGATGGCAGTAGTGACAGCACTATGATCCCCTTTCTTCAACACCCACACCCCACATGCACAAGGTACAAATTACTTAGTCTCTTTGCTTGCTAGAACTCAGATGTGAATTAATCTGAACCACCACCACTACTAAGGCGGACCACATTTGTTTTTTCCTATCATTTAACTGCCTGAATTGGATTCTGCCAGTGACACCACTGACCAGGGTTTGGGAATAGATTTGGGTGCTGGAAGACCGGCCGGGGGAGGTGAAGGCTTGAGTGTCCAACAATCACTCACTTTCTCCTTGGAGGGAGGGTATATTCACAGCTTAGCATTTGCTGGCCCCAGGTGGAGGCTGGAGGCATGGCAACACATTGGCCCTCATTGAGGAAGAGAGCGTGATGGATGTCAGCTTGTGTCTTGACATCATGTGGCCTGTCATGCTCCCACAAAAATGGAAAAACACCTGCTGGCTACTTAGAGGATGGCTTCTGGTCCCTCCATAAGCATGACGTCCCAGACACATGTGTCTGTTCTGATCTCTGCCATGCCTGGGATTTACAGGAAGCTCTTTAGGGTGATTGTCTTCCCTTGTTAGCCTCCCACAGGGATAGGGGCCCACCGATGAAGGGTTAATTTGGGTTACCTGGTAGCATGGCCATAAGGGGCAGTGGATGGTGGGGGGGGACTCAGCACCAGTGGTAGGGGGACTTGGCAGGTCTAAAGGAGTGGATGGCCAGGGGGTAGGAGGAACAAAAAAAACTGCCTGAATTTGCTTCTTTGAAATAGTGTCTTCACCTAAAAAAAAATTCACAAGTCATTAGTGGAGGACCTTCTGCTGCCCGACACACATTAAAGCACCCCATACGTCGAATGGGAGGAACACCCCCCCTTAGCTAGTGGTCAAACAGGGATTCAGCATGTTTGCAGTTCATTTGCATCACCAGATAAGAAAAGGTTTGTCTCCCCATACAACGCACAGGGTAATGCCAAACCTCACCCAACAACTAACACACCAAAATCTGGCCAATGGAAAATCATGTACACAAATGCTCACAGCCTGGAAAATAAGATCCCAGACATGCAGGCATAATGTCAGAGGCTAAACTGGACATAGTAGCAATTTTAATGAGATGTGGTTACCAGTAACCACACTTGGGAGACTTCAGTACCTGGCTATGTAATGTTCAGAAGAGACCGAGGTACAAAAAGGGGGAGGAGTGGCCTTGTATGTCAATGAAAATATCAAAGCTACAGAAATTCAGAATACACATAAGGAGCCAGAAGAACTGTGGGTCACCCTGGAAACAGGAAATGGGACAGCCATAAGAACTGGGGTTGTCTACAGGCCCCCAGACCAGGGCGAGGACATAGACACATTACTGTTAGAAGATATACAAAACATGACAGCTAAAGGGGAGGTTCTGATAATGGGAGACTTCAACATGCCGGATACAGATTGGTCAATACCAGCAGGAACATCTGCCAGAACTAGACACAAAGTGGATTCCCTGCAGGAGGAGGGCCTCAAACAACTGGTACAGCAACCCACAAGAGACAGGGCTATCCTAGATCTAGTACTGACTAACAAGGAAGGGATCACAGATCTCCAGGTAGAAGGTCACCTGGGGGCCAGTGAACACCACATGGTATGGTTCAATTTGGCTACTACTTCTAAATCATCCCATTCCAAGGCAAAAATATGGGACTTCAGTGGAGCTGACTTTGATAAGATGGCCAACAGAGTTAAGTTAGCCCTGGCAAAAAGAAACACAGGTGAGGGGTACAGGCAAAGTGGGCAAGCATTAAGGATGCAATACTTGAAGCAACATCCCATTGTGTTAGACAGAAAAGGAAGTGCAAAAGAAGAAGGAAACCACTTTGGTTCTCAAATACAGTAGCAGAAAAGGTCAGAGCCAAAAGGCTGGCCTTCAGGAAATATAAGGGAACACAGCGGGATGAAGATAGGGAGGCATACCAAACTGCCCTAAGGGAAGCAGGGAAGGCAATAAGGCAGGCAAAGTCCCAAACTGAGGAAACACTAGCACGAAAAGTAAAAGAAGGTGACAAGACTTTCTATAGATACATTAGTGAAAGGAGAAAGTCCAGAAGGGTATTACTAAGCTTAATGGAGAAAAGGGAGCATGTGAGGAGGAGGACCCTGTAAAAGCATCTATCCTAAATAGATACTTTTGCTCAGTATTTACTGAAGAGAAGGTGGGGATGGGCCCACAGCTCAGCATCATGGACACAGGGGGAGGGAGGTGAGCACTACTCTCTTCACAAAAGAAAAGGTCCTACAAGAGCTTGCTAAGCTCAGGGTGGATAAGGCAATGGGACCTGATGGCATACATTCCAGGGTACTTAAGGAGCTAAAGGTGGAACTAGCAGAGCCATTAGCAGAACTGTTTAGTGAGTCTCTGAGCACAGGAGAGGTCCCAGAAGACTGAAGAAGGGCTCATGTGATCCCGCTCCACAAGAGTGGTAGCAGGGAGGAGGCGGAGAACTACAGACCAGTCAGTCTTACCTCAGTAGTGGGCAAGATTATGGAGACACTCCTTAAGGAAAGGATAGTGCAACACCTGGAATCCATAGGGGCACAGGATCCAAGACAGCATGGGTTTACAAAAGGAAGGTCCTGTCAAACTAATCTAATAGATTTCTTTGACTGGGTAACCAGAGTGGTGGACCAAGGGGGAGCAGTTGATGTCACCTACCTTGACTTCAGCAAAGTTTTGACACTGTTCCACATAGAAGATTGATAAATAAGCTGGGTAGGCTCGGGGTGGGTCAGACGTTGGTCAACTGGGTGGCAAACTGGTTGACGGGCAGAAAACAGAGAGTGGTGGTAAATGGTATACAGTTAGAAGAGATGCAAGTCACAAGTGGGGCACCTCAGGGATCAGTCCTGGGGCCAGTCCTCTTCAACATCTTCATTAGTGACCTTGCAGATGGACCAGAGGGTAAGGCTTGTTTGTTTGCAGATGACACCAAGATCTGCAACAGAGTAGATGATCCAGATGGGGTGGGCAGAATGAGAAGAGATCTGGATAAACTAGCAAAATGGTCAGAAGAGTGGCAACTGGGATTTAATGCAAAGAAGTGCAAAATCATGCACATAGGGAAGAGAAACCCTGAAGCCACCTATAGGCTGCGAGGGAGTTTCTAGCAGTCACAAAGGAAGAAAGAGACTTGGGCATCATCATCACTGATGACCTGAAATCATCCAAGCAGACCTCTAAAGCAGTAGGTAAGGCTAGGGGTGTTAGGTGTATTAGTAGGGGTATCACAAGTCGTAAGAGGAGGCAATAATCCTCTTTACAAGACACTGGTTAGGCCCCATCTGGAGTACTCGTGCAGTATTGGAGGCCACACCTTCACAAGGACATTAACCAAATTGAGGCAGTCCAGAGAAGGGCAACCAAAATGGTGCAGGACTGCATCAGAAGACATATGAGGACAGATTAACGGAGCTCAATATGTATACCCTTGAGCAAAGGAGGGAGAGGTGTTATGATCGAGGCATTCAAACACCTTAAGGGCATTAACAAGGTGAAAGAGTCTAACATGTTTAAATATAAGAAAAATATCAGGACAAGAGGACACAGCATGAGATTAGAGGGGGCGATTAAGGGGAATGTGAGGAAATTCTTTTTCACAGAAAGGGTGGTGCATGGAATGGCTTACCACAAAGTGGTGGCTATGAATACAGTGCAGGGCTTCAAACAGGCATGGGATAGGCATAAGGGAGCAATACAAATGACTATGAATAGATGAGCCACTGACAGAGCAAAGGCCAATGGCACATTTATAAGGTAGGAAAGAAATGGGCAGACTGGATGGGCTCATGGTCCTTATCTCGTCAACTTCTATGTTTCTATGTTTCTATGTTAAGGACTGTAGAGGGTGACCTGGGGTCCCCTCCCTTCCCACCTGGGGGTACAACCTAGGCAGGATGGGTGCAGGCTCACAGGAGCTCCTGAGCATTACCTGGGGTGAAGCTAAGGATAGCCAGCCTAGGGATCTCTGAAAATGGAGACTGATGCTGTGAGAAGGGGCAGAGAAAGAGAAATAAAACATTTAAAAATATGCTGAAATATTAGGGGATTCTGTGCAGTGAAATGCAATTTCACCTTGAGGCACCCGGTACAAGAATTCAAAATCCGCAAACCAAGCAGGATTCCGTGATTTTTACCGGTGTTACCGGTAAAAACGGAAAACCATTGTCCCTGTATAGGACACATGAACAATTTCAGTTGACATGACCACATAGGTCCATGTACAGCAGTACTGCTAGGCCTATTACCGCAGATCAAATGGCAATGTACAAACAGCAGAGTGAAACAAGGTTAGGCAGACCTATGCATCCAGAAGCACTGTGACTGACAGCTGACTCATTGTTACCGCTGACAGTGTAGGCCCAATGAACACCACCTCTGTCCCTCCCCCCCCAGGTCCCACCCCTGCACCCCCTACACCCAGCCTGGGACCATGCAACGGTGTCAGTATGGGGTGTATGGGGTCACGTGGATGGGTTAACACCTTCTATGGTGCCGTACAACTATTGTAAACAGGGGATATGACAGCACAGCTATGGACATAACAATATATATGGATATAACAATACCCACATTGACATTGGTACTACAGTGCCCATGAGTGTGCCTGATGTGTCTGTCACCCGACCACTGAAACCTGCAGTGGCACAGCATCCATGGGACTGTGGAGCACATGGACATGCCTCAGTGAGACACTGGAACATACCCTTCAGCTATCCGTCACCCACAGATGACTGTACTAGCAATCCATAGGGCTGGTAGCATGACTGGGGCAGTGTTCATTAACAGGCCTGTCCCTGTCACACAGCACCCACCATGGCCACATGCAGGGACAGTATAAGTCCAACATGACACTATCACAGTCAGCACTGTGGCTGAAATGCACACACATGACTGGACTGTGTGTGTGTCCATTATTCACGCCCACAAACAGCATGTTCCATGTACAGAGGTGTATCCTGACAGTTCTGTGTTGTTCACACTCCAGCCAAACACAGACCATATGTACCAGTAATGTACAGATGGTCCCCAAGTGTTGTCCTCCCAATAACATTGCACACAAATATGTGATACATGATACATCCCCTTTACACATGTACTACACATATCTATATCCTACAGACATTTCAATCCATACACGGACTGTACTGTAGTCAGTGTTGTCCACCTGATGAACCCCTGCATATGAATGACATTGTTGTATAACAGGCACATGGATCTTTGTAGGTCCTACTAATACTGTATCCGCCTGCGTGCAGTGCTTATAATAGCTTATGACTGCCCACACCTTGTCCATGCACATGGATGCTCTGTGTAACACAGCCCTTACAATACATTTCATCAATATAACTATGACATTATACTACAGTATTACTGCAGAATTATTACAGTACAGTGAAGCCCCCCATACAGTAGCACTGCAGTACTGCAATGTAAAAGTTAAGTAGTACTGTGCTGTACTATACAGTATTGCAGTAGTACTGCAGCCATACTTCATTGCACTGCATGAATACTTCAATAAAATGCAGTATGATTACAATACTATTATGGATTAGAGAACCACCTACCTGGCACAGGCACAGTGCCATCATGCACCATGCCTGTGAAGCATTGACATGGAGCCTTTGTAAATGAGTCTCTTGCTCAAAGGTTGTAATTCCAATAATTAAATAAATAAAAAATAAAAAAATAGTTGCTTTTCAGTCCTCTTTTTAGAAACAGGCTGCTATAGTATATGGTGGTTTAAACAGTCATAGCCTGCAATTCACAGCCGACCAACAGGTGGCTGTCAAACAGAATAGATGTGGTGGGGGAAGGGGGTAAGAGAATAGCTGTGATTCTAGCCATGCATTAATTCTCAAACAACCTGCATTACTTGAGAATTGATGTATAGTACCTGATGGTGCTCAGCCAATCCAATGCAACCCTTTCTTTCCCATGTTACAAGTTCTTTGTATTATTAACATGCCAGTTTGAAACCTTCAGATTGTTAATTGCGTAAATAATTTTCTTTAGCTCTACTAATACTACATTTTTATAACTTTAAAATAGGACAGATTAACTATAATCCCCATCCATCCAGTGTTTTAATTTCATTAGATTTTATATTATAATATATATATATATATATATATATATATATATATATATATATATATATATATAATATTTATTTTATATTTATATCAGATTGGGAGGCAGTATAGCACAGTGGTTTAAAGGCTCTGAGCTGCAAATCTGGTGACATCCAGCAGACCAGACCTGGGTTTGAATCCCACAGCTTCCACTTGCATACTGTGTGACCCTAGGCAAGTCACTTAACTTCCCAGTGCTCCCAGGTCACTCCTGTAAAAAAAGCTTTCAGCTTAGTGTGCTACTCCTGGTTAAACAACTAAATAAAAAAAAAAAGATTTTAATGATCCAATAACACATTTGTCTGTAAGAACCAATTAGATTTTTTGTTCTCTGACCAAGCCTTTTTTCTAACACATTTTTCAGTAATACGTGATCTGATAATTGTAATTTTAACCAAAAAGATAGAATATGAATCAGTTATTTTACAGAAATTTGTCCTAACTGTGATCTAACTAATGCATTAGAGGAACTGAAGGGAAGCCCCAAAGTTTGTTTGTAGGTCCTATTTACAACTGCAACTAATTTTCATGAATCTACAATACCCCAAGTTTCAACAGAATAGACTCCTTGAGGGATTAATTTAGAATGTATTGCTTTAATCATTGGTGCTACAGTATGTCATCCATATCTAGCATTAAACCTTCTTAAGCCTGATGTTGTTTTATTAATTTTATCCACTATAAAAGTAATATGTTTATTCCACTTCATATTTGATGAAAATGTGACTCCAAAATATGTGAATTCTGTAACAAAGTCCAGTAGAGAACCATCCAATGAGAGTCTTTTGTACTTTTGTCATGATTTAAATATCATTACCTTAGTTTTCTGCAGGTTAGGCATTAAATTTAGTTTGTTACACAAATAATTAAGTTTCTCTAAACTTCTCTAAAGTCCTAATCTAGTCAGTGAAAAGATAACTAGATTGTCTGCGTAAGCCAACAGTGGAATCGTTATTTGAGCTAATTTAGGAAAATGAAAGTCAGCACTTTCCATATTAACAATTCATTCATCTGTATAGAAACATAGAAACATACAATTTGAGCGGATAAGGACCGCTTGGCCCTGATCTGCCCATTTCCCTACCTAATGGATAAGCTGCAGATCCTAGTTAACCAGCAGCCTACTTCTTCCTACCCCCACCCCCAAGAATTGCCTTATGACTGTCCCATGCATGCTTGAATTCCACCACTGTTTTTGACTCCACAACCTCCTCCGGAAGGCCGTTCCATGCATCCACAACCCTCTCTGTGAAAAAACACTTCCTTAAATTACCTCTGAGCCGCCCCCCATCTTCAAATTGTGCCCCCTTGTTCTTGCACACCTCTTTTTTTGAAAGATGCTACCCTCTTGGACTTTGTTGATTCCCTTGAGGTACTTGAAAGTTTCTATCATGTCCCCTCTCCCTCCTTTCCTCGAGGCTATACATATTAAGCTCCTTAAGTCTCTCTTCATATGTCTTCCGGTGCAGACCCTGCACCATTTTAGTTGCCCTCCTCTGGACAGCTTCCATCCTGTCTATGTCCTTGCGGAGATTGGGTCTTCAGAACTGCATGCAGTACTCCAGATGGGGTCTCACCAGCTGTCTGTACAGAGGGATAATAACTTCCTGTTTTCTACTGGTGATGCCTCTCCCTATGCATCCCAGTATCCCCCAGCCCTCCTTGCTGCCCTCTCACATTGCTTGCCCACCTTTAGGTCATCTAATATGACTACCCCCAGGTCCCTTTCCAATTTTGTTGTTAGTATGTCACCCCCCATTGTATACACTTCCCCTGGGTTTTTGTTTCCCAGGTGCATTACCTTGCACTTCTTAGCATTGAATCTAAGCTGCCATACATTTGACCATTCCTCTAACCTTGTCAAGTCCCTTCTCATCCTTTCCACCCCACCTTGTGCATCAACTCTGTTGCAGATCTTTGTGTCATCTGCAAAGAGACATACTTTTCCTTCCAGTCCCTCTGCAATGTCGTTTATAAAGACATTGAAGAGGACCGGTCCTAATACTGAACCCTGCGGTACCCCACTAGTAACCCCCCTTTCTTCAGAGTGGACTCCATTTACTATTACTCTCTGTTTCCTATTCTCCAGCCAATTCTTTACCCAGGCTGTCATCTTGGGACCCACTCCCAGGCTGGCTAACTTGTATATTAATCTTTTGTGTGGGACTGTGTCAAATGCCTTGCTAAAGTCTAGGTAGGCCATGTCCACAGCCCCCTCCCTGATCTACTACTTTGGTCACCCAGTCAAAGAAATCTATCAGATTTGTCTGGCATGACCTTCCCACTGTATAGATATTAAATAAAGTGGGTGCCAATACACATCCTTGTCGGACACCACAAACAGTAGGAATTTCTTTTGTTAACAGGCTGTTATTAGAATACTGTATTCTAGTCCAAGTATTGGAATAGAGATGCCTAATTAATATTATTAAATTTGGATCAATACCCAAGTTATACATCTTAATCTATAATGTATTTCTATCTATCGAATTGAAAGCAGATTTAAAATCTACAAATGCAACAAAAAGGTTTTGTTTCTTTATTATGCAATATTTTTCCAATAGATGTTGATAAATGAATATTTGAGCTGTTCTACCACAGCCCTTAGCAAAACCCACCTGCAAGATAGATAGCCCTGCATATTTTGTAATACATTCTAATAACCCATTTAGTAATATTTTTGCATAAACTTTAGCTAGTGTATCAATTAGACTGATTGGACGATCATGTTTTTTAGAAATTGGTAACATATGACTGCTTGTACAAGTCGCTGGTGTATATCCACACATTATAGATTTATTGAAAAAATTTGGTAATAAATTTGACCACCATTCTATATCTTCTAAATAGAAATCAACCACTATATTATTGAGACCAGGTGCTTTATTCTTTTTATAAATTTTTAATGCAATTACAACTTCCTGTGAAGTAATCCAGGTAAAATTATCATCTATTTCTGTCGGTATTGAATTTAAGACTGTAAAATGTTTAAGTATCCCATTAAATGAAGGGTTTCTTGTTAAATATATCAAAATAGTACTTAATCCAACAATCTGGATGTACATATGAATCTGTTTGAGTTTTAAATTGTATGTACATAGGATAACAACTTCAAAATGCCCGGTCATCCTTCTCCTCAATAGCATTAAACATCTTATCCCATTGTTCTTTCTGATAGATAAAGTTCTGTAATTTAACATGTTCTTATAATCTCTTCTAAGTTTATTTAACTCCTTAAAATTTTCTCTAGAAGGCAATTTTCTAACCTTTCTAGTTACTTTTGTAAGTTCTTTTTGGGCAAACAAGTCTTATAGAACCAGTTTTCATATTTTAAAGGACGTTGTTGCACAGTATTATGATTTGTCATAATCTCATTATAGACAGTTAGAATGGAAGTATATATATATATATCTATATCTATCTATCTATCTATCTATCTATCTATCTATCTATCTATCTATCTATATATATTTGCTGGATCTAATTCACCTTCCACTTCAGGCAAAAGCATAGTTTGTAAACGAGCTGCTAACTTTAACTTATCTTGAGATTTTAACTTGTTCCATCTTATATTTTATTGTTAGATATTTCTATTTTTGATTCCTATATAACTTGAGGCTTAATATCCAGCTTTCTTACTGTAACTATTGGAAGATGATCACTATCAGATCTCATCACAATCTGTAGATCACAATAATTATGATAATCATAAGGTAAAATTATGACGTAATCAATTAACGCTGTACCTCTATAGTTTATATAAGAATATATACCCTTGCAATCTGAAGGAGTCCTACTATTTAATATTATAAGATCTAGGTCAGAGATCAAATTCTCTAATTTATGTTCTCTGTCGGTATTTATTTGATCTTTGGAAACTCATGAATGTATATAAAGTTGTTTTTCTCTATTCAGAAGATTTTTATCCATATGAGATTTCAAAGGGAGTTATCTAATGTTAAACTCACCCATTATATATATTTCAGCATTATTATATTTTGTTCGCGTAGAAAAAAATCTCTGTAGCTATTTTACTAAATAATTCCTTATCATAATTAAATGACTTTTGGGGGAGGTGTAGACATTAACCATAATAATCATGACTCATTTAAAGCTATTAATGCTATGATTTAATTACTCTGTACTTTAGAGCGTATGAGTTTAATATTATTTAAGATTCTTAAAAATATAAGGCCACCAATCAATCTACCCTTTGAATGTTTAATTCCATAGCTATGTAGGATATGATATCTATTAAGTTGAAGAATATCGTCCTGCTCCTTTCCATGCCACGTCTCCTGTAAATTTATAATATCAAATTACCTAATAAAGTTTCATAATCAGAATCAGATAATTTTGTAATATGCCCAGCAACCTTCCATGAAAATAATTTTTAAGTCTTTTAGCTAACTCTTAGTAAATTCATCAGGTTCCCTAGCATATCCATTATTCAGCATAGAACAAGCATTATCAGTTTCTATAGTATTTCCATTTCACAATAGTTCAATGTCAGTCAATTACCATCCTCAGTTAAAAGCTGAAATCTGTTAGAAACCTCCACATTATATACAGTGGTTTGCTTAATTGTTAAGTCATCTTTAAGACTAATATCCTCTGTACATTCTGTAGTTTTACCCATAACATCTGTTATCAAAATCCCTACGGTCAAGTTTATATGCAGTTTCCAAACATTTAGCTGCCATTTTATTATTTATCAATGTAATATCAATTTGACTTCCTTCTGAACCAAATTTAAACACTCACAACATTAGCTATATCATTTTCATAAGACATTCAACCCAAAATGTTACAAAAGAGCTGAGTGACTATGGTTTAAAGCTTATTTTTGTTTTTCCAGCAAGCATAAGCTAATCCAAATATTGAAAGAACAATCTTAGTTGAATTAATTACATTCTCAGTGTGATACACTAGATCCTGAGTTATTAAATGAGACCAGTTTGTATTTTCCAGCAAATGCTTTGTTAATACTGGATAGTCCATATTGAGATCATAATAGTATAATTGCTCAGAATTTCTCCAAACATACTGAGCAACTTGAGCATTCTTGAAGAAAATCAGCAAGACATCACTATCACTAGCATATTCATAAGATCTAATCAAATCAACAATGTCATCAGCTGCTACATCCAATCTAAAGAACTCATTACATAGAATATTAGCCAAGGAATATTAGCAAAAGGATTTCTTCAGATACATAAGGGAAAGAAGGAACAACAAAGACTAAATAGTGAGGATAAAAAAGGACGGGGGTGGGTGGAGATAGGGGAGGATCAGGCAGAGGCATTAAATGAATACTTTGTTCTGTATTCATGCAAGAGAAAGCAGGGCAGGTACCACAGGGAGGGGTGGGGTAGGCAACGGGGAGATGGGGTGACAGATGCAAGGATTACTGAGGACAGGGTACTGGAAGGACTGAGGGCACTGAGGGTGGACAAGGCATCTGGGCCAGATAACATTCACCCTAGGGTTCTCAAGGAGCTGGCTGAGGTTCTAGCAGGGCCACTGGTTGACCTGTTCAGTACGTCCCTAGACATGGGATGCATACCACAGGACTGGAGGATGGTCTATGTGGTGCCCATCCACAAAGGTGGCTCAAAGTATGAACTGGGAAACTACAGACCAGTGAGCCAACCTCACTGAGTGCTACAATTTGGTGACAAGGGAACTAGACAAGGGCCATGCAGTGGATGTCCTGTATTTGGATTTCAGCAAGGCCTTTGACTCTGTGCCACATGGGAGGCTGGGGGGAAGCTGGAAGCTGTGGGGGCAGGAGTAAAGATGATAAAATAGATAACAAATTGGCTAAGCGTAGGCAGCAGAGGCGGAAGGGAGGGGAACCTCAGCACCGAGGGCAGTGATGAGTGGGATGCCACAGGGATCAGTGCTGGGGCTGGTGTTGTTCGGGTTATTCATAGTTGATATGTTACATGAGATCCAAAGTAAGATCAGTCTGTTTGCAGTTGACACCAAAATGGGGGCAGTGGCTGATGACATTGAGGGATGGAAGGGGCTACAGGACAACCTAACTAAACTGCAGTAATGGTCAGAAACATGGCAGCTGGGGTTTGATGTCAAGAAGTGCAAGGTTATGTACTTTGGAGCAAAGAACCATGGGAGGGACAATCACCTGGGAGGGGTACAGTTGGGTAGCACCGTGGAGGAAAAGGACCTAGGGGTACTTATAATGGGGAGCATGAACAACTCTGCTCAGTGAAGGAAGGTGGCAGTGATGGCCAACAAGATGCTGAGGTGCACAGAGAGGGGAATCTCCTCCAGAAGTAGGGAGGTAGTCCTCCCCCTGTACAGTCCATGGGTCAGTCCGCACCTGGAATACTGCATGGAGTTCTGGTGCCCGTACCTGAGGAAGGATGTCAGATTGTTGGGGGGGTGCAACGTAGAGCAACAAAGATGATCCAGGGATTGGAGAGCAAACCCTACAAGGAAAGGCTGAGCGAGCTAGATATATATTCATTGGAGGAGAGGAGGGATGGGGGAACATGATTGAGACCTTTAAGTAGTTGAAAGGAATGAACAAGACTCAAATAGTGGAGATCTTCCAATTAAGAAGAGGGAGATACATGACAGGGCATAGTCTCAGACTGGAGGGGAGAGGATTCAGGAGGGAGGTAAGGAGACAGTTCTTCACAGAAAGGATGGTGGGCAAGTGGAACACTCTACCACAGGAGGTGGTGGCCTATAAGATGGTGGGCAGTTTCAGGAGGGAGTGGTACAGGTTGAGGGGGAGGGTAAATCTAAGGAGGGGAGGAGTGGGAGGGGCAGCTGCAAGATGAGGGGCTAGCTGCAAAATCGAGCAGACTTGACAGATCATAAGACCTGTTTCTGCTGGCATTTTCATATGTTCATATGTAATTTTCGAAGGACTTTCCTATTCTCGTCAGGTATTCCTCTCAAGGTAACAATGGCCTGCGCATCAACCAAGGGTCTAAAGATTGAATCTACCACTTTTCCATTCCTATCATGACAATAAGAGATATTCTGTTGTATTAAGGTATCAGGGAGTCCCAAAGGTTCTTTGTTCTCCTGATAAACATCAGTAACTGGTACTTCCTGAACCATTTCTAAATCCTCTTCATCAGGCACTATTGATTAAGATATATTTCCTCTGTTAACTTTACTTTTATATCCTCCCTTTGTTTCTCCCACTGATGGTTTTTGTTTTTTAGCTTTTGTGGAAGTATTCTTAGGCTGTTTACAAGGCCTTTTCTTATTCAGATCTGAAGTTACAGTAAACTACTTCTTTTTCTTCTTCTTTTTTTTAATTTTGGAGGGGATGTGAGATTCTGTACGAAATTCAGTGCCCCCAGCATCTGCAGCAATGTTAATATCAGTTTTTACAGTATTATTTTTTGCTTTTCCAAGCTCCACATATGAATCTTTTGGATTCAGAATCATCTTAACAGGATCACTGTTCACTAAAGAAGGAGAACTAGGGGGAATTCTGATTTACTTTGGTAATAGCCAAGGGTTCTTCCAATCGCATAGCATTCATTGCAACCTCATCCCTTAAATCATTTATCTCGCTTTTGATCATTACAAGTTGTTCCATAATAGCTACATTTGCAACATGTGGATTCTTTAAAACCTCAATCAATTCCTCCTCTATAAATGGGGAACAGGTAAGATGATATACAACATTCTGTTCAATGATAGGAGATTGCTTTGCTAAATCTTCTAGTCCCCTTATTGTCTCTTCAAGTTCTTCCACTTCTCACCAACTGCCTTATTTTGCAATAAAAGCTTATCTTTATCAGAACTCATTAATTTACTTTGAGATGTAATATCTGGAAGGCTGTTGTATGATAGTGAAACATAGAAATATAGACTTTGATGGCAGATAAGGACCACTTGGTCCACCTAGTCTGCCCATTTCCCCTACCTATTGGATAAGCTACAGATCCTAGTTAACCAACAGCCTACTTCTTCCTACCTGCCACCAGAATTCTCTTATGTCTGTCCCATGCATTTTTGAATTCCCCCACTGTTTTTGACTCCATGACCTCCTCAGGAAGGCCATTCCATGTGTCCACCACCCTCTCTGTGAACAAATACTTCCTCACATTGTCCCTGAGCCATCCCCCCTCTAAGTTCAAACTGTGTCCTCTTGTTCTTGCACATCTCTTTTTCTGAAAGATGGTACTCTCTTGGACTTTGTTGATTCCCTTGAGGTACTTAAATGTTTCTATCATGTCCCTCTCCCTCCTTTCCTCGAGGGTATACCTATTAAGCTCCTTCAGTCTCTCTTCGTATGGCTTCTGTTGCAGACCTTGCACCATTTTAGTTGCCCTCCTCTGGACTGCCTCCATCCTGTCTGTGTCCTTGTGAAGATGGGGTCTCCAGAACTGCATGCAGTACTCCAGATGGAGTCTCACCAACTGTCTGTACAGAGGATAACAACTTCCTGTTTCTACTGGTGATGCCTCTCCCTATACATCCCAGTAACCCCCCCCCCCCAAACCATATTGGAAAATCTTGTGTCAAGACAGAGCTGTTGTTCTCCACAAAGGTGATTTTTTTAGATTTTGCATCTTGTAAAACTGGAGATACAAACTCTCTTAAACTGTCAGTTACTAAATTAGATCTATTAATTGAATCTGTGCTGAAGTGATATTGATTCTCAATGTTTTCTTGTTCCTTATTTCCTTTTTTAACATGTTTCACTATATTTATTCCCATAGCCTGCCATGGAGTAGAAGTGAGTCTAGTATCATTCACTTCTGTTAGGCCTCAGCCCTTGTCAAATGTGGAATTATTAGTGACTGGGTGCCCTTTCTAACTTGAACTTCAGTAATTTGTTTTTGGCATTATCCACTTTTCTTATGGGGAAGAGTTCATCCTTTTCCCTTTATTTGTATTTTTATTATTAGTATTCTTTCCCTTTGCATGTTTTTGATTTTTCATTTAAATTCCAGCTTCAAAGGAGTCAGTGATGGTAGTGATAGGATGTTATAAGGCTGTTTTCCTGGTTCTCATTTGTGTGTTAGCTAGAAGTGATTTATTATAAAACTTTTACAGAATCGCTCAACTTTGGTTAAATAAATTGCATCAAATATGTTAGTGTTTCCTATTTTAGAGTGCTTATCTACAACTATAATACACAGATTTATTCTGCAAAAAATAACCAATAACCCAACACATGTATATATTTGATCACAAATATATTTGTCCTAGCAAAATAAGAAAACAGATTTACACCATGGCACTATAGCAATTTAAAAATATATGACATTTCCAATAAATATCTATAAGTGCATAGCAATCAACCAACTATAACCTCCAACTTAGATGCCTAGAGACATAGGAGTCCAGAGTCCAAAGACAAAATAATCCAAGAAGACCAAAGACTGAAGCCCCAGTTCTCAAAAGCATCGCCTGGCATACCTTGACTTGCACCAAAATAAATGGCATGAAGTAGCAAGTTCATCAGCAGATCGTGACATATGGTATACTGCCAAGCAGCTCGCGACATGTCACAGGCTGCTTGCACCAAAGTGGACATACGCCACTAGGTACACCCTAAACCCCTGTGACATGGTGCTAGGGGTTTATGGCAGCAATTGCACCCTATTCTGGCAGGGCAGCAACAAAGTCCTCAAGGTTGTTATTCTCAAACAACCCCAAGGACATCCATCAAAGTACAGTTACATAAGCTTTTAGGTAGTGTAAGTGCTCTATGTCCCTAGTAGGGTTGTGCAGATCTGCCACCAGGCCAGCTCCCAAGATGTGTGTCCCCCATGCCCTGATCCACAAATTGCTAGTGGGAAAGCCCCAGGGCTAATCATGCCCCACAATGCCCCATCCCCACAGACACATAATGCCCAGCAGGGCAAGCCCCTCATGCCCCATCCCCCACATACATATAGCCCCGCTGTAATAGGTCATGCTCCAATCCCCAATAATGATGAAAGAGCCCATGGGATTTGCTCATGCCCCTGATCCCCAAAATGCACAAATCCCCGCAGGGCTAAGGTCATCCCCCTGTCCCTGATCCTCCAATGAGTTATGTAATAACATGCAGATACCATTCTCCCTGGTAGTCTAGTGGCCCCCATGCCCCACCCAGCAGTGCCAGTCCTCCCGCACCCCTCTGACCTGTACTCAGTTGGCGTGCACAGCCCACCTCTCACCACCACAGCCGGCCGCCGACTGAGGCTCTGTCTGGCGTGTACTGTATATACGTGCTCAATGTATGAATGACAGTTCATTCATTGACAGTGTATATACAGTACGCAATCAGATGGAGCTCAGTCAGTGACTGGCCACGGTGGTGAGAGGTAAACTGTGCCACTCACTGGCTGGGTGGGGGTGGGGTGGTCTGGTAATGTCGGGTGGGGACCACTAGACTACCAGGGATTTGTTGCATTGTAGACACTGTGGGATTGGGTGGGTGAAGGTCACAACTCAGGGGGTGTTGGATTGCACAGCCTTGCAGGGCATACAGTTTGCAGGAACGATCGGGGCATTCCAGCCCTGTGGGGCATAGTTTGCAGGAATGGGGTTGGGGGCTATTGTGTTGGGACTGGGGTCGGGGCATTATCAAACCCTATGGGACTCTGGGGATCATGGCATGGAGGGCACTTGTGCCTACACATATGGTTACAGCTTGCAACATACCCTGCAAGTACGCCCTTTGTTGGGCATACCTATGGGAATGTCGCAAGTTGCAGGACTTAGCCAGGGACCCTGCCTGTTACAGAATCAGGTGCAGGGTCCTTGGCATAACAGGGTATGGTGCAAGGCACCTTTGGCAGCCGCTGTGCCACCTTCTAGAATCAGGCCCTGAAAGTCCAGAAAAGCTTTGAATCACTTGTTAAGTTCTTCAGGTAATAAAACTGATAAAGGTGCCTTTATACTCCACTCCTGCTTTCTTGGTGGAGTGATCTGCACCCTCCAGTAAAGGTATAAAGATGATATAATAAAATACCTGAAAAAGGAAAAACAATGACAGGCACTAAATACGTTTCTTTTATCTCCCAATACTCTAAAAAAATCAACTTTTGTACCTTGTAACAAAGAAATATATTATAACTGCTAGCAGTATCTTTCCACGTTACTATTGAAGTAATATATAGAGAATAATAGATAGGCAAGTGTGTATTATGGATTTTGTTGCACACCCTAGGTGTGTGATGACCCATAAACCTCAAGAGCAAAGCTCAAGAGGTTTATGTGGTCATCACACATGAGGGTGTGCAAAAAAAATCCATAATTTTACATTTGCTTATCCTTCATTTGTTATAATTGTTGGTGCAGATTTGTTTTTGTTTCCTTGCCTGCACTTTCCCATTCACTGTAGCATGACTGAGCGGTGTTTCTATTGTACCACAAACTGTATAAATGTAGGAGAAACAGTACTGTTTACTATAACATAAAATTAAGTATACTCGAGACTGTACCTTTACTTTTATTTCTTTTAGAAAGAAACCGCCAAGAGGAGAATGAGTAGAGTGAGTCAGTCAGCGGGTTCAGAAGACGCTACTCAAAGTATTAGCATAACTCTTGTGTGAAGCCGCCCACTAACTCACTTTGCTTGCTCTCCTCTCGGCAGCTTCTTTCTAAAAGAAATAAAGGTACAGTCTCGAGCATACTTAATTCTATTTTATAGTAAACAGTGCTGTTTCTTCTGAAGTTATACAGTTTGGGATACAATATGAATACCACTCTGTCATGCTACAGTGAGCGGGGAAATTGAAAGTCTGGGTTGAAAGTTCTTTAGATTGCAGAGATAACTGGATTTTGGGTTATTGCAGTTTTTGGGAGTGTAATAACCCAAAATCCGGTTATTACGGTGTTTAATCAGACCGGTAATCCGGTTGATAAATAGGGTCACCGGTTTATATATATAGGATAAAGTATGGGGTGTAGTGCGTTACGAGAATTTAACACACACCCGAGTTGTTGGATGGCACATAAACCCCGAGGGCAAAGCCCGAGGGGTTTATGATAGCCATCCAACAATGAGGGTTTGTGTTAAATTTGAGTGAAACACACTGCACCCCATATTTTGTTTTATATAATTGAAGGGTGACTTTTTTTTTCTGTTGAGATTTGACTTTAAAAAAGAACTGGAATATTACCTTGTGGAGATGAACACTTTTATGTGTCTGAGAAAAAGAGAACTGTGCTTGAATATTAACATTTTATTATTGAACTGGTAATCAGAATGAAGATTAGGTTATTTGCCCGTGGCAGAGAGTTTTGTGCAGAGTGAATGCAACTGAGGAGGTGAGTTATTTGTGTCAGAAAACGGACGCTGATACCGCGCCACTTTCTGTTTCTGTCTCAGCATATTGCTGTTATTGAAGAAGCTGTGAATGCCATAACACCTGCTCAGGTGTTATGGTATTTAACACACGGTTTTTCCATTGTAAAAATGGAACCCATTAATTATATATACAATAATGCATGAGGTGGCGTGCATAATGAGAATGTAATGCCCACCCAAGGTGTGGGATGCATCCCACACTGAGGGTGGGCATTAAATTCTCATTTATGCACTACACCACATGCATTGTTTTATGTAATTGCTGGCTTACGTTTTCTTTTTTTTGCAGACAGAAAAAAATTCTGTGACTCAACATTTCTGTTAAGATATTTGTTTAACTGAGTGTTGAGGTCTTTAAACATTTCAAAATGTTATACTGTTGGAACTTGAAAAAATGTTCTGAAATTGTAACAGTTAATGCATTTGTTTCATATTTTTAATTTTTTTTAAACTGCAGTGCGGTACTCTGTGTGAAAACATTGCACTGTAACAGGAGCGAGGAAGGAAATCTGTGCTTGTAGAGATTGGTTTAAAATTGAAATAACTCTGGTATAGAATGAAAGTCCTTTAGAAAAATGTGTCTTGAATCATTATCTTCAGAGAAATTTCAGTTCTTTTCTTCATTTACGACCTAATGTTGCCTTGGAGATATGCTAATGAATGACCGGTTGCCTCGAGGTATGTAAATAAGGGTGGTAATGTAGGACTTTCTTGATGTTTCTATGGAGATTAGGACAGAAAAGGTTTGGCTCGTAAGTAGTGATTTATTTTACAGACACTGATTTTTTTTTACCCTCTACTTTACCTACCGCAAAGGTGTCTATGAGGAGATTTTGATTGAATCCTGTGTTTGCTGAGCGCTGAGGTGCAGTGCGAGCTAGGAGAAGGAGTAGGTGGCATGTGTTCACCATTATAACCCACGGGTTATAACTGCGAATTATAACCTGCTCCTTCACTGCTAAAAAACATAAGCCAGTTATTACAACCAAGTTATGACTGCAGTATCTTGTATCAAGGAAATATAAAATATATAAAATAATAAAAAAAAGTATGTCTTAGACTGAAAGTTTTAATGTGAGCTAATAGTAAAATATAGTATACCTTCATCCTAGATAATGAGTTTTAACATTCAAATACAGCCAACACCGAGCCAGGGACCCCAATGCACCAATTCCAGTTTTGTTTTATACTTTCTGTATCGAACAGACAAAGAGGGTTGCCCAATTAAAGGGCAGACCCCATTGTCCACAGGCCCAGACCAAGAGAAGGTAGTGGGTGTGTTAAGTAGGTGACTGGCAGAGGAAGGAAGGAAGGAAGAGGGTGGGGGGAAGAGAGTGTGGAGGGGTAAGTGAGGTCAGAAGGGGGAGGAGTTATGAGGTCAGAGCCGTGGTGAGGTGGGAAGAGGTGACTGGATGGTTAGGGAGAGAGAGAGAGGGGCAAGCAGCCAGGGTACTTAAAGCCATGCACAGGTCCTGGGAGCTCACAAATTTGCATGAAGAGAATTTTCTCTGAAAAGCACATCCCTTTTGGCAATTTTCTCATTAATCTTAATTGAAAATTTGCTAAATTATTTTGGCCAGTTGGCTCTTTTTAGGCTAGTTGGTTGGAGTTAATTATTTGCAGCAATCTGCTATTCCTGCAGAGTTCAGTTACTGCTAAAGTAAATGTAATTAGGCAGATAGTGTTTTGTACTGACCCTAGCTCTAATTGGATTTAAATGAGTATTATCTGGCAGACAAGTAAAAGAGGTAAGTAAGAAATGGAAAGAATGTGAAGTGAAAGAAGGCCGCATGCTCTAAGCCTGGGCGGCCTACAGGAATGGGGAAGATTGCCGAATTTATAGTTTTCTCTGAGTTTGTTACTCCTTTCACCATCTAATTTTGCCCCTAGTTAAGTTGGGCAAAGTTTTTGTTTTACTTCCGTTTGTGGGAAAAGGGGTGGGGAGAGCTGAGGCAGGGGCAGACCGGCGGTGGGCTCAGTATGTTTGGTGGTCGAGCCCAGGGGGTTTTAAAAAAAAACAAAAAAAGAACAAGAAGTAGAAGGGGTTTAGGTGCACTGCCAGGGAGCAAGCAGCCGTGGAAGCCCGGAATAGAAGATGGCAGGAAGCATGAGCAGCAGCCGGCCACTGCACTAGGCCCAAAGAGGGACTGCGTGGTGATGGTGTCTGACATCATCACCATGTGGTTGATTGGGCTGAACACCGCTCATTGGCCTCCTTGGGTCAGTGCTCTTTTCTCTATGAACTGAAGTGGTCTACACTTACAAAGACTATAGTGGGTCTTAATTTTAAAGAGGCCCACAGTGCGCAAGTGGCCTTGGAGTCTGGGGGGGGGGGCCTTTTCCACTGCTTGCAAATTTTAGGGGCTAGACGGACAAAATGGAGAAGATCGCGGAACACCGCAACCAGCAACGCCCAAGTGGTGGATGGGGAAGGGGCCAACACCCAGGGTGTGCCTCCTTGCCAAAGGGGAGAAAAGTGTGAGCCAGGCAGAAAAAGCCACTGCCAGAGGCCTCACAGATGGTCTGACTGGTGGGTGAGTCCTGCAGTTGGGGGGAGGGGGAATTTGTGGTGTATCCGGACATAATGCCCTGGGGGAACCCTAGGCACAAGGCCACTGTGTTGGAGCAGTGATAGGGAAGTTGGGGCCCAGTCAACAGATAGGCCAAATTAAGGGCCGCACGGCGATGGCATCTGATGTCATCACCACATGGTCAAATGGGCTACACCTGCAGGGAGCATGGTCCCTTGGCCTTAAAAGGCCAATACAAGAGGGCATGTATGGGTTGTGGCCAGTATTTAATATTTATTTAAACCATTTTAAAAAAAAAGAGAAGGGGCTGAGGATGTAAACTGGTTGATCATAATCCAACGAGGAGTCTTAGGAAACACAGCTGCTCCTATTTACATTTGACAAATGAGACAAGGAATGTTGTTGGATCGGGCGAGTGCATGGAGTGGCCTGCTCCTACAGGCTGACTGTTGGTAGGTCACAGATGGATCCACTTGCATAAGTGTATGCTAGGGCCTAGCTGGGAAGGGGCTGCTGGTACCATACATTATAATGGTATTATATAGTAACTGTGTGTCTGTGTCTCTTCAGGTTTCAGCAAGTTGGTATTATGGCTCCTAGGAGGAATAAACCAAGCAAAGAGGAGTGCTACTAGTCAGTGATGGAGCTGGTGAACAAGGCAAATGAGTTGTTGGAGGCTGCAGACCCACCCAGCCTGGCAGACAAAAAGCGGAAGGAGAGCACAAAGCAAGGGGGGAAGGACAGCAAGAAGGTGCCCAGGGCACCACTCACACCCAGGCCCACAGATCTCATTCTGGTTGACCCAGTGCCAGCTGAGCCAGTCCCCCCTCCTGCTCCGGTGCCCCCTCCTGTGCCAGTCCCTGCCTCTTTGCCTTCGCTGAACATGCCAGTTCCCCTGGATCCAGCTCTTCCTGCACCGGTGGCACCTCTGGCTCCAGCTCCAGCTCTGGACATCATCCAGCCGACCCCCGCCCGCAGGGCGTAGCCCACAGCCAGACTCCCAGCCAGGTAATAAAGAGATCACACTGGAAAGCAGTGTGAGAGAGTATGTTGAGCAGATTCTAAAAGCTATGGGAGACACCAGTTTGTGTCAGTTAGAAAAAGCTTTGGAGGAAATAAGGAACTAGGATAAGGGAGAGACTACAGGGGCATGGGGGAGCAGGCAATGACAAGGTTCTCGGGGCTGAGATAGGGGTGCCAGGTGTCTGTATAGGGGATCATGTCCCATTTTCCATGAAAGAGAAAATATGGAAGGGCGAATATGTAGACATATTTGCTCTGGCTAATGTAGATAACATGGAAAAATATGAGGAGAAAGAGAGTTTTGAGAAGAAGGACATGGCAACGGCAGTAGTGCTGCTGGAGAAAGGAGAGGAAAAGAAAACAATGAAAGGAAAGAACTGAGATAATTGGTCGATGGGTTTTACTTATTACACATCTATAGTCATAGAGAAGAAGCTGGAGCTGGCCACTCCTTTGTTAACCTATTCCCTCATTATAAAAAATGCCTATGAGAAAGTGGGGTACTGCTGGTTGAAATATGACGAGAAATTTAGGAAGAGAATGGCTCATTTTGGGGATGTCAAATGGGATGCAAGGCAGATTGACCTGTGGCTGGAGATTTGTATGGCATGACCAGTGGGGATAGTGAAGGGGAGAGGGGCAGGACAAAAGTGCTGCTGGGGTTATAACGGGCTT
The DNA here is from genome assembly GCA_016271365.2 of Neoceratodus forsteri. Taxonomy (NCBI): domain Eukaryota; kingdom Metazoa; phylum Chordata; order Ceratodontiformes; family Ceratodontidae; genus Neoceratodus; species Neoceratodus forsteri. The sequence goes on along the minus strand of CM028135.1, from coordinate 459,498,359 downwards.
TCTGCTCCTGGCCAAATTGCCATTTCTGCCACACCTGCTTGACATGTGGGGGTTGTCATCTGGCGTCAAAATGTAGGTATAGCTGGGACAAAGGGATTGGGAACCATAATGCTGCCTACAACCAGTCCTTTTGGGGTAACCATATGGGGCATAAGGGACAAAAGTGAGGGAGGGGGGCTAGATGCAGGGGATCAGGTGGTGGTAGGGGACAGGCTTTCTATGGCAGCCATCAGGATAGTTAAGGACTGCACAGACAGATCATTTCGGCTGGCTGACACCTCTATTAAAATTTACATTTTGGCAGACTGGGCGAGGCATTACCTGGAAGAAGAGGCAGCCCACATGCTAATAGATAGATTTCAGAGGGGGTTTCATCCTGCATTTCCAAGGAGAAAGGAAAAGGACCAGGGCAAAGAACTTGAAGTCAGTAAAGGGTAGGAAACAGTGTTAGAGCAAAAGATTCAGAAATAGATAACTCTGGGTAGGGTGGAATGCCCATTCAGTCATCCACCATTACCAGATTTGAGGATATCCCCCTTGGGTTTAGTCCCCAAGAAACAGCCAGGGGAATTCTGGGTGATACATCACCTGTCTTATCCAGACAGTGACTCAGTCAATTATTATATTAAAGAGGAGGATAGTAGGGTGACCTACAATCAGGTTGATTAGGGCAACGCGGGGGGCATGGTTGGCAAAAAGGACATTGAGGCAGCATTCCTGAGGACAGGGATCTACTGGGATTCCAGGTTGGGGGAGATATTATTTAGATAAAGCCATGCCCATGGGTTGCTCGGTTGCATGTGCTACATTTGAGAAGTTCAGCACATGGCTGCAATAGGCCTTCCAGACAAGATATAGGTACAGGGCAGTGATTCACTACCTGGATGATTTTCTCTTGATAGGGGAAATGAGGCAACAGGCAGAGGAGATGTTGAGGGACCTTGAGACCATGTGCGAGGAGCTCTGGGTGCCGTTATCTCCGGACAAGATGGAGGGCCCCAGTCAGACAATAGAATTCCTTGGCATTGAGATTGACACCATTGGGCGAGCTTTTTAGGCTGCATGAGCTCAAGGTGAAAAAGTTAAGAACCCTGTTGTGGGAGGTCAAGGCCCAGCGCAGGGTGCAGCTTCAACAGGTATAGCAATTGTTGGATCATTTGAATTTCACATGTAGGGCCATAGCACCTGGGTGCATGTTTTCATGATGCCTGGCTAGGGTGATGCAAGGCATCTCTAGGCCTCATCACTGGGTGGATATAGCTAGGGAAACCAAGGAAGATCTTCAGGTGTCAGTGCTCCCAGATCAGGCAAAGCATTTTCCTGTAGTGCACCCTCATTTTCCCTGTAAAACTGGGATGAAATTCCTGTAGATTTTCCTGTATGCACAAATCAATGTAAGTACACAATTGGTGTCATTATGTCACTCAATAAAATCACTAGGACAAATGTTCAGGCTGTTTTATATGTTCTTATTTACTTTAAATATAAAAAATCACCTACAACGTATCACATAACTACTCTACAACTATAAGAACTTTATATGTAACAATATAATACCATCTTGAGGTTCTGGGGACATGTTGGAATGTATAAAGCTCAGTTCTCAAGGTTCACATGTCTCCAGAACCTCCTGAAAGTATTATAACCTTGTAATAATACAGTCCCTTATACAGTATTCTATTTATAGTATGAAATGCCTTAACTTTTTAACCCTTAATCACAGACTGATACATTTTGTATTCTGCTCACAATGCATTAAAGGGCATAGGGATGTACAAAATGCACATACCCCACCCTTGCCCTGCACTCCGTGTACAGGTGCACCCATACTGGCATTCACCAATGCCGACCACCTATCCATGGCTCCTCCCCACGACAGGACACTGCAGGGTGGCCGGGGAGGAGTTGTCCCAGACAGACATCAAATGGGATGCCCCTGGGACCCATAGTGGATCTCACACATAGGGTGGCATGGGTCTGGGGCTGTGCATGCCGATAGCATGCACCTGGACCAGCGTGGCACCCTCCAGTCCCAGTGCTGCCTCACATAAACTTTCTGGGCACTCACCCATCCAGCTGCCCCTGCCGCCTCCTGCTGCCCAGCAGTTGGGAGCAGCACAGTGTGCACTGTCCTGGTCCCCCAATGACAGAATACCTGTGTTCATGGGGGCATGCTGTGGGTTATGGAAGGGTCTCCCTGGTGTACCCTGCACCACCCCTCTGCACCCATGCGGCCAGCACTATGCGGGTTAGTGAATACACGTAGTGCTGGCACACCCCCAGAATGTCCCCATCGTGGAGCTTTCTGCAGACATGGGGGATCGGGTGCGGTGGGTCTGCATGTGTCCCCTTCGTGCATGCCATGCGGGGCACAGGGGGTGTGGAGTAACTTCTCACCCCAGATATACGTGCATAGCCACTGCACACCAATTGTGCATTGGGCCTACAGCTCTGTGTATCTGTAGTGCTCCATTAATAAACATTGTTTCAGTGTATTGTTGTGTTTTTCATTGGCATGCTTAAGCACCCCCACACACACACACACACACACACACACACACACAGCTTTGTGCACTGAACTCTCAGAGGTAAAAACAAATATTCCCTTTTTTTTTTCATTTATTTTACTAACCTTAGGCCAGACCTGGGTCTATGGGTCCTTTCTGATCTCACACATATGATTCATAACTCCTGCTTATCTTGATGAAGACACCCCCATACCTTTCCCAGGCTCACAATTAAATAGAAACACTGTCTAATTTTATTTCAAATAACCTCAACCTCTAGGCTGGTCAGAAGAAGTGCTGCCTTAGTGATCTTTTTAAAAACACAACTCTGCTCTGTGCACTAAACCGAGCCAAGTAGCACTTAAGCACTCTTGTGTCCTCGACACCCTTTAAAGCCCACCATCATCGAGTCTCTTGTCTGGCTCGCTTTTTGCACTTCATGTGTTTAAAACAGACAGATTTGCAAAACAGAAGGTTTGTTTGCCTTGGTGGTTTGGGGCGCTGCTTCCCTCAAGCAACACTTAAGCACTCTTTCTTGCACCCCCTCCCAAAGAATATCATCATCAAGTGGTCAGTCTTTTGTCTGACTCATTTTGCACTTAAAATGAGTTTAAAATAGACTAACCTAAGGCTGCCCACAAGAAGGCTAGTCTGCCTTCAGTGGCTTAGGCTCTCTGCCAGTCCAGAACAGTGGCATTTGAGATGCAGCTCAGCTGACTCAACGGTGTTGCTATTTTGAGTGGGGCCACATGGCAGGTTTTTGGATCTTGCAGCAGCTCACTGGTTCTTGATCAGAAGATCTGAATTCATCCTCAGAAAGATGCAATGCCAACACATTACCTTATTACCCCAGAGAAACACAGGCTGCAAATGGACCAACAGAATTGCTTAGTGTAGCAAAGTTAGCAAACTGAGCACCAATTGGAGGGCTCTGTCTGGATCTTGGCAGCCATGAGACATAGTGGGCATTTTCCCGTAGTGTTTGTCCACTTCCCTGATAATTTAAAATAAAATATTTCCTTCCCGATCCCATTTTTGTAGTAAAAATCCCTTAAAATACAGGAATCCCTGTAGATCTGGGAGCACTGAGGTGTGGGAGACATTTTTGAGAGACTACAATGGGAGGACCTTCTGGCAGGAAGAAAGAGTTTTTAACACGTATTTACAGCTGTATATGGATTCAGCTGGGGGCATCGGAATGAGGGCTTACTTTACGAGCAAATGGTTTGCAGTGGCCTGGCCCAGTGTGTGGGCATGGGCGGGAGTGACACAGGATTTCACCTTCTTGCAGATCTTCCCCATATGGGTAGCGATGGAGATATGGGGAAAGCCCTTTGGAACCAGAAGGTCACTTTTTGGAGTGAAAACAGGGCAGTCGTGGATGTGCTCAACAAGCGGGGGGCGATGTCTGAAAGGATCATGAGGGTACTGAGGTAGCTGGTATTAAAGGGACTGATGTTGAATATGTCATTTAGGGCTAGGCACATTGACGGTGTAGATAACGTGATAGCTGATTGCTTCTCCTGCCTGCAGATGGATAAGTTTCGAGCCATTGCTCTATGAGCAGAGCCGGAGCAGACAGCAATCATGGACTACATCTGGAAGGTTGGATTAATGGAGCCGAACAGTTGTTTCGCAACTCCTGGTTCCCTAGGACCCTAAAAGCATATGAAATCTCCTGGATGGCATTCCAAGTCTTTCAAGCACAAAATGGCTGTGAGCTAAGTGGGATGGTATCAGGTGACCAGGTGGTGCAATTTATAGTGGTGGGGTGGAGAAATAAGATGGCACATGTGACCATGGGGGTTCATTTGGTGGCAATAGGCCAGGTGTGTACCCTAAGAGGGTGGGGGAATCCTACAAAGCACAATGTTATAAGACGTTATGATGCAAGGCTGGCTTTGGGGTGCAGAGAAGTTGCAGGACCACAGAAGACAACTTACAGAGGCGCTGTTGGAGCATCTACTAGGGGTACTACACAGGGTATGTACATCTAGTAGTAAAGCGGTCTTATTTCGGGTGGTATACGTCATCATGTACAGCAGGGCTTTTCAGGTCAGCGAGGTCATAGGGCATGGGAAAACAGATAGTTCTGCAGGACTGCAGTGGGAGACATGATCTGGACTGAGGAAGGTGTATCAGTGTCCTCAGATGGTCAAAGACTGACCAGGTGGGAAAAGAGCACAGGGTACTGTTGCAGAAACATAAGAATAGGGCCATATGTCCAGTGAAGGCCCTGCATGCTGAGGGCAGGTCAACCATGGATAAAACCCTTGATGTTTTACATGGGGATGGGACCCAGGTCACTGGGTCACAGGTAATAGCGGTACTTAAAATGGGGCTGACCTTCATGGGGGAGGACCTGAGCGGATATTCCTCACATTCATTCTGCATTGGGGCAGCATCAGTACTGGTGGCCCAGGGCGGCACTGCTGGGACATCAAGCAAAAAGGGAGGCGGTCTTCCAACTGTTTTAAAAAATATGTCTGTGATGTGAAACAACTTGAATAACGATGTTTTCTTTTCTCTCCAACCAAGCAGGTGGTTCATGGCATTATAAAATAGTGGGGGGAGTGTGCGGGTGCTTTACCCGGGGACTGGGTTTTGGTAGATAAAGGGATAAGGGACATGGATGGGGCCATAAATGGGTATTTAACTCTCTCTGTTTATGATTTGTGCAGGATGAACAGGAGGTTGGAGGCCTGGATTTGCGGTCACTCCTTCGTTCATTGGGCTGAGTGATGGGCATCCAGGAGACTAGGGGGAAGCAGCTATATTTGGACCCTAATCAGATCAAGCTGACCTGGAGAGGCATTCAGGGCATGAAATGGGCACAGCTGCTGCCAGTACTGAGGGAGATGAGAAGGGATCACAGTCGCTCAGACCTTCTTATTATCCATTTAGGAAGGAACGACCTGGGGACCAGACCCTGGCTGGATATATATTATCACATTAAAGAGGACACTACTAAGATACAAGGGTGGTGGCCACAGGTTATTCTGGTGTGGTCAGATGTAGTTCCAAGGAGGGTGTGGAAACACACCAAAAATCACAAGGCCATGGGCAGTGCCAGGAGATGCATGAATACCAGGGTGGGCAGGTTGTTTTTGGAGATGGGGGTAAGGTCATACAGAGGGGCATGACAGAACAGGTAGCGGATTTTTATAGGGGAGATGGGGTACACCTCTTCAGGTTTGGCCTGGCTATGTTTAACTTCAAAATTGCAGATACAGTCAAGCCCTGGATGTGAGAGAGAATTGACTAAGAAAGGGGAAGTCCTCCATCCATCACAAGTGGGAGGTGGACTAGTGTAAAATTGGGGAGGGGGGAGGATAGGCTAGGAGAAAAAAGGGGGGATAAATAATAAATTGGATGTAAGACAACACTACAAGAAGCAGGGGTATGGTGTGTACGCTCGTACCCCTTGGGCAGAAGAGAATGAAGAAAGGCGGCCCCCAGGATGTACATCTGGGAGGAGAAGAAGAAAATAAGAAAAGGCGAAGAATAAAATTGACAGTAATTTTAACAAATGAAATGATGACATGATTAAATGGATTTGAACTGCATAATGTTGTATGGATTATGTTCAATGTATATAGATGTATGGATTTGTAGATTAAAGTGGATTGAAACCAAAGAATTTAAGTAAATTAATTGCCAAATCTGAGCACCCACACATACTGGTCTGGTGTTTTCTTTTGGGGGGATCTGGGGACAATATATCACTGCCGTTCAGCACCGTACCTTCCAGTCCATTTAGCACTGTTTCTTTTGACTAAAAGAAGAAAAAAGGAAAACTCAATATACTGTAATGCTATAGGCATAAACTCTACCAAAAACTCCTTCTTATTTTAAAATGAGCCTTAAAATATACCCTACAAATCAATACAAGTAAACAACCTGTAGCTTTTTGCCATAAGCTTCAGTTAGCTAACTATAAAAAAAGAATTAAGCATCTGAAGTGTTTAAATGCTTAAATATTCTCTGTCGGTCACTACTCTTACTAAATCACAATTGGCACAAATGGTATTACAGAGCACCAAACTCTGTACATGAGAAAAAACACACCAAGCCCTGAGTCACTGCAGGTACACTGCAAGCTTAAGACCGCATGTGTTATCAAATGGCCAGAACAAAGTTCCAACTCTAGCAACACAGCACCTCTCCAGATCTCCGAATCTGTCAGCACGTCGAGTCCTCTCGGCTGTTATGTTTTGCTCCAGATACCACAACTCCAAGCCATCTGAGAGTCAATCAATTATACAAATACTGCCGTTATGTATTATTATGTGTGTGTTATGTGTTATGTAATAATCAAGTACCTAATGTTCACCTAGCAGCAAACACCTCTTAAATCTCATGCATACTGATAAGCCACATGAGCCCTCAATTAAAGCTGAGCAGACAAACAAGACCAATCAAACAATCAAGAATAAGTTGGGAAACTAGGTAAACTGAAGGTGAACAGGTAAACAAAGTGCAGGAGGCAAACAGGGAAATCAATTAACATTAATCAAAGAAAAGGGAAACCATGGGCCATGTAATTAGTATGTTTAGTATAGTTAATGCAGTTTGTTAACAAAATTAAAGGCGCCCAAGCTTCCTAATAGTTTCTGAATTGTTTGATCTTTACAATGCTAAAGTGCTATAGTGCCTTTTCCTCTGTTTTAGTTTTAAAGAAAAGATAACACTGCTAATGCTTAGATACTAAATAATGATACTGTGCCACTACACTCCTCAATCCCTAGTTCTCAAAATTCCTAAAGCTACTCATGCATATGAACAGTTCATTTATATGGCTATATTGAAAGTTTCAGAAGCACACTAAAGTAATACAGCATCTTTATAAATACAGACTTTACAAGAATCCTGCAAATAAGACCTCGCTTTGTTTTTTTTTAGAATTCTTTGCAGGATTATTTTACTTTATACATGATGTCCTGATATCATATTCGGATACGATGAATTACTGGTCCTCAATGACTTCAATACAGCTTGGTTACAGGATTCCAAATCAAGAGTAATCAAGAAAATTGCCTTGGGGCTTGGGCTGGAGCAGTTCATTTTGGATCCAACCCGAATAAATGTTAATAAGCCCAAGGATTCTACTTTATTGGACCTAATATTAACAAATTGGCCACAAAATTATTCTACCTATGTGGTGGCCCCTAACATATTTAGTGACCATAATCTGTTTTTTTGTGTAAGGGGGAAAAACAAAATAAATGGTCCCCCGAGGCTGCAATATTTTAAACCCTTTAAACATTTTGATTACTTGGCATTTGCTGCTGATTTGGATGGGGTAGCATGGGATCACCTGCAGCTGATTCCTGACCTTGACTTGGCATGGAAATGTTTTCAGGATGAAGTACTGGAAGTTTGCAATAGGCATATGCCAATCAAGGTAAGGAAGGTAAAAGGTAATTCTGCATCTTGGTATACCGCAAAGTTACTGAAATTAAAATGAAACAGAAATAGGTTATAGATTAAATCCCAGAAATCAGGGCTTCTGGGAGACTGGCAGTTTTATAGACACGCTAGACATCTCTATGTTAGTAAAGTGAGAGATGCTAAAATTATTTTTATATAAATAAGACCTCTGAGACCTTGGCAAGCCTAGGAAGTTCTGGAAATTAATCCACGAGTTAAATGGCCATAAAAAATCTACAAAAAATATTAACCTGGCTAAGGATGAAGTTTTTGAGAATGGGTCCCCTCTTCCAAACAGATTTAACAAAGATTTTGTTGAAATGGGGAACTTTTGAGGGGATTCCCCTAAGCCCTTACAAAACCCAGGAGAATCAGACCATGATTTGTTACCTCAGTTTTCCTTTAAAGAAATTGGTAAACATGAAGTTTTAGATTTACTCCTGGGGTTAAGATTGGGGAGGGAGGGCAGTTGTGGCCTAGATGGCTTAACTTCTACCATGTTAAGATATGCAGCTGTACAGATTGCTGATCCACTTACGTATTTGTTTAATTAGTCCATAGAGATGGGCTATGTGCCTGGGGGAGGAAAGTGGCCAGGGTGGTTCCCCTTTTTAAAGGGAGTTACCCAGGACACCTATTAAGCTTTAGAGCTATTTCTCTTTTACCATTGGTTAGTACGATCTTGGAAACAGTACTGGCAGGGCAGCTGATGAGTCATCTGGAAGAAAATGAGCTGTTAGATCAGTATCAATCGGGTTTCTGAAGGGACCAAGGACAGTTTGGGCCATGTCGAGGGTCTTGGATGAGGTGGGCCTAGCGAGTGACTCCCAATGTCTCACTGGGGGCATCTTGGTCGATCTCTCCAAGTCCTTCAACACAGTCAATCATCAGTTGTTATATGGCCTTAGTGAGGTTGGGCTGAATGTGAAGACTCTAGAATGGTTTCATTCATATTTAACAAACAGATGGCAGATGACCGCAGTGAAAAATGATGACTCAAACCCTTTACCTGTTTTTAGAGGAGTTCCTCAGGGCTCAGTTATGGGCCATTTATTATTTTTGGTACATTTAAAGGATATTAGTAAGCATGTGGGGAAGGCTTGCTATCACCTGTTTGCAGAAGACACCGTTATTTATTTTTCTAATAAATCATTATCTGTTCAAGATAATTTGCAGGCTAGTTTTGTGATGTTGCAAAATTCATTTTCAAATTTAAAATTAAACTTAATATATCAAAAAATGCTTTTGTTTGGTCCTCCTCATACTCTTAAGGTGAGCCCAACTCTAGTTATAGTGTATGACCTGAACTGGCCTTTTGAATGCATTGACTATTACAAATACTTGGGGCTCTGGCTGGACAAGTCTGGACCGGCAGTACTTATACAGAAAAGTTAATAGCTCAGGTGAATAGTATGGTAGATTCTTGTACAAGAATAAAATGGCCTTAATCCTGAAACCTTAAATCTTATTATTAAAGTTCACATTTTTCTCTGTTCCACAGATGGATTCAAACAGCTCCTCCACCAAAAGACTCCACCCTTACACTAGGATCTGGGGAAACAGAAGCACATGGTAATTGTCAGACTCAAGATAGGTACTGTACACAAGAAAGACCGTAAGGCTGCTTACAGAATAGCACAGGCAACGGTGGTTTACCTTTATAACTGTTAAGAAAGCATTACAGCTCCTGCTTCTGTGCCTACGCTAGTCATCACATAGCATTCAGCAGCCATCTTGGAAAACCTGTCAGTTTGTGTTTTGGGCATTATATTTTAGCATTTTGTTTATGCATATCTATTGTATTTATATCAAAGACCATTTCTTTGAATTATATAGTTTTCACTTTCCTTTCTGACAACTCTTGGGAGATTTAACATAACACAGATTAGAATTCCCTAGTCAATCCAGTTTACCCATCTCGATAATATCTGATCCTGGAGCATGCTGTCTCTTACTGATATTGTAATTTGTCCATGGATATTATAACTTTTCTTCATCGATGCCCATTCTATACCCTTGTATCCTAGTTTCACACTCACTGTTTTGCCCATGAGATGACTTTCTTGTTTGCAAGAGATTTTACCAGATTTTCTATCTGATTTGCTTCTATACCATGGCTAGCAAAAAGGGATGCATCTGAGCTCTATTGTTGTTTACTTGTTCCTATTTGTTATTTAATATGCAATTTTTAACTCTTAAATGAGTATTCTTTCCCCTAAGCATAAAGTTTTCCTTTGTCTCCCTCAGTTATGACAGTATGGTGATAGGGGTGCTATTTCCACTCCCTGATGATTATCGTGGCAGTCACAGAAACATGGTACACACAAAACCATGACTGGGACATAAACATACCAGGATACACTGTCTACAGGAGGGACAGGGAGGGTAAGAGGAGTAGTTCTTTACATAAGGGAAGGAATAAAAGCAACAGAACAAAAGGGTAAACAGGAGGAGAAGCACTGTGGGTAACTTGAGACAGGCAATGGCACCACAATACGCACAGGGTTAGTATAAGACTTCTCTCAGGGGAGGAAATGGACAGGGAAATGATAGAAAGTATACTTAGAATGGCAGAAAAAGGGGAGATATTGCTGATGGGTGATCTGAATATGCCAGATGTTAACTGGAGTGCAGTTGCAGCTGTCACTTAGAAAGAGTGCAGTTATTCTAGATGCCCTACAGGGGGCATGCCTTAGACAACTAGTACTGGAGCCCACTCGAGAGGGAGCAATATTAGACCTGATTCTCTCAAATGGAGATGGAGAGAGGATTACAGATGTAGAAGTGGGTAGCAATCTGGGAACTAGCGACCATCGAACAGTATGGTTCACAATAAACACAGCAATAGAGGCAAGCCATACAAAGACAAAAGTACTGGACTTTAGGAGGGCTGACTTTGCTAAAATGGATGAGTGCCTAAGAATGCACTAGCAAATGGGCAGGAAGGAGGGTGGAAGAACAATGGGGAATAATAAAACTGCCATCACAGAGGTAACGAGCCTTTGTGTGAAGCAAATAAACAAAACAAGACGATGTAAGAAACCACTATGGTTCTCAAAGGAAGTGGCAGTGAAGGTTCAGAGAAAGAAAGCATTCAGGAAGTACAAGGAATCGTAGAAGGAGCAGGACAGAACTGTATCAGTTAAAGCAAAAGGAGGCTGGGAAGGCAGTCAGAACAGCAAAGGTCCAAACCGAGGAAGATAGCCAACCCAGTTAAGAAGGGGATAAAACCTTTTATAGGTACATCAGGAGCTAATGAAGACCAAGGAGGGATAGTGAGGCTTAATAAAGGAGGGAGGGTGGGCAGAGGGAGACTGTGAAAAGGCAGAGATACTAGACAAATATTTTGCTCAGTATTTACAAAGGAAGAGGGGAGTACATAAAACAAACAGTAGTAACACGCTGATACAGAAGTTGATACCAGCCCATTTACAGAAGAAAGGGTTCTGAAAGAACTCTTAAAACTGAAGGTGGACAAAGCAATGGGCCTGATGGGATTCATCCCAGAATCTAAAAGAACTAAGGGTAGAACTAGTGACACCACTGACTACCCTTTTAACAAATCATGGGAGGATGGGTGGTACCGAGGACTGGAGGAGGGCAGATGTGATTCCCTCACAAATGTGGGAGCAAGGCAGAAGCAGGAAACTATAGACCTGTTAGTTTAACCTCAGTGATAGGAAAATGATGGAATCACTTCTAAAGGAAAGGAATTGTCGAGTATCTAGAGGCCAGAGGGCACAGGACCCTAGGCAGCATGGATTCACAGGCGGAAGGTCATGCCAGACGAATCTGATAGATTTCTTTGACTGGGTGACCAAAGTAGTAGATCAGGAGGGCTGTGGACATGGCCTACCTAGACTTTAGCAAGGCATTTGACACAGTCCCACACAAAAGATTAATATACAAGTTAGCCAGCCTGGGAGTGGGTCCCAAGATGACAGCCTGGGTAAAGAATTGGCTGGAGAATAGGACACAGAGAGTAATAGTAAATGGAGTCCACTCAGAAGAAAGGAGGGTTACTAGTGGGGTACCATGAGGGTTCAGTATTAGGATCGTCCCTTCTTCAATGTCTTTATAAGCTTACATTGCAGAAGGACTGGAAGGAAAAGCATGTCTCCTTGCAGATGACACTAAGATCCGCACAGAGTTGATGCACAGGGTGGGTGGAAAGGATGAGAAGGGACTTGGCAAGGTTAGAGGAATGGTCAAATGTATGGCAGCTTAGATTCAATGCTAAGAAGTGCATGTAATGCACCTGGGAAACAAAACCCAGGGAAGAGTACACAATGGGGGTGAGATACTAACAACAAAAATGGAGGGACCTGGGGTAGCCATATCAGAGGACCTAAAGATGGGCAAGCAATGTGAGAGGGCAGCAAGGAGGGCTGGGGGATACTGGGATGCATGGTAGAGCATCACCAATAGAAAACAGGAAGTTATTATCCCTCTGTACAGACCCAGCTGGTGAGACCCCATCCTGAGTACTGTGTGCAGTTCTGAGACCCAATCTCCGCAAAGACATAGACAGGATGGAAGCTGTCCAGAGGAGGGCAACTAAAATGGTGCAGGGTCTGCACCGGAAGACATATGAAGAGAGACTTAAGGAGCTTAATATGTATAGCCTCGAGGAAAGGAGGGAGAGGGGGACATGATAGAAACGTTCAAGTACCTCAAGGGAATCAACAAAGTCCAAGAGGGTAGCATCTTTCAAAAAAAGAGGTGTGCAAGAACAAGGGGGCACAATTTGAAGACAGAGGGGGGCAGCTCAGAGGTAATTTAAGGAAGTATTTTTTCACAGAGAGGGTTGTGGATGCATGGAACGGCCTTCCGGAGGAGGTTGTGGAGTCAAAATCAGTGGTGGAATTCAAGCATGCATGGGATAGTCTTAAGGCAGTTCTGGGGGGTGGGGTAGGAAGAAGTAGGCTGCTGGTTAACTAGGATCTGCAGCTTATCCAGTAGGTAGGGAAATGGGCAGACTTGGTGGGCCATGCGGTCCTTATCTGCTGTCAAATTCTATGTTTCTATGTTTCTATGTTTGTCCCCAGAACCATGTACTTATTTCCAAGGCATTAAACACTATATAAACTAGGAAAGCCATACAGGAATGGATTCTTTAATAGTGTATTGCATTGTTTCTGCCATTAGGGAGCTCAAGCTCTATTTCAAGTAATTGATTTACTAGATCACATACAAGTACACATTTATTTAATGATCGACTACAAGTCATTACAATAATAACACACAGAATACAAAATTTAGTCTTATAAAATATAACCCCATATAGTGCATTTTCCATATGTACAATCACTAAAATTACTAGTGAAGCATCAATGCATTCCATGCTGTACAATAATTAAAAATGCACTAACTGATTTTCCTTGATACTGAAGATCAGAGGTGCAAAGTTGCCAAAAAAACGCTTAACGTGTGCAATACCTCCAGATTTTTGGAGGCAAAAAGTAACCTGGTTATTTGATCAGGGGAGGAGGGAGCCAAGTTCCCCCCAAACCGAGCCTAACTACAAGTTCACATAGCTTTCCATGATTCTCATTAAAGTGTTTTTTTTTTTATCACAGATATTTTTACAACTGCTTCATTTCCAGAAAGCCAGAGATATTTAATGCCATCATCTGCCTTTTCCCCTCTAGTGGCTGAAGTATTCTCAGCCAGGCTCATAGTCATAATCATGTCTGCATCAGGGATTTCTTGATCATTCCTAGCTGGTTCTCCTTTTGGGCTTAGTGTCTGAGTTGAATTAATGTTTCTTTTTCCCTTTCCTTTGTAATTTTAATGCCTTAGAGGATATTATATTTGAAGATTTTATCTTCTTCTTGTTCTTTTTATTGAATTGTATCAGGGAATCAGATCCTTCTATGTTTTATTTTATTCAACTATTGTTCTGGTCCAATTTAGATGAGATGTTTCATGTTTTCCTGGGATAACTTCTTGTTATCTTTCTTAAGGTTCTCTGCATGTCTATTTTTTTGCCTTAAACCATTATTTTATGAATTTCATTCAGTCTGGTACTATGGGTGTTTGTTGCAATGAGTTTGAATTTTGAGATATGTGACCTTCCATTCTTGAGTCCTTTAAGGGGTTTGCATCATAGAATCATACTCAGATCACATTTCTCCTTTGACAATTTCCTTAAAGGAATTTCTAATTAAGACTTCATGGTGAGCTAAAGTACACTTTATAGCCAAGATCTCATCCCTCAGAATATACAATCGTTCCAGGAAAAAACACTGGCCATATATGGATCCTTCAAGACCTTAACAAGTCTGGGCATGAAAGGGATTGGGTAATTATTGACTAAATCAGAAAAGGAGTTATCAGCTTGTGTGAATTCACAAACCTTGAATTCTACCCCCCACCCCTTCAATTCCCTAGGACTACCCTGATTTTCCAACCTAGGTGATCTTTCAAGGGAACCTAAAGAATTGTCAGCCTTCGTGACTGACTTTGGGAAAGGCTCCCATTCAGATTCTGTTGCAGAGGGGACAGGGATTCTCATCTCTGACTGAAAGTTATTTTCTGTTCCAGTACCATCATTCTTTGTTGCTATATTTATTCTTTCAGGAGAATCAGGATGAAAAGTACCAGGCAGTGATCTATTTCCAACTATGACAGATTCATCACTGCAGACTATGACAGAATAATTATCTTCATTTTTCTTGTGTTTTTTAGGTTGTAAAGTTAACCCTTGCTTTGTCACAGACTGATATATTTGTCCAGAATTCCTATATATCTAATTCTGTCAGCAGCCTAAGGGCTAAATCACTTCCCAGCTTTAATTGTTGCAGTGTAGATGTACTTAGAAAGTTTTCCATTAAGACCTGTTTAGATTTTTTTAACTTTACTTTATGAAGTGGAATATACATAATTCCTATTTTCAGGGTGTCTGATCTAATCCCTTTATTGCTCAATATAACCTTTTTCAAGTTACCTTTCTTCTTGTTTTCCTCTTTCCTGACTTCTTACAATATGTATATGGGTGTAAGCATGAACACACTGACCCTGTTAGTGCATACCAGGTCCAGTATGGCCCATCATGAATGGGTTCACTGACTAATTGCTCTGAGGACTCTTTGCAGGAGTCCGGATGTCCTTGCTTCTAGATGAAGCCAGCAGCTGGGAGACTCCAATCCACATATGAATATACAAAACTTTCCAGCAGAAACAGGCCTTACAGTCTAGCAAGTCTGCTCAAATGTGCAGCTAGCACCTTTATAATGCAACTGCCCTGCCCTGCCCCATCCCCCATTCCTCTCCAGAAACCATTTAGCACTGTTAACCCAGCCCCCCCCTTGCCCTGTCCCATGCCCTTTTGAAACTCCCCACCATCCTGCATGCCACCACCTCCTCTGGCAGAGTGTTCCATTTCAACACCACCCTCTCAGTGAAATAACGCCTCCTCATCTCCCTCCTGAATCTGCCTCCCTCCAGTCTTAGCCCATGCCTGCTCGTGTCCTTTCCCTTCCTCATTTTAAACAGCCCCTCTGTGCCAGATTTGTTGATCCCCTCAAGTATTCAAAAGTTTCAATCATATCCCCCAACCCCTCCTCTCCTCCAGGATGAACAAACTCAAGTGACTCAGCCTTTCTTCATAGGTTCTGCCTTCCATCCACTGTATCATTCTCATCACCCTACTTTGCACTGCCTTGAGCAGCCTGATATCCTTCATCAGATATGGATGTCAATATTGCACACAGTACTCCAATTGTGGCCTGACCAAGGATCTGTACAGGGGCAGGATCACATCCTTGTGCCTGGATGAGAACTCTCACGGAATGCACCCTAGCATCCTATTGACCCTAGCTGCAGCCCTCCTGCATTGTGCAGAGTTGTTCATCCTCCCTGTTATTATGACCTCCAGATCCTTCTCCTCCTCAGTGAAACCTAACCACACACACACACACACACACACAACCAGTATTTCCTCCTCAGGTTCTCCACCCCAAAATGCATAACTTTGCACTTCTGTGTGTTAAAACTCAATTGCTACCTCACTGACCACTCCTCAAGTCTGGTTAGATCACACTGTAGCTTCTGCCACCTCTTTATATCATCCACAACAGCCCCATCTGGCAGATTGAAGTTCCCCACCAGCAACACCTCCCCCTTTTACCTGTGCAATATGTATATTGATTTATTGAGATATTTGACTTAGGTTCAGTGTCTTGTGTGGCAAGATAAGGCCATATCTTATTGTTCTGACCATGTTTTATATAGTTTTATGTATATAATGCATCAGGGATGCCCATGGTGGCAAGTGTAAGTGCAAGGGATCATGGGTATAAATATATGGGCCCTGTGGAATAATGTTGTAATTCTTGTTACTGGGCATGGACTCTGTCAGCTACTAGCCAGGGGCTAGAGTTAATTAAATCATTTTAGAATGAGACAAAATGATAGTTAAGCCTAGCTAGGAGGCCAGGTAGCCCAATTTGCTTGTGAAAAGGGCAGGACTTCATGAGGAGCCATTTTGTCTGGGCCCTCTATGTTTTGAGAAGTCTACACTGACTTAATTTTGTTACTGGCTGAATGGGCTACCATTTAAGTAAATGACTGTACTGAGTGTAGCTTAATTACTGCCATCTCCCAAGAAGGAGGCTGGATTTCCCCCAGAATTTTGGTTTAAACTAGCTGACCTCTGAGTTTTTTCTCTTTCATATTCAGTGCTGCATATTTGTGTTTTGTAATAAAATACTAAAAACTGATTGGTTGGGTAGCCATAGAAACAGAATGCTGGCCAACCACAGGGCCAGCCACTATTCACTGGATCTGCCCTTTTGAAACCCTTTAAAACAAGAATGCAGAGGGGTATCTGGGCTTTTTAGCCTTTTAGCTTATGCCTTTTTAGCCTTTAGCCTTTTAACATTTGGTACTCTGCCTGTCTGCTTGGAGAGCAGAGACAATTTCTCCTGTACCACCAGAACTAAGACTTTAACTGCTGCTTCTAAGGACACTTTGCACTTCAAAATTCAGTGACTAAGGACTCAAGGTAGAATTTTAATCTCAGAGTTTTAAAGTGTAGGTTTTTATGTACATTTTCCATTTTATTTTTAATATCCCCCTAAGCAAAATCTAACATTCTTTGTCTATATGTTATTTACTGTTTTTATTAATTTAATTAATAAAGCCGTTGACTTATTTTAAAATAATTATGCCTATGTCATTTGTGTGTGTGCTGCCTTGGGAAAAGCTGTTCAAACTATACCACACCTGTGTGACTGTTTTAAGGCCAAACACTACCAAAGTGAAGTACCACTAGGGAGTTCATGATAAAATGAGGGGAAGAAATACGAAGGGTGTTGGGAGGAGCCTATGAGGGTTTGAACCAAGCTCTGCATTTCTAGGGAAAGACACATAATAAGGTGTTTAGAGTCCCTTGAAGCCTATACACAACTGTGGCTTTCTGGTTCATGTGCAGGGGCTGAGAGGGTTCTACCCCAGGAACACAGACTTGAGATTGTATTTGTACCCCCTCGCATGAAGAGAGGGTGCACTGGGATTCTCTGGTGTATGTTCAGTTGTGAAATAGTGAGCATGCTAAAAGGACAGAGAAATGGTATCCTGATCCCCCCATCACAAGAGGGATTTTTGCCACTGTGACACTGAGAATCTCACCCCATGGGAGTGGGCTGGTTACAGATTCGGTGAGCAGTTGTGCGATTGGTGAGCTGTTTGAACAACCACACAAAAGAGGGCAGAAATTAGAAAAGGGGAAAATTGGTCACAAGATATAGTTCCCCACTCCATTTTGTTTTTTTTTTTTGCTGCAAGTAAGAGGCAGACTAGTGGCCATGTAGGGAAGAAAGATGACTTCTAAGTACAGCAACTACACTGTAGAAGAACTGAAGCAGCTGTGCCGGGAGAGAAGGGTCCAGTATGAGAGGCATAGTAAGAAGCACTTCATGGGTCCTGAGGCAGCCAATACACATGTGGCAGCCCATGACACCAAATCACAGCCAGTGACTGAGCAACCACACCTTGGGTGTGGGGATGCCAAGGAACTCACAGTGTCCAGTCCCAGGGAGGAGGACAGTGAGACAAGAAGGAACTCAGAGCCACAGCACCAAGGGAAGGCCACCACAGAGCTGGAGCTGGAAGGGATCAGGTTGCAGCTGGAGCTGAGGAAACTGGAGATGCAAGAAAGACAGCATCAGAGGGAAATTGCCCTGCAAGAAAGGCAGCTTCAGAGAGAGACCGAGGAAAAGCAGTGCAAGAGAGTGGTTGCGGAAAAGCAGTGTCAGAGGGAGTTTGAACTGGAGAGTCTAAGACTCCAATGACCCACACCAGGGGAGGTAAGTGGCAGGGGTAAATCTGAAACTCCAGGGCTGGGGTATAAATTGAATTCCAAATTAATAGCTGAATTTAAAGATGGGAAGGATATGGATGCATTTTTAAATTCATTTGAAAAGGTCTGTATCCAGGCTAAGGCACCCAAGGAGTCCTGGAGCTTCAATCTAGCCCCACTACTTACTGGTAAAGGGTGTGAAGCACTAGGCCAAATGGACAATCAGGACAGTAGCAATTATGAGAAACTTAAAACTGCTTTTACTTAAAAAGTATGAACTCACCTGAGGCCTACAGGGTTAAATTCCATAAACTCCAAAAAAACCTGAAGTGAGCTTTGAAGAACTAGATACAAAGCAAAGGCAGTTTTTAAAGTGTTGGTGGAAGGGTGGAAGCAAACTATGTGGGGAAAATTGAGGAGGTTATACTTTAGAACAGTTCTTTGGCTTGCCCAGCAGAGCTGAAAACCTGTCTGGAGGATCAGGATCTGAAAACAGCACAAGCTGCTGAGCTCTCAGATCGCTATACGCAGCAGGCCTGCTCTGAAAGGAAGTGGGAGTGCAGGTGCTGCAGGACACAAAGGAAAGGTGCACCTTCAGTACAGCTAAAACCCTCAATGTTTGTAGAATGGGGAAGCCCCAGTTACCAAGAAGGATGTCTTGGAAAAAGAATGATGAATGTTGGTTTTATAAGCAGCCAGGGCATCTGTCCAGACAATGTCCTAAAGGCACAGAGTGGACAAAGTGTCCCTCAAAAGGAGGTGGATGCACTGTATATCCCTGAGAGTATGCCTGTGAACATGAGGGAGCACATACACCCGGTTACTGTAAATGAGGTGCAGACCCATAGGTTAAGGGACACAGGGGCATCTTTTATCCTGATAAAAGGGGATTTGGTTGAGCCTGAACAGCTTATACCTAATCAGTTTGTCACTGTGAGGGGATTCAAAGGGGAGGAGAAAACTCTGCCACTAGCTAGTGTTCTCCTGGATTGGGGTGAGACAGGAGAAAGGGTACAAAAGTGACAGGGCAGACAATCTCACCCTGGATGTGATTATAGAGAATAATCTACAGTAGGGGTGTGTGCAGTTACCCAGTCAGACGGCTAAGGCCCTTGTAATTCTGCTGAACCCCATGAAGCACCTGTGGAAGAGAATAGAAGGCTGGTTCTGCAGCATCTGTCTGATGAAATGGAGAACAGTGAAAGGAGATAGGACTTCCCAAGTAGCCATTCACCAAACAGCTTCAGAAGGGTACTCTGAGGAGGGAGGGTAACCAGCGGTCAGAAGGTTAGGGATGGCAGCGCCTCTGAAATGCCCTGATGCTAGAGATATGGACCCCAGTTTAGGAACTGAGGGGGACATGTCCCATGCTTTGGGAAAATGTGAAGATTTTACAGCTGCTCAGAAGACTGATCCTAGTTTGGAGCGGCTGAGGGCTTGTGCTGAATCTGACAGGTCACAGGGAAGTGACGTGAGACATAGGGTATTTTGGGACCAAGAACTGTTGTATACACAGGACATCAGGACAGTAGAAGGGGTGATGGGCAGGCAGCTTGTTGTTCCCCAGGGGTATCATGAGCAATTGCTCAAGATCGGCCATGATATCCCCATGTCTGGACATCTGGGCATCGCTCGCAACATGCAGCAATTGGCCTCAGATTTCTATTGGCCCAACTTCACCCAGCAGGTGAAGAAATATTGCAGGTCTTGTCACCGGTGCCAACAGATAGGGAAGGCAGGTAGTAAAACAAAAGCTGCCCTACTTCCCTTGCCCATTGTGGAGGATCCATTGCAGAGGGTAGAAATGGATATTGTGGGACCCTTGAATACCCCAAGCTCCTCCAGAAAAGGTTTATCCGAGGTGGTCGATTACACCACCCAATACCCAGAGGTGGTCGCCTTCTCCTCACTTAGGGCAGACAAAGTGGCAGATGCCTTGCTAGGGATTTTCACCTGTGTTGCGTTTCCACAGGAGGTTATCTCTGATCAAGGGGTAACTACATGTCGGACCTGATGAAGTCTTTGTGGGAGAAGTGTGGGCTGGTGCAGAGATGCATGACACCTTATCACCCATGAGCCAACGGGCACATGGAAATATTCATGGTACCCTAAAAATGATGATCCAAGCATTTGCTGAACAGCATGGGAGGGATAAATACCTTCCCCACCTGTTCTTCGCATACAGGGAAGTGCCCTAAGGGTCGATAGGGTTCTCCCCCTTCCAACTCTTATATGGATGCAGGGTGCGTGGGCCCCTAGACTTGATCCGGGAAGACTGGGAAAGCAAGCATGCCACCCAGGGAACTCCCATAGTGGAGTATGCCCTTAAGTTCGGGGAGAAGCTGAAGGAGCTTAAGGGGTCACCCAAACAACCTGTCAGCTGCTCAGCAGAAGCACAAACTTGGTACAATTGTGGAGCCAGAGCTCGCTCATACAGTGCAGGCCAGGAAGTAATGGTCCTCATTCCAGTCTGGAAGGACAAGCTGCAGGCCAAGTGGGTGGGACTACACAAGGTAGTCCAATGGGTAAATGATGTGAACTATATTGCAAAATTGCCTGAAAGGAGACATACCCATTGAATGTACCATGTCAATATGATGAAGCCATATGTAAACAGGGCCAACATGGTGTTTGCTATTTTTAGTTCTGGGGAAGGGACGGATGAAGAAAACCCCCTCCTGGACTTGCTACAGGAAAACAAGTGGGAGTCATTGGCAGCAACAATTAAACTGTCACCCCAGTTGACCCCAGAACAGACCCAGGAAGTGAGGCAGGTTTTAGAGGACTTTGTCCCTTTACTTATGGCCAAGCCTGGATGAACCCCCCTAGTGACCCATGATGTGGACATGGGGACGCAAGTGTCCAAATGACAGACAGCTTAACAGGTGTCTGAGGCCATCCTAAAGAACATTAGGAGGGAGGTGGAGTTAGGCATAATCCATAAATCCCACAGTCCCTGGGCCTCACCTGTAGTCCTAATTCCCAAGTCAGATGGGTCTACCCATGTCTGTGTGGACTATCATGGACTCAATGCAGTCACAAAGTTCAACACCCACCCAATGCCCTGGATAGATGAGTTGTTGGACAAGTTGGGGGGTGACCTACCTAACAAACATAGACCTGACAAAGGGGTACTGGGAGGTGGAGTTGAATGCCAGAGCTAGGGGATGGTCAGCCTTCATCACCCCAATAGGTCTCTTCGAATTTAAGGTGATGCCTTTTGGGATGAAGAACGCCCCTGCCACATTCCAAAGGCTGGTCGACCGGGTGTTACAGGGTACTAAAGAGTACACATTAGCTTATCTGGATGATATTGCCATCTTCAGTATCAGCTGGAAGGAACACCTGTCCCATCTGAAGGAAATGTTGGACAGTGTACAGAAGGCAGACTTCACTGTAAAGGCCTAAAAGTGCCAGGTGGCCATGGCTGAGGTATCATATCTGAGACATGTAACATAGATTCTACTAATGCCAATGCAGATGGCCCAGCCAGTCAAGCAGAGTAAGAGACAGAACTGATGGAAACTCTTGCTAAAAAGGTGTGTATTCCCCCCCAGGTTCTGTTAAGGAGGAAGGAGTGTGGTGACATAATACCATACCTTATTGTTTTGGTCATGTTTTATATAATTTTATGTATATAATGCATCAGAAATGCCCATGGTGGCAGTGTAAATGCAAGGGATCATGGTACAAGTACATGGGCCCTGTGGAATGATACTGTAATTTTGTTACTGGGCAGAGAATCTGTCAGCTGCTAGCCAGGGGCTAGAGTTAAAGCATTTTAGAATGTGACAAAGGAATGGTTAAGCTTCAGCTGGGAGGCCAGGTAGCCCAATTTGCTTGTGAAAAGGGCAGGACCTCATGAGGAGCTGTGATGTCTGGACCCACTTTACTTTGAGAAGTCTACACTGACTTAATCTTGTTACCAACTGAATGGGCTACCATTTAGGTAAATGACTGTATTGAGTGTAGTGTATTACTGCCATCTCCCAAGAGGGAGGCTGGATTTTCCCAAGAATTCTGGTTTAAACTAGCTGACCTCTGAGTTTTTTTCTCTCATATTCAGAACTGCATATTTGTGTTTTGCAATAAAATACTATAAACTGATTGGTTGGATAGCCATAGAAACAGAATGCTAGCCATTCGTAGGGCCAGCCACTATCCACTGGACCCGTCCTTTTGAAATCCCTTAAAACAAGAATGCAGAGAGGTATCTGGGCCTTTTAGACTTTTTAACCTTTTAGCTTAAGCCTTTTTAGCCTTTAGCCTTTACATTTGTTGGAGAGCAGGGACGATTTTTCCTGGACCAACAGAACTAACACTTTAACTGCTGCTTCTAAGGACACTTTGCATTTCAAAATTCAGCAGCTAAGGACTCAAGGTAGAATTTAGTCGCAGAGTTTTAAAGTGTAGGTTTTTATGTATATTTTCCATATTATTTTCAATATCCTGTAACCAACGTCTAAAATTATTTGTCTTTATGTTATTTACTGTTTTTTCTAATTTAATTAGTAAAGTCTTTGGCTTATTTTAAAATAATTTTGCCTATGTCATTTGTGTGTTTGCTGCCTTGGGAAAAGTTGTTCAAACTATATTATGCCTGTGTGACTGTTTTAAAGCCAAACTCTACCAAAGTGAAGTAGCACTAGGGACTTTGTGATGAAAGGAGGGGAGGAAGTATGAAGGGTCTCAGGAGGAACATGTGGGGCTTTGAACCGAGGTTTGCATTTCTGGGGAAAGAGATATAATGGGGTGTATAGGGCCCCCCGAAGCTATTACATGCCTGTGGCTTTCTGGTGCATGTGAAGGGGCTGAAAGAGTTCTAGCCCAGGAACACAGACTCGAGATTGTATTCGTACCCCCTCGCACGAAGAGGGGTACCCTGGGATTCTCTGGCATAAGTTCAGTTGTGAAACAGTGAGCATGCTAAAATGATGGAGAAAGGGTATCCCTGACTCCCTCCATTACAAGAGGGATTTTTTCCGCTGTGACGCAGAGAATCCCACCCCACCTGAGTGGGCTGGTGACATCTTGCATTTGGTTTCTTCTAGTGTTAACCACCATTTTACCAAATTAGCTTAGTATAGAATTCCAGGGTGCAATTCAATAAAATGCTACTAGTCAAAGATTAGTTATTTAAATGCAAGTCAAAGAGAAGTCTCAATGACTGTTACACTTCCAGTGAATAAGAAGCTTTAGATAGATAAAAGTGCTACGTGCAACACTTTCTGTTTAAACACCCTTCTCTGAGCAAATAGACTTTACAAGTAGATACTAATGATTCAGGGTGGGGCCACAGGATTTAGATGAAAAGTCTCAGGAGTCCAAAAAACACTTTTGCTAGACATTTGTGACCTCAGCTTATGCTGAACCAATAAGTACACGTTCCAGTTGAGCTAGCTTGTACATGTTCTCAAAAAAGTACTCACATTCTGAAAGAGTTTTTCAAAAGAAATGTTCCTAGATGCTTTTGTGAAAGTTTTATACTGCACTACAGTGGGCAAGTGCCAATATTCTCAGCTGGTCTGGCCCAGAGTAGGTATTGAAGTATTCTGTTTTTCACGGTCTGTAATACACAGTGAATTGGGCCTGTAGTATGCAGTCATCTTCTCTTGAGATCCAAGTTTGTCTGGGCTACAAATAAAGTGCAAAATAATAAAAACAATGTTCCTGAAACCAAGGTAAAATAACAAAAGAATACCTATTAAATGCTGATAATTAAAGTAACAATGGAATCTGTGTTCTAATAATAAATAGAAAAAAGAGCTGTTTTAAGACCCTTAGACAGAAAGCCCTTAAAAGAAGTACCTGGTATTTCTTTGCTAGTAAAATACCATAAAGTCGATGTAAAAAAATCTGATTTTGGTTACCCTTGTCTCAAATATATAATTTTTCAATCATAAAGAAGGTTTTTAAAATTAATGGCTCACTTTTCCCTCTGAGGTTTGACATATTTGGTACCAGAACACTATATAATCTGGTGGAAACTGATGTTTGCCACACCGTAGCAGTCTCTCATGAAATGCTGATTTGAGCTTCTAAGGGTTAGGTTAAGTCAGCTGTACTTTTAGTAAATTAGTAAAAATTCCCATTCAGCAGGTTATTTTCTGTTTTAAAATAATTCAAATATCCCACTGATGGTAATTTAGTTTACTCATCATGTAGAGAACAAACCACAGCTTGACTTTGCTGTTAGCCCCCTTGCTTTATATTATGAGCTATTTCCGGAAGAAGGGCTTAAATATCATCAGTGGATGTGCTATACTACATGCAAGAACGTGTGAAAGTCAACTGGTTCTAAGTCATCAGGTGCAGCCTTTTTTTAACTCTTTTAAAATTCCCACAGAAACAAATGCATCAAAGGTTTCATGGGTTATCCATAAATTCATATGTTTGTAGGATTTAAGATAGGGTTTCAGGAATCTAGTCTTGATCTGCCTGCCTAGTTCCAAAGTGGATTGTATCCTACATTTACACTGGCCCGATACAGCCGATGCTCAACTCAACTCACTCGCCCTATAACTCTGCCCTTTCCATTATATGGAAGCAGAGGTAAATAATAATGAGTAAAATAATAAATTAAAATAGGAGCCCATGATAAGCTTCGAACTTCAAAATAAGTCTGATGCTTTGCAGTTATTATAGTTCAAAAAGGATCATAAAGTCCTTTTCTCTTTCAATATTTTTCCACGGCTGGCTCCAATCAGTTTCTCCTTCAGTACTCCACTTTCCATTCCTTTCTCCTGTTCTTCAGTTCTCAGCTCTCCTTTCTCATTGATCTCCCTCATCCCCATCTGCTAATACTATCACGGGTCTCTAGTCTCAGTTTTCCTCTCTGCTTTTTCCATCCTCTGCCTTCTTCTTTGCGCTGGGATCCCATCAGCTTCCCGTTGTCTGTAGTACATGGAATAATCTGAAAAAAATAAAGACAAACGTGCTATCCAAGCATGCTATCTTTGTGGATCTAAATAAAAGATTCAGAGTAAGATGCCTAAAGAGGCAACTAATGGCATATCATTTAAAATAATATTTGCATCTATTCACATACAGCTGAAGCTCTCCGGTTATGGTTTCCAGTCCTCAGCTCTCACCAAACAGTCTCAACAGCCATCTTACTGCCCCCCAGGTTTATCTATGTTGAAGGGAAGGGATTATAAATCCTTGCTAGAGGAGCTGGCAGCCTGATCCCTTCCCTTCCTGGTTCCTGCTAGAAACATCATCCCGTACTCCGATGTTTTGTGATATCAGAGTTTGTAAACTGTACCGCCATGCTCCACTGCTGTGAATGGGACCATAGTTTAAAATATGTGTTTTTATATTTTAGAAGGCCACTGGAGTCTTATCAGCATCACCAGTCAACTAGGAAGAGCCCTCTTACTTGATCAGTGGCTCTGATAAGACCCCAGTGTCCCTCTAAAATATAAAACCATGTATTTTAAACTATGCTTCTATTCACAGCAATGGAGTACGCCCCTGTGCTGTACAAACTCCAATGTCACAAAACGTCAGAGTACAGGGGCAGCATGGCGGTGGAGCATTTATCATTTGGGACCAGGAATAGGAATGGATCAGGCTGCCAGTTCCTCCATTTGAGGATTTACAGTCCCTTCCTTTTCAAAATGTATAAACAGGAAAATTCTAAAAACTGTTACTTACAACTCCAGTGCAGGTAAATGACTGTGCAGAGGTCTGGAAAGATACTGGAAAGGAGCACAATTGGTGCTCTTTAACAACACCATCGGTGGTTGGGAGGCAGGGCAAAAGCAAAAATTGCATGAAATGCACATGGACTTCGATCATTTTTTTCTTATATTACACTATTTACAGGTTTCAAACAATAAATATTTATATATGACACTGCTTACAGGTTTCAGACACCTAATATGTAAGGGGCAGTTTGACAAAGTCCATGTGGAAAATCACAGCACAGCCCCCCCCCCGGCCCCAGAAAGCATTAAAAAACTGTCCTGGCGCCGTTGTCCTGTGCACTGGGGTTGTCAGAGTGCCAAAAATATTTTCGACACTCTGACTGTGCAATAATGGTGATTGCCTTTAGGCATTCGCCATTATCACATAGACCCCAGAACACCAAGGTACTTGAAATTAAAAACCATATTAAATGGCTTACCTTGCAGGGGTTTAAAAATTAGGGGAAGCTAAGCCTGGCAAACTTTTTTATCTCAAAATTCTTTATCGAAAGATTTTATCTGTTACAACAAGCACTGTAGATTCATATCTTGACTGTTCAGCTAGACATTTTCTAAAACGTCATTAAATACACAGAATTATAGTACATACAGTAACGTTCTAAGTTACACTCAGTTCAAATGATATCTTATAGAAATCTGTTCATAGGCCCCTCAATATATTCTTCTCTCTGTCCCAGAGGATGTTTCCATCCGACTTAGCATTAGAATATTATTATAAGATTTTCTTGCCCTAATAAGAGGGGATTGTCTGGTTGTGGGGAAGCTACACTGCACAAATGCAAAACATAAGAAACATAGCTGGCAGAAAAGGACTGGTAGGCCCATTACTATACCCTATATTCCCCTGTCTATTACTATACCCTGTACTCTATTTGGCCACAGTCCTTCCCTGCCTTCCTTCCTTCCTTCCTGTACTTATTATGCCTATGTGCCTATCCCATGCATGCTTGAAACTCCTGACTATTTTTGCCCCCACTACTTCTTCTTACAGGGGTCCCAGGGGTCCACCACCCCTTCTGTGAAGAGGTATTTTCTCACATTCCTCTTGAACTCCCCCCAAGTTTCATAACATGCCCATGTTCCGATGTTCCTTCTCCTCTGAAGTAGACTTCCCTCCTGCACCTTGTTCAGCCCCATGAGGTACTTAGAAGTCTCAGTGATGTCCTCTCTTGCTCTCTTCTCCTCCTCCTCCTCCAGTGAGTACATGTTGAACTCCCTTAGCCTCTCCTCATATGGTTTCATGTGCAACCCCCGCACCATTTTGGTAGCCCTCCTCTGGACCACTTCCACTCTGAAAATGTCATTGTGGAGATACAGCCTCCAGAACTGAACACAGAACTCTGTGTAGGGTCTCACTAGTGAGAGATACAGTGGAAGCACCACGTCCCTTCTCCTCCTAGAAATTCCCCTCCCTATGTACCCCAGCACTCAGCTACTCTTGCCTACTGCCTTGTCTCACTGCCCTGCCACCTTGAGATCATTAGATATGATTACACCAAGGTCTTTCTGTTGCTCAGGGACTGTAGAGTAAGTAACTCCCCCCATCTTATACACAGCCCTTGGGTTTCTCTGACCCAGGTGCATCACTCTAAACTTTTTGGCACTGAAACCCAGCTACCACAGTCTAGACCACTCCTCTAGTTTCCCCAGATCCATTTGCATTCTCTTCACTCCTTCCTGGGTATCCACCCAGTTGCAGAGTTTTGTGTCATCCACAAAGAGACACACCTTCCCCTCCAGTTCCTCAGCAATGTCACTTATGAATACATAGAATAGGACAGGTTTCAGTATGAATTGAGGTAGGGTCTCCACTTGTTTTGGTATATCTCATCTTTATTTATTGCCTTGTGTGACAGGCATTCAAAAATTGCCTTTCTGGCTATGGTTACATGCCACCTTAGGAGGGAAGAAGGGTTAATTTGACACCATACCATCAAAATCAAGCGTTTAGTATCTAAGAGTGCTGCAAGTTATCATTGCCGATGGCAATTACATATATAGCCTATGTTCTCTCTGTCCCCTAAGATTACCAGTGAAGAAGATTGGGGGATATGGACATGAAGAATATGCTTGCAGTCTTGAAATACTATATCCCAGGAGTGTTTCATCTTGGGACAGGACCAAATGATGTTTTATAGGCTTGCATTGTCCTGTGTGCATCACCAGCATTGTGCATGAGGGAGGAGGACCAACTTTTTTAGTGATACAGGTGCACAGTGCTGCCTATGTATGATCTTTGATAGAATAAGTGCTCCCCCAGAATCCCTATATACTGTACCAGCCCTGTGTATGCAAATCTTCCACCTCTGTTTGGGTATAGGAGAACCAACTCCGATTCCCATGCTGATTTTCAGCTATCTAGAGGGTGAGGATGTGTACCCCTAATTCTTTTGTATAACCATCCAAAGCCTTGTTTTTGTGTGGAGCCCATCTGTCCATGATTTGGGATACCTTCAGTGAAGAGATGGAAGAGAGAGTTCAGAGCATAGGTTAAGGGTGGCATTCTGAATTTGGAACAACATCCACATATTTGCTCTAGGGTTATCAAATTTAGCGCAAAGTTGTTTGAATGAGATCTGACTATTGGAAGTTGAAATAAGTAAGTCCTCCAAATACCTGATCCCCTTCTAGTTCTAGGTTCCCCACAAAATTGGGCACCCTCCTATGATTAGTTTGAAGTTTTGCCATTTATATTTGTTCCAGACTGGGACCCCCATGGTTATTTCCTTGCTAAACATGTTGTTCCAAAACCTATCCCAGGTAGTATATGTAAAATGTAGTAATAGGGTGTGTTTTACTGTAGGTTGGTTAATAGTCTGGTCTCCAAGACAGTGCTTAGCTATCTTTTGTGGCTTGCTAACAGTACCCCTCTAATACCAACAGGGTGGTAATAGGGAGTGAATTTCCTCTGTCTACTGTTATGCTTATTTCATCAGAAAAGCAGTCTGATAATCATGAAATGACATGAACCCCAATCCTCTCCTTGTCCAGTGTGCCTGTAATTTTTTTCCGACAGTGGTGGAGGGTTGTTTCTTCCCATAAGAAGTGTACTAGAGCTTTATCTATTCATTTGAAGTAGGACTATGGAATTTTGACAGGAGGACTGCTAAAATAATATCCCAGTTTAGGTAGCACAAGCATCGATATCGACTCAGTCTTGCACATCAGTATTAGGTTCATTTTGCGCCAACACTGACATTCTGCTTGAAGGCTATTGATCAGGGGAATCATGTTTAAGTGGACTAAGGATGATCAGTTGAAGGTTATGACTATGCCTAGGTACATAATTTCCCTCTCCTCCCACTTAGTGTGTGTCCCCCTTATGGAAACTCAGAGACATTTGGAGTTCATGGGTATGAGCATTGTTTTCATCCAGTTGACCTCTAGACCAGAGATCCTAGTGAAATTATTTAGTGTACTCATCAGTGGTGGGAGTGTATTGGCAAGGTCCTGTATAGTCAACAATAAATCATCTGTATACAAATTTGTTAGCTGCTCATCAGGTCCAGTACTGGCACCCTTATAGAATGGGGTGTTCAGAAGCACCAAAGTAAGGGGTTCCAGGGATAATAAGAACATGAGACGGGGAATGGCGACAGCCTTGTCTTGTACCTCGGTGGAATGGAAATTTATTAGAGATCTGTTTGTTAGTTAACAGGCAGGCTGTGGGGCAGAAATATATTGTGTGTACCCTTTCATGGAATGAAGGTCCAAAACCAAAGCCCTTCAAGGCTTGATAGAAGTACTCCCATTCCAATGAGTCAAAAGCCTTTTAGAAATCTATAGCTAGGGCTGCTGTTGGGTACCGAGTGTCTTTGCATGCCATATCACATTCAGTTGAGTGTGGATATAATTCATCCCATCCTTCCCTTGTGGAACCCTGCCTGCAGTGGTTGCATTAATAAGGGCAGTGCTTGTTCTGAATGGTTGACCACTGCTTTTGCAAGTATTTTGTTAACAGCTGTTGTAAAGGAAGTAGGCCTGTAAATGGCTCCCTCCGTTGGGTTTTTCCTCTTTTTAGGTAGAATGATAATTAGCTCCTCATTCAATGTGAGTAGATCCTTTGCTGCCCTAGCATCATTATACATGTTTAACAGTGGAGGAGGGGGTCATCTGATTTGGTGTCAGCTGTAACAGATGTGCCATAGTGCTGTTCCTTCTTGGAACCTCTCCCAAGCCAGAGAGTTAAGGGCTGTTCTGATTTCCTCCTAAGAGAGGGGAGCTTATAGCGCCCAACATACTGTAGCTCCTCCTGTAGCTCAGGGAGCAGGGTGCTCCCTGAAAAAAATCTACTCTTGCGTGGCAAGGCAAAATCTTGTTTTTAGTTGTACAGCTCCTCAAAGAATTCCCTCATTATCTTATTGATTCCATTAGGTGTTGAGGTGACTCCTTCTATGATATTCTGTAATGCCACTATTCTTGTTTCAGCTGCCTGTTTCCTTAGCCTATATGCAAATAGTTTCCCACACTGCTCACTAGCTTCCCAGAATTTATGTTTGGCTTGCATCATTATCCACTCAGATTTTGTCTGCAACATTATATTAAATTTGTATTTGAGCCCCACTGTTTGGGCCCACAGAGCTGATTTGTGGTCTGGATGCTGTTGACTCTTAAATATTTGGGACTATGATTATACTTCAAGTTATAATTCCCTACCCATATTAATAACTGTGACAATCTGCAATGTATTATTTTTTATTTGGTGTGTGTGTGTGTCTTTTTTTGTATGTTTGTAGCTTGAAAATTGAGTATCGTGGAACACAGTTTTTGAACTTTTCAATATATCCTTCCACATCTATGAATCACAATGCCAACTAACATGAGATAGTGTATGGTGGAATGTTGTTTTTACTCAAAATTCCACCATACTAAAATGCTGTTCAGCCACACAGAAAACAATGAATGGAATGCTGTACTGACTGTTATGTGTAGAACAGCATTCCATTCATTTATAATGAAAAGAGCTTTTCGTGCTTTATATCTCAAACTGAAAACTGCCACATGGTAATGTTATCCGAAACACCACTGATGATGGCTGCAGCATTTTTTTTTACAAGGGCACACTTCTCTATCATCAACAGAAAATGCAGGATCAACCAGATATTAGCAGATCTGGAGTACTTACAAAGCAATTTAGCCCTCCTGTTTGTGTGTTTTCTCACTAAGCAAGAGGTCCAGTGGCCATGTTTTTTTTTGTGTGAATCCCTCCCACACAAGACCAACAGCCAATGGGAACATGTCCTGCTAATGAATGGACGCTCAGTCCCTAGCAGCCACGCAACCCACCATACCTCTCAACTGTCACACATTATGAGGCACGTCACTCATTTACCTCTCAGAAACTCTTTGTCCATTATGGTGAAGGTGATATTCCACATTCCCCACTGAGACTTTAAAGCAGAAATTCATATTAATCTATTATGCTCAGTTATCAAAAAACATTATGAACATTAGGGTACTGATAACTATAGTGGTCCGAGCTTGTGGTGCCATGTTAGATGATATGTCACACATTTTGCTCATTTGTCACACATCATGTCACACATTTTGGTGAAGAAAGGTTGAGAGGTATGCAACCCACCATAGGGCTTCAGAAATAGCAAATGGGAGACAATTTTGTTTTACATGAAAAAAAAATAAATTCAGATAGTTGCGAATATTATTAAAATGACTAGGGGGCACCATACACCATACAAAATACTGGATGGGCAACTCTATGCAGAACCAGTGTGTTCTGCTACCTCAGGGTATGATTCCCAAAGGACCTCTTGAGCTTCGCTCTTGAGGTCACAGGCAATCCTACTCCTCTGTGGCAGAACACTTTGGTTCTGTATGGTTGCCCATCCAGTATTCTCTATATACTCCCTTCTTTCTGTTTAGAAAGTTGGAGACATAACTCTAAGCTGCTTATCAGATGGCCATTAGGAAATTAAAACAGCTTGTAAAATATTGGTTGCCTATTTAACTTGAGATTTGCTTACTCCCTTCAAAATGCAACAACTTTGCACATTTACATACTTAGCATTTAAACAATTTTTGCTACTAACTTCAGTTGGTATGTATTGTCTTTCAAGAAAGATTCATACCTCATAAATGTTGTGTTTTCCCAGCAAATGTATAATGATTTACACTGTTTTTTAACTGTTTAAGACACTATCTGATAAGCACTCTCAGACATGTGCCAGGTCTTCAGTGAACTGCTTTCCAAACATAACAGATATTATACCATGGACTTAAAAAGCAACACAAATCTCTGCATTGTGATTGGTTGGCTGGCACCTTAAAGCGGTTATAAATCCTCCAATATACCCACTGGAAAAGGTGCCAGCCAACAAGCATTCGTGCCACACAAAAAATATCACTGCCACAAGTAAACTTCAAAGTAACCGGGCCGCCATTTGTAATCGCCGCTACCACCTAACTAAAAACATAATTAAAACAAAATGAACATCTCATTCCACTTGCTAGATTTCGAGGACCTTGAAAATATATTCAGTCACGAAAATGAGCCATCCGACCCAGAAAACTCAAGTATTTTAGACGAACCGAGCATTAAACGCCACAGAAACCTCTTCTAAAATCTCCCGGCTTGGCCTCAAAAAGTACCGACACAACACCACTAACTTACCCGCCTATGGAGCAGCAGCCATCCCTCTCCGTCAACTGCAATACCGGCATTCTCCATATGGACAGAAGCGTCGTTTCCTATGAAGAAAAAAAAGTGAAATGTCACAAGCAAGCATCGGAAGCAACACTACGATGCAATAAATAAATAAATAAAGAATCATCCAACCTCAGCAAACGATGAAGATGCACCCTCCATGATCAGCTCTCCATCTCTCACCAGCACAACTAACGCAACGACCAATCACATGCTGTACATTACGAGCATATGCTCAGAAACTAGTCGCAACCTAACTTCTAAAGAAACAACACTCAGAAAACACAAAGGACAGCAACACTTCAAATCTAAAACCAAATATCAAACTGTTAGCAATGTAATGAAAAATGTTATAAATGTAAAAAGTTCATACAAGCTATAACATGTTACTTCATCACTATTGATTTCCTAAATATTGTTTCACAAATAAAACATTGAATGCTCTTTAAAAAAATAACTAATTACACCTTGCACTTATGAAATGTTCATTCAAAACAATTATTTACACAAATAAAACCTTTCAAAGCATTTTACCTGTCTCTATATTTAATACTAAAAGGAACTATTTTTCTCAGCGGAAGAATATATGCATCATTATCACAACATAATTCAGAAAACATATTAAAAATACAAAACAAATAAACAAAGTATTTCTACCATGAGTATGATATTAATACCCCTCCAGGTGTGGGTATACTGGTGTGATTACCACGGCTGGTGGGTTAAGCTCACTGCCTGCGGCCTTGAGACCAAACCACACCAGCCGTGGTAAATCCACCAGTATACTCACACCCTGTCAGGGTATATTGCTTAAAGAGCTTGCCAAGTACTGAGGTGTGTGTGTGTGTGTGTGTGTGTGTGTGTGTGTGTTGGAGAAACAGCCAAACTCCTGGCAAGGGAGACCTCATCTAGTGAATTAACTGTTGACAAATCAGAAGAGTGAGAAATTCATCTGTATAATTACCTTTATCTTGTGTTTTGGACCTCCAGCTCTAGGCTGTGGAACATAAATGTGTTGTTTGTGGTTGGAAGGTCCTGATCAAACAACTGAAAACAGAAGACTGATTTTTGTCATTTTATAATATGATGTACTGAGTATGTATTTACTGAGTTGCTGGATCAGGGCCTTGAAAAAAATAACATTTACTTAACTCATTCAAGATTCCATCAGGTTGTCAGAAAAACATCTCTGAGAACTTGTCTGAAAACTAACAAATATAAGATGCAAACAAGCATTTGTCAATACCGAATGTTGTCTTGCTGGCCTTGGCATTGGTAGTGCAGAAGTTAGAGAGATGCAGAATAGGAATGGCAGTGAAGTATTGAACTGATGCCAACCCCACCCCCACCCTGCAGAGACTGACAGGCATTGGGGTGTGCCATTGGGTCATCAGCCATAACGCTCATGCCATTTTACCTCACCCTACCCTGCAGACACCGACACATGGCACGGCGATCTTCAGGCATTACGCTCACCCCATGCCATAAGAAAATAGGATATACTAAGTAAACATGAAACTTGATATGCCGACGCTCGGCATACCGAGTCAACTGACCCAGAAGACACTGTCCCGAATCATTGAAATGCCTGATGCACAAATTACAGGCATTTCAGTGATATTAACTGTAAAATGCAGGGGGCTCCACCCCCCAAACCCTCCCCCATAACTAAAATATCCAACTCCAAGGGGGAGCAGACCCCAGAGTAAAATTATAATAGTTATGGGGGTGCAATGTATAAAATGGCATGACCCAGACCAGAACCCTTGTCATGCACAGTATGCCGGCTGAGCACCCAGTGGTATTCCCCTCCATACCACCGGGGCAGCTCGGCTAGCAACCCCATCCAGCTGTCCTTTCCTGAAGCTCTGACAAGGTCCATCACATCAGCTTTCTTACCCCATCAGGAGCACTAGTATCAGGCATAGCAGTGTCGGGTTACAGCTGCATTCATGGAAAGCTGACCAGGGTAATGTGTGTCGGGTTGCACAGGTTCCAGCAAACGTAAGTATACCAGAAAATAGGCTGAGATGGGTGCACTACTACAGGAGAATACGGTGAACTTTGGGACTGAAGAATCCAAGACACACCTCGATGCCTGTCAGTGGCTACAGGCTGAGGGTGGAACAGCATAAGCATTACAGCTGAAAATCCCAAGTCACACCCCTGATGCCTGTCAGTCTCTACAAGGTTGGGTGTTGCAGTTGGAAACCCTAACACCCATGGCGTTTGTTGGTTATTTTCACTCCAAATTTTCAACATGGGCTTTTGAGCCCCCCACCTCATGAACAGTGGCACTATCAGTTCATGAGCTGAATGTGATTTTCACAGCGACTGCGCCATTTGGCCTACAGGTGCGAAAACACTTTTCAGGCAGGATGTGAAAAATTACAGCTGTACTGTTTGTGAGGAGGTGTAAAAAATGGTAATGTTGAAAATCTGGAGTGAAAATATGGAAAAGGCGTGAAGTCATGAGTGTGCATAGAAGCTGGGCAACAGACACCCATAACACAATTATTTTGGAGATTTTTTTAACCAAATTTTCAACATAGGCATTTTGGGACCTCTGCTGATGAACATGACAGCTGCACCATTCATAAGGAGATGTAAAGAAATGGCAATGTTGAAAATCTGGAGTGAAAATATTTTAAAAAATCTTGAAGTTACGAGTGTGAGGGGAAACTGCACAATGCACGCTTGTAACACAGTCATTTTTTGGAAATTTGTCAGCATATTTTCAACATAGGCATTTTGAGACCTTCGCTCATGAACAGTCACTGTGATTTTCTTAATCTATCCCGAACATTGATTTCCCATTGCGCCCGTACCATTGTGCACCAGATGTGTGAAAATGCATTTCAGGCAGGATATGAAAAATGACAGCAATACGGTTCATAAGGAAGAGTAAAAAAATGGCAATGTTGAAATCTGGAGTAAAAATCTTAAAAATTCAAGAGTTACATGCAGCATGGAAACTGTGCAATGTCGCTAGTAACACAAGTCATTTTTAATTTTTCACCAAATTTTGCAACATAGACTTTTGAGAGAGCTCACCTCATGAATAGGAAGCTGTCATTTTGTTAATTGTCCCAAAAGGTGATTCCACGCAGTGACTGCAAAATCACCTTTGGGGCCAAATAACAAAATGACAGTGACTGATTTCTATGGAGGTGGGGTGCAAAGACACTGATGTTGAAAATTTGAGTCAAGAGTCAAAACAATGGCCAAGACATCCACCTAAGCTAAAACCTCCCCACTGATGCCATTATTCAGCTTACCAGCATTTCTTCAGTTTGCGGTTGGCTTTGAAGAGTACAGACGTGTTCTTGCTCCACTGAAGATCGTGGTGCTGTGCCGCTGGATGTAAGTATGGGGTGAGGGGGGTATGGAGAGGTGGGGTGCTCAGAGGGTGGGTGCAGGTTGGGGAAGAGGGGCCCCCTGACAGTGATTTTTTTTTGTTTCAGGGTAAAATAAAATTTCAACAGCTTGAATGTTTTTTTTCTTTACAGGTGTATGAAACAATGTTGGGCACACTGGGGTGAGCTCCCATTGTGCCCCATGACTTTGGGGGGGTGATGTTTGCCACACTGGGGTGGGCTCCCAGCGTGGCTCACAATGGGGGTGGGCAGAGGCAGGAAAATGCTGACATGGTCTGCTTCCGAATACAGGGAGGCACACTAGGGTGGGCTCCCAGAGTGTCTCACAATCTTGGGGGTGGAGGTTTACACATGCTGATAAGGGGATTGGGCACCCCCGAAATCAGCTTTCTACCCAGTTTTTTAGTGATTGCAAGAGGCGGATGGCAGAGCTGCTTCCATGTTTATTGTTTTGTTACACCAGGCAAGACATGTTGCAGAGACATGTCATTGGTGCCACTGCATGACGAGCTTGGCTCTGATTGCAGCGGCAAAATCATTTCAAGTTGGTGGCACTGCAAAACACTTGTGTCACCGCAGATAAGCTTCGCTGATTGGCAAATGAGGGACGCACCTTCTAGAGCATGCCCTGCATTCACCAAAACTGACACACCTCTGCATTTCTCCTACTGATCTCCTACTGCCACAACATGTTGCTTGAGCATGCGCAAGACAACATAAAAATAGCATCTATGTATATGGGGAAATGTCTCTAATTTATTTGCAATAAATTTATTTACAGGCATTACTAGTATCTTTTGAAAGATTGGCCAACTTGCGATTATTAATTCTGGATATTGTTCATGAATGAGTGTGATATTTGTTGTTTCATATAGTCCCCATTATGACTTATGCATATCATGTAAATCCAAATCATTCCACGGCCATCTTGACATATAATGTTAATGCAGAACAGGAAATCAGAGCTCTTTTCCTGATTGAAGGCTGCTGATATAATAAATAAAGAACAAAGTCATAAATAAGGAACCAATGGCTTATGGAAAATTTATACAGGGATTTGATTCTGCCTCTGTGGGAAAATACAGGAAAAATGAGGGCTTGTTACAGGAAAATGGTTATTTGGATGTGGGAGCACTGAATATTTCTTATCCTATATTTTGTATCCTGGATAGCACAGGGGAGTTGCTACATCTCATTGTCATAGGGATGTTCATTTACACATTTTGCACTGTATTTACTCAGGCTGCCCCAGATCAGATGCAATATCTTGTTTTCAGTGGGGTCATGATTTTACCATTTTTATAATTTATTTATTCATGGTACCTAGTCCAGGGTCCCCCATAGTCAAAGGAGATGCACAGCACATCCCAGCGGAAAAGGGAGATGCACTGAGCAACTCCAATAGTGTGCCACAGCATGATATTCAAATGTGTGGGATTTGCTGGCTGCAAGGAAATGGGCCAGGGCACAGACAAATGGTATGCCATGCAAGTCAAGGGGGTGTTCCCATGCATATGCCATGCTGCGGTATATTCAGTGGGAATGCACCCCTTGCAGTCCAGAGCACCGTGGCCCACAGTTAGACCATGAATAACTGGTCTAACCCGGCCAGCCACCCACAGGTGGGCTTCTGTAGTGCACCCAGGTGCACAGCAGCCTGGAAACCCTGGTGGACTAGCGGTACCATGTCCGTGCATTGATATCACTGGAAAAACAAAGCAGTAAATAATATCACAGGCAGCATATTGCAGGCAACTAGATCGCCCGGTACAAAAGTCATTGGGTGAAATGCCACATGTGCACAGCCAGTGGTGTGTGACTATGCTCCCATGCAGCAGAAGCAGGAGGGCAGAAGCATGCAGCATTCGGGGGTTGGGCCAGAGGCAGAGGAAGAACCCAGACCACCAAAGGTGGCACAGGCATCCCATAGGAGAGGGAATGCAACAGTGATCAGCAATAGATGGGTATGGATGGCAGTGGCACAGGTAAAGAGGGATGGCCATGATAATTACAGGAGCACCACACCCCCACATGCAAACAAGGCATCGCACACACAGCCAGGACCCAGTAAGACAGACAGAACTGCCAGTCGCTCTGCAACCGTATGGACACATGTGCCACATCACATCAGCCCCCCCCAAGTTTAGTTAGCATGTTTACGGTACGGGGGAAGCGACTGACACACATACCTGAGGCAGCACAGGAGTCAACCACCCCACTGATGTGATGGACTGCAAGCAGGACTCAGAGGGTAACATACATGTAATCCCCCCATCCATTGCTCCCATTCAGAGGTAACAGAGGGGTGCACCACAGGGCTTGTATCGCTTGTTCCCTGCTCGCATAGATCTGTCCTGTGATGCTCATACCAGGCTTTATTGTAGTTCACGATGTACTGACCATGATAGTTTGTTCTGTGATTATGATATGTCCCATGATGTCAAAACAAGGAACTGAGGTACCTCCTTCCCATCCCCAATCGGTCCAGCTCCATCCCTGAAGAGCTCCATAGAGTAGGGCCACCCAGACCCGGTCACACCAGAGGAAACCGAGGTCCATATCTATAGTGTAGAGGACTCCCCACCCACCACCCCGGTACCCTGACATCCTCGCTCCCCACTATACCCGACCTGTTGCAGAGACTGGCACTGCCCTCCACACCCTGCCATGGCCAGACACTGACTGCACTGGACCCAGAATGGGGATCTTCATTCCAGAATTACCCAAATGGCTGTACCATGCATTGGGGCACTACACAAGCTGTGGATCCACCAGTGTATGCAACCATGTGTACATCCCTCGAAAATCATAAGAGGGAATTGACATATATCCAATGCATGCCTTGTTGATGTTGTATCTTCCTGCTGTCATACACCGCAGCAGGTCCACACTCTCCCCCATTCCCCTGTGTAACATGCCACCCTCTGGACTGCTGAGGCACCCTGGGTGCCATGGGGTGCTGTATCCTGCAATTCCATTTGCAGTGTACACTCCATGCTGTGGATAGTTCATCTGTGGTTCTTCAATTGTACAAACAAATGGGAGATCGACTGTAACATGCCTGTTCTGGGACCTGTGTGAGTGGGTACAGCATTGGCCATCACCTGCACTGAGAAGTGCAATGGCACCAGGATGATGGATCCACATGCGAGCACCTGAGGTGTATGGCCACTGGGTGTTATCAGCCGAACACAGCTCTTGCCTACATGTGCCACAATCCAGCATTCTAATGCCAGTGCTCCACCACCCACCAATCCCATCACAGTGCCAGTCATTGCAATGGGATGGGTAGGGAGTCAAGGAGGGTGGTGTCTGTGCACCATTGAGGGGGGTGGAGGCCACTACACTATGGACATGGACTGTAGGTGCATTCTGGTACTATCAGGGATGGGAACAGGGTCCCTACAGTATGGAACCAATAGAGCCTGGACTCTGGTATGATCAGGGCTGGTGGAATGGATGGGAGGGTGCCACTTTACCACCAGAGACTTCAGGGCATGTCCCACATGGGAGCGATCGGGGTCAGGGCTTGGGGGCAAGAGCTGCTCTGGAGCATTCCTCCCCATGCCAACATGCAAATGGGCTGGTAATGAGCATGCATAAGGCCCCTTTGCACCCTGCATGTTCAGTTGGCTCATTTGCATTCTTGGGCTGAATATCACCCATGGGGGCTGTGGCATGTACTGGTATGTGCCAGGCATTCTCCCTGTGAGGTATTCAGTCCATGGCACCCTGGATGCACCTGTCTTGGTGGCCACCTGCACTGCAACTCCCATCCAGGGTCACATTTTCAACAGGTACAATGACGCCCACCAGGAGGAAGCGCAGTGTCACAGCATGACAAAAGGGATCAACTCCCATTGAAACTGCATTGTTTGCTGCAGTAACTCTACTGCAGAATTCTGCAGTGCTGTGCTTCATCTTGGTGGGCTTCACTGTATGCTCACCCTGTACCAGTGATGCATTCTCTTTGAATATTGTATTGGTGCTGACCGGTGCACCCTCTTTGCGTAACTCATCCTTCTGCTCACACATCAGTCCGGCACCTAATATGTCCCCCCGATGTAAAATATTGTTTTCAGTGTGTTCTGATTTTACGCAATGCAGCATAATATTGTGTGGATATAGACCCCCTCTGAAAATAAGATGCCATTTCTTCTGTGAACTAGCCAGGCTAAATATATAGCAATCTGCAGGCATATTCTAGGAAAACATATTGTAAAAATGTATAAAATGAAGACCGCGTTGAAACTGCCTCTCCACAAAGCTGCATTGTGCAAATTCATTAGAAATAATGGGCAAAAGCATCCCAAAAGCTCTCCACAGCCATATCAGCTCTGACCAGAGTTTGTTATCATAATCTTGCCTCTGTAATATATTTCAGCTGAGGGGGAAGCCTGGTGGAAGCTGAAAATTACATTCCACTATTACCCATGCCAGGGAGCGTTCAGCTAAGAGGAGCCTTTGTAAGGCAATCCAATTTCTATCCTACAAAATGTTTTTGTTTTGGGGTTAAGCTTCAAAGGGCTGCTTTCCTTTCATAACAAGAAGACTGTTTTGAAATTAACCTGTCCAAGGCAGAATATGATAGAGCCAGATGAGGAAAAAAAGGACCCAGGCTGTAATCCACAAAACTAGGCTCAAAAATAACAATATCAGTTTGGATCTGTTGTGAAAAAGGGTGGTCCCCAGAGTTCAAATGACTGGTCTAGGATGTAATGTCAGAGAGGCATGTATGATGATGTGGGTGTGGAGGCCTGGCCAGCTTAAGTGTCTGAGGTTGTTTTTAGAGTTGGTTATGTTCTGGGATTTCAAACTAACAACATCTTGGGTCTGAGTCTGCCATACAAGTAAAACTTGCCAGAATGAAACCCAATACTGCAGCATTCTGCAGCAGAGTTACATAAGGAAACAATACAATTTCAATGGCAGTTAATTTCCTTTACCATGCAGGAAACTGTGGCACTGTACTTCATCCTGGTGGGCTTCACTGTAACTCACTAGTTGGGGTAAGCTTTTCCACTCTTAGAATTTAGATAACTTTGAATTAGATTCTTTTGTATGTCATATATCTTTTCAAATGCTGATTTTTATCTCTGAAGAAATACTGTATTCCCCATAGTCTTTAGTGTGTATTACCCTGTTACATATGTAAATTTCATGGAATATTAAATGCTACTTTTATATACATCATGTTTTCTGTAACTGAGTCATTTCAGATATAGATAACTGGGGTAAATTGGCAAGTCTGTGATCTGTCTCTGAAGAAGCAGGGTATAGTTACCATATCTAAGGCAAAGGTTCTCAGCTGTAGCAGAATGGGTGGGTAATTTACCCTTTGGCAAGGAGCATTGTACTGTGTAAGCAGTGGATCTGGTGGGATTCTGACCTAGAGACACCCCGAGTGAAGTTGAAATAAGAAGTGGCAGCAAAGCAAGGTAAACCATTCAGGCATCTGAGGGGTTATGAATCTGGTAAAGCTGCAGACTGAGTTATTTTTTCTCTCTCAGTCAGTAGTTTTCCTCCCCTCCAGCCTGCCTGATGGCACCCCTCCCAGCCCCATCACTTACCTTCTCATAGACACAGAGTAGATATCTAGAAGACTTTTGTCTGGGCCATACAAAAAATTGAATTGGCACACCGTGAGGGACTGTGCAGAAGGAGAGGACTTGTCTTTGAAGAAGGCTAGCCATGGGCAGACCTTATAGACTTCCTCAAAATAAGTGACCAGGGAAGTGGTGCAAAAGTGGTCACTTCTAGCTGAAGTCATAAAATGGAGATTAGAAGTCATACAAACATACTAATCTGCCAGCAGAAACAGACCACCCGGTCTATCAATGTCTGCCCGAGTTTGCAGCTAGCACCCTAGATTGCAGCTGCCCCATCCCCCTCCCCATCTGTCATTCCCATGACGGCCTCAGCCCCCTCCACCCAGACCCTCCCTCTTGTTTTGTTCCACTCCCTCTAAAAACTTCCTACTGTCTTGCATGATACCACCCCCTCTGGTACAGCGTTCCATTTAGACACCACCCTCTCTATGAAGTCTGCCTCCTCATCTCCCTCCTAAATCTCCTGCCCTCCAATCTCAGTCTGTGCCCCCTTGTGTCCCTTCCCCTCCATAGTTTAAACACCCCTTCAGTGCTAGCTTTGTTTATCCCCCTCAAATACTTGAACGTTTCAGTCATATCCCCCTGTCCTCCTTCTCCAATGTGTACATATTCAGCTCATTCAGCCTGTCTTCATAGGCCTTGCCCTCCAACCCCTGTAACATTTTTGCTGCCCTCCATTGCACACCTTCCAGTAAATTAATATCCCTCTTCAGATATGCTCACCAGTACTGCACACAGTACTCCAAGTGTGGCCTGACCAAAGATCTGTAGAGGGGCAGGATCACCTCCCTATGCCTGGATGAGAAACCCCTTGTGATACAGCCCAGCATCCTGTTCGCCTTAGCTGCTGCTTTCCTGCATTGGGCAGAATTGTTCATGCTCCCTGCTATCAACACCGTTAGGTTCTTCTCTTCCTCAGTGATCTACAGCCTCACCCCTCCCAACCAGTAGTCCTTCCTTCGGTTCTTTGCCCTGAAGTGCATAACCTTGCACTTTTTTGCATTGAATCCCAGCTGCTACTTCTCTGACCATACCACCAGTTTAGTTAGGTCCCCTTGTACTTGTTCCCATCCATCCTCTTCATCCACCACTGCCCCTATTTTGTTATCATCTGTGAACAGCCTAACCTGCTCCCAACTCCATGTGCAATATCTGAGATAAACAGCACAAATAGCACTGGGCCCAGCACCGAGGTCTGCAGCATGCTACTCATCACCAGTCTAGGTGTCGAAAGCTTCCCCCACTACCATCCATTGCAACCTCTCCTGCATCTAGTTCCTTATCCAGTTCATCCCTACCGCCAGCCTCCCATGAGGCACTGAATCAAAGGCCTTGCTGAAGTCCAAGTACAGGACATCTACAGCATGACCCATATCCAGCTCTCTTGCTACCCAGTCGTAATAGTCTATTAGATTGGTCAGACAAGACCTCCCTGAGACAAACCCATGCTGCTGCCCATCCTGGAGATCATTACCCTTGAGGAATGACACCAGTCTCTCCTTCAGCATCATCTCCATAAGTTTATCCACTATGGAAGTGAGACTGACAAGCCAATAATTTCCTGGCTTGTCCCTAGAGCTACTCTTGTGTATGGGCACCACATGGGCCACCTTCCAGTTCTGAGGCACCAATCCCATGTCCAGAGAGGTGCTGAACAGGTCTGACAGTGGCTCGGCCAACACCTCCACCATCTCTCTCAGCACCTTGGGCTGGATGCCATCAGGACCTAGTGCCTTGTCCAGCCTTAATGCCCTCAGACACTCTAGTACTCTATTCCCCTCGATCATTCCATCCG
Source organism: Neoceratodus forsteri (assembly GCA_016271365.2). Lineage (NCBI taxonomy): Eukaryota > Metazoa > Chordata > Ceratodontiformes > Ceratodontidae > Neoceratodus > Neoceratodus forsteri. The sequence goes on along the minus strand of CM028135.1, from coordinate 459,454,968 downwards.
TCATCTCCCCCCACCCCACCCTCCCAGTCCAGGTGGTAGTGGACCATCCATCTCCTTCGTGAAAACAGAGCAAAGTATTCATTTAGTACTTCCGCTTGTTCCTTTCTTGTTTCCACCCTCCCTCCCACTTTATCTTTACTATAAGGTCTCTGCACTTCCTCTTTTCCCTGACATATCTAAAAAAGTCCTTCTCCCCTTCCTTGATGCCCTACGCTAACCTTAGCTTCCTGGAGGCCTTAGCTACTCTCACTCACTTGGTCACCTCCTTGGACCAACTCACATAAGCCTCCCTGTCCTCTTCCTTCCTCGTTCTCCTTAACTTCTCTTATGCAACTCTCTTTGCCCTCACCCCCTCTAACACTTCTTTGTTCAGCCAGCATGGTTTCCTGGTTCTGCACTTCTTGTTCTAGTCCTGGTGCAAGCTTCTGTAGCCTCTGTTAGCCCAGTTTTAATAATTTCCCACTTTTGCTGTGCATTCATCTCTGGCCTAACACTCTGAAGTCTCCCTTGCAGTATTTCTCTCATCCTTCCGAAGTTCACCCTCCTAAAATCCACTACCTTTGTAACTGTGCCTCCAGACTCCCTGCCCAACTTAAGAGTGAACCACACTGTTTGGTGGTCACTACCACCTAGTGGGTCTTCCACCACTTATTTCCCTCACTGCCTCCTCATTTGACAGCACCAAATCCAGCATGTTACCTAGTCATGTTGGCCCACTGACCAGCTGTGTCAGGAAACCATCCTGGATCATGTCAAGGAGCACCTACTCCCCGGCACTGGAGGTGGCAGGGGTGCTCTAATCTACCCCTGGCAGATAGAAATCCTCCACAATCACCTCACTCCCCTTTCTACACACCCTCCTTGCTCCGCTAACTCCCTGACCAATTCCACTGATTGGGCTGGTGGTCTGTACTCCACCCCCAGCCTCAACTTTCTACCCTTGGAGTCCAGAAGCTGCATCCATAGTGCCTCTGTCTTCCCTTCGTCCCTCATACATCTGATCCCTTCCCTCACAAAGAGTGCTACATTGCCCCCTCTCCCAATCCCTGGTCTTTCCTGTAAATTTTATATCCATGGGATTGCCAGATCCCAATCATGGTACTGGGTAGCCCAGGTCTCAGTCACTGCAACGATGTTCACACTCTCCTCTGAAAGGAGAGCCTGAAGCACTGCTGTTATATAACCCAGGTTCCTCGTATTTCAGGAGACCACATTCAAACCATTCCCATCTGTCCTTCCCCCCCATCAGCTCCTTGGTCTCCCCCCCATGGTCCCCTCCCTTTACCATCAATTTTATCACAGGGGGACAGTGCATTTTGCACTCCGCCTGGTGACCCCATGCGCCTCCTACCTGTGCTGCTTCACCACTGACTTTACTGATAACTAAGAGGGGTGAGTTCACTAGGCTCCCTTTCTGGACCCTTTTCCAATCAGCAGTCCCCTTGCCACCCCCTCTCCTGGTTTAAATCCACAATTGTTGATACATACCCCTCTATCCCACATTTTAGCACTCTCTTCCCCTCCCTGCTCAACTGTAACCTGTTCCCTGTGTATAGGTCACTATTGCCACAGGTCTTGCCCCAGACTGACACTAATCCATACTCCCTGGTGTGGCACCAATATCTCAGCCACTCATTAAACTCCTCTATCCTTTTTTTCCTCACTGTACTTGCACATGATACTGGGAGTACCTCAAAGAATGCCACCAATCCCCCCACCTCCTCACACTGCCTATCCAAACCTTCAAACCTCCCCTTTACCACCAGTCATGAGATGGAGATTAGGGAGAATGAAAATGAGCCAGAGCCTATAACTGGGGCAATTGCACAAGCAAACCAGATACAAATGATGTTGCTGGAGTTTGCCCTGCTTAAGATGAAGCAGAAGTTGAGAGGCAAAAGGCAGATGTGGAGCTGCAAAGGATAAAGCTGGCGAGAGAGGAATGAGAAAGGCAGCACCAGCACAAGGAGCGAGAGCATGGGCATGAGAGGGACATGGTGATTCTCTGCATGAAGACAGCACCACAAACCATAAATACTGGCATCAGGGGTTTGCCCAAGAAGCCAAAATTATTTCCAAAATGTTTCCCAAGTTTCAAGAGGGGGGATGATCTTGATTTGTTTTTAAAATCTTTTGGGAGAATTTGTTGGAAATTTAAATTGGACAGGGCTCCTTGGATAACTCACCTTTTGCCATTCCTTATGGACAGGGCATTAGAAGCCTTTGCCAGGATGGACAATGAGGACTGTATGGACAATAAACAAAGTGAAAAAATGCATTGTTAAAACATTTTGAATTGACTCCTGAGTCCTATAGACACACCTTTAGAGGTTTAAGGAAGGCATGGGGAGATAGCTATTCTGAAATGTTTGTACAACTAGGTAATCTGTTAGAGTGATGATTGCAGGGTACAAAGGCTAGCTCTGTGGAACAGATAAAAAATGTGTCCCTTATGGAAAGAAAGTGTGTCTTGGAACCCCAGGTCCAACCACATAAGCCTGTCACTCAATGGATAGAGCACTGGGACAGTATTCCAGGGGCCTGGGTTCAATTCCTAGCACATCACATTTTTCTCACTTCAATTTGTACTTTAAATTGCTTAGCAGTGGCTAGTATGGCACCAAAAAACATTTAATTATCCTCTTGATTTCCTAGTTGCAGGATATATAAATACCAAAGAAAGGAAGTGTGTCTGGGAACCCCAGGTCCAACCATGTCAGCCTGGAGCTCAGTGGTTAGGGCACTGGAATGGTATTCTGAGGGCCTGGGTTCCATTCCCATCAGATAACATTATTTCTTTCTCACTATAATTTGTCATTTAAATTGCTTATCAGTGACTAATACTGTACCAAAAAGCATCTTATTATCGTCTTTATTTCCTACTGGCAGGATATGGCATTACTTCCATTACAATGTAAGGACCCCTACACTTTTTGATCTGATTTTTACCTCTGGTATAGTGATATCTAAAATATAATTTGAACCAGTTGTCCGGTCTGACTACTTCATGTTGCAGTTTGAAATGATGAATGATATAATAATTATATGCCTGCCGGTTCATCCTGGGTGTTGATTGGAGCACACAGACATGCTCCATCTATACCCTATCAGCCTGGCTCCCACTGCAGGAAAGAATAAAGTACCAGACTGGTCTCCTAGGAATAAAGGCACTCTTGGGGCTCTTCCCTCCCTTCATTCAATCCTTACTCTGCCCTGCCAACAATCACTGTACCACAAGGAGTATGACTAGGAAAGTACTAGCTGTTCCCTTCCAGCACACAAGCCTGGCTCAATGCTCATTTACTTACCATGCACCCCAATGGCTGAATGAGCCTCCAGAATCTCTACTGAACCTTTCTAATATGGCCAGATTCAAGATGGGGCTAAAGAATGTCCTATCTCTTAACACCAGTTGTGCCTGCTTTTGACTCCATATAATGCTTGCACATGCTGACAGGTGCAGGCTTATGTAAAATATCTGATAATGTTGTTTCCTTTGGACCTATTCCTGCCTCTGTTTGTAACCACTGAAATTCACTGTGACAAGGCTCCTGTATGGATCTATTTATTTATTTATTTAGTTAGTTTTTGTTGACTGGGTAAGTGCACTAGACAAATCCTGCCTATTTTCAGGCACGACCCGGGGGAGGGCGATACAGATGAATGCCAACTGACCTTGAACCAGATTAAGCGGTTGGTGGAATTTCTTTTAGTGAATGAGGGAAATTTGGCCAGTACACTGGGGAAATTCCCCTACTGTTTTCGATAAGTGCTATGGGATCTTTAACATCCAGCTGAACTATCACCAATCCAGGCCGATGGCACCTCGGTTTAACATCTCATCCGAAAGACTGCCCTCTGTACATGTATTAAGTCATTTTGTACCATTGTTTGTACCACTGTCAATGAGAAACCTTTGTAAATGAGCTCTTAGCTCAAAGGTGTCATCTGATTCACAAATAAATAAAATTACCCTTCCCCCTCCCCAAAAATGGTCCACAGTCGTAGTTAGAGGACTGCTGAACCCAATGTTTCCTGAACTCAGGTGGACATTTCAGGGATATTGGTCGCCACTTCCTGGGGGTTCAGTGCAGCTATTGAGGCTTATAATGCAGCCATCCTTGCTGTGGCTGACTCCCTGGTGCCAGTCCACCTCCATCCATATCTTGGATGTTGCAGCTCTCATTGGTTTAATGATGAGTTGAGGGGACTGAAAAGATGTGGATGAAGGCTTGAGAGGCATTGGTGGAGATCTGGGCTGCTCTCCCAAAAGGTTGCCCTGATTTCCCATTGTCAGCTACATCAGGAGGCAATGACTGGCGTGAGGAAGAAGTTTTATTCCTTTCTCATTGCAACCAGGAGAAACTGACCTGCGGCTCAGCTGCCTTCAGACTGATTGATAAAATTCTAAATCCAGACTGTCTTGGCTCATGGTTGGAGCCAAGTTCAGTGGAGAGATGCCAGTGGTTTTCTGATTTCTTCATGAGCAAGCTTGCAAAGATAAGGCATGATATCTTCTCCACTGGTGCTGGTCGCCACAGCAGTGTTCTTGGAGCTCAGGTGACTGAATCATTGGTACTGTGGTTAGACTTTCAGCCAACTGATTATTTAGAAATCTGCCAGGTTCTGTCAGCGTTGCGCCAATCCACTTACATCTTAGACTGAGCCCCCACCCATTTGGTTAAGGTGGGCTGACAGATGGCAGTACCTGTGTTTGTGAAGACTGTGAATTCTTCTTTGTGAGAGGGTGTCATCCTAGACCTTCTTAAAGGGGTCTTTGTGAAGCCCCTCCTGAAGAAGATATGTTTAAATCCAAACAATATCACAAACTACAGACCCATCTCTAACCTGCCTTTTGTAGGAAAGGTTTTGAGAAAGCTGTGGTAATTCATCTGATGAAAAGCCTGGAGAAATTTGAGATCTATGAGCCTCTCCAATGGGGTTTCTGATTTTGCCACAGCATGGAGACTACCTAAGCCAGGGCCATGAATGATCTGTTCCAGGTGAAGGATCAGGGAGAGTTATCAATTTTGTTTTCCCTTGATCTGTCCTTGGTATTCAATACTGTGGATCATTGTGAGTTAGTTGAGGAGTTTCAGTGGTCTGTCTGGCACAGTTTTTAAACTGCTTCAGGTCATTCCTAGAAAATCCCCACCAGACCATGGCACTGGGAGATTTTCAGTCTGCCCTTTCCCATTTGTGTGTGACATCCCTCAGGGTTCTATACTCTCCCCTTTGTTATTCACAGTATATAGGTTTCCACCTGGGAGAAACGATCCCAAGTTATGGCTTGAGTTTTTACTGCTATGCAGCTGTCACTGAGCTTTACCTTTTGTTTAGACCCAGACAAGGTAATCTGGTGCGTGTGGTTGAGATGGCTATCAAGGAGATCAAAATTGGATGAGTGTGAGCTAGCTGAAACTCAACACCAGCAAAATGGAACTGTTTGTGCTGGTCTCAGATCACTTGGTCGCTGCAGCAAAATAAAATGTGAATCTCCCTGTATTTGATGAGGCAATACTGCAGATTAGGAAGGAAGTTTGCAATCTGGGGGTAATCTCTGACAGCCAGTTGGCCTTTACATCCCAAATTTCTGCAGTTATTTGAAGTGTTTTTTACCACTTGTAAAATTTAGCCAGACTGCATCCCTTTCTAGACCAAAGCAATCTGTGCACACTAGTACAAGCTCTCATTACTTTGTGAATTGATTATTGCAATGTGATCTGCTATGGCCTGCCAGCTATTCAGTTTCACCATCTTCAGTTACTCCAGAACTCAACAGTCAGATTGTTAACTGGTATATCTAGATTTAATCACATTACTCCTGCATTGCATGAGTTGCACTGGCTGACAATAAGATGGTATTCTGAATTCAAAACCCTTTTACTGGCTTAAAAGGCCATACATGGACTGGACCCTTTTTACATTTGTGATCAACTGGGAGCCCAACAGAAGGATTATGTGGGCACCAGAGTTCTCTGCTTAGATATCCAATAACTTTTGTTAGACCCATCAGCAAGGCTGAAATCTGCAGGGGACCAAGCCTTCCTCTCTGTCTCCTTCTTCACAGCTCCCCTTCGTGTGGTGGTAGGTCATGAGGGCCAGCTGTGTCATGGCTCTCCCCAAGCTGCAGCGTTCACTGGAGAAAGTAAGCAGGTATGGAAGTGAGAGCAATGGACAAATTTTTAAACCACAGCGTTTTGGTCCCCCGCTGATGCTGCACGTTGGCTCCCCATCTCCCCCACAAACACCCTTGCTCGACTATCCTACTTATAGTGGTGGTCTGGTGGTCATGTGCATACTTTAGCCAATCAGCCAGTTTTCCATTTGTCGGTTATTATAGCCCACCACTAGAGGCAGCACTCCTCCTGAGTTCACCTCCCATGGAAATCATGTTCAAGACCTGGATGGCAGGATTGGCAGCAATTCTAGTTCTGGTCCCTCTGCTCTCATCCCCCCCCCTGCAATGTTTCTGGCATTGCAGCTGAACCTGCTTATCTTCCACTTGCCAGTCTCTGCATCTCCCACCTCCCATACCTCTACCATCCAGCCACCCCTTACTGCACTGCAGATACATTTATTTGCTGGCCCTACTGTCCTCCCACCCTCATTCCATGCCGGCTTAATTGCCCTGAAGGTTCAGGCACTAGCCTTCTCAACAAAGCCAGGACAGGCATTGCACTCGAGTCGGAAACCCCTACTGGCTTTTTCTAACAGCAGGGTCCTGTTAACCATCCTTCTCCTGCTTGCCGGTGACATTGAACACAACTCAGGCCCTCACCCCTACCCCCCCGTCCAACCCCTACCCCCAGCCTCTCACTGCCTCAGGGCCTCAAACTCATGCACGTAAATATTTGCAGCATTCTAAACAAAATCTGCCTGCTACAACCAATTGCCCTCTCCCTAAAACCAGATATACTGACCATTACTGAAATGTGGCTGAAACCACACACTCTTGAGGCAGAGTTCACTATCCTGGGCTACACCCTTATTCAGCAGGACCGGCATGGCCCTAAAAGAGGGGGAGGCCTTGCCATGTTTATAAAATCTTCTCTGGAGTTCACACAGGTCCCACTGCCAAGACCCATGCAATCCATTGACGCCATCCTAATCAAACTGTCTCTAGCCCACACCTGCCCCATTTTCATAGCCAGGTCCTTTTGTCCTCCTGACACATCCTCACACTCCCCTATGGAACACCTGAACAACATCACATCGCTGGCCATGGAGGGCGAATTGCACATCCTCAGGGATTTTAACCAAAACTGGCTCTCCAGTATCAGCTCCAGCTTGCAGTACCAGGTGGTGCACTAAACCTAACCCAATTAATCACAGAGCCCACGTGCCCTAACCACAAATCCTCAAATCACTCTCTCCTTGACTGGTCCCTTATATCTAACCCACATCATATACTCGCTCTGACCTGCTTCCATACTCTTTAAGTGACCATAACATGATTTACTCCATTAGTAAAATCCATCGCCCCAAAGCTAACCCACGCAGGATCATACTCATGAGATCCTACAAATCCCTGGACCTACCATCTCTCCTCTATGACTTGTCTAACTTGGACTTATCTTTCATTCAAAAAGCCACCTTTATTGACTCAACCTGGGAGTACTTTAAGTCAAGGTTTTTGGTGGTCTGGAACTCACACATTCCTGTTAAAAGGGCTTGTATAAGGGTACCCACCTGCCATGGATTTCCACAGACATCACCAACCCAACCAACTCAGCAGAAGGCAATACTGGACCTTGTGCTCACAAACAGGGACAGTGTGATAGGGGTAACAGTGGGGGGGGGGCACCTGGGGAACAGTGACCACCAGTCATTGTGGTTTGAAATCACAGAAAGAGCAGAACCAAACCACACAAAAACACGTATCCTGGATTTTAGGGGGGCAAACTTTGGGAAAATGGGGAGATGCTTGAAAGAGGCATTAAGGGGAATGGGGCAGGAATCAGGGGTTGAGGAACAGTGGGCAGTATTTAAAATGGGGATTACAAGGAGCAACAGAATTATGCATTAAGCAGGTTAGCAAGAATAAAAGGAAGAGGAGACCATTATGTTTTTCCAAAGAGGTAGCAAAGAAAGTGAAAGCCAAAAAGATTGCATTCAGGCAATACAAAAAGACACAGGCAGAAGGGGATAGGGATAAGTACCAGGAGAAGCAAAGGGAGGCAGGGAGGACAGTAAGGGAAGCCAAAGCTCAGACAGAAGAACACATTGCAAAATCAGTGGGTAGAGGGGACAAAACCTTTTACAGGTACATAAGTGAACAGAGAAAGGCAAAGGGAGGGATAGTGAGACTGAAGGGGGAGGATGAGGGCCGCGTGGAGGATGACAACAGTAAAGCGGACATATTGAACAGGTATTTCTGCTCAGTCTTTACTGAGGAAGAGGAGTGTAATGGGTCTGAAGGGAGTACAAGGGGTGAGAATGGTGCAGACATGGACACAAGTTCCTTTACACGAGAAAGGCTCCTGAAGGAACTGGAAGTAATAAGAGTTGATAAAGCAATGGGGCCAGATGGGGTGCACCCCAGGGTCCTTAAAGAACTAAGAGAGGTGGTGGTTAAACTCTGGCTATCCTGTTTAGCCGATCACTGGAAACAGGGGAGGTACCCAAAGACTGGAGGACAGCAGATGTAGTCCCCTTATACAAAAGTGGGAACAAAGAGGAAGCAGGGAACTACAGACCAGTCATCCTCACCTTGGTAGTAGGGAAGATCATGGAAGCACTACTGAAGGAGAGATTGGTGGAACATCTGGTTGTCAATGGACTACAGGACCCAAGGCAGCATGGTTTCACCAGGGGGAGGTCATGTCAGACCAAACTCATTGAATTTTTTGACTGGGTGACTAGGGAGGTGGATCAGGGGAGGGCAGTGGACATGGCCTATCTGGACTTCAGCAAGGCCTTTGACACTGTGCCACATAGAAGACTATTACATAAACTGGGGAATATGGGTGTGAGCAGGACAGTAGTGTGGTGGGTAGGTAACTGGCTGGGCGGCAGGACACAGAGGATGGTAGTAAATGGCTGTCACTCCACAGAGGGAAGAGTGACCAGTGGGCTACCACAGGGATCAGTGCTGGGACTGGTCCTAGTCAACATCTTCATCAGTGACATTGCGCAGGACCTAGAAGGCAGAATTTCACTGTTTGCTGATGACACAAAGCTCTGTAACAGAGTAGACACTCCAGAGGGTGTAGACAGAATGAGAAGGGACCTGCAGAAACTTGAAGAATGCTCAGGGGTTTGGCAGTTGAAATTCAATGCAAAGAAGTGCAAGATAATGCATATGGGGCACAAAAACCCTGGCACAATATATCAGTTGGGGGGTGAGGATATAGCATGCACCAAGCAGGAAAGGGTCTTGGGGTTATCATCTCTGATGACCTCAAGGCAGGGAAACAGTGTGACAAGGCGGCAGGTAAAGCAAATAGGATGCTGGGATGCATAGGCAGGGGCATCACCAGCAGGAAAAGGGAGGTCATAATTCCACTATACAAGACACTAGTGGAGGCCCCACCTGGAGTACAGTGTACAGTTCTGGAGACCTTACCTACGTAAGGACACAGACAGGGTAGAGAAGTTTCAGAGGAGGGCAACTAAGATGGTACATGGATTGCATCACAAGTCCCATGAGGACAGGTTGAAGGAACTGAATATGTACTCCCTGGAGGAGAGGAGGAGAGGGGATATGATAGAGACATACAAGTATCTTACAGGGAGGAACAGGGTGCAGGAATACACTATTTTTAAAGAAAAATGTTCCAGGACTAGAGGGCACAGGATGAAGTTGGAGGGAGGACGATTCAGAGGAAACGTGAGGAAGAATTTCTTCACAGAATGGGTGGTGGACAAGTGGAACACCCTGTCAGAGCAAGTGGTGGGGGCTGAAACAATCACAGGATTTAAGAATGCATGGGATAGACATAAAGGTATTCTGGAGGTCAGGGGTAAGGGGCAACAGACTTCTAGGAAAACATAAACTGAACTTACAAGCTCAAATGGGCAGACTGGGTGGGCCATAGGCCCTTATTTGCTGACACTGTCTATGTATCTATGTATCTTGACACTCCTCAAAGACAGGGACACAGCCTGGAAGGCCTCCAAGGTCTCCAGCTCTCAGACCGACAAACAAAAATATTGGGCCATTCGCAATGCCTGCACTAGGCAGATCCGTAGGGCTAAGGCAAACTATTTCAGTGTCACCTTCAAAGCTAATCTGAGCCAACCTTCCAATATCTGGAAGGTGGTTAAATCCCTTTTTACCCCCCACTCACAACTCCCTACCCCATCCCTCAACACTGGCGGCCACACGATTACTGACCTCCTACACGTGGCCTTTCATTTCAATGCCTTCCTTATGGACTGTACCTCATCTCTCTTGGGTGCCCCCAACCCTCAAGCCACCCCAACCTCTCTACCTTCCCACCCCCTTAAAGGATCCCCAGCAGGTTACCCATTCACGTTCCGGCAGACAACCCCTCCCGAAGTTCACAAAGCTCTACTTACCCTAAACCCAGACAAGGGCAAATGTCTTACAGGCCTTGACTCCAAACTACTCTACTTGTCAGCCCCAGCCATTGCCACCCCCCTAGCTGCCCTTTACATCCTCTCTTTCTCACTTACCACTGTCCCCACTGAGTAGAAACACAACACAGTCATCCCACTGCCAAAAGGTGGTGACCACTCGACACCCAGTAACTACCGTCCAGTTTCCCTGCTTCCTATACTGGCCAAGATCCAGGAAAAATTAGTTCTCTCTCAACTCTCCTCCTATCTTGATTCCTCTTCCTTTTTCACACCCTACCAGTCTGGTTTCAGGAAGGACCACTCCACCACCACCTCCCTCTTAAGACTAACTGACTCCATTCTCACTAGTATGGATGAGGGCCTAATCACCTCAGCTATTTTTGTTGACCTGGCTAAAGCCTTCAACACCATCTCCCATACACTCCTGCTATCTAAACTCTCTCAAGCAGGACTGTCAGACATGGTTACCCAGTGGTTTCAGTCCTACCTGCTAGACCGCTCCCAAGCTGTCAGAATTGGCAATGCCACCTCTACTTCCTTTCCTGTTACTTCCGGGGTTCGCAAGGGTCAGTCCTGGACCCTCTCCTGTTCTCAATTTTCCTCAATGACTTGCCTGCTACCTGCCCCAGCACATCCATTCACTTGTATGCAGATGATACAGTTTTGTACACATCTGGCTCCTCGACTACTGAAGTAGCGACCAGACTCCAGCAGGACTTCAGTGAAGTTCAGTGCTGGTTTCAGTCAAACCAGCTCTTTCTAAATGCCAAGAACCTCCCCTCCCTTTCTGCACCCTTGATGGGTCCGTGATTGAAAGTTGCTCCACATTCAGATATCTTGGGGTCTGGCTTGACCAGCATCTTGACTTCTCAATGCACATTGATGCCATCCATAAAAAAAATTCACCCCACGCTCGGAGCACTGTACCATAACTGTGGCTGCATCCCATTGCCAGCTAGACTTGCCATTGTTCAGAGGATGATTCTCCCCATCTTTGACTATGGGGATGTAGTCTACAGCACCACCCCAAAGTCCACCCTGGCCAGACTTGATCCCCTCTTCCATTCCTTCTGCCGCTTTGCTCTTGGCTGTTCTCCTAGCACGCATCACTGTACCCTTTACCAGAATCTAGATCTCCCCTCTTTGTGGGGCCGGAGTCTATCCCATTGTGCGAGTCTCACAGCCAAATTCTGGTCACAGTCCCTCCCCTCAAATCTCACCAGGGTCCTCTCGGCCCACAGGGCTATGCACTGAGGAATAAAGGCTCTTGTCTACTGGCCATCCCGCACATGTCTACCTCCGCAGACCAGTCAGCTTTCAGATTCCGCATGTTCAGCCTCTGGAACTCTCTCACATTGGATAGCCGGCATGCCATATCAGTGAGGCACCTCAACTCCCTTCTTAAAACAACCTTCCACCCTACCTGCACTTGCACCCCTGGGAGCTCACTGAGCGGAAGTTCACTAATCCTTGGTGACAGGGTAATTATCCCCAGTACTCACCTTTCCCAAAGATCACTGCTCTGTCTACCTACCTGACGATGTAACCTCACAAAATATTGGCTTGTCCTCTTCATTCACAAAAGCTCGCTCCCGTGTAGCTGGTACCTTGTTTGCATTCCTCTTGGAGCCATGGCTATGTACCTGCCTGTAGTGGTTGTACTCTACCTTACTTGTGTTAAACTATGCTTAACATGTAAATCAACAAAACTGTATATGTTGTAAGTTCTCCTATTTTTGATGCTCCACATGTAATGAACATTACTGTTTATGTTTGCATGTTCTACTACTTCCGCCTTCCCCAGGGCACATCTGGAATCGAGCAGTAGTCTGCTCAGTATGCCTCCCTGGTAAAAGGTTTAAATAAATAAATAAATAAATATCAGCTCGAGCCTCTGAAATACTTTCTTGAAATCTACCTGTTCTGCCCCGTTTGGTCAATAGTTTTAAATCTCAGTAAAGACCTGGCTGTTTAGACAGGTCCTTTCAGAGGATTGACAGCTGTGTAGACTTGAAGGTTATACAGTATTTTGAGCTGGATTTATATCCTGTATTCATTTCTGTTATTTGATATGATGTGTCATTTATTTGATTTGTAAAGTGCTTTGAAACCTGGAAAGGTGCTACATCAGTAAAAATCCTATCATATCCCGCCCTATCCTGTCCTGTCCTGTCCTATCCTATCGCCAAATAAAAACAAGTTTTTTTCTTGGAACTTGGCCAGGACAGGCAGAAGGGAGATATGGTGGTAGTTGCCAAGGACAAAACATATCTTTTTGTGTAAATATTTCTTTACTCAGATTTTCAATGAGATATAGACAAGCAACAAACAACTGCACTGTATAGTTATTCAATGGTACAGGTGGGTACTGCAGATACAGTGCTCATAATAAGTGTTACACTATCAAACAAGCACCTTTATGGGACAAAAGCATTGCATCTCGATAACATGTAAACCACCACTCTCCTCCAAAAGAGTTCAAATTTAGAGGAGTGTAATTCAATAGGGCAATAAATCTTTCCATATGATATTCCTCTAACATTACATCCTACCATTGAGAAATTCCTTGGGCAACAGACGACAATTGAAGAGCACATGCCCGTGGTTATGTGGGGGAAGAGCTTCTCCCCCACATCCTATTTCTGTCATTGGGCAGACCACTGCTCTGCTTAGAGCGAGTCGCACTTGCTGCACTCACTCTGTGCTGCATCCTGGAGTTGGCTCCTGCCTGTGCCCCCCAACCCGCTCCTTCCTTGTTGCTTTTGCTCATTTTTTTGTATTTTCTTCTTTTCTCTCTCCTTCCCCTCCCTCCCTATTTGTTTTGTTTATTTTCTTTGGGGAGGGTTGCCTCACTTCAGCCCCAGCATCGCAGTTCGTGCCGCTTCTGTCGCTCATTTTCCGTTCCTTCGTAGGCCTTCATCAGACCCAGGGCCTGGACACACTGTGACTGTTAATCCATTTTAACAATGTTAACACGGATTTGGGCTTGTTAACTCAGGTTGTGGCCACACAGCAATGCTTGATAAAATGTTTTAAAAAACCGTGTTTTAACCCTGCTAAAAAGCTAGTCTTTAGCTCGGGTTTGAAAACGGGTTAAAAGCAACATGGGTTAGTTTGGTCAATGTGTCCACAAAGCGTGTGTATCCAGTGGCTACCACTGAATTAATAACCTTTGCTCTTGTCCAGGAAGTAAATAGTTTGTGGTATCTTGAAGTGAGCCGCTGAATTAGTTCAGTCATCTGAGGAGAAATTTATCATTATTAAAAGTGTTAAAATATGGCAGATCGTTCAGCTAGTTGGTCAGAGGAAGGTACAAAATTGCTTATCAATTACTGGTCACAAGAGGCTGTGCAGAAACAGTTGGACAATTTTATGAGGAACAGTAAAATTTACAGATGATATCTGCTCATCTCATGGCTAGGGCCATGAACGAAAAAAGCAGTGCCGTGAGAAATAAAACAGTTAAAAGTTCGGTACCATAAGGTGAAGGATAATAATAGAAAATCAGGGGTTGGGAGGCTAAGTTGTCCATTTTATGAAGAGCTTGATAGTATTCTTGGCACCAGAGCCACATCTGTACCTCCCGTGGTTATTCAAAGTGGCACAACAGAAGAGGATGGGACACTGGATGATGTCACGCATGAAATGCTATATGAAGCTGGTAGGTAAATGGGAAAAAAAAGGAGAAACCGTGAGTCCTATGTTTATTGCTGTCTATGTAAGAAAGGGAGTAAAGAATAACAGTTGTTTGTTATTCAGCGTAGAATTATTGACATGTCTCTGCACCACTACATCAGGGGAATCATGGGGGAGAAAGGAGTCAAAACAGTCCAGTTCAATTACTTCAGACTGCACCTGCTGGGGAGGGACTGATTTCTTCCTGTGTTATTGCCCCCCTCCCCCAATAAGTGTACTGTAGCCTTTGCGAATGTAAGGTTGGGTACCCTGGTTTCTGAACTGGCCCGCAACAGCAAGTTGCCTGCTGACCCCCTCAACCTGGTGAGCCAGATGTGGGTACCTGTTGATGGTGTCCACAGACACTGGTGTTCCCTTATGCCCATGAAAAACAGCAATAAAACAGAATACATCAGACAAGCAAAGAGGGTTCAAAATATTTTATAAATTGCACAAAATTGTGGATGCTAGATACATACAGTAGTCAGCTAACCCCTAGGCATAAAGGAGAAATATGGGCAAAAAATAAATAAATATGTTTTAAATCATGTACTGCGGTTCTCAACAGTTTCAATGTGTCTGTGGCCCACGTGTAAATGGTTTAAGTGATTTTTTTATGTGTTGCACCTCTGTTTTTGGGTGCGGGGGCAGACATTTGCAAGAGGCTTTTTTTTTTTTCCCCTTGCCTTACATCTCCACAATGCACCCAGACATGTGATGTCTCCCGTTTTGGCAGGGAGAGTCCCACTGACCTCCTCTCCCCCTGACGGGAAAGCAAATCTCCTGATTTACAAAGTCAAAAAAAAAAAAGCTTGCTCCCATTTCCCCACTTCGTTCGTTCTGCTTTGCCCAATTCCTGTGTGCCCTGTGTTAATGAGTGTCTGTGAGACAGTAACATAACTGTCACGTAGGAATAAAATTAAAATCAGGAAAAACTGTATTTTTTTACTGTCAACATGCACAAGATTTTACAGAAGAAATGTTCTTTTTGAATTGTAGTGGGGGGTTGGTTTGCTCAGTAAGGGCCCTGTGCATGAAGGCATGTATAATGCATTGAAGTGAGACTTAGCAGTGGTGCGCACATACATGTATGCAAGATGGCACTGTACGTTTGTATGCACAACCACAGTCATATGCACAGCCAAGGCTATGGGCAGGCACCCACAGATGTGCACAGAGCGATGTGAAGGTGTGGCAGATGGAGTATAGGAACACAGCCATGCCCCATGACTCAACCATATATGGACGACTGCACCTCCACGAACACCCACGGAAGTGAATGTAAACATTCAGGCACACCGAACATGTCCACTAGCCAGGACTCACAAGTGGAGGGGTGCAGCCACATGGACACTATGGTGCATCAGCCATCAATGAGCACCACACAGCCCAGGTCATCTAATTTCACCGGCCCATAGGTGGCTGCCCTGGTAACTGAAATCCAGGAGCACTAGGTAGCACTATGTGGGGTAGATGCCTTGAAGGCCCCCCAAAACACTGGCTACCTATGGCTGGACGTTCAGGCAACAGTCATGTTCCAGATGCAAGCACACTGAATGCCATAAAGCACAAGTGGTGTGACTTCTGTTCTGTCATCGAGCATAAGCTGGCAGCCACCAGCCACTAACAGTTGGCCACAGGTGGTGGGCCACCAGCGAAGGCATTCAACCTGACCCCCATTGAGAGGGTTGTGGCAGAGACTATATCTGATGTGGTCTGCCAAGGTGAGGATATGGGCATGGACACCCTAGCAGGTCATATGCATCACTATATACAGGTAAGGGGGGCGTGGCAGGCACAGTGCCAAAGATAACCACCCTCTTTTTCACCCACAGACACATCATCATGGTGCCACCTGATCCAAACAGCTACCAGCTGAATGTGTTGTCTGACAGGTGCCTGCACTGTTTCCCTGTCAGACAAATTGCAAGAGGAGTGAAGCAGCAGAACCGCCGCACAGCTCGAAGCATAACTGTGTGGCAGTCGCTGACTGCATGAATGCCACTCTCTTATTTGATTAAGTCAGTGGTGAGAGAAAGGGCTGACTAGAATGTCTGACAGTGATCAGCAAAGCCCTGCCAAGTTTGCAGTCTATAATACGGACCTGCCCTCCCCCACCCACAGCCGCTGAGCCATGGCCACTCTACGGAACTGCCTCCGGGCTGAGGAGAAAGACTTCATCCAAGAGTACGAGGACGTCAGAGAGAAGTACAAAGGTACCGTGAACTGCACTCCTAGGCAGACAACACTAAGTTTTCAAGCCAGCTGGACATGTAGTTCAGCCAGCAGACTGTATGACCATTCTGGGGAGTGGGTGGGTAGCTTATCAGGCTGGAGTGCACATTGCTCTGTTGCTAAAGTGCTTTATTGTTCAATTAAAATGGGTTCCTGTGCGGTTGTCTTCTGTTGTTTTTGGTATTTCAGGAGAGGACCTTGGTGCTGACATGGAGAAACCATGCCCATAATTGGGCACAGATTAGGGTGCCACTGTGTTATCACAAAGACCAGGCAGAAGGCAAATAATATTATGGCAAATATGTCCTCTCTTTTTGTTAGCCACATAGGTATAGGAGCTTTGTTAGTGAAGTATGCCTTTTCAGGCATCCTGTCCAGAGTTTTATGAAGGTAAGTTGACTACAGCCTGGAAACATTAATTTTCAGCCATCCAGAAATTAAATTGAAAGTGGGGATTGTGAGACATATTACTAAAGCAGTACCCACTGTCATTTTGAAATAGGCCCTTCAACCCTGACCTCACCCCATCCACCCATCATGCCAGTTAAGCTGTGTCACTGTTTCCATTTCTGCAACAGCTTTAAAATCACCCTTTCTTCAATGTTTCTTTGGGGGAGGGATTCAGATGACATACCAATACATTTATACCGGGGTACATTTACTGTATGGTGGAGTAAGGGTACAGTGGTGTTTTTTTAGCATTTTACATTTCTACTTACTGCAGTACACAGCGGTAAGTGTGTTCTGGCAAATGTAATACTGCACCATGGCACCTACAGACTGGTAATGCACACTGGGATAAGGGTAACATGATGTTTGGACACTGATAGAATCCTACTGCACAGTGATGGTGTATACTGAACCAAGGGTACCATGGTGTTTGGGCACTACTGTGCTCCTGCTGTACAGTAACAGTGTACACTGGTATACTGGGCCAAGGGTACTGTGATGTTAGGGCACATATATTATCCTATTACACAGTGATACTGTATACTGAGCATGGCAAGAGGAGTGAAGCTGCAGAACTGCCGCATAGCTCGAAGCACGACTGTGTGAGTGGTGGTCTGTACATGCACAATAACGCATTCCAGTTTTTCTGCCACAGTTACGGCAAATCAACAGCCTCTCTAGTGCTCCTAGTTCCCAAAATGGGAAAATCATGGTCTTATATTAAAAGCAAATCCCACAATCACCTCTTTCGGCTGTCTCTTTAAACACAGCTTTAATTCCTTTTATTACTTGAATCCAAAAGCAAGTGAAATGGAATTAACACAGAAGCAAATGTGGGGGAGGGGAAGCTAGTGTAAGCCCCCCCCACATTGTGGGGCTTACCTGTTTGTGCTATGGCTGCTGTTGCCCTGCACTGTCTTCTGCCTCTGGTCCCCTGAATTTTCTGGTATAGTAACTGCTCAACTGGTTTCCCAGCAGGAAAGTCATTACAGCTGTTAATCTGTGCTTCCCAGTGGGAAATTTATTTGAACTGCTGTTCTGTTTTGGCAGCCTGCTGTGTTGTGGTCACAAGATGACATAAGCTTATGATGCATGCACCAATATACAAATAAAAGTACACTGAGTCTCAGAATCGTGTGATCTGTACTACTTCCTTGTGTCCAACTTGCTATTACAGTGAAACAGTAAAACATACTGAAATGTAATGGGAGCCGACAGTGCGAGAATTAATTGTTTTCCAGGAACCTGAGGACACTTTGTCTTTTTGTGTGATTTGAGAAAACAGAACACCAAGAAGGGCAAACGCCTTGAGCTTTATGCAGATATACAGCTGCAGGAGGAAAGCCACTGTCCAAAATGATGCCCAATGAATAAAAAAAAAGTTGTTTTTGCCCTCCTCCAAGTAACTGTCATTTGCAATACCTATTTCTGAACGGTCATTTGGAATGACATATCCACATTACAGTCATTTTGCCATGCTGAGTACTACTGCTAAAAAAGACTTTCTGATTTTGACAGCACCAGGTTATTTAGTGTAGCTGCTCTGTCACCCTTACATTTGGAGCTCAGAAGTGAAGTACGCCTATATCTTCTCACCATTCCCACCCTAGACATGTTGTAACACCCGACTTGAAACAGGCTGAGCTACTCCTGTTGCTGCTGCAGGGGGTCTTGGGATGAAGGCTGTGGTTACAAGATGACATTTCCTTACAACTCGGAAGCATGAATGGAGCCCTTGATCACCGTCAGTGATACACTTTGCTTACACTGTGAATGTAATTTGCAACATGTGATTTTTTTTCCCTGGCCTAAACCCCCCTATCCAAGCAAGTAATTATACAAATTAATAAGTCACCCTGACAGTTGTGACACCATTAAATCAGAGATGAACAATCCAATGTCAGCAACCCCAGCCCTGCATGTCGAGTCCTGCCTTTTATACCCTTTTTTAAGTACAATGGATGACGCATTTACTATGTTCAGGTCTATTCACTGCAGTTGTATACGGTTTATATAGAACACATACCAAAAAAAATGTTTTCATAATAACAATAAGGTAC
Source organism: Neoceratodus forsteri (assembly GCA_016271365.2). Taxonomy (NCBI): domain Eukaryota; kingdom Metazoa; phylum Chordata; order Ceratodontiformes; family Ceratodontidae; genus Neoceratodus; species Neoceratodus forsteri. The sequence goes on along the minus strand of CM028135.1, from coordinate 459,436,003 downwards.
TCACAATGGTAATATCACTTTGCCCAAGACTGACGTCAAGTTCCTGTTATTCATTCTATCCAGGGGGTCTATATATACCACCCCTATCTTCTCCCATTTCCCATATGAGTGAAGGATGCTGCCCTGTATGTGAACACAACTGGAAAACAGGTGGCTTATGAACTATGTGGGTAACCATGGATAGTAGGGATCATTTAATCCAGAGGTGACAATCTTAGTGTAGTGGTTTGAAACAAGTATCAGGCAACCAGGACATAGGGATTGCTTTGCTCATTTTAATCCATGTAACCATTGGCCACAATGCTGTGGTCGCAAAAATTAATTATGATGTAATAAACATACTTTCATTGTATGGTGGTATGTTATCTCAGCATGGGAATAGTAAACATTTGTATTATTTTTCATAGGCAGAAAATATCATGATCAATAATGACCCTGTTCACCAAGTGACTGATGAGGGTGAGACACAAGCAAGTCAGAGTGCAATATCAGTAACAGAAGAGGTAAATGTCAATGAACAGTCACATATGACTGCACAAAACATGCAGGTCAAGCGTCATTCAAAGGAGCCACTAGCAGACCTAAGAAAAAAAAATGTCAAGAATGCAAGAGCTGATGGAGTCGGTGTTTGAACCCACTAGGCAACTTATCCAAGACCAATTTAGCAAACTTCTGGACTTTGAACGAGAGGGCAGCTGCAGATCATGAGATGGAGGAAAACTCATGGAAGAAGGAGTCTGAACAGACAGACCAACTAATATAGACTCTTACCCAGTTGATTAAGCCAACATCAAGTCAAGCATATAGCATGCCTCCTCGACATCCTCATTTGCATCAGCCAATGCAACAAGGCCAGGCATTCAATGTGATGCAACCGCAAAGTAGCCAGTCACTGAATAACCCAGATATCATGATGTTTAGCCAGACCCCACACATTTTGCAAATAATTTAATCAGCAACATTCATTCATTCACTCAACACCAAATAGAAGTCTTACAGACGAGTTGATGAGTGACTCATTTACATGGACAGAACTGTAGAGCTTTATGAGAATCTCACTAATTGTTTCTTTGATTCTATTTAATAGTAGTTGAAAAGTTAAAACTGTAATGTATGAACTGAAAGTTCCAACTTGTTTTTATATTTATTCTATTTATGCATGTAAAACAAATAAATGAGATTCGAACAGAAAAGCAAAAGTTCATAAGATCATACTGTTTAATTAATTCTTACATTTATATTACACCAGTAGATTAGAAATCTGTTATGTCCATTCATAATACAATAATATTTAACATCGAGAGTGATGGTGATTTCTGTAATTCTATCTTATCACACATGCATTGCCATAATATGTACATCATTGTAACTCATTATAAATTTGGGTTCAGAATATTGCCAACATTTTAACAGAATATGAATATATACATATGTTTTGACATATGTCATCAGAATGCACTTGAATTTATAGCAACAGAAAAAATATATGAAACAATGTTTATGCCTATCTAAATGAGTTGTATACTAATTATTATTACTATGACAACTTTTGATGTTAATAAAGCCAGTACCTTGTACAACACAGTTACTAGCATACAGACAATTTTTTTAATCATTCATTTGAAAGTACTCAGCTATAGCTCTGCACTATGTTGGCATGTCCATGTGTAACAGTACCAGAGTCTTCAACATATACATTATCTAATTCTGGCTGCATGAACCCTCTGACTTCCCCTGTACACATCCATTCAGAGTCAAAAACTTCACCTTTACTCTCACATATGTTGTGTAACACACAGCAAGCTGAAATTACATTTGGAATGTTTTGGATATCAAAATCCATGCGTTTCAATAAGCAACGCCATCTTGCTTTTAACCGACCAAAAGCACATTCAACCACCATCCTGGCTTTACTAAGACGGTAGTTGAATTTGGCTCTTTTTGGTTCAGAAATGCCAGCATAGGGTTTCATCAGCCAAGGAAGAAGAGGGTAGGCCGGATCTCCTAGGATTAAGACAGGAATATTAGTCTCTCCAATCTTGAATGCTGACAGTGGGAACAGAGTTCCCTCCTGACCATGATGAAATAGCAAACTGTTTTTGAAAATGCATGCATCGTGCACTTTTCCTGGCCAGCCAACATTTATGTCAGTGAAACAGTATTTATTGTCGACCAGAGAGCTTGCATTACCACAGAATAATAGCATTTGCGATTATAATATTCTACAGCATGATTCAGAGGACAAATAGTGGGGAAGTGGGTCCCATCAACAGCACCTGCACAATTAGGGAAACCATGCTCTCTCAAATCCCAAAATTATGTCATCAAGGTTGTGCAGTTTAATAACTTTTGGAAATAATACTTTTACAATAGCTTTGCACACCTGTAGCACAATCTGACCAGCCGTGATTCGTCCACACCCAAACAGGTGACCTAGAGTCCTGTTCTCGATATTGGTGGCCAGTCGCCACAGTGTAATGGCCACTCGTTTTTCTACAGGTACAGCAACCCTCATCTGAGTGTCACATTTACGAATGAATGGTTCCAGTTCATTGCAAAACATACGAAAAGTGGAATGCTTCATTCTGAAATTTGACACCCATTCCTGGTCTGACCAAGTACTGAGCACGATATCCTCCCACCAAGAGGTGATCCTCTCACAACTCCATGTAGAACGGTTGGTGGTAGCACAAACATATCTACTTAGAATTGCATTTAACAGGGTTAACATCATTTCAAGTGATAAGCGCAAGTAAGTCAGCAACTGCGATGTTCTTGATAATATTGTTTTCCGTCTATGCCGTAACTGCTGGTACTTATTACACTGATATTGATGAAATATTGCAGCCACTGCAAACATTATGTCGTTATTACATAGGACAGGCATTTTAATCACATGTTTCAAGTTCAAACTGAAATCTACAGTGAAGATGTCTAAGAGAAAATAAAAACAGTAACAGTCAATACAGCTACTGTGTGTAATTATACTCATTGTCAACTTACTATCATATGGAGGACAATTAATGGTATTTGGTTAACCTCAGATATATGATGGATTACTGAACACCCCTCTATCAGACCTATTGGTTTCCTATATTATAAAAATGGTCTGAGAAACTGAGCCTTCTGATTGGCTGCAAACATTCTATCCGTCTTACGTTAATCTTTTATTAACATACATGTAGACTTTAGCCATATGCTGAACATGGTTTAACGCTGTTTACACAAATATTTTTTTATTATAATAGCAATAAGGCACTCCCAGGGATTATGTTAATGATCAGTTAATTGCCCTCTAGGGGCATGTGGCACTCGGCTACACCTCGTGCCACGGTGCACCCCTAGAAGATGATTCACAGACCATTAACATAGCCGTTGGTCATGCTTTATTGCTTAATAAAGACTGAGTGTGTACCTTGCAGCTGGAGTATTGTCGTATTTTGCCTATCTACATTGGGCGCCTGCATCAGGATGCAGGTAACTATATGCTGGTTAGCCTGGCCTCGTTAGTTAGCATAGTGATTGATGTCATCCTGAAGGATAGGATGTTGGGGAGTGGGGGTTTGAAGTCACAGGATATCGAAATGACAAACAGAGTGATGATCTTACTGGCTAACTCTATTACTAAGATATGAAAAGTAATATGAATAGGTCACAAGAACCATTGCCCTGGTCGCCACTGGATTAGCAGTTTTGTACTTCAGCTGGGCGTTGGACTCTGTGGTTCACCATGAGATATGGGAGAGACTGAATAGTATTCATATAAGCAATAACAGTTCCAAAAACTATACCTGGGGCCTAGCAGCCGCCCACCCTATCACCAGGACACATCACGTGTTAAAAAAAAAATGCCTGCTGGCTAGCAGTCCGTCTCCACTCGATCATCGTCCACCCGCCCAATGATCTGCCTTTCTTACATCCATATAGATTGTGTAGCCTTATTACATATGACTGTCAGGAGAGTGACCAGCACAAAGTCTGTTCTCAACATTAGCACACCATTTTGTTTGAACCTCATTTACAAGTTGTGAAATAATAAACATTTTCATTATTGCTATGGACATTAGGGAAGAAATATGAAAACTACTAATCTATTAACAATCCTATATAAGGATTCCACTACTATGAAGACAATTTTTATACAACACGTCCACATTACTGGTTGTGGGAACCAGGTCTCAATAAAGCTACTTACATATATAGGATACAACAGCAAGTATAGGGGTAACAAATAAACATCTTTTTCTCATAGCAGATGGAGTGCTGAGCAAAGAGAGGAGATGGGTTACGGTGCTTGTAGTGTGATCTTGTAGTTGGAGCACAGGTTTGGGAACAACATGACCATGATTCAAATCCCACCAGAGCCACTTACTCATTGTGTGACATTGATTCACTTCACATCCAACCGCGTCTGTGTCCCCAGCAGCAAAAACTGATTTAATACAGGATTCCAATGAAACTGACGTGCGGCTTGGTTGGGCTACCTGGTGTCTGACCAACACTATGAGCGCAAATCCGTGCGTTCAAAGATCGCACCATCATAACTGCGACAGCCGCCTGTAACACCGGCCAACAGATTACACAATATATAAAAAACGATAATGTATTCGTTGTGGCACTGATACCAAAAGCCAGTCAGTGGAATTTCGGAGCCTAATATAGGGAATCATTGGAATGTATGGTAATCACAAGTCAGGTATGTCAGCCAGTGAATGAGAAATGAAAAATTATGTTTTAGGGTGGTTCTGCAACTTCAGTTATATTAATAGAGTTTGAAATAATTGAAAATGTGGCACTGCTCTGACCCTATTTTCCACACAACCCTAAGGGATTCACGACCACGATTTATTTTTTGGGGAGGGGTATTGTCACTGGGACATTGCATGTATGGGGACACAACCCATGGAACTACACATTTTATGATGCTATAGGCTACAGCGTCGACTTGGAAACATGTGCACTCCTGCTCTTTTCTGATCTTAACCCTGTCTTACCCTGCTTATTCCAAGTTTTTTTTTTCCTTATCATCTCTCTCTCTCTCTCTCTCTCTGGGAAAACATCCATGGTCTGTGCCCTCTGAAAACTATTATCATTAACTAATCTATTTGTGAATTGGAATTTGCTGCAGTACCATTGTTTGTAATTAGTCCGTAGTACCCTGCTTGTAATCTCCCGGGTCATGTGTGAAAAATCATTCTTATGGGTAGCGCACCCACCTGGTAAACAAAACCGAAATAAATAAGCTGCGTGACCTTGGTTAAGTCACCACTTCCCAGAAACCCAGTCTGGAAATTAGATATAATCTCAGTCTGCCTTACCCTAGGTAAATCGAAATTGAACAATATTTACTGATTTAATTTCGGCAGGAATCCTTGTTCCTTCTGTAATAAATGTATCTTACAGCTTCTAGGCATTCGGTTCCATGTTTCCCTGACTATATGGTTGCTGCCCTCCCCTGCATTTTCATTGCTATTAAAGATATACCTTCAGACACCCCCCCATTACCACAGCCACAGTAGTCATGATGAGGAATATATAGAATAATGTAGCCCCAGCTGTGACTGCGTACAATTTGTTATTCCACACCTCATTACTGTACTATCATACAGGCACTCAATATTTGCTCTTGTGTCTGGAATTACCTACCAGCAAATTATCGTGCTGAATACAGACACTAGGATGAGACACGGGTTCACAGGCTAAATGTGGTGTATATATACTCACATACTGATGCCATAGCTAAGAACTGTGGTCACAACACGCCTATGCAGTGGTAATATGTGAGAACCATGATGTTACAATTTCTAGACAAGCATACTGATTTGAAGAATGAGTACAGATAGGGAGACTCTGAAAAGTGGAAAGCATAATCATAGCTACAATAGCAGCCTAATCTCCCGATCAGCTGTGCCTTCGCCCCAAATGCTCTGTTTTCACAGTCCTACTTCTGCTGTCTCCTATTGTGGTTTCTGGCACTACAAGACATAACACAACGTGGCACATAGTCAGAACAAAACCCTGATAAGGTCACATATCACTCAGCTTAAATTAATGACCTCGATATGACTACTCACTTAAGTATGCTAGCAGGTAACAGTATGTGTAGGAGTTACGATAAAAACTCATAATATAGCACAGGGGACGGGGATAAGGGGTACATGAACTATAAGGAATTCAGTTCAAATAGGCAGGTAATGGCCCATTACATTTGCTTCTTTATTTAATACAATACACAAGAAAAGCATGCCAGCTTCAGGAATTAAACTTGAACTGTGACTTACGTGCTGGCAATTACCTGATGAGTGCGCACTGCTTGCTTCGGCTGTCCCCTTCACACATGTATTTACATACATTACATTGTATTTCAATATAAAATAATAAGTTATTGCATTTTGAAATCATGCAAATACACATTTACTGACAGTGGTAACAGCGCATATGTGTACAGTTGCCAAGGGTCACGCGACACACGTTACCAAGGCTTCATCGCAAAGATTTGTGGGGAATGGCAGCATCGCACTGCATCATGGTCATCTGCTGGGATGTAACCCGTGTTTTGACACGGTTTTTAAACACGGAATCATAACTCTGGTGTGTCCACATAAAAATGTTTTTAAGAACTGTACTGTCTTGTGTGTGTCTGCAATAGCGTGTCACACAGCAACCCGTTTCAAAAAACATTTTAAAACACAGCAGCCCGGTGTGTCCAGGCCCCCACTGTCCTGCTCTTCAGTGCCTCGTACTCTGCCCCTGAGAGCTCTCTCTCCTGTTCCACGGCCATGCTGATTGCCTGCTACCGGGCGCCCGATATCTACCGCTCCTGGGGCTCCTTCGCATCGGCAGGTTCAGTTCCTGTTTGGGTTCGGGAGCTGCGGTACCCTGATACACTGCTTAATGGCAGTGCACCAGACTTCACCCGGACAATCTGCAGTGCCATTTCTTATGCTTATATCATGTTTTTTCTTGCCTTTTTACTGCAACTCCCACTGTAAGGGCCTACCTTGTAACTTTGAGGCACGCTCAAGTTGGGGGCAGCATGTAAATAACTCTGGCAGCCTACAGGGATATCTGCCATACAAGACAAGCTCCTGCTAGTGTGAGACAGCATCCAACTGCCGGAGATTGCTCAGCCAGCCATACAGGGAGCTTGGGAAATGTTGCATTATGGATTATTTGCTTGTCAGATATTATAGGGAATTGTTTAATGTCCTGAGGGAGACAGTGCAGACGACTCCTGTGGTCTAGCCAGCCAAAGCCTTTTTCCACAACAACAGTCAGCCCAGTTACCTGTGCCTGTTAGTATGTCTTCAGTCCTTCTCAACTGGGGGAGCCTCGCTTAAACTTCATGCTTAGCTTACAGTAGCTATGTTTTCCATATCCTTTATGGCCATTCTAGCTGCTTCTACTATTAACCCATTTGGCATATTACTATGATACAGTATTCATTCATGACCAGCATCACTTACAGGAGATATTCCTGCCACTAAGCAGCCATCCAGATTAATCTTATTGCTATCAGATTCACAGCAATGGACAGGAAAGCTTTTGGAGCTACGTTTCAGTATGTATACAAGATGCTTATCACTTCGCAAAAGTCACTGTCCCTCACAGACAGGCTTCAAGCCACTGTTTCTGTAACTGGCATTTCATACGCATGCTTGCATGATCTGCCAACTTAATACTATCAATTGAGGTGTTTACGCCGTTTGTGACTCACTGCATCGTACTTCAGTCGATCTTTTCTACAGACACATTTAACTGTATTCAGCCGCACATTGCCTTCAGCATTCAGCTACACATTCAGCAGGCGTTCAGGATTCTTTTACCGGTATTCATACTCACTTAACTTATATCATATCTCCCTTTTATGGTCCTATGGAAACATTGTACAGGTGATGCCTCCTTCTTTCTATGCTAGTTCATGCCTGCATATTGAACCTAAATTTAACCAGTATTTCTTATTACTACTTCTCTGGGACCTACTATCTGCTAACGTCCTGTTATGGGGCTTGTTGCTCGGTGGCACAGGAGGCTTTCTTTACTCACTACTTACTCTATTCTCTACTACCTACCAGCTGACCTGTGTGGGGTCCAGCTGTGCATGCCAGCTTACGTGGGGCTAGCTGCCACTCTTACTTACCTTACCAGCTGACCTTGCGTGGTTCAGCTACATGCTAGCTGTCTTGGCTTTAGCTGCTATTTCTATTTATTCACCGGTTGTCTACACAGTCAATAGTACCTCCTACAGTTTATCGGCTGACCTACATGGTCAAGCCGCACTTCTTTCTCTCATTGGGCTTAGCTCCTTTTCATTCCCGTGGATGCTTTCTACAGACCTGCTTCCTTCATTCGGACCTACTTCTCCAAATCATGCTTCCTAAAGCTTCTGCCTTCCACTGGATTATTCTGGAGTACATCAAGATATTCACCTCAATTCTCTTGGATGCTTCTTGCCATGCTACATCAACTCCTCCGGAGTTACTACTACTACCGTTTCCGCAAGAACTCCCTGCTAAGCTCTATTCCGTACTGCCTTCCTTGGTTTAGCTGATGCCTAAGACATTGATCTACTACAGTTTCAAGATGCTTATTACCTCTGGTCGAGTTGCCAACTCATCTGCCCAGGTCTCTTCACTGCAATCTTTACCATCCTCGGTCTTCAGGATATGACAGTCTACAGCACCTTTCACTGCTGTCATAAGTCTGCCTTAGACTATATTACTACTCCCGCACCAAACTGACTCAGGATATGCTACCATTTACAATACCATTTACTATCTATTCCTTACTGCTTCACTGCTATTTCTGCATTACATGCAGTTCAACATTACTATTACTTTATCTACCACTGCTCTACAACCTACCTCGGCCCGCGGGGCTGGAGGTTCACCGCATCACACTTCGAAGACCTGTGCCCTTACAGGCCTGGAGGTCCCTTGATCTTATATTACTACACCGTAATCGCCTGCTTCTATGACCTGCTTCACCTATCGGGCTTGGGGGTTCAACTACTTCTACTCTACACCTGCCTCGCCCAGCTTCTGGACCTGAAGTTTCACACTTTCTACTATACGCCTGCCTGCCACCATGTCTCCCAGCCTTAGGAGCTCCTTTCTACTATGGACTCACATCCACGATTGTTTAGCCGTACGTCATCAATTCTTTGAATGCTTCTGCCTCGCCGCTTCAGTCATATGAATTACTACTACTACACTCCTACCAGGACACTTACTTGAGCTTATCCAGAAGATTTTCAATCTCATGGTTTATGCTGTAAGTCTTCTTGGACCCTGTGACAATAATACTTCATTCAACTCAGCTTCTTTAGTTTTCACCATTTATGACTCATTGGCTCGACTATTCAGGACTTGTCAGACTATTCTCACCAAGTCAATTCTAGCTACTGTGCCATTCTGGCTTTCGAAACATGGATGTCTACATCACTATGCAACTATTTTGGTCACCAGACGAAGCTCTTCGATTCCTGTGCTATTACCATTTCCTCATGCTCCTCGCTGCATACCGTATATAATCTATGCAATACTACTCCTCTGCTACTACGTCTGTATCATACAGATTAATTACTACTACTACTGACCTATGTACAGGTCCACTTATTTACACTACTTGCTCATATTACCTGCTTCACCCTTGCTGGACCTAAAATTTCATCAGGACTGACTCATCTATTCTACAACCAACTTCACCCCCCGGGATCTGGAGCTACATCTCACTTATGTCTATCTATTCGTACTACAATCTATGCCTAATTCACTCACCTGCTTCCCCACTCTGGATTGGAGGGTCCTACTGCTCTGTGCTCTCCAGATCACGTGGCATGTGCCAGTTCCTGTGCTTCATCACCAAGGCCTTCCTTGCAAAGCTTGTCAAGCAGAACACAAACCTACTATCCTCCTACTCTGGACATGGACCCCTAGCCTTTGGTTACTGGTTCTTCTCGGAGAAGATGTTCTCACCTGCTGGAGTGCTTCCCCACTGCAACTTTGACGCTTCAAATTATTCTCGACCATGGATTCCACTCTACTATCATTCTGCCCTGGACCTGGATTCTCGGAACTAGGAGCTTGCTGGAAAGATGCTGCTATCTTCACCTAACACATCAAAATTCGGTACTTTCTTCAGTTTTCCATTTCTCTGGATCAGGATCTACAACTTTGGATTTTGGATTAGCCGATTAAATTGTTACTTAGGATTACTCTCCTTTAGTATGCCCAGAAGGACGGGCAGGTCAGTAGCCATGGGTCCTCAGAGGTTTCCCCACAAGGCAGGGTTTCCTCTCCTGCATTCTACTGGTCATACTCTCCTGAGTTGGAGGAGGTAATCATACTGCAACTGATTTCTTTTGAGGGGGTGTCATCCTACTCGACTCCTTCTAATGGTCGGATATAGAACAATCGTATGATATCATTATTTTTTTGGGATGTTCTCATACTACTGAACTAAGCATCCTTCCTTGGTGGGATACAGAAAAAAAGGCCAAAACATCACGTCATAACAAGTTACTCATCAATTCAAGCATCTAAGCCCTTGCATATGCTATCCAGCTCATGTGCACTATAATCACTGACTTGCTCATGTCTATGCTGAAGTACCTAAGCACTAATCATTTCATACTACTGCTAGTACCTTGCAAGCAGTGTCCTACTTACTGATCTGGCCTCTGTATCCAAGCACAACCTACATCATCCAGCTATAGTATGTAACATAAGCACTGAGCTATGAACTACACATAACCAATTCTTTGTAATAGTTTCATTTGCTGGAATGAAACCAATGTTTAATAGTTTACAGATGTTACAGATGGAAGAGACACAAAACCCCCTGGGTACATCTAGGAACAGCAAGTGTTTCTTGGACAGTGTAAAGGACTCTCCGTGTATTTCCCAGAACTCATTAATCATTTTGGTCCAGAATGGTTGAAGATGGGGACATTGCCAAACACTATGAGTATGGGTAACTTTAAGCACTTAACAGCCCTGCTAGCACTGCACTTCCCTAGCAGGTAGTTATTTGACTTGTCTGTCTGCAGTGATAAAGTACCTAATTACTGTCTTCCAGGAAAATTCCTTCCAGATGTGAGAAGATGTGACCCAGTGTCTATTCATAGTATAAATGCGCTATTGCTGCGGGATAAGACTGTAGTTAAATCTAGTTCCAATTTCCTACATATACCATCTGTAAAGTGTGAAAGCAACTGAATGGGGTCTGTATGTAGGTTGGAAATTACTGTGGTAGAAATGACGTCCCCATCACTAATATAATTAAGGTATGAAGTAGGGACATTGGCTTATCACAGGGCCATTGTGGTAGCTAGGGATTAAGAACCCCATTTACTTGAAAATAACAGAAATAATCTGTTTGCTGCAAACTATGAATGAGTCTCAAGTCACTTTTCCCTGCAAATACTGAAGTGGGTAGCTTAACCCCTTTCTGTCTCATCTCCAAAATGTATTGCCCAATCTGGCAGGTTGAAACTGGGAATTGTAGGAAAGAGTATCCAACAAAATAGCAATATCTTGCAGTTGAGTATGTTGGAGTGCTTTATACCAGTACGGTAGAGTGCCAGAAGTATATGGACTGTGGTAATCTGAGACACAGGGGATGGGGATTGGAGAAGATGGTCCAGGAAGTGGAACAAGTCCTCCTCCAAAGGTTCCAACTCTTTCCAAACTTTATAACCAGGTGAAAGCCAGTATTGCTGTGCAGCAATATGATATTGTGAAAAATTAGGGAATGCTAGGTCTCCGGTTTGCTTGGACAATTGGACAGTGGAATAGTGTATTCAGGGGTGGTCCCTGGCCCACACAAAATGAGAACTGAGCCTATCCCATTTCTGAAAATACACTTGCAGTACCACAGTTGGTAAGGTCTGTGTATAGTGGTAGAAGGGTCCTATGTACACTATACGCTGTCTCAATGAGAGAGGGATAGACTGCCAAGCTTCCAAGTCCTTAGTAACTGCAAGGGTGTGAGAGGGTCAGTATTAAGATGCAGCAGTTGGGTAGCAGCCATAGGAATCATAACCCAGATGAATGCCACCAGCCCCATTTAAAATGATAATTCTACTTAATCTGGGAGGAGGGGGAGTAATGAATTTGTAACATTCCTTCTATTGGTGTTCAACTTATAGCCAGCATGTTTTCAAAAAAGTATGAGGGTGTCCATAATGATTGTAAAGCAGTTTCAGGTAAGGTCAGATACACCAACAGGTCATCGGTGTACAACGTCAGTTTGTGTTGGCAGCCACCAATAGAGAGATAATAAATATTGGGGTTAAGTTGAAGAGCCTGCGCTTAAGGTTCTAAGTATAGCATAAACAGCACGGCAGAGAGAAGGCAACCCTGTCTTGTTCCCCTCTGCAGTGGGAACATCTAAGATATGAAAGTGAGAGGGAACTAGTTACAGCATAATGTAGCAAATGAGAAATCCCATGCCACCCAATTGAGTGCCTTTATGGCATCAAGACTAAACAATAACAGCAAGATGTTCAATTGGGTAGTGTGGTGAAGCAGGTTAAGCGTGCACAAAATATCCTGCATCTTCCTTGCTCTGACAAACCCAATCTGGTCATGGGCTATCAAGTCAGGAAACCATTTGTCCAGCCTCCTGACCAAAACAAGGCAAAAATGTTCTATACAGTATTGAGGACAGATATGGGGCGGTAGGAGGAGCAGTGTGTTTTATCCTTATTTGGCTTCAGAATAGCTGAGATGGTAGCCTGTCCCCATGTAGGGGAGTAGATGCTCCCTCCAGGTCAGCCCTACCTGCACCCATACAAGTAGGTAACAACTCACCATGAAGTTTTTTTTTTTTTACAAATTTAGGGATATACCTATTGGAACTCAGGCTTTTTGCCATTTTTAAGGGTTCAGATCTCTGCTAAATCTGACCAAATCGGAGGGTATAATTGAGAAGTCACTCTCCAGGGGCAGGGAAGGAAGTTGTTGGACTCCAAATAGGCTGTTAATACTGTATCTGGCATATGGCTAACCTGAGAGTACAAACATACCGTAGAAATTTTGAAGTTAACTAAGTTTTTTCATAATCGATAATAATCTGAGTGGAACCAAGGTCCCAAATCTTGGTAACCATAGTCTGAGTAATGTGTCACTTTAAATGAAACACCAACACCTTAGAAGCTCTTGTTCTCCCTCATAAAATTGCTGCCAGAAATCTCAGAGCTATTTCAGTTTTACTATCTAGAATTGCCTGAATTTCCTGCATAGACACAAGAGAAGCTGCAGTGCAGTCCTGCTGTTTTAACAGAGGAGAACTTTGGTTTCAGAGCAAGAAGCAGCAGTCTAGATCTACAGATTTTTTACTGATAAATCACTTTATCTCAGCAGGAGTCAGTACCTGTTTGGATTAAGCAAACAGATACTTTATTAGAAGAAGGGGTCTCATTTAAGAAAGAAAAATCACTGTGTGTTTCTCTGAGGAAGGGGCTGTATCAGCTTAATTTACTGAGTCAGTGAAGAGGGTGAATCTAATTGGGGTATGGCTTAGCAGCTTAGGAGTACAAAAGCAGTGGCTCCAATTACAGCTTCCTGCTGTTTTTAACAGAGGAGAACTTTGGTTTCAGAGCAAGAAGCAGCAGTCTAGATCTACAGATTTTTACTAATTCCTCCTTCCCACCCTCCACTCACCCACGCAAAGCCAGTTCTAGTTTTATAGCCACTGGATTTGATTGACAACAGGAATTTCCTGTTTGACAGTAGGAAGGGAAGGATCACTGAGACACATTAGTTTCATCAACCTTGAAAAAACCTAAAAAAAATAACTCTTTCTACCCCCCCCGGCTGCTGGAGGTCTGAATCCAAGCACGGAAGAAGGTGACTACTGAAGACTACAGAAAGTTCCTGTCCCAGAACAGGAAGGGCGAGAGTTGTAAGTGTACATAGGCAGTAGGAAAGTAAGTGTAAAAATACATAGAGAGAGGAGACAGTAAGCATACAATGCAACAGGAGAGGGGACACAAAATAAATCAAGATGGGAGTGGTGCAGTGCTATGGCTGTGGGGCAGCAATGTTCCGGGAGACATTCTGGAGGCTGTGATGCTGCCCTGTTTGCAGACACCTCTCTGATCTGAGGGAGGAGGTGGTCCGTCTCCAGGCTGACCTGGTTAGGATTTGTGAAACCTCTTCCCCCACCCAGGGACCACCAGGGCCATCACCGTTACCTCAGAGGCTGCAAAGAAAGAGGAGCGGTTGGACCAAGGTGGGCTCAGGGAGGAGAGGGTGGTGGAACAGAGTGCATCCCTTCAGTTGTACCTCCATGGTTCATATGCTGTTCTGCAAAGAGTGGTTCCTCTATGGAGGCACCTGCAGTTGAGACCAAGGAGGATGCTGGGAACCTCCACAAAGGAGACCCACAGGAGAGTGGCATGAGACCCCACAAGGAAGGAAACAACTCCTGGTGGGGACTTGATCATTAGGGGTAGAAGTGGGGAGGAAGGGATAGGGAGGTAAGGCTGCCTGGTGCTAGGCTCGGAGGGACAGGAATCGATCCTCAGGATCGCAGGAGCAGCTGCACGAGTGAGGAGATGGATGTCATTGTCCACCTAGGTACACATGACCTAGCTGTGAACGGATCAGAGGCAAAAGAGGAGTTTGTAGAGTTGGGAGGGCCTTAGACAAGTAGCATATATGGTAACCTTCTCGGAGGTGCTGCCTGTCTATGGCAAGGATGATGCTAGGTATTCTGATTCAATGAATGGTTGAAAACTGGTGTGGAGCCCAGGGTTTTGGCTTCATTGGGGACTGGGAGCCACCTGGAGGGATGCAGGCTTATACTGGTGCAATGGTCTGCATCTGTCTGGGGGAACCAGGATCCTAGGTGACAGGTTTAATGCTTCATTGGCAAGCATTTAAACTAGCCAAGGGGAGGCACTGAAAAGGAGAGAGGAAATACCACCTCCCCTACAAAAACACAGTAGTTAGAGAGGTAAACACCAAGGTAGAGAAGTCAGTGAGGAGCAGGACAGGATAAATGCAGAAAAAAGCAGTAAGGACAGGGATAAGGCTAAAAGGGGTACGGTCATAAAAAATAAATGGAAGGTGATGAGTACCAATGCTCGCAGTCTGTGCAACAAGCTCCCTGAACTAGTGGCCTTGATGGAAGAGGGATGCCTGGATATTGTGGCAGTCACTGAAACATGATACACAGAGGACCATAATTGGGATGTCAACATACCAGGATACACAGTCTACAGGAGGGACAGGGTGGGTAAAAGAGGAGGAGTAAGCTCTCTATATAAGGGAAGGGATTAAAGCAACAGAACTAAAGAGTAAACAGGAAGTTGATGAGTCACTATGGGTCACCCTGAGACAGGAAATGGCACCACAATCTGCACGGGGTTTACAGACCCCGATCTCAGGGGAGGAAATGGACAAGGAAATGATAGGCATCCTTAAAATGGCAGAAAAAGAGGAGATATTGTTGATGGAGACCTGAATATGCCAGATGTTAACTGGAGTACCTTTGCTGCAGGCACATCCAAGAGCAGGGTCATTCTTGTTGCCCTCACAGGGGCATGCCTCAGACAGCTAGTGTTGGAACCCACTCGGGAGGAGCAATCTTTGACCTGGTACTCTCAAATGGGGAAGGAGAAAGGATCTCAGATTTAGAAATGGGTAGCCATCTGGGAACAAGTGACCACCAAACAGTGTGGTTCACAATAAACACAGCCATAGAGTCAAGCCATACAAAAACAAGAGTATCGGACTTTAGAAAGGCTGACTTTGGGAAAATGAGAGAGTGCCTCAGAAAAGCACTAGCGAATGGGCAAGAAGGAGGGTGGAGGAACAATGGGAATAATCAAAACAGGCATCAGAAGCAACAAGCCTTTGTTGTGAAGCAAATCAACAAAACAAAATGAAGGAAAAACACTATGGTTCTCAAAAGAGGTGGCAGGGACGGTTAAGAAGAAAAGGATAGCATTCAGGAAATATAAGGAAACACAGAAGGAGCAGGACAGAGAAACTTTATCAGTTAAAGCAGAAGGAGGCAGGCAAAGCAGTCAGTATAGCAAAGGCACAAACTGAGGAGAAGATAGCCAACTCTGTTAAGAAGGGGGGGTACAACCTTTTATAGGTACATTAGGGAGTGAAGAAAGACCAAGGGAGGTATACAGAGACTTAATAAAGAGGAGAGAATGTTGGCAAAGGGTGACAGTGAAAAAGCAGGGATACTGAACGAATATTTCTGCTCAGTATTCACAACGGAAGAGGAGGGGGAGGTACTTAAACCAAAACAAGAGAGAAACTCTGAATAAGGGATCGATGCCAGCCCATTCACAGAAGAAAGGGTTTTGAAAGAACTCTTAAAACTGAGGGTGGACAAAGCAATGGGGCCTGATGGGATTCACCCAAGAATTCTAAAAGAACTAAGGGTAGAACTAGTAACACCACTGACTACTCTCTTTAACAAATCATGGGAGGATGGGGTGGTACCTGAGGACTGGAGGAGGGCAAATGTGATTCCACTTCACAAAAGTTGGAGCAGGGCAGAAGCAGGAAACTGCAGACCAGTTAGTTTGACTTCAGTGGTAGGGAAAATGATGGAATCACTTCTGAAGGAAATAATTGTTTAGTACCTAGAAGCTAGTGGGGCACAGGACCCAAGGCAGCATGGTTTCACAGCAGAAAGGTCATGTCAGACGAACCAAATAGATTTCTTTGACTGGGTGACCAAAGTAGTAGACCAGGAAGGGGCTGTGGACTTGGCCTACCTAGATTTTAGAAAGGAATTTGTCACAGTCTGACACAAAAGATTAATACACAAGTTAGCCAGCCTTGGAGTGGGTCCCAAGATGGTAGCCTGGATAAAAAACTGTCTGGACAACAGGGTGCAAAGGGTAATAGTAAACTGAGTCCACAGTGAAGAAAGGAGGGTAACTTGCGGGGTACCGCAGGGTTCGGTATTGGGACTGGTCCTCTTAATGTCTTTATAAGTGACATTGAGAGCACCTGAAGGAAAGGTATGTCTCTTGTAGATGACACAAAGATCTCATGACAGGGTTGATACACAAGGTGGGGTGGAAAGAATGAAAGGGACTTGGCAAGGTTGGAGGAATGGTCAGATATGTGGCAGCTCAGATCCAATGCAAAGGTAATGCATCTGGGAAACAAAACCCAAGGGAAGAGTACACAATGGGGTGGGGGGGGTGAGTTAATAACAACTACAAAAATCGAAAGAGACCTAAGAGTAATTATGTCAGATGACCTAAATGTGGGCAAGCAGTGTGAGAAGACAGTAAGGAGGGCTGGGGGGATACTGGGATGCATAGGGAGAGGCATCAACAGTAGAAAACAGGAAGTTGTTATCCCTCTGTACAGACAGTTAGTGAGACCCCATCTGGATTACTGCATACACTTGGAGACCCCATCTCTGCAAAGACATAGGCAGAGTGGAGGCTGTTCAGAGGAGGGCATCAAATGGTGCAGGGTCTGCACCAGAAGACATACGAGGAGAGACTAAAGCAGCTTAATATGTATACCTTGAGGAAAGGAGGAGGGGAGGAAATGATAGAAACTTTCAAGTATCTCAAGAGAATTAACAAAGTACAAGAGGGTAGTATCTTTCAGAAGAAGAGGTGTGCAAGAACAAGGGGGCACAATTTGAAGATAGAGGAGGGACGGCTCAGAGGTAGTGTTAGAAAGTATTTTTCCACAGAGAGGGTTGTGGATGCATGGAACAGCCTTCCTGAGGAGGTTGTGGAGTCAGGAACAGTGGGAGAATTCAAGAATGCATGGGACAGGCATAAGGCAATTCTAGTGGGGTAGGAGGAAGTAAGCTGTTGATTAACTGGAATCTGCAGCTTATTCATCAGGCAGGGAAATGGGCAGATTAGGTGGGCCAATGGTCCTTATCTGCTGTCAAATTCTATGTTTCTAAGTTTCTAGTGGCATCTCCCTGAGCATGTAAGTTATGTGCAGTTGTCAAGTGGGCATAAAAGGAAAGTAGATTTTTCTCACAGTTTCTTTACCTTGAGGCATAATTGAAAGGCAAGCCTGTGGTTTGATGGGTGGAAGCAATCAGCCACAGTCCGTTCCTGGGCTATGCAAACCAGCTTTCTTCAACTTCATTCAGAAGCTCCCTTTCTTTGCTGCAGCTGGAGGCTGTGTCCCCCCCTTGTGGTTACTGCTGTCCTCTCGGTTGTTTTGGGCCTTCCTGTTTGGGTTTTGCCTTTGCAGCTCTGGGTTAGTATTTCGTTCTCTCTCTGGTTGTAGCTATTTACTTTCTGCCTTTTTAGGGCAGCATCTCCTGCTGCTCTTGTCCTCATGCAACTCTGTGCTTATTGCAATGTGTTATTAGTGTACTTACTCGTTTCTGTGTCTTGCCTCTGTTATGCTGTACTCTTTCATGTCTGTTTCAAGTCTGTTTTACCTGCTTTTCTTATCCAGACATTTGCTACCAGTTGAAAATAAGGCAATCACGGCACTCACCACATGCTAGAGTAATTAAGGTTCCAGAGTCCTGGTATCGTGCAATAGATTCACTCTTTACTTGGTGTAAGCAGAAAAATACAGCCCCTTCCAGGTTCAGGAATACAGGAATACAGATAAGCTCCTTACATTTCACCCAGTCGTGGGCTTTTACAAAGATAATGCCCTCTGGTGTAGACAGCCTTATATAGCAAGCTTCATTCAAAGAGCAAACATCACGTGCAAATTATTTAAAGTGCTAGTGCTCAAATATTTCTGCATAAATAAATAAATAAATAAAGTGTATATAAAGTCCACATCCAGAACACATTTAAAACAATTTCTCATATAAGTTTAAATTATTTTCTCGTGCCACTTAAAATAATTATGGCTGTTCTAGGAGTTCTTTCACCCTTTATAGACTAATCCATTATCTCATAAAGGGCAGGTAGAGGAAACAGGAAACCCTAATCTGCATAGTATATGTAAACTATATAAGCAAAATAGCACATTAGCAAAGGAGAAACAGGTTTGTGAGCCTGGGTACTATAAAATCACAGTTTGAGCTATGTCACTATATGTATGATAGTTCAGAACACCTTAATATAATAGACTTAGTTACTATGTTGTTCTTGGGCTATACAGTGAGTTCATTTAGGTGGACTATAAATGCAAGGGTCATGACCTCTAGGAGAGATAATGTCCAAGTGACTGTGTATCACTTGGCCCAAAAGAAGTAACCACCAAAATAAAAAGAGACAGTACCAAAATAAAAAGCAAAGGAGAGATTTAAACCTGTAGCCATACTAAGAAATACATCAGGGAATCTATCAGTAGGATCAGGGGCGCCCAGTGCATCCGAGAACAGTGGTAACAGTGATTCTGACCAGTTGGATGGGTTTTTTTTTAGAGCAAAGGTTACCATGATGAGGCAAGAGAGGGTCAGTACCAGCTACAGACAGAAGAGCAGGGAGAGGAAAATGGGGACACAAAGGCCAAGGAGGGCAGATACAGAAGAGGGGATATCAGCAACAGTACTAGAGGAAACCGAGAATCCTACGGACAATAATATTATCAATTTTTCTGAACACATTCTACAGTAAGGTGAAGTAAGTGTCCTCAATAAGGGGCTCTCCTTTATACCTACCATTGACCTAGACTTTTTTGAAACAGTTATTGACCTACGTAGATAGTGTAGGGTGTTAAGCTTAAGGTGTTTTTAACACAAAGAATTAGATACGGGTTGACCAACAGATGTTAATACTTTTTGGGGGGAACTTGTATTTTACTGAGAGCATAGAGAGTAATTTCACAGTACATCAACTTGTGGTACAAGACAAAATAAAGCAAAACCTCTCAATTTATTCATGTTTGCTATCCAGACTTGCCAATTAGTAGAAAATCCAGATGTCCTTAGTAAATTAAATATAGTTATTCTATTTTTGTGTTTTACTTTCATCTCACAGTGGCCCTAAATTCTGTTCAAAACTGAAGTCCCAACTTCGATGCTGTATGACTCTTCATTTTAGAGTCCATCATAAGAGGAAGGCTGTCCTCATCATAAAATTGCAAGATTGCAAACCATTATTCACGTGTACCACGCCCATCGCTGTTTTCCCAAAAGAGGGTTTTAGAGTCGGCCCGGTGGTGCTGAGGTTTGAGGCACTGGACGCCACACCTGCGGCCATGCCGGAGACCCGGTTCAGGAACGAGCCCGGCCGCCGGGGTCAGCAGGGCAGGACTGGGATTGAGCATCCGAGACTGCCTCCCAGTCCTGGGGTGTGGGGAATCTGCCATGCTGTAGCAGCTCCTGGGATGCTAGGCAGCACTACAAGTGCTGACGACCTGGAGGGGAATTGGCGGATGTCGGCACGCTGCCCAGACGCCATTACATGTCCGCTCCAGGGAATCAATCGAGGAAATGGCTGGGCGACTGCAGCTTGATGGCCATGCTCCGAGCCGCCTGGAGGACTTTTGCAGAATCCTGTTGGGAGAGTCCAGGACTGTCCTGGCTGGCTGAGGCAGAAGGGAGCCCTCCAGTGGGATGGCAAGATGGCCATCCCGGATCCTCTTGGGTGCAGTCTGAGCTAACTAGTTCTCCGGGCGGCAGAGCCGGTGCTGGATGCCCTGCCTGTAGTGTGCTGCAGCAGGTGGCAAAAAGCATTACATAAAAAAAAAGAGAGGGTTTTAGTGTATAATGACACTGGAAAAACAACAAACTTGGCTCCTCGCTTTATTGTACCATCTATATTTTCTTTGCAGTTTAAGAGTACTGTAACAGATGTTAATACTAATGATGTAGAGGCACATGAGTACACAGAAGAGGTAGAATGTATTCCTACCAAGAAATATTAGAAGTGTTGTCAGAGTTTGAACATGGAGAGGGGATAGGCATCACTAGATAATAAAGAGGAAATCATGCCTAGTACTAGAAGAAAACCCAGCACTTTCTGTCCACCCCAACCCCATGTAGTAACTACATTCCAGAAACTGTGTGAACAGGAACTAGAGAGAATGAGGCACGAAGATTTTGTACCACGCTTTAGCAATATAACATCCATAGAGAAGGAGGCTGTTTCATCCTTGAAAACAACAAGGCTATAACTGTGAAACCTGCAGACAAAGGTGGGAGTGTAGTGATACTAAACACTACAGATTATGTGACAGAGGTTGAGAGATAGCTAGGCAACAGGGGTAGCATGTTATAATAGCAACTGAAATTGAGCGACTCACTTGCGAGCAACTCAATTTCAGCGCCTGTGATATGAGCTGCACTGAAAGGGTAGTGAGGCGTGGTTATAGCGCCAGGTTAGGACATAAAATACCGACGTGTTACGCAGGGTGATGAAATGTAAGTGAGGGTTCATGAAGTAGAAGGTATGTGAGCTGCAGTTTGACAGTGTGCTGCCAAGCTGCCATTCTGGTGTGTGGTGAGGGTAGCGGTCTGCAGTGAGGGAGATCCAGGGGCTGGGCAGGGTTTTTTATTTTGTTTTGCATGTGCAGCATTTAAATTTCTTTTTTATCTCTGGGTTTTTCCCACTCCCCGACATGCACCCCCCTGGAGTTGAGAATCCTAATTTAGGGGTGTGTGGGGGCACAGCCCCCCGCATAGATGCATTGTTGTTGGTTTTTGTTGCTGTTGTCGGGTTCGGCGGGGAGTATACATCACTGTTTTGATTTTTGGCAATGTACACTCACTGTAACAGCAATTGCTGTTAAGCAATCGCTATTATGACATGGAACTGGCAACAGGGACTACTACATGCCAGTGGGCAAGGATCATACCCAACAACTTAAGTAACAGGTGGATAATTTTCTGCAATGGGCATTATGTGAGGACTTACAAATGAAAAGAAAATAAATATCTAACCACTGACTTCCCACTCAAATCACAGTTTTATGTACTACCCAATGTGCACAAAACATTGGTAAATCTCCCAGGCAGGCCCATCACCTTGTGCATCGGACGGTTACTGAACCACTGGCAAAATGGTGGATGATGTATCAAAGGACTGGTAGGTACACTCTCTCTTACAAAGGATAATGGGTGATGTTTTGTGAATGCTCAGGATCTTAAATGGGAAGAGAATCTGTATGCTGGTGACTCAGGACATAGAGTCACTTTATACTAACATACCGCATGATGGGAGCCTTAGAGCACTATGTCACTATCTAGGAAAAGAGGATAGGGTACCAGGCCAGAAACTGAATTTCTCATTGAACTCATGAGACTGGTTGTAGGAGGGAACTTTTGCTTTATGAATTCTACTTACATCAAATTATAGACTGCCATGTGGGCAAGTTTTGCCCACAATTACGCAAATTTATACTTGGGGGAGTTCCTGAAATTGGCAATATTGTCTTAGCAGGTAAAAGCAAAGGAACTGGTGGTGGATGGGATATGTAGGTAGGCATCTTTCATGTCTAATGCACATAGCTAATCCCCTTGTTTTAACATCGGCATTATGGATGTTAAAGTGACCATCCAGAACCTTTTGTACTGAATGTGTAGGTTCAGTTTTGAAATCCAGTATAGATCCGAGATCCCTGGCACATTTGGGTACCAGAAAAATGGCAGTAAAATCCCTGATGGTACTCCAAAGGAGGAACAGGACAGATGGCATTCTGTGAAGAAGTGCCTGAAGTTCCTCTTGAAGAATGGGGATGGTTGGGTGGGTAATAGACAGAGTGGAGAAGATGATGGAGAGGTACTGAGGTGAATTCCAGTGTATGCCCCATCCTTCTGATCTGAAGCACCCACTCATCTGATGTAATCACTTGCCAGGCCTCTAAGTGGAGGGCAAAGCAACCGTCCATGGCTTCCGAAGCCTGGTGAGGAAGCCCGTGCAATACCCATGTTGGTCACTGGGAAGTGGGCTGACCAGCTCCACCCGGGAGGGCGGGAGTCCTTAGAGGTAGAAGTGGCGGTCCTGGAAGATGGCTGAGAATGACCATGGAATCTGCCTCTTCTCTTGGATTGAAAAGAGGACTGGGAGCAGTACTGGTAGGATGGCTGCAAGGTATGATACATGCCATGTACCATACATAAGGTCTGACCTGAAGCCTGGAGATCATCCAGAAGTGTTTGGGTACCTAAACCAAAAAGTTTAGATCCACTGAAAGGGGCATTTACCACTTTATGCTGTACATCTCATGTAAATCCTGATGCACGTAACCAGGCATGTTGTCTGAGGGCAACAACTGTGGCGATATATGAGCAGAAGTATCCACCTCATCATACCCTGAGCGAAGCAAGTGATGAGGGATGAAATTGCAAGTGGAAATTGTTGCCAATAATTGGTCCTTCTCCTGGGATGGAGGAAGTTTGTTGACTAGTTCTATAGCAGAGGATCAGAAGGTACATTGGCATTGAACCATGTGTCCCACATCGTTTAGAATTCTGAGATTCATGGTGCTCACCTGGAATACCTTCTTCCCAAGGCGATCGAGATGGCAGGAGGGATTCCTAATAAGAGGGTAATGAGATCTTGTGTTTTGGTCATTTGGTACGATCATAAGCCGCGGTGATCATTACTGAATGTGCCTCTAGGGTAGAAAGAAAAGGATGGTCAAGAGGAGCCTGGTAAAGGTGATACGCCTTTCTTAAAATGGCAGGAACAGCTGAGGGTTGGTTCCAAGCTGCTAGTACAGCATTTTGAGAAGTTTGTATTGGGGGGGGGGGTATCACTACCACAGGCTCTTCAGGCAGTTAGAGATAATCTTCCATATACTTTCTTTGTTTATCATGTTCTGTAGTTGAGAATCCCATGATTTTTCAAATTTGGACCATCATCTCATGGAAGGCTGGGTCATCAGGAGGAGAGGCAGCTGCATGTCAGGAAGCATCCTCGTGCAAGGAGGAAATAGTGGAAAGAGAGGACGGAGGACATGAGTCCAAGTCCTGAAGCTCAATGTCTTCCAGATCTCCTGGAAAACCTTCCATGAATTCTGCCTCCTCTGAAAAATACTATATAGATGGTTATTTTCACTGTCTGTTTATTTTGCTATGTTCCCTATTGCTGACAATCAGTGAAAATAAATGGATAGTGAAAAATAATGGACAACTGATCGTCAGTAGTACTATATTGAAGAGTAAGCTATCTGTGCTAATTCTATTGGATGCGAATATGTATAGAAAGTTGACTACCACTAAATATAACGGACACCAATTCAACCTACTATACAGTACTCTTCTTCATAGGAAGGAGGGACCAGAGTGGAGCGGGTTCCTGTACCTTTGGAAACATTCAGGTGGAGGGGTGGAGAACAGGAAGGTGACCCACCTCTCCTGGAGTGGGAGGTTGAGAATGTCTCATCACATCCAAAACCTGTTGTACCACTGCAGCTACATCCAATGAGGTAGTAGTAGTGGAGGGTGGGGTAGGTGGTTTCTGAGAAACCAGAGGAATCATGAAGAAAATTGGAAGTGAGGTATAAACAGGTCTGGCCCCTGGGTGGTAAAGACCAGGGTCTCAGTCCCTATCTGGCTGGCCCCTGTGACAGAATGGTTGTGAAGGAGGAGGGGCAGCGGAAATTGAAAAACCAGTAGTTGTGAGTCATGTGATGCCCTCACCCGAGTAGCAGCTCTTCTTGGAAGCTCCAGTTTTCTCCATGGATTTCTATTTAAATACAACCTTTTTGGAACACTTAAAACCTTCTACTGAGCTAATTAAACTTATGCTACAACACAGGAAGCATCCAGTTTACAGTTGGCCCCAAAATCAACAACAATGTCAGAAATTGAGATGCAACTGGTTGCTCCACGGCATACACCCCCGCAGATACCAGACAAGCACACAATATGCCAGAAGACCCAGACCACCCTCCTACCTCTACAGCGGTGTCCACCCCACTCTTGGAAGAGCATTTTCATTGAGAATTTGAGCCCTTCAAAGATTCCCTAAAAATGCTGGCAGAAGCACTGAAATCACTGCGTTCTGATCTTAAGGACATGGGTAGACAGGCGGGCGATATTAATGCCAGAACAACAACTCTAGAGAAATGGAGGGCCCACATGGAATTAGACTCTACCTCCTTGTGCCAACGATTTAAGAAGTTAGAAGCTAAACTGGAGGATTTAGAGAGGAGAGGTTAGAGGAACAATCAGATTATTTTTGGTCTTCCTGAAGGAGAAGTGGGAGCCTCTCCAATTCAGTTTATACAAAAATTTCTAGAAAGAGTAGTGGGCCCCTCACCAAATGGCTCCACATACGTCATTGAGCGGACCCATCACTCCCTCCACCCTAAACCTCCAGTGGGTTCCCCTCCACATCCTTTCATATTGAAGCTGCTTCATTTTTTGGATAAACAACATATTTTGCCAAAAAAAAAAAAAACCAGAAACCTGAAGGATATCTTGTGGAAAGGCTCCAGACTGCGACTCGCCCAGGATTTACCAGCGGGCACCTGGCAGAAACGTGCAGCCTTTCACCCCATGGTGGCCAAACTCATAGCTGCGGGATTAAATTCAGGATGCTCTATCTGGCTCACCTTGAGGTCTCACTTCAAGACAACTGGCACTCATTCGAGGTGGTGGAATCTGCGATACAAAATCTCAAGGGACGGCTGCCTGATCTCTTCAAGGATAGGTGAACTCGGGCCTATCTATGGGTCCTTCTCTGCAATTTTTCCCTTAACACCAGGCTCTCAGTTAGAAGCCTGTTCCCTTACTTCAGTGGGACCTTAGCTCATCACCCGCTAGCTGGACTGTACTGTCTGTTTCTGCCCACCTTCAAATTCACACAGCAACCTCTTCTACAGTAAGATAACAGGCATATCAAGTTTTACCGTTAGCTATCTACCTTATTCATGGCAAGTTTTGGAGCGATACAGTAAAATACCCTTACTTCTAATTGGAATCCCATTTTATTTTTCCATGGGACCATTGGGATGTCTTGGGACTCTGGTTCGGCCTCCTGCTCATGGACAATTCTGATTGTGATCCAATGTCGGAACAGGAACCTCCACATAACAACTGACTGATCCTTTTTCTCCAGGTTCCTGTGTGGCGAGTCTCCCCTAAGTTTTATTTAGAAGCAGGGGCGCCTCACTGCGTCAGGCTGGGACTCTCCTGTAAAGAATTAAAGGTTTTGACTTAATGGGCTTAATATGGGGGAAGATATATTGTAATTTCTATAACTGCAAGATTGGCATACAACTTCTAGGTAATTGATGCTTTACCATGTGCTTTCTGTTTTTTGGCAGATTTTAATTTCACTCATGCCTATCACAGCAGACCTAACTGAGTCATCGCCTTCAGCACTAGGTATTACTGTGCTCAGAGACAACATTGCTTTTGTAACCACCACAGGCTGACTTTTCGGTCACCTTAAAGATACATGGGAGTATAAGAAGTTTCAGGTTAGCTTAACTGTACCTAAGGCATTGTTATAACTAGTTTAAAAATGGTTGGAAATTTGCGTCTTAATTACTAGAAGGTTTTTAGGTTGTTATATAATGTTAGAGGAATTTGCTTTGCTTTAAGATAGTGTACTAGATTAGTTACAAGTTAATAAGTGGGGAGGCTAGGAGGAGGGCATGGAGCTATGAGAGGTTGGAGCTTCATGCACCAGTTAGTGGTAGAAAAGGGTTGTATTCATGGGATAGGAGGAGGTAAGTGGCAGGTGGGATGGGTACTACTTTGGGCCTTACAGTTTCTGGGGTGGGTTGTTGGGAGGAGGAGGACAGACTCTGCTCTGATTCAGTTACTTCTGTTCTTTGGTGGTTATTCATTTCAATGGGTGTATTGGGGCTGTAGGGGTTAAGGGCGGGGGTTGGGACCTGTCTGTGTTCTCAGAGGTTAAATGGGTTGATATCTGTTATAGTTTTTCTTTTATGGACCATATATACCTTTTTGGCATTTAGTGTATATACTACACAATCATGGCTTGTAACTTTAAATACTGTTAAATTGCAATATCAAAGCTCATTCACTCCAAGAATGTGCCAAAATTTTGCTACATCTTCATAAGCTGCAGGTGGATGTAGCTTTTTGAGAGACACACCTTCCTCTGACACAGATGATGTCCCTCAAATGTTCCTGGGTAGGTCAGGTGTTTGTTTCAGGTCTGGATTCCCTTAAATGAGGTGTGGCTATCCTGGTCTCCAGATCTGTTCCATTCCATCTTCTCCAGGAGATTATTGATCCTCAGGGAGATTTATATTTGTTAGGGCTTTACTGGGCCATTTGGAGGTGATTCTGGGGTCAGTTTATGGCCCTAACGTAGAAGATTTATCCTTTTTTCCCCAGATTCCTCTATTTTATTACAGTGGGTCTCCTTCCTATGATACTTGTTGGGGATTGGAATATAGTTTGGATAATGATCTAGATAGGACCTCCAGACACAACCAGCCTCACATTAAGTCAGCTGGCCTTCACGAGACCTTATGGACTCACTCGGTCTGATAGATCCCTGAAGACGATGCATCCTGACTCCATAGAATATACTTTTCACTTTGCCCCACATAATTCTTCCTCCTGTATTGATTTTTCTATTGAGTGCTGAAGCCCTACCAGGGGCCCTTGCCAGCTGTTGCAGAGGTAAGGTAATATCTGAACATCACCCAGTTCTCCTACAGGTCAACCTGACC
Source organism: Neoceratodus forsteri (assembly GCA_016271365.2). NCBI lineage: Eukaryota > Metazoa > Chordata > Ceratodontiformes > Ceratodontidae > Neoceratodus > Neoceratodus forsteri. The sequence goes on along the minus strand of CM028135.1, from coordinate 459,408,467 downwards.
CCCTCATTCAAAAAAGATAAAATCTGGCACTTTAATAATTTTTTACTAAAATGTCCAGAAATAGCTGAAAGATTACAGCTATTTATCGCAGAATTGTTCTGTTTTAACCTACCTACAATGCCCAAATTTGATATTCTCTGGTGTTCCTTAAAATGTGCCCTTAGAGGTGAAATGATGAGACTGGTAACTAGAAGGAAAATAGAACTTTCTCAAGCCACAGCCTCCTTAATGTCACAATTAGATGGCTGAGAGAGAATGCTCAGATTCATCTCCAACATCAGCCTGGGAGCACCCTGAAGCTCTCAGAGCAAATATTATGCTTTTATAGGAGAGAAAGCTGAACATCTTCTTCTGAGAACTAGGACTCAATATTTTGACCAAGGAGTGAAAGCTGGGAAGTTTCTTGCCCTACATCTGCATCCAATAAGCTGACAGGATTATCCCATCCATCAGATCAGACACTTCGTCAGTTGCTTACCTCGCCTACAGATATTGTTTCCCAATTTCAGAGCTTATCACTCTCTCTCTACATGGCTCCCTTGACCTCTACATTAGATGCTTTCCTACAGGGCCTTGAGCTGCCAACATTAAGTCAAGCCCAGGCAACCATGCTAAAGGCCTCCTTGACTCTGGAGGAAATTAAAACCGCTATAGATTTCTTAGCACCAGACAAATCTCCCAGCCCAGATGGGTTTCCTCAAACTTTATCAGAAACTTAAGGATTTGTTGATACCATACCTTCTGAAATTATTCTATATCTTTTTTTGAAAGGTCTCTCAGATGTCTCACTCACAGCTGCCACTATAGTTCTGCCCAAGCCTGGACGAGACCCTTCATTGGTGACCAACTACAGACTTATATCTTTAATTAATGTGGATCTGAAGATTCTAGCAAAAATACTGGCCATTAGATTGAATTCAGTTTGGGAATGTCTTCTTAGAAGAGAACAAGTGGGCTTGGTCTCAGGCAGACTGTCAGCTGATCACACCCAGAAAATCCTACATCTCCTCTCCGCATCCAGAGATTCTTCCATACCTTCTGTTTCGGTATCTGTGGATGCGGAGAAAGCTTTTGATTGAGTCTCCTGGGAATATCTGTTCCAACTGCTTCCTAGAGATGGCCTTCCCCATGAATTTGTAACATGGACTAAGGGTCTTCACACTAAACCCTCAGGCCATATTCTTTGTGATGGGGTACTCTCTGATGCCTTTCCCCTACAGCGAGGAACCCATCAAGGGTATACGCTGTCTCCTTCTTTTAACCTATATCTCAAACTTCTAATTTGGAAAATTAATTCCTCTCCACAGGTCCAAGGGATAACTATAGGCCCACCACAATACAAAATTTCAGTCTATGTGGACGACATTCTCCTACATATTACCTCCCCTTCTACTTCCATACCAGAAGTCCTGAATATTGTAACCCAATTTGGCTCCTTTTCCAACTATAAATAAAATTCATCAAAACCAGAACTCATGCCCTTGAATGCTTCCACTCATCATATTGTAGAACACCTGGGTCTCCTTTGGGTCAAAGATAAATTAAAATATTTGGGGCTATACCTCAGTACAGACCTGCTCAAACTCAAAAAATACAATCTGGATCAAACACTCCTTCAGATTCAAAATTATCTTAATTGTTGGTCCTTGTTGCCTTTTCTCCATGGGATAGGGTGAACATTCTCAAAGTGAATGTCCTCCCTCAAATTCTATATCCTCTTCTCATGTTTGGTCTGGCCTTCCTAAAAATGTTTTTCAGGTTAACATAACTTATTCCTGTTTTCTCTGGCAAGGAAAACCTCCTCATAGGGCCTTGGTTAAATTAATGAGATCCAGAGAGGCTGAGGGTCTAAAGTTTCCAATGTCTACCTTTACTATCTGGCTATACACCGTTTCCATCTTTCTCTCTGGAACTGCCCTACTTCTGGAATCCCAGATACCACCTATATTCCTCAATGGTTGGACATAGAAGGTTTCTGGTGCAGTCAGGTTGCCCTACATCTTACTATATATCCCTATCAGGAAGATCCCAGATCCCTTAAAAGTCATCCCTATTGGATACTCATTTAATGCCCATCACAAGTTATGTCAACTATTCACCCTAAGCTCCTACCAGGATGTCACATAGCCTATTCTTGAAAAAACAGAACTTAAAAATTGCTGGGAAAATGCTGACTAAGTCAGTCTGACCCTCACCAGAATTTCTTTCAGTTAAACATCTGCTGTCCTCCAATAAGCTTATTACTTTTAAGGAAGCGCAGTAGAGGTTTGGCTGGTCTATACCTACAGTGGTCGTCATAGAGAAGTTACGTGATAATGCGGTACACCGCTAGTACCACTTGGCACCATGCGTTAGAGGCAAAACACTACACTGCTAATGCTATTGCCAATACCCATTACAGCAATGACTCCCTAGATCTTAAACTCATCCGGCTGACCCTAGATGTCACATTACCACACCTTACTAAAATTCTCAACCTCTCACTTTGCCTTTGGTCAGTTCCCCTCATTCTGGAAGAGAGCCACAATCACCCCCATTTTGAAAAGCGGCAATCCCATAAGCGCCAGCAACTATAGACCAATTCCAATACTTCCACCTCTCTCCAAAGCACTTGAAAAAATAGTATCAGACCAGATAACAGAACACCTTACTAAACAGAACCTTCTCTTCCAGGAACAACATGGTTTCCAGACTGGCCACAGCACTGTCACAGCCTAATGGAACTCACCTCATTCATACACGAGGCCCTTGACCAAGGCTCAATCGCTGTCAATCTATGTGGACCAGTCCAAGGCTTTTGACACTGTCAATCATGAACTCCTGCTTAGTGTCCTTCCAAAGCTAAATGTGGCCACTGAGGCTACGGCCTGGTTCAAGGATTACCTCTCAGGCCGGTCTCAACAAGTCAGAATAAATGCCACCATCTCCTCCTGCAAAGCAGTCTGCTTGGGGGTTCCACAGGGTCTACTTGACCACTTCTTTTCACTCTCTTTTTAAACTCTCTCCCAAGGCGTGCAGCGGTCGTCTTCTACTCTATGTTGATGATGCGGTCCTGTTCTGGAAACACCCACATCCTAGTACCCTTCAACTTGCCCTACAGGGCTTCTTCTGGGAACTTGAAACACGGTTCACTGAACACCACCTGCTCATCAACTATAGCAAAACTAAGGCTATGATCTTTGCGCACCGCCAAAGCCCTCACAGTCAGGCTGTACTCCTAATCAAAAACACACAAGGCGCCTCTCTTGAACAAGTTAATAGTTTTAAATATCTGGGCATCACATTAGACACCTCCCTCTCCTACCATAGTCACGTTCAACTCCTCGCTTCCACTATCAATGCCAGAGTGGGTATCCTCTACAGACTGAAACACTGCTTACCCACACAGGCCATGCAGCTTGCAGTCTCCTCCTCAGTCCTCTCCCTAATTGACTACGGGATTGTGATCTATGGCTCAGCAGAACCCACCACACTACGTTACATTAACATTGCCACGAATAAAGCCTGCCATCTAGTCACTGGCAGCGACAGACTTACCCATACCTGTGAGCTCTATGCTCTAGCTGGTTGGCTTAACTTCCAACAAAGGCTAAAGTACCACACCTGCATCCTCGCAAAAAAGATACATCTCCAGCAAGCCCCCGCCAGCCTTCTCCCCATTGTCAGTGCTGCCCCCATCAGACGCAATACAAGGCTCACTGCCAACCCCTCATTTCTTATCCCCCGCTGTAGAACATCCCTTGGCCAAAAATCCTTCTACTACCATGCCCCACTTTGGCTCAATACATTACCTCTGCCGCTCTCTCTGACCCATAGCATCTACCATTTCAAAGCAGGCCTCAAAGCTCAACTTCTTGAATCTGCCTTACGTGACTGTGGCTAACTCTGCCTCAATGCTTGTGTTCCTTACCCTCCTTCTTCCGACACAGGGTCTCTCTAGATCCCACGAATAAGCATTGCCTTCATGTCTTTTCTATTCAAGTGATCTTCAGACTGCTGCCTACGCTCTGTCACCAGTTTATCTAATTTAATGCCTGGACTGTGTCTCCAATACTGTATTGTCAATAATGCTTGTCTGTATGTTTATTCCTGTGCTTGTTTACCTCCACCCCTGTGTCTGACGTGGAGCCTTTGCAAAGAGTCTGTGACTCAAAGGATTGTAATTCGATTCTATTCAATAAATAAATAAATAAATAAATAGTACTTCAGTACTATAGTGTGGAAGCCTGATTTAATTTGCACTTTAAATGCAATTCATCACTTAGCCACCAGATGGCTACCTGAGCCATAACAGACATTCTGTGTGCCAGAATTTCTAAATAGATTTTCCCAGTATAATTAAACTATATTTAACCTACAGATGGCGTCAGGTCGCACATGCAATAGGTCAGTGGGATCCACCAGGGAAGATGTACAGCTTCATGGATTTAATCACACACAAAAGTTAAAACAGTGGACACAGTTAATAATTTGTCAGATGAATGGTGTCCTGAAAGCTCCCTGCCCTCCAACACCCAGTTAAATAAATAAAATAAAATAACAGTAACTTTGGTTTCAGAGTGCGGCATTCCCTAGGAGTTGCTATTCTTTTAATCTTTGTTTCATTTTTTTCTTTGTCCTTTAACATGTTTTAAGTATTTTTACTCAACAGTTCTGGTCTCTCCAAGCGGGGTCAAAATGTGAAGAAAAATGTTGTTTTAATTATTTTATTATTTTAGTTTCCCCAACAACTTGCATGGAGAGGACAGCCAAGAAGCAAATCAGGAAAGACCGCTGACAAATTAATGCATATTTTGCAAGGCAGAAAGCATGATACTGCCAGTTGACCGACAGAGGAAAACAATGTAAAAGTTATTTTTGGAACCTTCTCAGTTACTAACAGTGTTAAGTTATGTGTAGATTAGTACAAGTCACTTTAACCTCCCCATACCACCACCCGTGGACCTGAGAAACCATTAAAACAGGCACTTGCACTTCATAGTAGCATGATTATCACAGAAAAAATGGTCTCTGTCTCAGTTCTGGCTAACCAGTTAATAAGATAAAGAGGAGGGTGTCAAACACAAAATCACAAAAGTGAATGACAGTCCAGCAAGTATGGCCATATTACAATACAATAAGAACTTTGCCAGGAAGGTCAGCCAAGGCATAACAATATAAAGGATCAGAGTCTCGTAAAACTACATGCATTCATGAATGTATGATTAAACTGCCTGCTCACTCAAAATTTTGCAGTTACAGTATGGTGGTTATTTCTTGAGTAGCTGGGAGCATGTACAGTACATGGGTTTTGTACAAATCTTGTAACAGATGTCTTGATTTAGAATATAATGACAGCAGCAATGCTTAATGATTTAAACAGGAAAGATGGGAGTGGGGAACAGCAGCAGCAACTTACTTGCCAAAAGAAACTGTCACAACCATGACAGCTTTAATGTTATTTGTTTACTTTTTTTTCCCCCCCACTTCATGGCTAAAGCACCCTAACCTGTATTCGAAGCTGTGACTTCATAGATTTAAATATGCACGGTTCAGTACCAACTATCAGAAAGAATGTATTGTAAAGCACATACAGGCACCAGTAACAATCTGATAGAATTCTGAAAAGTGTATGCTAATAATCGCTTCTGTTGCAGACAAGAAAGGGTATTTGTGTGCATACAAGTAAAAAACTGATAGATAGCTTTTATGTCAAATGTTCTACCATGCCTGTCAGCATCCCAGACAATACTGTGTACATGCTTGCAGTCAAAATTAAGAAAATCACTAAACGACAAAGTAAAAAAGAAAAAGACCCTGAAAAGTACATGATGAATGGTAGGGTACTGTAGATTCAGGATTTCACATCAAAACATAATTGATATCAAGTTGGCAATTTAAGTTCAGATACGTTGTTAACACTACATTCATTAACCCATAGTTAACATAACTAAATTACCAAATATGAAACAAAAAGATATAACAGACTGGGAGAACAATGAAATTAAATTTAATGAAAGTAAATCCAGGATACACAGAATTTTAATACTGTTCTGATAGGATCTGGAAATATCTAAATAACCACAATCTCTTTTTTTTTTTTTTTTTTTTTTTTAACATTTTCCACAGTGACAGATTCATGCACTGCTGAAGCATTTATTTTACCTCAGCCCAAATTTTTCACTCTGAACCACTGCAGTGGATTGATGGTGTTAATCTAGCAGGACTTTCAGATATTGACATCCTTTTGCTTTGCACTTTATATTGTGACATGGTGAATCTTTTTTCCGTGTATTCTCAGCCTATCACAAATTACAGCACATACGCACTTTAACCTAGATATTTGGGCATCATCTGGCATACCTGCATGATGGCACCAACACATAAAACCAGCATGCAAGTGTACAGTGGGATGATCTAAAACTCATGCTGTCCAAATTTCTGTACCTTTAAAGTAATTCTTGTTTAATAGCCTGATATCTTCAGCTGCTTATGTGCTCTTGCACCACATTGCATATATTTTGCACAGCTAAGGAAGCACTTTTCCAACATTAACAACTCTTGCACAGTTTACTCGGTCACATAGCACCTTATCAGCACTAAAGGTAGTTGTTATTAATTCTTTGAAGTTTTGTCCTGTTTTTGGGCTATATAAAAGGCACACAGCACTTTATCAGCCCTAACAGTTATGACTGTCATTTATCTAATACTTTGTCCTGTTTTTGCTGCTACATAAATACAGTTTTTCAAGACTTTTTCAGGCTGGTAATTAATTACACTTTTCAGCATTCCAACTCCCATAGCAAAATATAATTAGAGTGCTGTTTTTGAGAGCTTGGACGACTGGCTGCCGCTGGTGTCATCCCCTAGGCTGATGAGTTGACAATGTGTAAAACTGTCAGCTGATTGATAAAGTGCATCAAACAGCCATTATTTTGGTAGGGAGCTGTTAATGAGTCAAAAAGAGGAGGATGGGCTTTCTGTGGAGGTATGAGTTCAGGTTGCAGCTCTTGGTTTGTCACCCAACTGTTCATAGGAATATCACTCCACAGAGTGAAACGAGGACACGCATTTTGACTCTACATATCTCATGGTTGCTGGAGAGGGTGTACCGGGACTAGAATGTGTGCTTTTGGGGGTTACTTGAATAGGGTGTCAGCAAAACTAATGGACTGCGTGAAGGTAGGAAGGGCAGTCTGATTCAGCATGGCATGAGGTGGAGGTGGTTATGGCAATATTTATAACAGCACTAGTCCTAGGATGGGACAACACAATGACAGACCACATTATTCATATGTTTTTCTTTGTTTAACCAGGAAAGCAAACTAAACCGGTTGGTTTACAGGTGCAGCCTAGGATCACAAGGAAGTTAAGTGACATGCTCAGAATCACATAGTATGCAAGACGTGGCTGTGGGATCCAAACCACATCTCCAGCTTTGCAGTTCATTGCCCTTAACCACTGTGCTATGCTGTGTGTATATATATTTTTTTCCCCCAGAGATTGGCAACAAAAATGGTGCATGTCAGCAACAGAAGTCAAACAATTGTATGAGAAGAGGATGGATGGACTCAAGATCTCTACCCTGAAACAGAGAAGACTGGGGTGGAATATGATATACTGGGGTGAGTGGGGGTAACCAAACTTAGGACAGGCTCCAGTAATGTTTACGTTCTTCCATGCTCCTAGTCACTGTTGCAGTATAATCCTTTGTCTTTTTATTAAAATCACCTGCTTGTAAAAAGTGCCTGATTGCAAGGGACAACTTGGGAGCATGATTCCATTCCATCAGACTGTGCAGGCCACATTTGTTGGAATCAGACCCACAACATTGTGTACCTAACGAAGTAACCACACATCAACCCATCAAGCTGAGAGAGGAGGGAGATTTTTTTTTTTTTTTATTTAATCAGTGGGGTCAGTCTATAGCTCAGTTGTGGAGGACCACAGAGGAGCAAGCTGCTCCATGCAAGACTGTCTTCAGTCCAGAATGGGATAGCCTTTATTTCTGGGGGTTCAGGGGGTGGGGTAAGCATACCTCCTAACTGTCCCAGACTATGAGAAACCTTCCTTATGTTACCCCCTAAATCTGTCCCTCATGGAAAATGTTGCCCATAAAGAGAATGTACTGTAATTCAGACTTTCCAGAAATGCATAATATTTTAAGCTGATAAATTAAAACTAAATCTTGTGCAACTAAACATAATGGTTTCTACTGTGTTCTGAGCTTGTATGTCAATGGTTGAATATGTGTCCCTGATTATGAGGGTCAGTGTTCCTAATTGTCTCATTTTGATTGTCTGTGTCCCTTATTTCAGTAATAAAAGGTTGAGAGGTACTGTATGGTGGTAAGGACAGAACAAGAGCTGTGACAGGCTCAGGGTATACAGCATATTGTACAGTGTGAGGCACAGAAGGGTAATAGTGTACACTGTAGCAAATGGTCTCTTGAGAAGTAAACAGTATGTAACAATGTTTCTATGATTTGTAACTTTGTCTCTAAATAATTTACTGTTTCAAAATCATAGAACAATTTGTAGCAGTGTCTGTATTACCTGTCGTAGTAGCTTCTGATTTACCCATTCCTGTAATTTAACTAATATAATTCTCTTCCTAAATAGTGATAGTTGTTTTCTTAAGCCAAATGTAAAATTCTGCATGCTATATAGTACTTGTTTCAATATATACTCCCATTTTTCTTTCAATGGGGTAGGGGGTTTTAAAATACATTTTGTGGTTGATCCTATTATTAAACATAAATTGGAGGTCTTGTCAGTGCTAAAATGCTGTCACCAATGCTGGATGCAAACAAAGTGGTGCAAGGTTTTCACAATCAGGATTTTAAAAACTATACTTCTTAAAAAATACAGAGGCTAATCATTAGTAGGTTTGATGGCAAAGCAGAAGTAAAGTTCATGTCTATCAGGAACTCACTTATGCGTAGGTAGCTGAAAAAAACCAAACACATGGCACAGTTTGCACTGCTATATACTTTTTTTTTAAAACCTCGAGAGAGTCACTAATCTGGAAGCTTGTTTCCAGGTGCGACCTGGGAGTACAAGGAAGTTAAGTGACTTGCTTAGAGTCACACAGTATGCAAGTGGGAGCTATGGGATTCAAACCCAGGTTTCCCGCTCAGAGCCTTAAACCACTGCACTATACTGCCTACCATTTACTTGACATTTTTACAAAACACACAAAGCTACAATGTAACATTTTTGTGTTTCTGTACTTGCCATTGATCTTTTTAAAGAAAGTTTTTACACGTAAAGCTAGCATTCATAACAGATACAAGGAAACATCACATTTAAGAGATTCCCAGCTCTTCATAGCTTCACAAATTGAAGACGAAATTGGAGAACCATGAAGAAAAAACAATCCGTCACCATGACAAGAGATTGTCATGTAGGTGGACTGTTGCCTCCAAAGAGATATGTTAATTAGGGGATATTCACATTCTTGTTTGTCCACAGTTTTTCCACACATTGTTTGAACAAAATTATTTATTCAGCAAATCAGTTGGGGAGGGTGGAGGTGACGGGGTGGGGGTGGGTTAATGCAACTGTGTATTTAACTCCAGCTAAACATTTTGGGATCTGACCATCCTTACTAGTATTTTCCACACTGTTAACCTGTAAGTGTCTCAGCAGGCTAGCCCAATCTGGTACACAGTGCCCTTCCTGAAAATAATTTTATTTCACTTTGTGGTGAAGCAAGGTATAAATAATAACAAAAAAATGGCAAGTATAAAAAGAAATCAGTGCAACTGTTATTAATCTTGTATGCTGTGCCAACCAGCAGTTCTATGGTACTGTTATCCAGAAAATCAAACCTCTGAAAGGAAAAGACCAGCCTGGATCAAATTGTTTGTACTTTGATCTGGAAAATTGTTAGTCCTGCACAATTCAGGGCAAATTGCATGGTGCATTACTCAGCATCAACAAATTCAACTCCTTATTTAGATGTTTTGCGGGTTATACTAGTTGTATAAAATTATAGTGACTGCACCACCGGGGGAAAAAAATGTTTTACAATATGGGGTATTGCAAGCAACCAGGGTTATTATTGTTACTGTATGACCCTGAGCAAATTAATTAACCTCCTTATGCTCCCCAGTGACAGCTGGAAACAAGTTTTATTTTTAGCAAGCATTTTACTATTATTTACTGGTGGTCTAGTGGCCCCACTCCACCTCTACCCTGACACTGGCATGTAGTGTATCACCACCGCTCCCCCATCACAATGTTTTTTATTTATTGTTTTTTATTAAATAACATCTGAATGGAAAAGACCAAACTGGATCCAGTCTTTTGTACTTTGATCTGGAAAACTGTTAATCATGCACAATTCAGGGCAACTTGCATGATGCACTACTTAGCACAAAGGTTTATATTAAGGTACAAAGCAAAGAGCCTATTGGCCCATAGATGCTCACATACTAGTCGGGTCAATAATATGTCAAGGATTTAATGGATAATAAATATTTATCCAATCTTGCTTTAAATTGGTCTTTATCCTTACTAATAACTTGTAATGGTAGATTGTTCCAAGGCTTAATCACCCTTAAAGTGAAGAAATACTTCCTCCTAATATAATTGAATGAATTACCTATTAGTTGAAGGGGTGCCCTGTAGTGTTATAGGCAGAATCCTTAAACTTCAGTCCAAAGTCCACCATTAACTCAGGGTCCTGGACAACATTATACAGAAACAATAACTCCACGTAGCTCACGAAGTTTCTAGTGACAAATTAAACCTATAAAGTCTGGCTTCATAAGGAAGATGGTATATGCCCCTTAAGTGTTTAGTAAATCTACGCTGTACTCTTATCTATTTGAATTATATTTGTTTTCTTATAAGGACACCGTAGTTGAGACATATTCCAGATGAGGCCTAACATATGCTCTGAACAGTGGCATCAAGACCTCAAGGTCCTTAGTAGAGACAATGTTATATAGACCAGACAACCCTATTAGCTTTATTTACTGATTTATTTATATGATTAGAAAATCCATATTTGAAATAGTTATGCCCAGGTCTCTCAGTAGTTTCATTGCATTGCTATTGTCCTAACATGCATGTCTTAAATGGGTTAGTATGACCCAGATGCATAACCTTGCATTTGAAGTTATTGAATTTGTCCTACAAAGCAACCATTCACAGATTTTATCTAAATCCTGCTGGATTATGTCAGAGTCATATTCATTTACACATGGAGGCTGTCATGGTACAGTCAGACCTGGACATTGTGGCCATCACTGAAACCTGGTGTAATGATAACCATGACTGGGAGATGGCCATACCTGGCTACAACACTGGAGGCTGTCATGGTACAGTCAGACCTGGACATTGTGGCCATCACTGAAACCTGGTGTAATGATAACCATGACTGGGAGATGGCCATACCTGGCTACAACATATTCAGAAGAGACAGAGCAGGCAGGAAGGAGGAGGAGGGCACTGTATGTGAAAATGACATAGGGCACACAGATCCAGAAGGAACAAAATGGGAGAGATACTGTGGGTTAAGCTGGAAAGGAAATGGGGCCAGCCATCCGCAGCAGGTGTGGTCTATAGACCACCAGCCCAGGAGGAAGAAACAGGTAGGAGTTGATGCTAGCCATCCAAAGGATGGCTGACAAGGGTGAGGTAGTACTGGTTGGAGACTTCAATATACCAGATGTGGACTGGAGCATCCCAGCAGCAGCATCAACTAGGAGCAGATTTATCCTGGACTCCTTCAGGGTGCCTTCCTCAAGCAACTGGTCATGGAACCAACTCGGCAGAAGGCAATACTGGACCTTGTGCTCACAAACAGGGACAGTGTGATGGGGGTAACAGTGGGGAGCACCTGGGTAACAGTGACCACCAGTCATTGTGGTTTGAAATCACAGAAAGAGCAGAACCAAACCACACAAAAACACGATCCTGGATTTTAGGGGGCAGACTTTTGGGAAAATGGGGAGATGCTTGAAGAGGCATTAAGGGAATGGGACAGGAATCAGGGATTGAGGAACAGTGGGCAGTATTTAAAATGGGGATTATAAGAACAACAGAATTATGCATTAAGCAGGTTAGAGAGGAAAAGAAAGAGGAGACCATTATGGTTTTCCAAAGAGGTAGCAAAGAAAGTGAAAGCCAAAAGACTGCATTCAGGCAATACAAAAGACACAGGCAGAAGGTAGGGAGAAGTACCAGGAGAAACAAAGGAGGCAGGGAAGTCAGTAAGGGAAGCCAAAGCTCAGACAGAAGAACACATTGCAAAATCAGTGGTTAAAGGGACAAACCTTTACAGGTACATAAGTGAAAAAAGAAGGACAAAGGGAGGGATAGTTAGACTGAAGGGGAGGATGGGAGCAGCGTGAGGATGACAACAGTAAAGCTGACATATTGAACAGGTATTTCTGCTCAGTCTTTACTAAGGAAGAGGGGTAATGGGTCTGAAGGGTACAAGGGGTGAGAATGGTGCAGAAATGGACACAAGTCCCTTTACACGAGAAAGGGTCCTGAAGGAACTGGAAGTAATAAGAGTTGACAAAGCAATGGGGCCAGATGGGGTGCACCCCAGGGTCCTTAAAGAACTAAGAGAGGTGGTGGCTGAACCTCTGGCTATCCTGTTCAGCCAATCACTGGAAACAGGGAGGTACCCAAAGACTGGAGGACAGCAGATGTAGTCCCTTATACAAAAGTGGGAACAAAGAGGAAGCAGGGAACTACAGACCAGTCAGCCTCACTCCGGTAGTGGGAAAGATCATGGAAGCACTACTGAAGGAGAGATTGGTGGAACATCTGGTTGTCAATGGACTACAGGACCCAAGGCAGCATGGTTTCACCAGGGGAGGTCATGTCAGACCAACCTCATTGAATTTTTGACTGGGTGACTAGGGAGGTGGATCAGGGAGGGCAGTGACATGGCCATCTGGACTTCAGCAAGGCCTTGACACTGTGCCACATAGAAGACTATTACACAAACTGGGGAATATGGGTGTGGGCAGGACAGTAGTGTGGTGGGTAGGTAACTGGCTGGGTGGCAGGACACAGAGGGTGGTGGTAAATGGCTGTCACCCACAGAGGGAAGAGGACCAGTGGGGTACCACAGGGATCAGTGCTGGGACCGGTCCTATTCAACATCTTCATCAGTGACATTGCACAGGATATAGAAGGCAGAATTTCACTGTTCGCTGATGACACAAAGCTCTGTAACAGAGTAGACACATCAGAGGGTGTAGACAGAATGAGAAGGGACCTGCAGAAACTTGAAGAATGGTCAAGGGTTTGGCAGTTGAAATTCAATGCAAAGAAGTGCAAGATAATGCATATGGGGCACAAAACCCTGGCACAATATATCAGTTGGGGGTGAGGATATAGCATGCACCAAGCAGGAAAGGATCTTGGGGTTGTATCTCTGATGACCTCAAGGTAGGGAAACAGTGTGACAAGGCATCAGGTAAAGCAAATAGGATGCTGGGATGTATAGGCAGGGGCATCACCAGCAGGAAAAGGGAGGTCATAATTCCGCTATACAAGACACTAGTGAGGCCCCACCTGGAGTACAGTGTACAGTTCTGGAGACCATACCTACGTAAGGACATAGACAGGGTAGAGAAGGTTCAGAGGAGGCAACAAAGATGGTGCATGGGTTGCATCACAAATCCTATGAAGACAGGTTGAAGGAACTGAACATGTACTCCTGGAGGAGAGGAGGGAGAGGGGATATGATAGAGACATACAAGTATCTTACAGGAGGAACAGGGTGCAGGAAAACACTTTTAAGCGAAAAAGATGTTTCAGGACTAGAGGGCATGGGATGAAGTTGGAGGAGGACGATTCAGAGAAACATGAGAAAGAATTTCTTCACAGAATGGGTGGTGGATAAGCGAACACCCTGCCAGAGGAAGTGGTGGGGGCTGAAACAATCACCGGATTTAAGAATGCATGGGATAGACATAAAGGAATTCTAGAGGTCAGGGTAAGGAAATAGACTTCTAGGAAAACAAACTGAACTTACAAGCTCAAATGGGCAGACTAGGTGGGCCATAGGCCTTATCTGCCGACACTGTCTATGTATGTATCTATGTATGGACCACCAATCTTTAGATCATCTGCATATTTAATACATATCAATTGGTAATCTGATGTTAAATCTGAAATAAAAGCCTGAAACAAACAGGGATCGAGCCCTTGGGGACTCCACTAGTCACATAGCCAATGTCTGATAAACATCCATTTATATGAACTTGCTGTGTATGATTCTTGATCCAAGTAATGATGTACATATTCATTTTCAAGTTTTTTAACTTTATTTCTAAGGCCCAGTGTGGCATAGCGCCGAACGCCTTGCTAAAATCCAAGAATACATCACATTACACGGTGTTCTGTTATCCACTATCAAACTGATGCCTGCATAAAAAATGATCAGATTTGACAGACAATCTCTTCCTTTTTTAAATCCATGCTGTTCCGTATCAGAGTTACTCAGGATGGGACTTGGTACATCTCTAATTAAGCTTTCAAGGACTTTACAGATTGGGGACATGAGGCTAATTGGATGGTAATTTGAACAGTCCAATTTTAAACCCTTTTTATATATAGGAACATTATCATTTTTCCATTACACTGGGACAAAACCCTGTAACAGATATGAATCAAACAGTAATTTCAAGAGAATCACCAAGTAATCCATAAGTAAAAATAACAGTTGCCCTGAAATATGGTCAGGCCCCATACAGGTTTTCTCTTTCTATAACTTTAACTTATTAGCAATGTCAGTGGTTGTAAAGACAATGGGATCTGAACTAATATCCATATGTTAAATCACAGAATGTCATAAATTGTGTAGCTCTTACAAAAACACTATTAAACATGTCAGCCATTCCTTTGAGTTTTGAATTATTTGGTTTATAACTTGGATGGGACCCACCTTACATTTAGGTTTTTAAGGAGTTTATATAAGAAAAAGTGTTTACTATTTGATTTATTAGCATTTTAGACAAATCCAATTCCTATTTTCTCTTAGACTTCCTAATAGCAGTTTTACATTTCTGTGCCTCTAATATAATTAGACCAGTTGTGACCAGTTTTTGATTTAAGATAGCCAGCATATTTTTATTTTTTCTTTAATCAATTTCTTAAGAGATTTTGTCAGCCATTTAGACTGTAATTTACCTTTTGTACATTTAGTTTTACATGGTATAAACTCCTCTCTGACATAAATTAAGGCATCATACAAAAGTTCCCAATATTCTTGTAATGTTCTATCAGCATATTCTTTATCCCAGTCAATATGTCCAAGGACTTGTTCCATCTCAAAAATATTTGCTTTTTCATACACATAAATGGAAACTGGTTCTGAATCAATTTCCTATGAACATTTTAACTTAAAGGAAGTGACATTATGGTCATTGTTTCCAAGTGGGGCTTCAACAGTTATGACAAACATCAAGGCTATCACCATGCAGCACTATGTCTAATACATTTTCAGCTCTAGTTGGGTGAAGGACACCCTGCTTCAATTGAAGATGAGACACATTGCTAAAAGTTTTTACTATTTCACGTATCAGCTAAATTATCCCACCAATTAATATCACCTAAATTTAGATCCCCCATTAACAAAATGTTGTCAATTTCACACACCGTTTCCATTTCACCTACTAAGGTCTCAGAATAGGCCACTGAAGAGTTTGGTGGTCTGTAACAGGTTCCCAAAACTATTTGTGACATATTTTTAACTAATAATTTAACCCAAACAGATTCAATTATGATATTTTTTTTAATTCGATCTGATATATCAAGGCAATCCAAAGGTTTATTAAGAAAAAGAGCTACACCACTTCTTCTTTCCCTCCTGTTTAAGGGAATATATGTCAAAGCCCTGAAGAACAGGGTCCTATTCAGATTTATTATCCCACCACATTTCTGAGATAGAAACTATATTTGAATCTACTAATGCCATTCTAGTTGTAAGTTCATTCATTTTATTTAAACTTCTTGCATTTAGACTCCACACATTTAAGTGAGTTAAAGGTTTTTGACAATCTTTTATAGGTTTGCTGGTAGAAAGCATAACATGTGACAACCCCCAAATAACTTAGTTTAAATTTTGGTCAATAATTTCAGATATTTTTTGCCCATAAGGGAGTTTCTTTTACTCAGATGTAGCCCATCGGCACAGAATAACTCATCCCTGCCTATAAATTCTTCCCAATAAGTGATGCATTTAATATCTTGGCGCAAACACCATTTCTGAAGCCATTCATTTAGGAACTTTATTTTATCATTTATAAAGTCTGGGCTGCAGGATTTGGTAAAGTTTCAGAAATATAAATATCACATTCAAGAGACATCAATTTATTTGTTAAGGCAACATACTCCTCCTGTATTGAACAAATTGAATATCCATAAAGGTTATTTATTCCAGCAAGTACTATTATCATTGAATTTTCACCAGAATTCTACAGAATCTCACCTACCATTTTGGTAATATCTGATATCAAAGCACCCCTAAAGGAAGAGCAGGTTTGATTTTGTTTATCACCATTACATACAGCCCTATCTAAATGTTTGAATATTGAATCACCCAAAACAAACAGCTGTCACATATCTGAAGGAAGATTAATATCCATATCTGAATTTTCCAGCAGGGGTGTTTCAATAGCTATAACGGGGCGCTCCATGATCCATCAAAGAAGATGCTGGGGGAGAACAAACAAGGGAGTGACTCAATAGAAGTGCTGGTAATAGTTGTAGATGGATTAGGATGGTCTAAGAGTGGCCCTGTAATAGTCCCTACAGCTTCTTCTGTATCAACTAAGGGGTTACTTAGGAAGTCAAAACTATTCCTTAGTGGTAATGAAAAAACATCCGCCTTTCTACCTTTTTTCTGGGCTCTAGGATTATTTACTGTATATCAATTGTCATGGGGGCCTTCTTCCTCTGAATCAATTCTTGATCTTTTATTACTTGTTCCACCATTAATGGAAGGACCACACATGGAAAGTTTTATAGTTTCATTATGTACAGGTGCAGCCACAGTTCCCAATGAATTTAATGGTGCTTCCACAACTGGGAGGGTTGATATGGGAGAGGGGCCAAATGTACAGTTGGGTACATTTAAGCAAGTAACATTACAACAACGAAAATGTTCCAACATAGTGATTTGACTTTGTTCTAATTGAGACATTCTAGAACTAAATATAGTAATTTCAGATTTTAGTTTGGCAGCTTCTATACATTTGTTACATGTGAAAGGAGAAGATGGAAATGGAGGGTTCACAATAATATACATAGAACATATCATACACTTAATACAGACATCCCCCTCCATTGTCATAATGGAATCTGCCATAATACCTGTCGCACAGGTAGTATACAGACACTTCAGCCTGCTAAGACATAGAAACATAACATAGAAGTTGACGGCAGATAAGGACCGCAAGGCCCATCCAGTCTGCCCATTTCTTTTTCTACCTTATGAATGTGCCATCGGCCTTTGCTCTGTCAGTGGCCTATCTATTCATAGTCATTTGTATTGCTCCCTTATGCCTATCCCATGCCTGTTTGAAGCCCTGCACTGTATTCATAGCCACCACTTCTTGTGGTAAGCCATTCCATGCATCCACCACCCTTTCTGTGAAAAATAATTTCCTCACATTCCCCTTAATCAGCCTCCCTCTAATCTCATGCTGTGTCCTCTTGTCCTGCTATTTTCTTATATTTAAACATGTTAGACTCTTTCACCTTGTTTATGCCCTTAAGGTGTTTGAATGCCTCGATCATATCACTCTCTCCCTCCTTTGCTCAAGGGTACATATTGAGCTCTGTTAATCTGTCCTCATGTGTCTTCTGATGCAGTCCCTGCACCATTTTGGTTGCCCTTCTCTGGACTGCCTCAATTTGGTTAATGTCCTTGTGTGGTGTGGCCTCCAATACTGCAGTACTCCAGATGGGGCTAACCAGTGTCTTGTACAGAGGATTATTACCTCCTCTTATGACTTGATACCCCTACTAATACACCCTAACACCCCCTAGCCTTACCTACTGCTTTAGAGGTCTGCTTGGATGATTTCAGGTCATCAGTGATGATGATGCCCAAGTCTCTTTCTTCCTTTGTGACTGCTAGCAACTCCCCTCCCAGCCTATACGTGGCTTCAGGGTTTCTCTTCCCTATGTGCATGATTTTGCACTTCTTTGCATTAAATCCCAGTTGCCACTCTTCTGACCATTCTGCTAGTTTATCCAGATCTCTTCTCATTCTGCCCACCCCATCTGGATCATCTACTCTGTTGCAGATCTTGGTGTCATCTGCAAACAGACAAGCCTTACCCTCTAGTCCATCTGTAAGGTCACTAATGAAGATGTTGAAGAGGACTGGCCCCAGGACTGATCCCTGAGGTACCCTACTTGTGACTTGCATCTCTTCTGACTGTATACCATTTTACCACCACTCTGTTTTCTGCCCGTCAACCAGTTTGCCACCCAGTTGACCAACTTCTGACCCACCCCGAGCCTACCCAGCTTATTTATCAATCTTCTATGTGGAACAGTATCGAAAGCTTTGCTGAAGTCAAGGTAGGCGACATCAACTGCTCCCCCTTGGTCCACCACTCTGGTTACCCAGTCAAAGAAATCTATGAGATTAGTTTGACAGGACCTTCCCTTTGTAAACCCATGCTGTCTTGGATCCTGTGCCCCTATGGATTCCAGGTGTTGCACTATCCTTTCCTTAAGGAGTGCCTCCATAATCTTGCCCACTACTGAGGTAAGACTGACGGTCTGTAGTTCCCCGCCTCCTCCCTGCTACCACTCTTGTGGAGCGGGATCACATGAGCCCTTCTCGTGTCTTCTGGGACCTCTCCTGTGCTCAGAGACTCACTAAACAATTCTGCTAATGGCTCTGCTAGTTCCTCCTTTAGCTCCTTAAGTACCCTGGGATGTATGCCATCAGGTCCCATTGCCTTATCCACCCTGAGCTTAGCAAGCTCTTGTAGGACCCTTTCTTTTGTGAGAGAGTAGTGCTCACCTCCTCCCCTGTGTCCATGATGCTGAGCTGTGGGCCCTGCCCTACCTCTCTTCAGTAAATACTGAGCAAAAGTATCTATTTAGGATAGATGTCTTTACAGGGTCCTCCTCCTCACATGCTCCCTTTTCTCCATTAAGCTTAGCAATACCCCTCTGGACTTTCTTCTTTCACTAATGTATCTATAGAAAGTCTTGTCACCTTCTTTTACTGTTCGTGCTAGTGTTTCCTCAGTTTGGGACTTTGCCTGCCTTACTGCCTTACCTGCTTCCCTTAGGGCAGTTTGGTATGCCTCCATCTTCATCCCGCTGTGTTCCCTTATATTTCCTGAAGGCCAGCCTTTGGCTCTGACCTTTTCTGCTACTGTATTTGAGAACCAAAGTGGTTTCCTTCTTTTGCACTTCCTTTTCTGTCTAACACAATGGGATGTTGCTTCAAGTATTGCATCCTTAATGCTTGCCCACTTTGCCTGTACCCCCTCACCTGTGTTTCTTTTTGCCAGGGCTAGCTTAACTCTGTTGGACATCTTATCAAAGTCAGCTCCTCTGAAGTCCCATATTTTTGCCTTGGAATGGGATTTAGACGTAGTGGCCAAATTGAACCATACCATGTGATGGTCACTGGCCCCCAGGTGACCTTCTACCTGGAGATCTGTGATCCCTTCCCTGTTAGTCAGTACTAGATCTAGGATAGCCCTGTCTCTTGTGGGTTGCTGTACCAGTTGTTTGAGGCCCTCCTGCAGGGAATCCACTATGAGTCTAGTTCTGGCAGATGTTCCTGCTGGTATTGACCAATCTGTATCCGGCATGTTGAAGTCTCCCATTATCAGAACCTCCCTTTAGCTGTCATGTTTTGTATATCTCTAACAGTAATGTGTCTATGTCCTCCCTCTGGTCTGGGGGCCTGTAGACAACCCAGTTCTTATGGCTGTCCCATTTCCTGTTTCAGGGTGACCCACAGTTCTTCTGGCTCCTTATGTGTATTCTGAATTTCTGTAGCTTTGATATTTTCATTAACATACAGGGCCACTCCTCCCCCCCTTTCTGCACCTCGGTCTCCTCTGAACAATACATAGCCAGGTACTGAAGTCTCCAAGTGTGGTTACTGGTAAACCACGTCTCACTAATTGCTACTATGTCCAGTTAGCCTCTGACATTATTGCCTGCAGGTCTGGGATCTTATTTCCCGGCTGTGAGCATTGTGTTCATGATTTTCCATTGGCCAGATTTTGATCGTTAGTTGTTGGGTGAAGTTTGGCATTACCCCTGTGCATCGTATGGGAGGCGAACCTTTTTCTTACCTGGTGATGCAAATGAACGGCAAACATGCTGAATTCCTGTTTGACCACTAGCTGAGGGGAGGGGTGTTCTTCCCTATTCGACGTATGGGGTGCTAAAAATCTCTCCCCATTTGCTAGTTGAAATATTCTGCAAAGACGTCAAACTTCTTCCCCAATGCACTGACTCCCTCTTTAGTCAGATGCAGTCCATCAAATTTAAAGAACTTTCATTCCCAGAACTGTTGCCAGTTCCCTACAAATCTGTGTCCTTTTTCCTGGCACCAGTCCTTGAGCCACGTGTTTAGCTCCCCTATCTCCCCTTCTCTGACCTTCCGTCCATCTGCTCCCCTCTCCCAGACTGGCAGGATCCCAGAGAAGGAGATGCTGAAAGAAATAGATGATAGTTTGTCACCCAGCCTAGTCAGGTGTTCCTTGGTCTCCACAACTGACCGGCTGGCGAGATCATTAGTCCCTATGTGTACTAGGACATCAATGTTTTCTCCTGCTTTGTGAACAATTTTAGCAATGCGGTCAGTGTCTCTCCATGCTGATGTACCTGGGAGACATCTGACCATCACCCCTGGCTGGAGATGGGTATCAACTCCCCGAATCATGGAGTCTCCTATGATCAGAAGTTTTTTGGATTTCCTTTGTGCTTGTTTTGTTTTGGTTCCTGATTTGGGTGAGTTTTGTTGTGCTAGCTCCTGTGCCGCAGTGTCCTGCTCTGCAGTGTCTTCTGCCTCTTTATTTGATTTCAGAGATAGAGGCAGATACCTGTTTGTAGTGTTTATATGGTTTTTGGAGGTAATGTGTTGGAGAGCAGAAAGTGATGGGGCACCTGATTTGCTCCTCCTAACCACCTGCCAACCTCCTGGACCAACTACCTCTGCTGTCGAGGTTTTTCTGTTGGATGCTGGGGAAATGGCGGGTGGTTCTTATAATGTATTTCTCTTCAATATGAAATTGAGGCGTGCAATCTCTGCCCATGCTGCCGGAGCTGAGCCCTAAGATCTCCAAAGGCCCAGCATGTAGGACAGTGTCCTAAATCATGTAAGACTGTCCTTCTGAAATTGTTCCACAGTACCTGCAGTTAATGAAATCCATTCCAAATAAGTTGCTGGGTTTGTAACCTAGTCAGAGTAATTAGAAGGAGAGAAAAAGGAAAAAAATGCAAGTAATGGTTTAATTGTGCTTTGTTTAACTTGTTATAACAAGTTAAATTACAAGTGCCCTGTAAATGAGATCACCTTGTGGAGGCCCCACTGATCCGCCTCCTTCCTGCTCTGCCACAGGAAATGTCACAACTGTGGTACCTTATAAAAGGAGTGTAGCGTGGGGTGGTTGGGGATGGGGTGGGTGGCTGGCCCTTCCCCTGCCTAAAAAGAAGAACCACGACTAAAAGAACAAGGAGGTAAGAGCAGAAACAATCAGTCAACAACAAATGCAGTAACCCTGAAAGCTTATCCTAATGTTAGATAAAACTGTAAAACCTGTAAAGCACCACCTGTAATGATTTCAGAGAAGATATACGCTGTAAGAAACACTTTGCTCCAGAGAAAAATAAAGCAGTAACAGAAGATATACCTTGCAAAAGACAATTTGAATCAGAAGATTACAGGAGTAATCTGTTAGCACACACCTGTAGGCACACCTTGTAATAATGCAGAAGGTATACCAGCAACAACAATTTGAATCAGAGAAAAAATAAAGCAATGAAATGTTAGCAACAAACAGTAGCAATCCCTGTGAGTAAAAAATAAAAACACCACCACACAGTAAATCTGCTTAGCCAAACTAAGTCTTTATCCTTTTCCCTTTCTCTGGTAAGTTTCTCTACTCTGCCTTTCAAGCAGTCTTAGAAGGAAAGAGCTCAGGTGAAGCTTGGTGCCTTGGCCAGCAAACCAAGTCTTCTACCTCCAAGATACTACAATAACCCTCCTAAGGAGCAACTGCTTAACTTGCTGGTACCTTTAGGGAATGTTCAATTGAACTTACAAATAGCACTTCCACTGACAGCCTAGCATCAAATTATCCCAAACTCCTACCTACATCTGTGTGGAGTTTCTGATCCCATCTGCCCTGCTGGACACGCTAGACACATGCTCAGATGTGCGTGTCTCTGCGTGTGACTCCACATGCAATGCACTCGCCCGCTTGCAGCGAGTATGCCCGATATCCCCCATAACCTGGAAGTTATAGACTCGGAAGTTAACACATCTGCCCACACTAAAATTGCTCTCTGAGCTTCAAAATATATTAAAAGCACCAAAGGCAGTGATACTAATGCCCTGTCCTACAGAACATAAACAGCTTGGTTTTAAGCTACTCCGTGAAGTGCTGTAGTTTTCCTCATAGGCATAAAAACTACAGCCCCACCAAACTGCTTCCAGGGTTAAGGCAACCTTGGCAGGTGTAATATAGCAACAGAATAGTAATAGGTATTAGTATCTAGCCCAGCGATGTGCAGCACACCAATTCACTGCCTAGAAACATGCAAAACCACTCACAGCGAGCATGCCTGATATCCCCATAACCTGAAAGTCACAGACTTGGGTTAACACATAATGTAACTCCTTATTTAGATGTTATGCTGGTTATACCAGTTGTGTAAAATTATAATGACTGGTGCAGGGGAAAAGGTTTTTTTTTTTTTTTTTTTTTTTTACAGTATGGGGATCGCAAGTGATCAGGGTAATTATTATTGTTCTTGTTGCGTGAACCTGAGCAAATGAATGAAACTTCTTATGCTCCCTGGTTGCAGCTAGAAACAAGTTTTATTTTTAGAAAGCATTTTTCTGTTATTCACTGGTGGTCTAGTGGCTCCACGCCACCCCTATCCCCAACCCTAGCAGGTAGTGCATCACCCCCACTCCCCCACCCCAATTTTCTTTTATTGTTTTTTATTAAATAAACAAACAACTAAATACCCTGCAAATGAAACTGTAATTTTCAGGATACTGAAGCCTTAGTACAGTGAGAGCTACCTGACACTTAAATTCATACTGTACATGTTATTGAACTACCATATAAAAATGGCATATAATGAAATAATAGACACTGCTGGTATTGATCATTTACTGCATGGAGAGTAAATGTGGTGGTATGGCAGTAAAAGTATGTTGATACATGCTTGCTCACCACCTAAAACATGTGTTTGTATAGCTGGGGCCTTGAGGAACAGCGCATATTTACAGAACACACGATTTATTTTTAGCTTCTTGGCCTTCCTCATTATTTAAGGAGAATGAAATCATGAATTAAAGACATCCTCCTGTAGAAATATCTGAATGGCCAACAGCCAATCCGGTGTTATTATAGGACGACAGGTTTTCTTCATATGGTACTTGCCAACATTAATGAGTACAAGCTGATGGAATTGTTTAATAAAATCAAACATACAGTATAAAGTCTATCCAGAGCAGTGTTTAAAGCCACTACCAATTGCTGCTCAGTATACTATCCAATGCAGCATCAAACTCTGCAACACCAAAAAAAAAAATGAAAGTCAGATTACACTATAATATTATGCCATACAGACACTGTGCAGAGTAGCAATAGATGGAGTGGTATTGCATGGGGAATATGCCTGTATTTGGGCCTCATTATCATATGGTTTCAAACTCACACCTACTGTGTCTTGCCAACGACACAATATTATACATTACACAATGTTTTGTGAAAGGAAAGGATTGTGGAATAGCACAATCTTTAGATTATGCATGTTTATGTTAACTTATTTATACACCTGTCAGTTTTGTTGTTCAAAGAGTACTACTAAACAGAGAAAATATGTATTTTATCTTTAACCGAAAAAACACTATACTGACTGAGATAACATTATGAGTACTGCATAAAATATAGTTTCTTACTGGCTAAAGACAACAATTATTGCTGCAGCCAAATGTGAGGATGACTGTAGACAGACGTGCAATATGAGCACAGCACACTATTTTGTGTCAGTCAGTGTTACGTGCATGCTCAATATTCAGAGAGCAGATTATCAATTACAAATAAAAGAGACAAATCATATACGGCATGTTAAATTATATGATAGTGGCAAGTGCATGAGCTGTTTAAACAGCAATAGTCTGGTACTTCTCATGTGAATTCTGTAATTTACCTAGATCAGTTGGAATATTAAATGTTCCCCAATATGTTTGCCAAGACCAAGGCTGACTTTCATATTTATCATAGGTATAGTATGAGTATGCTAAGGCAGGCAACAGGCATTAACATTTCTTTTATTTCAGTCAGTATCTTTCGATAGGATGTTGTTTGCAGGAACAAACTTTAAAATAATAAATTGCAACCATTTGATGATTTCATTTATTTCAATTGTCTTGTAGCAGGGGGTGGGTGGTAGGAGAATGTAACTGATCAATTTGGATGAGTCTTGGCAGCCCAGTAATGTTTTATTCCTCACATATGTGTACATTAATATTACCTAACATAAAAGTGCAAGTAACAACTGATTTTTTTTCTACAGGTTGAGGAGTTCTACAAGGTTAGGAGTTGCCCCCCCAACCAGACAATTAAAATTGGAAATGAAATCAACAAATGGCTCATTCTCTGCAAGCAAAATCCTACTGAAGATAGTTAAATTTCTCCAGGCAATGTTACATTGGGGCATTAATCTGGCAATACAAAATAGAGTAAAAAGAGAGAGTGAGAGACAGAGAGAGACCTCGACCCAAAGTCTGTAACATGGTGTTATTTTAATTTAAAAAAGACACATTCCAATTGGTGGTCATATTGGGCAGTGTGATGGACCTCTCTCAACCAGGAACAGTAACTGAAGTGGTGCTTTTTGGTTTATTCTTTAATGTTTCAGCCACTGTGCAGTTATACAGATCATGAAAAACACAGAGGGAGAGAGCGGTCTGTCCCACTGACCCATGTGATCACATACTGTACAACTATAGATGATAACCTGTCATTTTAACTTAGAACATCTGCAAGTTACACAGTAAAGTCAGGTTTTTCTTTTCACTTCACAGGACTTCTCCATGACATAATTTTACATATTTGTAGATTTTAGACACTAACTTGGACTGCTTTCATTTTCCCCTCATTTCGTAATTCAGTGCTTGTTCTAAATGACTATTTAACCACTAGCCATATTTTTTGGATGACTACTATACTTATACTCCTAGGCTCCTACAGAGTGGCAGACAACAGAAACAGCGCAAAGAGACAACTGAAACTGGGAAGTTAGTGTTTTACACTCACATTCTATCGACTTCTATTAGAACATCTGAATGGCTGTGGGCAAGATTAAGTACATAAGATTTGCAGCAGATGCACTATTCACTATGGGTGCCACAGTACCTACTGTATAAGCACACCAATTTATAAACAAGTACTCCATCTTGTACACAAAACAGTTCTTCATGCCCCAAGTTCATTGCTGCACATATAGCAGTTCATTAGTTATGCTGACAGTTAGACTTTGGTATTTTATTATGTCTGATCTGGACTGCACCTGGAGCAACTACACCTGCAAAAAGCAGACACCCTTCAGACTGGCCAATTGAATGATAGTGAAGTCCACCTCTAATTAGATTACAGAACTCCATGTCTGACTGCCTCTTCAAATCCGCCCCCCAAAACACACACACACAAATTATTATGCTCTCCTTAGCCAAGGCTGATTTTTTGCAGGGAACTACACTTTTAGAAATAAAAAAATAATATTAACAATAATGCAAGAAAAAGCTCCATGTAGCTGTATTCAATGAAAACACATCACAGAGGAGTATGAGTAGAAATTTACAAGTACTGAAAACTCTGCCACTTTCACTCACGCTCCTCATTATAAGCAACTTGACCGACTTTTTTTTTTTCATGTATTACCACTAGAATCTTTTTTCTTGAACAATACATTTCACACTAAAAAAAAATGCGGCAAGACTGTAGAGAGACCCACAATGCTGTCAGTGAATTTTGTCATAAGCACACTGTCACAGACACTTTTTTTTTTCCTTTTGTACATATTTGGGCAAAGGCAGGGTATACAGATGTGGACTATGGGGACACCCAGAGGAACTGCTGTTTAAACAGATACATTTTACCACTAACAGCCACCTGGTGAATTTAAGAAGCTGATTATGAGTGTCAATTAATTCAAAGCTCCTCATGCTTGAACAGGTACTTAACGTGTCACTGCCGCTTTGCTAGGCACCACTCAGCACACCACCTGAAATGCTGCACAGGTACACCCAAGTATGACGGGGTACCGCACAACTAATTTATAATGACCACTGTATGTGCTTTAAATACTTATAACTTTGCCATATGTTATTTAGCTATTTTGGACCTGGCAATTGGTCCAAAGACTATGTTAAACCATTTCCCTTATTATTGACCTTCTCTACCTCTCATACCATATCTTTCTTTCATACACAGTTTTGAACTCTCCTAGCTGAAAGAGAACAGGCATTCTACTATTACTGGGATCAGGCCCTTCTTTTCCAGGACCATCTTCGAAACTGGTCCCACATATGGAAAGGAGTTTACAAATACATAAAACAGGACAGGTATCGCTATATGCAGTTCCAGATTCCGCACAATAATTTTATACCCCCGTTAAACTCCACAGAATGGGTAGGTTTCCTTTGGACACACAGTATGTACCAGATGTCAGGGGGACTGGGGCACCTTATTTCATATTCTTTGGACCTGTATTAAAGTTAGACCCTTCTGGGAAAATATCAGCCATCATATAGATCCCTTTTGGGCCCTGACCAGACCTTCACCCTGACATTTGTATCTTAGGTAATTTTGCTAAAACCTTACTTGGCAACCAGAAACCACATATGGCCCTAATAACAGCGAGTGCCAAAAAGGTTATTCTTCAGCACTGGTGTGACCAGGATATCCCTACTTACAGGGAATGGCACTGGGAAATCTTATTTGCACTTCAAAATGAGCATACCACTGCTAGTATGTCACACTCATATAAAAAAATTCAAACAGGTTTGAGAGCCTCTTGACACTTTGCCAACATTGAATCCCAGGTGAAGATTGGTTGTATATTTGTTACTGGTCATTCATAGTTTCCCCTCTAGGGTCTATCATTAATGATTTTATACCTTTGCTTCCAAGCAGAATTATCTTTTTTTTTCCAATTGTTTAACCAGGTGAGACACACTAAGCTGAAAGTTTTTAACAGGTGCAACCTGGGAGCACAGGGAAGTTAAGTGACTTGCTCAGGGTCACTGAGTATATGCAAGTAGGGGCTGTGAGATTCAAACCCAGGTCTCCAGATTTGCAGCTCAGAGCCTTAAGCCACTGCACTATACTGTCTCCTATATTATGTTATACAGTGGCATTTTTTTTCTATATTACAATTACTGTCATCTATATGATACTGGTTATACCTGGAACTCTGGAAATGGGGATGGGATAGTGGGGTGGGGTTTGGGAGGGATAGTAATAGTACAATTGTAACTTGGTTGAGAAACTTGCATACTTTTCTCTCCTTTGCTCTAGATTTTGATATGTAAAATGGACATATATGTATGTATGTATCCTTCATATGTTATGTATTTTGTCCCAATCAAGTTTAAGAATGTTTAATAAATTAAAAAGCAAAACCAGTAGTTCTCCCCATGAAACTCTGTCCCGTCACAATGGGGCAGTATGGTAGAGGCAGCAGAATGTTCAAAAGGTGACATCGACAGGAAACAAACCACCACTGATGGGGAGTCACGAGAACTCACTAAAAGTTCCATAGAAACTGCTGAAAGGGCACTGGAATGCATGTCGATGAGAGGGTGTAAACCCCCGTTGATGAGGAAACCATTCTGGAGGGCATCATCAATGGTGGAACACCAGTAATGGTGGCAGTCGATGTGCTTCTGCCGGAGGATGATGAAGATGATTTATCCTTATCACGTTTATGCTTCTTGTATGAAGCTGCAGAGAAGGGCTCCTTGGGATGGGCCCCCTTCTCAAAAGACAATTTCTGCTCCATTAGGAAAGCTTTAATCTCCTGCAGCCATCGTCAACAGGTTGCCTGATTGAATTGCTGGCAGTGTTTGCAGGAGATGGTGTCATGTGGGGACCCAGACACCAACACAAATGGTGTGGTTGTCATAATAGTAGATCTTCCTACCGCAACTACATGACTGGAATAATGCTGATTTGCTTGTAGATTCTTTGGACATTTGTCGATGAAGATTGGAAACAGAGGGAAAATCCATTTTCAGCTCAAGTTCTCATTGATGACTGCTTCACAAGCGCTAGCTTCTGTGTGTGAGCTGAAGACTGTGAGGAAAATGAACTGAGGATACCAGGAACCATCCATTCTTATATAGGAGCAGGATGACAATGTCATATGTGGGTGTTCCCTGGGAAAAGACTGCTAGAAAAGAGCTGCTGAGCACAAGAGTGCCCTCTGTTGATGATCCAAGTGTGTTCCCTGCTGCAAGAGATTATCCCCATGGAAGATCTACTGTTACAGGTGAGCAACCTGTTTTTCCTAGGGACGTGGATATGATGTTCAATCCACACTTCTGGCAGACTCCTAGCAGTTCTCTGGGAGAAGGGAGACAAGGTGCGCACAACCCCTACTTAGGGAAGAGAGATTGGAGAACTGAGCCCCAAAACCAGCATCCCAACGTGACTCAAGGTCAATGTGTTAGTGGGAAATAAAGATGTGTGCTGACTTCCAGGTAGCAGCCCTGAAGATTTCCTTAATAGGGATGTCCCTGGAAGCTGTCACCGAGGCAGCAGTATGATGGGTGGAATGAGCCCTTTAGCCATACGGGATGTTCCCTACCCAGCAACCTATCACAGAGTTCAGTGCAGGATACAATCCACCTGCCAATCGTCCACTTAGCTGCTGGTTTACCAGGTGCGACTTCAGCACAGGTGACAAATAGCTGGTGAACCTCTCCCTGAAGTCCAGCTGTGCACTCCATATAATAGGCTAGCGCTCACTGCAGGTCCAATGTATGGAGCCTGCATGCAGCCTCCGAGGTGCAGTTAGTGAAGTACACCAGGTGATTGATCACCTGGTTAAGGTGAAAATCTGACACAACCTTTGGGAGGAACTTCATGTTGGGGCAAAGGACAACCTTGTCCCTGTGGAAAACCAAGTAAGGAGACTCCACTGAGAGCGCCTGGAGTTTACTGATCCTTCTGGCTGACGTGATAGCCACCAGGAAGGCAGTCTTCCATGACAGATGCGACATCTCACATCTCTGCATCGGTTCAAATGGCTTGCCCATGAGCTTTGCCAACACCAGCAACAAGTCCCAAGGTGGTGTGGTGGTTCACACACTGGAACGGACATGTGGACAAGGCCTTTGAAAAAGCACCAGACCACCTTTTTCTGTGACACCGACTGCATACCAGCCCATGCTCAGTAAGCAGAAATGGCTGCCAGGTGCACCTTAGGGGTCATCAACTGAAGGCCAGACAGAAATGGACAAAAGGTAGGCACAAAACAGTCACAGCACTCCTGTCCCTGCTTCAGCAATAAAAAAAGGCCATTCACAATTTCTCACCAAATGTCCAAAGTGTCTCATTTCCAGGAGAAATGGCATGTCCACACAAAGTCTCTAACATTTCAACCAAACAGACTTTTAAAAGACACTTTGGACATTTGATGAGAAATTGTGAATGGCCTTTTTTTTTTTTTTATTGTTGAAGCAGGGATTGGAGTGCCGAGACTGTTTTGTGCCTAACTAGTTTGTCACTGAGCACCCCTCACTTGAGTGCAGCTCTTTTTTGTTCTATGGACCAAAGGTAGTTGAGAATGCTAGCCACCAGTCAAGATAAGGGGTCCAACCCCTTGCCCTGGCACCAGATGGAGAACCTCTTCCATTTGAAGGCATAGCATTTTTGGGTTGACTCCTTAGGACTCCTTCATTTAGTACTTTATTGTGACATGACCAGTAATGTTACCAATTATGATGATGTTATGTGATGTGATGTGATGTACTGTAGATGTTACCAGATAGTTGGAATGCCTGACATGTGGCATGAAAGTACAGTTTTGTACTTACCGTAATGGTAGATCTTCAAAGAGGATCTCTTGCAGCAGGTACTACCTTTGGAAGCTCACCAGAAGATGTCCTTGCTGACAGTCACTTTCTCCAGCAGTGTGTGGTGGGGACCGCCCACCTGTGATATAATCACTCCTGTGCAGTTATAAAGGAAGTGGATGTCCCCCAGTATCCTCAGTTCTCTGCCAGTTACCAGTGGCTCTGAGGGAGATCCAAGGAGGCTAGTGCCGCACCCTCCTCCTCGAGATTAGAGATTGCTATCCCCAAGAAGGAGGGGGAAGGAGGGTGGGAACGTACCTGCTGTCAGAAATCCTCTTTGAAGATAGTACAGTTGCATACCTACCATAATGGTAGATCTTCAAGAGGATCTCTTGCAGCAGGTAATACTCTTGGGCCCTTGCCAGAGGGTGCTCTTCTGCACAGAAGCTTCTTCCAGCAGTCTTTGCCTAGGGGCCACCCACACAGATTACATCATTATCATCATGTGACTATAAAGGTGTGGGTGGCCCCAGACATCCTCAGTTCCCCACTAGCTTCAGCTTGCTAAGCATGGATTGAGGGAGAACCAAGGTACCCTAGATACCTCCAACCTCTTCCCCCCCTTTTTTGAGCTAAATAGCTCTCTTGGAGAAGGAGGGGAAGGAGGGAAGATCATACCTGCTGCAAGAGATCCTCTCAAAGATCTACCATTCAGGTAGGCATGCAACTGTACTATCTTCCTCAAGGGTATCTCTTTCAGTAGGTAATACTCTTGGAGGACTCCCAAAGCAGCAAGACCTATGAAGGGTGGAAAGAAATGATGATAGTAGGCCATGTAGGGCTGCTTGTTGAAAGCTGCCCTACAGCCGCGAAGCAACATTTAGATTAAAGTGCTTTGTGAAGGTATGTATTGTAGACCAAGTGGCTACATTGCAGATGACCATAATGGACACTTCTTTGAAGCAAGCTGCAGTAGTGGCCATGGCTCTGGTGAAGTGCACATGGACAGGACCTGATAATGGTTTGTTGTACTTTTTTGTAACAATGTTATGCAGTGTGCCAACCAGTTGGAAAGGGTCTGTTTAGTGATTGGGAAACCTTCACTGGACTGGGCAATGGAAACAAACAATTGAGGAGTTTTCCTAAATGGTTTGGACAGAGATATGTAGTATCTAAGAATACCATGCATGTCTAACGTGTGTAAAAAGGAATTTCCCTGGGTTTGTGTATTTAGGAAACACACTGGTTGGTCTATAGATTAGTTTAAGGTATGTTTTGAAACCTCTTTGGGTAGGAAGGAGGATTGATACACAAGGATACTCTGTCCTTATGGAAGATCATACAAGGTTCTTTGCACATTAAGGCTTGCAGTTCAGAGATATGATGGGCCAAGTTAACAGCTACTAGGAATAGTGTTTTCCAAACTAGGAAGTGGAGATTGCAGGTAGTCACAGGATTAAAGGGTTTGAGAGTCAGTTTTCCAGTAGGAAATTTTAATCCCATGGAAGCCAGTCTCCTAATAGGAGGTTTGAAGGTGCAGCATACCCTGCATACCTTGCAAGATGGTGTTGGTAATCAATTTTCCTTCCAGGGGTTTATGAAATGCTGAAACAGTGGCCAAATGTTCTTTAATAGAGGAATTGTTCAAACCTGAGGAGGTGAGTGATGACAGATAATCTAAGACTTTAGTCACAGGACACGAAAAGGGGTCCAAAGACTTAGAGGTGGCCCAAATGGAAAAACACTTCCATTTGACATTATAGGTTTGTCTGGTGGATATTTTACAGGAGGCCAGCAGAATATTCACTGCTGAAGAGGAGACCTGGAGTACAGCTGTGAAAGCGTCTTCAGGAGCCAGGCATGAAGACGTAGAGATTTCAGGTTGGGGTGGAGTAGAGTTCCCTGATCCTGTGTCAATAGGTCCGGTCTGATGGGTAGCAGGAGGGGTTCTACAACAGTCAGTTGTTGTAACAAGGGGTACCAGACTGAGTTCACAGAGGGCCTACAAGAATCATGGTGGCTGGCTCCAGTTGTAGCTTCAGTTAAGTTCATAGTAGGAGAGGGATGGGGGGGAGCATATAAGAATAGTCCTGTCCATGGTTGGGACAGGGCATTGGTAGACCATCCCTTTTTGTTCAGAATAATGGAATAATATCTGGGGAGATGATGATTTTGTCTGGGGACACAAAGAGATCCAGTTGCAGTGTTCCCCACATCTAAAAAATGTGCTGCAGAACTTTGTGATGGAGAGTCCAATCATGAGTGGAAGAGTGGTGACAGTCCGCCAAGGTGTTGTCATGACCGGGTAGATGTACGGCTGTCAATGTTAATTGCTGTTGTAGAGCCTCTCTCCAGATTTTTAGCGTCTCCTTGCAGAGGCTGAGGAACTTGGTTCCCCCTTGATTGTTCAGGTAGTATACAACTGAGGTATTGTCCAACTGAATTAGGAGGGGTCCCACAGTGAGATAAGGACAGAATTCCCATAAGGCAAGGTGTACTGCTCTCATTTCTTGGAAGTTAATGTGGCGATGGACTGAATCCAGAGTCCACTGGTCTTGAGTTTTGTAAGGGCGAGGTGTGCACCTCAACCCTCTGGGAGGCATCGGTGGTCAACTTCTGTTGAGGTGGCGGTACTGGAAGGCATACCCTGAGAGAGGTGGGCACGATGGGTCCACCAGTTGAGGGCAGCACAGAGGTTGGGGCTGCAATGCAGTCCTCAAAGTCTCCTGTTTTTTTGTTTCCACTGTTTTGTAGGATCCATTGGACTGGCCTCATATGTAGGCAGGCCTGAGCCACCATAGGGATGGCTGCAGCCATGTGCCCTAAAGGGCATAATACTTGCCTGGATGACGTGATTCTCTTTGGAGATGGGAAGAGAGAGAGAGAGAGACAGGATGTTTTCTTGTCTATCCTCTGGGAGATATGTTCTTCCTGAGGTCATGTCCAGGACAGTTCCGATATATTGGAGTCTCCAAGTCAGTTCTAGGTGAGACTTGGGCCAACTGATCATAATTCCCAGAGATTGGAATAGAGTGAGGGTCAAGTGCAGGGAAGACTTGGAGGCTGCTTTGATAAGTCAGTCATCGAGGTAAGGGAAGATGAAGTGTCCCTGCCTTTGTAAATTTGCTGCCACCACAGCCAGACATTTGGTGAAGACCCTTGTGTCAGACGAGAGTCAGAACAGGAGGGCCCATAATTGGTAATGGTGTCCCAGTAACTGGAAACGGTGGAATCAGTAGTGGGTGGGGTGGACTGGAATATGTAAGCAGGTGTCTTTCATATTCAGTGCACATAGACAATCCCCTTTCTTTAACATGGGCAAGATGGATGTCAGGGTGACCATCCGAAACCTCTTGTATTGAATGTATAGGTTTAGACATCTGAGGTCTAAGTATAGGTCTCAGGTCCCCTGTGCACTTGGGCACCAGAAAGAAATGGAAGTAAAATCCCTGATGATGTTCTAGTGGTGGAACTGGGTAGACAGCGTTCTTTTCAGTGGGTGTTTATGGTTCATTCATGATTGTGTGTGCATCTGCTGAGATGATCTGCCAACACGTTTTGTGCTCCTGGCACATGTACCACCATTAGTGTTATATTTTGTTGTATTGCTATGTGCCATAGTTCCAAGGCCTCCTGACACAGAGAGCAGAATTTTTTAATGCCTTATTTGTTGACTTAGTAAACTACAGCCATGTTGTCTGACTACCAGGAGGTGACTTAAAGAGCAAGCATGACCACCCTCAACTCCAAGAGATAGATGGAGTTTTGAGGTGTCTCTGTCCCAATTGTGCCCTGTGTTTTTTTTTCCCCCTCCTCCTTCCACACAGTACTCCTGCTCTTTGGGAGGCACTCATTGGTCTAATCAGTCCCCGCTCACCTACCGGAACCTCTGGTGCTGTCCATCCTCCACAGAGCTGTGGTTGTACCCCCCCCAGGTAGGTATGGGATGGGGGCTCTTCCACCCCGATGTGTCAGTCTTTCATCAGGATGCATCACCCAGTCAGTAGTGGCACTGGGGATCTGGGCCTTGGTGCTCAGTCTACTGGGAGTGCTGCAGGTGTGTTCTTGGACATGCTGTATGCCCAGACGTCAAGGCGCCGAAGCGCTGACGTCAAGCACATCAACCCTATTTTCAGCATCGACCTTGTTGTTCCTCAGTTCTCCACCCGAAGTCAGACCAAGAGCCAGGCTCTGGGTCCCCCCTTCTCCCCTGCAGAAGGTGAACCATCTGTGGCATGCTTAGGCCTCCTCCCCACCCAGCCGGCCCTCCAGCTCCCGGGGTCCTTTCCCAAACCCAGGTCGCTGGCATTGCAAGCAGATATCCAACTGCTGCACCGGAGGGCTGGTGTCCAATTGCCCTGTGTTTGATTATCTTGGTCCAGATGTGCACTCCAACTGGTGGTGGAGGCATGTGTCATCAAGGTTTGGTCTGGGATGGGTGTTTGGAAAGGCATACCTTTTGTTAGATTTGTCCACTAGTCCAGTGCTGTGGTAATCCTTTGGGTCATTCTTGACTGTTCTCCAAGTCTCCTGTCTTTCGATGCCATTGTTGCCTGAGCTCCCATTGTATGGGTCTCATCCAGAGGCAAGCAAGTGGCACTGTGTGTATGGCTGCTGCCATGTGGCCTAGGAGTTGTCTGGTGATAACTGCTGGTATTGTGCTATAAGAACTGACAGTTGCACTAGAGTATGCATTCTGTTTTCTGGAAGATGAGCTTTTCCTGTCATGGTGTCCAACACTGATCCTATGTATTGGAGTCCCTGTGGTGGGACAAGTTGGGATTTTGAAAAGTTGATTGTGATGCCCAACTCCTGGAAGAGCTATAGGGTGGTTAAGATGGAGTGGACAAGGTATTCCCTTGATGAAGCTTTTATGAGCCAGTCATTCAGGTATGGGAAGGTGAAGTGGTCTCTGTGTCCCAGGGCCACTGCCACAACAGTAAGGCATTTGGTGAAAACTCTGGGTGCTGATGAGAGAACAAATGGGAGTGCTCTGAATTGGTAGTGATGACCCAACAGGTTGAATCGTAAATATTTTCTATGGGCCGGATGTATCAGTATATGAAGGTAAGCATCCTTCACTTACAGATCGCAGAGACAATCTCCCTGGTATAAAAGGGAGAATGGTCATCAGGGTTTGCATTCGAAATTTTTTGTACTGGATAGGTTTGTTCAGTGTCCTCAGGTCCAGCACCAGACGGAGGTCTCCTGTTCCTCTGGGAATTAGAAAGAAGTGGGAATAAAACTCTTTGCCTTATTGATGGGTGGAACTGGTTGGATTACTCTCTTTTGTTGTAGAGCTTGCAACTCTTCCAAGACTATGGGGATATGCTCCTGTTGGTAGAAGGTGTGGGGTGGTGGGTGCACAGGAGGGCAGTCTATCAGGTCCAGAGTGTGCCCAGATTGAATTATCTGTAGTACCCACCTGTCCATAGTGATAGACTTCCAAGCCTCTAAGTGGTTCAAAAAATGGTCCCCCCTACAGCCTTCAAGGCTTGCAGAGGAGGACCGGAGGGCACTGACTGGACTGAGTCAGTTATCAGGAGTGGCATCTCCCCTAGAAGTAGTGGTGGAATGGCCACCTTCTAGGTGTCGAAGAAGAGAGTCGGTTATAGAATTGCTGACCTGTTTTACCTTTGCATGACTACCTGCCCAAGCCATATTGTCTCCCAGACCGCTGAAATTAGTATTGTTGGTTATACCTGGATTGACCATGGACCAGCTTCAATATATGACCTGATGCAAGGAGGTCATCCACAATGTTTTTTTCTATTTGTCCCAAACAACTGTTCTCCATCAAATGTGGCATTCATTATTTTATGCTGGACATAAGGGGTAAATCAAGATACCATGAGCCAAGCGTGGCATCTAAGGTAATACCAAGTGCTGATGACCTAGCTGAGGTATCGTCAATATCATAGGCAGCCTGGAGTAAGTGTCTCAATAGGCTGCATCCAGAGTTGAATGTGTTTGAGTTTCTCTATCTTCAGAGTCCAGCAGGCGGCTGGCCAGTTCAGTAGCAGCCATCCAAAGGGTCTTTTGGTATTTTAGCATGTGCCCCATATAATTACTAGCCCTAATATTTAGTGCTGCCCTTGATAAACCTTTTTCCTCCCATATAATCCAGTTTTCTGGATTCCTTATCGGGGTAAGGAACTCATGTGCTTAGGTCTTTTCCATCTATCAAGAGCTGCACTGATAACTACAGAGTCTGCTTGTGGCGTAGTTCTAGATGAGATAGCTTGCAATTGCAAATAATCAGACCAATTGCTGTTATTTCTTGTACTTTTTGTCTCTGTACTTGTGCACCCATTCTCTGTAACTACCTTTCTGTGTTTTCCTCCTGTCAAGATGCAGAACCTTTGAAAAAGAGCATTTTGCTCAAAGGTTATGTCTGAATGACGAAATAAATAAATAGTTGTCAAGTAGTTATAGTCTGATTGGGCTTGGTAGAGGTGGACAGCTTTGCGTGGTGCTGCTGGAATATCAGCCAGTTTTTGCTATTCCATTAATATTGCATCTTTGTAAAGTGAGATCAGAGGAGGTACCACTATTGCTGGATCCTCCAGTAATTCTAAGTATTTTGCCAAAATTTCTTTTTGTCTGTTGGGTTCCTTGGTTATGAACCACATGACTTTCTGAATCAGAGTCATGACATCTAAAAATGTTGGGTCATCTGGGGGGACCGGTGACAGTTAGTCTGGGTCCCCGTCAATGGATGATATGGTAGAATTTTTGAGGAGAGCATAAGCCATCCTTGTCCATTAAGTTCTCCTCCCCATCATTATCTTCCTCGTGAAAAGATTCCAAATATTGGAAAGAGGGTGATCTTGAGAGACTCAGTCAGGGACATAGGTCACCTCCAGGTGGAAACATTTTGGTGGAGTGATAGGGAGGAAGTAGGAGCAGGTCTGGTCACTCTAGAGGGATGATTAGGCTGCATAACCTGTAGTACCATCTGGACTACAGTGACATCTACAGAAGATGTAGAAGTATATTGAGAACCAGCGGCTCCCAATGATTGTGCCCCCACTGCCTGGAAAGGGGCAGTATGGATGAAATGGGGCAGGACTGGGAAACCAGGTGTGTTCCTGCAGTTGCATAGCCTGGTCCTTGCTGTCCATATAAGGGCTTCTATAGGATCCTATCTGTGTTAGCGGTGGCAACTTAGGCAACACCGTTAATGAGAATCCCATTTCTTTAATTACATACCCCTGTCCCTTCACTGGAGGCAAAAAAGGGGAAGTATCTGCATGGAGGAATGTTGCTGTCAACCAGGAAACAGAGTGGTCCTTCTGTGAGGAGCACAGCACCATTGATGGGGAATGGTTCTGTCTTCCAGACAGCATTGTAGCTATCGAGCGGCTGGAGGCCAAGGTGGAGACTGGGCAGGAAACCACCTCAAGAGCCTTCTCCAAGGTCAACAAAAGAACTACCATTGACGAGGACTTGTGTTTGTCCATATTTGGTTTCACAGACGACTGTACAGAAGTCGCTGTCAACACATGTGATCGTGTCCCATTTGATGTAGGAGTTTTGTGCTTGTGTTTTGCATTCTTGTGAGACTTTTGAGAGGATGTGGATGGGGTGTGCGATCTGGACCCCTCCATCTCAAGGAGAGCAATCTTTTGCTCCATCAGGTATGACTCGATCTCCTGGAGTCCTCGACGATGAGTCGCCTGGTTAAATTCCCTGCAAATGCTGCACTTTAGAACATTGTGGGTGGCTCCCAAGCACCGCACATACACCAGGTACTCGTTCCTACAGATTTTTCTGCCACAAGGGCACTTATAGGAAAACGCTTCTGATATTCGTGAATAATAAAAAAGAAAGGGGGAACAGTGAACCACTCTGTCATAGTTCTAGCTGTTGTAGATGTCGTCTATGCACTTCTGGCTGGAGAGCTATCATGCTGCAAGTTGGTAGATGGCAAGAATAGAACTGAGGATACTGGGGGCCACCCACTCCTTTTATACCTGCACAGGTGTGATTACCTCACAGGTGGGCATCCCCCACCACACACACTGCTGGAGAAAACTACCATCTGCAAGAGCACCCTCTGGTGAGCTCCCAAGGGCAGTACCTGCTGCAAGAGATGTCCTCGAAGGTTTTAGTTTTCTGCTGCCTTCTACTGCTCAAATATATGAACATTGCAGCCTGTCAATCTTAACTACATTCTTTAACTGGGAATTCTAATGCTGTTTTTTCCAGCTTGAACAGAAAGCCTCAAGGGCACAATGACCCCTTTTGTGACTTAAACAGCTTTTAATTAAATTTATTAGGGTTGCTCAGAATCCACTAAATGGAACTGAATTCATTGGATTCCAAGCATTTTTTTAAATTCAGAATTTCGTTATTAATGACTGAAAATCCAAGATCTTGCATATGTGGAGTCTGAATCAGATTTTGAATCCACATCTAAGCACTGCCTAAAACATGTCATGACAACCTTCCCTCATCCAGTAAAATGCCTAGAGGATCAGGAGAAAACTTTCCCACTCCCTAACCATCCTCCCCTGTCCCCTTACCTTTAGCTCAGTGTGGGTCAGTCTTCAGGTCAGCTGCTGGCTGGGGCTGGTCAGTCTTAGTGCCACTATCAGAGTTTTGGTTTTTATGTATAATAATTTTTATATTTATCTGTATTTGAACATAGTTTATATCTGTTGTAATTTTTATACATTTCTGCTAACTTTTTACATTGAAAAGGCCATATGACCAATCAATAAACAATGTACTACCACTAGTGTCACTATTCACCATGCAAAGAAGTTATAGCAGTATGGTATGGAGGACAGGACAGTGTAAGCAACTGTGACATTTGAACACGCCACCCTTCCCCTCTTGTCTCAAGCAAGTAACTGGTGGCACAGGCAGGCAAACAAATTCACAGCATCCCCCATATTGATCTTTTTACCCATTCACAGTCCCCGGCCCCTAGTCCAAAAGGGAGGACCCCCCCCCAACGGCAACTGTTAATGTCCATCTTCAATCAAGAATTGACAGACATTCCACGTGACAGCCATTTCTCCTCCTCTCCCCCACTCACCGAGTGCTGGCCAAATGACAAGTCATAGGTTGTTGGTAGAAGCTACTAGATGCTTTACAGAGTAAGCATCTGGAAGTAGCAATCCAGAACTTGCTTCCAGTCTGCCACCAGTCCGAGACTAGAGGAGGAATGGGATACTGGGTCAAAGGGTGTCTGGACATGAGTTGACTGAGGAAATTTTCAGTGGTAGCTAGGTACGCTTCATTTCCACTTGCAATGCAGAGTGACCATTTTTGATCGACAAATACCCATAGCTTCCAAATGGATATAGGTGGTCTGCCCTTTCAGACTAGTGTCCATGGACTGGGAAGAGAACTGCAAAGGGGAGGCTGCTGTTAACTTGTGCTCATCTCTGACTATGCCACAGACAGCTTGCTTGGTTGGGACAGGAGAGAGGGGTCAGTGTGATGGGATGTAACAGTTGTCCATATTGTCCCGATTCCTGTGCTCCAGTGTCCATCCATGCCATGCCACCATAAAGAACAGTTACGCAAGAACTTACTGTAAACAGTAGATCTTACAGGGGATCTCAATCATCAGGTCACACCATAGGAATGTCACCGTTGGTGAATGGAGAATCCATACGGAACATTTTCAGAAGTACAACTGGGCCCACCCACGCCGTTGACATCAGCCGATGTCGCCAACACTATCAAGGCATAGGCGGGCCTGCATCCTCCTCAGTTCTTTCCCTAGCTGGAGGCCATGAGACAGGAGTCCCACTAGGGAATCAAGGAGAGAGAAAAGGTACCTAGTGAGCAGAAGAGATGAAGCAACAGGACAGCTGAGCTGGAGAGAGAGAAAGAGGGATGGAGGGAGGGACAGCATGACCTATTGACAGATTCCCTCGAAGATCTACTGTTATGGTAAGTTCTTACATAACTGTTCTATCTTTTTCAGGGATATTTCTGTTATCAGGTCACACCTATAGAATGAGTCCCAAGCAGTGATGAGAGCAAGGATAGTCTGGGTGTCAGGAAACAAGAGGCATAAGAAAGAAGGCCCTGAAGCGCAGCAAGGCCAAAATCTGCCCTTTCAACAGGATGCAATGTCCAGACTGTAGTGCTTGGTGAAAGTGTAGACAGCACTCAGAGTGCAGCAGCACAAATCTCTGCTGCAGACACACCTCTGAAATGAGCAACTGAAGTGGCCATGCCCCTGGTGGAATGGCCCTTAACATCCCCAGAAGTTCCTTATCATACTTCCTATAAACAAAAATAGTACAGTTGGCCAACCACTTGGGCAAGCACTGTTTCAAAACTGGAGTACCATCTCTACCAGGGGTGAAAGAAACAAAACTGTTTGGACTTCCTGCAGTCTTTAGTACAGTATGTATAGTAATGCAAAATTCTATGCACATCCAAAGAATGGAGCAATGCTTCCTCTGGATTGGCATGCTCCAGATAAACAGGCAGGTGGATGGATTAGTTGAGGGTAAACTCAGACACAACTAGAGGAAGAAAAAACAGGTTACTCACCTGTAACAGTAGTTCTAGAAGTGGTATATGTTGTTCATCCACACTATTTGGCATAGTCCCTTTCCCCTTTAAATCTGCTGGAAGATCTTCAAGCTGGCTCCTCCCACCCACCCAGGTGGTATAACCCTCAGCTCTGCCCCATAACACCAGATCTTAGCCTGCTGGAAGCCATGTGTGTTTGTCACAACCAGGGAGGTTGGGTGGGTCCGTGTGGATGAACATAATTTACCACCCCCAGAACTACTGTTACAGGCAATTAACCTGTTTTTTTAGGCTCCTGGAGATGTTGTTCGTCCACACTATTTGGCAGACTCCTAGCAGTTCTCCGGGAAGAGGGAGGCAAGGCGCACACCCCCTACTTAAGGAACAGAGACTGGAGAACTGCAGACCCAAAACCAGCATTCCGGCATGACTCAAGGTTGATGCGGTAATGCATGATAAAGGCGTTTGCTGTCTTCCAGGTAGCAGCCTGGTAGATTTCCTGGATGGGGATGTCCCTGGAAGCAGCCACCAATGCAGCGGTATGGCAGGTAGAATGAGCTCTTATCCCACTGGGAGGCTCCTTGCCCACCAACCTGTAGCAGAGATCAATGCAAGATGTAATCCAGCTTGTGATTGTCCACTTTGCTGCAGGTCTGCCAGAAGCAGCTTCAGCATAGGTGACAAACAGATGGTGAACCTCTCCTGAATTTTCACCATCCTCTCCTTGTAATAGGAGAGAGCCTCCCAGTCCAGAGTATGGAGCCTGTACTTGGCATCCAAGATGTAGCTCGAGTAGAACATAGGCAGAGTCATCACCTGCTAAGGTGAAGCTCTGACACCACCTGCGGGAGGAATTTCGGCAAGGCACAGGACAACCTTTGTCCCTGTGGAAGACCAGATAAGGGGAGTAAACAGAGCACCTGGAGCTCCCCTGTCCTTCTGGCAGACATGTTAGCTACCAGGAAGGCAGTCTTCCATAACAAGTGTGACATCTCTCACTTGTGCACTGGTTCGAATGGCTTGACCATGAGTTTAGTCAAGACCGGCAGTAGATCCCACAGAGGTGGAAGTTCACGCACCGGAGGATATATGTGATCCAGGTTTTTGGAAAACCACCTGACCACCGTCTCCTGTGCCACCATCTACTGACTGGCCCGTGCCCAGTAAGCAGAGATGGCTGCCTGGTGCACCCTAAGGGTCGATGACTGAAGACCCACTTTGGACTGAGACCAAAGGTAGTCTAGAATGTTAGCCACAGGACAGAGGGTCGAGGCCATTGCCCTGACACCAAATGGAGAACCTTTTCCATTTGAAGACATAACATTTCCTGGTTGACTCCTGCCTGCATGCTTCACTACTGTGAGTACATCCTTGGAGACACCTAAGGCCTTGAACTCTAGCCGCCAGGTACCAAGCTGTCAGGTGCAGGGATTGAAGGTCCAGATGGCATACCTTCCTGATTGACTGAGATCAGGTCCAGGCATGCTGGAAGCTGCCTCAGCAGCCTGTTGCCAAGACCGAGGAGATCTGGATACCATAACAGGCATGGACAGTCTAGGACTACTAGGATCACCTGTGCCTTGTCCCTCCTCACCTTGAGAAGCACCCTATGGATCAAGGGAAATGGAGGAAGGCATAGAAGAGGCCTGGAATCCACAGCCTGGGAAGGTAGACCCTGCAGTGATCCCCCTGAGGGGCAGGCACGGAACAGCCTCAGCTTGGTGTTTTCCTAGAGGTAAACAGGTCCAATGTCTGTTTGCCCCAGTGGCAGCACACCTGTAAGCTACCTCTGGATGGGGAGACCACATATGGGATATCTTGCCTATGTGGCTGAGAGCATCTGCCAGTTAATTTGAGGTTTCTGCTATGTGGATGGCTAGGAGATCTGCCTCCAGTCAGCTCATGAGTGTCCAGATGCAGAGCGCTTCCCTGCACAACAGCCGGGAGTGTGTGCCACCCTGCTTGTTGATGTAGTACATGGTTGTGGTATTGTCTGTCTGGACTTGAACCACTTGCCCCCGAAGCTGTGGAGTGAACGCTGACAGTGCCAGTCTGACCGCTCTGAGCTCCAACAGGTTGATAGGGTAATGGGACTCCTTGAAGTCCAGAATCCATAG
This sequence comes from Neoceratodus forsteri, assembly GCA_016271365.2. NCBI lineage: Eukaryota > Metazoa > Chordata > Ceratodontiformes > Ceratodontidae > Neoceratodus > Neoceratodus forsteri. Next base: position 459,365,580 of record CM028135.1, on the reverse strand, counting down.
GCCCTGCTGTCCCCCATGTGGGCTCCCAAGCCCATGAAAGAGGCTCGTTTGTAAGGACAACTGTTGGCTTGGAGCAGACAAATGGGATTCCTTCCTGCAACTGCTCTAGGATGGTCCACCATTGGAGAGTGCCCCACATCTTCCAGGTTACAGTGATCAGCTGGTCAAAATTACCTAGGTGCTGAGTCCACTGGGCAGCCAGCTCCCATTGAAGGGGTGCATATGCCACCTGGTCCAATGGACTGTGATGGTGCAGGCCGCCATGTAGCCCAGAAGGCTCATAAAGTCCTGGGCAGGGTGCAATTCCCAACCAGAAATGATTGGGCAAAGGAGGAGAGAACCTCTATCCTGTCCACAGGAGCCGAGCTCTGGCTTGGCAAGAGTTGAACTCTGCCCCAATGAAGCACATCGCCTAAGAAGGCACGCCTCCAACTCAGCCTGGTTGATCAGGAGTCTGAGTTGAGAGCAGGTCTGGAGGGCCAGGTCCCTGGACCTCTCCACCTCCTGCTCGGTGGAATCTGCTAAAAGCCAAGCATTGAGGTAGGGGTATGTTCTGATCCCTTGACACCTGAGGTGGGCTGCCACCACTGCAATGCACTTGGTGAAGACCTGTGGGGCAGATGACAAGCTGAATGGCATGGCTCAGAATTCGTAAAGGTTCCCTCTGCCCTGAAGTGGAGGAACCGCAGAGATGGACAGATTGGGACATGAAAGAACATGTCCTGAAGATCCAGTGAGCAGAACCACATGTTCTGCTCCAGGGGTGGTATGATCTGGGACAGAGTTACCATCCAGAAGGTGCAGAACCTGAGATACTGGTTCAGGTCATGCAGATCTAGAATGGGGCGCCAGCCCTCAGTTCGATTTGGAACCAGGAAGTACCTGGAAACAAACCCTGGGTCTATTGGAGGACCTGCCACTTGAACCACTGCTTCCTTGAGGAGGAGCTTGGTAATGTCATCTCTGAGAGCTGACTGAGTGTGGGTGGATACTCTCTCCTCCCATGGGGCATGGGCTTGGCTTGGAGGGTACTGCTTGAATTCCAGAGGAAGACCCTGGCCGACCACTTCTAGGACCCACCTGTCCGTGGTAACTGTGGACCAGGTGGAAAGGAAGTGGCGGAGCCAGCACCCCACAGGAGGACCCAGAGTTGGTGTGATGGGGATGGGGTAGCAACCCCTATCCCGTCACTGGGCAGGCGTGGAGGAAGAGGGTCCAGTGCCTGAAACTCAACCTCCTTTGCAGGCCTGGGTAGGTCCAGGCTTGGGCCAGGGGTGCCAAACCTGAGCCTGCTGCTCCTGTCAACCTCCATGAAAGGAGGGCTGCTGGGCTGCATGGGGAGAATGCTGAAAAGGCTTCTTCTGCTGCTGCTTCTTACCAGAAGTACTTTGGGCAGAAGTAGCATCCAAGGTGGCATTGGACTGTTCGATTCGCTGAAGATGACCATTCACACTTGGACTGAAGAGATCTGTGCCCAGGAAAAGAACATCAGCCAATTTGTGCTGGGTATCCACAATGAAGGTGAAGAGCCTCAGCCAAGCCCTGTGGTGGGAGGCAACTGCGGCAGCCAACGAACAGGCACATGAGTCCCGGTCTTGCTTGACTGTAGTCTGCTGGTCCATGAGGAGATGTGGGAGGACTTCATCCAAGGACCCCAAGAGGGCATGGGAGAAGTGTGCCATGACAACGGCCAAACTTGCCTGATGGAGGCCTAAGGAGGAGGTCGCATAGACCTTCTTAGCAGAGTGGTCCAATTTCTTGGACTCCTTGTCTGGAGGTCTGTCGGTGTTGGCAAAACTGCCTGTACATCTGAACACAGAGGTGGTCACAAGGCTCTCAGCCAAAGGATGATCTGTGAACCCTGAAAGGGACCCCATGGGCACCACTTAACTTGTGGGCCATCCAGGCAGATGAAGCTAGGCAGGAGGAAGGATGCTGTCAAAGTTCTAGGCTGGGTCAACAATGGCTTCAGTCACAGGAAAGGCTTCCGGTGGGGTATCCTCTCTCTTGAGCATATCCGTGAGAAGGTACTCCTTTTTCTGGATTGGCTCCAGGGGCATCCCCCGTGGACTCAGATCAAGTGGAGAATGCCCTGAAAGGATAAAGGGCCCTCTTCGATCGACAGATCACTGGCTGACTCATTATCCTGTGGGTGAGAGTGAAGGCTGGTGTCATCTGAATCCGAGGATTCTGTATACAATGGTCGGCCACCCAGGTCGCCCTCAACTTGCCTGGGGTGTTCAAGCATGAGAGTGACAGTGTCTTGGAGACTGAGCTTTCTTAGAAGGTGCACCTCCCACAGGCTGCTTAGGCAGAGGTTCCACCACAATCGGTGGAGAGACCAGTTTTAGCCGAACCAGAATAGGTTTAGCTGGCTCTGCAGGTGGGGGAATTGGTTTTAGCGGTTCCAGAGGAGTGGGCTTCAGCCTAGGAGGCAAAAGCCAAGTAACGGCTGAGGTAGAGGCCGGAGTCTGCTTACGCCCAAACAGGATAAGCTACTGCCACATGAGGTCCTCATAGCATCGACGGAGCTTCCATCGAAGCCTCTCATCCGAGGAGGACGAGGATGACCGATGGCATCACCTCTATTTTGAGTGCTTATGCACCTTCCTCAGCCTGTCAGTTGAGGGGGTCAGAGACCTCGATCTATCAGGTGGGCCGACTCAGTTTCTCAAGAGACCCCAGAGAAATAGGAGACTTCTAGATCAGGGGCCACCTCCTTGGTGGGGTTCCCAGCAGGTTTGGTCCCTTTGTCGGGGAAGGAAAGGACCGAGTCCTAGTAAGAGAGTCGTCAACTGAGTGCAACAAAGGGTCAATTGAGTCGAGAATAATCTCAATGTCGACAAAACTTTGGTCGACTGGCCCATCTGTGAAGCAGAGAAGCATAGCGGTTAAAGTGGCAATCTTGACAGAGGTCAAAATAGCCTGCTTCTGGGACCGACATCGCTCACGATCTCAAGCGTGTCTCTGTCGAGACAAAGGTGATACCAGTTCCTTCTCCCTTTTACAGGACTGAGAGGAGTGAGTGCCCACAGGACCCTCATCCTTAGTCAGAAGAGAGTGGCACAGCTGTCAGAAGGAACCCGAGAAAGTGGAGCCCAGATTAAGTGGAACAAAGAAGCCTCAAGAGGAAGCTTCCACGGAGCAAGCCACTTCCTCTTCGAAGGCCTGCATGTGTTCAAGCTGCTCAGCGGATCCTGTGGTCATGTAAGCCACCTGCCATGCCTCTTTGAACTTCACTGGTGGGTTCTGTTTTTTAGTCCTGCCAAATCTGAGGCATGTGGGACAGTCATTGAGGATGTTCAAGTGAAATACAAAACAAATCTCGAAAGCCTTGGTGTCATGGCCGACACCAAGACAGTAGATACAAGTTGTATGCGGATCGGTATGTGACATCTTCTGGCCACATGGGCACCGGTGAAATCCAGTGAAAGACTTGTCTTCCATAATTGAGACAACAGTCACAACTGCTAACGCGAACTAGACAAATTTTTGCTAAGAACTAAAGCTTTAGAAGCCAGAGCCTACAAAATTGTGAGAGCAAGAGAAGGCAACCTGAATCTACCAGCAGAAAGGAAGATCTGGCATCATGGGGTAGAGCCAAGGGTTATACCACCCGGGTGGGTGGGAGGAGCCAACCTGAAGACCTTCCGGCAGATTTAAAGAGGAAAGGGACTATACCAAATGGTGTGGATGAACATATCCACAATCCTAGAATTTAGTATTAATAAGGAAAGAGACCCTGTTTTTGTGGAAAATCAGATAAGGCTGCTCACAAACAAGAGCTTGTATCTCCAAAATTCTTCAACCACAATTAATAACAAATAAAAATAAGCTTCCATGACAGAAAGAGTAGCTCACAAGATGCAGCTGGCTCAAAAGGAGGAAAGGTCAGCTATTCCAAACAAAACTGAGGTCCCAGGTTGGAACTGTTACAAATGGAAGGCTTCAAGTGAAAATGCCTCTGAACAAAAGTACAGACCACATCCAGTTGTGCTACAATATCGCCATCATGGGCACATGGAAGGCAGATATAGAACATAGAATTTGACAGCAGATAAGGACCGCTTGGCCCACCCAGTCTGCCCATTTCCTGCCTTACTGGATAGGCTGCAGATCCTAGTTAACCAGCAGCCTACTTCTTCCTACCCCCACCCCTAGAATTGCCTTATGACTGTCCCATGCATGCTTGAATTCCACCACTGTTTTGACTCCACTTATCTTCCTCCGGAAGGCCGCTCCATGCATCCACAACCCTCTCTGTGAAAAAATACTCCTTAAATTATCTCTGAGCCGCCCCCCATCTTCAAATTGTGCCCCTTGTTCTTGCACACTCTTTTTGAAAGATGCTACCCTCTTGGACTTTGTTGATTCCCTTGAGGTACTTGAAAGTTTCTATCATGTCCCCCCTCTCCCTCCTTTCCTCGAGGCTATACATATAAAACTCCTTAAGCCTCTCTTCATGTGTCTTCTGGTGCAGACCCTGCACCATTTTAGTTGCCCTCCTCTGGACAGTTTCCATCCTGTCTATGTCTTTGTGAAGACTGGGTCTCCAGAACTGCACGCAGTACTCCAGATGGGGTCTCACCAGCTGTCTATACAGAAGGATAACAACTTCCTGTTTTCTACTGGTGATGTCTCCCTATGCATCCCAGTATCCCCCCAGCCCTCTTTGCTGCCCTCTCACATTGCTTGCCCACCTTTAGGTCATCTGATATGACTACCCCCAGGTCCCTTTCCATTTTTGTTGTTGTTAGTATCTCACCCCCCATTGTGTACTCTTCCCCTGGGTTTTGTTTCCCAGGTGCATTACCTTGCACTTCTTAGCATTGAATCTAAGCTGCCATACATTTGACCATTTCTCTAACTTGCCAAGTCCCTTCTCATCCTTTCCACCCCACCTTGTGCATCAACTCTGTTGCAGATCTTTGTGTCATCTGCAAAGAGACATACTTTTCCTTCTAGTCCCTCTGCAATGTCGCTTATAAAGACATTGAAGAGGACCGACCCTAATACTGAACCCTCAGGGTGCCCCACTAGTAACCCCCTTCTTCAGAGCGGACTCCATTTACTATTACCTCTGTGTCCTATTCTCCAGCCAATCTTTACCCAGGCTGTCATCTTGGGACCCACTCCAGACATGGCAGACAGGTACTTTAAGGGAGGAGTATTTGAGACCGCATCAGACAAAGTCAGGAGATACTCCAAAACCTGATTCACTGGACAGGTGAAAGGGTATAGTTGCTGAGAAGCAGCCCAAAACAGCAACTGCTTTCCACTTCATAGTATAAGTGACCCTGATGGAGTTTTTTTTTTTTTGACAGCCACCAGGACATCAGCCACCTTCTGAGACACCCCAAACCAAGCAGTGGCTACATCCTCAGGAGCCATACATGTAGATGAAGGGACTTGAGGTCTGACTAGACCAGGGTCCCCTGTGCCAGTGTCAACAGGTCTGGGTAAAGGGGAAGGGGAACTGAAGGTTCCATAGCCAACTGTTGCAGTAATGGAAACCATATTTGCTGCATCCAGAATGGGGCCTCCAGGATCAGGGTGGTGACCTCCATTTGTAGTTTAATGAGAACCCCCAGAATCAGAGGGAAGGGAGGGAATGTGTGAAGAAACAGTACAGTTATGTACTTACTGTAACAGTAGATCTTAGAGGGGATCTCTTGCAGCAGATCCTCCCTTTCCAGGAGAGGGACAATGAGTCTCGATACTCCAGGCCCTGAATCTAGAAAGCAGAAAGGTGGCGGTTTTGCATTAAGTGGGGATGCAGATAGGTGTCCTGCATATTCATGTAGCACAGCCAGTCACCCTGCTTGAGCAGCAGAAGAAGGCTGTGCAAAGTGATCATCCAGAACTTTTTGTACTGAATAAATTGGTTCAGTTTCTTGAGCTCCAGAATGGGCCTCAAGTCCCCCGTTCTCTTGGGAACCAGGAAGAATCTGGAACAGAATCCCTTGTTCCTTTGATGCCTGGACACTGACTTTATGGGCTGTTTGTGCAACAAGGTGAGGACCTCCTCCTGAAGGAGCTCTGTGTGGTCCAGATGGTGAAACAGGGGAACTGGGGGAACATTTTGGGGCTGTTCTAGAAGCTTGAAAGCATGCCCCTTCTCCAAGCCCCAAGCATCTGAAGTGATGGTTCTCCACTGAGACAAGTGGAGGGAGAGCCTGCCTTCAACTACCACCTCCTGACTCAAAGGAGGAGGAGAGTGATAATGCAAGGAGTTAAGCAGAGGCTGAACCAGCTGCAGGAGCTATACTGCCACCTCTGGACTGCTTGGGTGAGGGCCCACTGAGGAAGAGAGAACAGGCAAGGCTAAACTGGCTCTGCATTTACCCTGAAGTTTGCCTCCAGGACCAGACTTGTGGGAGGGCTACCAAAAAGAAGTTCATGGCCTACTCCTGGGCTGGGTATGGTATAAGGAGTGGACAGATTGAATGACCCTACCAGAAGCCTGTAGCTCATTAATAATGTCCTGCATATTGGGACCAAAAAGTTTGTGACCCAAAAAAAGGGCATTTAACATATTTTGCTGGACATCAAAGGCAAAGCCAAAGACCCACAGCCAGGAGTGGTCTCTGAGGAAAATGCCAGAGACAGCTACCCAGGCTGTAGTGTCAACCATATCATACGTGGCTCTGGGGAGGTACTTACCAACATCCTCAGAGGCCTTGAGTACCTTGAGGAGGTCCTGCTTGTGGGACCCTTCAGGAAGGGATTGAGCAGTCAATCTGCCACTCATCCAGAGGATATTTTGGTACTTAAGGTGAGCCAAGTAACTGGTAATCTGAAGGCTGAGGGTGACTATGGCGAAAGTCCTTTTACCCCACAACTCAACTTTCTAGATTCCAGTCAGGGGCAGAAAAGTAAGGTGCTTAGAGGTCTTAGTCCTGCTGTAGGCAGCTTTAATGACCACAGAGTCGGTCTCAGGCTGGGCTGCATAAAAGTGTAACTTTGAAGCACCTGATAAAGCTCGTCAGCCTTCCTGAGCACAGTTGGCACCATATTGGGCCTACACCAGGCTGCTGTGGCTGCATCATTCAAGGCAGGCAGCAGTGGATGAATTATCTTAGAAGGAGACTCCAAGATCTCCAAGAATTCCAGAATATTCCTCCCGGTTTCATCCTCTTCAGTTTGGAACCCCACAGTGGAGAGAGTTGCTTCATAACACTGAGGAAGGAGGGTCCTGGAAGTGTGTGTAGCAGACTCCTCACTCACAGAGAAGACAGTGGACCTGTCAGAGGTTTCCACAGACTTCCTCCTCATCCTCGTAGAGAAGAAGATCAGAATGATACTCCTCTTCATCATCAGACTACTCTGGAGCAGGGGCCAATGAATGCAGTGCTGACAAATCTGTATGGGTGTGGGGGCCTAGCAGGCAGTGTGAGCCGAATAGCTGACAATGGCATGGCTGATGACAGCCTGGGCCATACAGCTATCTGTTGAATAAGGAAGTAGTGATGAAAGTTAGAATAGTATTAAGGTTGATGGCAGGGAAGTGAATCATCACTGATACTGGTCCATCCATGAACCACTAGCTATGCAAGTAGTGGGAAAGTCTGGCACCGACGAACCTAGAGTCTCAAGAGGTCTCAATGGTGGGGGCAGGGGCCGATGACCTGGTGGCCAACGATCCTACCGCCCGATGATGGGCCGGAGGAGAATCCACTACGGGGGGCTTGGAGGATGCAAAGGCCTGCATGAAGCAAGGTGCATGAAGCTGTCAGTGGGATGATACCTGGAGAAGAAGAGAACAATTGAGCTAGGATTCGGATCACTGACTGGGGAAGCAGTCCTGGGTCACCCTTGTCCCATCGAGACGCCCTGAGGATTTGTCCTGGGCCATAGCAGCATGTGAGCCTGTGGAGGATATCAACAATTGGGAGAAGGGGCCATGGAAGACCCTCCTCTCCACTGGCTATCTATTGCGCCATGAGGAACTTCTGCAGGGATTTCTTTCATCAGCACCGGATGTTAAAGGTTGAATTTCTGGCAGGATTCACAGGCAGACACATTGTGGCTAGGCCAAGACAGCAGACACAGAACTGATGTTTGTTGGTAGAAGAAATCTTTTTGCAGTGGCAGTGAAGGAAAAGAGCAAACGAAGGAGTAGTTCTCGACAAGCAAAGGTAAAAGGGATAACTTTTAATAAAAGTAATCCATCGGCAAAAGAAAATTAAAAAATGTTGGCAGCTGAACCGAATGACGAAGCTTCCATGGAGTTCATGTGTAAATGGTCAACGGTAGTAAAGAACTGGGGAGGGAGCGGGGCTGCACATGCTTTTATACGGTGAGTGACATCAGAGGCTGATTTTGGCATGGGCGGTCCCTAGTAGACTACAGCAGAAAAGCTTCCATGGGATCCTAGTGCCTGACAGCTAAGTTCCATAGGTGTTACCGAATGACAGATATCCCTGAAGATCTCTTTCTCACTGAAGTTCAGCTTTGATATTTCACTGCACTGTATTTGATACTGCACATTAATCATATTTATTACCAATTTGTTTTGCATCTACTGTTAATATTCACTTAACTGCTTTACCTAAATGTTATTTGTTGTTACATACTATTTGCCAGCAGATTAGGCCTTACGTCTATCGAGTCTGCTCAACCTTAGATCCTTAGTTGGGTGCCAAGACCTCCCATCCCTTGTGCTCCAGAAACCCGGATCATCCATCCCCACCCCCCGGGACAGGCCATCATCCGATACATCCACTTTCTGTGTCTGTTCCACCCTCTCTTGAAGCCCTCCACTGTGCATCTCTGAACCAGCTCACCAGGCAGTGCATTCCAAGGGTCCACCACCCTCTCAGTGAAAAACCTCCTCCTCTTTTCCCCCTCACCCTTCCACCTTCAAACCATGCCCTTTGGTGATACCTCCCTGCTTTAGTCTAAAGATCCCTCCATGTTTACCCTATTTATTCCCTTGAGATACTGAAGACCTCAATCATGTCCCTCTGCTCTCCTCTCCTCCAATGAAAACAGGCAGAGCTCCTAAGTCTGTCCTCATAACGTCAAATCCCTAGCCCTCATATCATCTTTGTTGCCCTCCTCTGTACCTCTCCAGGAGCTGTATGTCCTCTTCAAGTGTGGTCTCCAGTACTGTACACAGTACTCAAGGTGTGGTCCTAACCAGTCCATTGTACAGCGGCAGAATCACTTCCTTGCTCCTAGAGGTGATCCCCTTACAATGCATCCCAACATCCTGTTTGCCTTGCTAGCCGCTCTCCTGCACTGCTCAGAATTATTCATACATGCATCCACCATGACCTCTAGGTCTTTTTCCCTATTGAGGCCTCCAGCGCCTTCCCTCCCAGGGTGTACCTGTGTTTAGGGTTTCCCCGACCAAGATGCAACATCTTGCACTTGTTCTTGCTGTAATTCGGCATTCATGTTTTTCTTCATGGACCTGATCTAAGCAAGGCATTTGTTCTAGTAAACCATCCTATTCTTATAAATAAAAAATAAAAATAAAAAAAAAACACTTGAGTTTAGGTCAGACATTTAGGTCAGACATTCCTGGTAAATACAGCCCAGACCAATTAGTGTGACATCCATCATTAGTGAAATAAAGTATTATCAAAGATAGAAATCTCAGAAGACATGATGAAACTACAGTAGGTCTAATAGAGTATTCACAACACAGATTTGTTAAGGGTAAACTCTGTATAACCAATCCAGTAGATTTTTACGAAAAGGTTATTAGTGTTAAAGTGGATAATGATGTCGATGTTATCTATTTGGATTTTAAGAAGACTTTCAATACCATGCCACATGACATGAACATACAAAACTGCCAGCAGATACAGGCCAAATGGTCTGTCATGTCTACTCGATTGTGCAACACAGATGTTAGATTCCTGCTGCTCCTCCCACACCTTGCCCCCTTCCCCCTCATCTTCCCACCAATTAGTATTTTGCCCTTAACCCTTTTCCACCCCCTTTTAAAGTTCTCCACTGTTTTAAGAAAGACCACTTTTTCAGGAAGTGCATTCTATCCCGTTACCACCCTCTCTGTGAAGTAATGCTTCCTTGCCTCCCTCCTGACTCTACCCCCCACAAACTTCAGGCTGTGCCCCCTAGTAATCCCTTCTCCCTTTAATCCAAACATGCCCTCTGTGCCAACCCTACTAATGCTCTTTAAGTACTTGAAGGTTTCAATCATATCACCCTTCCTTCTGTCCTCCAATGAGTACATGTTGAGGTCCCTCAACCTATCCTCAGTAAAGCTTCCCTCCACACCTCTGATCATTTTAAATCACCCTCTCCTGTACCCTCCAGTAACTGGATGTCCTTTAAGTATGGGCTCCAGACCTGTAGACAGTACTCCACGTGTGGCCTCACCAGTGACCTGTGCAGTTGAGAATGACCTCCTCCCTCCTAGAGGTGATTCCTCTAGCAATGCACCCCAGCATTCTATTTGCTTTTGCCACTGCTTTCCTACATTGAGACGAGTGGTTCCTATTCTTTGTAACCATTACCCCCAAATCCACTTTAAATTACTAAAATGTATGATATTGGTATCAATACCAACTCATTCATTAGGTTCAGGCTTGGTTACCACAAAGAACCCAATGTGTTAGAATTAATTGATTTACTTGAGGAAGGCCGTGTTACTAGCAGAGTCCACAGGGTCAGTTCTGGGTCCATTACTTTTTAACATTTGTACAAGACTTACAAATAAAAAGTTTCAACGTGACATTGAAGTTGGCAGGTTGTTACTCAGATCCAGGATCGAAATAGGCTCATTTCCAATCTACAGCACATAGTTGATTGGGAAAACAAAAATTGTTTACAGTTTAATTCTGAAAAATGTAAGGACATTCACTTTGGACTAGCAAATGTTTTTCAGGAATATTATATTAATAGCATTAAACTTAGATTGGTAAAAACACTCTTGACTTGGGTATACTTTTTAATAGTAATTTAAAGACAAGTGGTCACTGCAAATAACTGTTAAAAACACACCACTTGGTCAACTGTATCAAACGAGTGTTTGCTAGCAGATGTGACACAGTTTTGATGCCACTATGCAAGGATTATACATGTTTCCACCTAGACTACTGCTCACAATTGTGGAGCCTGTATTTAACTAAGGATATTAAGCTTATAGCAAAATAAAAAACAACACAGATACACTAAACATAGAAACATAGAAACATAGAAGTTGACGGCAGATAAGGACCGCAAGGCCCATCCAGTCTGCCCATTTTTCTACCTTATAAATGTGCCATCGGCCTTTGCTCTGTCAGTGACCTATCTATTCATAGTCATTTGTATTGCTCCTTATGCCTATCCCATGCCTGTTTGAAGCCCTGCACTGTATTCATAGCCACCACTTCTTGTGGTAAGCCATTCCATGCATCTACCACCCTTTCTGTGAAAAAGAATTTCCTCACATTCCCTTAATCGGCCTCCTCTAATCTCATGCTGTGTCCTCTTGTCCTGCTATTTTTCTTATATTTAAACATGTTGGACTCTTTCACCTTGTTTATGCCCTTAAGGTGTTTAAATGTCTCGATCATATCACCTCTCTCCCTCCTTTGCTCAAGGGTATACATATTGAGCTCCATTAATCTGTCCTCATGTGTCTTTGATGCAGTCCCTGCACCATTTTGGTTGCCTTCTCTGGACTGCCTCAATTTGGTTAATGTCCTTGTGAAGGTGTGGCCTCCAATACTGCACGCAGTACTCCAGATGGGTACTCCACTAAACTTATCCACTGAATTGAGGACAAACCATATGAGGATAGGCTATATGATTTGGGTTTATTTTCCATAAACGACAGGCGTACTAAGGGTGATTTACTATTTTTATTTAAAATCTTGCAAGATAAACTGATTAGCTCTTTCTGTACTATGGACTAATATATCAGTCCAGAATTACTATGTGTTCTAATTCTGTCTGTTGCCTAAGGGTTAAGGAAATAGGCCTTGAATTCAAAATTTTAAATCATGATTTAAGGGGCCACAAAATGTAATTAGTTGAAAGATTCTCCAAGAGAGACATCAGTAAATATGCATTTATACTCAGATCTGTGAGACTGTGGAACATATTACCACAAGCCATTGTGTATTCAAATTCTCTCCTCTCCTTTAAGCAGAAACTATCTGATCTGTTAACTAAGTGTTAATCTACCTGACTCTGTCCGTTGAGAAATGGGGGCAGTTTAAATAGGCTAAAGCTTTTTACTGCCCAATAACCTTAGTATGAACATATCATTGGCTTACTGACATCATTAATTGACATTTTGTGTCATGTACAGCTGCGTGACAGGCTATTTTCAGACTTTGGTATTGCTGGTTTAACTCTAGATGGGTTTTGTTCCTGTATTATAAACAATTCTTTCAGGTTTCTTTTAGGTCTTCACTGTCTTTATCCCACAAACAGTTCTGTAGTGTTCTTTAAGATTCTGTGTTAGATCCTCTGCTTTCCTACTTTTATACTTATACCTCGAGTAAGCTTATGAAATATTGTAATTTCTTTTTCCAGCACATTGCTGACTACACCCAGCTTTATTTTTCATTTGCTGAAGGTCCTGCAATACCCTTCCAATTCTCCTGCTGCTTTTACACTGGACGACTCCTACAAATCCAACCATATTACAACTCTCACCAGTGTTTCCCTCCTCCTCCATGAAAGGGCAGGCATATTACTGGGCAATATTTATAGATATGGAGGCCATACAACTATCAAGATATTTCAAATGTTTCACAAAAAAAGTCATGGAATTTGACGAAGTACTGACGTTATTCTGAACTTTTTTAGCAGCTTATAACATTGACATCTGTTAAGCAAGATATTGGAAAATTGACACTGCCTATATTTAAGTTCTATGAATGGCATTGTGTTCTATAATGTTAAAGCTACAGGGTTTATAATTTGGGGGCTTATAATTTAGCAGTTTACATATATGCAACATTTACTTAAAAAAAATTGAGTTTGACATACTTCAATCCCCCTTGAAACAAGAAAAGTGAAATATGACACACACATAAATGTGGTAAAGTAGTTAAAATGTTTCCAACTGACACTTGGATAAGTAGTTTTAACCCTTAGGCTGCCGACGACCAGATATCTTGTCCTAAAAACCTATGCGTTCTAAATCTTCCGGCAGCCTATGGGTTGTTAAAATGAGATTGAAATAACAAATTCATATTTTGGCAAAATGTTATGCTGCCTATAATTCAAACCCCCTTTAAAGCTGGAGACCTAAAATATGGAGCACATACCGATGTGTTATGGCATGGTTCTTAAATCTTGAAACTCGGATAAATCTAGATAAGAAATTTTAAAATTAGATGGAAATAACTGAAAATTTAATTTTGATAAAATGTTGCCCACTTATAACTCAACCCCCTTCAAAGAGCAGGTATTCACTGTGTTTTTTTATTTACAGGTTTCAAGCTGTCCTGTTAAAGAGATGTGCCCTACCTATAGTGCTGTGTTTCTTTATTCGATTCTGTTCTTATTTCTTTCGTCTTCCAGAGTTGTGTGTTTCATTAAAGTAAGGAAAAACTGACCCGTTCTGAAAAAATCATCACCGCCTGGAATGCAGAATCAGCACTGAAAGTGACGTTAAAGATAGAACACTGCTGATTCTGCTTGTCTCCATGCACATGTCTTATTAGTGTGGCGCCCCCTATGTGCTCATCCATGTTTGTCTAAATGACAGCTTTGGATCCTGACAGTCTTGGGTGAATTGCACGTGCAAATTAGTACTCTGATGTAAAACAGCATTAAATAGAAATCTACTCAGAAGTTGTTTTATTCCCTATTTTTGTTTTGGATGTCAGGTATTGCAGGCAGTTCCTAATAAACTGAAATACAGTCATTTCATTTATTCAAAATCCCACAGTTGTCACAGGTTAGTAAGTGCACTGTTTTAATTTGTAGCTGGTATCATCACACTCCACAGTGAGTGTATAAAATATGAACTCTGTGTTAATATTTGCTGAATGAAATGGTGCACTGGATTTTAAGCTTTATTTTTGCTTATGTTTTATTGACATTGCAGTGGCAGAGAGAGAGAGAGAGAGAGAGAGAGAGTGCGGGCAATGGAGTGAGTACTCCTGTCACAGCTTTCCATCGCCTCTAGATGTATATAATTATTTTTTTTCTGTTCTTCCTCATGGATATTGTTGTCTTAGCAGCCCTTTGCTCATTATGGATTTGCTGTTTGCTCAAATGATTTCAAGCAAGGGTTTTGTGAGCAACTGGATGTGGGTTTTAAACTTATTTTCTCGCTGAAGAGTCATTTCATTCTCATATACATACAGTTATTTTTCTGCCTTCATTGCTTTTTCTGCTCTGCACACTCGAAGTCTTTTCAATAGTAGAACGCCTGATGATCCCAAAGGCTAACTGTCACATGGTTGTCTTTTTCTATTGCTACTCACTGACAGCATTATGTGTGGAGTGGGGCTAGTATTGAGAGTCTTTTCTAAAATCTATAGAGTACCTGATTATATCCACCAATAAAATAAACATGATCCTTGAGTAAAGGTTAAAAAAAAAAAAAAAAAATTGTTTCAGGTTTGGTTTAAAAAAAATTCTTCTCAGGGAATCAAACCCACAACCTTCATTTTCAAAGACAGGCGTCTAACCAATTGAGCCACAAACACTGCTTACAGAATGTTTTTTTTTTCTTTTTTTTAACTTTTCAAGTCTATAGTAGAGTAGACAGTACTAGCAAACGCAATGGGATTAGTGGTAATTTGCTAGTACTGTCTACTGTAGGCTTGAAAGGTAAACAAAAGCATTACCTTCTGCCAGCAGTGCTAGTGGCTAATTTGGTTAGGTGCCTGTCTCTGAAAATGAAGGTTGTGACTAGTGGGTTTGATTCCCTGAGGAGAATTTTTTTTTTATCCAGTCCTGAAACGATTTTTTTTTTTTTTTTTTTTTTAAACCTTTACTCAAGGATCATGATGTTTATTTTCTTGGTGGATATAACAGGTACTCTATAGATTTTAGAAAAGACTCAATACACAGCCCCACTCCACACACAAAGCCATCAGTGAGTAGCAGCAGAAAAAACAGTGTAGCAGATCGCCCTGTGGGATTATCAGGTGTTCTGCTTTCTATTGAAAGACTTCAGTGTGCAGGGCTGGGGAGAAAGCAATGAGGAGCAGAGCGGTAATAACATGGCCTTGATTTTTATGAGAGACAGCAAGTGAGCTTCAGCGGGAAATACAGGTTACTCACCTGTAACAGGAGTTCTAGGAATGGTATATGTTGTTCATCCACACTTATTGGTAGGTATCCTTGCCACTCTAAATCTTGCCAGAAGGTCTTCAAGCTGGCTCCTCCCACCCACCCGGGTGGTAAACTCTCGGCTCCGCCCCATGATGCCAGATCTGGCCCACTGGAAGCTCAGGTTGTGCGTCGAAGCCGGGGAGGTCGGGTGGGTCGTGTGGATGAACAACATATACCATTCCTAGAACTCCTGTTACAGGTGAGTAACCTGTATTTAGGGACATGGATATGTTGTTCATCCACACTTATTGGCAGACTCCTAGCAGTTCTCTGGGAGGAGGGAGGCAAGGTGCACACCCCCGATACTTACCTGGGAAATAAAGACTGGAGAACCGAGGCCCCAAAACCAGCATCCCGGCGTGACTCAAGGTTGATGTGATAGTAGGTGATAAAGGTGTGTGCTGACTTCCAGGTAGCAGCCCTGCAGATTTCCTGGATAGGGACATCCCTGGAAGCAGCCACCGATGCAGTGGTATGGCGGGTAGAATGAGTTCTTATCCCTCTGGGAGATTCCATGCCCACCAACCTATAGCAGAGATCTATGCAGGAGGTGACCCACCTGCTTATCATCCGCTTGGCTGCAGGTCTGCCAGGTGCGGCTTCAGCGTAGGTGACAAACAGCTGGCGAATCTCTCCCCAAATTTCAGCCCGTCGCTCCTTATAGTAAGCGAGCACCCTTCTAGGGTCCAGAGTATGGAGCCTATATTCGGCCTCCGAGGTGTGATTGGGGTAGAACACTGGCAGAGTCAACATCTGGTTAAAGTGAAACTCTGACACCATCTTCGGAAGGAATTTCGGGTGGGGGGCAGGACAACCTTGTCCCTGTGGAAGACCAGGTAAGGAGACTCGATGGAAAGTGCCTGGAGCTCTCCCATCCTTCTGGCTGACATAATAGCCACCAAGAAGGCGGTCTTCACGACAGGAGAGAGATCACACCTGTGCATTGGTTCGAATGGCTTGCCCATGAGCTTTGCCAGTACCAGCAGTAGATCCCATGGAGGTGGAGGTTCTGCACTGAGGGAATGTGATCAAGGCCTTTGAAAAAGCACCTGACCACCTTCTCCTGCGCCACTGACTGCTTCCCGGCCTGCGCCCTGTAAGCAGAGATGGCTGCCAGGTGCACCCTTAGGGTCGTCGACCTAAGCCCTTGCTGAGAAAGGGACCATAAATAGTCCAAGATGCTTGCCAAGGAACAGGAGGAAGGGTCCAGGCCCTTGCCCTGACACCGAATGGAAAACCTCTTCCATTTGAAGGCATAGCATTTCCTGGTCGACTCCTTACAGGACGCCTCAACTACATTGAGGACCTCGTCGGAAAGACCCAAGGCCTGGAACTCTAGCCGCTCAGGAACCAGGCTGTCAGGTGCAGGGATTGAAGGTCCAGATGGAACACCTTCCCCTGATTGACTGAAAGCAGGTCCGGGCGAGCTGAAAGCTGCCTCGGGACCCTGGAGCTGAGGCTGAGGAGATCTGGATACCAGCATTGGCGGGGCCAGTCTGGGGCTACCAGAATCATCTGCGCCTTGTCCCTCCTCGCCTTGAGAAGCACCTTGTGGATCAAGGGAAATGGGGGAAAGGCGTAGAAGAGGCCCGGGGTCCATGGCCTCGAGAAGGCATCCCCCTGCAGTGAGCCCTGCTGAGGGGGGCGGGCATGGAACAGCCTCAGCTTCGCATTCTCCCTGGAGGCAAAGAGATCCACCTAAGGTGTGCCCCAATGGGAGAACAGATCTTGTACTACCTCCGGCAGGAGAGACCACTCGTGGGATACAGCCCCTATCCGGCTTAGGGCATCGGCCAGGGTGTTGGAGGCTCCTGCCACATGAATGGCTAGGAGATCCACCTCCAGGCTGCGCATGAGTGACCAAATGTGGAGAGCTTCCTTGCACAAAGGCATGGAGCGATCCTGCCCTGGCGGTTTAGGTAGTACATGGTCATGGTATTGTCCATCTGGACCTGAACCACTTGACCCCATAGAAATGGAGGAAGGCGGTGAGAGCTAGGCGGACCGCCTGGAGCTCCAGCTGGTTGATATGGCATCAGGACTCCCACGGGACCAGAGGCCATGCACTCTTGTGCTCCCAGATGGGCACCCCTAACCCATCAGAGAGGCGGCCGGTCAATAGAGGGACCGTCGTGCTCGACGGACAAACGGGATGCCCTCCTGCAGATGAGCTGGAATGATCCACCACTGGAGAGCGCTCCACATCCCTGGGTCACTGTCACTAGCTGGTCCAATGGATCGCAGCATTGAGACCACTGGCTGGCCAGCCCCCACTGAAGGGGGCGCATGTTCCAGCGGGCCCAACGGACCACGCTGGTGCAGGCCGCCATGAGACCCAGGAGGCACAGGAAGTCCTGGGTAGGGCGATTGCCCAACCAGAAATGACTGGGCAAAGGAGGAAAGAACCTTGGCCCTGTCCGCCGGGAACTGTGCTCTGGCTCAAGAGAGTCGAGCTCTGCCCGATGAAGAGAATCACCTGCTTCGGTTCGAATTCTGACTTGGCCTCATTGATGAGGAGGCCGACTTGAGAGCAAACCTGGAGGGCCAGATCTCTGGACTGCTCTACCTCCTGCCTGGAGGGGCCTGCTATCAGCCAATCATCCAGGTAAGGGTACACCCGGACCCCTCAGAACCACAGGAATGCTGTCACCACTGCCATGCATTTGATTAAGACCCTGGGTGCAAGAGACAGGCCGAAGGGCATGGCTCGGAACTCGAAAAGGGATCCTTCCGCTCGAAAACGAAGGAATCTCTGATGAGATGGACAGATAGGGACATGAAAGAACGCGTCCTGCAGGTCCAGAGAGCAGAACCACATGCCGCATTCCAAGGATGGTATTATCTGAGCCAGAGTGACCATCCTGAAGGTCCGAGACCTTAGGAACTTGTTTAGGTCATGCAGGTCGAGAATGGGGCGCCATCCCCACATCTGTTTTGGGACCAGGAAGTACCTGGACACAAACCCCGGGTCTGAGGGAGGGTCCGCCACCTCTCTGATCACCTCTTTCTCGAGCAGCAGAGCGATGTCGGCTCGGCGAGCCGACAGCGAGGCTGCGGACCCCGAGGCCCCCCTGGGGGCGACAGCTCGGAAGGGCGGGGCCTGCTTGAACTCCAGAGGCAGGCCCTTTCCTAACACTTCCAACACCCACCGGTCTGTGGTTATAGCAGACCAGGCAGGAAAAGAAGTAGCAGAGCTGTCTCCACGGGGAACTGGGGTGAGGTGACGGGTTGGGGTGACACCCTCAACCCGCCACTGTGCAGGCTTGAGGAGGGACCGTGCCGAGGGACCTCCTGGGTTTTTACCTCCTTGCTTCCTGGAGGAGGAAGCCGCGGGCTTGGGACTGGGATGCCAAGTGAGAGCCTGTTGGCCCTGATGCTGTTGGGCCAGACGTGCCACAGGCACAGACGAACTAAAGGTCTTTGGTTGCGGTCTGCGGCCCTTGTCCTCTGGGCAGGTGAGACCCGAGTCCAAGGTGGTATTGGACTTTTCGATCCTCTGGAGGTGGCCTTCCACTCCAGGGCCGAAGACATCGGTCCCCAGGAAGGGGACATCCACCAATTTGTGCTGGGTATCCGCTGTAAAGGTGGATATCCTCAGCCATGCTCGACAGCGCATAGCCACTGCAGCCACTACTGATCTAGCGCATGAGTCACTGATGTCCAAAGCAGTCTGAAGTTGCTGCTTGGCCACTGCCCTGGTCCTGCACCTGCTTAACCGTGGTCTGCAGGTCAGCCGAGAGCAGGGATTACTCGTCCAGAGAGCCCAACAGGGCATGAGAGAAAATGTGCCATCAGTATGGCCGAGCTGGCCTGACAAAGGCCAAGTGGGATGCAGTGTAGACTTTTTGTCCGGCGTAGTCCAACTTCTGGACTCCTTGTCGGTAGGTTTGTCCACATCCCTGGTGTTTCCGCACGCCAGAAGACGCTGTCGGTAACTAACCCCTCAGCTGAGGGGTGTTCCGAGAAACCGGACAGAGAACCGGTAGGGACCGCGACTTCCTTGCCATCCTGGCTGAAGGCGCAGGGCAGGAAGCAGGACGCTGCCAGAGCTCCAAGGCCGGGCCCACAATGGATTCAGCCACCAGAAAGGCCTCCGTAGAGAATCCCCTGGTCCAATATCTCCTTGAGGGATACTTGGCCCGCTGGATATGGGCTGGAGCTGCATCCCGGTGGATTCCGAGATGAGCCTAAGCAAACCCATAAAGGACGAGGGGCTATCATCCAGAGACTGACCTCCCGAGGACTCCAAGTCAACCCGCCTGGAGAACAGGGAGGAATCGTCGTCAGACTCGGAGGAGTCCGCAAATAGCTGCCTTGAGCCTGAACCACCCTCCACCTGCCGAGGGCGATCGGGAGTGAGGGTGACAGACAGCCTATGGGGCAGACCTTGGGCCAACCGAGAACTTCTGGTTGAAGCCCCAAACAATGGCTGTGGAGGCGGACGTTCCACCAGAATCGGTGGGGCAGCTGGTTTTGGCCGAGCAACAGGCCTAGAAGTAGGCACCTCGGCTAAGGCGAGGGGGTGCCTCGGCCGCGCCGGTGACAGCCACTTAATAGCCGGGGAAGGCGACGACATCGGCTTACTCCCAGACAGAAGAAGCTGTTGCCACATGAGGTCCTCTTATCGTTGATGCAACTTGCGTCGAAGCCTCTCCTCGTCCGAGGAGGAGGATGAGGACAAGCGGCCGCGCCGCTTGCCATGGTACCGAGACCGCCTGTGACGGCAGGATCGGCTGGACCGGGAAGAAGTCCGAGACTGACACCTCGAACCTCGGTTTTTCCGAGGAGGGTACGGGCTAGCTCGGGGGAAACCCGCCCTTCCCTCGGCTCAGAGGGCTCAACCGTGGACTCCGGAACCGGAGGCATGGACAAGTCCACGGACTCCTCAACCACCGCCGGGGGAACTGGGGAGTGAGGGATTTCGGCTTCACCAGTCGACAGCCCATCCAATGGGTCGAGAAAAATCTCGACTGCGTCGACGGGTTTCTTGGTCAACTGACCTGATGGGAACGCCATGAAGCCAGTGGCCGAAGCTGAAGGATCGACTGAAGTTGAAGGTAGACTACTCAGTGAGGGGGACCTCTCCCACTCCCAAGAGCGTCAACGGAGGGACTTACCTTTGTGGTCCTTCTTCTTGGACTGAGAGGAAGGCCCTGAAGATGTTGGTCCCTCTCCCTTAGTGGAGAGGGAGAGACAGAGCTCCTTAAAAGAAGCTGAATAGGAGGATCCCAGTGAGAGCGGGATAAATGCCGTGGCCGAGGAAGACAAAGATGTGGCCTGCGCCACCTCCTCTTCGAGGGCGATCATATGCTCAAGCTGTTCCGCCGAGCCCACCACCGCGGAAACCACCAACCGGGCCTCCTTCGACTTTACCAGAGGGAAACGTTTTTCAGGCCGCCCAAGCTGTAAACGGGCGGCATGGTCTTCCAGGACGTAGGCCGAGAAAGAAGAGCACAGGTCGCAAGCCTGCAGGTCGTTCTCGAGGCCCAAGCAGTGGACGCACGTGGAGTGCGGGTCCGTCCGAGACATCTTCTGCCCACAAGGGCACCTCCAGAAACCGGGAGTCGATTTGTCCATCGCAGTCGCGAGGGAGATAAATGACCAAGTGTTGAAAAACCTTAAAAGTAATTTCGGTAAACCAAGAGATAGGAACTAGTCTTATACGCAGATGTGAAGGGAGGGAACCTGAGCTTCCATGCAGTAAGGAAGATCTGGAGTCATGGGGTGGAGCCGAGTGTTTTACCACCCGGTGGTGGGAGGAGCCAGCTTGAAGACCTTCTGGCAAGATTTAAAGCGGCAAGGATACCTGCCAATAAGTGTGGATGAACAACATATCCATGTCCCTAGAAAATAAGTTTAAAACCCACACCCAGTGGCTCACAAAAGCTTTGCTTGCAATCATTTCAGCAAATAGCAAATCCATTATGAGCAAAAGGCTACTAAGATGACAATATCCATGAGGAGGAGCAAGGGAAAAATAATCATATACATCTCGTAGGACGATGAAAGCTGTGACAGGATTACTCATGCCATTGCTCACATTCTCTCTCTCGATCACTACCCCACCAAAACCACTACCAGCAATGTCAATAAAACATAAGCAAAAATACAACTTAAACTCCAGTGCACCATTTCGTTCAGCAAATATCAACACAGAGTTCATATTTTATACACTCACTATGGAGTGTGATACCAACTACACATTAAAACAGTGCCACCACTAACCTGTGACAACTGTGGGATTTCTGAATAAATGAAAAGACTATTTCAGTTTATTAGGACTGCCTGCAATACCTGACATCCAAAACAAAAATAGGGAATAAAACAACTTCTGAGTAGATTTTTATTTAACGCTGTTTTACATCAGACAGAGTACTAATTTGCTCACACTATTCACCCCAGACTGTCAGAGTCCAAAGCTGTCCATCAGACAAACATGGATGAGCATGTGGGGGCACCACACTAATAAAAGACATGTGCATGGAGAAGACAAGCAGAATCAACAGTGTTTTATCTTTAATTAACGTCACTTTCACTGCTGATTCTGCATTCCAGGTGGTGATGATTTTTTCAAAATGGGTCAGTTTTTCTTACTTTAATGAAACATACAACTCTGGAAGCTGAAAGAAATAAGAACAGAATTGAATAAAGAAACACAACACTATAGGTAGGGCACATCTCTAACAGGACAGTTTGAAACCTGTAAATAAAAAAAAATACAAACTAAGTGAATACCTGCTCTTTAACGTTAGGAATCCGCAGTTTGGTATACTTATATATGTGGTACAGACCTAGGTTGCAAACATTTGGATGATGTTTTGTAATTAGACCAAAACAACAGAAATTAAAATGTTGTTGGAATTTCATAGAAATTCCGTAATGCTGTATAATCAGAATGATAATTCTGCTTGAATTCTACCAATGAAATTTTACATTCTGCATAGCTCTACATGTTAGCCAATGGGAAGACAGGACTACACCACAGAAATGTATAATTCCAGCCACAGACGTGAAACAAAACAGCAACAAATGTTTAAGAGCCCTGCTGCAAAACTTGGGGACGAAGTGCCACAGAAGAACAGAGGGCCCCGAGGGAGGCCAAAACTATGTAGTCAAGTGGAAATTACAACAAATCTGGTGACAAAATAGTTTGATAAGGTAGATGCAGGCAAGACACTAGCACCCTAACATTATACACTCCAGAATGCTAATGAAACTAAGAGGAATTGCCACTGTCGCAGGCAACTTTTTTTTTTTTTTTTTTTTTTTTTAAGAAGTCCTTAGAAACGGGGCAGGTAAGATGGCAGTACAGACTAAAGGTTACAGCAATCAGCTGTGAACAGGCTTGGTACATCTAGCAGACCTGTGTTTAATTCCCATGAGCTTCACTTGCATACTGTGTGTAACCCTGAGGAAGTCACTTAACCTCCCCAGTACTCACTGGTCACTCCTGTAAATGAGCCTTGTGCCCAGTTGGCCTTATCTGGTTACCAATAAATAAAAAAATGAATAAAAATGTGCCCTTGTGGGGAGATCCTGGAATCTACTGGTCAGTTATTTAGACCAGAGTTGTAGGTAAAACGTTACAAGCTATTTGTAAGGTTGCCTTGGTGGCACATTTTACTGAACACAGGGTAATAACTGATAGTAAACGTGGTTTTGTGGGGAGGTCTTGTTAAAACTAATTTAATTACATTTTCATGAGGTAACCAAAAGGTTAGAGGGGGGTATTCTCTAGACTTAGTAAAGTTGGACTTAAGTTTTTGACAAGGTACCCCATTGTAACACTTTTAAAATTGGTAAGCAGGAAGGGGAGGGACACTTATTATGGATTGTCAGTTCTAGGACTGCTTCTTTTCAATTTGTTAATTAATGATTTAGAACTGGGGACTAGTGCCTATTTAGTGGAGTTTGCAGCTGACACAAAGCTAAGAGTGGTCAACCATGAGGACCAATGTGAACAATTACAGCAGGACCAAAATAAACTAGGGCCGCTTGGCAGACAGGTGGCAAATACAGTTCAGTGCTAAGAAATGCAAAGTAATGCACCTAGAGGCCAGAAACAAAAAATGTGCTTATGGATTAAACAGAAAAGTTTAGGAGGGCAGTACAGCAGAGGGATATAGGAATTTTATTAGACTCATCATTAAAAATGTCCAAAATGTACTTGGCAGCAGCCATTAAGGCCAACAGAATGCACGGTTCCATCACAAGAGGATTCAGCATAGAGAAATGAAGTGATAATGCCACTAGAAAGGGTATTGGTTAGATCCCATTTGAGTAGTGTGTGCAGTTCTGGGCATCACATTACAGAAAGAAAACAAAGGAGACGGAAAAGATCTGCCACAGAGTTACAACTATGATTAGAGGGCTAGAAAACATGCCATATAGAGAAAGTTTAGACCACCAGTTTAGCAGAATTCTGGGTCGCACAAGGAGCAGGCATAAGTTCAAGCTATGAGTAAATAAGAAAGTATGCACAGAATTTGTTTTCACCCAAGGAGTGATACAGCTGGCTGTGGAATGGACTGTCAGAGGAGGCAGAAGTTCAGAGCTAGTGTTCAGAATGTTAAAACTAGGCTTGATAGTGACGTGAAGGAAAGATATTCAGGCTATTACTGTTAGGATAACAGGGTGGTGAACTAAATGGGCCACTAAGTCACATTTCATCTTTCAAAAACTACAGTATGTACAGAACAGTACAGTAGCAGAGGTCGATTTGGTAAATTATTTTCCAAAACTCTCATGAGATCTCTAAGGAGATTTTTGTGAGATTTCCTGTAGCAGAGGCAGCCCCAGGGATTTTTTTTTCTAGGGATCTTTAGAGAATCTTGGGAGATAACATTCTGAACTGACTTCTACTAAGGTTGTGCAAGTAATGAATATTATTTCCCAAATATCATGAATAGCATACTACTTGTTATTCTGATCTGAATAAAGAATAGTGGTACTCTTCATCCCCTATTACAAGTGCTATCTTAACAAAAAGGTGAAGAAGCACCCTTCCTCCAGCCCAGATCCTTTAAAATATACCAGCTCCCACCCTCAGTTAGAACAGAATGACCAGCATGGTGCCCAAGGGTTGAGGTGCTGGACGCCACACTCGCGCCACCCTGGTGACCTGGGTTTGGGAATGAGCCCGGCCACTAGGGGTTGGCAGGGAGAGAGAGGATTGAGCATCCAGAGGATATCTCTCCTCCCTCTGGGGTGGGATCCAGGCTTGTCCATCATTGCAGTGGTCCCTGGTGGAGACTGGAGGCAGTGACATGTTAGGCAGCATGTAGTGGGACAGAGCTGTGGCAGGTGTCATCAGAAACCACTGCACATCCAAGCTCTGGGGAGGGGGATCGAGGGCGTAACAAGCAGGGTAAAAAACCTGCCTACCAGGTGAGGCGACAGCGAACTCCAGAGGCCAAGGCTCATATGCCCAATGCTAGCTGCTACCCCTGACTCTACCCCTCTGGGGACTTCTAAGCCCTCCATCAGGGTCTGGGAGAGATGGGAGTCCCGATACAGATACAGTTGTCGAGGAGTGGTGGTTCAGGTGGGCGGTCCAAAGCTGCATGCCATGAGAGGGACCCTGAGAGATGCCCTAGTGGGTAGGGCGATAAAAAGTTAAAAAGAACCCCATCCCACCCCCCTCTGCTCACCAAACACCTACATTTTGATATATATTAAATATTTTTTTTTTGTTTGTTTTGCAACTCTTATGAATTAATGACCAACATAACCTACCCAGTTCCACAGCCAGCCACCAACTTTCAGCACTTTGTAAGCACTAGAGTAGTCCCCCCACACTCAACCGTGGCAGCAGCCCCTCACCTCACCCATCCATACCCAATTTCAAAGGGTGAGTGAAGAAAGTCACCTACACAGCCCGCCCACATCCTTCTGAATGAAAGTGGTTGCACACTTGCTTGCATGCTAAAACCAGCTGATCAAATGATCAGCTGGCTTTACTGTGCAAAAACGTGAGTGCTTTCATTAAGAAGAAGAAGGCTAGCCATGGAGGAGGGTGTGCTGTGTCAGTCGACTTCTTCACTCGCCCTGCAGAAGTGGATAGAGGTGAGGTGTGCAGCTGTTGCTGTCAGGCTGGGGTGTTGGGGAGTGCTTGAAAATGCTGATAGGCAGTGGCCGGCTGTGGAGGCATTTGTGCTGGTCACCCATCACTAGTGTTATAATTAAAAAAATATATATTTTTTTTCAAAATATAAGTGCTAGGGTAAGGGGGGCAGGATGTGGTTCTGAGGAGGGGGGGCAGGGTCTAGTATATTTTAAAGGATGTGGGCAAGGAAGGAGGGTGGGAGCTGTTTATTTTCCTTCTTTTAATTTCTAAATGTATCCCAAATACCTGAAGCCCCGAACAGTATATTCAGCCAAATATTTGGGGATAAGGTATTTACATGCCCCCAACTGCTGCCACTGGACCTATCCACCTACAGTATGTCCAATTTAACTTCTGCCTCCTTCCTTATCTGCAAGGGGGGGGGTGACCATAAGACTACCCTGATTACCTGTGGAGGAGATGTTTCTCCAGCATTGCAGAATACGGTCTCATGCCAACAAAACCCTGTTTATATGAATCTCCCTACATTAAACTGGTAGCACGTCTTCTAAGTGAACACCACTTAAAAGTATTTTAGTCCCAGTTGTACAAACTCCAGATTATCTGAACTAATTTTATGTTGCCTAAGCAACTTAGTTAATCTAAACTGTACTGAAATTGACGAATACACCCTAAATATAAATACTATTTCTTATTTAATCATGGGTAAACTGCAATTTATTTCTGGTATTCAGGAACTTCTGTATGTTACTTTCTCTGCCCTAGATATTTATTTATTTTTTCCTTTCGAACTCTGTTTTTTATTCTCCCTCATCAATGGCCTCGCAGTCTGTTGGCTCTGCCCGTCTGACCTAAAACCCAGACATCCTTACTCTGGTGAGGAGCACCCTTCCTCCAGCGTAGCTAACCCTGTCCCCCCCAGATCCGAGTCCCCCCAGGGAAGGACCGGCACAATCCTTTCTGGTGCTCCATCTACAGTATTAGTGGGCTACTACAAGTAGGAGAAGGGACCGGAAGGGAATGTATTGGTGCCCAGCAATGGATGTGAAGCTGCAACCACTGGACTCACCTTCACCTACCAATGACAGGGGGTCTTTTCCTTGTATGGTGTTCCCAGTGATGTGGATGTGCAATGACACCCAGCACAGTGTAGGCATGCTCCTGCACTCATCCACTGCAACCACCATACCCCACTGAGACGTGCACTGCACAGCAAGCCATCAATCTCCACTAGGGGCCGCCAAAGCTGTGCAGTGCAATTCCACCCTCCGCAGGAAAGGAGAGCTGTCTGCAGCTTTATCCAAGTCCGCACCCCCCCTCCCGGCCAACCCTCGGTAATCTGAGTCTGCTCTCAAACCCAGGTTGCCAGCGTGGCTTGAGATGTGGCACTGCAGCACCTCAACCCTCAATGCCAGGTACCAAGTAGGTACCGGGAAGGCAGTATAGTGCAGTGGTCCGAGGCTCTGAACTGCAAATCTGGTGACATCCAGCAGACCAGACCTGGGTTTGAATCCCCAGCTTCCACTTGCATACTGTGTGACCCTGAGCAAGTCACTTAACCTCCTTGTGCTCCCAGATCGCTCCTGTAAAAAGCTTTCAGCTTAGTGTGCTATACCTGGTTAAAACAACTAAATAAAAAAATAAAAAGTAAAATACACTATGCATACATATGCCTATTTTCAAGCATGGCCTGGTAGAATTGCAGACTAGCAGCAGGAACACTGACATGCAGCGAATAGTAAAGCAAAATTAGAGCAACATCATCACAAGGTTACAATTTGTGGACATGAAATAGGCAGTGATACAACAAAAAGATTAGTCAGCAAACAGTGACATCAGATATACAGCATGCAGCAACATTCAGTATAAAAGAATACATGTCAGAGATACTGTGCCCGATAGTGCAAAAGTAGTGCTGGAGAAGCTAGTCTTTACATCACTTGCATAAACAAGGGCCAGGTGGACACAGTGAGTCCATTAGAGTTTACAGAAAATCTGGTGGCTGGGAGAGAAATGTAGTTCTGGGGTAAGGGAGTTCCAGTAGATTGAGATATTGGCCCCTATGCACTATTGGGGCATAAGGCACATGCCTAAGGCGCATACCCCACATGCATACCTAAGTGGCCCAGACAGGTACTCTGTGTACAGTATGCATGTCCGCATGCACCTGTGGGGTGCCTGTCTGTGGTCCTGCCCTCCTGGCATGCTGGGTCATGCAGGGTGGTCAGAGGGCTGGGAGCCACGGACCCAGGTGGGCATCCAATTGATGCCTGTCCCAGGTCCCACAGTGGATCCCTTGCACTTATGCAGTGGGTTCACATCCCAGGGGCAAGCTGCATAAAGCAGCAAGAAATTGCCTCTTGCCGGGCACTTGCCCAACCTGCTGCCCCAGCCCTCCCCAGCAGCATAGTGGGCTGGGGCAGCACGGTGGTACATAGCCCAGTACCACAGCGCCTGGCTGAAGAACACAGGGGCATGCATTGGGTTACGCATGGGTCCTGGCTGGTGTAACCGGTGCCCCTTGTGCCTGGCACTATGTGGCTTAGTGAATGCCACATGCAGGCACACTCTTACAACGGAGTTGTCCATGGGGCCAGTGAGGTGGATGCTTACGTGCCTTGCAGAGCCTTTGAAAAAGGAGAAAACTTTGAAACATGTCAGGCTGCTAGTCGGCTGTTTTTACTAACAAAATATGTTTTAAAAATACTGGCATCCTGACAATTGGCTTGCATGTGCATGGAACAAGGGTTTGATACGTACCTTGCATAGCCTTGGTGAATGCAGCCAGGGGACCTCCGGCTGTGGCATTCACACTTTAAGGTTGCCTACGTGCCTTGGATACGCAGTAGTAGGCAACATTTTTGTTCGCGCATAGGGCCCATAGACTGCAAAAGCCAGTTTCCCCAGGACAGTGGAGGACTGATGCTCAATGAGAGGTTGGAAGTCCACAGATCTCAGTGAGTATGTGGGGGACAGGTGTTGTAGATAGTCTTCTAGGGAAGATGGGGAGCCTGTTCACAGTGTGACTCTGTTCCCTAATGGATGGATTTCAGTTTTCCTATCCTTTTTAGGCTTGTCTGAAGACTTGCAAACATCAGATTTATTAATCTCTCAAATTATACATGCCCCAACTCATACAGGAGTTACAATCCCTGGATATGCAGATAAAAAGGAACTAAATGAAAAGCAACAAATTAAAACCAGAACTACTATTACTGTTTAAATATAAAATCTTAGTAATATGCTAACCAATAATGTAACAAATTAATGTTAGAAATAGTTGCTGTTCTTAATATCCGACCTTCTTTCTGGGTCCACAATCCAATCAGATTCCCACTCCCAGCCCTTTGGAGGTAGGAAGCTTTCCTTCTTGAGCTTGATTTTGCCGGTTACATCAGAAAACTTGTGTCGTCCCACAAGGCCAGTTGTGCCCCACTTGCCAAACATAAGTGCTTGGTTTTCATACTAGTTAAATAGAAGAAAAAAAGAGAAGATACATTACCACAAGAAAAGTGATGAAACTGCTGAAAATTAGGTAGACATTTCTATGCATAGTATGTATTTCACGTTATGAAAAAAAAACACTGAATATTTCAGGATAATCAGAGTTGCCCTTTGCATCACTAATAGTTTCTGCTACAATATATTACTATAATAGTTAAACATATTTCCAGCTTTTCATGATATGTGTATGCATCATACTTGTTGCTTGCTACTAGTGGTCAGCAATGCATATTGCTGAGCCATTATAAAGCCATGTTCCACTTTCTATGTTACTCCAGTTTATACCTCTCAACCTCCTGCCTCGTAAATCAGGGACAAGGCTTAAAAATCAGGGACAAAGGACCAAAATCAGGGACACATTTTCAAAATTGATCTTATCCATTCAGGAAGTTGGTAGAACGGCTTAGTGTAGTGGTAGGCTTAGTGTAAAATGCATTTTCTAAGGAAGAACAAGTCTGTAACTTTAATGTTTGACATTATTTCGTGCTTACAAGCCCTGCTGCTTGGTCACCGAAACACAATTTTTAGGAGGGACAGAGTAAAATTTTGAGGCAAAAATCAGGGACAGTTGAGAGGTATGCTCCAGTTACACTTGCAACTCCATTAGTGTAGGCCAAATTAGCAATGTTATTGTGTATACATTGCCACAACCAGATTTGTGCAGTTCCACCCACAGTAAAATTTTCTTCATTCTTCACCTTTTTCCCTCCACCTCTCAATGTCTACTTTAACCTTACCCCCACAAAGACATCAGCTTCCGTAACCCAAGAGTATTTATTAATTGCCATCTGAGTCTCCCTTAAAAACAGGCAGCTGCTTCTCATGTGCCCCCACCAGTTATCAAATATTAAATAAACTGTCTTATTACTGTTGCTTATTTTACATATCTGCATGCATTTTAAATAGTTATTATAATCTAAACCAGGAAATTGTAAATATATTAAAATGTAAATAAGGAAACTGTGCCAACCCCTGCTGTTGTCACCTTCACCCTCCCCAGACCCCACTGGGTACTAGATTAATATCCTAAAGAGGATAGTCCTAGGGTGCACACATTCTACATAAAAAATAATATTAAAAATCAAAAGCAAACCTGCCCTTTCACAACTAATTATACAAATGGTAGAGAATTTACTTCATTGTGATTGGCTGACAAGGTTCTGAATGCATGGCTTTACATCATTAACCATCAGACCGAATGTCTTTGTCATGACTATTAGTCCCAACAATGTAGGATTTTTTTTTATTGATGGAAAACTCTAAATAAATATTGCGGCATTTTCTTTCAATTTATTGCAGTCAGGAGCAGGAAGGAGGACTCAAATAGACAGGAGTACACTGCCTGTTGCCATGTATTCTACATCAGCCAGATTTCAATATGAGGAATTGGAGTGCTTATTAGGGAAATGTGTGTGTGTGGGGGGTGATTAAAACAGAAGGGATTCCTGTAGTAAACTATATCAACTGTGATATATATATATATATATATATATATATACATATATACACACACACACACACACACACACACACATATACACACACACACACACATCCAGCAAAATCCACAGTGCACTTTAGTCTGTGGCTTGACTTGAAGCTTACAAGACTAAATTAGAAGACCAATGTCAGCTCCTACATGTGTGTGGTAAGTCTGATCTAGATCAGTGTGTGTGTGTGTGTGTGTGTGTGTGTGTGTGTGGACATACCATACTGTGAAGATAATGATGTCATACCCAACTAACTGGATAAAAATACATATGACTAGTAAGGGATCTATACATCAGATATTTTTATTTAGATGTTTTAAGCTTGATATACAGTTATGTTGTATAAATGACATGTGCCATGAGCTAGCTAAAAATAGTTTTATTTGCTGTGCAAGACCTCTACAAATCTCACTCATGAGATAGCAGAGACCAAAAACTGTAGATAAAAATAAATGTGATACTTTTAGTCGGCACATCTCATATCCCATAAACTGTGCTTATGTTGACAGGCAGACAGACATAAATACACCATGGCCTTTAATGCAAATACCACTGATAGTCACCCTCATCAAGTGCAGTTTGACCTTATGACATCATCAGTGGCAAAGCCATAAGTAATGTCAACAATTTAAACTGAACAAGGGTAAATATCTGTGATAGATTCATAAGGGCCATGGCATACAGTATCCGATTTATGCCATATCTTATTATACAATAGCAAGAAACAATCCTGTGTCCCGATTGTTCAGAGGCTACCTTCAACAGTGATGTTATCCCAGCACTACCTCAGATCAATCACTATAATCAGCTCACTGACACACTAACTAATGTACCTTGCCAGTACAGACCCAAAGTCCGAATACTGGACCTAGAATAACAATATTCTCATTCTAATTCCATAGTGGAAAAGATCATTGTGTGACACATGGGGAGGATGGTGTCCAAAAAGGTGGGAGCAGGGAGGACAGCTGGAACCGAGAAAGGTCAGGCCAGGTCTGGGGGCAGAAAGAGGAAAGGGACTCGAGACAGGACTGGAAGGAGAGTGAAGGTTGGCAGAGAGTGGGAGCTGCTTGTATCAGTGGAAAAAGGGTTCAAAGGACCATGGCAGGAGGACTCAACTCACTGGAAGGAAATGCTGGTAGGCAGCATGCTGGGAGTATTCCTGTCTGAAACAGGTACTTGCCGCTGGCGTTTACCAGGTGGAGGGGCCTCCAGAAGAAGCAGAGGGGTCAGTAAGCGGGGGCCAAGGATGCAAAGAGGGACAAAGCAAGGGGGGACAGGGAAGAGCACCAGGACTAACAGAGGTGTTAGGGAAAATAGGGT
Source organism: Neoceratodus forsteri (assembly GCA_016271365.2). Lineage (NCBI taxonomy): Eukaryota > Metazoa > Chordata > Ceratodontiformes > Ceratodontidae > Neoceratodus > Neoceratodus forsteri. The sequence goes on along the minus strand of CM028135.1, from coordinate 459,333,933 downwards.
AAGAGAAGCTGGGAGTGGAGTACACATGGTAAGGGAGAAAGAGGGGGAAGAAAGGAGGAAGGCTGGATCCCAGGGGGCAAGAGACCTACAGGAAGTCTATGTGAGGAAACAAAGGAAACGGGATGATGGCAGCGAAGAAGCGAGGGATCATGGAGATCAGAAGGGGACACAGGGTTGCACCGGACTGAATGATCACATCGTAAAGGAGTTGGGAGAGGCTAGCTACTCTTCGAGCCTATCCAGTAGTTCAGTGGCAGGGGATAGGGCATATGGAGGGGCAAGGGAGAGGAGTGCTGGAGGCAAGGGTGACAGAGATAGTGGTAGAAGTCAACAGGAGAGGTGAGGGAGAAGATATCGAGGTTAAGGGTTTAGGGAGCAAGGCAAGGTTTCAGGAGGGTGGGCAGTGAGAGACTGGAAGGTAGAACAGACATTGGCAGCTCGGGGAAGGAGAACAGGGACACAAGTGAACCAGAAGAAGAAAGGGGGCAAGGTGATACTGACTGGTGATGATCAAGGTAATCAAGTTGGGGGGCAAATAGTGCAGTTTGGTATGTGCATGCTGGGGTGATGGCGCTGGAGGTAATCCACCACATTCCACATAGGGTAAGGAACAGAACTGAAATTGCATCTGGTGTTCCACTTGGGAACAAACAACCTGGATGGCAACAGTCTCCTGGAGGTACAGGAGAGATTTAAGGCCCTGCCTGGGTTCTGCAAGGGGGCTATGCTTCAAATCTATAGCCTTTTTAGAGGTGTTGCCAGTACCTAGAGATGGTACAGATAGGAGGCAAAGGATAAAGGAATTCAATAGTTGGTTGAGAGATAGTGTAGGCAAATGGGATATGGGATGGTAAGAGACTGGGGGTCAACATGGGATGATGAGTCTCCTTGCCCCAGAAAGGCTACACCTCAACAAAGAAGTACAGCCACACTAAAATGCAGGCTGAAGGAGTTCTTTGAAAGGACATATAATTTAAACTAAAAAGGGGCTGGAACTTAGTCACACCGTGATTATATGAGTTGAGATGGGGGCTCTTAGGACCCCCGAAGGGATGCTGAGTTAGGATCAGGCATGTCCTTGGGTAAAGCAGAGGCAGAGGAACAATGGTGAAGGGATTGGTGGTTAATGCTAGGAGCCTAGCAAACAAGATGGATGAATTGATAGCCATCATTTTACACGACAAACTGGACATAACTGCAATCATAGAAACTTGGTGGATGGACTATCACATGTGGGAGACTATTCCTGGCTTCAGATTGTTCAGGAAGGACAGAAGAGACAAGGGGGGAGAGTAGTCTTATATTAGGGAAGATTTAAAGGTTATGGTGGGGCAGGAGGAGGATGGGGAACTGAACATCTTCGGTTGACGCTGGAGTGGAAGGACAGAGAATCCAAGACTAGGGATTTTACTGACCACCCATGCAAGAGGAAGAACAGGACAGGGTGATGTCACAAGTCATTGTCAGGATGACTCTCAAGGGGAAAACACTTGGGGAGAGACCTAAACTCTAAGATGTAGACTGGACCATCTCAAATGCAGCTTTGGCCAGAAGCAGGGGGCTCTGGAGGCACTGCAGGGGCATTCTTTCAACAGTTTGTCAGTGATTCAACTAGGGGAACAATCTGCTGAACATGGTCATGATGAATGGGAGAATGTCATGAGGTGGTGGTAGAGAGAAGATGGGTAAAAGTGACCACAGGACAATCAGGTTCAAAGTATGAGCAGGGAAGGTTGTGAGCCAAACCAACACAACAGTGCTGGACTTAAAGCAAGCAGACTTTGAAAAGATGAGGTTAGTGAGGGAGGTGATGGAAAGCATGGGGGAAATAAATGAAGTGGAAGAATTATGGGGAGTTATTAGGGACAGGGTTAGGGAGGCCACACAAGTGTGTATAAGGAGGGTTAGGAAGGGCACTAGAAGTAGGAAGCCACTCTGGTTCAATTAGGATATGGTGAAGATGGTCGGATCAGGAGGAGGGTGCTTAGGGAATGCAAGAGAATGCAGAAAGAATAGGACAGAAGGACTTGTAGGGAAATGAGGAGGCTAGTAGGAAGGCAATTAGGAGGTCTAGGCCAACATGGAAGAAAGATGGCAAAACAGGCCAAGAGAAGTGATAGATTTTTTAGATATGTAGGAGATAGGAGGAAGACTGGCCAGGGGGCTGCAAGGCTGATGGGGGAAGGAGGGAGCCATTAGAAGGACTGGGATAAAGCAGAAGAGCTGAATAGGTGCTATTGCTTGGTATTTATGAGGTAGAGGTAAGGCAGGAACCAGAGTTAAGGAGGAGGGTGAGACAGGGTGGACACAAGAACCTTCCATGCAGAAAGGGTTAGGAGGAACTTGGCAGGTTGAAAGTGGACAAGGCCATGGGACCAGATGAGCTGCATCCAAGAGTGATCCAGGAACTGAAGGAGGAGTTGGCTGACCCACTGGCAAGGCTGTTCAATCTGTCTCTGGATTCTGAATGGGTGCCAGAGGACTGGAGGGTGGTGACAGTAGATCCAACACACAAAGGGAAGCAGGAAGTTGAGGGAGAAATATAGCCCAGTCATCCTCATCACAATGGTGGGCAAGGTCATGGAGACACTCTTCAGGGAAAGGATGACAGAATAACTGGAGGGAAATGGACTGCTGGACAACAGACAGCATGGGTTCACAAAAGGCTGGTCATGCCAGTCAATTTTAATCGAGTTCTTTGACTGAGTAATGAAGGTCATCTACCGGGGTGGATGTGGATTTCAGTAAGGCCTTCAACACCATACCCCACAGAAGGCTAGTCAGCAAGCTGGAAAGTATGAAAGTGGGGGACAAAATAGCTAGATGGGTTGAAAACTGGTTGGCAGATAGAAGCCAGAGGGTGGTAGTAAATGGGGTGCACTCCAAGAGAGGTCAGGTGATGAACGGGGGCCCCCAGGGGGCAGTGCTGGGACCACTCCTTTTCAATATCTACATAAGTGATATTGCAGAAGGACTGAAGTGTTGTGTAGCCGTTTTTGTGGATGCTATGAAAATCTGCAATAGGTTTGATGCTTCAGGGGGTGTTGAAGACATGAGACAGGACCTGAGGTCACTGGAGGGGTGGGTGGTGACCTGGCAACTAAAATTCAATATCAAGAAGTGTGCAGTTATGCACCTGGGGCTCAGAAACCAGAGGGTAGGTTACACACTTGGGGGGGGGTCAGGGTTACGGAACAAGAGCAGGATCTGGGGATAGTAATCTCCAGTGACCTCAAGGTGGGGAAGCAGTGTACCAGCACAGTAGGGAGGGCATATGGAAAGCTAGTAAGTATAGGCAGTGGACTCACTAGCAGAAGGAGAGGTCCTGATGCCCCTGTGCCAAGCCATGCTGGGACCGCACCTCAAGTATGGTGTCCAGTTCTGAAGAACATATCTTTGCAAAGTCAGATCTGACTGAAAGGGTCCAGAGAAAAGTGGCCAAGATGGTGCAAGGGTTGAAGGCAAATCATATGACCAGAGATGGGGAATTGGGGCTCTATGCATTGGAGAATAGAAGAGAGAGAGGGACATGATAGAGACCTATAAATAGGTCAAAGGATAAACAAAGTGGACCTGGGACAATTATTCCACAAGAAGGAAGGCACCATAACAAGGGAGCATGGCTTTAGACTACAGGGGACATTACAGAGGCAACATGAGAGGACAGTTCTTCACCGATAGGGTAGTTGAGGCCTGGAACAGGCTTCCAGAGGAGGTGGCGGGTCTGAGACTGTGTTGGGTTTCAAGAGGGCATGGACAAGCACATGGGGCTACAGGGGAGTGGAGGCAGGCACCTTAAGGAGAGAGAGGAAGATTAGGGGTAAAGGGGCAGACTAGATGGACCAGGAGGTCCTTTTCTGACATCAAGTTCTATGATTCTATGAAGATGGCTATGTTGAAAATCTGGGGTCAAAATATTTTTGATTTTTGAAGTTATGAGAGGGTGTAGCAAAATTGAAATAAATGGTCATAACTTTGGCATTTTTTCATACTTTGAACCCAAATTTTGAACAGTCTTATGACCCCACCTCACAAACCTGGTAGGCAAAAATGTTAAAATCTGTGCCAAAATGCCACTAAATGCCACAGGTGCAAAAACATGTTTCTTGCAGGATGTGAAAAAATGACAGCTGCACTGTCCATGAGGTGGTATGAAAAAGTGGCTATGTTGAAGATCTGGAGTCAAACTATAAAAAAAATTACCAAAATTATCTGTGTGCATATAAAAATTTCAAGGAACGCTCATAACGCGGCCATTTTTAGGAATTTTTTCATCAAATTTTCAACATGCCGTTTTGGGGACCCTATCTCATGAACACTGATGGTGAAATTTTGTTACTCTGTCTCAAAAGGTGATTTCATGCAGTGACTGTGAAATCACCTCTGGGCCTGCTTAATGAAACAACAGTGGCAGTGTTCATGAGGTGGCGTCCCCAAAAGCACATGTTGAAAATTTGGTGAAAAAATACATAAAATGGCAACATTCTAAAAATAAGTTCAAAACATCATTCAAATACATGTTATAGCACTTGCCTCAATTCCTCAATTTGTGGTTCAGCTTTGAAGAGTGCAGACATGTCCTGGTCCACAAAAGATGACAGACTACAACTTCCAAAGGTAAGTATAGGGTAAGGGGGGTGTGGGGGGTGGGTACTCAGTGAGAGGCTCAGGATGGGGAGAGGGATGGTGGGGATGATGAAGGACAGGTTTTTTTCAGGTTTAAAAGAAATGTCAGGGACTGTTTTCTTGTTAAAGGTTTTCATTAAATACATATTTCAGGACATTGGGAGTTGGCTCCCCAGTATCCCACACTGCTGGAGGGATGCATATCTCAGGACATGTAGTGGGCTGCCCAGTGTCTCACACTGCTAGGGGTATACATCTCTCAGGACACTGGGAGGTGGGCCCCAGTGTCCATATGCTGGGTGGGGCTTCTACTGCCAACATGGGGATTGGAACTGTTGTTGGAACATATATTGTATTAGCACGGCTCAACTGCCTTTCCCTTAGAGACTTTAAAACTGTGAAACAATAGCGTAATTAGGTAATCAGGGCCAAGGAATCAAATTCTGGGGTCAGTTTGCCCCCAAAAGTTTCATTTGTCAGTATCGTGATTTCTGCTACAAATTGTGGCAGCTGTTCCATAAGACATACCTCCTTGTTTTGTGAAACAATGTGATTTTGCCACAATTTCTGGCACAAACTCCCCTTGTTTCTCAAAACCACCACTCAGTTTGTGGCAGAAATACTTCTGCAAACAAAATTAACATGTTTCTGGGCATTACTGGGGCACACGGACCCCAGAATCGGATTCCTTGGGCCTCGATTAGGTAAACACAACTGTTGGCGTTTACCAAGTAGCACTACTTTTTAAATTATTTAAGTTTTTCTGTCTCACTAACTGAAAACAAGATGGCAGAACCTCAAAAGAGAATTCTGCATCTGTGAAAGGGAATGGCACTTTTACATGGGAAATTGAATTTTTTCTATAGAAAATAATGGGAAACTTTGAAATTTAATAATTTTTGCACAGATTGATATTTTTCACCAAACCTTCAAAAGGCTCATCTGCAACCCAAGTCAGATATACCTTAAACATTTTAGACCAAATGCCCAAACTGTTTCTGAGAAACAGCCTAACAAAGAATTTACTCAAAAATGGTAATTTTCACATTTTGTGACTCTCCGCATCTACATATCCACCTGGAACAAAACTTGCCACATCAAGAGATCTTTGGTCCCCAATGGTGCATGCAAAATTTCATGCCAATCAGTCAAACAGTACCAAAGTTACTAAAAGGTGCAAAATTGGGTTTAACATAGAAGTGACTGTTGAACCTTAACTATAGATGTAGGTCTGACATGTTCTTTGTTCTGTTTCGGAAGGTGTTGGGAAGTCTACCTAGCAGCCTGGGTTTAGCTGACAACATGTAATATTATGCTGGTCAACAATATATACCCAAAAATAGGATTCATTACAGAAGACCTGCACTAAATACTATGATGTAGACTTCTTGTTTGATATACAGTGATATTAGCTTCCTTCCCTAAAGGTTGTATTTAGATTTCACATGAACATTCTTTTTCCATCGGTTTTAAAGTTACATGCATATCTTAGTATTGCTATGGACTGACATGGCTATGTCAGTTTAATTGCTGCACTTTTAAAGGGTAACAGGCAGATAAATCCAGAACTCCTGAGAATGCTTTCAGTAGAACCGGTAAATTCAGACCATCAGTTTGTTGTTTAGTGCCTTGTCTGAATCGATAAGTGCAATATGTTATTTGTTTGTATTTTAGCACTTTAGGGGCACTGTCACTTTTGCAATTAGCACTTTCACAATAAAGTTGTGCCGATACCCATATGCTGGTGCTTGCTTTTTCTTTGGTTCAGATTTGGTTGCAGCCACCTGTGGAGTAGTGTATTTTTAAAATCTACATTCTGCACAGTGGTTTTCACAAAACAGAAATCCTAATCAAAGGTTTTGAAAATATACTCACTGACTTTTGAAAAAAAAGTCTACATGCTGAACAGTGGTTTCAAAACATACCTGCTAAGTGAAAGGTTTTTCGTTAGTGTTTAAATACAAACCGCAAAGCTGTTAAGTATTCTGTTGTTTTTTTTTCCCAGTGATATTGGCAGTTGAATAAAAACAACTAAAAACCACTGTGTCAGTGTTTTTTTATTGAAAAGCTTGCCATTTGCTATTTCAGGTTGTGGTACGTCAAGGGCCATCAGTGCTGCTCAGTGCAGATCCCCCCCCCCCCAAAATACTCCAGGGTTCCACAATTCATTATGCCATTCAAGGAGTGACTTCATTACCAGTGCATGAATATGGCATCTGTCATGGTTGCACTATAGAAAGCTGTCAAATTACAACAGAGATGACAGCTGTATCTCATAATATAATTTCTATTGTTAAATTTTTTTTTTTTTTTTTTTTTTTTTTTTACATAGTGTATGCTATTCTCCTGTACAGGCTAGTTTCAGAAAATGGAACACAGGGTAACCCACCCATCCTGCAACTAACTGCATGTGCAAGATAATTTAAAATATATCCCTAGCCATCTATGTATGTTTACGTAGTCACATCACTGGTAAAGTGCAACAGAACTACCCTAGGAATGGACTACAGTTTTTACCATTCATCTAGCCCAAGGGTAAAATAGAGACATCACAGTATCCTTTGTTGTGGTGTCAGATACCGTGCATTTTATTTTTCTTGATAGTTAAGTTCAGGTCTGAAGTTGCTGTCTGTGTCATTTTTTTCCCTTTTTATGTTAGTTTCCTGCAACACTAAAAACATAAGTTTCATACTGGATTACTCACACTGGAGTAGAGGATGAAAGAGGCAAACTGCCCATTAATATCATCCACCCGCATTAGCGGGACCCTGTATTCCCATTCTGTAACAGTAATACAGTACATCTAGTTGTTTCTTAAAAATATTCAAATTCTCGCTATCCACCACCTCACTGGGTAGTCTATTCTACTGTCTAGCTGCATGCTGTGAAAATAAATTGTATCCAATTTTTTTTTTACTACATTGTCCAGTTTAATCTGGTATTTATGGCCTATAAGGCCTTCTGGTTTGCTTGGAATTTTCAGATTGAGCTGCTCATCATGAGTAATCCTGTACATGGTCATTAGATCTCCCGTCAACCTTCTCTGTTGTTTCAAACTATACAGTCCCAATAATCATCACCTTTCTTCATAGTTGTATACCCCCAGAGCCCTTATCTTAGTCATTCTTTGTTGCACACACTCTACCCTCTCCACCTCCCCCCTCAAATACAGGCTTCAGAGGGGGGATTCATAATCTAGATAGGGTCTAATGTATGCTCTGTATAGTGGCATTATACAGGAGGTGAAGCAGTTTCTAATCATGTAATTTGTTGTTCTTTAAAGTTAAAGTTCTGGTCTACATAGACCCCAAACTATTACCACCTTCCCTAGTTTTCCATTTAAGAAATACTCTTGTTTTCTGTTATCCCTACCCATATGCATTATTGAGGACTTCTCAACACTAAATTGCATCTCATTTTCTAATGTCTATTTCTCAATTATCTCTAAATCTGAGGTAAGTTGTAATGCATCTTGTATTGTGTTCACTTGCCCTCCAACTTGACATCATCTGCAAATTTTATTAACCAACTTCTAACCTTGTGATGTAAGCCACTTATGAACAGGGCAAAAAGCTGCTGTTGTAAATGATAGCTTGATCATAATGGCATAAGAGAAATAGGTGTCTGCTCATCCACAAGTGCAACTTGTTCTCCCTCTCCCCATTACATCAATGTCACTGCTGCAATTAAAATTACCCATTTATGGATAACAGAATATTTCAGTTAGATCTCAACTGCACACAACAAAATCCAATGAAAGATTATTCTGATTATGCTCATGACCTATATAGACTGCTAAGAAAATGTTTAAATCATTTTATGCCTACAATTGGTTGCATCAATGGGGTGGAGTTAGCCTGTGCTCTGCTTTCTGTAACTAGCCTTTATTTATTTTTATTTTACTCTAGGGGCTGTCTAAACTATGTAAAAGAAATTTAACAATAGAAATTAGGCACATGATACAGCTGTCACCTCTGTCATAATTTGACAGCTTTCTATAGTGCAACTTATTGAACTGGAGAAAAAAACTGCACTGAGCAGCACCACCAACCCTTGATGTACTGCAAATAAACAGCACATGGCAAGAGTTTCAATAAAAAGCACACTGACATAGTTTTCTTTAGCTGTTTTTATTCAACTGCCGATATCACTTAAAAACAAAATGACAGAATATTTAATAGTTTTGCAGTTAATCTTCAAGGTCAATGTGGCTAAAAAGTTTAAGTTAAGATGACCAATAAAACACAATTGCTAAGGGTGACATTTTTAGTGTTTGCAAGGAACAGATAGAATGTGATGCACAATGACCCCCACATTATGAATGTTAGCACAGGGTGAGTGACATGTCATCCACCTAAGTTATGACTATGCTTTCACAGTTTTTAATTTTAATTCCAGATATCTCAATATTTAGCCTGATTGAGCACAGGAGTGGTTCTAGGGCCAGAGGGGCACAGGACCCTAGGCAGCATGGATTCACAGCGGGAAGGTCATGCCAGACGAATCTGATAGATTTCTTTGACTGGGTGACCAAAGTAGTAGATCAGGGAGGGGCTGTGGACATGGCCTACCTAGACTTTAGCAAGGCATTTGACACAGTCCCACACAAAAGATTAATATACAAGTTAGCCAGCCTGGGAGTGGGTCCCAAGATGACAGCCTGGGTAAAGAATTGGCTGGAGAATAGGACACAGAGAGTTATAGTAAATGGAGTCCACTCAGAAGAAAGGAGGGTTACTAGTGGGGTACCGAGGGTTCAGTATTAGGACCGGTCCTCTTCAATGTCTTTATAAGTGACATTGCAGAAGGACTGGAAGGAAAAAGTATGTCTCTGCAGATGACACTAAGATCTGCAACAGAGTTGATGCACAGGGTGGGGTGGAAAGGATGAGAAGGGACTTGGCAAGGTTAGAGGATGGTCAAATGTATGGCAGCTTAGATTCAATGCTAAGAAGTAAGGTAATGCACCTGGGAAACAAAACCCAGGGAAGAGTACACAATGGGGATGAGATACTAACAACAACAAGAATGGAAGGGACCTGGGGTAGTCATATCAGATGACCTAAAGATGGGCAAGCAATGTGAGAGGGCAGCAAGGAGGGCTGGGGGGATACTGGGATGCATAGGAGAGGCATCACCAGTAGAAAACAGGAAGTTATTATCCCTCTGTACAGACAGCTGGTGAGACCCCATCTGGAGTACTGTGTGCAGTTCTGGAGACCCAATCTCCGTAAAGACAGACAGGATGGAAGCTGTCCAGAGGAGGGCAACTAAAATGGTGCAGGGTCTGCACGGAAGACATATGAAGAGACTTAAGGAGCTTAATATGTATAGCCTTGAGGAAAGGAGGGAGAGGGGGACATGATAGAAACATTCAAGTACCTCAGGGAATCAACAAAGTCCAAGAGGGTAGCATCTTTCAAAAAAAGGTGTGCAAGAACAAGAGGCACAATTTTGAAGCTAGAGGCGGCTCAGGAGGTAATTTAAGAAGTATTTTTTTCACAGAGAGGTTGTGGATGCATGGAACTGCCTTCGGAGGAAGGTTGTGAGTCAAAATCAGTGGTGGAATTCAAGCATGCATGGTATAGTCATAAGGCAATTCTAGGGGTGGGGTAGGAAGAAGTAGGCTGCTGGTTAACTAGGATCTGCAGCTTATCCAGTAGGTAGGGAAATGGGCAGACTGGGTGGGCCAAGCGGTTCTTATCTGCTGTCAAATTCTATGTTTCTATGTTTCTAAAATGAATATTCAGGAGAGGGGCATCCTTGATTTGTGCCCCTTTTTATTTCAAAGGATTGTGATAATGTGCCATTTGTAATAAGTGCAGCAGAAGCTTTGTTACATAATGTAGTTACCCAATTCATATTGGATCTGCCTTACCTAGAACAAGGAAGTATGTTCCTTAAGAAGGGCCAATCAACATATTCAAGCACCTTTTATTTATCAAATGACACTATTACTGAAGGTTCAGTGGATCTGTTAGCTGGCCATATAGTGGATAGAAATCACCTGATGTTATCTTGACCATATTGTGCTTTAATAAAGCCAACTTGATCTTTATGGACACATTTTAGTTATCATCTGGATTCTTGGGGCTAACATTTTATAATCAGTATTTTCATTTATTTAACATTTTCACCAGGAAGAACATGCTGAGCATTTCCAGATGTGTCCTGGGGGAAGGGTACAGAGGACCAAGTGCAGCAATACAAAGTTACACAGTGTAAGGTGCTAAGCATACAAAAACATAAATTACATGGTATTAATTACATTAACATCAGTACAGTTTTAAACAGATATTAGTAAAGAGGAGATTACATAAGGACACGAAGCAGTTAAACAATAATTAGAAAGGCAACAATGATTATAAATTCACAGCAAAATATTGAAAATGCTAAGTGTTTAGGAAGGACTATCCACCCTAATGGAAAAGAGGAGGTGGAGTGGTGGTAGGACCATTTGGGTAGCTCAGACTCAGGGGAGCTGGGGGAAGTTGCATACTGGGAGGCTAAAAAAGTGCATGAGTGAGGAAAGGGAGTATGATAAGAGAGCATTACGAATGCTGTATTAGTTGGAAGTGAATTACAGAGTTCGGGGAAGAGTGGGAGAAGGAAGCCTGACCAGCTCAGGTGGACCTATAGGGTATGATAACAGTGCACACATCGCTGTTCCTTAGGGAGCAGGAGCAGGAGGAGGGGTGGGGGTGAGAGCAGGGGCATGAGTTGGAATATAGTACACAAAGTCAGTACTTACCTATGAAATGGGTATGCCTATGGGCTGGCAGTATAGTCTAGAGGTTAGAGTAATGAGCTGCGAACGAGCTCAGTACATCCAGCAGACCAGACCTGGGTTTGATTCTTGCAACCTCCACCTGCATACTGTGAGAGTCTGAGCAAGTCACTTAACCGGCCAGTACTTCCAGGTCACCCCTGAAAACAGGCACTTGTGCCTAGTGGGCCTTACCCAGTTACCAAAGACTAAACTAAACTAAAAATAAATTGGTACAGTGTAACAAACGCCAGTCAGTGAGGGAGGTAACAGCAAGAAGATTGATATAAGGAGCAGTGGTGAGTGCAGGGGTGGCAGTTTGGGGCAAAGCAGCAGAAGGAGTGGAAGAGTGTCTCCAGTCTGTAAAGTGAGCTCAGTCTATAGCTAGCACAGATTGTTTTGTCCTTGTCTTTTTTAGGAAGGACTACAATAATTAAGCAATAAGGCATGACAGGGTGTGGTTATTGCAGGATATACCACGGTCATGTGGATGTTTTGACCAATGGGGTTACAGGATTTTCATACCCCATTGTATAAATGCCTCCATCATAATATGTTATTTTGTGCATCACAGTATGCCCTTAGTAAAGTACTCACCAATTGGTCTTTTAATACTTTATAAAATTACCTAGATACTACATTGGATGGTTACATGTTATTTTACATGTCGGTTAATTACACTGTTACTTATAACTACACTGCAGCTGCACTGTAGTTACATGTAACAAGCATATAAGCACAGTGCAATTACCCTGTTGCATGTAATTAATGATTACTTACACTGAAATGGGCACATAGTGTAAACCATCAGACCCTGATGTCTTAGAAGATGATAATGAATTGATGCTACTGTATTAGTGATCTCTTGTGCAGCAATGAGTTTATCTAGTATTTCTGAATTCTCTTTAGATAATGAAAGGAAATTTAATTTCTTTATGAAGGATGCAACCTCTTGTTCTAAGAGGTTGTACTTATTTATACAGGTTAAAATTACAGGTTAGATTAATATCCTTAGTAGATATCCTTGTGTTCCATTTTCATCTAAAATTTTATGAAAGCAGTTTTTTGTTTATTTTTTTTTTTTGCTTTAGTTGAAAAACAAGCAGTTTACCAGGCTTTCCTTTGGATTCCCAATGATTTGCCCCATTCAGAGCAGTGCATATTCTGTTTTGTCTGTTATAATTCTGTTTATTTTGTATTTAGCTAAAGTTAATTGCCACAGTATAGCTTTGTAATTTGTTTCAAGTTGTTCTTGCTGTTGTGCTAGAGTAAGACATTCAGCATACTTCTGTTTCTTAATTTTTGATGAGCACCCATTAATATGTTCCCATCATATATACTTTTTAAGTCTCCAGAGACATGCACAGGTGGTTTCCCCATTATCATTTATTTGAAGGAACGCATTTGTTTCTACTGCTAACCAATTAGTGAACTTTTCATTTTTCAATAATAAACCATTCAACTTCTGTAAGAGTAGGCCCAATTTTTTGAATTATTAAAGAGAGAAATGATGACTGGTGTATGATGCAAAATAACTTGTTGGCCAATGTATGATCAAGTTATTTATCTGATGCACGCAGCAGTGTTTTAAAAAGCTTTTTTCTGTCATATAGACGCTGACCAGAGTTTATCATTAGCAAAAACAGAGCAGAAACTTCAAATCTGTTTCACTTTTTGAACAAACAAAAGCAAATAACTTTAAAATGAAAGCATGGTACTTTCAGCACAAAATGTGTTCAGCACAAAAAAATCTACAAAATGGGTGGTGTTTCATTTATAGTTACCTTTTAGTTTTTTATAATTAGAAAACAAAGACTTACAGCACAGTACTGTTGCACAAAATTTGTTCAGCACAAAAATATCTACAAAATGAGAGATATTTAAAGGTACCTTTTGGATGTTTTTATAATCATCAAAAAATGGCAGGAAATATATATTTTTTTTTTTACTTTTTGGGAGGTATGGAATAAATGGAGTATGCTATCCCTCCTACTGGAAACATCATTAATTTGTTAGCGTGCTAATTGAGCTGATGACATCACTCACGGCTTCACCACTCATGATGTCATCGGTCAATCAGCATTCAAACAAAAAACAACAATATTTGCAAGAGAGGGTAGCATATCCTAGATTAAAAAACATATACAGATAGAATATGTATCTATACATTATATATATATACATATATATATATATATATATATATATATATATACACACACACACACACACACACATATACACACACATATATACATATATATATATATATATATATATATATATATATATACATACACACACACACACACATACTGCATATAGATACATATTCTATCTAATCTAGCAAGCGCTCCAATGTTCACTTATTATCACTAATATACTGTGTGCTACTTCCATATTCAATCACAGGTAGAATTAGAGAAGCAATTTTTTGTAAACTCTTGAGTAGGACAATTTGAAATGTTCCCCTTTTCCTCTTGTTAACCTTTTGATTAAGGGCTGAAAAAATGACTTGTAAAATGCAGTCCACAGTCAAACAGGACTCCGATATATTTGTATTCATCAATACAACTTACCAGATGTCCAGCCAAACTGTTAATATTGAGATCAGCTTTTCCAGCTGAACGTACTTCAGTAGTCCAAACCTCACACATTGCATTTTTTGTTAAAACCACTCATGACCCTATGGACACTCGAGTAACACCCAATCCTTTTCCTAGGGAAAGGGTCGTTACAAATCAAAGGAAGACGAAATTTGCAGGAGAAGCAACCTCATGTTTCCAACAGAAAGGATGGAGGTACAAGGGTGCAAGGTGAAGAGAATGAGCTGAAGCTGTAGCCAATTGATGTTTTCAGTGCTTGGCAGATGCCCAGTTACATAGAAACAGATTTCCGGCAGAAAAGCCACAATGGTTCATGCAATCTGACAAGTTATACCCTATCCTACCCAAAGACCTGCTGTCTAGATGGTGTTTTTGACCCCTCATCCCATGTCTTACTGCTACCACAATGCGTAATTACTGTATAACAGGACATATTCACTCTTTATTTTCACTGATTTCATAGTAGAAAAAGATAAAAAGACAGTAAATATTAAGTCAATCATTGTACAACAGCAGCACTAGTGTTCCACCAGTTAAAATAAAATGATGTGAACATGTTGGGTGTGCTCGGAGTGCTAAATATAATGGGTGAGAATTTAAACTATTAAAACATATTAAGATCCTAACTTTGTCCCAGCCGTACTTGAGACCATTAATGATTTTTGCACCCACCATCTCTGCTGAAATGCTGTTCCATGACTGAACCACTGTCTCTGTAAAATAATACTTTTTTTCATCCCTCCTGAACCCCGCTTCCACTCATGTACCGGTTTTTGGTCTACTATTCTTACTGAATAGGTCCTCACAGTCTACTCTGTTTATGCCTTTTAGGAGCTTGGAAGACTTATTTTACTCCTCTTCATTCTGACCTTAAGTGAGTACATGTTTAGTTCCCCAAGCCAATCCTCAAAGGGTCTGCCCTGTTGGCCCTGAATCATTTTGGTTACCCTATACAGCACAATCTCAAGCCTGGCTTTCTCTTTCCTTAGTTGGGGATTCCAGAACTGGGCAAAGCATTCCAGATGGGGCTTCACCAGTGATCTATAGAGAGGTGATATTACCTTCTTCCTCTTGCTATCAAAGACCACCCTATACACCCTAACACCTTGTTTGCCTTGCAATAGACCTTGTTACAGTGGCTAGATTGTTTTAGGGAGCCACTTATGATGGTTCCCACGTCCCTTTCCTCAGAAGTAGTGCCCAGCTTAATGCCTCCCATCCAAATTCAGTCCTGGGATTTTTGTCCCATAAGTGGATCACCCTGCACGTCTTGCATCTAATTTCAGCTGCCAAACTTTGGACCACCTCTATAATATAAGCAGGTTCCTCTGCAATGCCCTTATCCCCTCTGCTCTGTCCACCTTGCCACAGTTCTTAGTGTCATCTGCCAAGAGACACATCTTACCCTGCACTCCTTCTCCCATGTCACTAATGAACATGTTGAAAAGGATAGGACCAGGACTGAACCCTATGTCACCCCACTTGTGACCCCCTCTCCCCTTACTTGACTCCATTTACCAAAACCTTCTGCTGTTTCCCCTCTAACCAACTGCCCATCCATCTAACTAGATCTTTTGCTGTACCTAGATCCTCTCGCTTCTTCACTAGCCTTTTGTGTGGTACCAAGTTGAATGCCTTGCTGAAGTTGAGTTAATCCACTGCTTGTCCCTTATCTACAATCTTACTTACCCAGTCAAAGAATACTATCAGGTTGATCTGACAAGACCTCCCTGCCACAAACTCATGCTGTCTACTATCCTGCAGCCCATTTCTCTCTAGGTAGTCCACTGGGTCCTTCTTGATTAGGGTCTCCATAAGTGTAACCACAATAGAGGTAAGACTGATGGACCTATAGTTAGCTGGTTGCTCCTTGTCCCCTCCCTTGTAGAGCAGAATTACATCTACTACTCTCCAATCTATAGAAACACAGAAAATGGATGGCAGATAAGAACTGCCAGGCCCATCCAGTTCATATATCCTACCTTTACCCTTGTTGTGCCACAGACTGATATATTAGTACAGAATTAATCTGCGTTACTATGCGTTTTAATTCTGTCAGTAGCCCAAGGGTTAATAAGCTGCTGCTGATCCTATTTGATCATCAGCTGCAGCCTCTCCTTCCCCCCCTAGGGTTCCCTTATGCCTGTTCCATGTGTGTTTATATCCCCCCACTGTGCTTGCTCCCACTACCTCCTGGGGTATGTCATTCTAAGCATCCACCACCCTAAACGGGAAGAGCATGGTGAAAGCATGAGTATAGGCGACTGTATAATTCATAATAAGGAAGCAAATACATGCCTCACCTAGAATCAAACCTCTGACCCTTTGCTTTTAAAAGCAAGGACACATTCAGTGTGCCACCTGAGGAGCTTACAATGTGGGCGCTGCAGAAATACTCATAACACACACCTGCAAAGGCCATTATTTATGTATTTCTTCCTTTACCAGTCACATGCTTTATTTGGATAGGGTACCCAAAAATTTCAATTTATTGCTCCCCAGTTTTAAACTGTGCCATTGAAGGGTAATATATCCAGACAAAAGAGAATCAATAATTCATGAATATCCTTGATAAGATAGCAAATACGTTTCCTCACCTAGAAACGTACCTCTGACCCTTTGTTGGTAAAGCAAGGACACATTCAGTGTGCCACCTGAGGATCTTAAATGGGAAGAGCATGGTGAACCATGAGTATAGCGACTGCATAATTCATGAATATCCTTGACAAGATGGCAAATGCATGCCCTCTCCTAGAATCAAACCTCTGGCCCTTTGCTTATAAAGCCAGGACACATGCAGTGTGCCACCTGAGGTGTTAAGGGGACCTGACATATAGTAGCCACCTCTGACAAATGCGCTATTGAATAACTCTGTCAGGGGTTAAACCACTTATGATGCCAGTTCCCTGAGCAGCCCGCTACATCAGTTACCTACACAAATTTCAATATGCATCAGCGTGACTCAATTTGTAACACATCTGCCTCTGGCTCAGAAGACCATAATTTCTAGTCCCACATCAGGACATGGGCCCATATCCCAAATGTTGACACTTTTTGCTGCGAATATCAGGATATGACATCCTTCAGATGAGATGGCAAACTGAGGTTCCTTCTGCCCATCTCTAGTGCTGACCTGGTGGTTGACCATGTAGAAGTACCCAAGGCACTGCACAGAGGTGTATGAGGTTTACTGGTACCCTGTCCAGTATTCCTTGTTCAGGCAATTCCATAAACGTGCATGGATGTTAATGTGCCATTCCATAACTGTGTATGGGTGTTAATGTGTGGAATGGCTAGCACTGTATGTTTAGTCACTTTACTAGAAGTCTCTCATTCTCGTAAAGCACTCTAGAATACAATGCATATGAAAAGTGCTATACAAAGTGCAAAATGTATTCTTTTCTATATAGAATAAATGCTGATAGTGATCTGGTAATTTTCTTGTAATTTGTCCAGTTTTGCATTTTTAAAACAAAGTATTATTTGCTCCTTGATATTTATTTTAACATTTTAAAGTGAGTTCCATTGCATAATTACAATAAGGTGCCATTACTGCATGTACTCTTGCCCTTTGACAAGTACTGTGTGAAAAGAACTAAATACTTGTCAAGGAGATAAAGCATGTTCAGTACTGGTCAACAGCTGCAGTATCCCCAGTCAGCTAAGTATCCTCAAAGAAGTCTCCACAGTTGATTCTGTTCTCAACGTCAACGAAGGATGGGTGTGTGTGGGAATAGTGCTACACCTGGATGATAAGCAGTGTTCCACGGATAAGTCACAATTACATATAATTTATTGCACAGGTGACTACTCTGAATATTTTACTAACCAGCTTAACCTAGCAGTTTGAGGTGAATCTATTCAGATATGTTTAATTTAACTGCACTTTTGTTCCAATTAAGGCATAGTCTTGTCTTGTGCCATTCTACCAATAGTATAACAGTATCCCACAATGGCAATCATTCCATCATGCCTTAATCCTCAATTTGTCTGAAACAGCTTTCATAGACCAGTGGGGGGAGGGGCTGCAGGTGTTCTTATGCTACATAGCTGGATCCACTGTTTGGCATCTACTGTATAGCCTCAATTGAGCTCCATGGTGACAATACAGAACTACAACCTCACCTCCTTACTGTGATTTCCATTTAACACCTGGGATTCAATCTCTCTCAGCCTCTGAGGGCAGTGAGATTTATGCCTTAATGATGTATAGGAGGGTTTCTGTATTAAACATATTACTTTTTAAAATAATTTTTTTAACAAACCATTTCTGCACAGACGCTGAAAGTTCCTTCTGCAAAACTGTTGAACTTTTGCTCAACTGCTGACAATCCAAGCCAGATGTTCACCCGCAACTGTACTGGAATTTTACATCCTTTGGTCTTGTCCTGTGGATACTAGAAGTAATTAAAACAAGATAGTTATAATTCTCCATATATTAGCAAAAGTCAAATATAGTTACGATTTCCATTACAGAGTTTTCATCTTAGACTGTCAAAAATCTATAACAGAAAAGCCTCAATACTAGAACTTGACTGCTAAATAAGCATATTATATTTTAGTCTATTAGTTATAAAGCAGTTTTAAACTCCAGTCAGACATCAGTTTACTCTGGATTCCTATCCAATTTTAATTGAGGTGAAATTCACATTACGGTGAGGAAAAGCATGATCTGGTTGGGCCATTGTCCCCATAAAATTGCCAGTGCTAAGGAATGTTTATATTACATTAATGTAACCATCAAGAATTTGCTCCAACATTATGTGGAAGAGTCAGGTAAATCTCCATAGAGCAAGGATGCGTCTGGGTGTAAAACACACAGCGCTTTGAAAAATGCACAGTGGTTGAGGGATACAACTGCAATCTGTTCAGACAACTACAGACCTCCATCGAGCACCTCCCACCTGAACATAATACTGATCTTTACTCAACAGGAAGCCACAAAAAGGGATAAAAGTTATAAAAGCAGTAAACTGGAAAACAGTAGCCTATATGCATATGAACCTTTGGCATTAATGAAGTATTTAGTATTTTAACGTTATTGCATCAGTGTTCATGGAACATTTTACAGTGCTACTACTGATTTATTTGACATTATTTTGCTTTTGTTGTTTTGAGCAGTGATGAAGCCACAAGAAGTATGAAAAATAAACCTAAGAAAATGCTTCAAACAGTAGAGTAACATGAAACTCTTAATGCCCTGGAAAATTGCTTCATGAGGATTGACCAGTTCTTCTGGACAAAGCTCTCTCTCTCTCTCTCTCTGACCTCAACAGAAATCAGACTGAGGAAGGAGATGACTCCACCCTCTACTCTAAGACATATGATGACATATGCTAGAAGGTAGGAAACCAGGTAAACTCTCTCATTTAGCAGACTGTGCTGCCAAGAAGTGCTGAGGGATAAACAGGAAGGGAAAGTATTTGATTCCAGAAAGAGTACTTGCAAGAAAAAGAGAAGAGCCCCATCAGAAATATTTAGCTGAACTGGAAATAGGCTGGGAATGTGCAAAATACAATCCAGTTTTTCCCCTCATTAAAGGGGCAAGGTAGTGGACTGGGTCACTCCAAAATTGCAGCTTGCCCCCAACTGACAAATTTCTGTTTCAAATTCCATGAAACGGTTCCTCACTTGATTTAATTTAAGTATCTACTCTATATCTCAGGACTGCTGACACCTACAGGGAAGTCTGTACCTCATACAAATGATATTTTTACAGACTGAGAATTTTAAGGATACAGCACACTATCCTTCCACTTTAAACAATGTACTAAGCAATTTTCATATGATTGTACTGTATGTTAGCAGCTTTTCAAAATTCTAAGTTTTGCTGACTTGCAAACAAAGGTATGCTAGGAAGTGTACACAGCCACCACACAAGCAGAAAATGCTGTCTCTTAGTTACGTGCCACAGACTGACAAGCCTCTCATTTTATAAGCACATGAGAGCAGAACTAAGAGCCAGGCATTTTTTGTCAATTGCTGATGAGTAAGCGAGGATGCATGTATATGTTGGGCATACTTGATTAGGCCCTATTCCTGTTTTGCTACTACTACTTTAACCTAATTTGGTGCTTGGATTACTCCACAGACATCCAGCTGGAATTCCTCAATATAGCTCTGTTTGCACTGTACCAGTTGCAATATAACTTAGCTTGAACTCCCTCAAGGGCATATGTGCCTGAACAGGGGGACCACTATGGCCATAGTCCTACCTCTTTCATAAATGGTAGAGCCTGACCCTGTCAGTTTTTGCACTCATGGTACTGTAAAACTAGAAAGGGCCCATGCATTTAAAATGCAGAAGGTACAATAAACAGTTTTGCTTACTAATATCTCCCTTTGTGGCTTGCAGGATGTCAGCAGAATTTTAGAACGTGAAGGCCTGAGTAGCGTTGATGAAGGGTCACTGGGGTCATGACTACTGGCAATGCACAGTGGTCAAACTTTAGAAATGATAATGATCGGGGGGGGGCATCAAGGCACTAGGCAAAAGGACACGTCAGTCAGTGAGGAGGGAGTTACTCCACACATTACAAATTTAATCAAGAGAAAAGTTAGGGTGTTGATGAACCCACTCCACCTTGGGGGGGGGGGTAAATTACCCCTCATCATCTTGGCCCTACCACTTTTCAGACCCTTCTGCCACATATGGGCAGAATAGGTAAGCCAAGCAGTCCTTATCTGCCGTCAAATTCTGTTTCTATGTTCAAGAGATGAGCCCATTAGATTATCTAAACTCAGTCAGAATGCAATCAAGCTAAAGGAAAACAAGCAAGTAAACCCTTCATTCCTGTGTGCCTAATACAGTATATGGCTGGCATAAGCAGCACAATACAGTGCTATTTGTCTCAGGCTAGGCAATGATTAAAATTACTTCTGAAAGTTGACTCAATGATTAATGGAAGTAGCTACAGTGTTGCACTTTGTTATAGCTCAGTTTGCTCATTACTCTATGTTGCCTTCATGACTAGCAGGCATTAAAGGGGAACATCAATGTCCATGCCTCAGTGTTTTAGTTTTAGTTTTAGTAGTTTTGCAAAAATGAATTATTTACCTGTGACTTAGTGGGTTTTTGTTTTTTTAGTTCATCTGACTGATCCTTCCACATCTCCTGCTGGTACTGTGTATTAAGCACCACTAGTGGCGCATCCCACAACCTCCTATGGTTGTCCCAAGACTGAAGCCAGAGTTGCGGAGCAGCTGTGGGAGTGTGATTAGTATATTCTTATGAACAGCTCTATTAATAGCTCTGGTTTACAGTGCACTAGTCCTGGTACTATACCAAGTATAGATTACCAGTTGACGGCTAATTTATACTTTGTCTTGATATAGCACTGGGACCAGTACACCCATACAATAGAGCTATTAGTAGCTCCATCTATAGTCTGTATTATACAGGCTCGCAGTTGCTCTGGCTCAGACATCAGTTGTGGGACAGCTATGGGAGGTTTTGGGATGTGCCTTTATGGTGCTCAATACAAATTGCCAGTGGGACGGTTGGCAGGATCAAACAGATGAATGATAAAAAAGCTACCAATTCACAACTGTAAACAATGCATTCTTTTTGGGAAACTGCTAATTGAGGATTGCCCCACACTGAGATATGGGGCACTGGGCATTTCCGTTTAAGTACAATATGGTATGTATACATTTGTGCAAAGGTTTTTCAGAACAGTACCTTTAAAAACACAGTCTGGGTCTTTCCACAGTACTTGCCACATGCTCCTTCTTGTGGTAGAGAACAAGACATTGACTGCAGGAATTTCAGTGCATAAGCCACTCTCTTTTCTCCTTGGATCATCCAAATAATCACATCTGGCATACTGTTCTGAGGCTGAAATAGAGAAACTCCATGAATTACAGATATCACAAACCAAATAAACCTCACCAGACTGATACAAATCCATATATTATGATGATTATAACTGCATTGTTTTACACCATTTTCTTCCATTCCTTTTCCCTTAGGACACCTCTTAAGACAAACTTTTTTCAGTTCAGGGGGCCTTTGCCTAGTAAAACCTTTCTACATAAATATTAAGGAAAAGATTACATTCTATTACAAATACATCCCGATATAGTAAATCAGAGTTTGGTATCAGTAGGCTGTGAAGGACTGAATGGTCCACTTACAGCAGCAGTATTCGTTAGTCGGCAAAACATTTCATCTTATAGTTTTGTTTAGCAAAAATGTATTTCTGACATACTTTGATTCATCCTCCGTGCATTTTTAATTTTTTTCAGATGTTTTTAAAACAGCCTTTTAACCCTTAGGCTGTCAGATGATTTAAAACGATAGGTTTTAGGGCGTGTATACATGCTGGCAGCACAGCAAAGGGTTCATTTTTTTAATGACTCAAAACATTAAAGATTGCTGCCACTTAATTTTAAAAACCATTTTCTGTTGAGGTTACTTTTTGAATGTACATACTAGCACCAGAACTATGACCAGATGGCATGTTATGAAGTTGGAAGGGGAGGAGTTTGAGAGAGATGCAAAGAAACATTTCTTGGTAGATATATGGAACAGACTGCCTGCAGAAGTGGAGGGTGAAAACAGTGGGTGGGGACTTCAAGCATGCATGGAATAGACATGGGGTATATTAGAAAACAGGGATGAGGGAGGGTCACCAAGACCAGTTATCTGCAGAGACAGATTAGGCAGGGAACATCTGGGTAGACTGAATTGGCCAAGCAGTCCTTTTCTACTGACAAATTCTATGTTTCTACAGTTCATGCTGTTAATCTACTGGATGGAGCTACTATATATTTCTAATGGTAAACAGCATAGTATCACACCATACATTTATTTTATTTTTTTGATGGTGTGCATGGCCAGAGTGAATTTTAACAACTTCAAAATCCCACATCTCAGTTTAGGAATGAAAGAAAATGGCAATTAAAGATGAGTATGTTGATACCAGAAAAACATTATAGAAAAAAAACTAAATGGTGATTAACAAATACCACTGCTTCAAATATAAAACACATCTCTCTGATATATTCATTAGGGTATGCTTTCTTATAGTTTCTGGTCTAGTTCCCTTTTGTGGCAAACAGAAATTTAAAATTTAATAATAGCAATAAGCATTATATTGAATGGGCTCCATATTTCAAATAAGATCCTCACTAGTAGGCTGTGTCCTTGCTTGTTACTCAGGAAATTTCCTTATTGCACAGGTATTATTTAATGAGGAAAGCCACTGAATATGATGCACTGCAGTGCTATGCTGAACTGTCATTATGCAAGCAAAACTATGCAAAACTGCAGATTTGAGTTTCATGCAATTTCAAACAATTGTGCAGAAAGCATGAAAATGTGTTGATTGTGCATTTTGCACAAATTGCACATTTTAAAGCCTAGCTTGTAACAACTGTTCACAGTGTACCGGACTACGGTTAACTGGTTGGTTCTATTTTCATCAACCTAAGGCCTTTGACCTTGTCAACTATGCCCTCCTCTGCCAGAAGCTTTCTATCACTGGACCTTTCTATGAATGCAGTTTATTGGTTTCCTGCAGATTTTAATCAGTAAAATGTAGGAATGCCCCATCAGATGACAGGTCTGTCTCTGCAGGGGTCCCTCAATGTTCCGTCCTTGGGCCTCTGCTATTAAGCTTATTCCTGAGAAAAATCTCCCAGCTTTCTGCAAATCCCCCAACACACTTCTATATGCAGACAACACCATAATTCACTAAAAAAATACCACCAACAGCTTAATCTTGTTCAATGTCAGCTGGCATCCATCTGTATCCACCTCCCTCGGGACGAGGCTGAAAATAAGTAAAATCATCTAGTCCTCCTTTCCTGAACAGCAAAAGCTAAATAAAATAAATAATTATCTCTAGTGATAAGAATCAGGATCACCAGAGACTGAGGTTTCAGGATGACTAACGATACAGGCTTGGTACATGCAAAATCTTCCTACCACAAATAAGACAAAATTAATGTTGTCTGCACAAGACTGCCCACTCCCCTTCTCGTACAGTACTTCAGCCATGACTGATGCTACTCTGGAACAGGTCAAGACATTGAAATACCATGGTCTAATTTTCAAAAGTACTCTTATTTGCTGATCATGTGGACCACCTAGTTAAAGCAGTAAATACAAGAACTGACATTCTACACTGGTACAGGAGAAACTTCCTGAGGTGAAAAAAAATTACTGATCCAATGCTTTATCGTAAGCACCACCAACTATGGCATTATGGTCTCTGGGTTTGCAAATGGCAGAGTACTATCCAGGGTCAGGGGCCTGTTGAACACAGCCTGCTACTTAGCAAAGGACTTCAAAATGGATACTCACACCTGTGTCCTGTATAGCAAATGTAACTGGCTAAACCTCAGCTCGAGGCTGCTATTCCACACCCTGGTCTTAGGCAAAAAAAAAAAAAAGTTTTACTGGGTTTGCTCTCCATTGACTTGCAGTCCGTGTTCAAGTGCATATGCAATCTATATGCTACCAGAGCCATGGCACGCCACGCTCTGCTACTACCTCACAGGAGAGCCTCATTGAGTCAAAACTCTCCTTTTCATTTGCCAAGTGCTGGACTGGCATGACAGACAAGTTAAGAAAGCGAGACTTACTGCATCATTTAAACTCAACTACTGACTATGCTTCCTGCCTCTAGAATATATAAATGTTTCCAATGAACATATTGCAATATAGACAATGTAGTATACTGCACTTGTCTGCCTAAACACCTGAACCTGTGACCTAATTCAAGACTGTACTCTGTGGTTACTAATACGCTCTTGTATGTGTACGTACTTAAATGTTTGTGTACCTGACTCTGAACCCTTTGAAAATAGGCACCTGCCTAGAGGGTTTTATGAAATAAAATTTAATCTAAACTAAATGTGCAATCTGGAACATTTATGCAAAAATGAAAATACATGAGCATGCACAACTCCAACACAAAAATGACACCATTAGCAAAGTTGCAGATTTTAAGAATGTGACATTATGCACTTTAAAAAGGACAAATGTAAGAGATGCCAGTCGAATGTCCCAGCTGGTAGCATGTCACGTTCCTGTGTCAATGTCTAGAGCTAGGTCTGGTGACCAAGGGTGTTTGGTTGGCACTGCCATGTGGCAGCACTCCTAGCTAGGGAGAGATGGCACTGGTTTGTGCTGCAGCAACAAAGACAACAGTATGGTGAGCTGTGGAGACTGCTTCTTCCACAGGGGTGATTCTGTATGCATGGGATGCCTGACAGTGCACTGCTCAGCATCAGTGAGAGACAAGCAGGATTTGAGGATGGGGAAAAACCCAAGAATCCTCCATGTTTCCCAACCACCTGTGAAACAGACACTGGTACACTCATGTTCTGCTGCGTGAGGATTTCCATGGTAAGGCTTGGGGTTGCCTAATATGCCAGAAGGTCAGACAAAGATGGTGGCTGGAAGCAAAAAGCTATATGGAAAAAAGACAATATTCACAAAATAGCAGAACTGTACAAAAACTGTGCATTTTGCACAATTTGGACAACACTATATTTTTAAATTTTGACCAGCACTAATGCATTCTTAATGTTAACACTCAATATACTGTATGGTTGAGCACTGTTCTGTATGGAGAACAATACACTGTAAAAGGTCATTCTGCATTTGTTGCAACATAGCTACTAATGCAGAACCACTTTTTGTTCTCTTTTAGTAGCTATGTCACAATGTAACCACCCCCCATCAGTGCTGTTCATATGATGGCGGCAGCTGAAGTGTTGTGTGTGTGTGAGCTGGCCGGTGACTGCATGGCCAAGAAATGGGTGTTGTGGACAACAAAGGCTGGCCCCCTCTATAAGAAAAAAAGTAAGCAATTCTGTTTTTTGGGACCATACACTATAAAGAAAAGTGTATGAGCATCCTATACACAAAGGCGGCTATTCTTTACCCAGGTAGATTTACTATGATGACTGAAAGGACCTCCCAAGCTTTGCTCTTGAGGTCTGCAGTCATCATAATAACCACCTGGGTAAAGAATACTTTGTTGTGTAGGGATGCCATACACTATCCTATATATTCATTCCAGCTAATCAGACTGTACTCCCAGAAGCTAACTTGCAATACATGACTGCTGGAATTTAGGATAAGCAGCATGGTTTTATACCATAAACTGTATTGAAAAAGCCAAAAAAAAAAAAAAAAAAAAAAACATCAATGTATTTAGATATATATATATATACATATATATATATATATATATATAGTCTTCACTATAACTGCAGTACAAAGGTTTTGTAAACTCTGGGAAGAACTGAAATGTAAAAAGAAAGTTTTTCCAACTGTAATGAACTAAAGGAGCTGCATTACATAATTAAGTGGACTGGATACTTATTTAAGCATTTTGAAAATGCTCATCTGGTAATGTACTGCTGACACAGGGAAGTGTCTACATAAAATAATATTTCAGAAGTTTTTGAGTTATAAACTGTAAATGTCTGGACTCATTATTGGAACACCCACTTAAAAGGGAACAGTTAGCACCAAGGGCCCCACACTCAAGCATGGGGCTGATTCCAATGTGCACTTTGAACTGGAGGAGGGAGCAGAGGGTAGAGGGAGGCAGGCCTGCCCGCACTATGGCTTGGAGGAAGAGGAAGCGAATCAGGACTGCGGAGCAGCTGCAAGGAGAGGGAGCTGGATGTCACTGTCCACCTAGGGACAAAGACCTGGCAGGGAATGGGATCAGAGCAGTGCAGCAGGAGTTTGTGGAGTTAGGGAGGGGCATTAGACAAGTAGCATGCATGGTAACTTTCTAGAAGTGCTGCCTGTCTATGGCATGGGTGAGACTAGGTACTCCACACCATGGGATTCAATGACTGGTTGAAAAACTGTGTGGAGCTCAGGATTTGGCTTCACTGGGGCCCACATGGAGGATACAAGCCTATACTGGCATGATGGTCTGCATCTGTCTGGGAGGGAACCAGGCTCTTGTTGATAGGTTTAAATGCTTCTTCAGTAAGCATTTAAACTAGCAAGGGGGAGGAACTGAAGAGAAGTAGGAAATCCCAGTTCCCCCCACAAAACAGGTAGTTAGTGAAGCAGACACAAAGGTATAGATGTTGGCAGACAGCAGGACAGGAGTAAATCCAGAAAAAGGAAAAGGCAGTAAGGACAGGGATGGGCCTAAATGGGGTAAGGCCATCAAAAAATGGAGGGTGATAAGTACCAATGCCCATAGTCAGGGTAACAAGCTCCCTGAACTAGTGGACTTGATGGAAGAGGAATGCCTGAATATCGTGACAGTCACAGAAACATGGTACATGGAGAACCATGACTGGGATTCAACATACCAGGGTACACAATCTACAGGAGGGACAGGGAGGGTCAAGGAAGAGGAGTAGCTCTCTACATACTCTAAGGGAAAGAATCAAAGCAACAGAACTAAAGGGTAAACAGGGAGGGGAGGAGGCACTGTGGGTCACCCTGGAAACAGGAAATGGTGCCACAAACCGCACAGGAGTTGTTTACAGACCCATCTCGGGGGAGGCAATGGACAAGAAAATGATAGAAGGAATCCCTAGGATGGCAGAAAAAGGAGACATATTGTTGATTGGGGACTGAATATGCCAGATGTTAACTGGAGCACCTTTACTGCAGCCACATCCAAGAGCAGGGTCATTCTTGATGCCCTACAGGGGTCATGCCTCAGACAGCTAGCGCTGGAACCCACTCAGGAGGAAGCAATCTATACCTGGTACTCGAATGGGGCTGGGAAGAGGATCTCCGATTCAGAAATGGGTAGCCATCTGAAACAAGCAACCACCAAACCGTGTGGTTCACAAACACAGCTGTAGAGTCAAGCCATACAAAGCAAGGATGTTGTACTTTAGGAGGGCTGATTTGGCAAATGGGAGAGTGCCTCAGGAAAGTCACTAGCAAACAGGCAAGAAGGAGGGATGAAGAACAATGGGGAAAATCAAACTGCCATCACAGAGGCAACAAGCCTTGTGTAAAGCAAATAAAACAAAATAAAGGAAAAAGACACTATGGTTCTCAAAAGAGGTGGCAGAGAATGTTATGTAGGAAAGAATAGCATTCAGGACTTAAGAAATGCGGAAGGAGCAGGACAGAGAACTATACTGGTTAAAGCAGGAGGAGGCAGGGAATGCAGTCAGAACAGCAAAGATCCAAACTGAGGAAAAGATAAACTCTTAGAAAGGGGATAAAACCTTTTATAGGTACATTAGGGAGCAATGAGGGGGTCACTACCAGTCCATTCACAGAAGAAAGGGTTCTGAAAGAACTCTTAAAACTGAAGGTGGACAAAGCAATGGTGTCTGATGGGATTCACCCCAGAATTCTAAAAGAACTAAGGGGAGAACTAGTAACACGACTGACTACCCTCTTTAACAAATCATGGGAGCATGAGATAGTACCAGAGGACTGGAGGAGGGCAGATGTGATTCCACTTCACAAAAGAGGGAGCAAGTCAGAGGCAGGAAACTAAAGACCTGCTAGTTTAACCTCAGTGGTAGGGAAAATGATGGAATCACTTCTGAAGGAAAGAACTGTTGAGTACCTAGAGGCCAGCAGGGCACAGGACTCAAAGTAGCATGGATTCACAGTGGGAAGGTTGTGTCAGATGAATCTAATAGATTTCTTTGACTGGGTGACCAAAGCAGTAGATCAGGGAGGGGCTGTGGACATGGCCTACCTAGACTTTAGCGAGATATTTGACACAATTCAACACAAAAGATTATCAAGTTAGCCAGCCTTGGAGTGGGTCCCAAGGTGGTAGCCTAGGTAAAAAAAAAAAACTGGCTGGACAACAGGATGCAGAAGGTAATAGTAACTGAGTTCACTCTGAAGAAATAGGGGTTACTAGTGGGTTACCGCATGGTTCAGTACTGGGACCAGTCCTCTTTAATGTCTATAAAAGTGACATTGCAGAGGGTCTGGAAGGAAAAGTATGTTTCTTTGCAGACAATTCAAAGAACTGCAATAGGGTTGATACAAAAGGTAGGGTAGAAAGGATGAGAAGGGACTTGGCAATGTTAGAGGAATGGTCAATGTATGGCAGCTTAGATTCAATGCAAAGAAGTGCAAAGTAATGCACATGGGAAACAAAAACCCAGGGGAAGAGTACACAATAGGGATGAGATACTAACAACAAAAATGGAAAGGGACCTGGGGTAGTGGTATCAGACAACCTAAAGGTGGGCAAGCAATGTAAAAAGTAAGGAGGGCTGGGGGAATACTGGGACGCATAGGGAGAGGCACCACCAGTAGAAAACAGGAAGTTTGTTACCCTCTGTACAGACAGTTGGTGAGACCCCATCTGGAGTACTGCATGCAGTTCTGGAGACCCCCATCTCCACAAGAACATAGACAGGATGGAGGCTGTCCAGAGGATGGCAATTAAATGGTGCAGAGTCTACACCAGAAACCATATGAAGAGACTAAAGGAGATATATACCCTCGAGGAAAGGAAGGAGAGGGGGGACATGATGGAAACTTTCAAGTACCTCAAGGCAATCAGCAATGTCCATGAGGGTAGCATCTTTCAGAAAAATAGCTGTGCAAGAACAAGGGGGTACAATCTGAAGATAGATGAGGGATGGCTCAGAGGTTATGTGAGGAAGTATTTTTTCATGGAGAAGGTTGTGGATGCTTGTAATGGCCTTCCTGAGGAGGTCACAAAGACAGTAGGGAAATTCAAGAATGCATGGGACAGACATAAGGTAATTCCAGTGGTGGGTAGGAGGATGTAGGTTGTTGGTTAACTAGGATCTGCAGCTTACTCATATAGGGTAGAGAGATGGGCAGACTAGGTGGGCCAAGCAGTCCTTATCTGCCATCAGATTCTGTTTCTATTTTGGTTTACTTACAGTTTACTGTAGTATAGTAGATTGTATCAGACTAATTTTGATTACTTCTATACTGACAGCTTTGGTTACTACAAATCCGATGTTGCTGACAGAGTAATAGGCAGATGTGGAGATTGAAAAGCCTGCAGTGCATGCTTAAGCAATAACCCATGACAAAGTGTGGATTGTTGTGGAATTTACCCCATGCCTGGTGTTGTGTGTCATGAGGCCATAGGCAGAGTGATGAAAACTACAACAGAAATGGGTAAATTCCACAACAACCCACACCCTGAAGTGGATTATTCTGATTATGCAATAGGGACATTGCTAAAATAAAGTTAATTTTAAACATATGCTGCATTTAATTGTTTTCTTATATATTTTTACGGATATATATTTCTGTCCAATATCAAACAGTGCCTGTTGCTGTGGACAGTAGGGGAGCAGCTGTGTGAGGGTGTGGTGTGAGAGGCTGCTGAGTTTGAGTATTAAGGGAAATATGTAGCTTGGTTGTGAACCAGCGATGGGTTAGAAGATTTCTTTGCATCTTTTTTTTGGAGCGACAATAAAATGAGACAATTGACGTGGAGAGAGTGAAGCGGCTGCCAGCGTGACAGACAGCGAGTGTGGCAGAGGTTGCTAGCAGATGAAAAGTTCAGGTCAGCAGTTAGAATTTTTGCATGATTGGGACATGTGATGTGCAAAACAACTGTAGAGGAGTCTTAACTAATTTTTCTCTGGAGTGTGTAATAGCAGGAGAGAGAGGGAGCAGTGGTGGTACCCTAAGCTGAGAGTAGGGCAACAGCATCTGGTGAGTGTACGGGCATGAGTGAGTACCGTTGAGGAAGGCCTATATATTTTTTAATGCGCTTTAAGACCATCTTGCTGTGGGAGTGTTTTTTTTCTGGAGTCGGGAGGGAGCAGTTAGTAATTAAACAGAGAGAATGTGGTTGTGCATTACTATTTTATGTGGAGTTACAGTTTGCTTTAGCAAGAGGAAAAAATGTTAGTGGGTTTTCAAATTTTCAGTAGTTGGGTGTATATATACTACTGCATTTGTTGTGCTGCTGCAACCCTGACTGGCACTTTTTGTGTGGGTTGTCATAGGATTTACACACGCTCAAAAGTACCAGTCAGCCAATCAGGATGCAGGATTTTCAGAGGCCAATGTATAACAGAGTTTACATAGCTCTGGATCTTTCTTTTACTGATTCCACAGTCCTCCCTGGATAAGTGCACTTACAGAGAACTGTATTTAGCCTCTGAGAAAGGCAGAAGCAGGAAAACGCCTGATCAGAGATGATAAAAACTCTAACATGCACTGCGGGCTACTAAATCTCCCACTGTTGCCTACTGGTCTGATGTCAGCTGCAGGAGATTCTGGGATTTTTAATAACAGAAGATGTCAGCCTAGAAGTAATCAAAATTAGTGTAATACAAGCTACTATACTGCAGTAAACAGCAAGTAAATCTAAATGTTTTTGCAGACAAAGTGCACATTGGGACCAGCCCCACACTTGAGTATGAGGTCCTCGGTACAATGTGTTTCCTTTTAACTTTAGCAGTGGAGGCATTTTATTCATTTACTGTACTTGTTGCATTGTATGTGATCCCCTTGTTCTCCTTCTCCAGGATACACCTGGAAATGAGCTACTGTAACTCACTGACTTTCTTAGCCAACACTCACATAAATCAGAAGATAATGTTAGACATTGTAAGCCACATAGAAACTAAGAAGAAGAGAAGGAAGGGAAGGAAGAAGAAGCATCTATCTAGTGCTTTTCATACACATTGTATTCCAAGGCACTTTACAAGCAATGCTAGACTAGTAGTGAAGTGGCAATGTGTGGTGGCAGCCATTTCGCACAGCCTTGGACAACTGCATGAACCAGTCTTATGGGAAGGGGAGTGTTGGCTAGGATGTAGGGGAAAGTCCTCTACTCTTGCAAAAAGTGCCATGGGTTCTTTTACTTCCACCTGGACACCCACCAGGACAGCACCAAATATGGGTAGAAGGGACCAGAGTTTAAAGTCTCATCTGAAGAATGTTACACCCCAACAGTACAGCACCTCCTTAGTACTGCACTTGGGTGTCAGCATTCAGGTATGAGCCCAATCCTTGTGTGGGACTAGAACCCACAACTTTATAACCCAGAGGCAGATGTGCTACCAATTGAGCCATGCTGACACCTGCATGGATAAATGAAAGCTAAAATGAATATAATTACAGTAGACTCCACTTACACTATCACCCTTACAGAACAGATAGATTAAGCAGACAAAATGTGTCTGCCAAAACCTACGGTCATTAACTCCTTGTTTAAAACTGCTTATTAGTAGGTTATGCATTCCCACTCTTCCAGATACTCACACTGCTTAACTGCTATTCGATACCTGATTAGATGTTAATGTTGTCCCTGGCCACTGTGATTAAACTATCTGTTAATTTCTTAGGAAGCTAAATAAGTAGGATGTAATGTGCCCAGTCTGCATCAAGTCTGTAATAGCAGCATCAGTACATGTGCTAATTTTAATATTGCAGTTACTATACCTCGTCTTACTAAGCCTTGTTCCAAGGATAGGTTGGAGGAGCAACAGCATCAGACATCTTACACAAAGTGAGCGTGGATAGAGATAAGACTATGGCACGATCTATGTAGAATGACAGGAGAGACGAGACAATGGGAGACAGAATATCATAAAAGATACTGGTGGTCTCAGTGTGAGACAGACAGCCAGAGATGTAGCACAGGGTTCAGTAACACTTATCCCTCATCCAGGAGGACACTCTCTAAATAGGTTACTGCGTACAAGCACTATAGAGAACAAAATGGTCCACTATCAGTGGTGGCCATTGGATTGGGTTATTCAGGTTTTTTTTTTTTTTTAGTTAACGGTGCAGTTTAGCCCATTGGCTTCAATAATCATAATACTGCTGTACTGGTCTGGTAGAATGTTTATATATACTGTATGTATATATATTTTATCATTTAAAATTTCAGTATTTTCAAGGACTAACCTCTTCAGCCAGCTGCAATATCTTGTCAAGCCAATCTTCAATTTCAGGTAAAGTGGACTTTACATCTGTGGCTTCTTCTCTCAGCCTTTTTGCAGTCTCTCTAATGTTTTCAAGGTAGTGGGTACGGAACTTTCTGATCTGCATGTCAAGCACTGTTACATTGGCTTTTCCTTCCAGTTCAGGTAAAGGACCACTGAAAATGCAAGATATATATTTACATTACAAACTGCTACTCTTCCTGACTCTCACAGCAAGATCCACTCTGGACACTAACTGTATAGTACCCATGTACCAAAATGATTTCAGGCTTTCTTCTCAGTTCCTATCTACCACTGTCTCACACTTAAATTTCCCTGTGGCCTCTTGATTCCTCCCATCCCTCCTCCTCAACTGCAGCTCGCACTTTTGTTCCCATCTCTGCCTGGGAATTGTCTCCTTGCTGACTTACCAAACAGCACTGTCATGTTTCAGTACATTATTAACAGTAAATTGTGCCTTGTCTGTTTTGTTCCTATTATACTGTGTGATCTACTGGTACCTCCTCTATGCACTATGTAAATTGCAGCTCTATATAACTGTTTGGAATCTCCTATTGTACAACACTGCATATGTATTTGTTTTTACCTGTCCCTTGATTTGTACTCTCCCAGGTCATGCCTGAAAATAGGCAGTTCTGTCTAGTGCACTTACCCAGTTACCAAAAGCAAAAATATAGATAGACTGGAACAAGCTACTAGCCCATTTCAACGAACACCTAACCCTCACACATTCTGTAGGCTGCTACAGGAGTAGTTCAAAGATATATGTAGATGCCCTCCCACTTCACCCTCATATGCCCCAATATGTACCGAGTTATGTACAGTAGTGGTGGCCAAAGTTCCAATTCACTCAGTGAACAGTGTACTTCCCTTGTGCAAAGTAGGCTTCATGAACCTTCATAAAGTCACTTCACAAAGTATGATTCACTGAGGAAGTTGCAAAGTTTGCAGCCTAGTCTGTCATTTTACAGCTGTCACATGTTACAACTTGTGAGAGCCTCTCTCCAATCTGTGTCCTCTTCTAGAGAGCTCAGTCTCAAAATCAGGGCTGCATAAATGCAGATATTATTCACTATTAGTCACAAAACATTTGTGCTAGTTCTGAGAGCTTTTTTTAATTGATTTTTTGTTTTACAGTCTGTAGTTTAGTTGGTTTTCTGCTGCCTCATGCTGTGTGGGGGAAGAGGTTCTTTATGGGAGGCCATTCAATTAAAAATGACAGATTTTTGAATATGACACATACCAAAAAGAATATGACATACTGCAACAGGTATGACATATGTCACAATGACTATAACACATTATGATATGACAAGCTGAAATGAGTATAACATGCAAAAATGGGTTATGACATGATGAAACGAGTGTGAGATATACTAAAATCAGTACAACACAAAGTAGTACAACATGCCAAAATGAGTAGAACATGCCAAAACTGATTCAGCACATTTAAATATGTATAACACATATTAAAATAAATGTAATGTATACTAAACTTTGTGAAACACTTACCAGAAGGAGTGTAGCATGTAATACAATAAGTACAGCATACTGAAATGTGTAGTATACATACCAATACATCAGAAAAGCTAAAAAGCAT
The DNA here is from genome assembly GCA_016271365.2 of Neoceratodus forsteri. Lineage (NCBI taxonomy): Eukaryota > Metazoa > Chordata > Ceratodontiformes > Ceratodontidae > Neoceratodus > Neoceratodus forsteri. Next base: position 459,299,462 of record CM028135.1, on the reverse strand, counting down.
ACTAAAATGAGGATAACATGCTGAAATGTGTGAAAGACACACTGAAATGAGCATAATAAATACCAAGAAACACATGATGTCATGGACCAATTACAATACAGTTACAAAACTACATAGAAATTGTCTTAAGGTTCGTGTACCTTTCTGCTCCACAGGACAAAAGCTTTTCAATTGTATTTATTTTCCAGCCATTAAGTATACTATTACCGTAATAAAAAATATTAGATTGAACAGGTTCATTGCTTGTTCAGCTGTTATAGAATTGCATAGATCATGCACACGCTATACAGCAGCCTGAAATGCTATATTGAGCATTATGAAATGGGTAAAAAGAATAGTGGTTCCTGATTGGCCAAGGGGTCCTTTTAGATGGGCTGTTATCCCACTCGCATGGGCAGTCCCAGCTAGCAAAAATTTCCAGGTGGTTCTGATGTATGCAGCTTAAGGTTAAATGAGGTGGCTCAATGAAGGGAGATGACCTCTTAAAGATCATTGGTTGCAGGTCTTCAAGAGGAGGCAAGATGCACACTACAAATTAGGCAAAGGAAGACTGGAGGAAAGAGGTCCCAAAAGCAGCAACTAGATGTCGGAGCATGTCAATGCTGTAATGGGATATAAATATGTGCACATACAACCAGGTGGCAGCCCTGTTATCTCAGAAATGAGAATGTATATAGTATTAGCAACTGAGGCAGCAGCATGTCTGGGGGGAGTGAGATTTCAATCATGTGGGTGACTCCTCCTCAGCCAACTTATAACCCAGAGTGACACAGGAGGTTCTCTAATAGACAGTCACCCCTCTCTACCCAACCCCCCACTGGACCCACTTCCCTCCCAACACCAAGAAGAAATGGGACCTTTAATAAAGAAAATTGTGCCCCAGTGCAGACAGTCTGCTCTGTTCAGTGTCCAGTCAGCAATGGCATGGGTGCTTGAATGAATGTTGATGATTTGCACCTAGTGAAACCTGATTGGTTGAAATTCAGCCAGTCAGGTCTTACTAGGAGCAAAGATGTCAACATTCATTAATGCACCAGCAACATGATCGACTGGACAGTGAACACAGCAGACACTGCACAGAGGTGCAATTTTCTTTATAACAGACCACATTTATTTATGTGTGGTGGTGTTATGATAACTAACAGACCTGGTGGTGGGACTCAGGTGGGGATGTTTTTGGCATGAAGGTGGAGAGAGAGATGGATATACTGAACTTATGTCACATGCTTGTATTACTTTGGGTTGAAATTCACCAGGGGAGGGGGGAAGGAGGGTGCCAGTAGGGCATGTGGGGTTGCTATTTAAGATTTAAAAAAAAAATGTTTGTGGTGGAATGGGAGGTATTACAGCACAGTGGGCAGGGAGATTTTCATTACATTTTGTGGGTTTTAAAAAATAGTAATTCCTGCAGCAAAGTTAGTGCAGCCGCTGAAAAATTAACATCTGTAAAGTGCAAATGTTGTAAATTTGGACCCACCTTGCTGGTGAATTAAAACTTGATGCATCTCTACTAATGTCATGTTCATTTATTACTTTGAGTTGAAATTCACCAGGAGGAGTGCGGAAAGAGAAGGGGCCAACATGGGACGGCTATATTTATGACTACAACATTTTTGAAAGGTGGGAGGGCAGTATTACAGCAGAGTGGGTTTATTACAGTTAGCGAGGCAATTTGCAGAGGGTTTTTTTTTTTAGTGGAATTGCACAAATTTGTTGAGGAATTGCACAAATTCACAGAATGAACTAGGCAAAACACCTAATTCACCCATGAGTGGGGAATTCATGAAGATGCTCTGTGTGAATTTGGCCAATTCATTGAGTGAATAACTACATGAATTGCATTTGTTGGCGTTAATTTGCAAAAATTCACAAATTATTCTGTGCAGTGAATTTCTGCCAGGCAAACCAGAGGCTGCACGTGAGCTGGAACAAAAAGCACTAGCTTGATCAGTGGTGGACCAAACAGAAGCTCAGTGGAATTGAACCCAACCTGCCTGGGTTGGGCTATGGTCAGTAGCTTAACAGGAGTTGAGGAGGAGTTCTTTCCCCTCAACAAACTCAGCCTAAATTGGACTAATCATAAGTTCAACCCACCTCAACTCAGTTGGCTGCCTCAATGGCACTTCTGCTGGCAGACCAACGTGCTCCACTGGCAGCTGTACCTCCAAAGGTGACCAACCATGTGGAGACTCCAATAAAGGAAGGCATCAGCAGTCCCTCAACAGGCTGTGATCCCACAAGCAGCACTGATTCTTCTTTACTTACATCAATGAGATGAAGACTCAACTTTCAAGGAGAGGAGAGACGCAAGAAAATGTCAAAGTTCTGTGTCCTCCTGAGGAGTAAGCAGATCTAGCATGCACTCCTCCTCCACTAGCAAAAGCTCCAGGGCTGGCACATCTTCAGTGGCCCCTTCCATCTCCATGGCCTTCAACTACACCACCAGCCCTGCAGCCATAGGCAACTTGAGGCTCATGGGCTAACCCTTAACCTACTGTTTTACACTTCTTGGCACAGATATTCAAAAGAGTTGAGCCATGCGCAATAGGGTTGCACCTGCGCAAGTCCGAAATTGCACCATTCTGCGATATTCAGCAGGAGGCAGTTGCGCTCCCAAAATCATGCTGAGTAATAGCACAATGATAATGAAGGCATGCACAACCGAAGGAGGAGGAACCATACATAAATGGCACAGTGTGATATTCAAAGACTTGCTCAATGCGCAACAGTGGAGCAAGCGGAAGTTGCCATAGCGGAAATGAGCCAGAATAAAAAGGAGCAAGGAAGAGGTGCAAAAACGCTACAGGGAAGCCACATGTGGCAGAGGCAGACAGACAGGGCAGGTGGCACAAACAAGGCAGGCCAGGGAAAGGTCACAGTGAACAACCAGGCACAGGGAAGGTGTGGGGAGCCACACAGCACAGAGGCCAGCACAGGCAGGTGTACCCGGTGCAGGGGAGGTAGCAGCCAGGACAGCGAAGGGAACAGAGCAACAGCTGCGGGGGGGTGAACACAAGCCAGGGACATGGCCAGTACCACCTTCCACATGGAGGCCATAATGAGGGGGGTGAGAATGCGGGCGGAAGGGGGCATGGCCATGGAAGGGCCCGTCGGCGGTATGCCCCCAACAGGCAGTACCGAGCCCACACCAGCTTTGAGCTGTACACAGATACTGAGATTCTGGGCTGGTACCGCCTGAACAGGGCAACTCTGAGGCGGCTCTGTGAGCTGTGCAGTGATGTGATGCAGGCACCCACACGACGGAGCCATGCCCTGTCAGTGGAGACCAAGGTAACAGCCTGCATGTGCTTGCTCACCACGGGTACCTTCCAGAGACCAACTGGGGACACCACAGGCATAACCCAGTCGGCCACGTCATGCCACCTCACCCAGTTCCTCAGCACACTGCTGCCACATGCTGAGGAGTACATCCATTTCCCCAGCACAGTGGCGGAGCGCACAGCAAACATACAGGAGTTCCACTGAGTAGCACGTATGCCTGGCATGCTAGGGGCAATAGACTGCACCCTTGTGGCCATCCGCACACCACCTGGCCATGAGGGGGCGGCATACATAAATCACAAGGGCTATGCCAGCATCAACTGCCAGGTGGTGTGCAATGCCAAGGGGCACATCATTAATGTCTGTGCCACGCACCCTGGGGGAGCACATGATTCTTTCATCTGGCACCGGTCAGCACTGTGCCACAAATTCGAGAGTGGGGACATCCCCACTGGCCACCTAGTGGGTGAGTATGCAAACCACATGGACAATCATAGGGCCTGGGGGGGCATGGCCAGAGGTGGCATGGGTAGTGGCCTACATGGCCTGGGGCAGGGCAATGCTGATCACCAAACTTACCTCCACCCTCTACACACAGGTGTCAGTGTATACCCACTCCATCCCTGGCTGCTCACACCCTACTGGCAGCCCACGACCCCATTGCAGCAATGCTACAATTAGGCATACGCCACCACACAGTGTCATCGAGCGGGTGTTCGGGATGCTGAAGGCACGTTTCCGTTGCCTGGACACCTCTGGCAGTGCCCTACAGTACAGTCCCTCAAAGGCCTGCGGGATATTCCTGGCCTGTTGCATCCTGCACAACATGGCCAACGAATGTGGGATAGCCATACAGGTTGAAGAGGGGGACAGCAATGGGGACGCCAGTGACGATGGTGATGGGCAGCCCCCTTGGCCGACGGGACCCCCAACTGCTCCAGCTGGCACAGCTGCACCGGGACACCATCATGGAGGAGCACTTCAGCCAACCCAGGTAAGTCATGGGGCCATGCGCAACCACCAGTGGCCAAGGCACAACCCACAAACACGCAGGGACACACACCGGGGGTGCATGCCGTCAAGTGAAGTGGCAGGGCACAGAGGCACACACACAGCCAGGGGTGGGTGAGGATTAACATGCCATGGTGAAGGACACACACAAAATGCAAAAAACATGCACAGAGGGCAGAAGGCACACCGACCCAGAATGCACACCCTAGCAACACACATGTCCACAGGTCACCATGCCCACTGCCTGTCCATGTGCGTGTGTCAGATGTTGAGCACCATTGCACATTGGTGTACAGCACAATGCAGGCATCATCATGCACATGCAACTGTGGACAGCAGCTGGGAGGGTGTGCAGGTGGACTGTGTGCCCGCATGCAGGGCCAGGTACGCACCCGTGCACTGCCCACTGACACACACAATGCACACAGGGCAGCACCAGACAGTAGCCGCGCTGGGAGACAGGTCTGTGCCATGGCCACCACGGATGCGTGGGTGGCCCCACCAAGACCCACCAGCACTGGTAGGCTGATCACTGGCCTCATGGGATGGCATCGATGGTCCCTCAGGGGTCCACTGCGTGAAAGCGACCATACCCACGCAGGGGTCTGCAGCACACTGAACATGCCTGCACCAGGAGTGCTCAGGATGCCCACAGCTGAACCCAGTGTTGACAGGGTGGGAGTAGCATGACGCCGGGAACAGGGGGTGGATAGTGCACTGGGTGGTGTCTGCGATGCATGGGCACCCGACTGTGTGCCCACTGTGGCCATGACAGCAATGAACGCCTGTGCATGCCTGTCAATGGCAGCGGTCACATCCTCCCGCTAACGGTCCACCCATGCCAGGATCTGTTCAGTGTCTCTGCTGCAACACTCCTCTGCCTGCTGCAGAGCCACACACAGTGCATCCATGGACATCGCAAGCTGCATCTGCTGCTGGACCGATGCTCGCAGTAGGTGGGTGTGCTCGTCCAAGAGGTCATCAACCTCCTCGGCATCCTGTCCCTCAGGGTGTGCAAGGCCCCGATGTTCAGCACCCCTTGAGGGTAGGTGCTGCACATCAGAACCAGGTCTGGGCATGTCCACAGGCAGTGCACAGATGCCGCTGCTGAACTCTGTACCCCCAAGCCCAGTGGGAGACTGTTGATGCTGCCCCTCCGGCTGCCACACCACAGGGCTCAGTGGTGCCGCAGCAGTCCCACTGTCCTGAACAGACACCAGTGCTGCCCCACTGGTACTAACAGGCACAGTCTGGGACTGTGCTGACACGCAGGCCTCCACGGCGGCACCACCCACAGCCATGGGCACGAATTGCCCTGCTCTGTGTCCATCCTGTGGCACACACGTGTCATTGCCAATGACGGTCATGTCATCATCACTGGTGCCAGACTCTACCCCAGCCACAGCGTGCTGGCATCCATGGATGCCAGCACGCTGGGACACAGGCAGGGTTTCTCCACACCTGTCACATCGACATCAGTGTAGACAGCCAGGCGGCCCCACTCTTGCAATGATCCACAGATACCTGTGGAGGTGGATGGTCTCACCTCCGACTCCATCCAACTGTCCACAGTGGATAGGCCCACCACCGCTGACCCATGCAGATGCTCAGGATCTGTGAGGAAATGCAAAGTCACGTTACTGCGTGTGACCTACCCTGCCCCCCCCACAGACAGACCATGACTTACCATGCAGTGATGGGCCACCACCCTTCTGGAAGCCACCACCTGGAACACCCTCAATGGCACTTCACTGCATGCTTCCAGCAAGCCTCTCCTCTGCTGGGGTGAGCTGTACCCCACCTGTTGCAGCACGTGCTGCCCTGATGGCAGCCACCTTCTCCTTTACCCTCCTCCTGTCCATGCCCATTTTCTTCTTACACTCCTGCATGGAGCGCTGGTGGCTGCCATGCAGGTTCACTGCACGTGCCACCTCCTCCCATGCAGCAGCACGCGCCTAAGGGGTGCCCTGCCATCCACTGAACAGTGGCTCCTGATCCAGGTAGACCTCGAACAGGGCTTCAGTTTCAGCCTTTGTAAAATTTGGCCTCCTCCTCCCACCATTGTGTTCCTCATCTCCAACAATGTGCTCGGTCATCATGTAGCCTGTGAGAATGGCAGTTATTACTTGTGACTGTGCAGACCCAAGCATGTCCCTGAATCCACATTCCACACTCCCAAACAGCATGCAACTCACCAATAAACAGCAGTAACTGACTATGGCCACTGCAGCACATTATCGCACCTTTATAGCACAATCCATGCAAATGAGGTGAGGAGAAACTTTAATTAGATGCAAATTGTAATGCTGCACCACTGAATGGCTGATTAGATGATTTGCATATGACAGCTGAATATCGCGCTGTTGCGCTTTTGCAAATTGTGTTAAATGTGCTGAGCCAATGGCGCAGGTCTGTGGCATATGTAGTACACCTCACTGCGCATGCCCAGGTTGCTGACACAGGCATCTGCCGCACTGATGATGTGCTGTGCGCAATAGGCAATGCAGGGCACGGCCACCATTGTGCCAGTGGCGCTATAGCGATGGTCACTACATGGTGCTGTGGCACTGGTCCTTCATAGGTGCAATGGCCCAACTGCCCAATAGTCCACTGTGGCCCTGGCACACAGGCAGCCAATCGCGCTACACACATTGTCATCTGATGGCGCGGTGCGTGGCCTTGCGCCAGGCACCCTTGACCCTGTGCCCGACCTTTGCTCCCTTGGCGCCATGCGTCAGGCATAGGTGCACCTCTATCACACTGTTCGGTAACAGCATGATAGGGAATGGCAGTGCTGTACCACGCAGCATCTGCACATGGGGAGCCGCGCTGCACAGTGCCATATTGCCTATTATAGCTGTTGGAATGGCACGTAGATGAGCTGCTCCATGGACGGCTATTGAGCTGGCCAATCTGGTGGCCATAGTTGAGCCACACCATGGGCCTCTCTTTAGGGAGGCCCCCCTTGACAAGGCAAGGACCCAGGTGTGGCAGGAGGTGGCCACTGCCCTGGATGAGGCAACAGGATGGGGGCGTTCAGCTGAGCAGTGCAGGCACCGCTATGGTGACCTGCACAGGAGGGAGCCAGAGCTACTGACCCCACTGCAGGCACATGCCAGGAGGGGCACGGTGCCACATCCAGGTAGGGGTTCGTCAACACACTTTTATCATCCATATGAGTCACAGTGTTGTATGTGTCCAGCACATAGGGGAGGGACCATATGGGGTTGGCCGTGGCGGTGTTCACAGGGTGTGGGTTGGGTGGGTCTGGCTGGGTGGGAGGGCACACACCTTGGGGCAGGGGGACTTTGCTTTGGGAATGTACTGATGTTCTTCTCTCCTTTTTTCCCCCACAAGCTTAGACAAAATACGCAGGGTGCAGGCAGAGCAGCGGAGGGGTGAAGAAACCGCAGCCAGGTGGGCCAAGGACCATCAACGGCCACCTGACCGGCCCGATGAGGGTGAATGCCAGACCTCCATGATTAGTACTGCGTGCTGTGTGACAGGGTGGGCAGTGGGGCATGGCCACCATTCACTGACATCACTGCCATGCACGCCACCTGTTACAGTCAACACTGTCCAGTGGCAATGAATGTCTGGGTGTGCATCACTGGTGGTCCATGCGTGCACCAGGTGCATGGACATGCCACTGCCTTTGCACCACATAGTCATGTCACTAAAACCGCCACAGTGGTGCTGTGCGTGACTTGGCCGGTGGGTGTGTGCAGCGTTCCGCATGGCTGTATGCGCCTGGGTGGGCAGGTCCTGTGGACGTGATCACTGCGGGTGGTCACACATCATCACAGTGGTATGTCCCATGGCCGTATGCCATGCACAGTGGGCGGGCTGTACGAGGTTGTGCATTCACATCTATTGACTGTGCTCCCTTGTCCTAGGTACAAGACATCACCAGGAAATAAGGGACACCAAGAGGGAGCTCCTTAATCTGGCCCGCGAGTCCGTGGCAATCCTGAGGAGGCTGGACGCGACGGGGGTGCTGCAGCGCCACAGAGGCAGGCACTCCCAGAGCCAGGAACGGTGGACATGAAGATGGTCCTTTGGTCCCTGACTTCCCCCCCCTGGACCCACCGCCACACCCCTCCTATCCCATCCCATTTGTCCACCCCCACCTTGTTTGTGTCCCCACCCCAAGCTTGTAAATAGTTTTTATTATTGTACATAGTTCAGTTTTATATTTTTACAATACATTTGAATTTTATATGAATACCGTGGTGGTCTCTGATTTGCAGCGGGCTATAGGTGCTCAGCTGCAGTGGTGTGTATGGCATCAGGGGTGGTGCAGTCATGGGTATGTGTGTGTGTCCGTGTGGAGGCGACTATGGTGTGGGGGTAGATATCAGTCAGTGTCTGTGTTGTGTGTGTTGTTCCCTGTGCACTGGATGACTGTGTGCAGTGGTTCATGGCACGTGCTCTGTGTCCATGGTACACCCATCAGCCCGTCCATGGCCTGTGCAGCCGACACACATGCCTGTCTGTGACCTGCATGGTCTGCTGGCATGTCAGTGGTGGCATTCCCTGCAGGGCGGACACTGTCCCTGTCACTTTGCTGGTTTGCCCATGTCACTGGCGTGGTGCATGCCTGGCTTAGGTGGCACTGTGGGCGACACGGTCATTGTCCCACCTCCATGCTGTGGCTTGTGTGTGTTGCAGGGGATGTGCCCCACTGTCTGTGGCTTGTGCTCCGGGTGACTACTGGTGGTGTACGGGTCCATGGTGCCTGCGCAGGGTGGCTGGCACTCCAGTGCCATGGTGGACTGCGGGTTGTGTGTACACGGCTTACATGGGCCCACAATGGGGGCTTGGTTGCCCCACCACTGCGTCCCTGTGTTGTTGTGACCTTGGGTATGGGTGGGTGTCTGTCCAGACCCTGTGTGGCATCCAGTGTGGTGCATGCTTTCACACACCACTGTGGGTGTCTGTGCTGGCTGTTGTGGCTAGTGGTGGGCCGGGGTGTGTCACTGGAATACTGTGCAGGGCGCTCTACCACTGGTGGTGGTGTCAAGGACACGACCATCCCATGTGGGGTATCTTGTGCCAACGCATGGTCGGTCTCTCAGCAGTACCTCGGGGGACTGTGCGTGGTGGCACTGTGTCTGCCGTTGTTGCATTGTCATGTGCTGCAACCTGCTGATGGGTGCTTGTGGTGGGGCTGGCTTGCATAGTTCTGTGGTGCACAGGGTTGCATTGACACAGTGGGGGTGGTGGCATGCATGGGGTTTCCTGCAGTGGTGGTCACTGCTCATGGGGGGTGTCTGGGTGTCACAGTGCAGGGTGTGATGTGCACTGGGGGGGATGATGTGGCACAGGGTGGTCTGCCCTCCTTGTGTGCCAGTCACAGCTTGCCGGTAGGTGTGATGGGGCACCATGGCCAGGCTGTGGATTGGTTGCTTGTCTCCATGGACCAGTGGTTATTCCAGCCCTCCCCCAGTTGTGGTGTGCTTGGGGTGTGAGGGGACAATGTCTGTTCTGCTGTGTGTTCCTGTGCCCATCTGTGGCATGGGTGGTGGGCCCCTACCTCCCTGATTGTGAAGTTACATTGCTCTGCAGCTGGGAGGCTACCTGGTTGTGCTATGGCACCTCTGGACTGCTCAGCTGAACAGCCCTTGTTGCTCTATGGCGCATCAGATCTGCTCAGCTTCCCCTCCCTAGTTGCACTATGGCGCAGGTGGTGCGATATTCAGTCGTTGGCTGTAGGCGCAATTTGGCCTGCTCCTTTTTTGAATATCGCATCTCTTGCACATGGACGCAAAAGACTTGTGCTTGCTCCTGCTATTGCGCACTTTTTGGGCGCAGTTTGAATATCTGGGCCCTTGAGGGCAGAAGCATGTAGCCTGATACAAGGAGTAATGTGCCACATCTCAATTCAGGCCTAAATTGGTAAATGCAGGCATTATAGCTGGTCAAGAACATCTTGTACCTGCACAAAATATACTTCTTAAACCCCAGGTTTATCTTCTATTCCATGGTGCATCACAACAATGGAGCAGGAGCCACATGAGAGGGTGAAGAAATGAGTTGAAGAAGGCTGAAGAAAAATTGCTAAATTGACTGACTGACTAAATCCTCAACCACTAGCAGGAGCTGTAAGGAAGGAGACCTGTTTCATTCATTGGGAGAAAACAACCAAGTGCAGTAAGGGCAGAGTCAAAGTCCACATGGTTGGGTTGAAGAAAAAAAAACACAGAAACACAGAATTTGTCAGCAGAAAATGACTTTTTGGCCTACCCAGTCTGCCCAGATGGTCCCTGCCTATTCAATCTCTGCAGATCCTAACTGGTCTCTGTGACCCCCCTCCTCCCCTGCCTATTTACTAATATTTTGCTGTTTATCCCACAAATGCTTGAAGCCTCCTACTGTTTCCCCCTTCACCACTTCCACTGGCAGTCTGTTTCAAGCACCTACAACTCTCTCAGTGAAGTAGTACTTACTCACATCCCTCTTAAACTCCCTCCCCAGCTTCATCCCACGCCCTCTGGTCCTGATGCTTTTTCTCATTTTAAAGAGACTCCCCTCCTGCACCCACGTTTACCCTTGTGTGGTACAGTACTTGTAGGTCTCTATCATGTCTCCTCTCACCCTCTTCTGAAGAGTCAAGCTTGAAGATTGTTCCGGTGAATGAGCATGCTCAGTGAGAGACTGCTTTAGTGTGGAGAGCAAACAATCTGAGTAGTTAGAAAAACAAACTTCATATCACAGTATTCACTTATGCCAATTGTAATCGATGTTTTAGATTGTGAATTAGATACGTAATTTGCATAAAGATAAGAATTCCATCACTGAACAATTTTACAGATAGGTTAAGATCAGATTTACACTGTGAGGCAATTTCACAGAACAGATCTAAATAGTTACATAGGCTAATAAGCAACATTTTACTTACTAACTTCTCACTTCATTCCTGGATTTTATATTTGATAGACTGTGTATGTGTTTTATATGGAAGCAATTAATTGAAGATGAAATTCTTTTCTTGATGCAATAGAAACTAGAGGTGTGCAAAACTGGGTAGGTTTTGGTTTTGCCAGTTCACCTTGAGTTTTTTTTTTTTTTTTATTTACAGCCACTGCCAAGGGCTGCCCCTTCCTCCAAAACTGCTTGCACAATTAACTTTTTTAAGGACTACACAAAAGAAAAATGGTCATATGCTTGTGTGGGAAATGGCAGGTGCTGCTGCAGAGAAGGGCTACTACTATGCAACTGCCAAAGGATGCACCTCCCTCGCAAGGCTTCACACATGATGCAAGCCTTCACTGGCTCCTTTTGTGTACTGTCTCTCTTTTGTGCGGTTAATAAAATAGTGGAACCTTTTCTTTCTTTGTTCTTTTTTTTCAGTAAACTTTACTTTCTTAATTAAAATCATTTTTAAGACCCACATACGCTCAAGCATTCTTGCAGCTGATGACTGCGGTAGTCATCCCAGCTGCTTTTAATAATTTTATTTGAAGTCCTTATTTCTTTGGAAGGAATCATGGACTGGCATTGTGAGATGGCCAGCTGATCCCTTCCACTTCCTGATGGTGCTGACAAACCCCTGCAGTCAGGCATGTAATGACGTGTCACCAGGGAGACTGCAGAGGTGTGCACCATTGAAATGAATAGGGCTCCATTTCAATGCCATTTTTATTCATAAGAATGGCCATTTAACAAAGGTCACTGCTCAACTAACAAGGGTCTTGTCAGTCAAGCGGTGGCCTTCATTAATCTCCAGCTGGCAATTCTTATGTATAAAAATGGCATTGAAATAGTGTCTTTCATTTCAATGGGCTGCACCCTTGCACTCTCCCTGGTCATAAGTCATTGTGTGCCTGACCACGGGGGCATGTCAGCGCTATCAGGAAGTGCAACAGAGTGGCTGGTCAGTTTGTAGGGCCAAACTACAACCCCTTCCACAACATTAAGAACTTCGGATAAAATCATTAAAAGCACCTGGGATGCCAATTGTCGACATCAACTACTAGACTATGTGTGTAGTTACTGATGTAAAGAAAATTGTTAGACCACTTGACCTTACATGTTTCTTTTCTTAGATTTTATTTACTTTCCAGTTGTGCACTAACTATTCTTGTGCACTGTAAGAAAAGTATTGTGCTGAGCACCTGTGTAGTTACACACTGTAGCTACTAGTTTGAGCTATACAGTGTGTGTGTATGTATATATATATATATATATATATATATATATACACACACACACATACATACACACACACACACACACACACATACATACACACACACACACACACACATACACACACAGTCTCCTCTTGTTTGTGTTTTTTTAATATTTAGCTGCCTTAAGTTAAAGCTCTACTTTTTCCTTTTCTGCAGAGTCTTTGGCATTTGGAACCCTGCCTCCCCCCAGTCTCCATCACCAACCCCTCTTCAGTCTCGCTCAATAAAATGTGTTTATTTTGTCCAACTCCTCCCTCTCTTATTGTACTAGATCAGCAAATGTTGGCAAATTGAACCCTCCCTCCCTCCTATAGGTCTTCATTAGGGCAACGATCATGATCTGTCATGTAAAACTGTGGACTGATTTGCCCAATAATATTTTAGCATGTAATTCACTGTATACTTTTAAGAAATCCCTGAAGCAGCATTGTCTTACTCTTTGGACATGTTCTTGTCATCATTTTGTTTTGTTCATTGTATTATATTGTATTGTATTGTTTCTGTCCCACGTCACCCATGACAATGGGCATTTGATGCCCTTGGGTGATCAAATATGAAAAATAAATAAAAACAAACAAGTGAACTGAAAGTTCATACTTTCGTAGAAAACCACCTGAGGTTCCCTTCCATCCCAACCACTCTCAGAGGCAAAGATGCTCCCTCCCCACCACTGGCTGACAGGCAATGGGCAGAAGTCTGAGCTGTGCTGCGTGCAGACTCCCCACTGCACCCTTTGACCTCTCATAAGCATGCCTTAAGCATGTCACATGACAGGCAGGCATGCCAGCTGGGAGGTTGGGGGAGCTGAAAATTTGGAAAATATGCACAGACCCAAGCCAAGCCAATAAGGTTTGGGTCTCATAAAAACCAAGTCACACATGTCCAGGGCAGCTCAGTTTCCAGGGAAGAAGTTCTGCATACCTCTAACAGTAACAGAGAGTTCTATGGACACAATTTAATCAAAGATTTCTGCAAATTTTCCCATTACATTTCAAACCTCTTCTGAGGACAGGTAATTGTCAGATACCTTCAGAGGAAGGAATGTAGTGAATTTGTTTAAAACATTTGTCCAGGAGAGACTACACTGAACTGCAAACAGTTTGTTCCCAAGTGTGTCCCAGGGAAACGTACATAGGATTAACAGGACAAAGTACAGTTATTTAACAGTCCAAACAATGAACAACCAAGAAATAAAATTGTAGAGTTTGTGCACATAAGTGAAACACAGATACAAAATGCATATATCAAATATGAAAAAAAAAATTAAGATAAATTAATATAAAAACCATATTAGCTGCTAGCATTCCAGGCAGTAGTGATACACAAGAACAGACAGTAGAAAAAGTGTATGGCTGCCACGGACTGATAAAAATAAATAAAAATCAGTGTCCTCAGACAACCAGGGTTACTTACCAACTAGGGTTGGTAGCAGCCATAGAAAGGACTGGTGAAAGGTAGACATAATGGGAGCTTGAATCTGAGAAAAGATGGAGTTTCATAATGAATGGAGTCTCCAGGAGAATAAGGTTTGCCCAGCACACAGGCAACACTAGGAATAAGTAAGAGGTTGGAGGGTCTAAGCAACTGAAGGCATACACAGAATGAAGACAGGTAGACATGGAGAGTGTTAGTGCAGAGTTTAAAGATCAGTACAATACCTGCATTTGCAATCATCCTTCCATGGAAAACCATCAGAGGTTGGAGTGCTTTTTTTTGCAGTGGTGTGTATGTGTAGCAGAGAACATTTAGGGTGAAATGACAAATCATGGTAAAGGGTGTCCAGTCTGATCAAGGATGATATTTTTCACTACTCTATAGACAACATCCCCATCATACCTCTCAGAATTTAAATGTATAGCACATCCTAGACCTAGTGGTATTAGAACCCTGGACTTTTTGTTAAAACCAAAAATGTTGAATTTGGCTCTGACTGATGTCAGATAACAGACCTTGTTTCATGGAAGACAGCACCAGAATTGAACCTGCAGCTCAGAATTCTGCCCAATAAATATCTCCTACCTCCCATCCATGACTACAGATAAAAATGTCTTAAGTTATCATCAAGATCAAAGTATTCAGTTTTGCTGAAAAGATATGCATTACAAGTAGCCTTGTGGTGCAGGTATCAGTCTGCTGTATAAATACAATATAAATGGTGTACCTTATAGCCAAATCTGTCTGACAGAATATAAACCATAGTGTTACTTGGAAAGAAATGTTATTTGGTTTAAGACTATAAATAATGACCTATGTCAAAATCAAAATGGCCTATTGTCTGCAATGCAATGTGTGTGAGTGAAGCCTAATACATTATATATTAACTCCACCAAAGATCTAAGAATGTAACAAAATGGGATAAATCTCTTCTGGGTGATGAATATGTAACATGATACACAGAAAATAACCTTTTTAAAACTTCAGTTGTGAATATTTATGAGCCATATCAATAACAAAATTACTGCCAGTTAAAAAATGAAAATGCAGCCGGCCCAGTGGTACTGAGGATTGAGGCACTGGATTCAAAATCTCATGCTATGCTGGTGACCTGGGTACGGGAGTGAGGTCTGACTGCTGTGAGTCAGCAGGGGAGGACAGGATTGAGCATCTGGAGGTCTGTTCTCCTGTCCAGGCTCTGGTGGCTCCTGGCAGTGGCTAGTGGCACAACAAGCTCATGATCCAGCAACCACGGGGACTGGCTGCAGTTACAATCCTGTAGGTGTGCATGGGAGCATGCACACCCACGCTGGACGTATTGCACGTCCGAGCCTAGGGGGAAGGAACTACAAGTAAGTAGCTCCGATCCTCGGTAGAAAAAGGTAGGGACCAGTGGCTGACCTCCACTCCCAGTGCCAGGTCTACAGCCTACCCTCATGATCCACTCACTCTTCGGCAGCCTGTCTAGATTTCAGAAAGTTTGCTGGAGGAGTTGTCAGTCCCACCCCGAGGGGCTTAGATCCGGAGGGCGGGTGTGTAGGATGTGAGGAGGAGGAGAGGGCTTCTGGCAGAGAGGTAGGGGACTGGGCTTCAGGTGGGAGGGACCAGGTTGTGCCATGTGTCCCACACTGGAAAGAGGCTGAGAATCCATTATAAAGAGACTGTTAATTAAAAAAAAAAAAAAAAGGAAAATACTTTGATGAAGGTTCCTGGTCTGAATTATGACAAAACCCCAAGTCTTTTGGTCTTTAATAATTTATGGAAACCAAACTGCACAATGCAAATAAAGGATTATAAATAATCCATCAAATTCATAAATATGTTTATTCACTGGATGATATAAAGGAAGAGCCACTGCACTAAAGCTAATTTTCAATGGTGAATTTACCATTGTTATGACAGTTCAAATTTACATAATGTTGCTTACACAAGTTTCAGTAATAACACTTATCATAGAAAATTCATGGTCTATAGAAGTGCAGGTGCAGGAGCTTTGACTGTGTACAGTCAGTTGTCAAATATTATATAAGTTGCATGTACAGTCTACAGACAAATGTTACATAGGTTCATGTATACCAAAATGTTAGCAGTAGTGCATAAATAATTAAGTAATCTATTGGTCTGAAAGTATGAAAATAGTCATACTGATTAAGTAGGATGTCCAGCTTGGCAAGGTATACACATGTTGTGTTTCTGTATAACGAGTAACTATAGTCTAGTATGGGCACTACAGTAGTATTTACAATTTGGAGGTGCACAGCCATAGTTAAACCTGGTTTTCATACAGACATCCAGTTTGGGGCTTTATTTCATCAACAAGATGTTGAATGTTGGAAGTCTACTTTAGATTTAAGTCTAGTCAAATGCCCAAGGAATTACAATTGGACACCTGATTTAGGGCTTTCCCTTTTGTAGTTCCAATTTCTAAGCCCAAGCCATTCCTGACTTGAGGCTTACAGTCAAAAGGCATGCTTTCTGACTGATCAGTTAGCAGTGTCAGTGGCTCAGTAGGTAGCACACTCGCCTCTGAGGCCGGGAGATCAGAGGGTTGTGGGTTCAGTTCCCACATCTGGCACTTGGGTTAATATCCCAGTACTGACACTGTAGTGCAGCATGAGAGGGGTGCTGCACTTCTGAGGTGCCGTCTTTCGGATGAGACGTTAAACTGAGGTCCCATCTGCCTGATTGGTGGTAGTTCAGGTGGATGTTAAAGATCCCATGGCACTTATCTAAAAGAGTAGGAATTTCCGTGTCCTGGCCAAATTCCTCATTCACTATAAATACCACCAACAGCTTAATCTGGTCTAAAGTCAGTTGGCATTCATCTGTATCCTCCCCGGTCGGTGCCTGAAAATAGGCAAGATTTGTCTAGTTCACTTACCCGTCAACAAAACGAAATAAAATAAATTTATCACCAGTATGCTTTCTTGTAGTGCTGTTGGATTAAAAGGCTGATTTTGACCTCTGATAAATGGACGACTATTTGATTTATGGTATTTTGATGTGATATTAAGTACCTTCTATTTTCATAACAAAACATTTGTTAGTGTTATGAAACAAGTGAAGTTTTACCTTTGATTTTCACACTGCTAGTAAAAACAAAGAATTTAACAGAATCCAGTATTGTGATGTCAAAAACTACCAGCTGCTTAGGAGCCCAATGCATTCAATGAGAAACTAAGTATATTTTCCATCTTTTTCAAAAGAAATAGATATTTCTTTCAGCAACAGACTGCCTTTTATAGGTTTGCACTCTTGTGGTCCATCTCTATGACATTATTTTTTAAAATAACAACAGTCAACTCTTTTCTTCTTGTCAAGTAAAACTCTGGTTATGAAGAAAATGTCACCTGCTAAATAAAAAAAAATCATGTCATCAAAAATCACACATTTGTATTAAATATATTATTTTGGGGGGTAGAAAGTGCTGTTGAGCCACAGAAGTCTGAAAAGAGTTTTGCAATTTTCCAATTAGAAAGACTGCCAGCCTTATTAAAGAGTTTTTGACTTCAAGTCATGATAAAAGGATTACATTTGGATTACTTTTTACCAGCAGTTTGTAAAATACAAATAAAATGATAAAAAGGTAAGCGAAGAAAAAAATAAAAGCAAACTGAATTATTGAGAGGCATCTCAAAACCCCAAACCTTCATTCTTTAAGATATACATCCTAGGAAGTACTTAAATGAAAGCCCTGGTGTAAGGATTATTGGACTGTGCTTAGATCAGCCCAGCAACAATATAGGATAACATTGATGTGCATGTTCTGGTGGCTGGTCGAGTGCTGTAAGTACAGATCTCTATCATTTGCAGTGGTAGTCACAGTAAAGTTGTTCAGTACCCCGGTATTAGGCATTAGTAGAGGTAGCCCTAGCGGTGGTGAACATGGTGTGGTATGTAGTAGTTGGGTGGTATGTGGTAGTCGATACTTTAATTAAATTTGGTTTCAGGGAGTCACATGATGTGCTTTCCCTGAGTACCCTGAGTAGCAGCCTCTCAGAGATCCGCAGTCCAAACTTTAAAAACACAGCTTTTTTTTTTTTTTTTTTTTTTTTATTTAAACAGCATGCAAAAACCCACTTCAACTACAGATTTTGTTACGGGAAAATGGACTGAAATGAATTGTGAAGGATAACCAAAGAATGGAAGACCCAGGATCCCAACAAATGGATCTACAAACTTTGCTTACCCAGCAAATGGTGGGGCAGCCAAATAAATGATAAACAGGACTCATCTGAAAGCTCCCCACCCGTCCTGGCAGCTGACAAGTTCCAAACTAGTATGGACAAATTTTTTATTGAATGGACTGCTACGAAATTAGCACTACATGACATGGCCACTGATCTTAAAAACTTCAAGCCTGCTTTAAAGAACGTTACTATGTAGCGCCACTAACATGAAAGCCAGGGTGAGCTCCATGGAGGAACAACAAGCCAGAGAGAATTAAGAACTAACAGAAATAAAGAAAAAACGGGGAACTCAAGAATAGGCTGGACAAAGAAAGCCAGCTTTGCAGAAAAAAATCTGGCCATCATAGGGATACCAGAGTCTGCAGAAGGATCCAACAAACTACAATTCACACAAAGCTGCTGCAGGACCGTGTTGGACCACCACAGAATAGCTAAACCTGTACCCTGGACCAGTGTTGGTTAAGTTACTTTTTCTATTACTTTCAAATACTTTTGGAAACTTGTTCCAGCAAGCTCTGTGCAGTCACGAGCAAGGATGGAGAAGTACTTGAAAATGTAATGCACCTTACAGTTACTTTCTTTTTATTCAAAAATACAGTGGTAGCTACAGACATTGCCAGCTATTTTCATATATATTTTCAAAATTTCTGAAGAGTTTCCCTCTGCTGCCCCTACTGTGGAAATGAAAGGAGATATTTTTGGAAATATCACAGAAATGTTGGGAAATAGCTGGCAGTGTCTGGGGCTGCTACTGTATGTAACTGATTACATTTATTTGAAAGTAACTAGTAACTAACCTATTACTTTCAAATAAATGTAATCTGTTATAGTTACTTATTACTTTTGTACTGTTTTTGTATAAAAAGAAAGAAGCAACTAACTTTAAGGTGCATTACTTTTTCTGGTACTTCATCCTTGCTAGTGACTGCACAGAGCTCCCTGGAGCAAGTTTCCCAAAGTAATAGAAAAAGTAACTTACCCAACACTGCCCTGGACTCAATCCACTGATCATTCAAACAAGCCCAGAGGCAAGGGAACACACACAGAGTAATCATCACCTGCTGCTCAAACCTTCAGGACAAAACACACATACAAAACCAAGCCTGTATCAAATGTGCTCGCTCTGCATTGGAATGGATGCAGAGTACACATCTATAGTGATGCTACACTAGTTGTGAGACGGACAAAAGGAATACCAGGAAATTAAATCAGAACTCCATCAGGAGAAAATCCCCTTCAGGATGTTACATTCAACTAGATTACTAATAACAACCGACACCAAGAACCATGAATTCCCCAATGCAGCAGCAGCTTGAAGAGACCTACCTAAGCTGTTCCCCAAGATATTCACACCCCAACACATGACCATAGGGAGTCACAACTAAAACCATAACCACAAGAAATCAAACCAGGACTGATGAGGGCCAGGAGATGGGCTGGCAGATTCAAATCTCTCATTTAGGTACTGTAGATCCAATTATTTACAAAATGGAGAAAAAAAAAGGGGCTTGTTTGAAAAAAAAAAAGGGTAAAAGATGCACTCTCCTTACTCATTCTTTCTGGACCACAGAAAAGCTTAATAGCAAATCCTCAATACGTAACCCTCACAAGGAACTGCCCTATATTTAAACCCCTCAGCAATGAGAATCTGAAACACGGTCTACAAAGTCTTAGCTAAAGCAACCAATAATCAATGAGGGATGTAAAAGCAAACATGGCAGCAGCAATTCTATTGCCTTTTTTGTCCAGGGACACTCCTCATTTCTCCCACCACTTGGACACTCTCTTTGCCCCACAAGAAGCAACATACATCTGCAAATTCCAATAATTCCAAAACAAACCTAAACCCACGCCAGTCTTCCTCACTGATAACGGGACAGTGACCAACAGATTGGACATCAAAGACAAAAGGAAGTTTAAGTGAACGCCTACAGCTCTTGGTCACAATGCCCAAATAAAGACATGACAGCCCAAACACACAGCTGGAAGTGTAAGCTAAAATGACCAGTCTTAAAGTGGATGCAAGGAAACTGAAAACAGGAAAAGACACTTGAAGAGACCTGCCCCTTCTCCTCTCTGCTGCCACTGGTCGATCAACATTTGCAGGGACAGGATTCTCAAGGAAAGACAATCCCTTCAGCTGGGAACATGAACTAGGACAGAAACCCCAAAGTCCCATATAGACTAAATGCCACACATGGGCACAGACTTGGACAGTGCAACCAGTATAAGGGCTGCAAACTTAGACACAGAAACAGACAAAGCACAGATCCTAAGCCTTTGTGTTCAGACAACACTGCACCAAGTAAGGTAAAAGGTTAATGCTACCAACTAAGAAAATTATAAAACAAGGCAGGACAATCAATACAATTATTCATAGTAGGGTTGTTTCCTAACCTTGTTGTTGGGGGCGGGAGAGATCTAAAATAAAAATGTGTCAATTTGAATGATCACAATGTGTAACATGGCTCATGTCTGGGGACCCCACTAGTCCATCTTCCATGGGGGGAAAGGACAACAGAAACCCTAGACATGCCCATACATAACCCCAAAGATGACTGATGCCCAAAGGGAGGTATTAATATTCATAGGACACCACACGAAGATCCATGGGTAGTTCCACCCTTCCCCACCCACTCCAGGATAGACACCTATACAACTATACTGTTACATGGGCTGATACACACACTCCTCATGTGCGAGATATCCACCATCCCAAGAGCAACTGCACCTTCAGTTGTCTCCACCAACCACCCTGGTAATTCATGTCAGATATTCAAGGGCATGCATGGTGAGCCTTAGCTATTTTCTGGTGAAGCATGCCATTGCCGCTACCAGTGAGTGGGCTGTTACAATCAAGGGGGCCCATCAAACAGTACTGCCACCTAGACATTGCAGTCATCACCATCCCCTCCACACAATCAATATCTGATCATCCAAGTTACAGGGAGCATAATACGAGAAAAAAGGGACAATAAACACAAACAGCCACCAAGAAGAGGGTACTATGGGCCAGACTAGGGACTCCCATCCAATACTGAAATGGGAGACCTGGCAGCTTCATCATCCCTTACCCCTCACACCAACCAAACCCCAACATTACCAAACAATATCCTATCCCACAGTGGAAAGGGGAATAACCACCATGGTGGCCTAGTTGAAGCCAACCCCCTCCCTCCGAGGGCATTGGATGAAATCATCCAACCAGAGGGAACAGAACCCAAATCTATACAATAGGGAGAGCAGCTATACCACCACCACAACTTTTCCACACCACACCCCCCCCCCGAGACGTACAGATGGGCATCGAACAACAGACTTTCGACCCTTCTCCAAGCTCCAAACCTAAGGCACACACCTACCCCACAATGGGGTAGAGGCCCTACCAGGGACCACGGACAGAGGATCCACTACAATGGGTGCATGTTATGGACCAAGTGTAGAGGGGCAGAGATCCTTCCCAGACCCCCTATGCCAGTTATCTAGCAGGGAGGAACGAGACCCACTTTGGAATACAACTTACTACAACCAAAGATTTATTAGTTTCATTATTTCGTTTTTATGTAGTCTATTTTTCTTATAGTTTAGTAATGTTACTTAGATATTAAATAGCCTACTCAACCCTAACTATAGAGGCACTACTGTGCCCTTGCATAATAACTTTGGTGGCATTTGGCAAGATTGCACGAAAGTTTGCACATGCATTCAGGGTGGCAAGTTCTTAAGATATTGGAAGTTTTTGACAGCTGCTCATCTGGATTCTGAGATCCAGACATGTAAAAAGCCTTTAAAATTTATTTTTGTCCATTTGTTTGCTCATCTGTGGAGCAAAATGGTTTGATTTTGTTCCAAAATGTTCAGGATAGAAGGAGATTGGCTCAAGGGTATGCCTTTTAAAGGTTTTGTGAAAAAATATCAATTATTTGTTATGTTAGAAGGTTTTGAAATTGGGCTTGGAGTATGCTCAGCAGAGTTTTGAGTTGACCCACTGATACAAATAAAGAATTTATGTTCATGAGCCATTTTATTTTCAAGATAAAATGTGTTTATTTTCATGAGAAAAATGTTATTGTCTTAACCACCACCATCTTGTTTTTGTGAGACAAGTTAGAAACACAAAAAATGATGCATTTTTGAAAAACAAAACTGAACCTAAGCAAACAGGACCTGTTTACATAGATTCTGGGATTTGTTTAATGAGAAATTACCCTGAAACATTTTTTCTGGACTTTAAAAATCTTTGGTTACCAGCTTAACAAGGGATCTGATTTTACTGTCATGAGCCGAGAAGTCTCATGTTCGGACATACAAAAATTGGTTTTATTGATGTATACCAGCTTTTATATTTGAACAAAAAATTGTTTGGTCAGCAACACAATTCATAGGATAGTTATAAGCTAAAATGGACAAAATTGTCCTTGTATACTCGAGAAACTTAAAAACAGTATCCAGTAATTTTGTTCTCAGAACAGTAATTATTTAGCTTTGTTTTAAATCCATTTATTGTTTGACTTCCCACTATCTCAGGTTGGAGTTTGTTCCATAATGCCACCACACTCTCAGAGAACCAATCTGCTCTTTTATGAGTACAATTTAAATTTCCCTTGAGCTGCAGTGCATGTGGCCTGGTGGCATACGACCATGTACTTAATTGCAGGCCTAGATTATCCCACAAATCTGTAGTACTGAATGCTTGGAAAACCAGGCACAAAAGTCATGCACAGATACTCCAGTGAATGAAGATTCAGACTGATCAACCTATCCTCATAACTCAGGGCTTGCAAACCATTTACTGTGTTAGTGGTTCTACGCTGGATCCTTTCCAGCTTGTGGATATAAGCTTTTGATGAAGGGGCCCAGAAACATGCACAATTATCAAAATGGAGCCTGATCAATGTGATATAAAGTGGCAATATCACCTCCTGCTCTCTACTAGTGATATGTTTTTTTAATACAACCTAGTATACGGAAGGCTTTTCTTGTAGCATCATCACAATGCCTGTTTGGTCTGAGGTCGCTGGTGACTTAGATTCCCAAATCTTTCACTTCTGAGACTGTTTCCAAGACTTTCCCTCCAAGCGCATATGAAGCTCTGCTATTCAAAGCACCAAATGCATTACAGTACATCTCTCCAAATCAAATTCTAGTTTGTTTGTGCACCCCATTGATCAGTCCTGTGCAGTTCTTGTTGAAGGTTGTCTACCCTGGCCCCGGTTTTCCCAATTGAACCCAGTTTACTGTCATCTGCATATTTGGTCATCCTCTCATCATCATTACCTCGAAGTGTTACAATATAGATATTAAAAAGACAGTGGCCCAGGACTGAGCCCTGTGGCACCCCACCAGTTACACCCACCCAGATGCAACTCCTCATATGACAACCCATTGAGTTCTATCTTTCAGCCATAAGTCCGTCCATGATACCAATGCTGGGTTAAGTCCTATATCAAGTAAGCTCTTAATTAGGTTATTGTGGTACCTTATCAAACGCTTTACTCAGGTCGAGATAGCAACATCGACTGGGTCACCATGGTCCAACGCGTTGCTCATTCTGTCATAGAAGTCTAATAGGTTGGTCTGACAGGACCGCCCTTTAACAAAGCCATGCTGACTAAAATTCCTCATGAGAATCAGTGTGTTGATTTATTTCCTCTTTGATGTTATTTTCCAAGATCTTTCCTAGTATGGAAGCTAAGCTGATCAATCTGTAATTCATACATTCTGTCCTTGAGCCCTTTTTATAAATAGGGGTCATTGAACCCCCTCTCCAATTCTCAACTACTGCTTTGCAAGCCAGGGAGGCCTGGAATATTTCGGTGATAGGCCCACTAAGGACATCATACATGATTTTTACTATCCTAGGGTACATGCCATCTGGACCGGGTCCCTTATTGGGATTTAGTCGACTTAAACTTTTTTTAATATCATCCTTAATAATAATTCTAGGGGCTGCTTCCATATCCTGGTGTAATGGTGAAGAAGCGACCTTTGTATTGTACACTGGACTAAAATATGTGTTCAAAAGTTCCACTGTTTGTGCAAACAAAGAATTTTGTGTTCACTCACAAAAATTGTCTTTAGTGCAGGATATTATTTTTTTTAATTGAAATTTATTGAATTTTTGTTTCCAGCACATAACATACAGTGATCACAAAAGACCACAAGACAAGGAAAAACCACATTAAAGGAAAAATTAAAAAAAAGGAAAACAAATCTTATACATACAACACATCTATCTATAAAGTACAATTAGAACTAAACTATTTAGCAATGCCTTGGGATACCTAGGACTGAATTCCACTCACACAAAAAAAGAAAAATATAGAAACTGCATTAGGAGATCACATTAAAAAACTAGGAGAGGACAGGGGAATGGAGGGGATTAGTTAAGAAAGAAAAAATTCACCTTACAACACTGAAAGTGGTACATAAGTGTGACTTAATTGATTGGGGTATGCCAGCATTGACCTCTAGTGAAAGGGGTGAGCCAGGTCAAGTGGATAAGAAGGTGATCAAGATTGCTCTGCCAGGATTTCTAAGATGTCCTTGTGGTCCCTAGATGCTTTATAGTGAAAGAAAGGGAGCCATCTACCATTAAATGTGTCCAACTGTAATCAGAGATTGGCAGTAAGTCACTCCATTTCCAGTATTCCAAGGCAAATGCTATACCAAGACTCCAAGGAGGGCTTCTTGGCCGTAAGCCAACAGTGAGTAATAGCCTTAAGGGCTGCAGCAACAAATATGTAAAACAGGTAGCACTGTGATCTGGACTGCAGGGACACTGGGAATAGAGCAAAAAGCCAGTGTTGGATATCTAAAGGGGGAGTGATATCAAAGATTTCCCCCATGGCCTTCCCTAACGAGTCCCAGTAATCCGTTAGTACCTGACATTCCCAAAATATATGTGAGTACGTACCCTTGGATTGGCAGCCCCTCCAACATGAATCAGAAGGGTATTTCCCAAAATGTTTAGTAACTACTGGGGAGTGGAAGTAACGTATTATCACATGCCATCTAAATTCCCTCCAAAACGGGGAGGCCAAGGTGAGATGTACTCTCTGCCAGACCTTCCACCACTTGGAGTCACTGAAACTGACACCTGCCTCCAAGGCCCAGCTCATTCTGATATGAGCTAATTGATCAGCTTCTAAGGTGGAGAGAAGGGTCACAGTCCTTGGCACCTGCCCTCTAGTTGCTGGAGATTGGGCCAGAGAGAAAATGCACTCCTGCAGGGAGTTGGGGGCTGAGTTTAACTGTGAGCCTTTATTATCAGCTAACAGGTAATGAATGTCTAAGCTGCAAATACCAGAATAAATATTTGTGAGGAAGCCCAAATTCCTCTCTCAGCTGTTGGAAAGATTTCAAGATGTCACCTGTGTATAATTGCCCCAAAGTCAGCAAACCCTGCCTTGCCCATTGACGGAAAGAGGTATCCCATTTAAGAGGGAGAAAGCCTAGGCAACTTAAGAGTGGGGTTGTGGGACGAAGACTCATTGACAAATTGAGGGTTTGACATACCTCCTTCCAAACCTTCCTCAAAACTGGGGTTCAGGGTTATTGAAAGACATCTTCTGTAGTCTACTTTTATCCAAGAGGAGCATATCACCCATATTGGCCAATTATGAAGTGCTAGCTTCCAGTTCTACCATTGTGGGGGTCTTCTTTTTCCTTCAGAGGGATCAGGGCTTGTAATTGTGCTGCCCAAAGTATTTATGAAAGTTGGGTAGCCCAAGGCCCCTGCCTTCTTTTGGTGCTGATAAAGCCTTCCATCTGTCCTGAGACTTTTTACCCAACCAGATGAATCTTGAAAGAGTTGACTTTAGAGCTTTCCAAAATGTTTTGGAGGGTTTAAGTGGCAGGGACATGAAAAAAAAACACTAAATGGGGCAAGACATTCATTATTAAACACTACTCTACCAGAGAGGGAAAGGGGCAACTCCATTTAGAGGTTACAATCTTCCTGAACTTCTTGCAATAATCTATAATGGTTGTAGTGACATAATTTTCCCAGGTCTCTCGGGATCCAGATCCCCAAATACCTGAAACCCGATTTTGCCCACTTAATAGGGCCCATGTCTGTTAGAGGGGTATCCTGGCCTGGCCCCACTGGAATCATCTCAGTTTTGGATTCATTGATTTTGTAACCACAGATTGTGTCAAACCCTGCTAGGAGATCAAATATACCAGGGAGTGCCTGTTGTGGGTCAGAGACATACAGGAGGGTGTCATCTGTGTACAATGACACTCTCAACTTGGACTCTCCTATTCTGATTCCCCGAAAAACCTGAGATTGTCTTATACAAGCTGCTAATGGCTCCATGCTGAGGGCAAATAATAGGGGAGAGAGTGGGCAGCCCTGCCTAGTGCCCATCCTGATCTCAAAAGCAAAAGAGGTGACCTCATCCACCTTGATCTGTGCCCTTGGACCACTGTAAATATTTTTAATCCAAGTCCAGAATTTGTCCCCAAAACCAAAGTTAACTAAAGTGTGGTACAAATAGGCCCAGTCCAAGCAGTCGAACGCCTTTTCTGTGTCGAGTGAGACCACAGCCTGAAGGGTCTTATCTAATGGGGATCTGTCTGAGGAAAGGGTATTCAATAGAAGATGAATATTGTCCTGCATGTGTCTACCAGGAATGAAGCCCGTCTGATGTGGATGGACCAGGGAAGATATGATAGACTGGAGCCGTATATCAATGGTTTTGGCAAAGACTTTTGCATCTTGGTTCAGTAATGAAATAGGTCTAAAGCTCAAGCACATGGATAGCTCTTTCCCTAGCTTAGGTAGTACTGTCAGAAGGGCCTCATTCCAGGTGTCTGGAGCAGTCCCTAACTCGTGGGCCACATTACAGATCTTAGTAAGCAGGGGGACCAGTATGCATGAGAAGCATTTATAAAATTCGGATGTGAATCCATTCAGGCCTGGTACCCTTCCTGACTTGAGAGATTTTATTACCATAGTCACCTCTGCCTCCAAGAAGGCAGACTCCAATACAGTGGTTTGTACTGTGGTTAGTGCAGGAAGGATCACCTGATCTAGAAATTCTTGATTTTCTGCACATGATCCGGTTCTCCTCTCCTCGGTATATATGTTTTATAATACTTAAGAAAATCATTTGATATTTCTGAAGGTTGAGTTACTGGGGGCAGACTGGGATCTGATGGTTGGATGACAGGAATAGAGAGGAATCTGCCTCCTGTTTTTAGAGGTGTTGAGCCAGCAGTCTGCCTGCCCTCTCCCACCGTTCATAATAACACTGTTTATTATATCTTAAGTATTCTCTGTGCTCCTCAGCATTAGGGAGTTATACTCAGATCTGGCCTTTCGGAGAAGAGTGAGAGTAGAGCTTTGCCTAGTGCATTTGTGTTCTGTCTCTAGGGCCGTGATCTTCTCCAGAGTGTCCTTAAGGAGAGCCTAGTGCTGCTTAGTTTTGTGGGATGCATAAGCTATTATATGGCCCCTCACCACAGCTTTAAGGGCATCCCATATAAATTTGGGAGGAGAGTCTGCCTCTGTGTTTTCCCTTAAGTAATTTTTAATCACCTCTCTGGTAGAGTTTACATAGTTCTTGTTGTTTAAGAGCCCTGGATCAAATCTCCAGTGGCTACCTCATCTCGGTGGTTCACATCTAAGATGGGTAGTAATCATAGCATGGTCTGAAAAGGTTACTGGGAGGATCTGGATGTCATAAAAAATATGTATTAGCCCTTTTTGGGTATAGAATCTGTCTAATCTGGAGTACGAATTGGTTGCCGCTGAGTAAAAGGTAAAATCCAACAAACTGGGATTCCACCGTCTCCATGGGTCCACCAACCCAGACTTAGCGCACAGATTTTTCAGGAGTCGAGAGCAGGCCCTGAGCCTCCGAACTCCAGAAGGCTTCCTATCCAACCTCAAGTCTTCTACACAGTTCCAGTCCCCTACACATATTATTTGACCTTCTGGGAGGCCAGAGACTGTGCGGAAGAGGAACCTCAAGAATTTGCTAGTGGGGGGTAGGGGCATATACTGATATGATATGAATGGGACAGCCACTGTAAATCCCTGAGATTAACACCATCCTTCCTGTACCGGCAGTGGTAATTTTCTGAACCTGGAAGGGTACCCCTCTGCGAACTAATACTGCCACCCCTGCCTTTTTGTTTTGCAGGTGGACATCAGCATAAACTGAACCAACCCAGGCCCTGTGGAGTTTCAGATGTTCTGTTATGGAAAGCCTGGTTTCCTGCAAACAGGAAATGTCACAATTCTCTTTTTTCAGCTCATTTAAAATTCTCATTCACTTAACCACATTATTTATACCCTTCACAATGATTGAACAAATTTTAAGCTCAGCCATTAATAAACCAAGTCCAAACTAACCCCAGTATTACCTGGAAGCTAAAATTTTTACCCCTCTGAAGTAAATCCCCTTTCATAGGAACATTCACATACATACAAGCAGAAAAAAAAAAGGGAAGAATATAAACATAAACAAGAGAACTGCAGAAAACCCCAAAGCACAACAGGTGATAAGCAACTAATAGCCCTATCTATAGTATCTATAGTACTTATAGTATCTATGGGGGGGGGGCTAAGGCTGACAAGAATAGTGGAGAATCCGAACCCAGGTCTCCATGATCTGTCAGCAGGAGGAAGCTAAATCTTCCTCTGAAAAGAGGGAGAGATGGAATTCCCTGAGAGAGTAGCCCCCAAGTTGGGACCGAAGATCCAAGGTTCCTGCCTAAACTGAAACCCCATGACCAGTTTTCTCCATGTAAAGAGTTCGGGTAGGAGGGCCAGCCAGCAGCCCAGGGTGCACAACCCACATTGAGTAAGAGCCACAGGACTTGGGCAATGTTAGTGCATTGTTTAGTTTCCCAAAACCTGGACTTTGTCTGTGGTCCAGGTGAGAGCTGGGACTGTAACTATTACTATGAGAAATTCTCTGGCCCAGCCAAAAACTGCATCAGTTTGTTAAATAGCACTGTAAAGAACCCAGAGGATGCCACTATGGACTTATAATAGAAATCTGACTACCTGCTCAGAAACAAACATAAAATACCAAACTCAAGTATTTTTAGTAAATTGTCAGTAGTAAAGAGTCCAACCAAAAGTCTGCTTAAACACTTCCCTTGAGCATTCTGAAACATCCACCTGTAAAAGAGCAAATTATTATATTTGGGTTTGGGGGACAGTTCAGAAAAAAGGAACACCCCTGCATATGATAACTTAATAGGCTGTAATCATTCTGGACAGAGAGATAACCCCACTTTAAGTCATGAACTGCTGGATTCAACTGTGTAGCCAGTTTCAGGTATTTCTTATGGGACCATTCAGCCGTGCTTGGGAGCAGTAGAAAACCTGGGAGCCTCAAGGGAGAAGAGTGGGAAGGTAAATAGTGAAGGAAAAAAAAAGAACTTCAGTAAATGATACAGTACTTGCGTGGATTTGCCCCCGAAACATGGCCAAGCTGCTTCACGACAGAGAGAGCTTGGTGAATCAGGAACGTTCGGCGACTCTGAGCCAATGATTCAGCCTAAGTTGGGGACCAGTGGGGCAAATTAAGGATTGGAACACAAAGGGTCTGGCACAGCAGGAGGTTGGACCCAGAAACTATTCCTTAAGAGATAAGGTTCCCCTCCCCATTCCAGGTATGAACTCGTTCCAGGCACAGACTCGCCAAAACAAATAGGTAGGCTCAGGTTGTAAAGTACCAAATATTAGACCTGGAGGATGGTAGTAGCACTTCACATGGCTAAATAAAAAGTCAGAACCATGACTTCACTGGGTAGGCAGTAGACTTTAATCGAGGCTGAGAAAAGCCTTCAAGTGTGCTTATGTGGGGTGATCCACTGGGCTACATCTGAATGTAGGGGGAGCAACGTATCCATCCTTGATCTGCCTGAGTGGCGACCCCTGGTGCCACAGACCACAGCAGCTCCTCGAATTCTTGTTCAGCTTTGTCTTCTTTAAGGTCTGGAATGGAGATCCTGGTAGATTCCAGGAAAGGGATCGTACAAGTAAATTTTCAAACAGCTTGGTCCCCCTTTGCTTTTAACCTACAACCTAGCAGGATACCTGAGCTTTGCCTCATTCCTTTTACCTAAGCTGTTTGACTATGTACAGCACTTTCTTTCTTTTGGCAAGTATGATTGGTGGGAAATCATGATCTACATATACCCTAGATCCGTCCAGGTTTAGGTTCTTCTTCCCAGGCCAGTCTCAAAATATTCTTCTAACTGAACTTGAAATTTGTCAAGACAGATCTCGGGGGCTCGGTTGGGCTTTTAGTTACCGCCTGCGGGCTCACCTCCAATGTCTAGAGCGAAATCTTCTTCCAATTTGAGCTCATTCGCAGCCAGCATTTCATGAAACTGGCTGTATCATTTTGTTCAGCCCCTCCAGGATGCCAAAGACCCTAATGTTGTTCTTCTGGACCTGGCCTCTGCATCTTCAGCCTGGAGGGTGAGTGCCTACTCTCTTTTGTGCAGATAGGCCAGAAATCTCCCAAAGGCCATATGTTCTTTTTGAACCATCTCCAACTGATTTTCAACCGAGGAAGTACGAGCCTCCAACTTCTTAAAATCCTTTTGGATATTGGAAACTGTCCCGTCAATTCTCTGAAGCAGTTTCAGTATTTTTTGACTGTCGACTCTGAAGACCAAGGAGCCAGTATCAGAGCACAATTCATCATCAGCCGACCCCGAGATTAGCGAGGACCAGGAGGGAGCTGGGCTTAGGCCTGCAGGCAGCTGTAACTTTGAGCTCGAAATATGAGACTGTGAGCCCGCCGTCGCTTTTTTCTT
This sequence comes from Neoceratodus forsteri, assembly GCA_016271365.2. NCBI lineage: Eukaryota > Metazoa > Chordata > Ceratodontiformes > Ceratodontidae > Neoceratodus > Neoceratodus forsteri. Next base: position 459,268,561 of record CM028135.1, on the reverse strand, counting down.
TGTATGTCCCATTAGCGTTGGATTCAGGCAAGTGGTCCTTGTTATTATTTGTGGCAACTTCGGCAGTTTAGATGTGCAATTGCAATAGATTGTGCACCCAGGGAACGGAGAGCGAAATCAAGCGTCCATTCAGACCGCTGACATCACCGGAAGTCCAGGATATTGATTTTATCTGCAATGAAGGAATTATTTGGTTGCTACTAAGTGCAACCAAAGAATACTGTCTCACAACAATAAAATTAATGCTTTCTTACTAAAACAACTTTTACTCATAACACATTTTGTAACATGTTTTCACCAAATTTTCTGCATTCTTATTTTTTAAGACCCTTAGATGAATATAAGGGGTGAGAATGTCACTTCCACCTCTAAATGTGATTTATATTGTGATACCATTAAAAAAAACATTTAAAGGTCAGACTGCAAGTCCATCACTCCTGTGGATGTCATGGAGGCTTAAAATATAAGTTATGAGAATTTGGGACATAGATATTGAAAAATGGGACATGTATTATGGTAGGATTGTGCTGGTACACATGTAATGCTGGACCACAGGATTTGTGTAGGGTCCTTTTCTGTAAATGCACAAAGCGCTGTGGTTGGGGATTGTCATGGGAGCAAAGTGTGTTATGCCAGTTGTGTATACAGAATGGAACAAATATACATTAAGGTAAACTACGCTAGGATGTTGTTCACATCGCATACCCACATCATGCACAAACTGGGCTGCACTTCTTCTCCTACAAGTGGGGTGTACTTTGGGTATTGTGCATTTCTATCTGTGTCTTCTGAAGCACATGTCCTGCAGCCAGACATGGCTGTGTATGTCTTGCAGTGTGTAGGGGTATCTGCAGCTGGGAATACTGTTGTAATTTCAGTTTATTAACTTTCTCAAAAGAAAGGAGATTCATTGCAAGAAACTGCATTAATGCACCAATTAGGGTTCATTTTAATCACACAGAAGTAGGGCAATGGGTAGAGATGCAGGAAAGTTTTACTCTGCAGGCGAATATGTCCAAGTTGCAAATTTCGCTCCATGGAGCTCTTGGCGTAATGCTTGAAAATTATCAAAATTCGCCATTATGACTTCACCTTGCTTTGGGGGTTTTAAGTGCAAATTGCACTTAAAAACCCAAGGCAAGTAGAGATAGCAATGGTGAATCCCACAACACCTCCCTTCCACCTGGCCCTGGTGTCTAGTGGTCCCCGCACTGTCGATCGTCAGCCCCAGTTTAAAAAATTATACACACACACACATATATATATATATATATATATATATATATATGAATGAAAAATCACTGGTGTCTAGTGGAACCCCACCCCACCGATCGCTGGCCCCAATAATAAAAGTTCTCTGAAGTCTAGTGGAGCCCTCCCACCCCACCAATCTCCAGACCCAGTAATAAAAACCTGATGTCTTGTGGAACCCCCACTCTGCTGATCTGCCAGTAGTGCCACTCTAGTCCAATAATAACAATCCCTGGTGTCTAGTGGAACCCCCACCCCAACCCATCAGGTAGTGCCCCAGCCACCACTCCGCTTCCACCCATCCCTGACCCAAAGCGGGCCACTGGCACAGCCCTCCACTCACCTCTGCAGCTGCCAGCCCGACTGGCGTGTTTTCTGATTCTGAATGAATGAGCGCATGCTTGCATAAGCACGTGTCATTCATTCAACTCAGTCAGTCAGTTCTTCCATTTCTCCAGGTGCTAGAGAAGGGGTGCTGCTATATGGCACTATGAACTAGTATAAGTTCAGGCACAGAGATGGGCAAACAAAGTCTGAGACATGACACCCCCCCCCTTCAAAATATGTGAGGCACCATATGACCTAGTAGTTCAGGCTCAGAGATGAGCAACACAGAGTCTGAGATGTGACCAGCCATTCACAATCTGTATGGCACTATGATCTAGTAGTAGTTTAGGCACAGAGATGGGGAACACATAGTCTATGGCAGTGTGACCTTTCAGGGCAGCACAGAGACAGGCAACACAGAGTCTAGGGCAGTATGACCTTTCAGGGAAGCACAGGGATGGGCAACACAGAGTCTGACACAAAGGTGACACCCCCCTTCAGTATCTGTATGGCACTATAAACCCCCACCAAATTACTGAGGCACTATGACCTTCAGACAGAGTCCAGCTGTCCTGACTTACTCTGCTCCCCTTAATATTTTGTTTTATTTTTATTTTCTACACTCTACTGTTGTCTGTTGTTGAATTTGTTGCTCTCTCTCTCTCTCTCTCTCTCTCTCTAAGAAAAATGTGTTTTTTTTACTGTGAAGTCTGCAACACCTGCACTTTGCTGCTGTCTACTTAGCACTCTGCTGCTGAATTCATTTGTCTCTCTACTCTACTCTCTCTCTCTAACATAAAATAATCATTTTTTTTAAATAAGAATACTCTGTAATCTGCTGCAATATCTGCACTCTGCTGTTGAATTCATTGGTCTCTCAGTCTCTACTCTCCCTCACTCCCTCCCTCTCCCGCTCTAACAAAATTATTTTCACCATTTGTTTATTTTTGAAATTCTACACACACACACACACACGATTGCCTCCATTGAATGCAAAGCCCCAAATGTGTTCAATACTCAGTTTCTAGGAATGTTCTGTGGTGGCTGACACAGAGGATTGGCTAGAACATGTGCCAGTCACAGAACAGAGACCCTCATTGGTTGGCTCCTTCAGTGCCCCAGGATAGGATCATAAGTGTTTGTGATGGTCCAGAAACTTGGGAGTCATCAGCAGAGATCGGGAAAAAGAAACACTTTTTAATTTCTCACCTTTCTGCACCCTGACCTGCCCTTTCCATGGGTACTGGTGCTGAGGAGTGTTATGCCAGACCAGCCTGCACTTCCAAACCGGGCCAACTCGGTAATTTGGGTCGTACTCAGGGATCAGTCTTGGGGCCAGTCCTCTTCAATATCTTCATCAGTGACATTGCAGATGGACTGGAGGGTAAGGTTTGTCTGTTTGCAGATGACACCAAGATCTGCAACAGAGTAGATGATCAAGATGGGGTGGGCAGTATGAAACATAGAAACATAGAAACATAGAATTTGATGGCAGATAATGACCGCTTGACCCACCCAGTCTGCCCATTTCCCTACCTAATGGATAAGCTGCAGATCCTAGTTAACCAGCAGCCTACTTCTTTCTACCCCAACCCCCTAGAATTGCCTTATGGCTGTCCCATGCATGCTTGAATTCAATCACTGTTTTTGACTCCACAACCTCCTCCAGAAGGCCATTCCATGCATCCACAACCCTCTCTGTGAAAAAATACTTCCTTACATTACCTCTGAGCTGCCCCCATCTTCAAATTGTGCCCCCTTGTTCTTGCACACCTCTATTTTTGAAAGATGCTACCCTCTTAGACTTTGTTGATTCCCTTGAGGTACTTGAACCTTTCTATCATGTCACCCCTCTCCCTCCTTTCCTTGAGGCTATACATATTAAGCTCCTTTAGTCTCTCTTCATATGTCTTCCAGTGCAGACTCTGCACCATTTTAGTTGCCCTCTTCTGGACAGCTTCCATCTTGTCTATGTCCTTGTGGAGATTGGGTCTCCAGAACTGCACACAGTACTCCAGATGGGGTCTCACCAGCTGTCTGTACAGAGGGATAACAACTTCCTGTTTTCTACTGGTGATGCCTCTCTATGCATCCCAGTATCCTCCCAGCCCTCCTTACTGCCCTCTCACATTGCTTGCCCACCTTTAGATCATCTGATATGACTACCCCCAGGTCCCTTTCCATTTTTGTTGTTATTAATATCTTACCCCCATTGTGTACTTTTCCCTGGGTTTTGTTTCCCAAGTGCATTACCTTGCACTTCAGCATTAAATCTAAGCTGCCATACATTTGACCATTCCTCTAACCTTGCCAAGTCCCTTCTCATCCTTTCCACCCCACCTTGTGCATCAACTCTGTTGCAGATCTTTGTGTCATCTGCAAAGAGACAAACTTTTCCTTCCAGTCCCTCTGCAATGTCACTTACAAAGACATTGAAGAGGACCGGTCCTAATACTGAACCCTGTGGCACCCCACTAGTAACCCCCTTTCTTCAGAGTGGACTCCATTTACTATTACCCTCTGTGTCCTATTCTCCAGCCAATTCTTTACCCAGGCTGTCATCTTGGGACCCACTCCCAGGCTGGCTAACTTGTATAATAATCTTTTGTGTGGGACTGAGTCAAATGCCTTGCTAAAGTCTAGGTAGGCCATGTCCACAGCCCCTCCCTGATCTACTACTTTGGTCACCCAGTCAAAGAAATCTATTAGATTCGTCTGGCATCACCTTCCTGCTGTGAATCCATGCTGCCTTGGGTCCTGAGCCCCTCTGGCCTCTAGGTACTCGACAATTCTTTCCTTCAGAAGTGATTCCATCATTTTCCCTATCACTGAGGTTAAACTAACTGGTCTGTAGTTTTCCGCTTCTGCCCTGCTCCCACTTTTGTGAAGGGGAATCACATCGACCCTCCTCCAGTCCTCAGGTACCACCCCATCCTCCCATGATTTGTTAAAGAGGGTAGTCAGTGGTGTCACTAGTTCTACCCTTAGTTCTTTTAGAATTCTGGGATGAATCCCATCAGGCCCCATTGCTTTGTCTACCTTCAGTTTTAAGAGTTCTTTCAGAACCCTTTCTTCTGTAAATGGGTTGGTATCAGCTTCTGTATCCAGAGTGTTTCTATTGTTTGTTTTAGGTACCTCCCCCTCTTCATTTGTAAATATTGAGCAAAAACATTTGTTTAGTATTTCTGCCTTTTCACAGTCACCCTCTGCCCACCCTCTCCCCCTTTATTAAGCCTCACTATCCCTCCCTTAGTCTTCCTTCACTCCCTGATGTACCTAAAAAAGGTTTTATCCCCCTTCTTAACTGAGTTGGCTATCTTTTCCTCAGTTTGGGCCTTTGCTGTTCTGACTGCCTTCCCAGCTTCCTTTTACTCTAACTGATACAATTCTCTGTCCTGCTCCTTCTGTGATTCCTTGTACTTTCTGAATGCTTTCTTTTTCTCTTGAACCTTCACTGCCACCTCCTTTGAGAACCATAGTGGTTTCTTACATTGTTTTGTTTATTTGCTTCACACAAAGGCTTGTTACCTCTGTGATGGCAGTTTTTATTATTCCCCATTGTTCTTCCACCCCTCCTTCCTGCCCATTTGCTAGTGCATTCCTTAGGCACTCACCCATTTTGGCAAAATCAGCCCTCCTGAAGTCCAATACTTTTGCCTTCGTATGGCTTGACTCTATTGCTGTGCTTATTGTGAACCATACTGTTCGATGGTCGCTAGTTCCCAGATGGCTACCCACTTCTACATCTGTGATCCTCTCTACATCTCCATTTCAGAGGACCAGGTCTAAGATTTCTCCCTCTCGAGTGGGTTCCAATACTAGTTGTCTAAGGCATGCCCCCTGTAGGGCATCTAGAATAACCCCACTCTTAGAAGTGACTGCTGCAACTGCACTCCAGTTAACATCTGGCATATTCAAATCACCCATCAGCAATACCTCCTCTTTATCTGCCATTCTAAGTATACTTTCTATCATTTCCTTGTCCATTTCCTCCCCCTGAGAGGGGTCTGTATACAACCCCTGTGCAGATTGTGGTGCCATTGCCTGCCTCCAAATTGACCCACAGTGCTTCTTCTCCTCCCTGTTTACCCTTTTGTTCTGTTGCTTTGATTCCTTCTCTTATGTAGAGAGCTACTCCTTCCTCTTTTACCCTCCTGTCCCTCCTGTAGATAGTGTATCCTGGTATGTTTACATCCCAGTCATGGTTCTGTGTGTACCATGTTTCTGTGACCGCCATGATATCCAGATGTTCCTCCTCCATCAAGGCCACTAATTCAGGTAGCTTGTTACCCAGACTACAGGCATTGGTACTATTGCTTTCTATTTTTGATGGCTTTACCTTCTGTAGCAGCATCCCCCACTGACCTTTCTACCTTGGTCTTTTTCTCATTTAGTACCCTGTTTTGTATAAGTTATCTGTTTTCACTAGCATTTGGTTAGTTTATTTTATGGTTATTTTATTGTTTTATGTCTTTATTTATTATTGTTGATGTTTTATTTCTTGTTTTGTATCAGCGCTTTGATTTATTGAAAAGCGCTTTATAAATAAATTTTGATTTGATTTGATTTGATTTGAAGCTGGTATTTTCCTGCTGATGAGAAGATCTGGATAAACTGGCAAAATGGCCAGAAGAGCAGCAACTGGGGTTTAATGCAAATAAGTGCAAGATCATGCACATAGGGAAGAGAAATCATGAAGCCATCTATAGGTTTGGAGGGGAGTTGCTGGCAATCACAAGGGAAGAAAGAGACTTGGGCATCATCATCACAGATGACCTGCAATCATCCAAGCAGACCACTAAAGCAGTGGGTAAGGCTAGAGGAATGTTGGGGTGTATTAGTAGAGGTATCACAAGTTGTAAGAGGAGGTAATAAATCCTCTTTACAAGACACTGGTTAGGCCCCACCTGGAGTACTGTGTGCAGTACTGGAGGCTGCACTTGCACAAGGACATTAACAAAATGGAGACAATCCAGAGAAGGGCAACCAAAATGGTGCAGGGACTGCATCAGAAAACATATGAGGACATATTAACAGAGCTCAATATGTATACCCTAGAGCAAAGGAGGGAGAGAGGTGATATGATCGAAACATTCAAACATCTTAAGGGCATTAACAAGGTGAAAGAGTTTAACATGTTTCAATATAAGAAAAATAGCAGGACAAGAGGACACAGCATGAGATTAAAGGAGGCTGATTAAGGGATAATGTGAGAAAGTTCTTTTTCACAGAAAGGATGGTGGATGCATGGAACAGCTTACCTCAGGAAGTGGTGGATATGAATAAAGTTCAGGCTTCAAACAGGCATGGGATAGGCATAAAGGAACAGTATGAATAGATATGTCATTGACAGAGTACAGACCTATGGCACATTCATAAGTAGAACAAATGGGCAGACTGGATGGGCCTTGTGGTCCTTATCTGCTGCCAACCTCTATGTTTCTATGTTTCTATGGGTCATAAAAGGCTTGGTTTTCCTGGATAGAGATGAGTCAGCCCGGTTCGGGGGGGTGGACCTGACCAGAGCCAGTTTGCCCATCCCTGTCTCTGTACTACAGCTGATATTTGTATTGTATGGTGTACAAATTTTCAAATAAAAATATATTTACAAAAAAAGTTATCTTGGCCTGAGACATATGAAATGTACTGTATCTGGATTAAACGTGTTACATATTCCTAGTATATATTTATAATATATGTGTTCTATATGTTTTATGTAGCTGATTATTTTTTTAAATATATTGTTATTAAGAAACTTTTAGAAGGTTGCACAACCATATCACAATGTACAGGCATAGAGGTATTCAGAATTAACACATAAGATTGACAGCACCAAACGGCACAATAGAAAAAAAAAACAATGGGGTCCCCCTCCCCTGACTCAGGTTTGGGGAGGAGGCACCACATTACATGTCTGTGGTATCCACAAGAAGCAGCTAATGAATATGTTTATTAAACAATGGTATACATATCATACATATAACAGATATGGTAGTGCTTGTATGTTAAGGTTAAGGTAGTGTTTGTGTCAAAATAGGGTTTCAACAGTATATGTATATATATATATATATATATATATATATATATATATATTTGTATAAACGTCATTAATGCATCAGTTAGGGTTCATATTAAAGTGACAAAAGTATGGAAATGTGGTGTTAGGATTCCATGTGTAAGGAAGATGGGCAATTACAGTATAAGAGAATGGGGTGGCGTTAGGGCCAATGACTCCAAGGCACTACACCTGTGGTGTGTGTGGAGGGTGGGGTGGGATGGGGTGGTAGAGTTGTGTGGGGGTGAGGTGGGGTGTTAGGTTGGGAACCCTAACACCACATTTCCATACTTTTGTCACTTTAATATGAATCCTAACTGATGCATTAACAAGGTTATTTGCAATGAATTTCCTTACTTTTTGAGAAAGCCTAATCTTACTCTTATTTGGTTGTGGGAGCGCCAGGGCCCAGAGGGCCCTGCACTCCCATCAGTCCATACTGTGTTGTGGAAATACAGGGCCCTCCAGGCCCTGTGCTCCCATCCATGCATATTGTAATTGTCCCTCAGTTCCATGTGGGAATTAACCCCCATCTCCCTGTGGGAGTGCAGGGCCCTTCAGGCCCTGCGCTCCCAATAGTCTATAATGGCACAGTATCATAGTCACCTTAGACCCATTCATAAAAATGTTCTCCACAGTTGTAAACAAGGCCTTGAAGCATGCATTACAGCTCAAGCTCAGTACACTCAAAGGTGTACTAAGCTGCCCAATGTAGTGAGTCCGTATCTCAAAGCATTTTCGAGATATAGCTGCCAAAAAGGTAGCCCGACCATTGCAATGTTATCCTATGTGAAAGAACCAAACTTCAAAATCTTATAAGTATGGAACAGATGTCAAATTTTTCAGCAAACCTCCAAAAGGCACATCTGTGGGTAAGCCCTTTGGGTATCATGTCAATAATACATATTAGTTACAGTGCAAGCATTAGGTGTAGTGATATTGTGCAAAGAAATAACAGCTAAATGCACAAATTAGCTAAACACTATTACAGCACACAGCATGATTGGACCAGCAATAGTGTCACCATTCTACATACTACAGTCTTTACCACCAGTATTCTGATTATCACCTCGCTATTTAGCTCCAGTGCTAAGTGCCAGCTTTAGTTGCGAACCTCCTGTGACTGCCTGTCACCATTCTATGCAGTACAGTCTTTACTTTAGTCCAGTTATTACCTACAGTGCTAAGTGCTCACTCTTACCTCCAGTTCTAACTGACTGAAAGCTAACATTGGGGAAACACAAATACAAGTGCTATAGCTACTATTAATGAGCATCTGAAAAGCATCTAAGCGTGACAAACTAACATTGCAGCAAAATTGCTGTATAAGCTTATTCTTATAGCCAAATGACTGCTCAGCAATTTACCACAATGTGATTTCTTGTGTGGTATTGACATGGAACCAGCTCTTTGTATCCTGAAAATTTATGCCCATAAGCCCAAACAGTTTATTTGCAATGCAGTGAAAAAGAAATGGAGAGTTTAACAAAAGTAGTGTCACAAATTTGTGGCACAACCCTTGTAGTTTTGCGAAACAGTGCTGCAGTTTGTGGCATTACCGTGGGTGTTTTGCAAAATAGTGCCACAGTTTGCATCAGTAGTGTTACAAATTTGCAGCATTAAAATGGTAAAATATAAATAAACATATTTCTGGGCAATATTTCAAAAAACTGACCACAGAATCATGTTCACTGGGCCCCAATTAGGTAAACACAAATGATATTTACCAAGGGGCATTACTTTTTATGTTATATTGTTTTTCATGCATTGCTAACTTAAAACAAGATGGCAGAAGCACAACAGTACTGACAGCGTTTGTGAAAGCAAAACCCATTTTCACAAAAGCAAAATAGTGCTTTCTTACAGCACATTTAATTTTTCCCATAGGAAATAATTGGAACATTTGAATTTTAATAACTTTTGAACAGATTAATATTTTTTTCACCAAACCTTCAAAAAGCACATTTGTGACCCAAGACTCATATACCCTGAAAGTTTCGGACTAAACCCCCAAGCCATTTCAGAGAAACGGTGAGACAAAGAATTTGCATAAAACTGGTAATTTTCACATTTTTTTACATTGTGCATCTCCGCAACCACATATCCAACCAGACTGAAACATGGCACATCAAGAGATCTTTGCTGCCCAATGGCAATTGTAAAATTCCATGTGACTCGGTCAAATGGTTGCAAAGTTATTAAAGTGCAAAATTTGGGGTTTAACATATAAGTGGCCATTGAACCCTGACTATAGTGGCACGTCTGTGCCACTATATATATCAATATACATATATATATATATATATTTATATACACACACACACACACACACACACACACACACACACGCACATATATATAATGGTACCCACTAGACTGAAGTGCATTAACTGCCATTTGTCATGCATTGCAAAATTTTCTGGAGAAATATCGCAGAGAGACTAGTAGCCGTGGTTGCATTCTTTAAGCTGACCAGCAAGTGGCGAGCATACAGTACACTTCAGGATCCCTACTTGTCAAATACAGCATACTGTACCACTTTTCAGCAGCACTTAAAGAGCAGCTGACACAGACCCTATGGAAAGTGCCTTTAGTAACCGGGAGTGGCTGCACCACTCTCTGTGTGTTATAGCGGCAGAGCACATTTTCAAAAGAACTTAGACATGCAACAAGCATACATTATAAGCATTCTTATGGGAACTGCACAGCCTTGTATACTGTAATATATTTAAGTGTCTGAATTGTCTTTTGAGTCATTATTCTTATCCCAGACTAAACACCATCAGCATGTTGTGTTAGTGCCAACCCCACTGTCACACCAACCCTTGTTGTTGTGTGTTGCACTTTTGACAGATCCAGAGAATCTCCTAGTTGCCAGTTTACTTATCCAGATGGTAGTGTCACATTCAGATGTGCAGATGACATGAGAAAACACAACTGATCACTGTACAATTAAACTGATTACTAGCAAAATATTTATATTTTTACCAAAAGCACAACACACATGGCACACTTGATAGGGGGTATCAGATGTTAATGTGTGGTAATCCTGCTATGGTTTCTTATTTTACTGTTAAGTAAAAAAAAACACTCTAGCCATCAAATGTTGCCAAAGCAAGGGCGTGCACACCTCTATGAAGTGCACTGGTATTTTTTAAAAATATCCTGAGCACCCTTTGGAGTTCGGTAGGGTAACCATAGGTACAGGAAGGAGTACACTGGTAATCTCAGAAATGACATTGCACTGTCACAAGAAAGTCAGTAACATGCAACATAGCACTGGCTACTCCAAAGAAGGTGGATTGACTATTTATTGAAAAAAATAATTCACCTGGATAACAATAAAAATCAAAAAAGGTAGCATCTGTGCACATTTTTCTGTTTTTATATTTTTGTAACTACAATAAGGTATTCCTGGTGACTTTTGTTGCACATTGTTCCACATTACATCCCAAACCCCTGACATGGAGGAAGGTTTCAATGAAAACTGGGCTTTTTTAAGGAGAGAGAGAAAGAAAGAGAGAGAGAGGGAGGGAGAGAGAGAGAGAGAGAGAGAGTGAAATAACTAGGGGTAACTAACCATCTTTTGTTACCTGCACGCTCCAAGTCCATTGCAGAGGAGATACTGTATAATGACTCAGAAGTAATCAACCCAAGCTGCAAAATGTTCTGTGCTAGCTTTCCGGCATCTGTAGGATTCGAGAATGGAAAAGATTCTCCACTGGAAATGACTGAGTCCTGCAGGCAGCAATCCCTAGGAGAACCTTACTGCTGTAACAGGAATATGAAAGGAGAAAACTTTGCACAAAGTCAACCTTTATCAATTTAGTATCATCCAGGTAAATATTTTTACTAAATAGTCCTTATACCCCTTTTGGAAGGCTGAGTGCTGTGCTGCATGTTGCTAACAGTGCAATCTCATTCCAGAGCTCACCAGCTGAACAAACTGACAGAAGTCTGGTTTAAGAAGCTGAAAGTTAATTTGGGGGAGGAATGTGAGTGACCAACTTAATTTGCATTGTTGCAGTCACTGTACATGGGTCTCAAAATCCTTCCTGGAGATAAGTGTGCAGCACTTCACGCCATGCTCCATGGCCCCACAGGATCCAAACCTCCTACACGTAAAGCACCTCTGGCATTATTAAAGCATCTTCAGCTTCAGGAAGACTGTGTACAAGCTCCTAACCAGATGCTTCAGAAAGCGGTCCAATGTCTGATGCAGGCAGATTAGTTTGAGATGTGTCCCTCATTATGAGGATCAGTGTCCCTGATTGTCCCTTAATTTGAGTGTCCCTGTCCCTCATCTCAGTGATGAAAGGTTGAGAGTTATGCCTCAGACAGTCTAGCACTCTCTCCTTCCTCATACTTAAGTATTGCTTGTCAGTCAGATGCATTCTTCCTTTAAACACTACCTGTCCTTCTGCAGACCCCTTAATGAAAATCAAATTAAATGTTCTAATATTACATGAAACAGTAATTCTTAAACATCATTTATCACACTTAGGTTTGATAGATGTCTCTTTCTGAGCCTGAGAAAATACATTGTCACTGTAGCCTTTCATTGAAAATACTGTATATGCATGGAGAAAAAAACATCAATATTGTAAGATAATATACAGTAAATATGCCCCAACATTTCTTCATTTAAATCTGATTCTTAACAACACAGCTATAAATTATTAAGTAATGTTTCATTATTTAGTATTACATCAGCTTTAAAAACTGACCATTGTGGAATATAATAAGCTAAAACTTGTAAAGATTAAATAGTTTATTTATTTATTGCTTCCTGGGGGAGAGGGAAGGGGAGAACACGATACAGAATAACATTGCAAACAGTAAATGTTAGACGCAGCTAACAACACTAGGATGAAATTATGGGGAACAACTAATACAGTGCAACATAAAATACAGCTCTAGTGTTCCTACTAGGGGAGGGTAGTGGATTTGGTTAGATACATGTGCAAGTGGAGGTGAAATGATCATTGAGGTGGGCATGGAGGTAGTGGTCTGAGGGGGCCAGCCTGATGTCCACTGGGAGGGAATTCCATAACTTAGGCATACGATATGAGAAGGCAGCCTGTCCAGTTTTTGTGGACTGGTGTGGGATAGACAGGAGTCTGGTGTCACTGTTCCTGAGTGAGTAGGCTGGCAGGGGGCTGGCTGAAAGTACAGAGTGGAGATAGGGGAGTAGGGTCTGAGACCTGAACTTGGCAGTGAGATGGGCACAGTGTTTTTGGCCGTGGTCCTGCAATGAGGGAAACCCAGTGAGTGGTACAGGACACAATGATGGGTAGAGTAGGGACAGTTGAGGGTTAAATGACAAAAGGCATGGAAGAGAGAGTCTAGTCTGACCAGGGTGGACTTGGAGGCAGCACTATAGACTACATCACCATAGTCTATGACCAGCAGGATCATTTGCTGTACCAAGGCAAGGTGGGCTGGTAGTGGGATGCATCCATGATTACGGAAGAGTACACCTAGTCTGGGGTGTAGTTTTTTGTGGATGGCATTAATATGCATTGAAAAGTCAAGGTGCTGGTCAAGCCGGATCCCAAGGTACCTAAAGGAGGAGCTGATCTCCAGAGTTGTCCCATCAAGGGTGTGGAAGATGGGGGTGGAGGGGAGCCTTGAGAGTCTTTGTCTAGTGCCAAAGGTCATGGAGATGTCTTTTTTGGCATTTAGGTGGAGCTGGTTAGAGCAAAACCAGTGCTGGACTGTGTTGAAGTCTAGTTGGAGTCTGGACACCACATCAGAGGCCAATGGGCCTGATGTATACAGCACCGTATCGCCAGCATACATGTGAATGGATGTGTGTGGGCAGGCAGAGGGCAGATCATTGAGGAAGATGGAGAACAGGAGAGGCCCAAGCACTGAACCCTGTGGCACACCTGACATGATAGGGAGAGGGGAAGATGTTGAGTTGCCAATTCTGACCGATTGTGTTCAGCCTATCAGATAAGAACAGAACCACTCTGTGGCAGGACCAGAAAGACCAGCATTTTGGAGCTTAGACAGCAGGAGGGGATGTGAGACAGTGTCAAATGCCTTAGCGAGGTCGACAAATATAGCTGAGGTGATATGGCCTTTTTCCATAGTGGAGAGGATGCTGTTAGTGAGCCTCAGCGGGGATGTGGTGGTGGAGTGGGGACTTCTGAAGCCAAACTGGTAAGGCATGAAGAAGGATAAGGAGTCGAGGTAGGATGAGAGTTGGCAGAGGACAAGGCATTCCTGCAACTGGCTAGTATTGGGAGGAGAGAAATGGGGTGGAAGTTACCAGGGTCAGAGAGGTCTCCGCCTTTGGGGAGAGGTATCACAGTGGCAAGCTTCCATTCAGATGGGATGGAGGCTAGAGAGAAGGAAAGATTGAAAAGAGCAGCCAGTAGGGTGATGATGACCGGGGCTGATAAGTACAACATTTTGGAATCTAGACCAGATGGGCATTTGCCCTTGGAGGGGTTTAGTGCCTGCAGGGCATTAAGTACCTCAATTGAGGAGAGGGGATGGAAAGAGAAGTGGGAGGTGGGAGGGTGGTCCTGTGAGGCACTGAGAGATGGAGGAGTGTGGATGCCTGTGGAGGGGTTTGGTGCTGGGGAAGAGGACCTGAGTGTTGATGTGCAATTGGTAAAAAATGTATTGAAAGCCAAGGCCACAGTAGGAGGGTCTGTAACAATGGAGCCACTTATGTTAAGGCTGGTGTAGGGGGCTGGGAAGGTGGGGAGAGAAGTGATTTGACCACCTTCCAGAATTTAGTTTGAGTGCAGGGCCTTTTGAAGGAGCTGTGAAGTGCACGGTATTTTAGGTGGTCAAGGTGGGAGCCCGAGACTTTGAATGACTTCCATGCAAGATCCCTTACCCTAAGGTTTGTGATGATATCCACTGTGATCCACGGCAGGTGGGCACCTCTTGTCCTAGACCTTCTGATAGGGTGTAGCAGTCCCAGGCAGCAAGGAATTTGGTTTTAAAGTATGTTAATGCCAAATCCAGAAAGGTGGCCTGATGTATGGGGACCAGTCAGTGGTGGCCAGGGCATGGAGAAGAGAGGAAGATTGAGGGATTTGTAGGCCCTGGTCATGATGGTGTGGGAAGCTTTGTGATTGGAGACTTCCTGATCATATACGTCATGTGGTGGTCACTTAGGGCATCAGGTAAAAGATCTGAGGCCGTTATCCTGTTGGGGTGAGAGGTGAGGGACCAGTCAAGTAGTGAGTGGTTTAGAGATTTGTGGTTTAAGTGAGTGGGCTCTGTGACCATTTGGGAAAGGTTTAAGGAGGCTACTAGGTTACGAAGGTTGACATTGTGATTGGAGAGCCAGTTCATGTTAAAATTTTCAAGGATGTGCAGCTCGCTCTCGGGGGCCAAAGATTTTAGGGTGCCTAGGTGTTGGAAGATGGTTGCCAGGGTGATGTTAGGAGCACAGTAGGAGCCTGCAATAAAGAGAGGAGCTGTGTGGGGGAGAGTTAGCTTGATCAGTAGTGGATCAATGGTGATAGTGGGCATAGGTACTGGGATTTGGGTGAACAGTAGTGAGGATGCAACATACATGGCAATGCTGCCACCTCTTTTTCGGCCAGGACAATCATGGCAAATGATGGTATACCCCAGGATAGCTACTTCAGAGTCTTGATTGTGAGGTTTTAGCCAGGATTCAGATATGACCAGGACATCAGGTCATAGGGAGAGGATGGTTGGCTGTAGTAGGGTGAGTTTGGGCAATAGGCTGCAAATATTGAGGTGGATGAGTTTCAGACCTCTGGGGAGTTGAAGGGTAGGGGTGAGGAGGCTAGTGTGGAGGGAGATGGGGCCAGGATTTAGCTTTATGTTCCCAGAAGTGAGTAGCAGGAGAGCAATTAATAAGTTTTGACAATGATCGTGCCCACTGGGGCTTGCGAATAGGAAAGACTGCTGGCTGAGTATGAGCAGCTGGGGTCTGAGTAAGCAGGTATAGTGGTACCTGACCAACATGGAAAGAGGGAGGGAGTAACGTAGGCCCTGAGGTTAGATAAGGTGGGGGATTCTCTTCGGGTTGTTTTACAGATGTGGCAACTCCTGGTGATGTCCCCATGTTAGGGGTCCTCAGTAAAGGCTGGCAATCCTCCATAGAGGGGTAAGAGGAGGGTGGCAGTGATGCCTGCAGTGCCAGAAAGGAAACAATTACTAAAACTAGCAGCATACCTGTGCAGATTGAGGACCAAGATAAGGCAGGGAGTATTGGAATAGGTGCTTATAGTACTGCCCCTAGTGGAAATGTAACATTGCCTGCAATGGGGAAAACTGCTGATTGGTTCTGAGTGCACTCCATGTGTGTTTAGTATACTATCTAAGTACTTGCCCACCAAGGGTGGGGTGGGGGGGTGACGGGTGCCTCTTCTCTCAGTAGAGACATGGCTCAGATGGAGCCCTGCAGCATCTCTTAGAATCCATACCTTATGCGATTGTGGCCTGGACTGCAGCTCTGGGGAGGACCTCCTGGCCCTCTCAACCTTCACCTGCAGGGAGAGCGCTGGAACGGCTGTGGAGAGTGGAGAACAGGACACAAATAAATTAAGATAGGTAAATGAGGGAGGGCATGCTGGGACAAAGGGAGGGGGCTTACAGTGGGAAAAGATTGCTACTGAATATTGAGTTCAAATTAAAAGCTCTAGTACAGAACTAACCTCAGGATACAGAGTAACAGCCCTAAATTCAAGTTAATTTACAAGCTGCAGTAATCGCGTTCCATCTAGCACCTCTAAACAGCAGGTTGCTACAGATTATGCTGAAATTACACTTAAATTACATTATGCAGTAAATTTAGCTAAGCTTTCAGCATAGCCTACAGGGCAATGGTTCCCAGAAGATTGGGGGAGAGCTAAACATCAGGCATTTAAGCTTAAAAAGAAAAAAGATGCTGAATAATCAGTCTTTGTTTTTGAATTGGAAAAAAGGTGCCAAGTCTCCTCTCTCTCAGTAGAGACGTGGCTCAGATGGAGCCCTGCAGCATCTCTTAGAATCCATACCTTTGTGATTGCGGGCTGGACTGCAGCTCTGGGGAGGACCTCCTGGCCCTCTCGACCTTCATCCATGGGGGGGGAATGTTGGAACAGCTTTGTGATTGCAGGCTGGACTGCAGCTCTGGGGAGGACCTTTTGGCCTTCTTGACCATCACCCACAGGGGGGAGCACTGGAATGGCTTTGCAATTGCAGGCTGGACTGCAGCTCTGGGGAAGACCTCCTGGCCCTCTTGACCTTCACCTGTGTGGGGGGAGAGCACTGGAACAGCTTTGCAATTGCAGGCTGGACTGCAGCTCTGGGAAGGACCTCCTGGCCCTCTCGACCTTCACCCGCGGAGGGGGTGGCAGGGCTAGAACGGCTATCAAAAAAGGCAGTAAAGATTTTTTTCTTCACGCTGCTGTATTTTGAACTGCACTACACTTGCCTGCATATTTTCTTCATCATTTCCACAATTCTGATATACTTATTTAATAAATCCATTCTTTCTATTGATTTGACAATTTCTTAAATGATATGGAAATACATACTGTACCTAACTAATCAAGTTATAGAAAAATGTATTTTCTAGTTAGACATACAATACTTAGAGTAGGAAAATGCTTGGAAAACAATAAACTGTTTCCCCATGGTATGGCCTTGAGCACAAGGAAGTAAAATGATTTGCTAATAGTCATGCAGTATGATAGTGACAACTGTGGGATTCAGTCCCTGGTCTCTGCCCGTGCAGCTTAGTGCCTCAAACCTCAGCACATTAAACCTCAGCACTATACTGCCTCCCAATGCAAACATATTCTTATGTGCCTATTTATACACTATACTTTCCAGCACAATAATGTTCTTAAACAGATGCATTGAGTCTCTTTTGATAAATTTCATATTTAAACAGTGACCAATTTCTTTCCTACAGTAGGTAATTGAGGATGATATTGCCTTATCTAACTGGCAGTTGCACTGAGCATAAACCATGTCATCTTTATATATGTGTTATACCCAGATTTATGCACCTAATAACTTTGCCATAGTTTAATTGTTTATTTAATTAGTACAAAATTTGGTATGCATGGTCTGGCTTGCAGATTCTAAAGTTATGGAAAGTGTCATGATGGCATTGTGTATGGTTTTGGAGATATTGAGTGTCTAAAAGTGAAGAAAAATTCACTTTGTTTTTCCCATACTTAACATTGGGGATGTTTGCTCTCATCTACTTGCTCCAGAAGTGACACAATATCAGGCTAAAGTTGCAAAGGATTTAATTACCACCATAGGACAAACAAAATTCTTCCCAATTCACAGTAACTGTATTAGTATCTTCATAACTGTAATGAATTGGAAGGAAACTAGAAGTTATGCCTAAAGGGAAAGGGAACATTGTTTAACCTGGAGTAACACACTGTCAAGTTTATTTTCAGATGCGACCTGAGAGCACACAAGGAAGTTAAATGACTTGCTCAGTGTCACACAGTATGCACCTAGGTGGCTGTGGGATTCAAACTCAGGCCTCCAGATCATAAATTGCATCACATTCCCGAGGTAGATAAAAGGATGGGGCCAGCATTTTCCTTGTCCGATGAAAATACAAAGTGATAACTCTTTCTTGACATAATCTGTTTACAAAAAGTTCTCAAAGGACTGATGGGGCTGGCAGGGGGGGGGGTAGATAAAATTCTCCCCACTTCAATGTAATTATACCAGATTCTTGGCAAACTATGGTGATAGGAAGGAAGCCAACAGTTAAACTATATGAGGTTCCCCAGAAGGGCAAGGTAAATGGAGTGGGAAGAGACTAGTAGCATCTTTCTAGTTCAAGAAACCAAATGCAAATGTTGGATTGTATTATCAGCAGTCTAAAGATAAGACCTTCAGAGTGCCATCATACAACAGCAAAAAAAAAATCATCACAAAGATAAAAGTCTTCCCGATTCATGGTAACTGAATGAATATCTTCACTAACTGTGATGAATGGAAGGAAGCTTCATGTTCAGTTATATCGGTTTCTCCTAAAGGTGCAATGTAAATAACGGGGTGGGGAATAGCATTGTCCTTGCCCGATAAAATGAATCTGAGTGAATGAATTGCATAATAAGCATGCTGTAAGTAAGATCTCAGAAGACAGAGCTCCAACAGTGATCTAATGTCATGCTAGAATTTGCAATTAATTCAAATACCATCTTTAAACAGCAAAAAAATAAATAAATAAATAAATCATTAGAACCTGTGAAATCTATAGTGAAAATGAAAGAGTACTGTACATGGGGGCAGGGAAAATGGAATGGGGGACCAGTATGTAATATATATAAAACGTTTTAGATAAAAAAGTTTTATATTAGTTTATTGGTTTTGTTAGTCTACAGTGGTTCTTAGTATTCCTGGGCTCTTTCTCTCTGATGTCATCGAGCTGCACTATAAAATATATCTCACTATTGACTTGGGCCAAATATTGTGGGGATAAAATTAAACAAAAGTCGTCTCTCTTATACACTGTATTTTAATTAGGAGCTTTGGGGGGGCACTTTTTTTTGTTTTGTTTTGTTGTTTTTTGTTTGGTACAGAAGGAGAACATGTGAGGTAAGGAGACAGTAAGAAAAATGCTGCCCCAAATATCGTTGTGTCGTCTGTGGGGGCGGTGGGTGAAGTGGGTGAACTAAACACAGATAGGAAACATTTAATGTTTAATTATTGAATTTAATGTATTAATTTATTCTGTAGAGTGGTGCTGTAGCTGGTTGTAAGGAAAAATAGAGACAGGTGTGGTTTACAAGCAGGGAAGTTAAAAGAGAATCTGCTTTACTGCGCAATTGCAGCTGGTGCTGTTGGATGGGGGCTAGCTAGCCCCAGGTGAGGTCAAAACTCAGACGACACCAAAGAGACAGCACTCGAATAGAAAAATACCATACTCATTGTAAAGTGCAAATGCAGGTGAATTTATTATCTGTCTAGAGCTACACCATGCAAACCCATTATGTAGCTCTGGCCAGATAATAAATTCACCTGCATTTGCACTTTACAACATGTATGGTATTTACCTGCATTTGCACTTTACAACATGTATGGTATTTTTCTATTCGATTGCTGTCTCTTTGGTGTCATTGTGATTGTTGGGCTGGCCACCCACTGACAGCACTGGCCTCCTCTGGAGCTGCGCAGCAGATTTTGGGAACCTCTAGGTCAAAATTATAAACACAAACCCAGCTGCACTTGAGAAGAAACTATGCAAACAAGATTACTGCACACAGGTTCGGCTGCAGAATCGTTTTAATGCCAGCGGCAAACAAGCAGAAAAAAAAATCAAAACACCAGTGCAGAATACCAGAGTACACAATGCCAGTCACAGAAAGGACAATTATACCAGCACTTCTCCCTAAGGCTGTTGGGGGAGGGGGGGGTCTGCAATGGTGTTTTGCAGGCTGTTTCCTGTACTTTGTATGCCAGTGGCATTAAAAAGATTTTGCAGTCTAAACTGTGTGCAGCATGTTATTTGCAGTTTCCTCTTAAGTGCAACTAGATTTGCATTTAGCATATGGATGCTCAATGCCAAGCTGCTGCTGCTGCTGCCCTCACAGATCTATTGCAAAACTTCAGCTTTGTGCTTCTGGTTAACATCCAGATGTCGAGCTACAAGCACCTGATTTTTTTCAACATGAGAAAAATATAGCTGTGAGCAATTTGATCCAGGAAGAGGCTGCTCAAATTGCTTAAGCAAGCATGTGATGACTACTGCCTTTAGGGTAGCACCCATGTTCTCTCTATCTTTTATGCCTTCCAATCCAAGCTATTCTGCAGTTATATTCTTGGAGTATGGTCCTTCTTACCAGAAGAGAGTGGGCCATATCCCCATGGTGAGCTGCAAGGATTTGCATCATTGATTAAAACTGTTGCAGTTATCAGGTCTGCAAATGCCTCACTCTGTGGTGTTAAATAAAACTGATTTAGAGCGATAAGACATCCGGCCCCCCCAGCATGGCAAGACTGCAGCAGAAAACAGCTGAAAGAGCAACATTTGTAAAGGTCGTTTCATCCCTGCCTTAAATGTTTTTAATTCACTCTTGATTATTCCTTTTGTTAGTTTCCTAAGGTGACAGTGAAAGAACACATGTCTCTATACTTTTGGGAACAGAATTGTTTCTGAATTATTCTAAGTCTGCTGTACATAAGTCAAGGGCATCATGTCTGACCATTTTGGGGAGGGTGCTTTTAATTCAATATATCCCCTTCCCCACCAGTGTCCTTCTCTCACCTCACCACCCCTGCCAACACCTGGTCTTTCATCTCCCCACACTCCCACTGTCTCTCTGTGACCCCTACCCCCTCCCCGTTCCTGCATAATATTTGCTTAACAAAACACAGATTGAAATATTATTTGCATTTGCCTTTCTGTTACAGCAGTTGATGTCTTTACCTTGTATTTTAACTGCTGATGGCATTGCAGAAAGTAACATAACCCTATTATTCATTTGACCTCTCCAGCCTAAACTAGTTTTATTTATTTATTTAATTCTAGGATTACAAGTACCTTTGAGCCAAGGCTCTTTTACAAAGGTTTCACGTCAGATTGAGCACAGCACAACAATGTTACAACAGTAAATGGTACAACAGAAATGTAAGTGGTACAGCAGAAAGTTTGGCAGAAGTAACATTTTATTCAGGTTTACAAGCAGTTTTTAGTGGTGGATGTCAACAATTGTGGCAAGAACATGTACAGTAATTACTTGCAGGTTTAACAGCTTCACAATCAGATACAAGAAAATGCATACATTTTAGTAGGCGTCAGCATTCATGAGCATTAATTGTGCAACACTATTACAAGTATTATGGTTAGGACACAGGGGGTATAAGCTGCTGATAGGCATTGTCAACACAGAGAAGTGCAGGCAAAGGGTTGGAGGGAGAAAGGGTGGAGGAGGAGAGGGTGGAAAGTGCTTGTTGTGATGCTGGGGCAAGACAGAGGTGGCAGTTAGGCTGGCAGGGGCGTGGCTGTCACAGGTACTGGAGGCAGAGAGAGAGAGAGAGAGAGATGGAGCCTAGTTTTGAAGGGGCCAAGCTTGGGGGTGGAGGAGATTTCCCTGTAGAGATTATTTAACCAATTTGGTGCCTTGTAGGCAAATGATCGTTGGCCCATCGAGGTACGGCATCTAGGAATCAGCAGCAGTTGAGAGTTAGATCCCCTGGTATGGCGGAGGTTTCGACTAGGGCTGAGGAGGGCTTGGACACCAGGGGGAGCAAGTCCCAGGGTTATCTTCTTTGCCATAATGCAAGTTTGGTATTTAATCCAGTTTGATAGGTTCAGCCAGCCAGTTTGGGTGTAGAGGTCGCAGGTGTGTGTAAGGCGATGGTCACCAGTTATGAGCCGACATGCTTTCTTTAGAGTAGTTGTGATGCGTCTGAGGGCTGTTGAGGTGGCAGAGCCATAGATTAAGAGGCCATAGTCGATGATGGAGACTACTGAGCTTTGGACAGTGATCCTGAGGGCTTCAGAGGTTAGGTGTGCCCTATGCCCGTAGAGGAGACCAAGTCGCATGTTAGCCTCCTTGGCTATGCTGTCTACATGGGCTCCATAGGAAAAGCAACTAGTAGTGTCTGCTACAATAATGTATTGCATGGTTGCACTGTATCAAAGAAATCCATTGAATGTAAAATGCACATATGCTGGGTGCTGGTTCTGTATTTTCTTTTCCTGTGCTTTTGCTGTCCAGTTTTGGTGCTAGCCAGACAAAATGCTACACTAGCAGTGTAGAGGTTCTGATGAGAGTTGTCATCACCTGTCCCGAGGTGTGTGCATTTACATTCGTTGGATTTCCTTTTCATAGATTTAAAATGTGATTTAATGTACTACTTTAAAATGGAAATCATACAAATAGATGCCTATCAAGCAAGTAAGTTATTTCTCATGACTGTGTGATTTCTTGTTGCATGACAGAAAAAACCCCATCAGGATCCGAACTTGCTGCACAGTATTACCTACCCCAAGTAGAAACACAGCCATCACTCTTTTATTAAGGAGATGCTGTAATTTTCAGAGGTCCAAGCAATAAAAAAGCACACAAATAATGTTGTTCTCATTTGTTGCAAGTGTTTGTTTGAAGAGAAAAAATTATAAAACGCCATTAAAGGAGATAAAATGTTGGGAGTTGCTTCGATGTTCACTTAATCTATTACTGCTTGGGTACCCTTGTTTTAACCCTGCCAAGAGAAGTAGGTTTAGGAATTCTTGAATGATATACTGTATCAGACCTGGGCACAGCAAGGGTTAAGCCCTGAAAACAATGCGCACGCACACACACACACACACACACACACACACACACACACACACACTTCTTCCACATCAGAGTCTCTGAAGGAGAGTCAGAGTCTGGAGATCAAAGGTCTGTGCAGGCAGCCTTGGAGAGAGTGTTGAATTGGATGCCCCCCCCACCAGACACGACAGACAAATCTTCTTTTCCATCAAGATATTTCTAAATCAGCCTTTCTTTTGATATTACACTGATTCTAACACACTCTTTTCTTTATCATCACAAATAGGATAAACAAAATGTACATTCAAACTAAAGACATCGAAAGAACAAAACAAAGGACAGCGCAAAACTGACGAGCAGATGCTCAAGCAGAAGGTGCAAACCTCAACAGAATACAAGCAAAAAAAAAAAGTGAGCACTCCAAGAGACAGTAGTAAATGCAAGTAAGATTATTTATCTCCACATCAGGAAATGTCCAGGACCCCTGCGCTTTGGCACTGAGCCTTCAAAGGGGGTACGACAAGTAAAGCAGACATCTCTGTATATATCAATCAATCAATCAAAATCTTTATTTATCAGAAGCGAACATCATTGAGCAGAGCTCTTTTACAAGATGGACCTAGTTAGAACAGGGTCAGGTAACATCCATCATAAAACATATAAATACATGTAAATAAGTATATAAACACAAACACAATGGTGTAGTAATATATACTCTAAGTCACAGTGATGTCATAACTACGGGACATTTGAAACGAAGTTCACTAACATTTTACTTTATAAAAATAAAGGTTAATATATGCAAACACTCTCAACATTTTAGTTACATTTCTTCATATTATTGAGGTGAGTTTTTTACAGAAATAATTTCAGAAAAATGTACAAAGATATACAAAGAATACAAAAATATATACAGAAAGTACAAAAATAATTTTTTGTTATGTTCATATGAACTAGATAGTGCAGCCACCAGTGCCATATATTGGAATATTTATTACTCTGGAACCATATTTATTTTGTTCCTAGCAAAAACAATATAAGTTGGTTTAACATTATTATGTTTAATACATGGCTCTACAGACAGCAAGGCATTTCAATAAACAGCCAAATCACTAGAGCTTAAATGGATGCTCTATATGTTCATAAATATCTTAGACACTGTATCAGTAGTGGATAACACTGTGAAAAACATGATGATACCTGGTAAGGGATATAATGTGATGAAAACTGGACAAGATCAAATGAATTGTGAAGAATGAAGTGACTGAAATGAACATGATGAACAAGAGGAGTCATTACGGTGATCACCCTGTATCCACTTTCTTCCTCAAAATAGGAGAAGAGAATTCCTTTCAGGTGGGGATCAACTAGTATAACATCTCCTCAAACAGAAAGATGAAAAAGAGTAGACAATGAGTCAATGCAATCCTATGACACTGATTATCATTCATTTCTTCAAAAACGGTTTAAGATCCCACTGATTATTGAGACCATCTGGTTTCACTGTCTTGAGTTGGTTAATCCATGAACTTTCTTTTCTGAGCAGTTCATTTACTCTGTCACCTCCAAATCTAAGTGGGGCCTGCCATTCCAGCCCCATACACCTAAGACCTTTCGGGTCCGACTTGTGTTCCAGTGATAAATGTTCTTCAACCGGAGTGTCTGTTCTAACACTCACTATATTCCTCACATGTTCCTGTATCCTCACTTTCAAGGCCCTCATGGTGCACCCTATGAACATATACTCACATTTGCACCATAATGCATAGATCACAAATGTGGTGTCACAATTTATAAAATCCTTAATATCATACTCATAACCTGTATGAGGGTGTGTAAATTTGGATTCTGCCTTGTAATAGCTACAAATATTGCACCTTTGGCATTTGAAATTCCCTTTAGGTTTTGTACCCAGCCACCTAGTTCTTACTGGCTGTGATAATCTGCTGTGTACCAATTTATCTTTTAGGTTCTTCCCTCTCGAGAAAGTTATTCTTGGTTTAACACCCACTGCCTTCCCCAGTTATGTATCTGTATGCAATATATACCAATTCCTGTATATAATGTTACCTATTTGTCCTGACCAATTGTTATATTCAGTGACAAAGGTTACAGGAAAATTATGATAGGATGGGGGGTTCCTCTCTCTCTCTCTCTCTGTCTCAATAAGTCCTCTCTCTTCCTAGTATCGGCCTTTCCCATAGTCAGTGTTAATTGATCCTTTTGATATCCCCTGTCAAGAAATCTTTGTTTTAGTTCCTCAGCTTGTATGAGGAAGTCTTCCTCCTCAGAGCAGTTTCTACTCAAGCAAAGGAACTGTCCATATGGAATAGACTCCTTCAGATTTTTTGGATGGGCACTGTTAGCTTGAAGTAGACTGTTAGTAGCAGTAGGTTTTCTATGACATTTGGTAATTATATCACCATCTAATTCAGATGGTCTCTGTACTCCCAAATCCAGAAATTCTATACTATTGGGGTCAGATCTATGAACAAAATGCATATTGATCTCATTAGTATTAAGCCATTCCATAAACTGTGCTACTTCCATGGCATCACCATCCCATACACACAGAATGCCATCAATAAAACATGTCCAAAAAACAATTTTGTCTAGAAATGGGTTCTGGTTCTGGAATATTGTTAGTTCTTCCCATTTACCTAGAAATAAGTTTGCATAAGATGGGGCCATAGAGGCTCCCATCGCAGTACCACAGATTTGAAGGTAATTCTCACCCAGAAATTCAAAATTATTATCAGTGAGAATAAAGCAGATTGCTGCCAAAAGAAAGTCAGCTGGTAGATCATCATTATTCATTTCTTTCTCTAAATAGAATTGACAAGCACTAATCCCCTGTGTGTGTTCAATGCGAGTGTATAATGACTCTGCATCAATTGTCACCCATAACATTGTTTCTTTCCATTCAAGACTCTCCAATTTAGTGATAACATGTGTAGTATCTTTGGTGTATGACCTTAATTTCTTGACTTCCTGTTGTAAAAAGTCTACAAATTGTCCTAACTTTTCAGTTACTGACCCAATTGAGGAAATAATAGGTCTTCTCAGTGGGTCCCTCATATTTTTGTGTACTTTGGGCAGAATATAGTAACTTGGGACTATCAGGATTTTCACACCACATATATAAATATTCCAATATATGGCACGGTGGCTGCACTATTGAGTTCATATGAACATAGCAAAAGATGATTTTGTACTTTCGGTGTATATTTTGTATTCTTTGTATATCTTTGTACATTTTCTGAAATTATTGCTCTAAAAACTCAGCTCAATAATACGAAGAAATGTAACTAAAATGTTGAGAGTATTTATATATATTACCCTTTATTTTTGTATAAAGTAAAGACGTTAGTGATCTACGTTTCAAGTGTCCCGTAGTTATGACATCACTGTGACTTAGAGTGTATATATATATATATCTACACAGAGATGTCTGCTTTACTTACCATACCCCCTTTGAAGGCTCAGTGCCGAAGCGCAGGTGTCCTGGACATTTCCTGATGTGGAAATAAATAATCTTACTTGCATTTACTACCGTCTCTTGGAGTGCTCACTTTTTTGCTTGTAAACTAAAGACATCACCTGGGCATACACATACAGTATGTTTCCTGAGCATCATTGACAATATATTCCCATTTTGTTTTGCTTTGCTTTGTTTTTTTCTATGTCCTGTTTGTGATGTGTTTTGGCACAGAAACTATATTGCTGTCATCTATTGCAGGTGTTTGGTTGAACAGGAAATATTGCAAAATGCCAGTAAAGGAGATAATGTGTTGTGGGTTGCTCCAATGTTCACTTCACCTTTGTTTTGCTTGGGTACCCTTGTTTTAAGTGAATCATCTCTCTACCCCAAGCATGCTTTTTTCTTTTATCAGGTCATGCTGTGACTTTTCTCAGGACCTTCTGCCCCCAACAGCAAAGTCTGTGAAAGAGACTATGAGTCTGGAGGTCAGAGGTCCATGTGGGTCCAACTGCAGGCAGCATGGAAAGAGGCAGCGTCAGAATGGGCTGCCCCCCCATACCCCAGATCACAGTACATTGACAAATCTGCTTGTCCATGTGGCCATTTCTAAATTTTTTTCATTGTACTCCTGCTGTCTGTGTTCCTGCTTGTCAGACAAAATACTGCATAGTCATTGTGATGTTCTGATGAGGTGAATCACTGTAGTGTGTCATGCTTCCCAGCAGAGCCTAGTTGAACTTCTTAAGTACAATGCAAGTAGGCACGGGCTGGGGGGGGGCACACCATAACACAGGGCAGCCAAACATTTATATTTCCCAAATCCAGTTTTTTTAATAATTTTTGCACCTGTCCCTCCCCCCACCAACAAGACTAATAGCCGCTCCCCCTAGGCCTATTCACAAAGCAACTAACAGAGGGAAAATGGTGGGAATGAGATCCCGATTAAGAAAAAAATAGTAGGTAGCCATTACAAAAAATCCAACTGTGTCCAACCGCAGCCAGTTTCACTTTGCAGTAATATTTCTCTGAAGTTTCTCTACAAAAAAATGTTGAACAGTCTTTAGTTGCCATAAGAGCATCATCCAAACACAATACTCACCAGGGGCAGTATTTTAAAATGAACTCTAACTAAAGTACTCTACACCAAAAGTTTAAAGTACTCTTTTGGAAAACAATGCATTCAGGGTCTGTTACTGGAATGACAAGGCAGTTGTATAACTTCAGTTAAGGTGCAATGATGCCCTTGTCAGCTGTAGGACTTATCTTTGTCACTTTAATATATAGATAACTTTTGAAAGGTGTGTGAAAGTGCATATCTGTTACTAAATCCCAGGGATCCAAGACTGATTATGTATTCTTCCTGTAACTTCAGGGTGATTTTCCTGTAGATCACATTATTTTCTATGGAGTCAAATTTTTCTGTTTTCCTGTATAACCAATGCAAGTACAATATGCATTATGGGAATACTTTTCTGTTAGATGGCTCAAAATCCCTGTAAAATGCAGGAGCCCCTGTAGATCTAGGAGCCCTGAAATCCAGACTTGGCAGTCAAGTGGTCACTTGGGACAGACCCTATTCCATACAACATTTTGTAGGCTAACATTTTTGTCTCAGTTTCATTGCACTGCTGCTTTAAGTCGCCTCTCAAGATGATTAAACTGATGCAGACTTCCGGTTGTGAGCACCTCTTAATGGTGGCTTAGTTTGAGAGCTCCCAGATCGACCAAGAATAATCCACTAGCAATGTCCAGATTGAGCCTTCATCCTGTCTTCCAAACGCAGTATAACAGCCTACCTTATGGCTCCAAAGTAGCAGTTCAAAGAAAATCCGTTGAATGGTTGCAGCAAACCAGACAAAAATACACCAGAAGGAACGCAGCCAGCAGCGGCCTGTAGAGCCCAGGAATCTACTGCAGGTACTCAGCCCTTAGACCTAATACCAGTGGAGGCCGACTGCACTATTGCTTCATGACAGCTCTGCCAGACTCTTAAACAAATGACGGAAACATTGCAGTGCTTAGACGCCAAGGTTTCTGATCATCAGAAGGAAATTGAAGGTCTAGAGCACCGTATGGGCACTCTTGAGACTACTCTCACAGATTACACCCAAACTACTGATGTACATAACTCGGCTCACCTCGAGCTTAACCAATGGACTGCTACTCTTGAACAACGACTAGAAGTAA
This sequence comes from Neoceratodus forsteri, assembly GCA_016271365.2. NCBI lineage: Eukaryota > Metazoa > Chordata > Ceratodontiformes > Ceratodontidae > Neoceratodus > Neoceratodus forsteri. The sequence goes on along the minus strand of CM028135.1, from coordinate 459,240,033 downwards.
TCGAAGGAACAATATCAGAATCCATGGTTTGCCCGAGATTACGTAATCCGGCAACATGCTATCTTTTATGGATTCTTTCCTGCATGAAATTTTGAACCTGTCTAGGGAAAAAGCTCTGGACATAATCCGTGCACATCGATCACTTATCCCAAGACCCCGAGACCCGAAAGCTAGACCGAGATCGGTTGTGCTTGCCTTTCTCGACTATAGGGTCAAGGAAGAGGTTCTTTCCTTGGCTTGGTCACAGGAGAGTGTAGAATTTGGAGATACAAGGTTATATTTCGAGCATGACTTTACACCCCAGCTTTTAGCAAGATGGAGACAAGTACTAGCAATAGTCAAGCTACTCCAACAGAAAGAGATGCGAGCCTATGTGGAATACCCTGCATGACTCAAGATACTTACTGAAAAGTGTCCATTGCACTTTCAGGAGTTGAAAGATGCCTCTGAATTTTTGGCTCATCATGGGATTGCCCTGCCGGATCTGATGACAAATCCCTGTATGCAGCAACAAGTGCGCAGGAAAGCTTGGACGATGACCAGCCGAAAAAGACAGAGAGTTAAACCTAACACGGACACTTCTGGTTTATGGGACTCAGTCAGAGCTCAAAAATTCTCTCATCATGGAGATTAAGATCGAGTGACTCAGACCGAACAGAATATTCCTGAAGACCATGCTGCACTGAGGAATGAAGCAGGATTTGCAGCCTGAACTCACAAAGCTAAAATTGCAAGTAGTCTTGACTTTGAAGAATTCCTTCAATAACCACTATGTGTGACTATGTTCTCTGGACAGAGAGCTCAAAGACCTTATGACGATAGACCTAAGAGTTGAAAAACATTAACAGACTATAGTATTTGCTTTCTATTTTGAGTGAAAGTGGGTTTTGCTCTTTTTGAATGCAGAGTAGATAAAGAGTACAGGGTGGGGGTGAGTGCAGATGGAGCTGGGGGCCCCTCCTTGGGAAGTTTGTGCAACTCGGGGAGGTTGGGTCGAGGACCATACTGAAAATATAAATGGGCGAGTTGGGCCATGGTGAGGGGAGCCGCCTGTCAATCAGACTGGCTAGAAAACATGGTATGGAGGCTGCTTTAGTGCAATTTTGACCTCATTAAAATCTGACTAATGCACTAAAACAGGGTGTGGTGGCTCTGTACTCATCTCGTAGGTGTCCTTTGTTGGTCACCTGATGGGAGGTATTGGGGGCCACATTAGTCCTCTGTATAGCCTTGGTGGTTAGCTCTATTGAATGGATGATGGGGGTGGCTCTCGCCTTAGTAGACTAGCCGGTTTCTAAATATGAAATATAGTCCGCCTAATAGGTAGCAACAGGATAATTAATATAGCTGGGAATCTTCAGAGAAAATAATGTTCCTGGGACTGGTTCTCAATCTCCCTTCCTCTCTCTGGGGCGTGTGGCTTCCCAGGTGAGTGTGGTTCCTGTGCCCTAGGAGTTCCTAGAGTGTACTCCTCACAACCCTGTGGAAATTTTCAACCTACAGCAAAGGTCAAATGGGTTTTTACCTCATTGCAAGCACACATAGCTGTCTAACCCTTTACCATCAAAGGGGTGTAGGTGCTCTCTATCATTACTAGTGCCACTAGAGGCAAATCTCATCCTAATCTCTAGAATTGGCGAGGAGCTATTCATTTTTCACCTAGAAGCTCTCAGAGGGGGTCTCTCAGTGCAGAGACACAAAAACCCCTCTACACTTGTCTCACACAGATGTTGGAGTGGGCAAGAAAAGAGATCTTTGAATTAAGGTCTCCACTTTTGGAAGTGTGCTGTTGATTTAAAAGTTGATGGTCATGTTGACTGGATTTGACAAGTGTTTTTTTTATTTTAGTTGTATCTATTGGTCCAGATAGTTCTAACCTTATATGCCAGAATACATTATACTTCTAATTGCATTAATAATTGGGAATGTGTGGTGGATGGTCCTGGGGAAGGAGAAGGAATCCTTTTCAAAGAGCTGACATTTGAAATGTTTAGCTTTAAATATGGATAAACGGGAACTTTAATTTGTTCATACAATGTAAAGGTCTCACTAATCTTATAAAAGAGCCATTATTATTAGTCAAGCTAAAAAAGCTTCTGGGGACTTCTTGCTCCTACAAGAAACTCATCTGATGATGCAGGAACATAATAAGTTCCTAAAGTTGGGATTTAGAGATCTGGCTGCTACCTCTTATAAAAGGGGTAGGAGGCGGGGAACAATGGTGCTATTCCCTTCAAGGACACAATTTGAAAAAATAGACTCAAAAGTTGACAAGGAGGGATGATTTGCTATGCTAAAGGGGAAGTTTCTGGGCAATACCATAACCCTGGCTTCAGTATATTTCCCACTGGGGACACCATACCATGAATATTGTACTTTCTGACCACGCTGTTGGAGTGGGGTGAAGGCAGTGATTTTTGGAGGATTTGAACCTTATATTTAACCCCATTTGATTCTCCTCCTCCTCAGTCCTTAGAAAGCCACACCATACTGCAAAACAGGTAGCTAAATTAGTGTCTGAGTTAGACCTGGTAGATGTTTGGCATAACCAACATGGGAGGCAAAGGATTACGCTTTTTTCTGCTGCCCACAACATGTACTCCAGATTAAACTTTCTTAGTCCTGAAGGATGAAGTACAGTGGGTTTATGACTCCTGGATAGGAGAGTTGATTCTCTCAGATCATGTCCGTATATATGTGGATGGACTTAGGAGAAGTTAGACGTAACACTTTTTGGTGCCTGAATGTCTCCCTTTTGAAAGATAAGGAGACACAGAATTTAATAACTGAGACATATAAGAACTTCCTAGCTGAAAATTCAGGTCAGGATACTTCCCAATCCATCATGTGGGATGTAGCTAAAGTGGTACTAAGGGGAAAATTAATACAGATAGCCTCACAGAAAAAGAAGTCTAGGGAGTCCCACAAAACAGAATTAACCAGATATGTGCAGGAGCTAGAAGGGCAGCAAAACCAAAAACCTGATAGAGAGCGTGTTCAACAGCTCTTGAAATACAAATGGGAACTTTAAGTATTCTTGGTACCAGGTGGAGCAAAAGCTCCTATTTTTATGCCAGAGAAATTATGAAGGGGCCCACTGCTTTACGATTGCTAGCCAGTAGACTTCAGACACAGAGAGCTCGGGCCACAATTACACAAGTGTGGCACCCTCGAGAGGGGCAATGGTCCAGGGGTACAGGATCTCGAAGCCTTCAAGGAATATTATACTGCATTATATAAGGAGGAGACAATCCCAGAGAAGAAGTCAATGCAGATCTACATAGAAAAATTTAAACTTCCTGGGATCCTGCCAGAACAAGGTGAATCCCTACTGGCCCCTATGATGGGGGAGGAGGTGAAGGCAGAGATTAGAAGGTTGAAGGTGGGTAAGTGCCCCTGCTCTGATGACTTTCCATCGGAGTTCTATAAGTGCATGGGGGGACAGGTTCAATCTCTGCTTCTCCAGGTATTTGTGGAGGTGATGGGGGGAGAGGTGGCCGCCCCGCCTTCCTGGTCCAGGGCTGTCATCTCTGTGATACTCAAACCAGGAAAGGACCCTGCCAGATGTATGTCTTATCGCCCTATCTCATTGCTGAACACGGACTATAAGATCCTGATATCGATCTGGGTAAGACATCTTCAGATTTATCTCCCATCCCTAATACACATGGACCAAATGGGATTTATCACAGGTAGACAAGCCCAAGACAACTTGTGACGCACAACACATATAATTGATTACATAGACAGAAAGAAACTCTACTCCCTGTAAATGAGCCTAGATGCAGAAAAGGCCTTTGATAGGGTTTCCTGGCCCTTTGAGATGGGTCTTTTCCCAGTTTGGGTTCCTACAGCAGTTTATCATGGCCTGTTAAGGATGTATGAGGTCCCCAGGCATACGTCAGGGCAAATGGTCATATATTGGAGGCATTAAACCTAGAGCATGGTACTAGACAGTGGTGCCCACTTTCCTCTCTATTATTTGCCCTCTCTATAGAATCCCTACCTCAAATGATTAGGTGACATCCAGAGGTTCGGGGAATTCACCTGGGGGGGGGGTCGACACATAAATTAGCATTATACGCAGATGATGTGCTTTTATATCTTGTGGACCCTGAGGCTTCCCTCCCTGTAGTGTTATCTTCAATCCAAGAATTTTCTATGCTGGCAGGTTATAAACTCAATACGGGAAAGACTGAGATACTCAGTTTTAACTACGCACCTGACAGAGCTACCCAGCTCAAGTACCCCATTCGCTGGGACCTTGAGTCCCTAAAATACCCAGGAGTTAAGATCAGCACAGACCCAGCACATCTGTGGGAACACAATTACCCTCCTGTCGTAAAACAATAAAAAAATTACTTCCAATGATTGTTGCTGCATCCCCTATCCTTAAATGCTAGAGCCCAGGTGCTCAAGATGAATGCCCTACCGTGCCTTCTGTACTTATTTCAATGCGTGCCATGCATTTGTGGCCCAATGGGACTTAGAGACATGACAGGATCTCTTCCTTCCTTCCTCTGGTGAAACAAGAGACCTAAAGTATGAAAGACACTGTTGTACCTTTTGAAACAAGATGGGGTCTGGCTTTTCCAAATTTACAAGGTTATTGGGTTGTGTCACAGATGAGGATTGCCCTTCTTTGGGGCAACCCAGATTATGATGCACTGGAAGAGGATAGACATTGGACTCAGAGTGATCCCCATTCAGGCATACCTTTTTAGAGGGGAGGGCCTAGTGGGCTGCAGGGACAGTCAGGCACGAAAGCAGTCCTAGTTGGTTGGAGGCAAGGTACCTGTAGAGGGAAAACGCAAAGACAACTTTGGAAATACAAATGGTGGGCATATGACCCACAATTTCAGCCAGCTAAGCTGGACAAGTGGTTCCAGCAGCAAGCTAGAAGGGGGTTTCACTCACCATACCAGATGTTGAATGGCCACATCATTCTGTCTTTGAGGTGCTCCAACAATGGTATGGTTTTCTTCCTGCAGATAGGTTTCATTATTTTCAGCTTAGGGGTGCAATAAATAAACAGATTCAGAAAGTGTTAATAATAAAGGAGACATATTCAATGAGATCACCACTCCATACATTTGGGGTCCCGGGAGAGTGCCATATCTTGACTGTATACAAATTATATTTCAGATATGGAAATCACTTCACATCACATAAGAAATAAATGGGAGCAGGATCTGCAGATTTCTATTGCAGACCAGCAGTGGCCCCTGTTTTGGAGCAAGCATGGACCACTGCTGAGTCCCTGGTCTGGAGGACTTCTGCTGGAAGCTTAGGGTCAGATACTTTTTAGTACCAGTCCAGTCTGCTCATTTCATAGCAGGAACACTGACAGGGTGCTGGCAGGGTTGTGGGGAAAGCGTGCCCACAGGCCCACATATTGTGGTCCTGCTCTGCCCTGACGGTGTTTTGTCAGGAGTCCAGAAACACCTTTCCAGATGTTCATAATACAAACACAATTGGGCCCAGTACATATGGTTTTGGGACTGATCCCAAGGGAACCTGAAGGGTAAGGATGAGAGATACCTATGGGCAGGGCCACTAGTGCTCTGCGGCAGAATTTTCTGATTTCTGCGGCAGCATTTTCTGATTTCTGCAGCATGATTAATTCATTTCTGTGGCAGAATACAGTCCTACCATTGGCCAAGCATAGAGGAGGGGCTTTAGGATAAACAAGATGGATACGGGAGTCTGGAACTATGGAAAAACTGTATATTTGAATGAAAATTCACCAAAAACAATGAATTCTGCAGCACTATATGAATTCTGCAGCATGATGCAAATTCTGCGGAAAATTCCACAACCGCAGAATCACAGAAACCCAGGAGCCTGCTATAGGCCGTACTAGTGGCTGCCGCCCTTAAGTCAATTACAAAGAGATGGCTCCAGGCCTCAGCCACTGAATTATCAGATTGGGTAGAAGTGCTGAAATTATTCATCAGATGGAAAGATTAACCTTCACCCTTAGGCAACGAACACACAGTTTTACCAGAACAGGTGGTCCCGATGGTTACTGTATGATGGATTATGTCATGAGACCTAACTGAAATAAGTCTAAACCATCAACCCCAGGACTCCTCACGTGGTCCCCATTAGACCCTCATAGACACTTTAAGGAGAGACATAGAAGATATCCCGATTCTGTACACACGCTGATAGCAAATATTCCAAGATATTCTTACACATATATGTATCACTGATTAAATTAAATCCCTGGTATAGTGCAGTTACTATATTTTTTAGTTAGTCCTTTTCTTATGGACTTTATCATGTCTTTGTATTAAAGCAATTTTATTGTATTCTTGTTATTAAACCCTCTCCCACAGTTTGGGAGAATTATGTAAGTGAAATGAAAAATGTAAGCTATATGGTTATATTCTGTGATGTTTCATGCTATGGAAACGATCTGTGAAATTAACAGGAAATTAATAAAAGAAGTATAAAAACAAAAATAAGTTGCCTCTAAAGGTTCACACCTCCATACTCTAATCCTTTCATTATTTGCCTGTGGGAGCACAGGACACAGATACATCTATGGAAGTGCAGGGCCGGTTAAAGTTTCAATGTTATCTTATGGGGATTTGCATTTTATAATTGTTATACCCTTTTTATATTGCCCCTAAATGTTAATGGAGGGAATATGTGTTAGACTTGAAGTACTCATTAAGGCCTTTATTTGATATATGAATTGTACCTTAAGTTCAAATATTGAGAAAGTTTCAGGTTGTTGAAGATCAAATGTTAAAGGAATTTTAATGTTTACATTTTTTATATTGCCCCTAAATGTTTTCTGGTTGTTTTTTTTTTTTGGGGGGGGGTATTTGTGTTATTCTTGCAGAACTCATTAAGACCCTTGTTTTGATATATAGGGTGTACTTTAATTCCAAATACTGTGGGCATTATGGCATGTTAAAGTTCCAGTTTTATCCTATGAGAATTTTCATGTATTTTTATTTTGTTTTTTGTTTGTTTTTGTTTGTTATGTGGGCCCTACATTTTTAATGGGAATTACTGTATGTATTATTCTTGTAGTACTCATTAAGGTCATTATTTTGATGTATAGCTCCTCCATTAAGTTCTACCCTGCAGTTATTGCAATGTACCCTCTGTTCCAGCAAAATGGCTCTTTAATCCAAAATGGTTTATAAATTCACATATATGTTCTTAACCCCACAATGTTGAACTATAGTGCTCAGTCAAGCATCTAAGAAGGTGCCACAACTACACTACAAGGCAAGAAGAGGATGGACTTTTACATATGTGAGGAGGTAGGGTTTGATTTTAACATTGTTTTACTAGCCCAAATCCTAGTACAAATTGACAAGGGCTAGTGCAGCTAACTCTCTACTTGTTTGTCTTGACTAGTGCAGGTGTTGCATGGCTGTTAATGAAGTTGAAAATGTCCCTACTTTAGCAGGCTGTAGACCTCATGCTAATCTCTCTTAGTGTTGCAGATGACCTGGTGTGACTAACACTTCATTAAGAGCTGCAGTTATCTGGCTGTTCAAGATGGGGATCCCACAAAAGGCTCAATGTGAGTAATTATCACTCCACTGTTAGAACTTTCAGCTAATGTCCAGGGTATAATCAAGGGTAGAAGCTGTTAAGTCACCAGCTTCCACTTTTCAGAATGTGTCTCTGACAATTTGTCCCACATTATTAAGATCAGTGCCCATCATTTCCTACATTCTGAGTGTCTATATCCAACATTTCAGTGACAAAATGCAAAGAGACATACAGGGTCTTCTATGCAGGTGGTGGGTTTTATCCCAGCCTTACCATAGCTGCTTCATCACCCCTTCAGACCTCTCAACTCTGTACTTTCCTTAAAGTTTCCTACACTTTGAGTGTCTACATACAACATTTCAGTGAAAAAAAATGTTAAGAGGTATACAGGGTCTGCTCTGCAGGTGGTGGGTTGTATCTCAGTCTCATCATAGCTGCCTTCCTCTCTCCTCCAAATCTCTCAACTCAGTACTTTCTCTGGACAACACTGCAGACCACACTCTGAAATGACTATTCATAGACCAATTGCTGCCATTGTTGGCAAGTGTAGGGTCCCTAACTCTTCTAAATGGACCATGCCAGCCAATGCCAGCCATACAGTCCCACCACTATCCTATTCAGCATGTCCTTTCATCCTTAAAACAAAGCTTTGTAGCATGGCTGGCAGTTTAGCCTAGAGGTTAGAGTAATGAGCTGTGAACGAGCTTGGTACATCCAACAGATCAGACTTTGGTTTGATTCTCACAACCTCCACTTGCATACTGTGTGACTCTGAGTAAATCATTTAACTCCAGTGCTCCCAGGTCACCCCTGAAAGCAGGCACTTGTGCCTAGTAGGCCTTACCTGGTTACCAAAGACAAAAAAAATGTGTAATACAAAATACCCTAATAAAACACATAATTAGAAAGGTTAAAACAATTCATTGGATGCATAGATCTTCCTATATAGAAAAAGGGGTAGTATAGTATCATGAATGTGTACTGTTTACCCTGGTCTGATGACAGGAGAATATTTAAAAAAATATGTTACTGTTGGGGCATAGCATGTTAAAATCAATACTTTTAAAAATAAAAATGTAAAGTTTTCTGTTTCCCCAAGACCCTTAGGTTTGTGCAGCCACTTCCCCAAAGAAATCCTAGATGTGCTCCTGGCTCACTTGACACTGTATGAAAACTTTCAGAAGTGGCGGGCTCCAGTTGATCACAGGGTGGGGGCTGAGAGTGTCTTTCTCTGTCTGACTCTATCCATTGCCCTGTGGATGGGGGTGATAGTGTGGAGAGGTGCATGATGATGCCAGCTATTGTGTGTGCTGAGCTATGTCTACTTGATGGAACACTTGCTGCTGTGTTATCCACTGGTTTGGGGGGGTGCAGAAAGAGGAAGGAGAGCCATGGTACAAAACAATGGTGGCCACAATGTGTGTGATTGCACTGCAGCTTTTTTCTGCTGCGACCAGAAGCACTCTGGGAGCAGGATAAATGTCAATAATCAAGTATTTTCTTGGCTTGCATTTTTTCCTGTATAAGTAATCAAAATTTACCATTGCAACTGTGGGCTAGTGCAATTTTGAATCAACTTGTCCTGCTGGTTAGTGCAAAGAAAAGTTAAAGTTGAGCCCATCGAGGATGGCCAAATAACTGATTGCAGAAAGTCAGAAAGCTTTCAGCTACCCAGGCCAACTCTGTATTATCAGCCCCATTGCCAGACCCTGGGTATTTTAGCTTCATTCAGTAGTCTGAATTTGGCCATATTTCAATGAGTCCACCTATGAAAGCCAGCGCTTATCGATGTATTTACCCTTACAAGCAAGATCTGTTCCTAAAAGATATGAATAGAAATAAAGCACTGGAATTTTTTTCAATGGATGTTTAATGTGTTTTTATAGGTATGGATATACATACCTTTTCCCTTTCAATAGACATCAACATCTGCAGAAGTAGCCCAGAGCAAGGTGTAGTGTATACAGTACCTCTTAACTGACCCTCATCCTACTCCTCATGTAAAAAGGTGCTGTCCACACATAAGGCATTCTGTAATTTCATAACATTCTAAGATGCTAAATAAAAATAAACTTTGTGAAAGTAAACACAATGGTTTCTGTAATGTTCTGAGCTTGTGGTTCTATATTTGAGGATGTGTCCCTCATTATGTCCCTCATTTTAAGTATCTGCGTCTCTCATTTCAGTGACAAAAGACTGAGAGGTTTGGTGCAATACCATCCCTTGCCTTGTACTGTATATAATCTTGGAAAGCCATTAGAAAGATCAGCTCATTCTGAACCCTTGTGGAGAATTGCATTAAAATGTCTTATACTGTCTGTCAGTAATGTGGATGTATGAAACGTACAGTATATGTACAGTATAGGGTGACTGCTTTAATTGGTAATTTTTATAACAATAAGTTTTTATATAATTAGCCCTTATGCATTAGATTTTTCTGATTCTGGTGTATTTTATTTAGATAGGGATTTAAAGGGTTAAAATAGTGTGGCTGTATACAATAACTTGCTGTAAGATATAAGAACATGTCACCATTTAAGTTACTTTGGCATTTCTATTCGACATGTAGTCAGATAATTCTGATATCATTTTAACAGTGTTTAATCATATTACTCCAGTTTTCATAACAGTTCATGATACAACACTCTTCTTGGGTTAGTACTCTGTTGTAAATAGAACTATAACAGGCTTGCATTGGGATTGCCAGTTCATTTTACTCAAGAGTCTTGAGGGTGACATTTCATAATCCACTTAATGTATTCACCACCATGATGTCTTTCTTGCTCATAGATGAAATCCTATAAACCCATGGACTAGACTTGGAACTGTTAAGGGATATGGTTTTGTCAGTTACCTCTCTATCCTCCCATGATCTATCTGATGTTAATTCCTGCAAAGGTTTGTGCAAGCACTATACTGTACTAACCACTTAGTTTTTAAAGAATGGAATAATCAAACAACAGTAAATACAGAATACTGAAGGTCAGCTTTGTAGCACAAGTGTTCCTGTTTTGGAGGGTTTTTAGGGAACTGCTGAGCAAGGGGATTTTCACTTCACTTTATAAACAGTACAGTATGCATTACTGCTGTGCTTGTTTTTTTTTTGGGGGTTAGCTGAAATTGATGGAGGATTTTTGCTGACTCTCCGGTCCCCTGCAGAGTACTGCAACAGGATCATTAGCTCAGCAGTTTCATACAGCTGTGGGATCCTGAACACCACAGCATTCTGCAAGTCCCAGTGGTTGAGCAGCTGTTTCAGAACAAATGTCCACAGTAGGCAGGTTGGGGTCCAGACTCCAGAGTTTGCAGAGGGAGGTAGGGATGGAACTTCAGTAGGTATCTAGAATTCTGTCACAGTGGCTTGGGAACAGTACAGTATGTGGTTATTTTGCAGGAGCTAGGTACTGTAGCTACAGGTGTAGGAGGTGTAGGAGCTTAGGAATTTTAATTTATAAGTCAGGAGCAGTGCAGTCCATGGTTCTGTTGGTGGTGGAAGCTGCTGAAGGAGGAGGGAGAATTTTTATTATTAAGCTTGGGTCCTTTTTAATTGGTTCCTTTTAGGGACTCGCCTGAATAATAATTCATGTGTTTGAAATTATATAAATCTCCTAAAATTGCATTTCCTACATTTTGAATTCATCACGTTTCTTTCAAGATCAACAATTCTGCTTTTGTGTATTTTTAAAATGATTTATGGTGATCAAGAGTCAAGCAGCTGTGTCCCCTGAAGAACAGCCTGACATCTTTCAAATCTGGGTGTAGATCAGACTCAAGAGCTTTGCCTTGCCATGCTGAACATGGCAAGGCAAAGCTCTTGAGTCTGATCTACATTACTGTAAACAGAGTACAGTATGATAACAAAACTACTACATTTCAGTTTTACTACCGTTATATGATTTACTGTATTTTGTTTATTTTATAGCCCCTATTAAATAACTGTCTTGTTTTTTCCATTTAAAATGAGTTTAGATCCTGATAATGTATAAAAAAGGGAACTGAGAATATGAGAGTGCCACTGACATTGACAAAAGTGCAGTCTCTCTCTCTCTCTCTCTCACTCTGTCTCTTTCCTCCCCACTTAGGCAGGAGAGTGCCCTCAATCTAAGTGTGCAAGTAAATTAAAAAATGAAGCCCGAAGCCCTGAACTTGAACACATCTGAGCATACCCTTGCTTCACAGAGCTCTATCTGCAGCCAGTATGCCTCTCAAATGCTATGAATTTCTCATAGCGCTATGATTTTTACACTGAAATTTACCCTTGATCTACATAGGTTTACTGATGTTCTTAATAATGTCAGAGCTATTTCTGAACATACAAACTATTAAATCATTGAAAGAAGTTGACAGAAATGTTCATTATCATTAACTATATGGTGCCCACTATTCACAGACATATTATTGTTTAAAATAAGAAAGTGCTACACATTCTGGCTGTTTGCTATGATTTTTGAAGGCCAGTGCTATGGTTTTTATTACTGAGAGGTTGAGAGGTATGGCAGCCAGTATTTACAGGCACTGGTACCACAGTGTGGCAAATCTGACCCTACGCAAATACTGTATGCATAGCAGGTTGAATTCCATGAAATCTGAGGGATGTGCATTCAACCTGCTACACAATATTTTATTTCTTTTAGAGCCCCTATTACATAACTGGCATTTGTCCCCTTTAAAATGAGTTTCGATCCTGATACTGTATGAAAAGTGAACTAAGAAGATGAAAAGAATGCTACAATTTTTGCTTTCTCATATTGACCATCTATTAGCAATGGAAGGTGGGGTTGTGTCAAAAGTGATAAGTAGTTTGTGTGGGTGGGCAGATATGCTAGATGCTTAACATTTTGTGTTACAAATATAGTTAAAATAAAGAATTTAAAGAATGTTTGTGGGACATCGTAAATCTGGTGGCAATGTGAGCTTTTAAAGGGTTTAATAATTACAGTGTATGTAGACATTAAAAGACTCCTATAATGTCTAAATATTTTATAAAGTACTAATTTTAGAAAATATATGTGAGGACAGGGGTTCAGTTAATTTATTTTCAGTGGAAGTCTAAAACTTCCAGGAGTCAAAATCTGGAAGTCATTCCAATTTTCTGGAAGTCAAAATAGTTCCAGGATCCCACTTTTGGAAGTCAATATTCTAGGAAGGACAAATTTGTGGATGTTAATTTAATACATTAGTGGGAATATACAATTTCTTTCAGAACAATCCATCATTTCTGACTTCCATGCCTGCAATTTTGAAGTCATCTAATTTGGTTTACATCTGGAAATTAAATGACTTCCTACCTCGTTATTTGGAGTTTGTGCCTTATTTTTGAGTCAAATACTCCCAAATGGAGTTAACTGAAGCCCCGTGTGAGGTATTATGATATTTATCTTTTATCTGATATCATAGTAATTGTTTGCTCTGGTGAAGAGGGAATTTGCCCTTCAGTACTGATACCATGAGTTATAAACTGAAGAATATACTGGATAAAATACATAGAATATTGAGTGAGTAATTTTTCTTCAGCAGGAAATTGGTTTTGGCAAGATTTTGAACCCTTGAACTAAAATAAAAACTCGGTCACTGTTCTGAGTGACCCAGAAGGTAAAAGGAACTGGAAGTGACAGAGTAAAAACTTCATGCCTGTTCTTCTTGTAACAGCTAATCTACTGTATAAAGAAACAAACACACATGGACCACCAGTTCCATTGAGAAAAAAAAACACATTTTAAAAGTATAAAAAACATGATGTAATAAAAAAAATACGCTGAATGGGTTTAGATTGTGACAGGGTGTTAAGTAAACTGACTTAAATCTAAAGGAAGCATAATTGCTGGCACTGGAAAATAGGTGTTTGCCATTGATCTTAAATGCAGAGGATTTTAATCCTTTGGGTGGGGGGATGAGTGTGTAGCAGTGCTATCATATGCATTCATTAAACTGCTGGCTACATACACGAGGACTGGAGGAAAAAAAGTGAATTATAAACCTTTTATGGCTGTTGTTAATTGATCATATTGCATACAAAAGAGAAACCACAGCCAGGAACAGCAGTGCCACAGTCAGAAATACAGAAACACAGCAAGAAGGGCCCAAATACTACAGTAAATACTCCATATAGTAGTAATGTGGCTCCCAATCCTACATAAAAGTTGTGGATTCAAACAGTGTCCCTTCCTACAGAGCCTTTATTTTTCAGAAGTTTAGAAAAGTCCAATAACATCAAGCAGTTACAATAAAGCACATAGTCCTCTTTAGCGTTTATATGTCCATTCAATTTAATCAGAATCCACTAAATGCAAATGCCAACTGGTCTGTCAAGGGGTGAGGTTCAGTCCTGAGTTTATATTGTAAGTGCTCAATTTTACTGGACTTTTACTATGCTACAGAAATATAAAGGCTTTAGGCATGGACACTGTGCTTGAATGCACAGTTATTGTGCATGATTTGGAGCGACAGTTCTAACAATAGGGAGCCCTGAGTAGGTGCAAGGCCTTCTGCTGTGTAATTAATAATATTCTCTAAAGCAAATTACCTATTAGATTATGCACTTGATTACTGTTTTGAAATGAAATAATTTGCACAGTATTGGGTCTATTACCTATGCCAAAAAAAAAAACTTTTAAACTGAGACAATTTTCCTTTCTCAGGTTGCTATAACTGCAACTTATTGTAGCACCTCACATAGTTTTGCAAAAACATTATGTCCTGCCCATCATCTGGCCAATTATACCATCTCACTGAAACCCCTTTTCATTGGTTCCATTTAGGTACTCAACTCAATAATAATTCATACATTTGAAATTATATAAATCACCTAAAAGTGTATTTCCCTTCTTTCTGAATGCATCAAGTTTTCTTTCAAGATCAAGAATTCTGCTTTTGTTTATTTTTTTAAATGATTTATGAATGTTCGAGAGTCAAGCAGCTGTGTCCTCCCTGAAGAACAGCCTTACAACTTTCAGATCTGGGAGGAGCTTAGACACCAGAGTGTTTTCTTGCCATGCTGAACAGGTATGATTTAAGTAACTTTACCCAAATCATTTTTACATTAAGCAGGGTACAGTATAACAAAATTGCCACATTTTAGTTTTACTAACTTTAGTTAATTTACTGTATTTTGTTCCTTTTATAGTCCTATTAAATAACTGACATGTTATTTTTTTCTATTTAAAAGAAGTTTAGATCCTGATTATGTATGAAAAGGGAACTGAGAATATTAGAAAGCCACTGATATTGACAAAAATACAGTCTCTCTCTCTCTCTCTCTCTTTGCTTCCTACTTAGACAGGAGAGTGCCATCAATCTAAGCATGCAAGTAAATAAAAAAATGAAGCATTAAGCCCTGCACTTGAACACATATCTGAGCATACCCTTGCTTCACAGAGCTCTATCTGCAGCCAGTATTTACAGGCACTGGAACCACAGTGTGGCTAATTTGACATGACACAAGTACTGTATGTATAGCAGGTTGAATTCCACAAAATCTGCGGTATGTGCATTCAACCTGCTATAGAGTACTTTGTTCCTTTCATAGCCCCTATTAAATAACTGGCATTTCTCCCCTTTAAAAATGAATTTCGATCCAGATACTGTATGAAAAGGGAACTAAAAATATGAAAAGAGTTGTAAAATTTGTGCTTTCTCATATCGACAATCTGTTAGCAATGGAAGGAGGGTTGTTTCCAAAAGTGATTGTTGTTAGGTGGGTGGGTGGGCAGGCATGCTGGATGCTTAACATTTTGTGTTAGAAATATAGTTAAAATAAAGAATTTAAAGAATGTTTGTGGGACGTTATTAGTCTGGCTGCAAGGAGGACTTTTATAAGAGTTTAATAATGAGAGAGTATGTAGACATTAAGATGAGTGTTATGTTTTAAATATTTTATAAAGTACTAATTTTTGAAAATATATGTGAGGTATTATGAGATTTATCTTTTATCTGATATCATAGTAATTGTTTGCTCTTATGAAGAAGGAATTTGTCCTTTAGTACTGATACCATGTGTTTCAAATTGAAGAATATACTGGATAAAATATATAGAATATTGCATGAGACATTTTTCTTCAGAAAGGAATTGGCTTTGGCAAGATTTTGAACCCTTTAACTAAAATAGAAACTCGGTCACTGTTCTGAGTGACTCAGAAGGTAAAAGGAACTGAAAGCGACAGAGTAACAACATCATGCCATGTCTGTTCTTCTTGTAACAGCTAATCTACTGTATAAAGAAGCAAACACATACAGACCACCAGCTCCCACTGAGAAAAAAAAAACACTTTTTAAAAGTCTAAAACACATGGTGTAAAAAAAAAATAAACTGAATGGGTTTAGATTGTCATAGAGTGTTAAGTAAACTGACTTAGATCTAAAACAAGCATAATTGCTGGCACTGGAAAATAGGTGTTTGCCATTGATTTTTAAATGCAGAGGATTGCAGGAAAACGCGACCTGCTGCGGCTCAGACAGACATTCTCATTCACCTTGGTTTTCATGTATGCAGGGCCTTGTGGGGGAATGGGATATATAGGAATACAAATGGCATTTCCCTGCCTACTGAGTTCTCATGTCATGCCATGTTTATGCCTTGGCAAAGGCTTAGAGATAAATGGCTAACAGGTATTATCTAGTGTGAGCAGTTATGCCTGATGTAGTTCTAAGTCAGTTTGATTAATATATGATTACTTTCTAATCCCATTCAGAGTGTTTTTATCCTTTGAGGTGTGTAGTGCTATCATGTGCATTCATTAAACTGCTGGCTACATACACTAGGACTGGTGAAAAAAAAGTGAATTTTAAACCTTTTATGGCTGTTGTTAATTGATCATATTGTATATAAAAAGAGAGAGACCTCAGCCAGGGAATAACAGTGCCACAGTCAGAAATACAGAAACACAGCAGAAGGGCCCACCTACAAAATGCTCCATATAGTAGTAATGTGACTCCCAATCCTACATAATAGTTGTGGATTCAAACAGTGTCTCTGCCTATAAAGCCTTTATTTTTCAGAAGTTTAGTAAAAGTCTAATAACATCAAGCAGTTACAATAAAGCACATAGTTCTCTTTAGAGTTTATATGTCCATTCAGTTTAATCAGAATCCACTAAATGCAAATGCCAACTGGTCTGTCCAGGGGTGGGGTTCAATCCTGAGTTCATATTGTAAGTGCTCAATTTTATTGGACTTTTACTACACTTCTGAAATATAAAGCATTTAGGCACAGCTTTTGTTTATGATTTGTAGCCATGATTCTAACTATAGGGAGCCTTGAGTAGGTGCAAGGCATTCTGCTGTGTAATTGGTAATATTCTGTAAAGCAAATTACCTATTTGATAATGCATTTGATTACTGTTTTGAAATGAGGAGAAAAAATACAACACATATGTTGCAGGTGATACCTTTTATTGGACTAACAAAATTATTTTTAAGACTAGCTTTTGAGAGGTGAAACTCTCTTCCTCAGGTCAAAAGTGCAAACAGATGAGCAGTGTGACATATATAAAGGTTGGATGTGGATTCGAAGCCTAGACTAGCAGGTTACAGATCAAAGCATTGCAGTTAATTTGCACCTCTTACAAACAGGAAGACTAATTTTCACTGGAGTGTGTCTGTTGGAGAGATCAACTTGTAAGATCAAAAGTACATTCTGTTCATGGCAGATCTAGAAGAAAAATTCCTCAGCATACAGCATCATAAAACATTAAAATACTATAGATATATTGATGATATCTTTATCATATGGACAGCAAGAGAGGAAAACTTAAAACATTTTTTTTAACTGCTTCAATAACTTCCATCCTTCCATTGAATTCCAGATAAATTACTCTAAGTGTGTGCATTTCCTGGATACCAGAGTCACACTAAAAAATGGAACACTACAAACATCTGTGTACAGAAAACCTACAGACAGATGCAGTTACCTGCACAGCTCGATCTACCATCCCTCTCATACCAAAACATCCATTATATGCAGCCAGGCCATCCGGTACCACCACATTTGCTCTAATCATGACAACAGGGACAGACACCTTATTATACTAAAAGAAGCTTTCAGACAGAAGGAATATAAAGCCAGCTCCATTGACAGGAACATCCATTCTCCACTTCCATAGGCCTAGGGAAGAACTACTATGGTACAAGCCACAGAGAACATCTGATCGCACACCTCTGGTAGTAGCCTACAACCCAGAACTGGAAAAACTACGGACAATAATTAAAGATCTACAGCCACTACTGTCTGAAGATGAAACTCTAAAAAAATATAGTTCTCATTCCACCAGTGCTTGCCTTTTGCCAGCCACCAAACCTGAAGCAGAAACTGGTGCGAAGCAAACTTCCTTCTGAGCTCCAACTAAGTGACAAAGATACAAAGCCATGCAAAGCACCTCGCTGCAAACTATGTACATATATCTCTCCTGAGACATGTGTTAGTCACAATGGAAAAACATTTACAATCCAAAACTCGTTTACCTGTTCTTCTAGCAATGTAGTATACATGATACAATGCAGAAAATGTGAGGAAGGCTGCTATATTGGTGAAACTAGACAGGAACTCAAAACAAGAATGAATCACCACAGATTCACAGTTACCCATAAAATGAAAATACGCCAGTAGGGGAACATTTTTCTAGACCAGAACACTCCACCAGTGATTTTGCTGTCAGAGTGTTAAAAGGAACTTCAAAAACAGCCAGGATTGGCAAACATTTGAAGTAAAAATGATATAATACTTTCACACTAAAGAAAAAGGACTTAATAAAGATGTTGTTTTTAATACACTGCCAGTAATTATGCTTAAAACAGTGCTTCTGAGTTTCTTTTAAACCTCACAAATGACGACTGGCTCATTGTGGGGCAGTCTCCAGAGCAAGTCAAGTCAGACCTGCAAGTGATTCAGCAATTGCTCACTTCTCTAGGATTCCTCCTCAGTCTTACAAAGTCAGTTCTCGAACCAGTGCAACTCCTGGCCTTCATAGGGGTAGAGCTGGCACTGTCCAACATAGCTTTTTTCCTCTAGCAAGGGTAAAGGCCTCAAACCTGGCTTTTCCTTTCGCTTTCTGGTCTCTCGACCAGCAAGGCATTTTGTTCAACTCCTGGGCCACATGGCAGCCTTCACTGCAGTGGTACAAGGTGCCAGATTTCAGATGAGGACATTCAGTTCCACTTGAAGGCTTTTGGTCCCAGAGAAAGACCCCTCTAACCAAACTAATTCCAGTGACTCAGACTCTGATCCAGGCTCTCCAGTGGTGGTTGGATCAGAACAAACTTAGACAAGGAGTCCCATTCATCACCCAGTCTCATTTTGTGGTTCTCCCACAGATGCCTTTCTCCTGGGATGGGGAGCTCACTTGGGAGCACTCCTAGACGGGAGTGTGAGCCCTCAGGGTCTCTACGTCACATCAGTTTTCCAGAGCTCAGGGCAGTGTACCTGGCTCTACAAGCCTCTCTCAGAATCAGTACAGACCAGGTGGCTCAGGTCAGGATGGACAACACCACCACCATGTTGTACATCAATAAGCAGGAGGCCTCGGTCTATGGCCTTGTGTGTTGAAGTCATGAAATTACGTCCCTTGCTTATTCTCTACAGACATCTCTGTAGCAGTCCACCTTCCAGGAAGTACAATGTGCTAGCAGATGCTTTGAGTAGGATTTTTCAGGGCCATCACGAATAGTCCCTGAACCTCTAGTGTTGAAAGTGATATTTTCAAGGTTGGGCACTCAGAGATAGGCGTCTTCGGCCCCAGACAATCACTAACTCTCTCTCTTTTGTGGCAGACCCCATTATTTTGCTCAGTCCCCCTGGATGCTTTACTTCTGGATTGGCAGGGGAAATTTTTGTATGCCTTCCTCCCCCTTTCCTCTATTCTTAGCTTCACCTGAGCTCTTTCCTTCTAAGACTGCTTGAAAGGCAGAGTAGAGAAACTACCAGAGCAAGGGAAAAGGATTAAGACTTATTTTTGGCTAAGCAGATTTACTGTGTGGTATTGTTTTATTTTTTACTCACAGGGATTGCTACTGTTTGTTGCTAACATTTCATTGTTTTATTTTCTCTGTAGTAAAGTGTTTCTTACAGCGTATATCTTCTCTGAAATTATTACAGGTGGTGCTTTACAGGTTTTACAGTTCTATCTAACATTAGGATAAGCTTTCAGGGTTACTGCATTTTGTTGTTGACTGATTGTTTCTGCTCTTACCTCCTTGTTCTTTCGTCCGTGGTTCTTCTTTTCGGCAGGAAAGGGCCCAGCCACCACCCACCCCATCCCCAACCACCCCTCACTACACTCCTAGGGTACTACAGTTGTGACATTTCCTGTGGCAGAGCAGGAAGGGGTGGATCAGTGGGGCCTCCACAAGGTGAGCTCATTTACAGGGGCACTAGTAATTTAACTTGTTATAAGTTAAACAAAACACAATCAAACCATTACTTGCATTTTTTTTTCCTTTTTTTTTTCCTTCTAATTACTCTGACTAGGTTATAAACCCAGCAACTTATCTGGAATGGATATCATTAACTGCAGGTACTGTGGAACAATTTTCAGAAGGACAGTCTTACAGGATTTAGGACACTGTCCACATGCTGGCCTTTGGAGATATTGGGGCTCAGCTCCGGGCAGCATGGGCAGAGATTGCACGCCTCAAATTTCATATTCAAGAGGAAATACATTATAAGAACCACCTGCCATTCCCCAGCATCCAACAGAAAACCTCGACCCGCAGAGGATAGTTGGTCAGGAGGTTGGCAGGTGGTTAGGAGGGGCCAATCGTATGCCCCATCACTCTCTGCTCTCCAACATATTACCTCCAAAAACCATATAGACACTACAAACAGGTATCTGCCTCTATCTCTGAAAGCAAACAAAGAGGCAGAAGACACTGCAGAGCAGGACACTGCAGCACATGAGCTAGCACAACAAAACTCACCCAAATCAGGAACCAAAACAAAAAAAGCAAGAAGGAAATCCCAAAAACTTCTGATCATAGGAGACTCCATGATTCGGGGAGTTGATACCCATCTCCAGCCAGTGGTAATGGTCAGATGTCTCCCAGGTACATCAGCATGGAGAGACACTGACCGAGATTGCTAAAATTGTTCACAAAGCAGGAGAAAACATTGATGTCCTAGTACACATAGGGACTAATGATCTCGCCAGCCGGTCAGTTGTGGACAAGGAGCACCTGACCAGGCTGGGTGACAAACTATCATCTATTTCAGTCTGGCATCTCCTTCTCTGAGATCCTACCAGTCTGGGAGAGGGAACAGATGATGGACGGAAGGTCAGAGAAGGGGAGATAGGGAGCTAAACACGTGGCTCAAGGGCTGGTGCCAGGAAAAAGGACACAGATTTGTAGGAAACTGGCAACAGTTCTGGGAGCGAAAGTTCTTTAAATTTGATGGACTGCATCTGACTAAGGAGGGAGTCAGTGCATTGGGGCAGAAGTTTGACGTCTTTGCAGAATATTTAAACTAGCAAATGGGGAGAGGGGTGCAGCACCCCAAACGTCGAATGGGAAGAACATTCCTCCCCCCTCAGCTAGTGGTCAAACAGGGATTCAGCATGTTTGCAGTTCATTTGCATCACCAGGTAAGAAAAAAGGTTTGTCTCCCCAAACGATGCACAGGGGTAATGCCAAACCTCACCCAACAACTAACACACCAAAATCTGGCCAATGGAAAATCATGTACACAATGCTCACAGCCTGGGAAATAAGATCCCAGACCTGCAGGCAATAATGTCAGAGGCTAAACTGGACATAGTAGCAATTAGTGAGGACGTGGTTTACCAGTAACCACACTTGGGAGACTTCAGTACCTGGCTATGTATTGTTCAGAAGAGACTGAGGTGCAAAAGTGGGGAGGAGTGGCCCTGTATGTCAATGAAAATATCAAAGCTACAGAAATTCAGAATACACATAAGGAGCCAGAAGAACTGTGGGTCACCCTGGAAACAGGAAATGGAACAGCCATAAGAACTGGGGTTGTCTACAGGCCCCCAGACCAGGGGGAGGACATAGATACATTACTGTTAGAAGATATACAAAACATGACAGCTAAAGGGGAGGTTCTGATAATGGGAGACTTCAACATGCCGGATACAGATTGGTCAATACCAGCAGGAACATCTGCCAGAACTAGACACATAGTGGATTCCCTGCAGGGGGAGGGCCTCAAACAACTGGTACAGCAACCCACAAGAGACAGGGCTATCCTAGATCTAGTACTGACTAACAGGGAAGGGATCACAGATCTCCAGGTAGAAGGTCACCTGGGGCCAGTGACCATCACATGGTATGGTTCAATTTGGCTACTATATCTAAATCATCCCATTCAAGGCAAAACTATGGGACTTCAGAGGAGCTGACTTTGATAAGATGGCCAACAGAGTTAAGCTAGCCCTGGCAAAAGAAACACAGGTGAGGGGTACAGGCAAGTGGGCAAGCATTAAGGATGCAATACTTGAAGCAACACCCCATTGTGTTAGACAGAAAAGGAAGTGCAAAAGAAGAAGGAAACCGCTTGGTGTCAAATACAGTAGCAGAAAAGGTCAGAGCCAAAAGGCTGGCCTTCAAGAAATATAAGGGAACACAGCGGGATGAAGATAGGGAGGCATACCAAACTGCCCTTGAGGAAGTAGGGAAGGCAGTAAGCAGGCAAAGTCCCAAACTGAGGAAACACTAGCACGAACAGTAAAGAAGGTGACAAGACTTTCTATAGATACATTAGTGAAAGGAGAAAGTCCAGAGGGTATTGCTAGCTTAATGGAGAAAAGGGAGCATGTGAGGAGGAGGACCCTGTAAAGGCATCTATCCTAACTAGATACTTTTGCTCAGTATTTACTGAAGAGAAGGTAGGCAGGGCCCACAGCTCAGCATCATGGACACAGGGGGGAGGGAGGTGAGCACTACTCCCTTCACAAAAGAAAGGGTCCTACAAGAGCTTGCTAAGCTCAGGGTGGATAAGGCAATGGGACCTGATGGCATACATCCCAGGGTACTTAAGGAGCTAAAGGTGGAACTAGCAGAGCCATTAGCAGAACTGTTTAGTGAGTCTCTGAGCACAGAAGAGGTCCCAGAAGACTGGAGAAGGGCTCATGTGATCCCGCTCCACATGAGTGGTAGCAGGGAGGAGGCGGGAACTACAGACCAGTCAGCCTTACCTCAGTAGTGGGCAGATTATGGAGGCACTCCTAAGGAAAGGATAGTGCAACACCTGGAATCCATAGGGGCACAGGATCCAAGACAGCATGGGTTTACAAAGGAAGGTCCTGTCAAACTAATCTCATAGATTTCTTTGACTGGGTAACCAGAGTGGTGGACCAAGGGGAGCAGTTGATGTTGCCTACCTTGACTTCAGCAAGCTTTTGACACTGTTCCACATAGAAGATTGATAAATAAGCTGGGTAGGCTCGGGTGGGTCAGAAGTTAGTCAACTGGGTGGTAAACTGGTTGACGGGCAGAAAACAGAGAGTGGTGGTAAATGGTATACAGTCAGAAGAGATGCAAGTCACAAGTGGGTACCTCAGGATCAGTCCTGGGGCCAGTCCTCTTCAACATCTTCATTAGTGACCTTGCAGATGGACTAGAGGGTAAGGCTTGTCTGTTTGCAGATGACACCAAGATCTGCAACAGAGTAGATGATCCAGATGGGGTGGGCAGAATGAGAAGAGATCTGGATAAACTAGCAAAATGGTCAGAAGAGTGGCAACTGGGATTTAATGCAAAGAAGTGCAAAATCATGCACATAGGGAAGAGAAACCCTGAAGCCACCTATAGGCTGAGAGGGGAGTTACTAGCAGTCACAAAGGAAGAAAGAGACTTGGGCATCATCATCACTGAAGACCTGAAATCATCCAAGCAGACCTCTAAAACAGTAGGTAAGGCTAGGGGGGTGTTAGGGTGTATTAGTAGGGGTATCACAAGTCGTAAGAGGGAGGTAATAATCCCTCTTTACAAGACACTGGTTAGGCCCCATCTGGAGTACTGCGTGCAGTATTGGAGGCCACACCTTCACAAGGACATTAACCAAATTGAGGCAGTCCAGAGAAGGGCAACCAAAATGGTGCAGGACTGCATCAGAAGACATATGAGGACAGATTAACAGAGCTCAATATGTATACCCTTGAGCAAAGGAGGGAGAGAGGATATGATCGAGGCATTCAAACACCTTAAGGGCATTAACAAGGTGAAAGAGTCTAACATGTTTAAATATAAGAAAAATAGCAGGACAAGAGGGCACAGCATGAGATTAGAGGGGGGCCGATTAAGGGGGAATGTGAGTAAATTATTTTTCACAGAAAGGGTGGTGGATGCATGGAATGGCTTACCACAAGAAGTGGTGGCTATGAATACAGTGCAGGGCTTCAAACAGGCATGGGATAGGCATAAGGGAGCAATACAAATGACTATGAATAGATAGGCCACTGACAGAGCAAAGGCCGATGGCACATAGATACATAGACAGTGTCGGCAGATAAGGGCCTATGGCCCACCCAGTCTGCCCATTTGAGCTTGTAAGTTCAGTTTGTTTTCCTAGAAGTCTGTTGCCCCTTACCCCTGACCTCCAGAATTCCTTTATGTCTATCCCATGCATTCTTAAATCCTGTGATTGTTTCAGCCCCCACCACTTCCTCTGGCAGGGTGTTCCACTTGTCCACCACCCGCTCTGTGAAGAAATTCTTCTCATGTTTCCTCTGAATCGTCCCTCCTCCAACTTCATCCCATGCCCTCTAGTCCTGGAACATCTTTTTCACTTAAAATAGTGTTTTCCTGCACCCTGTTCCTCCCTGTAAGATACTTGTATGTCTCTATCATATCCCTCCTCCTCCTCTCCTCCAGGGAATACATGTTCAGTTCCTTCAACCTGTCTTCATAGGACTTGTGATGCAATCCATGCACCATCTTTGTTGCCCTCCTCTGAACCTTCTCTACCCTGTCTATGTCCTTACGTAGGTATGGTCTCCAGAACTGTACACTGTACTCCAGGTGGGGCCTCACTAGTGTCTTGTATAGCGGAATTATGACCTCCCTTTTCCTGCTGGTAATGCCCTGCCTATACATCCCAGCATCCTATTTGCTTTACCTGCTGCCTTGTCACACTGTTCCCTACCTTGAGGTCATCAGAGATGATAACCCAAGATCCCTTACTGCTTGGTGCATGCTATATCCTCACCCCCAACTGATATATTGTGCCAGGGTTTTGTGCCCCATATGCATTATCTTGCACTTCTTTGCATTGAATTTCAACTGCGAACCCTGACCATTCTTCAAGTTTCTGCAGGTCGCTTCTCATTCTGTCTACACCCTCTGGTGTGTCCTACTCTGTTACAGAGCTTTGTGTCATAGCGAACAGTGAAATTCTGCCTTCTAGGTCCTGCGCATGTCACTGATGAAGATGTTGAATAGGACCGTCCCAGCACTGATCCCTGTGGTACCCCACTGGTCACTCTTCCCTCTGTGGAGTGACAGCCATTTACCACCACCCTCTGTGTCCTGCCACCCAGCCAGTTACCTACCCACCACACTACTGTCCTGCCCACACCCATATTCCCCAGTTTGTGTAATAGTCTTCTGTGTGGCACAGTGTCAAAGGCCTTGCTGAAGTCCAGATAGGCCATGTCCACCGCCTCCCCTGATCCACCTCCCTAGTCACCCAGTCAAAAATTCAACGAGGTTGGTCTGACATGATCTCCCTCGGTGAAACCATGCTGCCTTGGGTCCTGTAGTCCATTGACAACAGATGTTCTACCAATCTCTCCTTCAGTAGTGCTTCCATGATCTTCCCACTACCGAGGTGAGGCTGACATTTATAAGGTAGAAAAGAAAAGGGCAGACTGGATTAGCCTTATGTCCTTATCTGCGTCCAACTTCTGTGTTTCTATGTTTCTATGTTTATTCAAAGTTCTGGTCAGGATAAGGTTACAGTCTTGCAAAGTGATCCTTATTGCTCCAGAGTGGGCCAGACAGCCTTGGTATCCTCTATTACTGTCCCTGGCAGTCCATCTCCCTTAGCTCTTCTGAAGAATCACAATCTGCTAACTCCTCTCAGGGCAGAATTTGGTACCCCAACCTTCGGCCTCTCAACCTCAAGGCATGGCTCTTGAAGAGCTAGAATATGCAAGTCTGAATTTATCTCAAGGGGTTCTGGACATTCTCAAGGCCTCTTGAAAACCTGCCACCAGAACAACTTATAACTCCAAATGGAAAAGATTCAGCATTTGGTGTTCCAATAAACACATATCCCCAGATTCTGCTGACTTGGCTACAGTTCTGGATTATATGGTTCATCTTAATGGCTTAGGCCTCAGACCAGCTACCCTCAGAGTACACTTGTCAGTCATTTCTGCATTTCTGTCAGTGGGAAAGCCCTCCTCACTGGTATCTCATCCTGTTTTCTGTAAATTCTTCAAAGGATTGCTTCATGCCAATCCCCTCTTTAGGGATCCTACTCCTGCTTGGGATCTTAATGTTTGCATTGCTCAGCTTATGCAACCCCTTCGAGCCTTGGCCTCAGCAGAACTTAAGTGCTTGACTTGGAAAACTGTGTTCCGGTAGCTATTACCTCTGCCAGGCGATCAGTGAATTACAAGCCTGTCAGTGGGCGCTGATTTATCTCATTCCATAGAGATAAGGTGGTCCTTAGAACCAACAGGAGGTTCTACTCAAAGTGGTTTCAGACTTCCATCTGAAAGAATCCATATCTGTTCCTGTCTCTTCACTGATCATTCTTCTTCAGGAGAGAGAAGATTACACAGTTTGGCTGTTAAAAGGCTCTTAGCTACTACATTGAGCATACTAAGGCACTTAGGTTTGGCCTCTAGTTGTTCCTCACTTATGGTGAAGTGGGGAAGGTAAACCTGCACTAAGAGAACTATTACCAGGTGGATTGTCTCTTGTCTCTTGTATACAATTCTGCTATGAAAAGCTAGGCAAAGTACCCCCCTCAGGCCTGAGGGCTCATTCGACTCGAGGTACAGCTGTTTCTCTGGCTGCTGCCAGGGATATACCCTTATTAGAGATATGCAAAGCGGCCACCTGGAAAACAGTCCATACATTCACCAAGCATTACTCTCTGGATATCCAGGCCAGGAGTGATGCTAGGTTTGGTACAGCAGTACTGCAGAGCGTATTCCCAAAATAGGTTCCGTCCCTCCTCCATGGAGGTACTGCTTGGTAGTCTGCATATTGTAAGAATACAGCAAGACTTCATGTTGTTTGAAGAAAAAATTACTCACCTTAGTAATTGTGTTTCTTCTAATGGAGTCTTGTCTATTCTGACCTCCCTCCTGCCTCCCCTCTCAGAACCTGTTTTTTGGGAAGTGGGCTGGCAGGTGCAGTGTTGCACCCCAGAGATGCACTGGCACTTTCTCTGTTTTTTTTTTGGGGCAGTGCATTTTGTTTTCATTCTTGTTTGTAATTATATTGTTCGCTACCTGTTTTTTGTTTTGGACTTCTCGACTTGAATCTTTGGGGACCCAAACATTTGGTTGCTCTTTGGCTAGTAGTTTTTTTTACAATTTCCACCTAGCAGGTGTAATTAGTTAGTATTAGCTCATAAGAATCTGATGGTTACACTTGGAAGTGCAGCAGACAGAGGTTTGAACCGAGCTTGAGCTCAGTGTTTTATGCTCTGGCATAGAGTTAACTCTTTCCTCTCTGGAGCAGTTCAAGTGCTGGGGCTAACTGCATATTGTCAGAATACAGCAAGACTCCATTAGAAGAAACACAATTACTAAGGTGAGTAATTTTTTCTTCTCCACCACCGGAAAAGCTCCCAGAGGAGGCGATATGGCCCCAGCCACAACTTCTAATTCAGCATGACTCCTTCCTCAACCCCGGTAGGGCAGGTAGGGGGGTGATAGGGGGTTATTTTTCCCTGCACCTGGACAGTTGCAGGGAGATCACCGAGATGCCTGAGTCTTGCAGCTCATAGAATACAGCCACACTCTGGAACTCCTGGAGTGGTCTCTGAAAAAACTCTGTTCAGTCTTTCATATACTCCTGGACACATTCCAGTGCTTTGGGAGGGATTCACGTTGTTGCAGAAAGAGCCATAGAACCTGTCCCCGAGACTCAGCAGGGTAGGGGGTTCTACTCCCACTTTTTACTGGTCCCTAAATGGACCAGGGGGTCTCTAGCCCATCCTGGACCTTAGAGAGCTCAGCTTCTTTATCCAGCCCAAGAAATTCCAGATGGTGACCCTTCAGGGACTGCTGCTCCTTCTGCATTAAGGGGATTGAATATGTCCCCTCAACATGAAGGATGCATACCTGGATATCAAGGTGTGTGCTTCCCACTGGTGGTACCTCGGGTTCTGCTTCTAGGGGCACACTTTCAGTTCTGGGCCCTGCCCTGTGGTTTATTTTTGGCCCCTCCGGTGTTCACCAAATGTTTGGCAGTAGTGGCGGCAGCCCTTGGGTGGGAGGGACTCTGTATCTTTCCCTTCAAGCTGTCATGTGTGAGCCTCCTTATTTGGTTTTCCACAAAGACAGGGTGTCTTTATGGATGAATCAAGTTCCTTCCTAAGGTGGTGTCAGTTTACTTAAATCAATCCATCCACCTGCATGTTTATTACCCAGAGCATGCCAGTCCAGGAGAAGCATTGCTCCACACTTTAGATGTGCATAGAATTCTGCATTACAATAGACACTGTATGAAGGACTACATGAAGTCCTTGCAGCTGTTTCTTTTGCCCCGGGAAGAAGGGCATTCCTTTTCTAAACAGTGCTTGTCCAAGTGATTGGCCAACTGCATCACATTTTGCTACAGGAAGTATGATAAGGATTTTCCTGGTGGTGTTTGTGGGGATCATGGTTAAAATAGTGCTGACAGAATCACACTGTACGAAACCGCGAAACCACCTGAGCGCCATGGAGAAGCAGCAAGGAGCATCACGGGGTGCGAAGCCCTCACATTGGAATCCACAGACAGGCGTGGGAAACTAAGTGGAATAATTACCATAGGTATGTTAACACATACCATGACAGATTAATGCAAGTCAGAACATGTATTTCACCCCAGTGACAATCACAGTCAAAATAGCGCACACAGAATCACGCAGTAGCAAACCGTGGAAGCAACACAGCGCCATGGAGAAACACCATAAAGCAGTGCAGGGGGCTTTGCCGATAATATAAATAAACATACTCCGAACTGCAGCAAACAGAAGAAAACAAAAACAATTTGCTGGAGCGACCTGGAGTTGATCCCCGGCATACTGGCCGCTGCACGCTTCACAGCCTCTTGCTGTACACACTAAGCCACTGGGCCAGCTTCCTCAGCCACCACACAAACTCTTAGCTGACTCAGCCTGACTGAAAACACCTATACCCAAGCTGTTTTCACTCGCGCTGTTTTGGCCACGTGGATTTTAACTGCACTATTCTATCCACACAGTTTTGACTGGATACCATTTGTGGTCATTCCACCAGAGGCATGACCACTTTTGTTGCCTGTTTCAGCTGCAGAGATCTGCACTGCTGGCTGTACTTGGAGAACTGTTCACACCTTTACCAAGCACCACAGTCTGGACATTGCCTCTAGGCATAGGGCCAATTTGGCCTAGCTGTGTTTCAGGGCCTACTTTCTTAGGCTCTTGGTCTCCAACCGCCCAGATTGCTTCTTTGGCTGTCAGAACTGCTTGGGACTCATTCCATAGGTGTGGTCTGCTGCAAGAGATACCCTTGAAGTAAGATAGTACAGTTATGTAAGAACTTAATTAGTAATTCTTCGAGAGGATCTCTTGCTGCAGGCCATGCCGTCCTACCCTCCTTCCTCTAGGCCTGTGAGCCTCTGTGTGTCTGTCTGTCTGTGTTTCTCCTTAGTGGAGAGCCTGCTGTCTTTCTGTTATTTATACATTGGCGGACACCATCGGCTCTTGCTCGGTTGTCAGCAGGAGATCTGTTGCTTATGGTCTCCGGCAGGAGAACTGAGGAGGGCATGTGGGCCACCCACTCTTCTAGTATAGGGTGACATCAGTGTGTGATGTCAGAATGGGTGGCCCCCTGGTAGACCGCTAGCTAGAAAAGTTTCCGTGTGGTCCTGACACCTGGCGACTGTAGTTCCATAGGTGGGGCCTGCTGCAAGAGATCCTCTCGAAAATCTACTGTTACGGTAATTTCTTATGTAACTGTACTTTCTAGGATCGTGGATATGTTGTTCTATTCACACTGTTTGGCATGTCCCTTTCCCCTTTAAGCCTTGCCAGATGGCCTAAAAGCTGGCGCCTCCCACTCACCTGGGTGGTATATGCCTCAGCTCCATCCCTTGACACTAGAGCTTCCTTTCCACCGGAAGATTCAGGTTCCCTCTTTACTGCTCCCACGTTGAGTAAGCCCTGGCACTTAATCCTTCGGATAAACTGTCAAAAATTAAACTCATTAGAGTTTCTATGCATATGTGTGCAATAGCGACTGCAGTGGAGGACAGGTCCTCACCCGTGTTCCGCCAGTGTCCCTGCAGGCAGAAGATGTCCCGTACTGATGTGCACAACATGTGTCTGGGCCATGACCATGCTACCCAGACCTGTGACTTTTGCTGCACATTCCATCCTGCAGTCTTGGATGATCGCCTCGCACGTTTGAAGCTCGGATGACCAGAAAAACGGTACTTGCCAGTCAAATCCAAAGATGCCTGTCATGTGGCTTCTGCAGCCGCAGGATCCGCCAACCAACTGGAGCAGATGAAGTCCTTCAAAGAGGAGGCAGCTCGTGCCGCCGAGCAGTCCTCTTTGGTCTCGGTCTTCGTCCCGCTCAAACTGGGCTCTTCCTTCTCCGGCTCCTTCAGGAAGATGTGCCAGTCTCTCCCGACAGAAGGGGAGGGCCCATCTGGCTCACATACCTCCCGCTCCCGTAAAAAGGATAAAGAGTTGAGAGAGGATTCGTCGCGTCGACGTCGCTCTTGGGACAGAGAGAGAGATCTCAATCCCAGGAGTCTAATTTTTCAACTTCAGTCAAAATTGCGACCTGAGCCGCTGGCTTCATGGCACCCCCGTCAGGTCAGCTGGCTCAGACGTGGGACGACGACCAGGTTGAATTGTAATCAACCCCATCGACCCGTTGTCTACTGATGAGGCCGACAGTTCTTTGCTTAGGACTCCAGTCCTGCCAGGACCTTCGGAGGAGGACCCGTGGTCTCTGTCCCTGACCTGGAGGAGCCGTGATTCTCCCTGGCCCCTTCCAAGCACTCCCGTCAGTCCCCCAACGGTTGAGGTCGAGGTCTCGGATGCCCTCAACCGACAGGCTGAGGAAGTCTCACAAGCAGCACTCCAAGAAACGGTGACACCGCCATTCGTCCTCGCCCACCTTGGATGAGGAGATGCTTTGACACAAGTTGCGTCAATGCTATGAGGATCTTATGTGGCAACAGCTGATGATGACCAGTCAGAAGTCAACCCCAGCTTCCGCTCCAGCCATCACATGGCTGCCACCCTATAGGCCGACACCGACTCCTCCGGAGCCGGTCGACACTGCCATCTGCCCGCGGAGCTGGTGAAGGCCTTCTTGGCTCAGCTGAAGCCGGCCTCTCCACCGATCCTGGTGGAGCTGCCACCTAAACAACCTCCCTTAGGGGCTCCTGCCAAAGAGTCTCAGCCCGTTCAGGGCCTCCTGCATAGGCTGTCTGTCACCCTTACTCCCAACCGTCTCGGAGCAGGTTGAAAGTGACTCTGGTGGTCGGCCACTCTATCCGGACTCAGGGTCCAAGGATTCGGACTTGAATTCATGTCCATGTGATGACAATTCAGTAAGTCTTTCGACGGAGGAGGGTCCTACGTCCTTCCTGGGCATCCTCCGTCTCATCTCCGAATCCATGGGGATGCCCTTGGAGCCCGTTGAAAAACGGGCTGAATATCCCCTAACTAATATTCTCAAGAAAAGGGATTCTCCGTTTGAAGCCTTCCCAGTGGCTGAAGCCATAGTTGGCCCAGCCTTGGAGCTTTGGCAGTACCCAGCCTCCTGCCCTGCGCCTTCAGCCTGGATGGCCCGCAAGTACGTGGTTCCCATTGGCTCCCCTTCAGGGTTCACACAGCACCCATTGGCTGAAGGGCTGGTGACCAAGTATGTGTCTTGGTGCTTGGGCAACTCAGGAGACACTGATAGACCTCCAGACAAAGAGTCCAAGAAGTTGGACCATTCAGCCAGAAAGATCTATACTGCCTCCTCGCTTGGTCTCTGACAGGTGAGTTCGGCCATCATTATGGCACACTTCTCCCATGCCCTCTTGGGCTCTCTAGATGAGGTGCTTCCTCATCTCCCCATGGACCTTCAGACCACGGTCAAGCAGGTCCGTGACGAGGGTCGGCTGTTGCTAAACAGCAACTCCAGATGGCTCTGGACATTGGGGATTCTTGTGCCTGCTCAGTGGCAGGCGCAGGGCTTGGCTGAGAGTCTCGACCTTTATGGCAGACACCCAACACAAACTGGCGGATGTTCCTTTCCTGTGTACTGACTTGTTCGGTCCAGGAGTTGAAGGTCACTTCCAGCATATCGAGAAGTCCAGTGCCACCTTGGACTCCATTACTCCCACCCAGAAGGAACCCCAGGGTTCAAAGAAGTGGAAAAGAAAGCCTTTTCAGTCTTCTGCCCCTGTGGCCAAGCAGCCCCAGTACCAGTCTGGGCAGCAGCAGCAGGCTGAGCCTTGGTGTCCTCGGCCCAAGTCAGGGGCTTCTGCAACCTGTAAGCCCAGAGGAAAGGGCCCTGGCGGTCCCCCCGCTGGATCCTCCTCCTCCTCCAACCCTGCACAGTGACGGGATGGGGGTTGCCTCCCCCGTGCCTATCACAACCACTCTGGGTCTTCCATGGGGGGCCAGCTCCGCCGCTTCCTTTCCGCCTGGTCCACTGTCACAATGGACAGATGGGTCTTTGAAGTGGTTGGCCAGGGATTGCCTCTGGAATTCGAGCAGTACCCTCCAGGCCGATCCTGCGCCCCACGGGAGGAGAAGGTATCTGCCCACACTCAGGCAGCTCTCCGAGATGGCATTGCCCAACTCCTCCACAAGGAGGTAGTGGTCAGAGTTGTGGATCCCCCTGTCAACCCAGAGTTTATTTCCAGGTACTTCCTGGTCCCAAAATGGACGGGGGGCTGGTGCCCTATTCTAGATCTACATGACCTGAATCAGTTTCTCAGGTTTCGCACTTTCAGGATGGTAACTCTGTCTTGCATCATACCATCTCTCGAGCAGAACATGTGGTTCTGCTCCCTGGATCTGCAGGATACATTTTTTCACGTCCGATTCGTCCATCTCCCCAAAGGTTCCTCCGCTTCAGGGTGGAGGGAACCCTCTATGATTTCCAAGCCATGACGTTCAACCTTTCATCAGCCCCCAGGGTCTTCACCAAATGCGTAGTAGTGGTGGCGGCCCATCTTTGGCATTGAGGGGTCAGGGTGTACCCCATTTCGATGATTGGCTCAAAGCGGGTCCCTCCAGACTGGAGGTAGAGAGGTCCAGGGATCTAGCCCTCCAAACCTGCCTCAGCCTTAGCCTCCTGATCAATGAGGCCAAGTTGGAACTTGTGCCCTCGCAGGTGATCTGCTTCATTGGAGCAGAGCTCGACTCTTGCCGAGCCAGAGCCAGGCTCCCGGCAGACAGGGCAGAGGTTCTCTCCTCCTTTGCCTGATCATTTCTGGTTGGGCAATTGTGCCCTGCCCAGGACTTCCTACAACTTTTGGGTTACATGGCAGCCTGCACCTCCGTGGTCCGATGGGTCTGGTGGCATATGTGCCCTCTTCAATGGGAGCTGGCCAGCCAGTGGTCTCAGCGTCTAGGTCACTTCGACCAGCTGGTCACTGTAACCTGGAAGATGTAGGACACTCTAGTGGTAGACCATCCTGGAGCATCTGCAGGGAGGGATCCTGTTTGTTCGCCCCTAGCAGATGGGCGTCCTGACGATCGACGCCTCTCTCATGGTCTGGGATGCCCACATGGGGAATCAGAGTCCATGGGCTCTGGACCCCTGAGGAATCTCAATGCCATAACAACCTGCTGGAGCTCCGAGCAGTTTGGCTGGCGCTGGCTGCATTCACTCCGTTCTTTCGGGGTCAAGTGGTTCAAGTCCAGACGGACAACATGACGACCATGTACTACCTCAACAAACAGGGCAGCATGCACTCCCGGCCTTTGTGCAGGGAAGCGCTCCGCATCTGAACCCTCGTGAGTCAACTGGAGGTGAATCTTCTAGCCATCTGTGTGGCAGAAGCCTTGAATCAGTTGGCGGACGCCCTCAGCCATGTGGGTGAGGCATCCTATGAGTGGTCTCTTCATCCAGAGGTAGTGCACAGTCTGTTCTCCCAATGGGGCACCCCTCAGGTGGACCTGTTTGCCTCCAGGGAGAACACAAAGCTGAGGCTGTTCCATGCCCACTCCACTCAGCAGGGCTTGCTGCAGTGAGATGCCTTCTCAAGGCCTTGGATTCCAGGCCTCTTCTGTGCCTTCCCTCCACTTCCCTTGATCCACAAGGTGCTCCTCAAGGTCAGGAGGGACAAAGCACAGGTGATCCTGGTTGCCCAGACTGGCCCCACCATTTCTGGTATCCAGATCTCCTCAGCCTCAGCATCAAGCTCCTGAGGCATCTTCCAGTATGCCTGGACCTGCTCTCCATCAGTCAGGGGGAGGTACTCCACCCAGACCTTCAGTCTCTGCACCTGACAGCCTGGTTCCTGAGTGGCTAGAATTCCAGGCTTTGGGTCTGTCCGGTGATGTCCTCAACGTAGTTGAGGCATCTAGGAAGGCGTTGACCAGGAAGTGCCATGCCTTCAAATGGAAGAGATTCTCCATTTGGTGCCAGGGTAAGGGCCTGGACCCTTCCCCTGTCTGGTGGCTAGCATCCTCGACTACCCTTGGTCTCTCTCCAAAGGGAGTCTTCGGTCTATGACCCTTAAGGTGCACCTGGCAGCCATCTCTGCTTACCAGGCGTGGGCTGGTCAGCAGATGGTGGCACAGGAGAAGGTGGTCTGGCACTTTAAAGGCCTCGACCATATTTCCCCTCCAGTGTGTGAACCACCACCACCACCGTGGGATCTACTGCTGGTACTGGCAAAGCTCATGGGCAAGCCATTCAAACCGATGCACAGGTGTGAGCTGTCACATCTGTTGTGGAAGACTACCTTCTTGGTGGCTGTCACGTCAGCCAGAAGGATTGGGGAGCTACAGGCGCTCTCTGTCGAGTCTCCGTATTTGGTCTTCCACAGGGACAAGGTTGCCCTGCACTCCAATCTGAAGTTCCTTCCGAAGGTGGTGTTGGGAGTTTCACCTGAACCAGGTGATGACTGATGGTGTACTACCCCACTTACACCTTCTAGGCCGAGTACAGGCTCCATACTTTGGACATGAAACAAATGCTGTCTTACTACAAGGAGCGTACGGCTGAAGTTTGGGGAGAGGTTCGCCAGCTGTTTGTCACCTGCGCTGAAGTCACACCTGGCAGACCTGCAGCAAAGCAGATGACTGGCAGATAGATTACATCTTGCATTGATCTCTACTATTGGTTGGCGGGCAAGGAGCCTCACATAGGGATAAGAGCTCATTCCACCTGCCATACGGCTGTGCCGGTGACTGCTTCTGGGGACGTCCCTATCCAGGTTATCTGCAGGGCTGCTACCTGGCAGTCAGCAAACACCTTCATTTCCCATTACCACATCAACCTAAAGTCATGCCGGGATGCTGGTTTTGGGGCCTCAGTTCTCCAATCTCTGTTCCCTAAGTAGGGGTGTGCACCTTGCCTCCCTTCTCCCGGAGAACTGCTAGGAGTCTGCCAAACAGTGTGGATAGAACAACATATCTACGATCCTAGAAAAACAGGTTACTCACCTGTAACAGTAGTTCAAGGAGTGATATATGTTGTTCATCCACACGAACCCACCTGACCTTCCCAGCTACGATGCACAACCCTCTTCATCCAGCGGGCAAGATCTGGCATCAAGGGGTGGAGCTGAGGCATATACCACCCGGATGGGTGGGAGAAGCCAGCTTTTAGACCTTCCGGCAAGATTTAAAGGGGAAAGGGACATGCCAAACAATGTGGATGAACAACATATACCTCTCCTAGAACTACTGTTACAGGTGAGTAACCTGTTTTTACTGGGGGATGTACATCTGTATACAGGATTATACTGTCTGGCCTTTCATTAACCTGCAGAGTTCTCAGAATGCCGGTGGCAGTGATGACAGTTATCTGTGATCAGTAGGGACTCTTCTACCTTTTCCTAATGACCGGCTGGTCAGTCTTGGGTTTGCATGAGACATACCTCTCAAATGTCCCGCATTATGTTTACTGCCCTTCATTTTCTTTTGACAATTCATTTACACAGGATATCCCAGCTGAGATGCAACATTCATTTCCCATGGGGTCTTGCATCTAATCTTTCTGCAGCTATGAGGACTAAAGCACTGAGAGGTTAAGTGGCTTGTCTAAAATCACACAGTAAATATTTGATTCTAGCGGGGTTTGAACTTGCAGTCTCCCTGTTTCCAAGTCAGTACGTTAACCACTAGACTACACTGCCTCATGTTTTATGCCTAAGAATTGCCCTGTCCTTTATGAGAACATGTCATCCTACTTCGAGAAAGTGCTGTCTCTCACTGTAAACTCAGACTCAGAGCAGAAATTCCTAATAATCTTTCATGCTAAATCAAAATTAAACTTTTCGTAGTGTTGTGATCTTGTATTTCCCTGTTTGACGACATGTTCTCCATGTTGAGGGCCACTGTCCCATGGTTAACCACATTTTGGGTGCCAGTGTCCCAAGTTTCTGTTATAAAATTTGCAAGGTACTGTACGGCCCAGTATGGCATGCCATGGGAAGTGTACTAAAAGGCTCAATAAGGCACATCTTGTTAGTGAATTGGAGGAGCAGTGGTGCACAGCCAACTTGTGAGCAATTATGTACAGTCTGTGATGAGCATTCTTACAGAAAAAGCATTTTGCTAAACAGCAACGTTAAGTCCCATTGTGTGTTCTCCATTTGAGTCTTGCAGCTGTTCATGCTTTACTGATGGCTCCAGTTCACATGTGGCATGATGCAGCTGCTGAAAATATTTCATTCAATCCAGAAAACTGTTGGTGCCTCACTCAAAATTAATGATGACTTATGGCAGTGTACAAAATGTAGTAAAAAATAACATGAAAGTGCTTACCACTGTAAAACCTAGACTATACTGGTGCTACTCATACTCAGATATGACGCTTGTAGAAGTAGTTTGTGCAGTCCATTAAACCAGCATAACATATCAAAGGAATACATGCCAGTGGTGGCAAAACTGATTACAAATTCTACCTGACAGAGTGTAGACTATTGTTAGGTTGACAGATAAGGTCTGTCAGATAATTAGGGGCTGCAGTAGGATGTGACTTATCTGAAATGATGAGAATCTTTATAGATTTAAACTTTCTGTCACCTGACAGTGTTAGCCTATCAAGTTCACGCAGCGCAGTCTTCCTGGAC
The DNA here is from genome assembly GCA_016271365.2 of Neoceratodus forsteri. Lineage (NCBI taxonomy): Eukaryota > Metazoa > Chordata > Ceratodontiformes > Ceratodontidae > Neoceratodus > Neoceratodus forsteri. The sequence goes on along the minus strand of CM028135.1, from coordinate 459,203,094 downwards.
AGCACTCCCCCGTTGTCCCGTATGACTTACCCTCGTGATCTCAGTATGGAACTCCTTGCCAGAAGATGTTGTGACAAGTAGTTCCATGGAAGCATTCAAAAATTCTTTAGATGACTACATGGGCAGTGAGAAATACGGGCATTACCACTGAATAGTGGCAAGTTTTTATAGGTCTTCGACCTCCTAACTCATAAATTACCTATGAACCTATTTATGTAGTTGCACATCATGGGTGCAACCACCAGGGAGGATGGGGGGGGGGGTTTCTAGGCCTCCTCAATGTTGTAGGCTTTGTAAAATCTTCGGTGTGAAAGGCTTAATAGAGCCATGTCCCTCCCAACTTTTTAGCCGTGCTTGCACCATTGGTTGCACTAGAGGGAAACTAACCTGATCTGGGTGAGAGTTCGTGCAGAGATATGGTTTTTGCCTTGCTCCCCTCCTTAGTTTTCCTGTTCTGTTCTTGGGAGCTATGATATCTGCGTGGTCACTTGCAGGTTCAAGGTGGGGTGCTCCCACCTGTCCTCCTGTCTTGTCTACTAGCATGTCAACAGATCTGCCCCTCTGCAGCATGCATATATGAGGAATGGACTTGGCCCCAGCCACAAGGGAACCCTGTGGGAGAAGCACAATAGTTCTCTTTTTCTGGAGCAGCAAGTGCTACTCTCAACAGCACTTCTGTCACTGGGATACCCTGTATGCTAGATCCCGGTCTCATTCCTTAACTGGATTGCCTGCATGGTAGTGTGTTGCAGTATGGGGCACACTCAGGATTAGGTAGTTCTCTAAAAAAGCACCAGAAAACTAAAGAGGATGGTATATAAGGAGACTCCTAAGATTTGTGCCAGCTTCACAAGACACTGCCATATGCTTAAAGGATCTAGTTGGTACTCTAGATCATTTAGAATTTGGGCCGCTTGGGGCCCAACAAATTCAGACTTTTTAATTTCTTTTATTTAATTTTGGAGTTTCCGCCTAGCAGAGGTTATAAATATTAGTGGTGAGATCTCAGCATCCACCTGATAACTGTGTGGTGCATCACATCAGCTAACCAACCCAGCACAATTAAGCACTTCTGGTTTGGCAGCATCTACAGGCATGATGACTGTGCACTACAGCAGGCATAGATGGTCACCACAAGAATGAGGAGGAGGAGGGATCTGTGTGAACTGTCAGTAGTGGTGGAGTATATGCTTTGTTGGCTGTTAGCAGAGGTATGCCAATGTGCCAGCCTGGTCTGATGTCGTGAGAGGGATGCACACCCCAAAAAAAAAACACATAGTGCAACGCACTGCACCAGCACAGCATCAACTATAATATCTGGCTGTCACTATCACATTCTTGTCAAGTGTTCAGGTTGTAACAGCTTGGTTGCAAAAGAGGACCTGATGTTAGCTACCTATCGGTTTTGCAGTCCCATGACCAGACTGAGCTCTTAACAGAAAGAGAGGTGAGGCAGGGCTGTTGTAAGCCACACATTTGTCTCTTTCTTTCTTTCTTTCTTTCTTTCTTTCTTTCTTTCTTTCTTTCTTTCTTTCTTTCTTTCTTTCTTTCTTTCCTTCTTCCTTCTTTCTTTCTCTCTCCCCTCCCCTCATTCCTTTCTTTCTTTCTTTCTTTCTTTCTTTCTTTATTCAACATTTAACAGGTAATAACAATAAAAAACACAAAACAATAAAGATGCCAAAGAAGTTGCCTGGCCAGACGGAGTGTAGTCACTCCTTGGAAATACAATCTAGGAGCACCTAGAATATAAGAAATAGAACAGTCAGGAACAATAACTCGAACAGATAAATAAATAGAACTATACCCATAAATTCTAAACGATATGTCTGCTACCTAATTATACTTTACAGAACCAAACTATACAGGCGTTCCAAAGTACTATCAAAACTTTCCTCACAAATCTGAATACCAGAGTAACAGTGGAGGGGACTTGCTGCTGCCGGGAGAGGAAACCCCACCTAAAAGCCACACATTTCTAATTATTTTATTGGATAAACTAGATTGGACTGATGCAGCTTCCTCTTGTCTATTCGGTTAGAGCTAAAAAATTGTGTTTGGGCTGGCCAGTCTAATTTCTTACCCTATTCCATTAGGGAGGCAATCAAGAAACAGCAGCGGCAGATTCATTCTGCTTGAGGGTACTGTTTGTATTTTTTTTAAAAATCACACAGAATCACAAATTGAAACATTTTTACGGGAGGGGGGAGGATCACTCTGAGCAGCCTGCCTAGCAGTCAGAAACAAATGTGGTTAGTAGTGCCCTGAATTACTGTCCATCCATCTATCTATCTATCTCTCTATCTCTCTCATACAGGTGCTGTAGCACCTGTCTATTAGGTTTGCATTGGTGTTTCATCAAAAATTCCCATTTTCAGAGGGTCATATCTTGGCCGTTTTAGACCCTAGGACTGTGGAATTTGGTATATGCCTTCTCAGTCCTAGGGTCTCAACCCTCTAAATTTCGGGAAAATCAGTTTACTTTTGGTGATACAGTATTAAGAGCCAACATTACATATTTTTGCTTGACTTGCTAGCTAAATATTTGTGCTCAGGTAACTAAAAAATAGCTTGGATTTGAGCTATGAAACGTACAGGTCTTATAGATATTATGTGGCAATAAGGCCTTTTGGAGTTTTTGTTTAAAAGTAAATAGTTTTTAAGTTAATTGCAATGAATTGCTCAACCATGTGTGTTTAAAAAAAAAAAAAATCACAGTGAAAAATAGCTTAACCTACATGGACACTTTTTTCAGTGTTAAAGTTCTACATGAACAAAAACTTTAAACTAATATAACTTTTTAAAAACTTAAAAGTAGAGGGTAAGAATGAAGTGGTTTTGAGGGAAGGGTACTATGAGGTGCATGATGTACATTGTTGTTTAAGTAAACTAATTAGTGCTGCTGATGGGGGACTTCAGTCTGCTGAATGTGGACTGGAGCCTCCCATCTGCAGCCTCAACTAGAAGCAGGGACATCCTAGACTCCCTGCATGGGGCATTTCTCAGGCAGCTAGTCAGGGAGCCCACTCTTGATGGGGGAATACTGAACCTGGTGCTTACTAACAAGGACAGTGTTATAGACATCAGTGAGGGAGGCCACCTGGGGACCAGCAATCACCTTACACTGTAGTTCAAGATAAGGATGGCAGCAGAAACAAACCACACAAGGATGAGGTTCCTGGACTTCCAGAGGGCGGATTTATTTAAAAGTGAGTGACTGCCTCTGAGACAACTTAGCAGGGGTGGGGGATTGTCTTGGTGGGATGGAGTACCAGTGGGACAAATTAAGGGACAGCATAGTAAAGGCAGTAAACTTCTGCACAAAAGAAGTGAGCCAAGAGCCAGAAAAAAGAGACTGCTATGGTTCTCAAAGGAAGTGACTGAAAAGGTAAAGACAAAAAGGGTAGCATTCAGGAGGTGCAAAGGGACACAGAGCGAAGAGGATAGGAAGGCGTACCAGAAGAAGCAAAGGGAAGTGAGGAAAGTGGTGAGGGGCACAAAGGCATCAACTGAGGAAAGGATAGCCAAAGTGGTGTCTAAGGGTGACAAGACTTTTTTATATATATATATGTATAGCTTTTTGCTCTTCCTTGGCCACCTTCTCCTGTCATCTGGCCCCCTGCCGCCCCCAGCCCCATCAGTCTCTTCACCCACCATCATACCAGTGAGAATCCACAAGGAGCAGGGTAAAGGGTGGCTGGAGCTGTCACATCTGGCCGAGGGGAGACATGGGTTTTTCTATGGTTCAAACCCCAGGAAATCTTACTATATTCTGACTTATGTAGTATGGTCTCATCATAGGACTGCCCCAGAGCCGAAATGGTTACTAGAACCAATGCAAATGATGGAATGCTAGGCTCGAGCTCAGTTTTCAAACCACTGTCCCTGGTAAACTGTTCTAAACCATCAGATTCTTTACTCTGCTTGCATCAGTAAGACGTCTCCGGAGAGCTCTCCTTTCATCACTTGAAATTCTTTATTTTTCTCAGTTTTACCTAGTAAAAAGTTTAAATTTAGAGTGAATCCTTAGAGTTGTTTTTCTTCTGGTTATGTCACAGAAAGCCAAGAAGAGAATGGGACCTACAGGTTTCCAGCACTGTGCCGAGTACGGGGAACCTTTTGCTAAGGCAGATCCACATTTAGTCTGTGTCTTCTGTCTGGGGTTTGAGCACCTCAAGACAGATTGTCAGATCTGAAGACAATTTCCTCAGCCTGCAGTTGAGAGATGGCTGAAGAGACTGCAGGACAAAATTTTCTGAAAAGGCTGCTAACCCAGCCGTTGAAAAACCGGTTCCTCCTCAGAACGAACCGAAGGAGCTACCCTCTGAAAGGGGTGATAGCTCTTCAACTAAGAAAGAACTGCAGACACGGCTGCTGAACTGGCCATTGTGGGTAAGAAAAAATGAAAAGAGAAGCTTTAGGAACCGCAGCCGAAGAAACCAGTGGCTCCTTCTGCAGAAGACATCGCTAACGTGATCCGTATTATACAGTCTCTGCAAGCCCTGGTTCTGGTTGGAAACAACCGCAACCAGTTGTGGTTCACACTCCTGGGTTAACCCAGGCCCACGATTTAACAGACCTTGGTGGGGAATGCTTTGCAGAAGAAGAGAAGGAGGAAGAAGAGGAAGAGGACTTTGGGGAACCAATTGATCCAGAGGTTTCCTCAGATCCTCATAAACCAGATTCCCCTGATAAGGGAACTGAGGATTTCATTTCATATTTTTCTTTTATGAAACAAATAGCTCAGACTGTCGACCTCCCTACCCAGGAATCCACAGAGGATGAAGAGGAAGAGGATTACATGGAAATGATGGATGTACCAGCATCAAAGAGGTTATTGCTGCTACTCCATAAATCCCTTTAGAAACAGACACTTAAAGTCTTGCAGACACCCACTTCTGTGCCCCCTACAGAAAGGAAGGCGGACAAGAAATACTGAGTTGCCAAAAGTGGTGCTGAGTTCCTTTTTGGGCACCCTAGTCATGAGGGGGTAGTGCAGGCTGCAGCTTGTGACAAAGCTGGCATCCCCATGGCCTCTCACCCTCCGGACAAAGATTCCAGGAAGGTGGATTCCATTGCAAAAAAAGTGTACCAGTCATCTTCCCTGGCTATTAGGCAGGCTACCTATATGTCATATGTGGCCAGGTATCAGAAGAACCTTTGGTCCACAATGATGGAAATAACTAAATCAGTTCCATCTCCCATGGCAGCTGACCTAGAGGAAGCTGCAAAGAGTGGGATTGAGGCTGCAAAAATGCAGTTCAGAATGACAGTGGAGTCAAATGATACTGCATCTAGACAGATGGCAGCATCAGTGTCCCTAAGGACGTTTGCCTGGCTCAGAACTACCAACCTGACCCAGGATACACAAACAAAAGGTATGGACTTCCCTTGTGACCTTCTGTCTCTGTTGGTGAACAAACAGAGGCATACATGAAGAAAATGGATGAATATAAGTCAGCCTACAAGAGTGCTGCAGCTGAAGAAAGAGCATCTACTCCCCCAGAAGCACCAGACCAGAGGTGGCGGGGGCAGAGCTCATTATAGGCCTTTCTTCCAGCCTCAAGCTTTCCCCCAGTTCCAGCAGCAGAGGGAATACTTTAGAGGCAGGGGCAGAAGGGGCAGGGGCCGTACTAGCCCCAGTGTCCAGCCAGCAGCACAGACTAAGCAGACACCTTGAGATTCCTGCTCAGGTTGCCTCCCCAGTACCAGTAGGGGGCAGGCTGGCCCACTACCTCCAGGAGTGGGAAAATATCACCACAGACAAGTGGGTCCTGGAGGTTGTGGGCCAGGATCTTGTACTCAGCATCAAGCTCATGCCAAGGCTGAGGTCAGGGGCCTTCAAACCATCCTTCCCATCAGAAACAGTCTTGCTGGAAGAGGAAGTTTCAAGTTTCCTGTTGCAGGAGGCAATAGAGCCAGTCCCTACAGACCAGAGGAGAAAAGGCCTATACTCAAGATCAGTGACAGCGCTAGGGGTTTTAAAACATGGGTCAAATTAGACCCATAGGTGTAAAAAATGTGGGTCAAAATGAGAAACAACTGGGTCCAAACCTAATCGTAAGTAGAAATTTCATTAGTACAGAAGCTTAAATTTGTTGCGTGAAAATACTTTTCTGTTGTTTAGTTTTCCATCTATAAGCTATTGTTAGAGACAGGTGCACCACTTTGGACCCGCTGTCCTGTGGAAAGTGGGTCATTTCTGGGCAAGCTGCAACTTTTTCCCTTTTTGCCCTATCTAGCGCTGTCTCTGCTCAAGATACTTCCTCACAATAAAGAAAACAGGAAAGTGGTGACCCAGTTTGGATCTCAGACACCTAAGCAAACATTTATCAAAACCAAAATTCAAGATGGTGACTCTGACTACCATTCTACCAATCCTAAAGCAGGGAGACTGGCTGGCATCCCTAGACCTAAATAATGCCTACTTTCACATCCCTATAAGGCGGTCACACAGAAAGTACCTCAGGTTCAGACTGCTGTCAGGCCATTACCAAATCAAGGAAATGCCCTTCAGCCAAACTTCTGCTCCAAGGGTGTTCACAAAATGCCTAGCTGTGGTCGTGGCACACCTAAGGAGGCAAGGAATAGCAGTATTTCATTACCTGGACAACTGGCTGATAGTGGGTCAATCACATCAGCAGGTGAAAGAGGCACTGGCACTCCCACAGGATACCCTGCATTCATTGGGGTTTCTGGTGAATCTAAAAATATTCTGTGCTGGAACCAGTTCAGCTGCTCAAACTCAGGAGCAGAGTTGGATACACTCAAGGGAAGGGCTTTCCTCCCTCAAGATAGAGTGGATAACCTCATTCAGGTAATAAACTCCTTCAAGCTGCACGTCTCAAGGCCAGCAGGGCATTTTCTGCAACTGCTAGGCCACATGGCAACATCCACAGCAACAGTGTTAGGAGCCAGGTTCCAAGTGAGGGACATTCAGTTCCACCTGAGAGCTCACTGGCTACAAAAACAAGATTCCCTGTCAAAGCTAGTGAGCCCCTTCACTGGTATTGACCACAGATGCATCCCTCCTAGGGTGGGGGGCACATCTGGGGGATCACACAGCACATGGACAAAGTAGGAATCACTTCTGCACATCAATTTATTGGAACTCAAGGCTGTTCTTCTGGGTCGCCAATCATTCGCAAATCAAGTAAAAGGCAAGGTGGTTCAGGTCAGAACAGACAACACAACCACCATGTATTACATAAACAAGCAAGGGGCACAAGGTCAACTCCCCTATTCACAGAGGCTATGAAAATCTGGACTTTGGCATATTCCCTGGAAGTCTCCATCTCAGTTGTTCATCTTCCAGGGAAGGACAATGTCCTGGTGGATGCTCTCAGCAGAATAAACTAGAACCACCATGAGTGGTCACTGAACAGGCAGGTCCTAGGGACCATCTTTAGGAGATGGAGCACCCCAGAAGTGGATTTGTTCGCAGCTGTGAGCAATCATCAGTTACCACAGTTCTGCTGCAGACCCCCCATCAAGGGCACAGTTTCCCTGGATGCACTTTTAATGGAATGGACAGGGAGGTTTCTGTACGCATTCCCTCCTTTTCCCTTATTACTAAGGGTCTTGAACAAACTCAGAGCCTAGCCAGCAACAATGATTCTCATTGCACCAGATTGGGCCAGGCAGCCCTGGTACCCCATGGTATTATCAATGTCAGTAGTCAAACCAATCAGCCTTCCCAAGAGACACAATCTGCTGTCATCCTCTCCGGGCAGGATCATGTACCTCAGCCTGCAATCGCTCAGGCTCAAGGCTTGGCTCTTGAAGACTTAGAGTATGCAGATTTGCATTTGTCAGAAGGGGTCATGGACATACTCTGGGTTTCCAGAAAGCCTTCCACTAGAAAGACTTGTTCTTCCAAATGGAAAAGGTTTTCCATTTGATGACAAGGCAAGGGTCTGTATCACAACCAAGCCAGTTGTCTATAGTGCTGGATTATTTAGCACATCTACATTCTTCTGGCTTAAGGGTCTCTAATTTGAGAGTGCACTTGGCAGCTGTCTCAGCTTATTTGTCTGCAGGTAAGAGGTTTTCCCTAGCCTCTGACCCAGTATTTAAGAAATTTTTTAAGGGATTGCTGCATTTGCATCCTCCACATAGGGAACCAACTCCTGTGTGGGACGTCAATATTTGCATTGCCAGCTCATGCAGCCTCCCTTCGAACCCATGCCTTCGGCAGACCTCAAGTATGCAACTTGGAAGACAGTATTCCTAGTTGCCATGACTTCTACCAGATGGATCAGTGAGTTTCAGACCTTGTCTACCGAGCCTGGTTACATTGCCATCCATAGAGACAAAGTTGTCCTGAGGACTAATAGAAAATTCCTACCTATGGTGGTATCAGAGTTCCACCGTAACCAGTCCATCACACTACCTGTCTTCTTCGCTGATCACTCTACTTCAGGTGAACGCAGATTGCATAGCCTAGATGTAAAAAGGCAATTAGCTATTCTCTTGACCACACAAAGACTCATAGACAGGGTCAACATCAGCTCTTCCTCACCTATGGAGAGGTGGGGAAAGGGGAAACCAGCCACAAAGAGATCTATTTCAAGATGGATGGTAGCCTGTATTCAGTTCTGCTACATCAAAGTGGGCAAGCAACCACGTGCAGGCCTCAAGGCCCATTCCACTAGAGGCACAGCAGCATCTTTAGCAGCTGCTGGGGATATCCCCCTAACTAATATATGCAAAGTAGCTACTTGGAAAACAGTCCATGCCTTCACCAAGCATTATTGTTTGGATGTTCAGGCCAGAGGGGAATGCCAGGTGTGGCACAGCAGTCCTGCAGATCTTGTTTCCTAGGTAGGTTCTAGCCCATGTCTGAAGGTACTGCTTGGGTAGTCTGCATAAGTCAGAATACAGTAAGATTTTCTGGGGTTTGAAGAAAAAATTATTCATCATAGCAATCTTGTTTCTTCCAAAGGAATCTTACTGTATTCTATGCACCCCCCTTCCTTCCCTTCTATGAACCTAGGGTCACTGCACTCCAGCTGTACTAGTGTGTTGCAAACCTGTGGGTATGTTTTCTCTTGGGCATATGTGACTTAAGTTTTAGTGGTGCCAGTTCAAACCTTTAAGGGGACTAAAAATGTTTATTAAAATAGGGGATTAGTTGTTAATAGTAGTAGTGCTTAGTTAGATAAGTTTGTGTGCATGCTTCAGAGGAATCTGATGGTTTAGAACTGTTTACAAGGGACAGCGGTTTGAAAACCAAGCTCGAGTCTAGCATTCCATCATTTGCATAGGTTCTATTAACCATTTCGGCTCCGGGGCAGTTCTCTGGTGAAACCATACTGCATAAGTCAGAATACAGTAAGATTCCCTTGGAAGAAACAAGATTACTATGGTGAGTAATTTTTTCTTTTCTCTCTGACCTCCCGGAAAAATGGCGTGCATGGCAAGTGTGTGCACACACACACTCCCTGAAGCCGAGTGCTCTTTCCATCCTCCTGTAGGTTACGTCAGCCCCTGACTCTGCTCTGACACGCTGTCTCCACCAGTTGTCAGCCAAGAGCGAGGAAATGTACATTCCCCAATTCGGGAAATGAGAGCAGCCCAGCGGCTGTTACAGTCATCTCCTAGCTTTTCCTCCCTGCCAACCCCTGGTGTCCCAAGCTCGCTTCCAAACTCTGGTCGCCAGTGTGGCGTGAGGTGTGGCATCCAGTGCCTCAACCCTCAGCGCCACCAGTCCAGCCTGACAAGACCTTTTTTTAGGTACATTAGTGAAAAGAAGAGGACAATGGGCAGGATTGTGAGGCTAAGAGGATTAGGAAAAGCAGATATCCTGAATAAATACTTCTGTTCAGTCTTCATAGTGGAAGGGGAAGGGGTGGACCACATAAAAGCAGCAGGAACACTATGGGGAGGGAGGTAGACACAAGTCCATTTACAGAGGGGAAAGGCATGAAGGGACTTGCAAATCTGAAAGTGGACAAAACTATGGGCCACGTGGAATACACCCAAGGGTGTTGAAGGAGTTCAGGGAGGTACTAGCTGCACCTCTGACGGGCTTGTTCAACAACTCGCTGGAAACAGTAATGGTTCCTGAAGACAGGAGGAGGGCAGATGTTGTCCTGCTTCATAAAAGCAGCAGTAAGGAGGAGGCTGGTAGCTATAGGCGAGGAAGTTCATGGAGACACCTTTAAGGGGAAAAGTTTGTGGTGTATGTTGAATCCAGGGGGTTGCAAGACCTAAGGCAGCACGGATTCACAGGGGTGGTGGGGGGGGTGGCATATCAGATGAACCTGATCTGTTTCTTCGACTGGGTGATTAGGGAGATAGATCAGGGTGGGATGGTGGACGTGGCCTGTTTAGACTTTAGCATGACCTTTGACACTGTACCACGTAATGTAGGAGGCTTATAAATAAACTGGACAGGTTGTGGGTGGGTCATAGGGTGATAAAACTGGGTGAAATTGGTTGAGAGATTAGTAACAGAGGGTAGTAATAAATGGTACTCACTCGGGTGAGGTTAGGGTTGCCAATGGGGTACCTCAGGGCACAGTACTGGGATCAGTCCAAGTTGGTGTCTTTAAAAGTGACATTGCAGAAGAGCTGGAAGGAAAGGTATTCCTCCTTGCATATGATGCCAAAATCTGCAATAGAATGGACACTCTTGAGAGGGTGGAAGGAATGAGCGGAGACATGAGAAAACTTGAGGAGTGGTCTAAGATATGACAGCTGGGAATTAGTGCAAAAAAATGCAGAATCATGCACCTAGGGAACAGAAAACCAGAGGCGGAGTATAAAATGGGGAAGAGATGTTGACAGTCACAAAACAGGAAAGGGACCTTGGAGTAATCATATTGGATGACCTTGAAGCAACGAGGTAGTGCAACAAGGCAGTAGGTAGAGGCGGTGGGATGCTGGGGTGCATATGGAGGGGAATCACCAGCAGAAGGAGGGAGGTGGTGTTATCATTGTATAGATCATTGGTAAGGCACCACCAGGAGTACTGTGTCCATTTCTGGAGACCATATCTCAGGAGGGACTTGGGCAGGGTAGAGGCTGTTCAGAGGAGGGCAGCTAAAATGGTTCAGGGGCTGCATCAGAAGCCCTAAGAGGAGAGACTGAGCAATCTCAACATCTACACCCTGGTGGAGAGGAGAAACAGAAACATAGACAGTAACAGCAGAAAAAGACTGGTGGTACATCCAGTCTGCCCAGGTTCCCTATATGCCCTGGAACCTACTGTTCCTCCAGGGTACTAACCCTCCCTGTCCTCCCCCCCAACTTCTTCTCCTTGATTCTGTTGCCCCAAGCAACCACACTCCCCTTCATTGTATACCAGCTCTGCTTGAAACCCCTAACTGTTTTCGCACCCACCACTCTGACTGACAGACTCTTCCATGGTTCCACCATCTTTTCCGTAAAGTAATACTTCCTCACGTCCTCCTGAACTTCCCTCCTGTTATTTTCTACTCATGGTGTCGTGGACCATGAGTTAGTGTTCAACCTAAATAGTTCCCCACAGTTCACTTTGTTAATTCCTTATAACTTGAATGTCTTTATCATATTTCCCCTCTGTTGGTTTCCAGCAAGTACATGGTAAGTACCTTGAGGCTCTTCTTACAAGATCTGCCCTGCTGGCCCCGAATCATTTGTGCTACTCTGCTACTTCTCTGTGAAAGAGTGGTGGATGCCTGGAACATGTTTCCAGCAGAGGCAGTGGGTGCAGAAATGGTGGTGAGCTTCAAGCATGCATGGGGTAGACACAGGGGAATAGTTTTAGGAAGGGGGAGCAGCTGGAGATCAGGTACTGTGTGCAGTAGGCAGGGAAAATGGGCAGACTAGATGGGCCAAGTGGTCCTTATCTACTGCCAAATTCTGTGTTTTGTAATTAGTTATAATTAATGAAAAATAAAAATGTTTAGAAAGTAATTAACTGTTTTTTTTTATTTACCCAAAATATGAATATTTTGTGCACTCAGGATATGAATATTTTTAAGATTTGCAGTAGGATGGTATTCCTGCTTCACGTGTACTTTGAAAAGTGTTAGTAATTTTAGAAACTATACTCAGAATGTAAATATTTGTAAGATTTGCAGTAGGGTGGTTTTCCTAGTTTGCATGCACTTTGAAGATTATTTGTAAGAGATGCTACAGTGGAGGGAGAGATGGGGGGTACAAATGAAGGCTTCTGACAGCACGTATCAGTCAATGACTAGAGCTGTTATTCTATGATAAGGAGGCAGGAAGGAGGGAGGTGCCGGCTGATGGATGCGTTGGGTTGGCGGTTTTGCTCTTAGCCGGGGATGAACAGGCTTGAGTGTATTGTGCAGGGGTGGAGGATGTAGGATTTTGGCAGGTGGTGTGGCAAGAAAATGTGTTGGGGCACTTGGTTTTTAGTTCAAAGGCCCAAATGGTCCCATATCCTGTGGGAACAGGGGATTATAGCACATAATAGTCCATTGAAGGACTGCTGTGTACCCCTCTGCAGAAGTCATCCTGACTTTTCACAAGGTTTTGAAGGGCTGAATAAATGAAGTTACTACAGAACGTTCTTAGAAAGTAAGGAAATCTATAGCAAAAAAAAAATACAAAAAAAAACTACATTAATGCTAATTTGGAAACTGCACAAAAGTTGGGAATGAACTGTTAGGGTTACAAACACAATGCTTATACAAAGTTTGGAAATGTCCCATTAGGATTTTTATGTCTAACTCCCACCCACCCTACCACATCCCCTTCCTTCATGACCCAAGGACAGTCTGCAGGTACAAGGTCATAGATCAGTCGCATACTACCTCATACAGGGTCAGTATGTTAAAATGAGTAAATAGCAACTATAACCCCCCCCACCCTTGTTACTAGGGTGAGATAGATCAGTTAGCCAGATGACCAACGGCTAGAAAAACAATTGGTTTTGCTGCCATATTTTGATAATTACTACCTGAGTACTGCCCATGAAGTGATTTTTGAGCCCTAGAAGATGATGGCCACTAAAAATATTGAATAGGTGAACATATTTTGAAGAGCAAAAAACCAAAAGCCACTTCACTGCCAGACGTGCTCAATTTTGTAGCTGATACCAGAAATCATGAAAAATGGCACCGTGAGTCAGTACCAGAGTTGCTAAGTGCAATAATTTAATGTGGAAATGTTAAATATTAGCAATGAACAACTTACCCAGAATGCCTAAGCAGGGCACCAGTACGCCAGCTGCCCCGACTGGTTTCGCGCATGTGTACTTCCTCAGGGAGGCTGGTCTTTTGTACAGTTCATACTTGCATAGTAAAATCTTAAAGTGACAGTAATAATTACGAATTAGAAACAGGCAAACATTTAAAATGAAAATTCAGTTCGAACCACAGTTTTAAAACTACAGATGGGCTTATTATATATTAATCTTAAATGCAATATGCATAGTTCATTGAGCATATCAGTTTGGTAAATCACTGTGACCAGTGTGTCAGTAAGCAGAGTTCGCTCTAATTATGCAGGCAATATGGTATAGTTCTAAGAAGTCCAATAAACAAGGAGTAGATCTGATTCATAACCGCTGCTGGTTAAAAGTCCTTCATGAGATACTGGACTGCACTTTTTTATCAGTCTGGCAAAGCCTTGTATAACTCTTCACTTGCAGTCACTCAGTATGTTCAAGTTTAAAGCAAAAATCAGCCATACTTGTAACTATTCATATGGGCAGTGTGTGAGGAAATGCATGTAAACGTAAGCATTAGCAGTGTCAAGACAGGCATCGTATTAGAGAAAACTATAGAGGACGGGGGGGGTGAAAAGAAACCTAGGAGGAAAGGACAGGGAAGGGAAAGGAAGTTCAGAATAGTGGCATCCTGCTTGGGAATTTTGGATAAGCTGTAAACTGCACTGTGTTCATTGCTGATATTTATGTTTTCACATTAAATTATTGCACTTAGCAACTTCATTACTGACTCTCAGTGCCATTTTTGTTTTCTGGAATTTTTTAATTTTTATTTTGTAGACTTTGTTTCTTCACCTGCCTTTAGCAGATTCTCTCCAGTGGGGATTCTTGGCTGGTGCTCTGCTGCCCGCCTGGAGCCCCCGACACTTGCACTCTCCGGTTCGGGCCTTCACCCCCCAACCTCATTCGGCCACACAACCCCCAACTCTGAGCCCCCCGAGGTGGGGCCGCTAACTTCTCTGGTGCCCTATCTATAATCCTGTGGAGCGACTGGAGAGGAGGAGGTTGATCGGGAGCACGGTTCGTTAAGGCCCGGCACTGGGCATGGGTCCCCGTCACTGTTCCCCACCATCGCCTACCGCCGAGGTAGGGTTTTTTCTTGCAGGTTCTTTCCCCCTCGGGATGTGGTGTGCAATGGTGTCCTGCGTGGTTAGTGCCACTGGATCCTGCTGATGTCCCGCCTCCTTTCTGTGTCCCGACGTCTGTGCCTGCCCCTGGTCTCCACCAGAGGCCGCAACTGCGCCGGGAGCCCCAAACAACCCATCCTGGGAGAGGAGAGCAATCCTCCAGATGTTCGATCCTCTCCCTTCCCTGCCAATCCCCGACGGCCCAGGTCCATTTCGAACCCGGGTCACCGGCAAGACGCAAGTTGTGGTGTCCAGCACTTCAACCCTCAGTGCCACTGGGCCAGTTGTTTTCTGGTATTGGTTGCTAAACTGAACTCATTGGCAGTGGTGCAACTTTTTGTTGTTTGCTCTTAGACATGGTTTAAGTAACGCTCACTACAAATCAGTCTCTCTTGCCCATCTCTTTTAAAATTGCGGTAAATGCACTAGAGCGGCTATGTCCTCTGGCTTAGAGGATGCCTATCTAGGGGACACAAAGGGCTCTTCTTTGGATGCAATTTTTACTAACAAGATGATAACTTATTTTTTAAAGAGCAGGTGTTTCTTCTAATAACCATACAACTATTTTATTTATTGTATTTTGATCATGTTTGTAATTACTTTCTACTTTTATAATAATAAAATATTTGTGCAGTAAAAAGTGGGTTTTCACCTTTGCTTTTCGCACAGCTAGTAAAAAAGAATTCAGTAGAATTCCTGCATTGCGATGTCAGAAACTACCAACTACTTAGGAACACAATGAGAAACTAAATATATGTTTCTGTCTTTTTCAAAAGAAAGTGATACTTCTTTCATTGTCAAATTTTGCCTTTTGTACATTTGCACTATTATGGTATATCTGAATGATTTCACAATTTTTAAAACAGTAATCGGCTTCTCTTTTTGGTCTCCCTAAGAGGAATCTGGTTATGAAGAAAATGTAATTTGCTAAATTATAAAAAAAAAAAAATCAGAAGTTATC
Organism: Neoceratodus forsteri; assembly: GCA_016271365.2. Taxonomy (NCBI): domain Eukaryota; kingdom Metazoa; phylum Chordata; order Ceratodontiformes; family Ceratodontidae; genus Neoceratodus; species Neoceratodus forsteri. The sequence continues at coordinate 459,187,826 of CM028135.1, read as the reverse complement.
AAAAATCACACATTACTATTACATATATAATATTGTGGTGTTGGAAGGTGTTATTTTATTTCTCTTTACAAATCTGAAAGCAGGTTTGCAGTTTCCTACTGAAACGCACTGCCAGCCTTGCCAGTAAAACTTTTCTGACATCTTCGTACATGGATTCCATTGGATTCTTTTTTCGCTAGTAGTTGGCAAAATAGAAAAAAATGACAAAAAGGTAATTAAAGAAACAAATAAAAGCAAACAAAATTATTACAGAGTGCCGGCCTGGTGGCGCAGAGGGTTGAGGCGCTGGAAGCCACACCTCGCGGCACGTTGGCAACCTGGGTTTGGGAACGAACCCAGGTTGTCAGAGGTCAGCACGGGGTGGGGTGGGTGGAGCTGGATGGTGCTGCCGACAGGCAACTCTCCTCTCCAGTGGAGGTTAAGCAGTATCCCTCGGCTAATGGTTTTCCCCTGGTGGAGGCTGGGGGGCAGCGCCGGCCTTGAGGGTGCCAGGCACTAGGCCAGTAGGGGTGGGCAGAAGGGGGTCATTACTGGGGCTGTAAGGTGCATGTGTCCTTCTCCTGGGGTCCTCTGGTGAAAAATGGAGGAAAATCACCGGCGTCAGGATGAGGATCGACTCCCCGCAGGCACCGCTCCCAGGCTGGGCATAAGGTAAGCCCCAGTTATTCCAGGGGAAGGGGCTGGAGGAGCAGATTGGATTGGGGCTGTCAGAGGGGGCACAAAAATAGAAAAAATTAAAAAAAATGATTGCAGAGGCATCTAAAGGCCCCAAATGTTCATTCTTTAATATATACACCATTACTAAACACTTCCTCTTTAGTGAGAACTTAGAAAACATAAACCAGCAAGTCCCACAGAATGAGAGTAACACTGCAGGTTCACTGGATACAAAGACGGCTTTTGAACAACTTCAAAAATTACAGTCAAAGATTCAAGAAATTCTAGAAGAGGATATCCTTTGAGGCTTATGCCATTTGGGTTCCACTTATTGAAGTGCCCCGCGTATGGCCAAGATCGCGAGGCTTTCATGTTAAGCTGGAAGGATGCCCAAAAAAAAGCATCATTATTGTTTTTGCAGTGTATTATAAACAACTATAAAAAAAACTACAAGAAGTCTTTAAGGTGGAGTTAGAGGAAAAGGAAGCTGCACTTTCTACTTTTAAAACACATACATATTTTCCTAAATTTGACAGAGCTAAAGAATCCAGCAGTGAGACAAGATGAGAAAATCCATGCCATCAAATTAAAGAAATTTGAATTGAGATCATCAGTGCCACTTAAAAGATCAGGGGCTCACTTTTCAGTGGCCCAGTAGAGCGATGCAAGGAGCGCCAAACACCTGCTTGCATCACTGCCATGGACATGGTGCTGAATTTTGGTACCTGAGGGGTCCCAGAGCCAAAGTCCCCAAAGTTGCCACAAGCATTCTTGTGCGTCAAATAAATAGCACATTGGAGGGGATTGACAGAGGCTTGCAGAAACCCCCTGGCGGGTGAAAATCCAGCTGCCTACTCGTGACAGAGACATTTGAGTGAGGTGTGATGCCATGCAGTAGGTACAGAATAATGAAGCTGTGGGGCCATGAAGCCTGTATCAAGACAGCTGACTGGCACAAAAAACTGAAACACAGAGCACCACCACTGATACCAGCAGAGATGCAAAGCTCCGCAATATGCCACCAGTACTCAACCAGGCCTTGCCTCCTGCACATAGCATGTACTGTCCGTGAACAAAAGGTAATGTGTGCAGTGCGGATATACAGTTTCAGTTCACAGTACAAAAGCATCTTACCACACGCCCATACCAGTGTGTATTGTACATGTAGTACTGAGGTATCCAGGATGTAGAAAGCCACAAGAGGTAACACTCAAGACCAGTGGAGAGCAAACTGTCAGCACTTGGCAGTGTAACATTTGCAGCATCCCAACACTACCTGATGCAGTGTCAACCACAGTCTCCCGACTTCAGTACAGGATAGATCGATGGAGTTGCTGACACAGGGCATGTGGTAAGCGGCACCAAACTGGCTGCTGTAGTCACTTGTACTCCAGGTGGTTGACATGCAGTGTGGTCACAAGGGCCATGTACACTGCTGTGCTAGTTATTGAACAAAGTGAGTGGCATGGACATGAACATTGGCAACATCTGCTAACCCCCTCCTGCTTCCTGTACATGGTGTGTGTCATTGCAGTTTGCTGACTGTGGCCATTCCTGGTGGTGGCAGGGCTTCCTGGGGGCATATTACCTATCCTGGGATGCCCAGTACTTCCTCTGGTTGCCCTAGTCTGCAACAGGTGGCCGTCCCATGCTGCGGGGTCTCTCTGACCGTCCCACGTCTATGGACCATGGTGGCACATGGGCCATTAGACCAGCTCTGGCTGGGCTAACCATAGCTAGGACCTGCAGGCCTACAAACTCCCACTTAAGGGGATGGTGCAGCAGGGTTCTGCTGCAAGCCTTTTTTGTACCATAGCGCAGTCCTGCATGTGGTGCAAACCCATATGGTGCAGGCTGCCCTCCTGTCAGCACGGGCACCACTTAAAAATCAGGACTGATGCACAGTGTGGCATAGGGAGACCTTTACATCAGATCTTTTAGACACAAGCACCGTGTGCCATTCTAGGGAGCTATGAAAGAATTGAGCCCCAGGTGTTTTTCCTGGAAGAGATCTCAGAGCAGGGACCATAGTAGGAGCCGTGGTCGACACATTGAAACCTGATTTGAAAAATCCCAACACCGGTTCCAACACTTTGACTAGAGAATCAGAGCTGTAATCAGGAAAGGATCACCGAAGAGGGGGAACAGAGGGAGAAAAGCACCCAGGCCCAACGGGAAGCAACACAGGATACAAGAAGCAGTAGTACTAGAAAACCAACAGGAAGTAAGTGTAATCCTCACAACCCCATTAACATCCTCACAAATATCAGCCCTTAGCAAAGGCCTACGTTTTACACCTACTGTTGATTCCAAAAATGTGATCTCTATCAAGACCTTAAAAAGTTAGCAAGGAAATTGAACATTAAGGCATTATTTAATAAGCAAAAGATGTGCAAGGGTGCAATACATAGTAACATAGAATTTGACGGCAGATAAGGACTGCTTGGCCCACCTAGTCTGCCCATTTTCCTACCTGATGGATAAGCTGCAGATTCTAGTTAACCAACAACCTACTTCCTCCTGCCCCCACTAGGACTGCTTTATGTCTGTCCATGCATTCTTAATTCCCTCACTGTTCTTGACTCCACAACCTCCTCTGGAAGACTGTTCAATGCATCCACAACCTTCTCTGTGAAAAAATACTTCTCACATTACCTCTGAGCTGTCCCCCCTCTATCTTCAAATTGTGCCGCCTTGTTCTTGCACATCTCTTATTTTGAAGATACTACCCTCTTGGACTTTGTTGATTCCTTGAGATACTTGAAAGTTTCTATTATATTTCCCCTCTCCCTTCTTTCCTCAAGGATATACATAATAAGCTCCTTTAGTCTGTCTTCATATGTCTTCTGGTGCAGACCCTGCACCATTTGATTTGCCCTCCTCTGGACAGCCTCCACTCTGTCTATGTCTTTGCGGAGATGGGGTCTCCAGAACTGCACACAGTACTCCAGATGGGGTCTCACCAACTGTCTTTACAGAGGGATAACAGCTTCCTGTTTTTTACTGTTGATGCCTCTCTCTATGCATCCCAGTATCCCCCAGCCTTCCTTCCTTACTGTCTTATCACATTGCTTGCCCACCTTTAGGTCATCTGATATAATTACCCCCAGGTCCCTTTCCATTTTTGTTGTTGTCAGTATCTCATCCCCCATTGTGTACTCTTCCCCTGGTTTTTGTTTCCCAGGTGCATTACCTTGCACTTCTTTGCATTGAATCTAAGCGCCATACATCTGACCATTCCTCCAACCTTGCCAAGTTCTTTCTCATCCTTTACCTCCATCTTGTGTATCAGTCCTGTTGCAGATCTTTGTGTTATCTGCAAAGAGACATATTTTTCTTTCCAGTTCCTCTGCAATGTCACTTATAAAGACATTAAAAGGACTGGTCCCTGTACTGAACCCTGCGGTACCCCGCTAGTAACCCTCCTTTCTTCACTGTGGACTCCGTTTACTACTACCCTTTGCGTCCTGTTGTCCAGCCAATTTTTTATACAGGCTACCACTTTGGCACCTACTCCAAGGTTGGCTAACTTGTAGATTAATCTTTGGTGTGGGACTGTATCAAATACCTTGCTAAAATCTAGGTAGGCCATATCCACAGCCCCTCCCTGGTCTACTACTTTGGTCACCCAGTCAAAGAACTCTATTAGATTCGTCTGACACGACCTTCCTGCTGTGAATTCATGCTGCCTTTGGTCCTGTGCCCCACTGGCTTCTAGGTACTCAACAGTTCTTTCCTTCAGAAGTGATACCATCATTTTCCCTATCACTGAGGTCAAACTAACTGGTCTGTAGTTTCCTGCCTCTGCCCTGTTCCCACTTTTGTGAAGAGGAATCACATCCGCCCTCCTCCAGTCCTCAGGTACCACCCCATTCTCCCATGATTTGTTAAAGAGATTAGTCAGTGGTGTCAACAGTTCTACCCTTAGTTCTTTTAGAATTTTTGGGTGAATCCCGTCAAGCCCCATTGCTTTGTCCACCTTCAAGTTTACTAGTTCTTTCAGAACCCTTTCTTCTGTGAATGGACTGGTATCAACCCCCGTATCCAGAGTGTTTCTCTTGTTTGGTTTAGGTACCTCCCACTCCTCTTCCTTTGTGAATACTGAGTAGAAATATTTGTTCAGTATCCCTGCTTTTTCACTGTCACCCTCTGCCCACATTCCGTCCCCTTTATTAAGCCTCAGTATCCCTCCCTTGGTCTTTCTTCGCTCTCTAATTTACCTATAAAAGATCTTATTCCCCTTCTTAACAGAGTTGGCTATCCTTTCCTCGGTTTGGGCCTTTGCTATTCTGACTGCCTTTCCTGCCTCTTTCTGCTTTAACTGATAAAGTTATCTGTCCTGCTCCTTCTGTGTTTCCTTAGATTTCCTGAATGCTATCGTTTTCTTCTTAACCTTGCCTACCACCTCTTTTGAGAACCATAGCATGTTTTTCCTTCGTTGTGTTTTGTTGATTGCTTCACACAAAGGCTTGTAGCCTCTGTGATGGCTGTTTTGATTACTCCCCATTGTTACTCCACCCCTCCTTCTTGCCTGTTTCTTAGTGCTTTTCTGAGGCACTCTTTCATTCTCCCAGAGTCAGCCCTCCTAAAGTCCAGTACTCTTGCTTTTGTATGGCTTGACTCTATGGCTGTGTTTATCATGAACTACACTGTTTGGTCATCGCAAGTCGCAAGTGTCCACTCAGGACACCTTGAATGATTCACAACAATCATCACAGCAAGTTCAGCAACATGATGGAAGGCACCCTGTATTAAATCCTTCTCAACATTTAATCCCTCAAAGTGCACCTGCCATCACAGTTTTTAAAAAAGGTTGCTTGGTGGACTTTGAAAAATTGCTAGAAGAGGAGAGGCCTGAAACATGTATCAACTTCACAGCGGCAGAATCAATGGCATTAAAAGAACTTGAGAACAACCAGTCAGTTACTATAAAACTGGCAGATAGAAGAGACTGTGTGGTGGTACTGGATTCGGTTCCACCACCTCAGGGCACCGGTGGTAGTGGGTCTGGTCATTATGGCACCAGGTCGGAAAAGTCACCGTGTCCTCTCTTTGTGGGAGGCAGATTGTCCTGTACCCCCATGAACCCCCTTTCTAAATATACTAACTCCAGGAGGGAGGGCGGACCTCAACGAGGGGGAGGTGACTCTGACAATTGGTGCCATAATGACCGGGCGCTGTAATGCTGGCACCCTGATGACCGGTAAGGATTGAATTCATGTGATTACACAAGGGAAGTGAAGAGACAACCAGAGAAAGAGGAATTTTATGTCAAACTACAATCAGGCCCAGTTCCAGTGTTTATGAGGGAGATTGCCAGCATTTAAAACAAAGTTCTCAGTTATGGTACCATTTCACAACACATCTTTGATTCTTGACTGCTTCTCCCAATAAGGTCCACCATGTGTGTCTTGCTCAAGATCCACAAATGGCTGGGTAATCCCCTACGTTGACCCATTGTGGTGGGAATTGGTTCTTTAACAGAACCACCTTGCAATATGTGGCTTCTTATATTAATGATTCATATAGGTATCACTTTAAGTGTCCTTAACTATACTGTAATTACTGTATATCTATGCTGTAACTTCACTGTAGTTACTGTGTAGTTACATGTAACTACTATGTAGTTGTTAACTAGTTTCACATGTGGGTATGGTGTAGGTACACAACTTGCATACATGTGTAACTACTACAGTCTCCTTTTCGGCACAAATTAATTTATTCTGACAAGTGTAACTACACATGTAACAGCAGTTGCAAAGTGTAACAGAAAATCTATTGTGCAACTGCCACTCTCTCTCTTCTGGCATTGTGTTATTTGTTCGTATAAGGCTAACTACGCATGCAATAGCTATTGCAAATTGTAACAACAAATCTGTTGTGTAACTGCTATGTACTATGGAGGACATTTGCCTTTACGTGCTCCTGAAACTGACACATCACCTGAAAATTAGTTAGTGGCACTAATTGCAATAATATAAATTCTAAGAAATCAAATTACCAAAAAAAACTAAAGAATAAAGATCTTGGATTTATCACTATACTATTATTTAATGCACGTAGTCTGATAAAAAAAATGGAGGAATTGGAACACATTCTAACAAAGGAAAATACTGCTGTATGTGGAGTCACAGAAACATGGTTTTCTGACCAAGAATGGAACACAGAAATTCAGGGGTATAATAAGTTTTCCAAAAATAGAAGTAACTCCAGAGGTGGTGGTGTAGCACTATACATCTCAAATAAATATATGGCCCATAGTATAACCCCAAATGAGGTACTAGAAAGTAAAACAGAAGTAATTTGGGTTCAATTAAATTTACAGAATGAAACACTGGTGGTGGCCCTTTGTTATAGACCCTCCAGTTTATCTCAAGCTGAAGATATAGAACTTTTGTCAACCTTAAATAATATGGAAACAGCACATAATTACATTTTAATGGGAGACTTTAATTTCCCCAGAATAAACTGGACTATTTTGGAGGGCCATGGACTTGTAGAAACTGCCTTCATTGAATTTACCATTCAACAAAACCTAACCCAAATTGTGACTAAAGCAACTATACAGGACAATATACTTGACATCATATTAACTAATGTAGAAGATAGAATGACTATACCAACTATTAAAACACCACTAGGGGATAGTGACCATAATATGGTATCAGTGAATCTAAATTTATGTAATTACATCAATAATGGTGTGACAGTAATAAAAGATTATAATAAGGCAAATTATGAAAAATATTAAGATTTTTAAGCAATTGGAACTGGGGAAAATGATCTTAAAGATTTAGACTTAAGTCAAATATGGGAAGATATAAGGAATACAATTAATCATTGTTTGAAAACTTGGGTACCCAATAGACCAAAATATAATAAGGGAAATAGAATTCCTCTATGGTGGAATAAGAACATAAATAAGGCCATCAACAAAAAAAAAGACCTATTATAGGAAATATAGGTAAAATCCATCCCCAATAACCTGGAAAACATATAAAGAAAAAACCAAAAAAATTAAAACATCTCATCAGAAAAGCAAAAAGTAATTTTGAATTAAACTTAGCATCTAAAACTAATGATAACCACAAATCCTTCTACAACTACATTGGTTCTCTTAGAAAAAATAGTTCTACAATGGGAATAGTTGTCAACAGCAAGGGTCCTATTATTAATGAATCAGAAATGGCAACTGAATTTAACAATTATTTTACTAGTATATTTATTTCAGATGATATCCTACCGATAATTCTGGAACAAAATAATAAAAGAGTATATACCACCTATTAAGGAGACTGAGGTTAAAACTTTAATACAACAACTCAAAATTCAATCCTCTCCTGGACCCAATAATATACATCCTAGATTTTTAAAAGAAACAGCAAATGTTATATGTGGACCCTTGACTGTTTTGTTTAATGCATCACTTAACCAAGGCAAGACAATTCAATCATGGAACGAAGCTATAGTCACTCCCATACATAAAGCTGGAAATAAACAACTAGTATCCAATTACAGACCAATTAGTCTTACTTCGGTTATTGGTAAACTATTTGAAAGAACTTTATTAACAAGAATTGAAGCACATATTTTCAAAAACAACTTACAGGATTTAACTCAACACGGATTTACTGAGGGTAAATCATGTATGACACACTTGTTAAACTTTTATGAAAATGTAAGTGCATCTCTTGACTTAGGGTTACCAGTGGATGTTGTACTGCTCAACTTTTCAAAGGCCTTTGATAAAGTTTCCCATCAAGTTATAATAAATTATATGTGTACGTTCGGCTTTCATCCCAACATAATTAACTGGGTAAAATCTTGGCTACAGAATAGGTATCAAAGAGTCGCTGTTAGAGGACATTTATCACCATGGGTAAAGGTTGGTAGTGGAGTTCCTCAGGGATCTATCTTGGGCCATGTAATGTTTAATTTATTAATATCAACAGTGCAACCATCCAATAAAGGTTTGGATGGCCAAATGCATAGATGATTGCAAACTTGGCTGTATTGTTAAGAACACACAAGATGCAGTCCTTTTTCAGGAAGAACTAAATGAAATTTGCATATGGGCACTAGAAAATAAGATGTGTTTTAATGAACAAAAATGTAAGGTCATCCACTTTGGATACAACAATCAAAACTTTAATTATAAAATCAATAATGTTCCACTTGTAGCTACAACTGAGAAAGATTTAGGGGTTTTAGTTGACAACAATCTTACATTTGATAATCACAGCTTGGTTAAAGTTAAAAAGTGTCATAAAATTATGGGATGTATTTTTTAAACACATTAAAAGCAGAGAACAAAAAGTAATACTACCACTCTATACAAGTATGATTAGGACTAAACTTGAGTACTGTTCTTCTTTTGTGGTCCAACTACAATAAAAGGAAACAAATTAGTTGAAGGGTACAAAGGAAAATAACTAAAAAATTAGAGACCTGGGACCCCTTCAATATAAATCAAGGTTACAACATGCAGGTCTTTTTTCCTTAGAATACATTCAAATACGAGGAGATCTACGCGCAATATATAAAGCAATTAATGATCAAAGTCTGTTTGGAACTTTAGGTTTAATAAAGAATAATTCTGAGAAACTAACAAGATCTCATAGTTATAAACTTAGAGGGGTAAACTGTAAAACTCAAAAAAGGATGAAATGGTTTTCACAAAGGGTTGTAACACAGTGGAATGCCCTACCAAGGGAAGTAGTGGAGAGTACTAATATTGAATCTTTTAAAAAACAGTTAGATATCTATATGGATAACAAAAAAACATCATACCCCATAATAGAATTACTCCACCTGGCTGGTGGCGAGCTCATTATGGGCATTTTTTTTGCCTCCTGAGTTTGTATCTTCCTATGAACCTATGAACTACTTTTGGCATTATTAAATCTGTTCTTACAAGTGTAACTACATATAAATGCAGATTGTGTGCCCTGTTTCAGCTGTCTGTGTCTACCTGACATTTATTTAAAAGGTAATCACACAGAAAAATGTTAAAGGGTAATCAGAATGGTAACGAAAATATGAATACAATGCAACTTCAGTCTGATACAGTTAAATGCACTGACTGGCAACTCTTTAGATGGTGTTCCATGTCTGTATTTCCATTTTTTCATGAACTTACAGGTTAGTAGACATGCAGTCTAATATTGTAAATTGATATGTAATTGTACACAAAAATATTTAATTTGCATAATTACTAACTGGCACTATAACAGTATTGTGGCTAAGAAATAATGGTACTATTTTCAAAGTTAATGCCTACTGTAAGTAACGTGTTTGCAGTTATACACCATTACATTTACCACATGTCAGTACTGTAGCTGTGTACTGCACACGTTTGGAGTGTCAGCTATTATGCGCCCTGTCATTAGGGTGCCATATCCGAAATCGTTGTCCCTCCCCAAGTGCCCCCCCAGAGTAAGAATCCTATGGGGGAGGGCACAGCCCCACAGGGAAAAAAGGCCTTTAAGATCTGTGCGGAGAACATCAGAAAGAAACAAGAAATAGGGACTGAAAAAATGCACTACATAAATATTGGTCTGAGGTGCAATCCCCTGAACAACACAGATTTATATTCTGTGGTGTAGAGAGGTCTTGCTGGGTCCACAAGGGGACCTTGAGGCATGCATCTTACAGAGAGAATTCTTTAGGATTTTTGCTGAGGCTCTGCAAGCACTGAGCTTGAATGAATCCTTAGATGAGGTTTCATTTTTGAGAAAAGGAAAAAAAAAAAAAGCTCCTGGTGAAATAGCGACATGATTAGAAAGGATTGTCTGGATTTGAATTTTTCAGTTCATTGACGTGTAATTCAAATGACCTTTTCCTCTGTTGAACTTACTTTCCTTCCCTCTTATGTTTATTTTCACCCCCCTCCTTCTATACAGTTTGCTCTGTCCATTTTGCTTTGTGTGGTTTGTACCGTTCTTGTATTCTTTTACTTATTTTCCGCTTTCCACCCCATGTCCCTTTTTCTTTTACTTCATGCTGATATACAGGGTGCATCTAGGGGTGGGCATTCGGCTACAGCTCTGAATCTTTCAGCTGCAGCCCTGAATGATTTCTAACAAGTCTTTTGTTTTTTGTTTATGCCTACACCATGCAGATCGGGATATCTCCATTGCCCAGCTGCATTGGGCTGCAAAGTATCTCTGGTGCATTCTTTGTTCAGCTCGTTGACAGCAGGGGCAGCATTTTGTGTCTGGTAGCCATTCGGATGCCTCACTGTCTCCATCTGAATGATAATCTGCCCACACATTTGCAGGGATACAATGTCAGTTCAAAAGCATCAGTTTCTCTGTATCCCAGTGCACTTACTCAGCAACAGCCAGAACAAAACCGTGTCCCTTCCTCACTACTCCTAATTCACTCATACTCACTCACATCAGTCCAATCAGTTCATCCAGCCAGCTCTCATACGGAGCCACCACTCGTGTGTGTGTGTGTGTGTGTGTGTGTGTGTGTGTGTGTGTGTGTGTGTATGTATGTATATACATACGTGCACACACACACACACACATACAGCCTGAGGGAGGCCTTCCTTAGCACCGACAGCAGGACCTCAACATATCCTCAGCACTTCTGGCACAATGTGAGAGGGAGAGTGTTTGAGCATGTGCTGGTGTGTTGCTGCTGGTTGTCTGCTGTGGTCAGGAGTTCCCCCGCCGAGCCCACAAGTCACCGACTGCTCATTGTGTACCCTATCCTGATTCCAGCAGTAGGAGGTACCGGTATCATCACAGATTGAAATGGTGGAGGCAGTCAAGAAGCACATCCTGAACATGCTGTACCTGAGGATCAGACCCAACAAAACATCACCCGAGGCAGACCTCTTTAATGCCATTAAGAAATTGCATATGGGAAAGGTGGGTCAGGATGGCCGGGTGGAAATCCAGAATAACAGTTACAGTCGGGCTGAAATGAATTAAATGTCAGAGCAAACTGTAGAAATCATCACCTTTGCAGAATCAGGATAGTACTACTACCATACAGCACAGTAAGAGTTAAGTGCATGTGTCTGTCAAAGCGCAGAGCTACTTTTTAACTTTAGAGTTGTGCATTGGAACTTTATAAACCTTTGTAAATTTATATGGCATAGTTTGTTATAAATTACTGTATCTGCCTTGAAATAATCCCATAAGAAATAGTCATTTATTGTCATGGCTGCTAAATAAGCTTTATAGCAAACTGCTGGGTGCATCCTTTCATTGAAATTCAAAATTTGAAAGATTTGAGCAAATAGAAGCCATGAATCAAATTAATACTGAGTCATTGCATGCTTTTTTTTTTGGTCCCAGATCACTTTAATGGTTAATGAATGATTCTCCCAAAATAACCAAATCTTATTCAGAGCAGTTTTGGCACCGCATCCCCCTTTATCAGGGAAGTAGTGAAAAAGTTCAACAATGGTTGGACGTTTCCAGTGTTTACCACAGATCACAGCGGTCTGCAGTTAAAGGCACCAGAAACAACTGTGAAAATCTTTTGGCCACCACAGTCCTTGCTAGCATCCTGCCATGAAAATTGCCCAGTCTCTTTCTTCATATCGGGGCACTTTAAAGATAACATTTTTCCATGTGGCATGTGGTATGTGCAGAAAGTGTGGAACTAAGGATTGCTGGGCTAATGATTGTTCACTGTAGCAATAGAAACTAAAGTTTCTGATCCTTGTTTCAAGTCGAGGACCACAGCAGTCACTTTCAAAACTTTGTGGGTAAGGGGTAACTAAGGCGAAATATGTTGTAGCATAATCAGGCATTTTGGTGGCAATGATTGGCAATACACTGATCATTTGCATAGTGGTCATTGACCACTAAATCTTTTGCACCCTGTTTTCAGGTCAGAAAAGTGTTTACTCACATTTTGTTTGCAATGAACCGATGTGAAAATAATGCCTTTTTTTTTAAAGTGTGCATTGATTGACCCAGTATAGCCCAGCTGAGCTGCAGCATCTTGTTTACTGTGCAGTCCTGCCTTTACCTATGTATACAGCTGGACGAGGCTAACGCATAGGAAAGTTCAGAGTTCAATGACATGATCGAGGTAACATTAGACTGTAAGATTTGAACATGGGGATAGAGCTCCTGGTCCCCAAGACTGTGCTGTAACCAGTAAACTGCCCTGTCTTCTGTGATACTCAAGCCTTCTTGCCCTGCTTAATAATCTGATGCCCCTTGACTGTGAGGCAGAGCAGTGCAGGAGTCTTTATCCCGATGCCCAAAACAGCATCAAAACCTCCAAAGCTTCTGGGGCCTGGTGGTACCCAGACCCCTGATTGGTTGGGGATCTCAAAAGTGCACGCAAGCCCCTAATGTACTGAAATGCTAGAAATGCCAGTGCTCATATGATGCAATGTTTGTCCTGACATTGCTAATGCTTCTTATTTATACATGCTATCCCCAATGTTATCTGATAGATTGGCCATGTGAACATTTACAAGTATGGCTGTTTTTTTGCTTTAAACTTGGACATACCGAGTGACTGCAAGTGAAAGTTATATCGCCCACTCTTAGTCCATCCTTCTACCCCTCCTGCAGGAACATTTTCATGCTTAAATCAGGCCACCCAATGTGGAAAGGTAGGCTGAGCTGCCCTCAGTGCTTTCCAAACTGCTGTCCCTGGGCACACATCTATGTCCAGCGATACCCCTAATCAGTGGCGCTGCATGGGACAAGGGGCATCTGCTTCTTGACCGTCTTAGAGGGGAAGGGGCAGGTTTAGCTTACCTACAGGATACCAGCCTCTCAAAGATTGAGATGGAGAACCTCAATATGCGCTGGGTCTTCCAAGTCTTTGGTAGCCTATATAATTCAAGGAACAGGGCAGTAGCTATCCTTGCTCATAAATCCACTTCCTTTCAAGCACAACAGACCTTCTCATATATGGAAGGCAGGTATATCATTGTTATTGGACAGTTGTATGGGCAGGAGGTGACCTAGGTCCCTGGTCTCGGGTATTTTATTTTACTGTATTTTATGGGCAGACTCAGTGGACCCTCTGTCTCTTTCGCCGTCACTTTCTGTTTCTTTGGTTTTATGACCTTATGCAACATTTACGACCCCAACTCCACGGATGCTAGCTTCTTTCAGGACAACGCTTAGGCACTAGCTACACACAGGACAGGGTCACTGTTCATAGAGGGTGACATGAATACAGTCCTGGATGACTTCCTGGACAGAAACAAGGCCCCAGCTGGCCCCAGATCACCGGCCTCTCAAGCTCTGGCAGACCTAGTGGCTGAGCTTGGACTAGTAGATATCTGGTGCCTGGTCCACCCTAAAGGACAGGACTACTCCTTCTGTTCCACTCCACACGACACGTACTCCTGACTTGACCTTTGGAAAAGAAGGAGATGAGCTCAGGCACCACTGAAATAAAAACCCAAAGCGTTTGGGTATCTGATTCAGAATGCCAAAGTTTAATGTTAAAATGAAGTTGCTACTCCCACAAACCACTGAACGTTTTCAAGCACCTTCCTTGTGCTCTTTCTTAAGGTGCTTTGAGAAAGAGCACAGGGAAGGTGCCTGAAAACATTTGACCACACAGAAGCCCTTCGACAAAAATGGAGTGCAGAACTTCATAGGAACATCTGTACTCAGGAGTGGGTGAAGGTGTGGTGCAGTAGCCAGCTTGCCACCTGAGGCACAAGAAACAGGTTTACCCAGTTCAAGGTATTAAACAGATGACACAGGACTCCGACACCGTAACAGCTGGGGCCTGTAGCATCTGATAAATCTTGTTAGAGCACACAAGCGCAGGAAGCCATCACTCACATATTATGGGAATGTCCTGCCCTTCCATCATTCTGGCACGAGATCCAGGGAAACCCCAGGGATATTCTCGGTAACTCAGTTATGCTAACAGATAGTCTAGTACTAGTGGGCCTACCCTCGGGAGATATGGACTGAGGTGCCCTCTCGCAGGCTTGGTGTAGATGGGTCCTGGGAGCCTTGTAGTCTAGTACTACTGGGCCTACCCTCAGGAGATATGGACTGAGGTGCCCTCTCGCAGGCTCCGTGTAGATGGGTCCTGGGAGCCTTGTAGTCTAGTACTACTGGGCCTACCCTCGGGAGATATGGACTGAGGTGCCCTCTCGCAGGCTCGGTGTAGATGGGTCCTGGGAGCCTTGTAGTCTAGTACTACTGGGCCTACCCTCAGGAGATATGGACTGAGGTGCCCTCTCGCAGGCTCCGTGTAGATGGGTCCTGGGAGCCTTGTAGTCTAGTACTACTGGCCTACCTCGGGAGATATGGACTGAGGTGCCCTACTTGAGGCTCGTGTAGATAGGTCCTGGGAGCCTTGTAGTTCAGTACTACTGGGCCTACCCTCAGGAGATATGGACTGGGGTGCCTTCTTGCAGGCTTAGGCGTAGATGGGTCCTGGGAGCCTTGATAACTGCCAGATGAGTCCTGTGACATGGGCAGAACCCCTGGTCCCTAACATTGTGGAATGGGTCATGGAACTGGGAAATGGCAACCTTGCAAAAGAATACAAGGTAGCTAGGAACATGGACTACTGCCAGGAGCTGTGGGACCCTACCTGACATTCCAGTACTGCAGAATGCCCCAAGGACACTATATGCTACACAATCTACTGCAGAGGGCTCCAGCTGGCAGGCATTCTGGGATCAGCAGTTAACTGACATGCAGGTTCTTTCATGTACATAGCAGATAGTCCCTCACCTACCCAGATTTCTAGGTCCTCCAATTCAACTACTTCCATTACACCTAATTCCGCTTCTTGCACAAGGGAAGAACAAATGGGCTGACTTGAGAGAACAGATGGGTGGGTTTAGTAACCTACCACCCCCTTGATGGTGCCATGCATGTAAGCAATGAAGATGTAGGTGATGGCCATGTGTAAATATATACAGGTATCTACTACAATGCTTAGCTGGTTTAAATAGTATGCATTGCTCAGTCTCTCATAGCTTAGTGATATTTTAAATGGCTTACACTTTCTATACACTATGTTGTTTCACTACAGTTTTCAGCTTTGAAGATCTTGAGTAATGAAGACAGGGTGTTGAGTACTCAGTTACTCTGGTAATAGTTGAACCCATTAACTTGTATCATGCAGGCGTTCTATGACACGTTCATTTTATGTATGTATGACAATATTTTATTTCTACTGTAGTCTAATCAAGAGAAATCCTGTTCATGGCCACTACACCAGAGCATGGCCACTTTGGTGCCTGTTTCAAGAATGTGTCCACTGCAGACATCTGTATTACTGTTTCTTGGAGTACTGTCCACACTTTCACAAAGCACTACAGTCTGTACATTGCCTCTAGAAGGAGGGCAGGCTTTGCCTATCTGTGCTTCAGGGCCATCTTTCTTGAGCCTTTGGCCTCCTGCCACCAGACTGTCTCGATGTCAGAACTGCTTGGGACTCGTTCCATAGGTATGACCTGATGAAAAAGATATCCCCAAAGAAGGTTGAGCAGTTACGTAAGAACTTACCATAACAGTAGATCTTTGAGGGAATTTCTTTCATCAGGTCATGCTGTCCCACCCTCCATCCATCTGGCTGTCTGTCTCCAGCTGGGTTTTCTGTTTGCTCCAGACCCTCCTTATAGCAGGGCTCCTCTCTCTCTCTCTCTCTCTCTCTCTTTGGTTCCCTAGCAGGAGGTCTAGCTCATGTGGTCTCCAGCAGGGGAAAGAACTGAGGAGGGAGCAAGGCTGCCCATGTTTTCGTAGGATAGGGGACGTCGGCATGTGACACGGGCATGAGCGGCCCCTACTAGACTGCTACAGAAAAGCTTCTGTGGGATCCTAGTGCCTGACAGCTAAGTTTCATAGGTGTGACCTGATTAAAGTGATTCCCTCGAAGATCTGCTGTTACGGTAAGTTCTTACGTAACTGTTCTATAGACAGATAGATACATACATACATTCATACGATATCAGATACAATTTCGGACAGTGAGAACAAGTCTTGGAAACTGTTCTCGATGTCTGAAATCATATCTTATCCTACCTGAGTCAATTTGATTAAAGATCAATGGCAGTGCTGTTTGTATATTTATTGTTTTCATATTAGATGGTCTAGGTATGTTCAGTACAATAAAATAGCATTTAAGATGTGTGTATATGTAATTAAGGCTTTTACTCTGTTCTTTCTTATCACTTACATGCACAGACATTGGACAGAGATCAGCTGAAACATAAGTGTCCCCCACCCCACCCCTGCACCAACCAGCAGAGGCTGGTCATAATTAACAACTACATTTTCATTGTAGATGTTTTCGTCCTTTTTTTGCTAATCTGCACAGTGACAGTCTCATGTGTCTCTATATTTTGCTGATATTAGATTACAGCACGTTGGGTAAAATTGTATGAACTCAGGTGCGCATGTGTATTGGGAGATAGGTGGATCTTACTTTGAGAAACAGCTCTTGCAGCGGGTTACACCATTGGGACTGAAGCCGGCAGGCGCCAGGACTACAGGAATATTCTATCCAGCAGTATTCAGCAGAACCCGCTGACGTTGGTCCGCCTCCAACGTCAGGCATAGTACATAAAGGCGGTCCCCAGAATCCCAGTTCTTTTCCCAATGTTGACTCGCCAGCATCGGCCTCTCTGTCTCTACCTAGCACACGACGACTTAGAACTTCAAGAGTTTCTACTTAACTAATGTCTTCTCCAACTCCTTCATTTGAGGGTCACCTTTCAAAGTGTGCCTGCAGAAAACAGATCCCCTTTCAAGGATCCTCATTCTTCCTGCATGCGGTGCTTAGGCCCAGACCACGACACCAAGGCCTGCACCTTTTGCCAAGGGTTCAACAGCCGCACCAGGATCTGCCGTCAGAAGGCACTTCAGGCTTACCTGTTAGAGGAAAAACTTAGTAGGATGGACAAAGAACCTTCCTCCTGGGGCGATTCTTCCTCCAAGGTCCACAAACACTGGGACAAGCACCGGGAGAAGGCAAGGTACAGATCCCTGAACTGAGCCTCGGATTCATGGAGCTCAGGCTCCACCCGATCGGACCACTCTCCCTCCAGGGCTAGGTTTCAGCCCCCTCCGGTTAAGGTCCGGGCTTTCAGCGGTTCTTTGACTCTTCAGCCCATCCCAGACTTCCAGGTCCTCGGCTTCCTCTACTCCCTCTCAGGCATCTTCCAAGTCCTCTGAACGCCACAAGTCTTCCTCTTTCACCCGACATCAGGAACCTGACTCCAGGTCGGTCTCCCAGCCCCCTAGGGGCCCGGATCCTCCACCCAAGAAGACGAAAAACCTGATTGTCCCTCAAGCGGATGACAGACCCAATGTCGGCCAAGCACCCAACGTCGGCCAAGCACCTGAAGTTGGTCAGGCATTCGGCGGAGCCAAGAACATCGGCCAAGCACCAGACGCCGGCCAGGCGTTCACCGGACCTGAAGTCGTCGGCTTCACTGGAGCAGAAGACCGCCCCCCAGTCACCGGTGGACACCGGTCACAGGGATTCCACGGAGGAGGTCACCGCATTGACTGAAGACCAGGCAGGCGACACAGAGGATGCCGGGCTTCTGAGGGAACCTTCACCCACCCCGGAGACACCCGAGGACCCGACACCCGACCCCGGTGACAAACCACTGGCGCCAGGCCCGTCGTTGGGCATGAATATTCAGGAAGTAAAGGAACTCTTTACTTTCTGGTGGGACACCATCTGTAAAGACGTGGTCCCAGTAAAGCCTCCTCTTCCCCCTCCTCCTACTCCTTCACCTCCTCCTCCACAGGGGCCAGCAGGACGACCACCAACCCCCAAGGAGCAGACTCCACCTCCTAGGGGTAGATCCTAGGAACAGAGAAGGCCTCCCTCAGGATCTCCATCAGGGTCTCTCAGCCCCAAGCGACCCAGACGTCGGCGGTATACTCCGTCGGGGGAGGACTCCAGATCGGATACCTCGGATTACTCCAGATCTCCTTCTCCACTTAGCATTTCATCACCTGACCCACATGACCTTCCCAGGTCTCCTCCGGATGATCCCTCTTTCTCTGAGATCATGAGGCACATCCAGGACAACATGGGGTGGGATGTTGAAGACCTCGACCCTGAAAGGCAGCGCCTTGCCCGTTATCTTCGGCAGAAAGACCCAAAGCCTGTGGTAGTGCCACCCTTGGTGGACACCTTTGCGGACGTCACCAAGGCTGTGTGGAAGCGTCCGCACTCCACTCCTGCGGTGCTGAAGAAAGCTGACCGCCTGTACAAGGCCCGAGGAGGACCAGTACTTGGCTGTACAACCTCTAGCAGACTCCCTGTTCATTACAGCCTCATGGCAGGTCCCAAAGACCGCAACACATGAGCACACTGCCACTGGACCAGGAATCCAAACAATTGGACGCCCTGGGAGCGCATGTATCGGCTGCTACATGCTCCATCAAGTCCCTGAACTACCTACCCCACATGGTACAGTTTCAGAGCGCCCTATGAGAACAGGGCCAGGACCTGGCCGATAAGCTTCTGGATGATGATCAGAAGGCAGAGCTCCTAAACCTTCTCCGCAGAGGGTCGATGTGGGTACCCAAGTATTCACGAGCCGCATATGATTCTGCGGACTTGTCCACGAGCTGCAGCTTCAGGTGTCTGTCTCGGCGACACTCTTGGCTCCATGTCTCCGGCTTCACCCCAGGCGTACAGAAGAACATTCTTGACGTCTCCTACAATGGCGAAGTACTCTTTGATGAACCCACGGAGAAGGTGATCACCAAACTCCAGGATGCTGGGAAGGCAGTCAGGTCTGTACAGGCCATGTACAGATCCAGGCCCGGTTCCTTTCGTAGGAACCAGAGCTGTTTTCGCAGCCGGCAACAAAGGCAGCAGCCACGTTCCAGCCAGCAACAAAGGGGCACCTTTCAGCGGAAAGCTCAGGCTAAGTCGTCCCCAGGCAGAGCCCAACGCTATGCTAAACCGGCCCATCCTGCAGGGACCAGTGCTGCCACAGCATGACTCCTTCCTGGCCCCTGTCCCTCCTCTGGATCAAGGGGCACAAAAGGTCAGGGATCGCATCGCTCGCCACTTTTCAGGGTAGCAGTCGATTACCACCGGTGGGTTCTCCAATTGGTCAAGAAAGGTCACTTCATAGAATTTCTCGACCACCCACCGGCAAGACCTCCCCTGCTTTTCCGTTACTCGGGTCAGCATGCCTTGCTCATACAGCAGGAGGTGCTCGCGCTCCGGGAAAAAGAAGCGATAGAGCACGTTCCACAGAACCAGAGGGGTGCAGGATATTATTCTCACTTCTTTCTGGTTCCCAAGAAAACAGGGGACCTCCGTCCGATACTGGACCTCAGCGACCTCAACGAGTCGGTCCAGTACAAACGCTTCCGCATGGTGACCCTCCCAGGTCTGATTCCCATGCTCAAGCAGAGCCTTTCTAGCGTTCTTGGACATGGGGCAGCTTACTCTGCATATACCCATCGCTCAAGCGCACAGGAAGTTTCTGCGCTTCGAGTTCCAGGGCCACCATTATCAGTTTCGAGCCCTCCCCTTTGGACTGTCATTGGCACCTCAGGTATTCACGAAGTGTATGGTGGTCATAGCAACGACTCTTGAGGAGGCAAGGCCACTATGTGTTCCCCTACCTGGACGACTGGCTTCTCATGGCACCCTCTCGGGAGGCCTTGATGTCTGCCATCCATTATACTCCATCTCTGTTTGAGACGCTGGGCATCATGATCAATCAAGAGAAGTCACGCCTGGTTCTGTCACAGACTCTGCAGTTCATAGGCGCAGTTCTGGACACCGTCCAATGGAAAGCTTTTCTTCCCCAGGACAGAGCGGAACACATCAGACCCCTCATCAGGGACATTTTGGCAAAGACCGTTCCTGCCAGATTGGTCCTTTGTCTGCTTGGACACGTGGCTGCGGCCATTGCAACAGTCCGCTTGCTTGTCTCCACATGCAGGTCACCCATTGGATGTTACAGGTCCAATGAGATCAAAAGCAAGACCATCCGCAGCTTCCGATCTGGATCACGAAGACCATAATCTGGGATTGGCAATGGTGGCTAGATCCAGAAGAATCTATCGGCAGGGTCCCCTTCATTGCGCCGTCTTCAATTGTGACACTCTCCACAGGCCTTAGGGCTCGGATGGAGAGCACCTCGACGGTGTCCAGTCTCAGGGCCTGTGGACAGCCAAGAGACTCATCTCCACATAAACATCCTGGAAATGAGAGCAGTTCTTTTAGCCCTGCAGGCCTTCCAGTCGGAGATTCTACCAGGTACCCTTCTGTTACAAACAGACAATTCACGGTGATGCATTACCTCAACAAACAAGGAAGCACCCATTCCTACCCACTTTGCAGAGAGGCCATGAGGGGTGTGGGATAGGTCTTTGCAATACGGTACAAACCAATTGCTGTTCATGTCCCAGGGTGGACAACATCATTGCAGGCGGCCTGAGCCACTCTCAGGCCAGAGTCCTGATGGGAACTACTCCAGGAGGTAGTAGAGAATCTGTTTCACAGATGGGATACACCAGAGTTGAGACCTTTCGTGTCCCCATCCAGCATAAAACTGCCCAATTTTTGCTCGCTAGATCCAGGGTCTGGTGTTTTCTGGCTAGGCGTTGTCCCTCTCCTGGGCAGGCAGATTCCTCTATGCCTTCCCCTTGCGTTGATCCAGAGGTTCTTCTGAAACTTTGCAGAGGCAAGTGGCTGATACTCATCGTGCCGTTCTGGCCCAGGCAGATCTGGTTCCTTCTACTGCACCAGCTATCCCGGGAACCTCCGGTGCCTCTGCCAATCAGCTGTCACTTGTTGTCTCAGGAGGAGGGCTCCTTGGTCCATCCGGACCTTCGTTCGTTGAGCCTGCACGCTTGGCTCCTAGAGACATAGCCATTTTGTGACACAGGATCTCACAAGAGGTAGCTGATGTCCTGGTGGCTGCGAGAAAACGTCCACTCATGCTACTTCACAGCCATGAAGTGGTGCGTTTCTGCCTATGGGCTCAAGCGCGGGGGGTTCTACTCTGGATGTCCAGAAAAGTCGGTCTTGGACTACCTCCTGTCTCTTTTTCAGATAGGCTTGGCCTGCTCCTCGATCAAAGTACACCTCTGTGCCATATCAGCCTATCATTTTCCGATAGCCAGCGCCATATCCCAGTTGGACATAGGCACGAGCCTTCCTGAGAGGTATTCTCCACCTTAGACCTCCGATTAAGGATCCAATTCCGCCATGGGATCTACCCTTTGTCCTGGAGCAGCTCACGCTGCCACCCTTTGAACCAGCCGCGGATTGCGAGCTACGTCTTCTCACTTGGAAGACATTGTTTTTAGTTGCCGTGACTTCGGCCAGAAGAATTTCTGAACTCAGTGCACTCATGTGCAAAGAGCCTTATTTGTTTTTCACCAAGATAGGGTATCCCTACGGACTAATCCCAAATTTCTGCCTAAGGTGGTCTTAGCTTTCACCCTTAATCAGGACATCAATCTACCAGTGTACTTTCCCAACTATTCGAATCAAGGAGAGCCCTGTTGCACACCCTAGATGTGCATAAGGTGTCTCAATACTACCTGACCAGAACCAAACACCACCGAAAAATCGGACCAGCTTTTTGTCTCCTTTGTCCACAGGATGGAGGGAGCTCCTGTTTCCAAACAGTACTATCCAGGTGTCTCATTCAGTGTATCACGTTTTGTTACCAGAAGCACAACAAACCCTTACCGGGCGTGGTTAAGGGTCATTCCACAAGGGGGTGGCTACCTCCTTTGCGACCCTTCAGAATGTGTCCACCTCGGCTGACTGTGTTGCAGCTACTTGGAGCTCTGTACACACTTCCATCAGACATTATAGCCTGGATATTACATCGAGGCGAAGAGCAGGTTTTGGTCTAGTAGTCCTTCAAGGGCTTCTGTCCTAGGCTTTGGTTTCATTAAGGATTTCTACCTTCCCTCCTCCCAATGGTGTGGGATTTCCATTATTGCTTGGGAATCAGTCCTAATGGTGTAACCTGCTGCAAGAGCTGTTTCTCGCAGTAGGATAGTACAGTTACGTAAGAACTTACCGTAACAGTAGATCTTCGAGAACTTCTCTTACAGCAGGTACTTTCCCTCCCACCATCCCCGTTGGAGGTAGATTCTATTTCCAACATCCTTCTCCTAGGATCAGGTGTCTCAGCATCTCTCTGACTGCCATTTGATGGCGGATCCTCAGTCTCCTCTTCTGATGTCATCCAGCGGCCGGGAGTCTCCGGTGGGAGAACTGGGGATTCTGGGGGACCGCCCCCTTGTGTACTGTGCCTGACGTCGGGGGCGGGACTGACGTCGGGGGCAGTCCCCACTGAATACTGCTAGCTAGAAAATTTCTGTGGGGTCGTAGCACCTGTCGGCTTCAGTCTTAGTGGTGTAACCTGCTGCAAGAGCTGTTCTCGAAGATCTTCTGTTACGGTAAGTTCTTACGTAACTGTACTTTATCAATAATACCAAGTTTTTGAAAATTCACTGCAGGTCTGAGTATCTGTAACAACAGGAAATACTTCAACAGGAAGTATTTCAAGACATACATTGTATACTGTGATCATGAGATTGCAGATCTCTCACTACTGCTATTAGACTGTGTTGTAATGCCGGCAAGACCACGATTAGCTCCAAATCACATGCTTACTTGATTTTCTCCCGAGTGAATAAAAATTAGTAGCGCTGACTGATATAGATGCTGTAGGCACTTGCTGCTTACTGCTAAGCACAACAGTCCGATCCAGGTACATTACTAATTAGGGTGCGGTTGTTCCATGTCTGGTGGGGTGACCCATTGGTAATCAAAAGGATCAGTAAGCCCATGCACTTGCCTTGGGAGTTTAACCAGAGAGGTGTAGCTGATAAAGACACACAGGACTCCAGTTCCCCAGATCTGACAGCACAAGCATGTGCAGGTCTGGCCACCACCCTTTTGTACTGTCTCAGTGCCCCTTCTGATGGAACATGTGCAGTCATAGGGAGGGTAAAACAAGGGAGACTGGTTGGAGTTACATGTCCACCAAGGTGTGCCAAGCAAATTTTGAGCAGTAGGATGCAGGCAAATCCCAATAAAATCCAGAGTGTACCTTGAGTCAGCCAGTAAATGCTGTGAGGCGAGGGCAGCGTTTCCTTCGGCAGTGGAGTGCACATGTGAGAGCGCCAGAGACTGACATGGGTAGGGCTTTCTCATGGCAGTTGCTGAGTGAGCCGTATATGTCTTGGACTAGCATCCAGGTCATCTGTAGGAGGTGAGGGTGGGAAGTAAGCCTACGAGACCAAGACCGTGCAACAGAAACCGCAAAAATACTAAACCCCGAACCCAGCAACATATCGTGGAAATCGTGTATCTCCTATCTCTCGGCCCCCCTCCCTCCACTACCATCTGCAGTAAACAGGGTGAGAGGGGATTAAAATTAGGGGCTTTGTGGTGGAACACAGTACAGAACAGTGAGGGAGGGTGGCCGAGTTGGGAGAGGGGAAGAAAGATTAAGTACTCAGGCTTCAGCCAGGCTGCTGTTGTGGATGTCGCTGGGGCTGAGGAGTAACAGTGGCTGGAGGTAGCTGTGGGTACACCCCAGCTAATGCTGGAGTGGTAGTACAGTATCTCAGTCAGCCCAGGAATCAGGATCTGGTGTGAGGTTCAGCAGCTGGTTAGGAGCTGACAGGCTGAGTGGCATCCTTCGTGGGGAAGGGATACATGGGTGCTGATTCTCTGGTGATTCCTGGAGTCTATACTGGACAGAGCAGGTCAAATTTGTTTTGTGGTAGAGGGGTTTCTGCTGCAGGGCTGAAGAGGAGCCGGTGGAGGGAGACCCCTTTTCTCTGCTGTGGGACCTGTTTAACCCTTTGAAGCCTGAACAGGCATCTCTATACTAGGAAAAATGACGGCTTTATCCGTTTTAGACTCCAAAGGGTTAAGTGTCTCCAGGAGCCCATCCATACCACGACCTTGTATCTTTTCTGACCTTGACTGCAGTGTTGTTGAATCCAGTGAGATTCTGAGTTATCTATGGCTGTAGAGTGAGACCCTTCACTGATGAGCAGCAAATTCTTCCACAACCTCAAGAGTTTCAAATTGATGTGTAGCCCTATTAAGGACGATTGTAAGAGACATCTTGGCACCAAGGTGTGCAACTTTCACATGACTCCCCAGTAGGCTCTGCATTTGAAAGACAGTTCAGTAGATAAAATAGATACAATACCAGATATGACATCAGATACGATTTCAGACACCGTGAACAGTTCTTGGGAAGGCTGGTGGCTCATGCATAGGGCTGTAATTTTTTCCCAGTGATTTTTCCCAAATTTCACGGCCCCCTAGTGGCTAAAATGTGCCATATTCACGGAAGGCTCAGACACAGTTTAAAAGTATGAATGCTTTAATATAAATTGCAATTTACAGCAACACTTATGTACTTATCACAATTAATTCATAAAAAACAGGTATTAAAACGTGATTTAAATAATGAATGAATAAAATACATGTGCAATATATCTGCAGTGTTTCAATTTCTTTGAACTTGTTATATGTAGTACACTTTTAAGTTTAGTGGCTTTTATACTTTGCCTGTTGTTACTCATCATAGCATATCTTGAAAATGAGCGCTCCACGCTTGTGCTGTGCACTGGCATGCTGCTGAGACAGCTTAGAGCAATGTTGCTCAGGTCTGGGAAGCGGTTTTAAATGTCATGCCAGAACTGGATAACATTTGGCTCATGCATCTGCAATTTTTGGGGCGGTATTTCATTAATGTAAATTCTCAGTTCTGACTTAGCTCTGATGTTGTCCTCAAAAACTGGAATACTGGAGCAGCTCTCCTCTTCATTCACTGCTAGAGTAGCCAGCCGCACAGGATTAAAAATGCGTACAGCCTGGAAAAACTTGGACGCTGATTGGTTGAACCAGCCCTTCTCTGCTATACAGTCTAGGATTTTTTGTGAGCAGGCAGATAGTGTTTTTTTTTAGTGGCAGAGTGGTTTGTTGCTTCAGATTTCAGCTGCAAAAACACAGCAAAGTCTGTCAAAGCATCAAAAACAAGGTGAGCTTTAACTTCATCCCACTCGTATTTCTTGAGCATCTGGATTGGGGAAGGGATAGAAGCAACTTGATAGCTGTCTTGCACTATTGATTCTGTTGCTGCCAAAGTGATCATGTCCTCACAGGCTGAGCTTTCATTTTTCTTAAATTCTGTGTATTCAGGTAGATGCTGAACGTGATAGAACACTGCATAAAACCAGGTGTTCTACCAGGTAATGACGGGCATTGGTGGGAGTGCAGTAGAGAGTCCCTTCTCATTTAAGAACTGTTTGAAGCGTGCTTTGCACGGGACATGCTGTGAGATCTTTTTTTCGTGCAACAACAAGCTCATTCACATTTTGATAATTTTCCTCCAGATGTCACCAGTAGGTTCAGAAGGTGGGCAGAACATGTAACATGTACAGAGTTCAGTAAAGCGTGTTTGAGGCTTTGTTCCCAGCATTTGTTCTTGTACATTGCATTGTCCGTGATGAAGAATAGACCTTTGTATATTGAACTTCAAATTCCTGTAAGCACTTCAGTACAGCTTCAGAGTAAAGGGGATACATGATGCTGCAGCATCTGATAGCAGTTTATCAATACAGTGTCACGTGAGCCTGGAGGTTATCATGAGTGGCTCGCTACAAGTGATTAATCCCGAGCTCACTTGCCACGGTGTTGCTATAAACTGCTATCAGATGCTGCAGCATCACATATTCATTTTATATTATTGGGGTTGACTTCATTGTGTCGTTTGGTTGTGTATTTCTGTGATTATTTTGCTTGTTTTCTGCTGTGTTTGGGGGTTTCATTTGTGCTTCTGTGTTGTTGCGCTACAAGTTCTTTGGTTCTTAGTGTGAGATACTGGTATGTGATTGGTTGCTGGGCGATATGGGCGGGTTTCTGTTCTTCTGGGTTTCGGTCTGTGTTTTGGGTCGGGAGCATTGCTGTATGTTCGTGTAGAAGTGTTTCATTCGTCTTATGCAAGATGTTTTTCAGTGTTATAAGTTGTTCAAGTTTTGTTTTGTTATCGTTTCGTTTTTCACTACCTTCCTTTTTTTGTGTGTGTTATGTATGATTGAAAAGTATGCTGCACGAGGAGTGTTAGTTTTTTTTTATTCCTGATTTGAATCAGCTGTGCTCGTGATTCGTACTTTAATTTGTGCTTTACTGCAGCTGAAAGATTACCAGCAGCATTACTACTGAATGTAGTTCGGCATTGATGTTATCAGTGATGTGAAGACAGGGCTGATAGCAGCACCTACGTAATGACAGTGCTGATAACCTGCATTTCTTGTTGCCTGTCTACACGACATTATAAGGAATCTGTTTAGTGGTACTGACAGCTGTTTTATCAAATGAGTTATCAGTCAACCCCTATAATATAAACAGTTCTAAAGTTAGTGGCTTCTAGTATAACACAGTCAAGCAGAATTGGCTCCAAAGTACTTTTAATTTCTGGCTCTAAAATGCTGTTTATAGAGGGGGCAGCAATGATATTTAAAATATGTCTGTCCTGCACATCAGTGGTCTTGTCACAAACGATTGACAGAGAAACTGCTTCCGTAACTTTTTTTTTTTAATTTCTATCAGATGGTAGTTAGATACCTTTGACAAATATTCACTTCTGAGCCACTGCAATGTGGGAATCACCCCAACTGACTTCAAGTTTTCTACAAGGAATGAATGAAGGATAGGATTGTCCAGGGCATGCAGAGGAATGTTTGCCGTAGTAAAGCTTCACCAAGTTGAAAAGCGCAGTTTTTTAATCTCTTGCCGCACTGTTTTGGTGGAGAATAGTTCGTCACAGTTACCTACTTCTCAATATTTGAGGCAGAGGAGTACTGAAAGCCTGGCGCTTTTTTGCTAAATGAAGCTGTGTCCAGATGGCGTTCACAAGTGGCCTTTCATTTGTGTTCGACTACAGTGTTACAAGTCATACAAAGCAAAACCTCACTGGACACATGGAAAGTACTGTTTTCGTATTGTCTGCATCTTTGATGTGCATAAACATTGCCGGTCTTTGATGCTGGCGAACCGTTTGATTTTACAAACATCTCTGCTTGCCAAGTGGAGGAGACTCAAAGACAAACTCGCACTGTCAGCCCATCTGGTTAGCCACTTAACAGTCACGCTAAGGTTAAATAAAGGCAGGATTACATCTGAAAGGTGATTGAGGGCACTCGAGGGTAATGGAAGTTAACAGAGGCTGGTAATGTTAATAGAGGTAAAGGCAATTGAGTAAGGTGATGCGACGGGCTGAAATTTGGCCCCTTCATTGTGTGTCTGAAATGTGCACCAGTCAGCTTGAATGAAATATACAAGTGTGAAAACCACTATATGTTTGCGTCAAGTGAATCTCACCACTAGTTGAGCATTGTTTTACCAATTAGGCATTGTAATGCAACAATTTCAAGTTAAAAAGGGGAAATGGAAGGAATTTTAAACATCAAATATATGAGCAAGCAAAAAAATTGCTATTACATGGCGAGTTATTGAATTTGCGGAGAACACCCATTTTCATGGAATCTGTGAACTCTGTGCACGCTGTGATAAACTTACAGCCCTACTCATGCACAGATGCAGAAGGCAGAAACAGACAACTAATTAGGATCATTTTTTTTTTCATCTTTATTAACTTCTCAAGCCAAGGAAACATTTCTATGGGCACACACTGGGCCAGATATTCAGACTGCGCCTGGCAGTGGCGCAAGTGGGGGGGCAGCGCAACTGAGATGTACTTGGGCCAGGACAGGGCGATAATCAAGGTGATGTGCAAAGGCACATCTCCCTTGAATATTGCACAGAATGCGCCTGGCGTACGAACAGTGTGCTGGCGCATTCCCCAGACAGGGTGGACCGGGAATGCTCCAGTGCAAATGCAGTTGCACTCTGCGCATCACCCGCGATATTCAGAGTTGAGCATGCAGATGGGGCCATAATATATGCATGGCGCAAATGGGGCCATTAGCATGCCATTATGGCCCCATTTGCATGCGTTGTGCAGGTCTGCCCGGCGAAATGTGCCTGGCACCCTGCGCAGCTGCTGTTGCCCTGGTCAGCATCCCTGGTAGTCTAGTGGACCCTCCCTATGCCCAATTGTGGCATCGGTCACAAATACTATACAGTACCTGAGATTAGTGGTTTCTTCCCCTCCCCGCTTCATCTTACTGGGCGGCATTTGAATAACAGCCATCCTGGTGGTCCAGTGATCTCCACTCCGGTGAGTGATCCTGGTTACCCAGCCCCTCGCCATTGAGGCGGTTGCACCTCGTCTCATGTCGCTGACTCATCAACGACAGTTATAGTAGTGATCTGTAGTTTGTTGGTCCACAGTGTTCAATGGGCTTACCCATATTACATAGGCTTAATGGGTGAATGAACGCGCTCATTCATATTTGTGCCTGTGTAGTACAGCATGGTGTGAGCCTCATTGATCCTCACTGTAGACCAACAGGCTTACAGATCATACCGTAAGCTGTCGCTCAGCGGGTGGCCGGGCGGTGGCGCGGCAGATGCAGTCGCCCGCTGATGACGGGGGAGCTGGGTGGTCATGTCCTCTGTGGGTGGGAGGGGAGGGAGGGGATACCACTGACCACCAGTTGGAATATATAATCAATTGCCCGCGATCTGGTGAAATGGGAGGGATGGGGGAACCCACTGGACCACCAGGTGGAATATGTAATCAAATACCCATGATCTGGCGAAACAGGAGGGGGGGGGACCCATTGGACCGCCAGATATTTAAACCTGTATGATCGCCCGTCAGGCATAACGGGAGGGAGGGGGAAATCACTAGACCATCGGGTAATAAAGTAATGCACAGATGCCCATGATCGGGCATGTCGGAGGGAGGGGGGACACCACTAGACCACCGGGGAGGGTGTGGGTTCTCATGGTCGGTGTCCCTGTTGAGTGGGTGGCCACCCATGGCTGGCGGGTGCTGTGTTGTGCCCTGCAATACAGCAGCCCGTCTGTGGGTGGCCTGGCTTTGTTCTTTTTTTTTTCAGCTCAACTTTGAGCCCTCAGATATAGCGCAAAGCAGGGTTGTGCCATCATATGCACCTCACATCCCAGGCTGAATATCGGATGCTGCATATGCATGGGCACGCCTGCATTTCGTGGCATAAATTAACTTTGCACCCGTCGCATTGGGACTTGCGCTGCGCTAGTCCCACTTTCAGTATTGTGCTGGGGGCGATTATTGGGTTGCGCCAGCGCAACTCGGTTGCACCAGGTGCAGCCCCTTTGAGTATCCTGGCCACTGTGTATATTTCGTTTGTTTTCCTGGGAAAATATTGATATTTAGCACCTGCAAGTTTAGAAGAGCAGCAGAGCATTACAGTCTCCAACACCGTCTCTGTCCTCGTCACTCCAGCTTTTCCCATCTCCATACCTTATCTGCGCATGCGGAACTTGGAAGTACAGCTCAATTTATGGTTTCGCTTCCCCATCCCCGTTCAACAGCATTGAAGCTGTTCTGCACATGCAGTATGTTAACTCCAAGACCAAATGACAGAGTAGACTCCCGTTATGAAAAACCCGTTTTTGTAAATCTAAGTATCCTAAAAAATACAAAACTCCCAAGCATCAGCCCCCCCCCCAGCCTACACAACCATACAAAATTTCACAGTTCAAAGATTTGTAGTTTTTTAGCTAGACAAAAGCAAAAATTCAGAACAAAACAAAAAAAACACACAATTGAAATCCGTGGAAAAATTATGTATTTTTTCACACTTTAATATATCTAAAAATACTGAACCAATTTACGTGAGACTTTCAGGGACCATGGATTCTGCCATGTACAACAAATCCTCAAAGTTTCATGTAAATCCGTCAAACATTCTTTCTGCAAGCAGCAAACAAAAATTGAGTTGTTTTTTTTCCGAACTCTATTTCTGCGGTCCCTTACCCTCCAGACTTCCTCCAGCGTGGGCACTCAGCGACTCTTCCTGTCCTCCCTAAAGTGTGGTCCGCTCAATTCCGGTGGGGACCATCCCTCATATTTCTGTGTGGCTTGCCCGTACACCCCAGGTCTGTGTCCTCCGGGGAAGGACCGCCAATTCCTACCAGCGTCCTGTTTATAGTATTGGAAGGGCAGCCGAACATGGGGAGGGATCTGGGTTGAGCATCCTGACGCCTGTGGTGGACATGGGGCCATCACTACTGGCCCTGCCTTCGCCTGCTAGTTCACTTTAGTTTCCCAGACCAGGGGCGTAAATGTCGCCCAGCCCGCTTCAGGCATCCAGAGTGGCAGCTGCCTAATGTCTTGTTCCCTTGCTAAGTCCCTGCGACTTGTAGTGCACCCAGTCACCACTGGTGACGCCATGCGCGGGACGCCCCCTGTCCCTCCCCAGGAGATGAGAGCAGTCCTATGGGCGCCGATCATTTCCTTCCCTGCCGACCTTCGACGTGCCTTGAGCTCGCTCAACCTGGTCGCCAGTGTGGTATGAGTGTTCCGCTCCAGTGCCTCAACCCTCAGCGCCACATGGCCGCCAAAATCGAGTTTAACATAGAACTCACCAGCCATTATCTATAGTTAGGGCACTACTGCACCCTATAATATGTATATTTTAAACTGTTTATTTACTTACATTTTGATTAGATAATTAACCATGCAGTAGTTGCAGGTACAGAGTTTATATATAAAAAGACTAAGCAAATGCCTTAAAGAAAAGTACCTGTCTTTTGTTGGGGGTGGGTGGTATTGCTATGCCCTTTCTCATTTTCTGTACGGTAAATGACAACTAACACATTTTTATAACTGTTAGATTGGTTGAACTGGTAAAGCAGAACAAATGCATGTGGCTGCTCCTAAAGACTAATATGACCACGCAGACATGTAAAACAAACTACCTACTTGTTTGCCAGTGGTCTCAGATCCAGTTGGATAACTAGGAAGATAGCTTAACATACACAGTGCTTAACCTTATAATTATTGATTTTTCCCCCTACAGTGCTTAGCAGCCCTCTGTAAGACATTAACATTTTCTAAACAGTTCTTGCACAGTTCATGTCTTTACTTTCCCTAGCAGTTTATAGTGTGCGCTCTTTCTCAGTTGACGATTCCAGTGTAACAGTCCCAGTGCTCCAGCTGTTGCATGATTATTTGTTCCACCATGAAAGTACTGTAGGTCCTGCAGTGTTTCAGTGATGCCATTTTTACCAAGTCATCTGGAAGGCCAAGTACACTAATATTTCTGTCATGTAGAGTATTGTTTACCCCCATGAGCTTGCACTGTGCGAAAACCTTGGCCCTAGCAAAGGATTCCCTTGCAGCATTTAGTGACAAACAACTGCCTTTACCTCATACATATCCTTCTCTGCTTCAGCAGCTCGAAAGGCATTTTGCTGTACTTGAACACTGAGAGAAGATATGGTAACCAAAACCTTCCCTGATTTGGTATTTAGTTCAGCATATGCCCATTCTGGGGAACCCTTAGGTTCCTGGAGGATCTATAGGATAACAGCTAGAGTATCGGCTTTGCCTCCATAGGAGGTTTACTGCTGGTCCACTCCTAGTGCAAATAGCATTTGTTCAGCCTTCATTGAGCTGGAGTCTGATCTGGAACCCTCTGCTGACCCTGTAGCAACCAGTTGCAACTCAGCCTCCTGCTCATGATACGACGAGCATTATGTTTTTCTAAAGGCTCATTTACACTCAGCTTTGCTGGCCCTATCCCTTGCACATTAGATAATGCACTGCAAAGCTGACTGTGTGAACACTGACCAGAACATCCTAAGTATGCAGCGCCTGTGGCTTTGATCCGACTCAGGAGTGGGGTGCCGATCCGCCATGAGCGTATTTTGCTGCTGTGCAGACAAAATGCAGCACTCACAGTCAGGAGTCCCATCGTCCCCGTCCTCCTGTCGTCCTCTGTCGAATCCAGGAAGTGCCGCACAACATAGCGCTGGTGGATCACCCAACATTTGCTTTTTGGTTGCTCTGTCTGGCTTTGTTGCTTTGTTCTCTGGCTCATTAGCCAGATACAGAACGCCAACTGCTTAAACTGCCCGTGAGGTTAAACAAAGGGGTCTGCTCGCGCCTGCACTTCCTGTATACAGGGAGGCATGACAACCAGCAGATGTCATTGGCATTCCTAGCATGTCACAGGCAATGTTAGCAGGGCCAAACCGGGCCCTCAGAATACAGAACACAGCGCGGCATCACCGATTGCGGCTCAAACAGGGCACTGTGTAAACTTGCCCTGCACTTGAAACCTGGATCACCGCAAACTGGGAATGCTTGAAGACAAACGCCGATTCTGCTGTGTAAACACGACTTAAGTGTTTTAAGTATTGTTTTCTCTTTTTTTCAGAAGTTGAACCTTTGCAGATGTACCAGAAGATTTTGTATATTAAATTAAGCTAAAGAAAAAACACAAGGACCAAAATCCACATCTTGGTCACCATCACTGTACCAGAAACTCAACTTTTTAAAGCAGCAGTGCATGATAACTGAACATTTCGACTTATACTTTTTATTTTGTTTTAGATTGCCCCTTATCTCCTGGCTTGTATGATAACATTGTTTTCTCATTTTGAGTCTGCTTTAGTACTTTTTTTCACATTTCAAATAATAAAAGCAGAACTCCTTTTAATATGGCTTAGACCAGGTTTTTATCAGTATTCGCTGTTGTTTTTTTTTATTTTATTTATTTTTTTTTTTTTTGAAAGTCGGATTTACAACCTTTGAGTCAAGGACTCCTTTACAAAGGCACTTCATCGCAGGGAGGGTAGACATGGTTACAGTGTGAGATACAACAGTGGTAACATACAGGTGCAGTACAGATAACAAAAAGAACACAATATAACAGTGGTTTATGGGATAAAGTTACATGCAGTAAATAGCAATCGTATAAAGTATAACAATAGTAGAAGTCACAACCCTGATCGTACCGGAGATATACCTAAGTGGAAGGGGGGGAGGGGGAAACAGGGGTGAGGAAAAGGGAGGAAAAAAAGGGGGGAGTAGTCCAACGGACATTGTCAAGGCTATGGGCAAGAAACGGGGAGGGACCCCAACATTAGGTTGATTAAGGGCAACTGCAGCTTCGGGCACCAAAGAGGTGGTTGCGGAGAGCGACTTTAAAGGGACCAATTTTGGTAGACTTAGTGACAGAGGAGGGAGTTGAACCATGTGGGGGCACGGTAGTGGAAGAACCTTTGGGCTAGGGAGGTCTTGGTACGGGGCACCAGAAAGGTGGCTTTAACTGAGCTATGGGTGGCAGCGGATGGGGATGCAAGCTGCAGGGACGCGTGACCCCTTGGGGGGTCCTAGCAGGGATTTTTGACAAGTAAGCAGGTTTGGTAGCGCAGGCACTCTCCAAGGTGAGCAGGTTGGTGTGGAATAGAGCAGACGAGTATGGGTGCAGAGGATGCACAGTCAGGAGCCTGCAGGCCTTGTTTATCGAGGTTTGGATTCTGGTAAGGGTGTTATTGGTGGCCAGCGTAGATAGGTAGGCTGTAATCCATTAGGGACAGGATGAAGGAGTTGATGGCCGGTCGGAGAGCGGTTTGAGGGAGGCAATCTCTGTGGCGATAGAGAAGGCCAATCCGAGAGTTTGTGGCTGAGGACAGGGTATTGATGTGGGTGGGGAATGTAAGAGCCGAGTCGAAGGTGATGCGCAGGTACTTGTAGGACGGCTCAATGGGGTGAGCATTACTGGGGAGAATGCAGGGGGCCATTTTTGGCCTTATTCATGTGATGCGAGAAAAGCAGAGATGATTTTTTTTTTTTTTTTTTAGGTTAATGACCAGCCGGTGGTCAAGGAACCACTTTTTGGCTTGGTTGAGTGTGTGCTGCAGGGATTCCTGTAGAGATGCAGGGTCAGGGTGGGAGTCAAGGAGAACCGCATCATCGGCATAGAGTACCATATTGCCAGAGCAGGAGCTGGGGAGGGTATTGAGAAATAGGCTGAACAGAACGGGGCCCAAGATGGAACCCTGGGGGACCCCCAAGCGAACGGGCAGGGTATTGGACAGGGTGCCGTTTAACTTCACTCGCTGTGATCTGGCAGAGAGGTAACTGGTGAACCAAGCCAGTGGGCTAGGGGAGAAGCCAAGTTGGTGGAGGGAGTTAAGTAGGAGGAAGTGACAGACAGTGTCAAAGGCCTTGGAGAGGTCAGTGAACACTGCACCCGCAACGTGACCAGAGTCGAGGGCAGAACAGAAGTGCTGGGAGAACTCCAGGAGGGCTGTAGTGGTGCTGTGTCCAGGGCAGAATCCATGTTGTTCCGGACACAGCAGGTCGATGGCCAGATACTCAGAGAGCTGAATGGCCACTATTTTTCTATTGCTTTGGAGAGGGGGAGAATGGAGATGGGCCTGAAATTGTTAGTGGAGGCTCTGTCTCCACTGTTATGGATAGGGGTGATTTCTGCAATTTTCCAGGTGCTGGGAAATTGACCAAGACAAAGTGACCAGTTTAAAAGGTTGGTGAGAGGGGCTAGTACAGTATCTAGGACTAATCGGAGAATCCTGGAGTCCAGGGGATCACAGCTGGGGTTGTTGCTAGCTAAGGCTTTTTGCAGTTGAGGCCTGGCTTCAAAGGGTGATGTGGTACGCAGGTAGAAAGGGGGGCGATCCGGGGTTGGGGGATGGAGGTAGGGATAGGGTCGAAAAAGTAGTTGGGGAGGACAGAGCTTAGGTCTGAGAAAGCCATATTGAGGCACTCAGCTATGCAGGGAGGATCAGTAGTGACGGTACCATCTATGGAGAGTAGTGATGGTGGGGGGAGCGGGTCTTTTCATTGAGCTCTTTCATATTGTCCCAGAAGGCACGGGATGAGCCCCAAGTGGATTCAAGGGTGGCTTGATAATATTTGGCCTTAACCTGCCTTATAGCCCAGGTGCACTTGTTACGTGCTGCGTTATAGGCTTGTCTGTCAGCCAGTTTGCCTGTCTCAACAGCAATATGCCAAAGATTATCTCTTTGTTTCAGTGTTTGGATGAGGGTTGGGGAGATCCATAGGGCGTTGTTTTTCTTGGTATGGATTCTGGTCGGGGGGGGGCGAAAAGGTTGCAGGCCTTGCTGAAGGTACTGGAGAAATAGGCTAGGGCAGAGTCGGTATCTGTTACGAGTAGGATTGGTGACCAGTCAAGCTGGGCTAGGTGTGTTTTAGCTCTGAGACCCCGGTGAAAGCACCGCGTGGAGGTAAACTGGGATACTGGTTTGGTGTGGGATGACCAATGGCAGAGGACAGGAGAGTGGTCACTGAGAGAGTCTGGTAGTACATTAATATCTCAGATTTTATGGGGGTGGTTTGACAGAATTACATCTAGGGAGTTCTGGAGCCACCTGACTGGTTAAATCTAGTGGGTGAGGCAACTGGTTAGGTCATATCTAGGGCAGCAAAGGAGTCCCTGATATGGGGGCAGTGGTACTTAGCCAGTTGACATTAAGGTCACCTAGGATTGCTGCTGCCTTGTGTGGGAGTGTGGTGAGTTAATCAATGAGGAGTGGGCAGCTGGTCACTGGTCCCTCGGGGTATGTAAAGACTGTGAGAAAAGAGGCCCTGGCTGGCCAGGGGTAACCTTGAGGGTGAGGGCTTGACACTAAAACTGAGCTTGGGGCAGGAAGAGCATGGCCTAAAAGTGTGTCACATATAAAGACTTTACACCTGCCGCCATGTTTGCCTGCACGGTCTTCCTG
Source organism: Neoceratodus forsteri (assembly GCA_016271365.2). Classification (NCBI taxonomy): domain Eukaryota; kingdom Metazoa; phylum Chordata; order Ceratodontiformes; family Ceratodontidae; genus Neoceratodus; species Neoceratodus forsteri. The sequence continues at coordinate 459,151,550 of CM028135.1, read as the reverse complement.
AACAGAGTGTAGCCATGGAGGGAGATAACCGAGTTGGGAGTTTTTCTCGAGAGCCAGGACTCGACTAGTGCTATAACATCAGGATGGTGTTGTACAGCCCAGCACTGGAGAGCAGCGGATTTATTTAGGAGGCTACAAATATTCATGAATGCAATGCTGAGGCCAGTACTAGAGTGGGGTGTGGGGTGGCTAGTTGACAACGGCCCGGGTTGGGGTGTATGTTCCCGGAGAGCAGAAGAAGTAGAGCAATTAACCTGATGAGTGGTCTGTGGAGCCTAGGACCCTAGCCAGGTACCATGCGAGGTCCTACTAGTTGGGGTACAAGGGATGGGTAGGAGCAGAAGGGTAGGTATGGCAAGGAAGGGTGGGCCCAGGTGTCCCGGGGAGGTATTGTTTGATAAGTATGGAAAAATAGGGGTGTCCAGGGTGAGGGGTGCAGCGGGGTGGTAGAGGGGTGGTGCTCAGGGTGGAGGGTAGGGGGCAGGATGGGATGTGGGCAGAGCAAGAAAGGTAACCATGGGTTGGCTGAGTGTGATAGCCGTGGTGCCCATTGTTATTTTTTGGGGGAAGGGGGTAAGGGGAATAACTGACCTTCAGTGACTGTGACTGCTGCTGTGGAGTATTTTTCATTTTTTTTTTTTTGTCTTCAGAGTACAGTATGCTAAAAGTGAGAACAAGGTAGGGGATAATGGTGATTAGAACAGGAAAAGGCAGAGGCAAGGTTGGAGGATTAATAGGAAAAATAAGATGCCTCTAGTGGCAGATCAGTATAAACTGCAAATGAGAAAATGGGCAAAAAAGAAGGGGAGCTGTAGTTCCCTACATTAACAATTCAAATTCAGCAGTGGGCACAAAGACACTTCACAGATCTAGTTGCAGAGGTTAGAAAAATAAATTTAGGAGCAGACAGATGAGCTCCAGGGACTGTGCCAAGCAGTTCAAATCTCCAGGAGCTGAAGTCAGTCAGGGAGAGACAGAGTGCTGAATCTGCCTATAATTTCAGGCACCATCCACCAACTGGGTTCACGGCTAGCAAGCTGGACTGGAGCTGCTTTCCTGAAGCATTCCTGGAATCTTGCTCTTGCTGGCAGGCTGGGGAGCACCCTGCAGCTGGCTGCGCTCAGCATCAGACCGCTAGTGCAGAAGATGGAATCCCCCTCAGGGAATCCTGGAATCTTGCTGTTGGGGGCTAGGCTGGGGAGCACTCTGCATCTGGCTGCACTCACCTGCGCTCACCTGCTGTTTAATATCACTTCTACTGTTGAACTGGCAGGCAGCAGGCAGTGCTCCCTGACCTTATGGGACAATAGGCATTCAAAAACAGCCGAGAATACTGTTGAAAACTTGGTCCAAGTCATATTAAAAGGAGCTTTTGTTTTATGTTTTCAAATGTTGAAAAAAGTAGTACGGCAGACTCAGAATGGGGGAAGAAGGGTATCATACAAGTCAGGAAAATAAGGGCAATGTAAAATAAAGTATAGATCAAAATTTTCACTGCAGTCATGAACTTCTGTTTTGAAGGGAAATAGGTGTTTGCATTTTAAATTCTAAAACCCCAGTACAGCTCCTGGTTGCTTTTGTGGCACCAAAGCCGCCCTGTCCTTTCCAAGTTTTAAATGTGCTTATTTATCCCTTTATTTAGACCCTAATCCCTCCCAGCACACACACACACACACACACACACTTCTCCCTGTGTGGAACACTTTAGAAAAATTCTAAAACAGATGGCATCATTTCCAGCCCTATGATTCAGTGCTTGACAATGATGCATCACAGCCCTACAATTCAGTGTGTGACAGTGATGCATCACTTCTGCTTACTGTTGCTTTCATTCAACCTGGTCTGTGTGTTAATTGCGGATCAGTATTATTATTGCCAGTAGAAATAATTTCAGATCATTGAATCATTGCATAGGAGGCAGTATAGTGTAGTGGTTAAAGGCACAGAGCTGCAAACCTGAGACCTGGGTTTGAATTCCATCAGCCCCTGTGGGGCCCCCCGCACTCCATGCTATTGTGACCCTGAGCAAGTCACTTAACTTCCTTGTGTTCCCAGGTCACAACTGGAAACAAGCCATTTCCTGGTTAAGCAATTTCCCTTTCCTTCATTTGCCAAAGATCTGGTAGTAACTGGACTGGCGTAAATGTTGCTACACAATCCAAGATTACTCTTGATCTGCACAGGAAGATGCAATATCATTCACATAAGAAATTCTGTTGAAACCTTTCAAGAATTCAGCTTGTTAAAATATGATACATGAACACTATCATGGTTTGCATTATTTCTGAGATGTCAGCTTTATCTACATGCAGTAGTGTCCAGGTTGCCGTTCTTCAGGTATGTTTATGGTTTTGGGATACCCTAGTTGACTTCCACAAGCAGTATCAATAAAGATAGGGGTCACATCAGTAATCCAGTCTGTTTCTTTCTTTTTATTTTTTATTTCCACACATATATAACTTAAAGGGCAATGTTTTGTGGCCAGTTTGTTACTTGGTCAGACCTGAGGCAGGGCTGTGTTCATTCTGTCGATATATGAAAAAATTCCAGTTACTGTATACATCAACAAATGTTTTTTCCACATACCACTGTGCCAACTTCACCAAGCAAAACCGTCTTTCCATATACTATTGTGCCAACTCTGTGAAACTCTATAACTGCTGTTGATTCTTCCTCATACTTGCATTAGGGTTGAATCCTGTCAGTGTGGTAAATGGTCCGTCTTTATTGATACATGCTATCATTCTCACCAAGTGACAAACAGATTGTAGGTATAGAATTAAAAGGTTTTTGCTTGTTTTTATTTTGATGACTGGGTGAGATACACTGGCACCAGGGGCACCTTTTACAGGTATGAACCGGTGTACAATAGTACAATAAACAACAATGTAGTGCCAGACAAACGAGTTACAATATATACAGGTACTGTAATACATAGTACGGGCATGGTTGTGCCACAGAGCAGTGTTAAGGCATAGGCATGCATAGTACAACAGTCAAGTATGATAAGAGTTCTTAGCATATTGATAAAGAGGCTGTGGGAGGATGAAAAGGAACTCATGCATGGCACACACACAGTTCATTGTTGGGAGATGGTTTTTCATTTCTTTGAAAAATGTTGCATAGTTGGGCAGTGTTCTGATTGGGACAGGGATGGAATTCCATAAAGGGGGGCACGAACACTAAACGATTTTTGGCCGATGCTTGTATACATGCGTGGGACCAATAAGCAGAGATTTTGGGTTGAACTTAAGTTGTAATTTGAAGGAGCCAGGCTCGCAGGCTGTTGCTTGTCTAATAGTTTGAAACTGAAATTTGCCAGAACTAGTTGGGATTTCGTTTCAAAGGTGGGCCACCCTAATCCTTCTAGAACTGAGTAGTGATTGACCCTGTTACCATGCTGACCAGTGAACTTTGAAATTTTGTGGTAAGAGAGCTTTCTTGGCGTCGAGGTTGACTTTAGGTGCTGTGTCAACATCCAAGGAGCCGTAGTCTAATGGGGAAAGCAGGTGGTGTCTATGATGTTTAGCTTGGCATCATGTGTGAGAAATTTGTTAATGCCGAGAGCTGACCATGTTTTGATGGATTTTGCATGTAAGGTTTTTAATATGTGGGCCAACAGTCAGGTTTGAGTCGATGTGAACACCGAGCTATTTGAAAACATTGACTGTCTCAAGGGGTTCCCCCTTAGGCTGATCCTGATAATTTATCGGCATTAGTTCTAGTCTTAGAGACTGATCCCGGTAGCATTGCATGTGTTTTTGTAACATAAATGGTCATCCTGCTGTCCTCGAACCACCTATGTAGAGAGCTTAGATCACTGTTTAAGTTTTTGTTGATCTCAATCTCCTTTGCCTGAGTAAATAGTACTGCATTGTCTGCGTAGAGTAGCATACTAGTTTTGGTGCAGACTGAGGAGGTGTCATTTATGAAAAGCGAGAATAACAGAGGTCCAAGTATGGACCCCTGTGACACCCCACACGTGACCATCCTTGACTTAGACAGGGCTGATCCTATTTTGACCCACTGCGCCTTATTTAGGTAGTTGGTGAGCCAGTTAGCCACAGGGGCAAACCTAGTGTTTTAGTTTGGTGATTGGTAAGCTATGGTATACCAGGCCAAGTACTTTAGTGAGGTCCATGAACACTGTTCCTGTCATTAGACCTTTGTCCATGGCTCTATATTCAGTGTCCGTGAACCTCACCAAGGCCGTGTCTGTTCCATGACTACGACGAAACCCATGCTGCTGCTCACTCATTAGGTGGTGGTGTTCTAGATAGTCAGTTGAGTGTAAATGATCCTCTCTTGAGCCTTTAACAACACTGACAGAACGGATATGGGTCTGTAATTCTCCACTTCTTTCGTATTGCCCTTTTTGAAAAGGGGAACTACCTGTCCACATTTCCAGAGGTCGGGAACTTGCTGGAATTCGAAGAACAGATTGATTAACCTAGTTACTGGATAGGCTATGGCTGGGGCAGCTAGTCATAAGAATTTATTTATTGATTAATTGAAATGTTTCACCAGGAGGGTACGCTGAACAACAAGTTGTTCATCTCATGGTGTGACCTGGGGGAAGGGGTTACATAGGGTTGTGAAGGATGATCAGTTACAATAGTATGTGGGTAGTACAAACAATACAACATTGTAAGATTGTACAACAGTTGGAAGACAAGGTATTGTACAGTAACAGTAGTGGAACATTGTGTAAATTACAATACATGTCCAAAATCATGCAAAAGAACATCTAAACATACAAAATAGTAATAATGCGATAGAACCATTTATAGTACATGAGTGTACCAGGAGCAGGCTTCAGGTAGTACGCAAGTGCTGTTGGAGTAAAAAGGATGGGGTTAGGTTGTGCACACTGGTGACCCAGAAGGTAGGTGGAGAAGAGAGGGGAGAGGCGAGAACTGAATATGAGAAGAAGAGGTAGCCATTTCCTGATTTCCCCCTTCAGGATGTTGAGAACTGCCAGGGGTTCATTGTAGAAAGGCAGAAACTGGAGATGGGTATTAAGGTGGGTTAAAGCAGGAACAGCTGAGGGAAAGGTCATTGTGTAGGGCAGAGGTAGGGGAATTTGGAGGAGGGTGTTGTATTTTATGACTGATGAGGGTGGAGCGGCGAGGGACTGTCAAGGTGTGGGCATCATTTGATCTGAGAGAGTGGGTGGGGGTAGGTGGAGTGTAGAGAGAGAGAGGATGAGAGAGAGAGAGAGGATGAGAGATAGGAGGGGAGCCCCCTAACCAGAATTTGGAAGTTAGTTTGGCACAGTGAGAGATGCGTCTGTGAGATAGTGGAAGGAAGGTTAGAGAACGATAGAGTTCACAGTGGTGGGAGTGGGAAGGGGAGTTGATAGCAAAGTGGCAGGAGGAGTTAAAGAAAGTGTCCAACTTGGTCAGGGAAGATTTGGGAGCAGCACCATAGACTACGTCAGAGTAGTCAAAGATGGGGAGTATCATCTTCTGGACAATTTCGCGCCTCGCAGTCAGCGGGATGCCACTACGATTCCTGTACAGAGCACCAAGCTTGGGGAACAGTTTCTCCAGGATAGCATTGATATGCACAGAGAAGTTGAGGTGCTGGTCTAGCCAAGCCCCTAGATATCTAAATGAGGAGGTGTCCTCCATTATGGTCCAATCAAGGGTGTTTAAGGTGGGTAGGGCCAGGAGCCTAGAGAGTCTCTGCCTGGTGCCAAAGGTCATTGAGACTGTCTTCTTGGCATTTAGAAAAAGCTGGTGAGAAGCAAACCAGTGCTGAACTTGGTTGAAGTCATGCTGTAAGCTGGTTTGTACAGCAGCAGGGTTTTGCCAGAACTGTACAAAACAGAACTTTGGATGTACACTGTCAGCTCTGGCAGAGTTGTCTATATTTATACCCCTTAATTTGTGTACTTGCACCCTAGTGACTACCTTAAGATAAAATAAGGGGTGGTTAGTAATGGGTAGATCAATCCATTCTGCCGCATGTGAGGGGCTGCAATTCAGGCAAGAGTGGTGTTTCTCAAAACCACAAAAGTAGTTGTTAAAGATATTGGATATCAAATATTGGATATTTTATCAAAAGTATTTAGTGTGATTGCAGCATAATTGCACAAAAGCAACTGTTATTTTCCAATTCCCTGTAAAAATAATTCTGTTGGCATCAGCAAAAGTCAAATCTCATAATATTCCAATACCATTAGAATTTTAGAATATTTCCTGCTCTTATTTTACCAAGACATTTGCATGAAAATAGCCATGCTGCCCTTTAGATGTCATCTGTTCCTGCTACTTTTCCTCCTCCTCTGAAGTCATAAATCTTCCAAGGATCAGTCTTCATTCATAACTGGTGTGTACCAGCCAGAGGTGCAGGACTCTACAAGAGCGATAGCTTTAAGAGTTTTAATAGGGAGGAGCTGACATCAGAGATGGTGCCACCTACGAGATGGACGATGATGTTTGCGTGTGGACTGGCAGTAACTGACACTGGCTCCCCTCCACCTCAGTTCTGTTTTCATCACCATTTATTGCTCTGTGCGAGAGATTTCAGCTGTGACACTGTTGCTACTTCAGTTCTGCTCCACTCGCTCAATGCCATACCTCAGTGTTTCGACCATGGTTTCACCTTTATTATTTTCAATTCTCTAGTACGGCACCATGTATTTTGCCGTGTTCTTTTTCATTTTCTGTCATCAGTCATGTCCAGGCAAGGCCCTAAAGGACCTAAAAAATTGACGAGATCCAAGGTGGGCCTTCCCCCCCCCCATACGTCGGTGCCCCTGTAGAAAGAATATGTTGTCTGATGACCATCACGACTGATGTTTACCTACCTGGGTCAACGCCATGACATGGATTTGTGCGATGCATGCTTCTCATGGATTACCACACTTTGGAACAGCACATGATGAGGATAGGGCAGGACCCCCAGCCTTATCTTCAGAGGGTGCTATTGTACGGCACGGTGTCATAATGTCGCAAGACAGTGTGCCGCATGGCAAAATTGCACTGCCAGTACAGCATGATTTCTGCCATGCAGCATAACTCTTTTTCTTGCCCACCCATTACGGGGGGGACTGCCCCCCCAAACATCCCCCCAGTAAAGATTCTCAACTGTGGGGGGTTCAACTGGGAGAGCGCACAAAGTTTAAAAAAAAATAAAAGTTACTGGGACCAGGAATCAAACCCAGTCCCAGATGCCGCGCCAGGGTTCCTGGCTGCAGTGGCTCAGTCCGTTGAGCCACGGCAGCTGCTCAGCGAAACCCCATCCCAGCAGAGATCTTATCCTCTGCCTGGGATGTTTTGAGTGGTGCAATACTGCGTACAGCAATATTTGCGGTATTGCACCACACGCTGTAACCTACAGCGCTGTGCAGGTTTAGCCATAATGTTGTACGCTATTTAGCATGTAACATTATGACCCAGTAGGCTGTCGCACTAGGGACTCCAGGTCCACGTCCCTCAGTTCTTCCCCTGAGCCTCTCCCTGGTACTGTACATACTGAGGGAGAGCAGGCCTCCTCCAGTCCTGGTCTCGCTGAGACAGGAGGGCCGCCTGAAGAGTCGTGTGGAAAGCTGGCCTCCTCCAGGGGACCAGTTGATCACTCTTCACAGTCTGATGCCTCCTGAAAAGCCTGGACACCTCTGGTGGTGGTGCCACAGCTATTCGCTCAGCTCATGCTGGTAGGTCCCTGACGCGTGGTTGCGTGACTGCTTCTGCTTCTGGCCTTTTAGTCTCGGCCAGTGAGCGGGGCCATGCTGACCGTGCAGCTGGGTTCCCTCCTGCTACTGCTCGTGGCACTGGGAGAGGAAGGGTCTCAGGGTGGCTTCCTTAGAGATCTCCCTGATCTCATCCTCTGGCTAAGAGGATGAGAATCAGGACGATCCTGAGTGGCTTCAAGGAGTCCCGAGGCCCTTCTAGGCCCAGTTCAAGGCCTTTGGTGTTGGGAGGGCCAGAGAGCTCTTTTCTCAGTGCTAGCCTTGACTGTGCCTCTTCGGATTCCCACTGTACCACTTGTGGCACTGGGGATGCCTCTGGTGCTGATTCCGGTGCCATAGAGGGGGTGGTCCCATGGCCAGTGCCGGGGGGGGGTGGTGGCTTCCACTCCAGCACTGGGTTGGTTTCTAGCACTGTTCCTGGTGCTGGAGCCAATTCCGGTGCATGGTGGTGCTGAAGGAGGGGTTGGCACTGATTACAGCCTTGACTCCATTCCTTCACCCTTTCTGACATCGGTGGGGGCCTTCCTCGAGGCCAGGCCCTCTTCTGGTGGGGTGGGAGCAGGCAGGTCTGGGTTGGCACCACACTTCATGATTGGGGCACCTAGGGGCTCAGCCAGGAGTCCTGGTGCTGACTCAGGCCTTCTCTCTCTGCCTGACCCAGTTGGGTCTGTAGTAGGTGGGGATAGGTGCCACCGTTTGGTACCTGCGTGGCTCCAGCTTCCTCACCAGGGGATTCCCCTTCTAGGGCCCCACCCTGTCTGCCCCTCTTCAGGTGGGCATTTAGAGGTGGCTGAGTTGCACAGCCTTCTCTCCCAGGAGGGGTCCCCTGCCCACTCTGGAAGCCTTGGCAGAAGGCCTAGCTTGGCCCACCACCTCTCTTCTCCTCCCCTATGCCTACCCCACCACCTGTGCTAAGTATTTATGAATCCTCAGGGCCTTTGACTTGGGAACAATTCAGTGCATCTGGTAATGCGTTCCCCACGTACCCTCAGAGCCCTGGACCAGGCCATCTTTGGCCAGAGACTTTGGCACCGCCTCCTCCCATCAACGCTTCCTCATCCAGGGAAGAAGATTGTGGTCCACCTCTCTTCTGATGCTGATCTGGCCAGCTACCAGCTCATGCAACTGTCATCCCTCCATTGTCCCAGTCATTTATGGAGGCATTGTGGAATGTCTGGTGCCATCCTTCTGTCCCTCTCCAGCTCCTAGGGATGCCCAGCACAGAGTATTTGCACCCCTGGGGTTTCAGAGGCCACCCACCCAACATCTGGTGTGGAGTTCCTGGACACCCTTTCTGGGCATTGTCACCCAGAGCCTGTGATCCTGACTCAAACTCAGCGGTTCTACCATTTGGGCTGCAGAGTCTTTTTAATTGTCCTCTCTCTCTTATGTTTATTGCTGCACATGAGGCCCATATGGCTACCTATAGCAGGTATCTGTGAACAATGCTAGGACAGCTCCTAGCATCTGTGGCAGACTGTGAGGCAACCAAGCAAGCCGTTTGCCTTTCTGCGCAGGGCCTAGAGCTAGCGGGGCACCAGTCAAGGGCGTCTTACAGTGCCAATGAGGTAGCACCCAGGCTAGTGGAAACAGCAGTCTGCATTAGCTGGACGGCATGACTTTGCCTTTCCAGGTTTTCATCCCTGGCCTGGCAAAGAGTGATTGCCTCACTACTTCCCTCCAGTAATGAATGGTGGAGATTGATCCTTGGAAGATATGAAAATTACGTACCCACCGTAATTCTTGATCTTCCAGGATATCTTCACCATTCATTACTGCCACCTAACAACCTCCCCGCTTATGACCAGACTTCTGGGCAGTGCCTCCCCCCTTCTGTATCTCCAAAAAAGGCGAGTGCTGCTTGCAGCTAGCACTTCCTGAGGGAAGTACTCCTCCTCCTCAAAAAAAAATAAAATAAACATATATATATATATATAAAACCTTGTTTTCATTTCCTTTGATCCTTAGGACTGTTTGCCTGTCATCCTTAGGCGGAAGGCAACTGCATTTAGGGCACTCGTCCTTACTTTCCTTCTGTATCTTCTCTGCTATCAAAAGAAGAGGTTCTTACCTTCCTTCTTCAGGAACATAGACATACACTTCTACAAGAGATACAGGGAGGGTAGAAGAGGGGAGGAATAGCTCTCTATGTAAGGGAAGGGATAAAGGCAACGGAACAAAAGAGTAAACAAGGAGGAGAGGAGGCACTGTGGGTCACCTTAGAGCCTGGAAATGGCACCACAATCCGCACAGGGGTTGTATACAGACCCCCATATCAAGGAGAGGGAATGGACAAGGATATGATAGAAGGCATCCTTAAGATGGCAGAGAAAGGGGAGATACTATTGATGGGGGACCTGAATATGCCAGATGTTAACTGGAGCACCTTTGCTGCAGCCACATCCAAGAGCATGGCCATTCTCGATGCCCTATAGGTGGCATGCCTCAGACAGCTAGTTTTGAAACCCACTCATGAGGGAGCAATCTTAGACCTTGTACTCTCAAATGGGGACAGTGAGAGGATCTCAGATCTAGAAATGGGTAGCCATCTGGGAACAAGTGACCACCAAACAGTGTGGTTCACGATAAACTCAGCTACAGAGTCAAGCCATACAAAAGTGAGGGTACTGGACTTCAGGAGGGCTGACTTTGGCAAGATGGGAGAGTACCTTAGAAAAGCACTAGCAAACAGTCTAGAAGGAGGGGTGGAGCAACAATGGGGAAACGTCAAAACTGCCATCACAGAGGCAACAAGCCTTTGTGTGAAGCAAATAAACAAATCAAAATGAAAGAAAAAGCCACTATGGTTCTCAAAAGAGGTGGCGGTGAAGGTTAGGGAGAAAAAGATAGCATTTAGGAAGTATAAGGAAACACAGAAGGAGCAGTACAGAGAACTGTACCAGTTAAGGCAGAAGGAAGCAGGGAGGGAAGTCAGAATAGCAAAGGCCCAAACTGAGGAAAAGATAGCCAGCTCGGTTAAGAAGGGGGCTGAAACCCTTTATAGGTACATCAGGGAGCGTAGAAAGACGAAGGGAGAGATAGTGAGGCTGAATAGAAAGGAAGGTGGGTGGGCAGAGAGGGACAGTGAAAAAGCAAGGATACTGAATGAATACTTCTGCTCAGTATTCACAAAAGAGGAGGAGGGGGAGGTGCCTATCCAGTTAACAGAAGCAGCCCGGATGGGAGGGGGTCGATCCAAGTCCTTTCACAGAAGAAAGGGTTCTGAAAGAACTCCTAAAACTGAAGGTAGACAAAGCAATGGAGCCTGATGGAATTCACCCCAGAATTCTAAAAGAATTAAGGGGAGAACTAGTGACACCACTGACTATCCTTTTTAACAAATCATGGGAGGATGGGGTGGTACCTGAGGACTGGAGGAAGGTGGATGTGATTCCCCTTCACAAAAGTGGGAGCAAGACAGAGGCAGGAAACTACAGACCTGTCAGTTTGACCTCTGTGGTAGGGAAAGTGATGGAATCACTTCTGAAGGAAAAAATTGTTGAGTTCCTAGAGGCCAGTGGGGCACAGGACCCAAAGCAGCATGGGTTCACAGCAGTAAGGTCATGTCAGATTAATCTAATTGATTTCTTTGACTCGGTGACCAAAGTAGTAGACCAGGGAGGGGCTGTGGACATGGCCTACCTAGGCTTTAGCAAGGCATTTGGCCCAGTCCCACACAAAAGATTAATAATCAAATTAACCAGCCTTGGAGTGGGTCCCAGGGTGGTAGCCTGGGTAAAACATTGGCTGCACAACAGGACACAGAAGGTAATTGTAAATGGAGTCCACTCTGAAGAAGGAGGGGTTACTAGCGCGGTACCGCAGGGTTCAGTACTGGGTCCAGTCCTTTTTAATGTCTTTATAAGTGATATTGCAGAGGGACTGAAGGGAAAGTATGCTCTTTCAGATGATGCAAAGATCTGCAACAGGGTTGATACACAAGGAGGTGTGGAAAGGATGAGAAGGGACTTGCAGGTTGGAGGAATGGATCGATATGGCAGCTTGGATTCAATGCAAAGGCGTGCAAAATAATTCACCTGGAAACAAAAACCCAGGGGCGATTACACAGTGGGGAGGGGATAGTAATGACAAAAATGGAAAGGGACCTGGGGTAATCATATCAGATGGCGTAAGTTGTAAGTGTAAATGGAGAAAGCAGGAGGATACTGGGATGTATAGGAGAGGCATCACCAGCAGAAAACAGGAAGTTGTTCTCCCTCTGTACAGACAGTTGGTGAGACCCCATCCGGATACTGTGTTCAGTTCTGGAGACCCCATCTCCGCAAGGACATAGACAGGATGGAGGCAGTCCAGAGGAGGGCAACTAAAATGGTGAAGGGTCTGCAAAAGAAGCCTTACAAGGAGAGGCTAAAGGAGCTTAACATGTATACCCTTGAGGAAGGGGCATGATAGAAACTTAAAAGTACCTCCATGGAATCAACAAAGTCCAAGAGGGTAGCATCTTTCAGAAAAAGTGATGTGCAAGAACAAGGGGACACAATTTGAAGATAGAGGGGGGACAGCTCAAGGGCAATGTGAGGAAGTATTTTTTCACAGAGAGGGTGGTGGACACATGGAACAGCCTTCCTGAGGAGGTTGTGGGGTCTAAAACTGTGGGAGAATTCAAGAATGCATGGGACAGACATAAGGCAATCCTTGGGGGTAGGAAGAAATAGGCTGTTAGTTAACTAGGATCTGCAGCTTATCCTGTAGGTAGGGAAATGGGCAGACTAGGTGGGCCAAGTGGTCCTTATCTGCCGTCAAAGTCTATGTTTCTGTATGTCTCTGACTATACTCTGGACCCGTTGGTCCATAAAACAAAAACAAAAAGAAGAGGAAGAGAGTCAGACAGGAGACAGACTTGTGGACCCTCGGATCTTCCCTACTCTCTTCTGTCAGTTGGAGGATCTCTGTTGTCATTGGACTGTGTTCTGAATCCTCCAGGGACAGAGCTTGCTCTATCCTGGTTGTGGGTATCCCTGTGTTTTACAGCTACCCATCTCTGATTCAGTTGATCTGTTGATCCACCGGTCCTTAGTCTGCTGCAGCAGATATTTGGCTTGGCATCCTCCTACAGACTTGTGTTTGAAGGGAGAGTCCCTCCTTCAATTTTGTCTCTCTGTTCTGACTAGATACTGGTTCTTGGCCTAAATTTTGGAAGTACTTCTCTTTGTGTTTTGCAGCCTGTATAAGTTGTTACAAGTCCGTGCTCTATCTTTTCAGGTTTCGGGCTTATAGCATGGTGCTATAATCCTTGCTCATATAGGGCTCTGGTAGTGGACCTTTACCTTTGAGGTCGTCCTACAAGCAAGCTATGCCCATTGGAGACTCAAAACAATCATATCCTCCTGACTTCAGAGAAGTACTTCTTTCCTTGCAAACCTTTCTTTCCGTTCCTTTTATGGCTCAGTTTCTCTACCCTGAGCTGTCTAGTAAGGTATCTCGCAATGGTCTGGTGTGAGGCCAACCAGCTCTCAGCGCTCTCTTACTAATGAGATCCTGGGATCACATCTCTGTCTCTCTTGCCATCTCCCTGCCCATCCCTGTGGTCCTGGTCATCCCTGACCCTGTTACCTCTACCCAGAGTTTCTTTTACTTCTTCTTCTCAGGTCGGGTTTTATTATTTTACTTACATCCTTTCCTTTTCCCTATCCCTTGGGCTTGCTTGCTTGCCCCACCCTTTACTTCTCTTACTCTTTTCTTCCTCTACTGTGGACAGAAATGAGGGGGTGAGGGAGCTGGTGTCAATTACTGGCCAGTCCACACGCGTCACATCATGCATTGGCCTTGTGGGCGGTGCCATCTCTAAAACCGGCTCCTCCCCCATTAAAACTCTTGAAGCTATCACTCCTGTGGACTCCTGCACCTCCAACTGGTACCCACCAGTAATGAATGGTGAAGATACCCTGGAATATCAAGAATTACGGTGAGTATGTCATTTTCATTTCTCTGACTGTGGCATAAGAATGATTTCCAACTAAACTGGCTGTGCTGTCAAAAGCAAAGGATTATAGCCAACCCACTGGTGCAGCGGTACAGATACTGCTCACCATACTGGTGACTTGGGTTCAGGAACAGACTGGGATTGCTAGATGTCTGGCTGGGGGATGTGGATTGAGCAGCCCTTGCATGCATGCTCTCTACCTTGGGGGGGGTAGTGTCCCCAGTGCAGGGCTCCTGGGTGACCACAGGATGTCCTGCCATCAGTGACCCAAACAAGTGACTAGGATGCATGCCAGACACATTGCATACTCATGCCATAGCATCATTGCATGCCCTGTCTCCCACAATTGCTGTAAAAAAACACCTAGCTGGACGAGCTGAATGCCACCCGCTTCATGTCACCGCCACTGTGTAGCCTTCCCAAGGATGCCTCCCCAGACACCGAATGCAGTGTCTAAAGTAGTTAAGAGGGAGGCCCTCCTTTACATCATCTTTATGCTCATTTCATTTCATAAAACTGTTTTGTAGAATTACAGTACTTTTAGATATAGTCCTTGTAAGGGTATTGTTTGTTTACCTTTCATTGTACCAAATTCCTAGTGTTATAGTCCATGCTATATTGTAAATATACTACCATTTTATTACACCGCATCCATCCTGTAAATATCCCCCTCATACATCGTAGTAGCCATACTAGTAGGCCCTATGTACTGTAATGTATTTAATGTAATGTGTTTCTTTTTTGACTCTGCTTTACCTATGCTTGAATGATCTGTATATTACTGCTGTCCAGGCCCACTTTGTAAACAAGTTTTTCTCAATGGTATTCCCCCTGGCTAAAGAAAGATTATTGATTGATTGATTAATTGGAAGCTCCAGAGGTCCCACCCTTGAGGGTAAGCCAGGGAGGAACACCGGATGAGATGAGCCTTGGTGTCACAGATGACGGTGGTTGCATGCGCAGATAGGGCTGATGGGGGAGCCATCCAGGCCATGGAAAAGGATAGTAAGACAAAAAAAAAAGCAAAGGATTATGACTTCACAGCAGGCATAAGCATTGGGCCTGACAGATAAAGTCTGAGGGGGAAATAATACTGTTTTAATGAAAATGTCTTCAGTAATAACAAATGGAAGGCCCTAAAATTCAGTTTGGAGGGGTATTGTGGAACTGAGTTCTGCCAAGACCACGGAATGAGCCATTGGCTATAATGGCAGCTGAGCTGAGATCGCTTGATCAACAGATCTTTACTCTAACATCTGAACTTTTCTAGCTCACTACTTTTGAAATATTCTATAGTGTATGGTTACCCGCTATTGTGTGTGGATTTCCATACACAACATTTTTGATATGGTACAATTTAAAGGTCAGGAAAAGTTGTTTTGGTATCATTCTGACATCAGAACAATACCATAACTACTTTTCAGCCTTGAACTGCCACCTCATTGGTTGAAGATGTGGCTCACAGCACAGAACTCAAGGGGGGGTTGAAATGGTGCCATTTAGTGAGTGAAGAACTATGAATGGAGTCAGTTTGGACACGGACAGTCATAGATGGCTCTATTTTACCAAACTGATCTTTAGTACTTTTTATTTCATTTAAAAAACAGTAATGGTTTTAAAAAAAAAACAGTATTACCACACATTGTCTAACTCGTGAGAGATGAATTCTCAGGACTGATGCACTCCGAGTCATGGTGAGGTGCTGCAGCAATGGAGCAGTTTTAATCAAGGTGAAAAATCCTATAAATTTACAAAAAAACTAGAAAAACCATACCCTTATAAACAGGTGTGGGCTGCTATACACAACTAAGGCTCGTTTGAAATTTACATTCGTGACTAACATCAACTCCTTCAGGTTCTGGAGCATGGTTCACGCCCTTTTACCCCCATCCTGTCCACCCCCATACTTAAGATAAATGCCACCCTCGTTGCTGATCCAGTTGCTGTAGCTACCTTAATTTAACTCCTATTACACCATTTGTACTAATGAGCTATTCAATCCCTCCTAAACTAAGCTCCCCTTCTATTACTCACTCTACCCCCTGCTATTCCCCTTCTCCTTCACTGTCTCCCCAAATGACATCCTAAATGCCCTGCTAGTGATCAACCCTTCAAAGGCCGGCCCGGGGATGCTGAGGGTTCAGGCGAGGCGCCACACCTAGTGCTGCCTGGTGCCCCGAGTTGAGGCGAGCACGGGTCATCAGATGAGGGTGGGGTGGGGTGGGAAGGATGGAGTGCCAGGGCTGCTCGCCTTCCCAGGAGAGGGTTCACACAATCGAGGCACTGGCTACCCCTGGCAGAGGCTGGGGACATTGCAGTGCTTGGCAGTAGATGGCAGGGGATTGAAGTTGCGACGGACGTCCTTCATGTGTGCGCGTGAGCGTACACACGCTGAGTCGGACATCATTGCACGTCCAAGCTCCAGTGATGGAAACAAGGCAAAAATCCCCCTACTGTCAGGTGAGGTGATGGCGGACGCCAAAGTAGTACTGTCTGACCACATGTCCAAGGTTGGTGCGTTCCTGACTCTCCCTAGGGATGTGGGGCACCTCTGTGGGTCTGGGAGAGCCTTGATCCTGCTTACCTGATGTGGCAGTGCGGAGAATGGTTCAGGCAGATGGTTAAGTGCGGAGGCTGCAGATGGGAATCTGAGAGATGCCCCGAGTGAGGTGCATAAAACAGAACATACCAAAAAAATTCAGGCTCCTGCTGCATGGCCTTGACCTAAACTACTATCCCTCCTCAGCCCATGCCATCAGCTCCCTCTTACTATTATCCTAAACATCTCTTTCTCAACTGCCTCAATACCTTCCTCATGTAAACATGCTGTGGTCATTCCCCTCCCAAAGGCGGGACCCCACTTCCCCTAGCAACTACTGCCCCATCTCTCCTCTCCCTACTCTTGCCAAACTTCAGGAACACCTAGCCTCTCTAGCTCACCCATATCTCAATGAATCCTCCTTCTTTTCCCTTATCAAGCTGGCTTTAGGAAAAATCACCACCACCACCTCCTTCTTGGCTCACGATTCTATACTCAGGGGATGGACAATGGCCCAAATCACCTCAGCCATTTTGTCGATCTGGCCAAAGCCTTCAACACAGTCTCCCTCCCTTCTGCTTGACACCCTATCAACATCTGGGCTATCCCCCTTAGTCACAGACTGGTTCAAGGCATACCTCACTGGCAGAACCCAATCAGTCAGGATCTCTGATGCCATTTCCCTACCCATCCCGATAAGAACTGGCGTCCCCAGGGATTAGTGTTAGGCCCCATACTATTCTCTATTTTTCCAAACAACCTCCCCTCCTCTTGCTCTCCCTTCTCCTCCATTCACATATGCGCCCGATGATACAGTCCTGTATGCCCTGGCTCCTGCCCCAGCAAGGTTGCATCCAACGTGCAGCACAATTTCAACAAAGTTCAGTGTTGGTTTGCAAACCACCAACTATCTCTCAACATCAAAAAAACAGTCCCCATGACCTTTGGCACCCGGCAGAGACTTATCAGGTTTCCCTCTCTGGCCTCCTTCCACACCCTTGATGGGACTTTGCTTGAGGACACATCCTCCTTCAGGTATTTAGGTGTCTGGCTAGACCAACACCTGACATCTTTTGTCATAGTGGCGCTATTCAGAAAAAATTGTGTCCCAAGCTCAGCGCCTTATTCAGGAACTGTGCCTGCATCCCACCCACGGCTAGGCTTGAGATTGTCAGAAGATGATCCTTCTTGTCTTGACTACTGTGACATAGTCTACCGTGCCTTTCAGGTCCTCCGTGGCCAGATTAGATACCTCTTCAACTCCTTTTGCTTTTGCCCTTGGCCGCCCTCCACACTCATCATTGTGATCTCTACCATGTGCCATCCTTCCCTTCCCTGACAAATCGGCGTCTCACTCGCAGAATTCACCTCTGACACTGTTGAATTTCAACTGCCCCCCCTTCCCCTTGGATACCCCCATCTACAATACCTCTCTCCTCACCTGCAACACTCTACCTCTCCTCTCCTTCCCTACCCCCTTCCATTTAATATAGCCACAACACTGGCCCTACCCCTACACTCAAATAAGCACTTATAACCTACCCCAATACCCTCATATATGCACTTTAGTCCCACCCTGTTGTTTCTGTTTGCTTCAAAATTGTGCTCTGCCTGTGTCTCTCCGTAAATTTTGTTTCCCTTCTTCCATTCTTGTTGTCCGCAATTTTCCACTGCCTTCTTTCATTCTTCCTCTCTTTACTCCAATCACTGTAAATCTCGAATATCTATGTTATACTAATGGCTGCCAATTACTAGTGTTACCTTACCATCTAGTGCTACCTACTGTTGCCAGGTTATTCTGTGTGTTCCAGTGTTACTAGCTGTCATCAGCTGTTGCCAAACTGCTATATGTGTCTTTATATCTACTATAGTTAACTGTTGTATTGTTAGCCAATGTGAGACCACCTATAATTCTTCCTGCTCTCATTGTATGCAAGTAAGCAAATTGTATTCCAACATTGTAACATTTCTTTGTATTCTATCCCATTGTTCCCTACCCCTTCAGGTCGCACTGGGAGACAAGCAACTTGTTGCTCAGCGTGCCTTCCTGGTGAAACATTTCAATAAATAAATAAAGTGACATCATCGGGACCCCTCAAGCTCGCTCTTGAGATCTCTATGATGTCATTCCATACTCTATGATGGAAACACAACCTTGTTGTGTATTTTATATATATTTTATCATGCTATAGGGTCTGGCATTACAGTATCTGTAAACTAGCATGCATAAGAAGCAGTTCTAAAAAACAATTAAGCCAGGATCATCTCATTAACACTGTATATATTTTGAAGTTTACAAAGTAAATAAATGTCTTCAAAATAAATATATTTAATCAAATACATGTCTTCATCATGTAAGCAATAACCCATGACAGGGTGTGGGATTATAGGCATTTAATCCATGACTGGCAGTGCATTGTGAGGCATGAGACCCCAGGCAGAGTGTCCTCACAGCGCCCAGGCATGGATTAAATGCTCATAACTCCACTCCTGAAGTGGGTCATTGCGTATTATAACATAGGTTAGGTTAACCATAGGTACAACCTCCAAAACAGCTGCTCTCCTTCTTTAATGGCAGAAAGGGATTTATCCTACCACCTTGCAAAGTAGTCCTGACTGTGGATTAAACTGATGGTTTAATCAATGGCTGCACACAGGAGAAGAACAGGAGAATAACTTCTGCACTTATGGACTACAATACACAGCAGAACTTTTCCGTTTGCTATCTGTCTCTCTCTCACCTGCAGGTGTGCAGAGGCAGGGACCGCAGCTCCACTGTGTCTCTCAGTGGGACTTTCTCAGACATTTTCTTTCTCTTTCTGTGTGGTGGTGGGAGGGGTTAAACCATCATGGCAACACATCAAACTGCTCTCCTGCCTTTTTGCTGAAGGTCATGTGCACAACTCTTTCTCAGAGGGCAGGGTAGAGAAATAGATTTGGCTGTGGATTAAACTACTGAGTTTCATCCACGTCCTAAAGCCTGTCGAACTGAGAGCAGGCCCAATTCACAACTCCGCATGTTGCTTTCTCTCTTTCTCTCCCAAGGTGTGGGGTTCCTCACGGTGGTGGCGGGTGGGCTGGCAGCTACCAGCGAGTGTCACATCATGAGGAGTGACTGCTTGTGACACTATCCGTTGCTGCTGTCTAGGAACTGCTTCCCACCCACGGAAAACACAACACTTCTGTCAGATGTACTGCTCTCTGTCGGACTGCCTGTGGCACCAGGTCGGCAAGAACCACAGTGATACAGCCAGCGTTGACAACAAATCCTTCATCCCATCACCTCTCTCTTGTCTCTCTTTCTCCGTCCAGAACACTGTACACCACACCCAGGCAAAAGCATTCAGCACTCACACTGCTGACCTGCACATATTCAAGAACTGTCACTCACTCGGTCTCCGTGCACCTCGCCATGACAACTCCATCGCAGCTTGCAACTCTGCGATGGGTCACACCGATGACACTACACAAATTGAGTACAGGAGTAGCTCACTTTCGCCGTGACTGATTCTGCACTAATAAGGGGGGGAATTCAGCACCATTCACACAGGGACACACCATATGCTGCCTGGCTAGACAAGGATGGTACAGAATGGGACTGGAATAATTCAAGGAATAATTCACCAACACAGTGAGTTCTACAAAGTCACTGTGTATACAGCAGTCAGCCAGCAGGTGAGCACTGTGGAAACAGACAGCGTAAGACAGAGAGAGAGACACAGCGCCGCATGACATGGGCTGCAATTTAGTGAGCCGTACTACTGTCTCTGAGGGGTATCCCCAACTTGCACCTCCACCCACCGTGTCTCCTGCATCTTGTTCTCAGCTGGTTGTCTATGATATCCCACAACACACAGTGCAATCGAAATGGCTGACGGCTGTGTACCACATTGCCTGTCACTCTGGATTGGTCTTCCTGTCACTCACGATCGCCATTTACTATGGTTGGGAATTACATGGAGAGTACTGATGGACGGGCATGAAAGATCAGCCTGCTCAGTGATTCCCTATTTGTAGCGTAATCCAGAGGAGCACAGATGGCAGCAGTGACAAGAGGACTGTGCCAATCAGAGGATACAACAGTATGTGGAAGGGAACGGGATGATCGGGAGTGACTGTGGATAACACTTACAGTTTAACCACACACTCGCCACTTACAGCACTGTCATTACTTGCTGGCGGTATTCACCAATCATCCCTATACCTCACAGCACGGCTTCCCCTTGGGAAATTTCACACTGAACCATTCATTGCCAGTAAGGGGCCAAACAAGGCAAAATTCACTTGGATTGTACTGTGCTGGCTACTCTCTGTACTGCTTTCGTGAACATAGGAAAAACAATGGCTGCTGTAAAAAATGAACTGAGCAGTAGGAGTAGATCCAGCCACGGTGTGATGAAGTCAGTTCTGCTCTGTAAGAACAAGATCAGATATAGCAACCATGGATTAAATAGGAAATTTAATCCAGGGTCACCTGCTGTCCTTTAACCAATCACCGAACCTTTTTGCGTCAACCCATATTATAAACATCATTACATCTATAAGAAAGGAATACATGTTTTCCATTAACTTACGGGCAATAGATTGGTTTTCAAACTCTTGTTCAGAGGATGAAATTTGTCACTGTCTGGATACTGCTCAGATTAACAATACCTAAAAATAAGGAATAGCTTGCATTTATTAGTAGGGGCAATGTCAATATGAAAAAAAATGGCTGTATTTCATTGTTCAGTTGCCTAATTTGATTCTTTGAGTCTTAAACCAGTGCTGCATCTTGGAGTTGTTTTGGAAATGTGTGTAACCTACCCAGTTGGCTATTATTTTTTTGCAATCTTGAGCAGATTGGAACATAATGAGCCCACTCATCAAGTATATCAAAAAATTATTTTGTTTTTATTTAATATTTACGCTGTTCAAAACAGTGTAGTTGCTGTCATACGTTTCGGATTATTATCTTTCATCAGTGGTACACTTTGTTTGTTACTATATGTGACCCCTTTGAATTCATCTGCTTCTTTTTTAGATGCATTTTCAAACATACTGCATTCTCCTCGTGTTCAGTATGTTTGTTTTACTTGTCAGTTCTTTTCTTGGTGCTTACTTTTTATTTTGATTTATGTACATTATCTCTGCTCAAGCACAGCATGACCTCCTGCTTTCTCTGTCATGTAGGCATCGAAAAAGAAACAGATGAATTGAAAGGGGTCACGTAGTTAAAAAACAAGTGTACCACTGATGAAGGATAATAATCCAAAACGTATGACAGCAACTACACTGTTTTGAACTGCATAAATATTAAATAAAAACGAAATAATTTTCTGATGTACTTGGTGAGTGAGCTCATTATGTTCCAATCTGCTCAAGATTGTTTAGCTATACCATGATTGGAATTGGGCTACTCCTTTTAAACTATTAATTTTTGTTTAAACCGGGGTTGGCTGGACTGGAACAACACAAAATATTTTTTCCCCGTGCATATAGGATTGTACCTACATGGCAGATGTCCAGGTTTGTACCCTCTGCATGTGCAGATGCCAGCAGACTTGTCAGCATTCATGACCTTCAGCCTCATGAGTCCCCTCTCAGAGAGGACAGCTGAGGCACTGGACACTGGGCATCCAACTGGCCGCCAGAGCCAGACTGAATCTCCCACTTTACATGAATTAGCAAAGCAGCATGGAGCAGTGGACTGTGGTATACCTCAGTTATCCAAACACTGCTACATCCCTTTTTTTTATATGTATATATATATTTTTATTGATTAGAAGACTAGTGGTGAACATATTTTTTTTTCAGATTTTTAATTCTACAGGATCGTACAAAACATTCAATTTTACATTCACTATGTAACCTTGATATAGACAGAATTACTGTTCGGGTTTGAATTCCTATCTCTGTATTACAATATATATAACAAACCTGTTCATGTATAGCCAGTCCTTACTTATGTTCTAATATTGGTTAATCACTTTTGTGAAAGGATACCATATCTTATCAAAAATTCCTTCTTTTTTCACCATATAGTAATGTATTCTTTCTACCCTATATCATTTCTATCATTAGATTAATCCATTTTTGTATATTTGGAGGTTCCTTATCTTTCCAACACAATAATATACATTTCAAACACCATGAAGTCTTGCTGTAATTAGGACTATAGCAGTCAGCCTCAGCCTCTGAACTGCCCCGGAGAGGAAAGGGTTAACTCCAGAGAAGTCTGGAGTTCCACAGCGCGAGGGCGCTGTTCAAAGCTCTATCTGTGCAGTTTGAAGTCAAACTGCCAGATTCTTTACTCCGCTTCACTGAACAGTCGCTCCGGAGATCAGCTCCTTCAGCTCGGTTCACTACGCGGTTTTCGGTCGGTTCCTTCGGTTCAGAAAACCCGGCAAAAGTCTCAAAATTACGGTTTTAGGCAAGCTCTATCTGGTAACCCGTAAGCAAAGCGAAAATTTAGTCTGTGTGGAAATAATTATCGGTTCAGTCTGAACGATCGTTTCTGTATTTTGGTGAATTTTTAGGCGTGAGTACCCGGTTCTTATCGTTTCTAAAACCCTCGTTTTAATCGGGTTTTCAATGCCCGTGACACGGTTAGGAACCGATAAGGGTGTCTTGCTCTGCTCGGCCTGAAGAAAGGGCAAGTTTTGTAGGCTGGCACTATGTCTGAGAAACCCAAAAGAAACCGCCCACGGGTTTCAACACTGTGATGATTGTGGGGGAGCCTTTGCCAAGGCTGACCCACACACCACTTGTGTTTATTGTCTGGGGCTGACCACCTCCTTTCAGACTTCCAGATATGTAAAATTTCCTGCAGCCACCCTGGAGAAGAGATTGGGCGGCTCAGGGGGAGAGGCAAGTCCGTGACCGGATGGCAGCCCAGTCCAGTACCCACTGGACCAGAGGAGTGCCCTCTGACCAGGCTACTCCTCGGGCAGAGAAAGGCTGGTTCAGAGGAACCAGCACCAGCAAAAGACAAAGAAATCAGCAGGTTTGGAGTCTAAGATAGTTTCTCCAACTGTTGCAGAAATAGCAAAAGCCATACAGATTGTTCAGTCTTTGTCTCAGGGACTTGGAGAGCCCTCCACAAGTGGCAGAGGGGTGGCTCGTCCAGGTCAGGGTTCAGATTATGTTATTGAGGAGTTTATGAACCACAGGAGGGGAGGAGAATTTGATCAGTGCATTTGTGACTGGGAAGGTCTGACATGCCCATTGAACGGACATTTCTCCAGACAGACCTTAGAGTCTCCCCTCTGTTGTCTGAGTCCCTTCTCATTTTGTGTTTTATAAAAGGTGGCTAGAAACCTCCAGCTCCTTTAGAGGAGGCTGTGGATGAGCAGGAGGAGCCTGATTTTGTTGAAATGATGGATATTCCAGAGTCTAGAAGGTTGTCTATTCCTTTGCATAAATCATTTAGGAAGCAAACAACAAAGATTTTAAAAATCCTCATTCTGTCCCTCCTGTAGACAAAAAATGGACAGAAGGTATACTTTATCAGGCCCAGATAGAGACTTCTCATTGAGCAGTGTAGTCATGTAGGTGTTGTTCAAGCTGCAGCCTGTGACAAGGTTAATATTCCTTGGCATCACATCCTGACAAAGATTCCAGGAAGATTGATACCATGGCAAAAAGCAATATATGGCAGCTTCTTTGGGACTCAGGCAGGCTAATTACATGGCTTTTGTGGCTAGATATCAGAAGTCTAGATGGGACATTATTTTGCAGTTAGCCAAGCAGGCCCAGGGTCAGCTGGCTAGTGAGTTGGAACAGGTGGCTGCTGATGGCATTGGAGGCCTCTAAAGTTCAATTTCATACTGCTGTTGATGTTAATGATGTTTCTTCTAGGGTCATGGCCACTTCTGTGCTCTCCGTAGGTTGGCATGGCTCAGATGCACTAATTTGTCCCAAGACACTCAGGCAAAACTATGGATTTCCTGTGGTAGGTAACTCTGTTTGGTGATCAGACAGAAAATTACATGAAAAAAATGGATGAATACAGAACTACCTACAAAAGTGCCCAAGCTAAAGAGGCATGCCCCCAAAGGCATGTCCCCAGGGGTAGGGGTAGGCCTTACCACAGGCCTTTTATCAAGCTCCAAGCCTCTTCAGCCTTTGTTCAGAGGGTTTCTTCAGAGGCAGGGGCAGATGGGTTAGACGGCCCCTTCTTCTCAGCCAAAAACAGCTGCCAAGCAGGCACCCTGATGGGGTGCCCAGGGCCTAATCTCCTGTGCACTGTGGGGGGCAGGTTGGCTTATTTCAGCCAGAACTGGTTGTCCCTAACTTCGGACAAGTGGGTTCTGGAGGTGGTAGACCAGGTCTGGTCCTCAGTTTCAAACAGTTCCCAAGATGAGGGCAGACATTTCCACCATGAATCTTTTGGAAGCCCTTTGCTTTGAAACAGAGGTTTCTCTCTGCTGAGATGCAAAGCAGTAGAGAGGGTTCCCCTTTGCCATCAGGCAAGGGTCTTTATTCAAGGTATTTCCTTACCCCAAAAAGACAGGAGAATGGCTGCCGCATCTTAGATTTAAGGTTCCTGAACAAGCATCTTCTGAAACCAAAGTTCAAATGTTAACTCTGGCAATGATTTTGCCCTCCTGAGACCAGGAGACTGGCTGGCTTCCTTGGACCTCAGGGACGCCTATTTTCATTTCTTGATCAGGCCTTCTCACAGAAAGTACTCAGGTTCGAACTACCTTCTGGCCACTATCAGTTCAGAGCAATGCCCTTGACCTTACCTCTGCCTCAAGGGTTTCTACAAAATGTCTGGCTGTGGTAGTGGCTCATCTGAGAAGGCAAGGGTGGCTGTTTTCCCCACCTGGACGACTGGCTCATAGTGGGTCAGTCTCCAGATCACGAAATCTCACTTGTTGGTCACCCAGCAGCTTTCTCACCTCTCTGGGATTCCTGTTGAATCTTCCAAAGTCGTTTCAACCAGTTCAGGTACTACTTTATAGGTGCAGAGTTGAACACAAAAGTCTGCTAGGGCATATCTCCCCTCAGAGAAGTGGACAGACTCATTGTTCTGGCATCTTCCTTCACCATGCGGTTCTCGGTCGGCAAGGCACTTTCTGCAACTCCTAGGACACATGCTGCGTCCACAGCTGTCGTGCGGAGGAGGCAAGATTCCAGATGAGAGACATCCAATTCCACCTGAGATCTTTTGGTTCTGAGAAGGACCCCTCACCAAATTAGTCCAGTGATAAGATCTCTGATCCTGGCCCTTCAGTGGTGGCAGGACCAGAGCATCTAACCAAGGGTCCCCTTCTTACCCATTCCTCACTCCTCACACTTACACAGATGCCTCCCTCCAGGATGGGGGGCTCACTTGAGCAACCTTTCCACTCAGGGAGTGTGGTCTCCTCAGGAATCTCTGCTCCACATCAGCCTTCTGGAGCTCAGGGCTGTCCTCTTAGCTCTCCAGGCCTTTTCAGCTTCTGTCCAGAACAAGGTAGTTCAAGTCAGGACAGACAATACCACAACAATGTGGTACATCAACAAACAGGGGCACTTTCGGTCTTCTGCCTTGTGCACGAAGCAATGAAGCTGTGGTCTCTGGCTTACTCCTGAATACCTCCCTGATGGATTCACCTTCAGGGAAGGACAATGTCCTAGCGGATGCCCTCAGCAGGATTTCTCAGGGCCTACGAATGGGCCCTAGACCCTCAGTGCCGGGGTCAGTCTTTGCCAGATGGGGCACCCTCAGATGAATCTTTCGCAGCCCCAGACAACCACCAACTTCCTCTGTTTGTTTGCAGACCTCCAGTGTTGGGATCAGTCCCACTGGGCGCCTTTCGTTGGATTGGGAGGGAATATCTATATGCCTTCCTCCCTTCCCTCTCCTTTTCAGGGTACTAGTGAGGATCAGAACTCAGTCCTGCAAGGTGATTCTGATTGCTCCAGATTGGGCCAGACAGCCCTGGTACCCTCTCCTTCTGTCCCTGATTGTCCACCCTTCCCTGAGCTTGCCCAGGACCCACGACCTGTTGACCTGTGCACAAGGGAGAGTGTGGTATCGAACCTCAGTTCCCTCCACCTCAAGGCTTGGTTCTTGAGGAGCTAGAATTGCTGATCTACACCTCTCTCAAGGTGTCTTGGATATTTTGAAGGCCAGGAGGCCTTCTACTAGGGCCACCTATAATTCTAAGTGGAAGAGGTTTTCCATTTGGTGCTCTGGGAAGCAAATCTCCCAGAATCTGCTGATTTGACTGTTTTATTGGACTATCTGGTCCATTAAATTCTCTGGGCCTTAAGCCAGCTACCTTAAGGGTTCATCTGGCAGCAGTCTCTGCTTATGTGTCAGCAGGTAAACCTGCTTCCATCTCTTCTCACCCTGTAA
The DNA here is from genome assembly GCA_016271365.2 of Neoceratodus forsteri. Taxonomy (NCBI): domain Eukaryota; kingdom Metazoa; phylum Chordata; order Ceratodontiformes; family Ceratodontidae; genus Neoceratodus; species Neoceratodus forsteri. Next base: position 459,125,038 of record CM028135.1, on the reverse strand, counting down.
TTTCCAAGTTTTTTAAGGGTTACTTCACTAACCCTCCTTTTAGGAACCAGTTCCTGTTTGGGACCTGAATGTTTGCATTGCTCAGCTAATGCAACCCCCTTTGAGCCCTGTCTTAGGCAGACCTCAAGTTTTGACTTGGAAGACTGTTTTCTAGTGGCCATCCCTTCTGCTAGGCGTATAAGTGAGATGCAAGCCTTGTCAGTGGAAGAAGATTTCATTTCTTTCATAGGGACAAGGTAGTCCTTAGGACTAATAGAAGTTTTTACCAAAGGTGGTCTCAGATTTTCATCTCAACCAATCCATCTCTCTCCCAGTATTTTCACTGAGCATTTCTCTTCGGGAGAGGAGATTGCACAGTCTGGACGTCAAAAGAGCTCTAAGCTACTATTTGGAGCGCACCAAGGGTCATAGGTTTGAATCCTCCAGCTCTTCCTTACCTATGGGGAAGTCGGCAAGGAGACTGCCACTAAGAGAACAATTGCAAGGTGGATTGTCTCTTGTATCCAATTCTGTTACCAAAAACTGGTAAAGAGCCCCCTCAGGATTGAGGCTCATTCTACAGAGGTACAGCTGCATCTCTAGCGGCTGCTAGAGATATTCCATTTGGAGATCTGTCAAGCTGCTACCTGGAAAACAGTTCACACCTTTACCAAACATTACTCCTTGGATGTTCAATCCAGGAGGGATGCCTGCTAGCACAGCTGTGCTTCAGAGCCTATTTCCCAAGTAGGTTCTGACCCTCCTCCATGGAGGTACTGCTGTGTAATCTGCTATAGTCCTAATTACAGCAAGACTTCATGGTGTTTGAAGAAAAAATTACTCACCTTAGTAATTGCTTTTCTTCTCATGGAGCTTACTGTGATAGGACAACCCTCCTCCTACCCCGCTCAGAACTCCTCCCTTGGGTATGGGGTTGTGCAAATTAGTGCAAGCACTGTGTCATGCCTTTTTTCTTGCTTATTGGGTTTGGAACTAGGTAATTCTGTTGTTCAGTTGAGGGTGGCCTCCTCCTGGACTTGAGTCTTTTGGAGAGAGGGGTCTTGTTAATGCTTCTTTTCAGTGATGCTAACAATATTTAATAATTTTGTTGCTATTCTGTGATTGTTGTGTGTTTTGTAGTTCTACTACTGGTAGGTAGCCAATGGCTAGTGTAGGGTTTTCCACACAGACTTGCTATATTAGTTTAGCTTCGTAAAGAATCTGGCAGTTTGACTTCAAACTGCACAGATAGAGCTTTGAACAGCGCCCTCGCGTTGTGGAACTCCAGACTTCTCTGGAGTTAACCCTTTCCTCTCCGGGGCAGTTCAGAGGCTGAGGCTGACTGCTATAGTCCTAATACAGCAAGACTCCATGAGAAGAAAAGCAATTACTAAGGTGAGTAATTTTTTCTTTTTGGCCACTAAAAGTCCCACTGAAACCAGTTTTTGTTGCTCCATCATGTTTTCTCCCATCATCTGATTTCCTCCCAATAATATTGTAAAGGCATTAACTACTATCTTAATGCCTGAAGATTGTTCTAATATATTAATTATAGAATCCCAGAATTTAGTTAATATTCTGCATGTTAAGAACATATGTACCAGGGATCCAGAATTGAGATGACATCGTGGACAGTTTTCATCCAGTATGGGATTCATTTGATGTAGCTTTGAGGGCGTATAATATGTCCTGTAAAAAATATTAAACTGAATTTGCTGCATTTTAGCTGAATAGAATTGATAATGCGGGTATTTTTTTTATTTAATCCCATGTATAGTCTGGGATCTCAATACCCAACTGTGATTCCCATTTGGTTTTAAGTTGATCCAGCACCAATAAATCACAATTCTAAAATGTTATATATATATATATATATATATATATTATGTATATATATATTTGAGATTATTTTAATACTATTTGTACATAACGTATGTTCTATTAGGGACTCTGTCGGAATTAAATCTTTTTTTTGAATTAGATCTCTAAGCTGTAGATTCCGAAAAATGGTTTCTGGGTGAACTAAATTTCTCTTGAATTTGTTTAAAGGACATCAAGATACATTTATGAAATAAGTCACTTATAGTGCTCACCTGCCTTCTCCCAGAGGTGAAATCCCTTATCCATCTGTAAACTTAGAAAATGCTTATTTCTTTGAATTGAAGCTAATGGAGATTTATAGTCTGGCTATTTTATTATTTTATGGGCTTCTTTCCATATCATACCATACATGAGGTCTGAACTGATGTAATATATTCCAGCAAGTTTTGTTTTTTATTTTTAGTATAAAACCCGGAAGATAATATACTTCTAATATGTTTATATTTGTGTAGGGCATATTCAGTCTGCTTATTTGATGTAATATCTACAATGAACCATTGCCACATCCCTTAAATGGAACTTCATTTTTACATAACAAAAATGCAGGATTTGGGCCCCAGCTCTTCATGCCAGTTCAGAGAGCTAAGCACAATATCTGTGTGTGGAGGTGGGGGGTGGGTCATTTGGGTGCTCCAGCAACTCCTGGCATCAGAGAGGGGGAACATATTTGCTACTGCAACGTTCCCCCTCCCATAATGTGTGCTTCCTCTGCCAGTCCTCCACACTATGAAGAAAAGTGTTGTACATAGTAGCGGTGGAGTGAGACTGGGTGCTGAGGGGTGTGCATACGGTTTGCGGCTCTGCAGTGTGCTCTGCATGTAGGGGAGTGGGGGCAGGGGGCACTCCACAGCTGCACAAACTCCTCTGTTCCTGCAGAGGAACCACTTTTTATTTTTTGTGTGTTTGGGCCCTTAGCAAGTTTTATATACCATATTGAGATGAGGTGGGATAAAACCTCACTTTTGTACTAAACATAATGTGCCTGGCATACTTTTAAACAGATGATGTTTTAAATGAATAAATGCCAGTGATAAACTAACTTGCATTATTATTGTTTCTCCTTTTCTGCAGGTTTTGACTGCGCAGGACCTAGTAGATTTTTCCCCTGTCTACAGATGTCTACACATTTATACAGTTTTGGTATGTCCTGATACAATTATAAAAATTGAGAAAATAGGCCACCAGGGTCAGTATTTCTGAAGTTATCTGAAACCAGGTATTTTTGTGATATATGTTATAATACTTTTCATGTTTATTTTGGTTTAAACGGGTCAACATTTTGCCCAGTGTCTTCCTTTAATATGGGAAATTTGTGCTGATGGGCGGTTCTTGCTCTTGGTAGTTGAATCTGGCATCGATCTGTACAAAAACTGAAAGTAAAACTGGGAACTAAGCAAAGCAAATGATGCTCCATACAACTGAATGGAGCACGTTCCCGTGCTCTCCCTTTACAGACGTCACAAAATGTCTGAGTGCAGCGATGGAGCAGGATATCAAGAAGTGGAAGGGATCATGTGACCAGTGCCTTGGGGAAAGTTACGATCCTTTCCTTCCTTTCAAAACGGGCACTGCCATGGAGGAGCTCATTCAGGTTAGGGAACCCCTGGTTTTTTTTTGTTTGTTTGTTTGTTTTTGTAAATATTTTTATGTGCATACAGTACATTCACTGCCATGTTGAGGACAGTTGGCCCTTAGGGTACAGAAAATGACATTTAACAAGTAAAATGAAGAGCGACCTGTGCCTCCTGATACATAGGGGCATCACCTTGTTTTAAACTGTAAATTGTTATAACTATAACATATATCATCATCATCAAGCATTGAATATGCTCCAAAACATGTAGTATAACTTGGGGGGGGGGGTGATCTAAGGGGAGGGAGGACCTAATAAGACCTCAAGCTTATCCTGCCAGTGCGACCCTGTACCTCTTATCCCCACAGGTGGTGACCACCTTCTCTTGGGCTGCAGCGTTCAGGTTTGCAAATGTAGGAAAGCCTTTCAAGCTAGTCTTGATTTGTGCAGTCGAGTGCTATAGTCTCTGGGGACAACGGTGGCGTCATGCTGCATCACATAGAGCACCCAGGCATTCCACCTAGAGGAGAAGACCTCTGTTTTGTCATTTAAACTGAGCGTGAACCATGTTTTTTCTTACCAGCGCAGAAATGTTCTCTTAAAATCAATTTGTCCTAATATGCAGTTGCACATTACTTAAAATTGTAGTCAGCATGGGTGCTGACTTACAGAGGGAGGGGTTCAAGTGTCCTCTGTAAAGTGGTACTGAGTACCTCACTCAATTACAGTGCCAAGCACCCTCTCCCAGTCAAAATAAAGTCAGCACTCCTGGTAGTAAGGACTACAAGAACTGTCCTTAATGTCATGATGACCTCCTTAATGCTATATGGAGTGTCCTCAATGGATGAGTTTCACAGTTTCACAGTACTTTGCATGCACTTAGTGGATTGTCAGCAACCTTGGTGTAGACAGTGTGTGAGATCTTGAGCGTTTGAGAATATTCTCTTTGTTCACTTAATTAAGCTTGAGTTCTAGCTTGTGAATTTGGCTATTGCATCTTTGCCTATATTTTTAAAATTACATACCAGATTACCAACAAACTTAGCATACTGTAGATATTTAGTATTACTTTCTTTCGAATATTTTGACATATGCAGGGTTTTATTTAACTCCAAAAATTGATTAGTGTTTTGCTCATAAAAGTGCTAAAACATTGTGAAAATACATAGCACTTGCCTCACTGTGTTTAACAAACATAGCACTTCTAGAAAACCTATATAAATACTTTCTGTAGAGTTAGCATTGTCCTAAGAAACAAACTGCTAATCAATTATTCAAAACCCTGCATATGTACTCTGAATATTAGATCTGCAAGGGTCTGATATTTGTATTACTTGCATAATTAGTTTTTCCCCTGTTTAAGGGAAACATCTCTCAGTTGTCTCACACCTTAGAGTGGGGCAGTTGCCAATTAGGCTTTTTGCAAAACTGGTACACTTTTACCTTTGGTGATATTGTTACAATTTATCTGGTTTATCCTGTCATCCCTCCCATCCAGCATTTTGTAACCTGTGCCTCATGGGTAGCATCCCATAACCTCTCATGGTTGACGTCAAAGCTGGGGATCAGCTGCAGGAGAGTGCATTGATGTTATTAATAGAATGAACTATTAATAACTCCAGTTTGTCGTTACGTATTCCACGCGCCATACCCAGACAAGCATAGACTGATCAAGTATAGACTTTTTTTGTCTCTGGAACTCTAGTCTAATTCACTGCAGACTCACTGGCTAACACCGGTCACACACCTGGTCTTCATCATGTAGTCACACATCACGTTAAATTAGACACCTTGTTTTATCAGAAGTGAAAAGGCTGTACTGTCTTCTTTTCTGTAGGTTTTGCAGCAGCATAAGATTTGAGGTTACTACACTGGAAATCAGGATTTTATGTAACGTGACTCAAAAAACAGGAACCCATCAATGACACCTTACAGAAGTGCATCTGTACACAGGAGTGTGCTACCATGGAGACAGAACGTTATGTAAATTATAGAATACAAATTCAAACTCTGCACTGTGATCACGCTCCCCCCAAGATACCCAAACCATCTATATTACACTTTTTTTTTAAATGACTCCATAGTCTTGTAAAGGAGAGGCTGTCGTTTACATTTATACTAAGCCTGCATTTATTAAAGCAGGATAAATGCAGTTTCATGGCATTTGAAAATTGTAAGCATAGCCTCTCCCAATTCAAATGTGAATAACTTTAAAATCGAAAATGATAGCATGGCACTGTGAGCACAAAAGTTGTTCAGCAAAAAATATCTACAAAATGATTGGTGTTTCATTTATAGATACCGTTTAGTTTTTAAAAAGTTAGTAAAAAAAACCCATAAAATTCAATTATTTTTCACTTTTTCTAAAACAAATGCAAATCACATTAAAACAAAAATGATAGCATGGTACTGTTGAGCACGACATTTGTTCAACACAAAAATATCTACAAAATTAGTAGTGTTTCATTTATATGTGCCTTTTAGTTTTTTATAATTAGCAAAAACAGCAGAAAGTGCAATAGTTTTTACTTTTGCAACAAACAAATGAAAATAGCTTTAAACTGAAAAATGATAGTTTGGTACTTTAAGCACAAAAGTTGTTCAGCACAAAATATCTATCAAGTGAGTGGTGTTTCATTTATATGTGTCTCTTAGTTTTTTTTTAATAATTAGCAAAAAAACTGAAAGTTCAATTATTTTTCACTTTTTGCAGCAAACAAATGCAAATAACTTTAAACTGAAAAATGATAGCATGGTACTTTGAGCACAAAAGTTGTTCAGCACAAAATACCTACCAAATGAATGGTGTTTCATTTATAGATACCTTTTAGATTTTTATAATCAGCAAAATATGGCTGGAAATTGATGTGCGGTAGTGCTAAATTACTGCACCCGCAAAGTGGGTTGTGAGGCATGAGGTGCAGCCAAATGCCTTTGTCCTCCTTGGAAGTGTGGTATATGATTCCCTTAAGATCACATTGTAAATTGTAGATGAGCAATAGCACAGGGCAGGGTGTGTGACAATCCTAAATTGCTGTATGACCTAGGTGGATTGTGAGTCATGAGGTGCAGTTGAGTGCCTTCAACTTCCTGATAGGTGTGGTGTATCATTCCCATAGGATCACATTGCAAATTGTAAGTAAGCAGTAACACATGACAAGGTATGCGGCAAGCCTAAATTACTGCATGCCCCAGGTGGGTTATAAGGCATGAGGCACAGCTGGGTGCCTTCAATCACCTGGGAAGTGCAGTATATAATTTGAATGATTACATTATAAATTTTAAGAGATCAGTACCACATGTAAGAGTGTGCAGCAGGCTAAATTGTTGCATGTCTCAGATGAAATGAGAGGCACAAGGCACAGCCGAGTGTCTTCAACCACCTGGGAAGTACAATATAAAATTCCCATAGGATCACATTATAAATTGTAAGTAAGCAATAACACACAACAGGGTGTGTGGCAATGCTAAATTACAGCAGGCCCCAGGTGGTTTGTGAGGTGGGTTCTGTGGCTCATGGTGCAGCTGAGCGCCATCAACCACCTGAGAAGTGTGGATGTCTTCACTCAGGTGCCAAAGGCACCTGTGCTGCCATTGAAGTGCATGCTAAGGATGTGGGAGAGTAAGCAGGTGGCTGCTCTGAGGAGGACCAGACCCCCTGGCTTCTTTGACTGGAAAAGGAGGTAACATTCCAACTTAAATGGCACACAGCTGAATGACACAAAATGAAACCAAAAATGGAAATGGTATCAGAGCGAGATGTAGCTCTGGGTATTACGGCAAAAGCAGTTTCCATTGCACTGACTAAATGCAAGGAAGACAAGGAAGTGTCGATGGGTGACTGCATGAGTAATGCAGCGCACCAGATTGCTTTGCCTGATAACGAAAGTGGGAAAATGAGAATCAGTGGCTCAACCTGTCACAGCGAGGCTGACAGAGGAGGAGAAAATAGAAATGGAAACATTACACGTACAACAGTTTTGCACCCCCCCCCATTTGGAAGGCAGGAAGTGGGAGCAATTTGAAAAGCAAATTGCAGTTTGGTTAATTGGAGGAGGGCACGAGAACAAAAAATGTAACAATTTTTCCAGCAGGGAAGTAGCTTATTCCATTTATGCCATACCTTCAATAAAAGTGAAAGAAACATTTAATTTTCTGCCTTTTTGTTGTTGATTATAAAAATCTAAAAGGTATCTATAAATGAAACACCACTCATTTGATATTTTTGTGCTGAACAGCTTTTGCGTTCAAAATACCTTGCTATCATTTTTCAGTTTAAAGCTATTTGCATTTGTGTGTTGCAAAAAGTGAAAAATAATTGAACTTGTTGCTGTTTTTTGCTATTTATATAAAAACTAAAAGGCACATATAAATGGAACACTACTCATTTTGTAGATATTTTTGTGCTGAGCAACTTTTGTGCTCAAAGTACCATGCTATCATTTTTCAGTTTAAAGCTATTTGCATTTGTGTGTTGCAAAAAGTGAAAAATAATTGAACTTTGCTGTTTTTTATTTATATAAAAACTAAAAAGGCACATATAAATGGAACACTACTCATTTTGTAGATATTTTTGTGCTGAGCAACTTTTGTGCTCAAAGTACCATGCTATCATTTTCAGTTTAAAGCTATTTGCATTTGTTTGTTGAAAAAGTGAAAATAATTGCGCTTTCTGCTGTTTTTGCTAATCATAAAAATACTAAAAGGCACATATAAATGAAACACTACTCATTTTGTAGGTATTCTTGTGCTGAACAAATGTCATGCTCACTGTACCATGCTGTAATTTTTTGTTTTAATATTATTTGCATTTGTTTGAAAAAGTGAAAATAATTGAATTTTCTGCTGTTTTTATTTACTAACTTTTAAAAACTAAATGATATCTATAAATGAAACACCAATCATTTTGTAGGTATTTTGTGCTGAACAACTTTTGTGGTCACAGTACCATGCTATCATTTTCATTTTAAAGTTATTAAGCTTTTCAATATGGTTAGCACAGCTAGAATATGTCTGCACAGTTGGGCATCTCTCTCTTCAATGACATCATAAAGGCAGCCATTTTAGGATTCTTAGAGCAGGAGTTTTGAATCAGGAGAGGGTGTGTTTACAATTTTCAAATGCCATGAAACTGCATTTATCCTGCTTTAATAAATGCAGTTTCAGTATAAATGTAGACAACAGCCTCTCTTTACAAGCCTATGGACTCATTATAAAAAAACTAAATGTAAAAAGATGGTTTAGGTATCGTTTAACGTCAGAATTGTTCTCAGCTTAAAGAGAGCAGTGCCTGAGTTCATCTCCAGCCTTCTACTTTTCTATTTTAATACTTTATTTATGTTTATTGTTTTATTTACAAAAGCTCTATTTTGAATACTCTGCGCTAGGGTGTTTTATTTAATAATTTTAATATTTTTTGTAGTTTCTGTGATTCTGGAACAGTTCCCAGGAACTGGAGAAGGCCGTTTTATATTGTGGTTCCCGTGTAAAGGAACTGAATGCTTTCTGTGTAAAAACTTTTAAACTGCCTTTGTTTTTACTTCATTTTAAAGCAGTTTTCCATATTTTAATGTAGAAATTAACAGTTTCTACCATGAATGTGAGTGGAACCCGAATACTGATATTTATAGGTTCTGTCAGGGTTTGACATGACTGATAAACCTAGGGCCTACAGATTTTAAAAATTGTATTCCTTGCCTTTAGACCCTGGTGAAGGCAGGCTGCCACTGTTTAAAGTGCATGGGGCCAGATCATGATTTTCAAAATTATAAACTTTGGGGGGTACTGCTGAGCAGCCTGGGAAGAAGTAGCATTTCACTTGGGCTCACAGGGAAATCGAGTTACATTTAACCCTTAGGCTGCCGGAAGATTTAGAATGCATAGGGTTTTAGGACAAGATATTATGTCGGCGCAGTCTAAGGGTTAATACTTTTATTTTGTTTTTGTGCAAAGTGTCGGCCCAGCTTTCTGTATATTGTAGCTGGTCACTACTACTACACGATGGGCAAGTCAAAGGGCTCCAATTGACTGTCGGAAGATTTTTTTAAATCTAAAAGACAAAAGCATGATGAAAGGCCTGCACACCAAGGGAAAGCTGGGACCTCTGTTGATGACTCGGTGGGCGAGGTGACTCTGACCACCATAGCGTCACACTGGGACACCTGGTTAAAATGGTCCAAGATCTGGACCATAAAATCGATGCTGTGCACCTGAGAGTAGCTTCCCTGGAAAGCAGATTGGTCACTATGGAGCAGTGCTTTCTATGGTCTAAAACTTCTGTATCTAAATCTGCTGATGCCACTGCCGCCTTGTGAAGAAAATTCCTGCTACGTCAGAGGCTCAGCGTGGAGAACCAAACTCCAGGAGTGTAATGTCGGGTTATTGGGCTCTCATAAACAGCAGAAGGAGAGGACTGCATGGGCTTTGCCAGAATGTTAAGCTCCAAATGTGTTGGGATTTTCTGAAGACAGCCCTTTCATCTCCATTGAAAAGCCTTTTGCATCTCGCTGTGGCCGGGTGCTACAGTGCCAACTATTCCCGGACTTCTGTGGTGGTGTGCACTGGGATTGGTGACAGGGACAGAATATTGTCGGCTGCAGCTAGAAGGAAGAGGTCTTTACAGTACAGGAATGATACTGTGTTGTTGTTCTTGATCTCTCCTTTAGCCCTCGGCAGAGAAAAGGCCTTGACTGAATCAAGCCCCCCTCCGTTGGCTAAAAGTACAACATCAACTTATCATGCCAACAAAATTGCAACTTCAATGGCAGGGTCAGTCGTACTTGTACTATGACCATAAGGAGGCTGAAAAGCTGCTGCGGGGCATTGAACCCGAGCAGGACCTGCCAGAATGTGAGGCTGGATGGAGGCTAATGTCTTAATATGTCTTGGTAGTAAGTGCCTTATTAGCTAAGTTAGACTGGGCAAGGTAATGATTCCACATACTTTTATTTGCTCACTCATTCAGCTGATTTAATTTTCCCTCTACGCACTTAGAATGTGAGCTCCCTTATTTTACTTATTGCTTGGGGTCCTTATACTGCCAGAGGTCTTTCTTTTCAATGATGACGTCGTTTCCTGCTGAATTCGATCATCTGCCTACATTTCTGATGGCTTAACATGGCAAATCTTGTATGTACCCCAGTGCACCTTGTGGATTCATTAGACAATATTTCTGCCTTTGTGGACTCCACACTTGCTCAAGTTGGTTAAAATGTATAATGTTTTTCTCTTTGTTGCAAGCCAGACATACACTAATTGTATGTCTCTAGCTCTAGTTTATGGATCATTGAATGTCTGCTGTTTGTTAATTGCTCTTCACACTTAGCTGAACTTAGTTCTTGTGTTTTTGGTTTTTTTTTACGATGCAGATTTGGGATATTATTCATTCCTGGGAGATTGAGGGGAATTCTTATAGTTTAAATACATTCTTTTTGACTCCACAAGGGATCGTTAGACCTGTAGGTCATTTTGTTAAATGGGAGAACTGGGAACATACTGTAGACAGGCTGCTAAACCCAGTCTGTCTACAGTTGAAAATAGCCTTTTTGAACGCTTTATGTGAAGAGTTTGCTTGGTTCTTCTCGGACAGAGTGTCCGCCATCAGGCATGGAATTTCACTAGTGAGCCAATATTTGACCAACAGTCATCCTCTCGGACATCTAGAGAGCACTCCACCTGGTTGGGGCAAGTTTAGACCAGTGGAGGTGGCTGAGGTCATTGAGGTTGCCTCCAAGCTGAGGCACACATATTGTGAACTGGACCCAGAGCCGACACGTTTCTTGAAAGGATATGTGGACTCTGTTGGCCCGGTGTTTGCCTTGATTTTCCAGTGCTCCCTGTCTGAGGGTTTTTTTCCCAAGACCTTGAAGGAGGCACTGGTGAGATCCCTTCTGAAAAAGTCATCTTTGGACCCTGATGTCAAGGCAAATTACTGTCCAAGCTCCAACCTTCCATTCTTGGGTAAGGTTGTTGAGAAGATGTGGTGCTTCAGCTTGAGAGCATCTTGTGGCCTCTGATCTCAGTCTGGTTTGGGTGAGGCATAGCACAGAAACTGCATTAGTTAAGGTGCACAATGACCTTTTCAGGGCGAGAGAGATCAAGGAGGGGACAATTCTCATTCTTCTTGATCTCTCCTCAGCTTTTGACACGGTGGACCATTGTGTATTGCCTGACCGCCTGAGGGAATTTTGTGGACTTGCTGGTATGGTCATCTGCTGGTTTGAGTAATTTCTCACAAACAGGAGGCAAGGGTAGTGATGGGGTTTCTCCTCCTCCCCAGTCTCCTGTGTTGTGGAGAACCTCAGGGTTCAGTTGTTTCACCAATGTTGTTCGCCCTGTACATGCTGCCCCTGGGAGGGCTCATAAGGAAATACGGCTTGGGCTTTCATTGCTATGCTGATGATACCCGGCTGTATCTTTTCTTTGCACCTGGGACATCCATTGCAGTAGACGTGCTTAACAGATGCCTTGCTGAAGTCAGTGACTGGATGGCCTCCAGCTGGTTGTGACTGAACCCCGATAAGACGGAGGTACTGGTAGTGGAGTTGAGCAGAGGATGTGATAGGATGGCCTCAGGTGCTGAGACAGGACTTGTCCTGGGTTTGGTGCCTTTGAAGGCCTCCTCCAGGGTGTGTAATCTGGGCATTATTCTGGATAGCAGCCTGACACTTGAGGCTCAGATGTCGTCCATAGTCTGTATTAGTTTTTAACCATCTGAGGAACATCACCAGGATTAGGCTCCTGGTTCTGCCCCTGGTCCTCCCTATCTTAGTGTATGCCTTTGTGACATCGAGGCTTGATTACTGTAATGCGCTCTACCTAGTGGTCTCTGGAGGTACCCTCTGCCAGCTTCAGCTAGTGCAGAATGTGGCTGCCAGGTTGCTGACTCGGCAGTCTAAGTACTGCCACGTCACCCTGGTGCTGCATGCACTGTACTGGCTGCCAGTCAGGTGAAGGATCCTCTTTAAGGTGGGCTTGCTCACCTTTAAAGCCTTATGTGGCCTGGGCCCTGACTACCTGGTGGACATTCTTACACCTGCTACCTCAGTCCGCTCCCTCTATTCCTCCTCGAGGGGCCTCTTTGCGATCCCCAGGATGAGGCTTAAAACTGCTGGCGACAGAGCATTTATTGTCGCCAGTCCCATCCTGTGGAATTCACATCTTCCATCTTTAAGGGAGGCTCCCTCGGTGGGGGTTTTCAAGGCACTCCTCAAGGCCTGTTCATGCAGACTTTTCCGGACCCAGCCCTGTAAATATTATTTTGGAATATCATCCTGTTCTGACTTATTATATCTCTGTCCCTGATTTCTTTTAGTATTTATATTATCATTTATTTCCAAAGTTTTTTTAATTAGTTTAAATTGTTGTTATGATAATGATTATTTATTGATGTTTGTTTTATGTTGGTCTTATGTACGGCACCCAGAGCCTCCAGGATTGGGCGTCTTTTAAATAAAACTTGCCTTGCCTTACTTGATTCCCAATTAGTTTCCTAGGCTGTATGCAGTTTAGTTTTTATTGCTAATTGATGAAGTGTTAGTCGAAAATTCCCCCTATGATGTAACTAATGGGGAGATGTCTTAAACTGTATCCTTTGTAAGTGAAAGTATTTGTTGGTAATTGTATTTGTGTTATTCTCCTGTGAATACCTCTGTAAGATGTAATGCTTGCAAACCCAATAAAAACTTCTAACAAAAAAAAAATTGCTGACTTTGCAAAAGTTCTACGCTAAACCCCAAAAGAAAAGGGCTTTAAAAACAGAAGAATTTTGCCAGCCTGCCGGTGCAGCAGTAGCGCTGCTGCTTGTGACGCCAGTGACCTGGGTTCGGTAGCGAGCCTGGGTTGCCGGAGGGCTGGCGGGGGGAGGAAGGATCAAGCACCCAGAGGGCTGCTCTCCTTCTCTGGGGAGAGAAGGCTGCATTCCCCACTGCTATGCCACCACCTGGGTGAGCACGGGTGAAGGTGCATCTGGGGAAGCAGTAGTCTCAGGGAAGGGCGAATGTCAGCTGAGGGTCTGGAGCGAAGGCGCATCTCAACGTGCCTTCGTCTCCTTGGGCCCTCCCCACATTTCGACATCTGCAGGGGTGGGACCAAAAAACATGAAGCATACGTCAGCTCCTGAAGGGGGTCCCTGGCACCAGCGACTGGAGAGATCAGGGAGAAGCTCTGCAGAGTGTGCCCGCTCTGCGTGAGGTAAGGAGGGGGGAAAGGGGGACTCCTTCTCTCCACTCGGAGGGGCAATCCAAAGGTTTAAGGTTCATGGGAGCGTGGCACCTGTGAGAGTGGATAGTCTTCTGTCCTCCACTGCAGTTGCCTTGGAGAGCCCTGAAGTGAGGCGCAGGCGTGATGTAGGAGGGGGCATAAACAGATAGGAAAAAAAAGAGAGAAGAGAAGAATTTTTTGCTTCTCTTCCATCTACCTTTGTCTCACCAAAGCACAATAAAGGCTCAGAGGGAGATCTGAGTAATGGCAGTAAGCATGTATCAGGGGGTTCTTCTCCTCATAAGCAGAAGTCCTTGTCAGAGGGATCAAACAAGAAACTGAAGGGATGGACAGGGTACTGGCAGAACAGATCAGGACGAACTGCAGGAAGAGGGGTGGTGATAGTAGGGACTTCAACCTACCATGGGTGGAGTGGGACACACCTACTACAAAGAGCAGAGGGAGCAGGTAATGCTGGACACCTTCAGGAAGCTTTCTAGTACAGTTGGTCAAGGAACCAACTAGGGAAGGAATACCCTTGACCTCATACTGACGAACAGGAGTGACTACCGGACAGTATGGTTCCAGTTACAGCTGGCTAAAGAGAGGACGACATCTGGCACAAGAGTGCTGGATTTCAGGAATGCCAACTTTAAGATGATGAGGGAAGTGGTACAGGGGTTCCTATGCAAAATTCAACCGGGTATGGCCACACAGCAAAGGTGGGAACTGATAAGACAGGGGATAGTGGAGGCAACAGAAACTTTTAGCAGGGCTCAGACTAAGAAGGCTAGGGGGAAAAAACCCAGCTGGATAAGTAAAGGGGTGCTAGACAGGATGAGGAAGAAAAGGGCAGCTTACAGGAGATGCAGAAAATTGGGGAGGGAGGGAGAACGATACGGAAGAATACCTGAAAGAAGCGAAGGAAGTGACCAGGGGGGTAAGGGCAGCCAAGGCAGAAAGGGAACTCAGGCTAGCGCAGGGCATAAAAAAAGGGGAGAAAGACTTCTTTAGGTACATCAGGGAGAAAAGAAGCTGTAAGGACAAATGTAAGAATTAAGAAGGAGGGGATGGGTGGAGGAAGGGGTGAAAAGGCAGAAGTGCTGTGACTACTTCTGTTCAGTCTTTACAAAAGAAAAGAAGGATGCTACCCATAGTAGGAGGCAGGATAGAAACAGATGGGGGTGACAGTTGGAGAAATCACAGTGGGAGGGTGCTGCAGGGTTAAGGGCATTGAGGGTAGACAAGGCTCCACGACTGGATGGAGTACATCCGAGAGTGCTGAATTAATTAATTCATCTCTAGACACAGGATGCGTACTACAGGACTGGAGACTGGCTCACGTGGTTCCCCTCCTCAAGAGTGGACCCAAGGACGAACTGGGGAACTATAGGCCAGTAAGTCCAACGTCTGTAGTGGGGAAGCTAATGGAGACCATCCTAAAGGACAGGCTAGTGGTACTACTGGAGGTGAGTGGGGTGCAGGACGGATGGCAGCATGACTTCAAGGGCAGGTCATGCCAGACCAACCTGGCAGAATACTTTGACTGGGTGATTAGGCAAATTGACAGGGGCCATGCGGTGAATGTCCTGTACCTAGACTTCAGTAAGGCCTTTGATTTAGTACCACATGGGAGACTTGAAATCAAGCTACAGGGCACAGGGGCAGGAGCAAAACTGGTGGGGTGGGTGGAGAACTGGCTAAAAGATGGGCAGCAGAGGGTGGTGGTAGATGGAGAATACTCATCCCCTAAGCCTGTGACAAGTGGTGTTCCACAGGGTTCGGTGTTGGGCCCAGTGCTGTTTTGCATATTTATTGCAGACATCTCGGAGGGCATCTGCAGTAAAATCAGCCTATTTGTGGAAGGCACCAAGATGGGAGCGGTGGTGGACAACCAGGGGACATGGCAGGGGCTACAGGAGGACCTGGCAAGGCTGGAGGCATGGTCTGACAGATGGCAGCTGGGGTTCAACGCAAAATAATGCAAGGTGCTGCACTTCAGAACAAAAAATCCACAGAGAAGCTACCATCTGGGGGGAGTTCGGGAGGTAACTGAAGAGGGAGGAGAAGGATCTGGGGTGCTCACCACGGGAACAATGAACAGTTCCGCACAGTGCAGAAAGGCAGCAGCAATGGCCAACAAAATGTTGGGGTGCATCCAAGGGAATTACCTCGAGGAAGGGAGGTTAGTCTACCGTTGTACGGATCATTGGTTGAGCCACCTGGAATACTGCATGCAGTACTAGCCCATACCACAAAGATACATTACGCTTCTGGAGGGTGCAGTGTGGAGCAACAAAGATGATTCAGGGCCTGGGGAATTGCCTTATGAGGTCAGACTAAGAGAGTTAATCATGTAGACACTGGAGGAGGGGAGAGGGGGGATATGATTGAGACCATCAAATACATGAAAGGGATAATCAGAATGGACAAAGAGGTCTATTCAGGAGGAGGGTGGGAAGACACAGGGGCCATGACATGAGATTGAAGGGGGTAGATTAAGGAGGGAGGTGAAGAGGCATTCCTTAACAGAGAGGTGGTGGCAAAGTGGAACACACTACCAGCTGAAGTGGTGGCATCTACTACAGTGGAATGTTTCAAGAAGGGTGGGACAAGACAAAAGGGGAGATAGGGAGGTGGTGACCGCTCCAACACTCGGCTTTTTCAGAGTCCAAGCTCGCCTCTCACTGCTTGTATCCTCTGGTTGCCCATCTTAACATTTCCACCGCTCCAGCTGCACATGCCCCAGCACCCAGCACTTACAATCAGTCTTTGCACCCCTAACACCTTACCTGGCATATTCCCTTGACAAGGCCCCCCTGGCTGCACTGTCTCCCACCCTCGCCCACCCCCCTCCCTGTTCTCCACTCCTGCCCCTGCCCCCACCCACCTCCCCATACCCCCTACCCCCCCTCGATCTCCTACCTCACTTCTCCCCCATGACCCCCCGATCGTCTTGCTCATAGCTCAAGTCTTTGTACTGGTTATTACATGTCTATAAGTCAGTGACGTTATGTTTGTAACTAAAAATGATGACTGTTGCACACGCTGACGTGGAACCTTTGTAAAAGAGCCTCGGCTCAAAGGTATTGTAATCCTAGATTGAAGTAAATAAATAAATAAGCTTAAATTTCTACAGGAGGCCCACATGCAGGGGGACCAGGAGGTGGCTATATTAACGAAACAGACACAACAGACCATACAACAGCTTTTAATGGCCAAAACCGAAGAGGCTTTGTTCTGGCTAAAACAGCACTGTTACAAAGGAGGCGCACAAGCCTCCAAGATTCTGGCCTACCGACTTCGTAGACAGGTACAATCGAATACCATCCCCAAAATAAAAGATCCTCAAATGGATCACATCCCATCATACCACTCAACATATTTTGGCAGTGTTTCAAAACTATTATCAATCTTTATATTCCTCCCCCTAAGTGAATTAGGCCCTAAACTGATAATTTTCTATCCCGGATTCAGCTCTCTACCTTGTCCCCTACCCATAGAAAGATCCTCACGTCTCCCATCACATCATCAGAGCTAATGCTCACTATACAAAAATTAAAGAATGGGGAAAATTCCTGGGCCAGATGTGTATGGTCCGGAATTTTATAAATATGCCCACCATTTACTCTCTGAACTCCTCCTAGAGGCATTACAAAACTGTCAAAAAACTGCTGAATGCCCCATCTCCTGGAGACAAGCAGTCATTCAGTTATTTTAAAACCACAACCCCCCCCCCCCCAACATCTGTGTGAATCCTACTGACCTATTTTGGTTTTAAACCAAGTTTATAAAAGTTATACTAGCATTCTTGTTCACAGATTAGATGATATTTTACCCATTATTATACATTCAGACCAATCCGGCTTTATAAAATCCCGCAAAACTGCAGATAACATAAAACATACCCTTTACTTGATAAACCATGCCAAAATCACAAACTTAACCCTTCTTATTCTGGGATTAGATGCCCAGCAAGCATTTGACATGGTATCTTGGCCCTTTTTATTAGCTTCATTGACTAAATTTGCATTCCCCCAATTCTTTCTAAATATTATTATTTATTTATTTTATTTATTACAAATCGGGTTTACAACCTTTGAGTCAGAGATTCATTTACAAAGGTACCTTGTCGCGGGGGCAGACATCAAGACCATTATTACAGTGCAGATTAAAACAGAGGATAACATTACAGGTGCAGTAAAAGGAACATTTAACAAAGATGCACTTAGGTTACATAATGTAGTAGTTTGTATGTTACTTAGGTTACATAATGTTACAAAATTGTGAGTTACACTCACGGATATAGTAGGTCCTCAGAGAAGACAGCGGATAATATCCCTGTTTGGACCTAGTAGGTAAGGAGTGGGTCTGGGGGAGGGAGAGGCTGTCCAGTGGCGTTGGTCGAGCCAGGGGGCAAGGCGGGTGGGTACCACAGGTTATAACAGGGGGTTAGTTGCACCTACAACAGCGGGTATTAAAGATATGGTTCTGAAGGGCTGTTTTGAAGGAGCCAATTTTTGGCAAGTTGGAGATGCAGCTAAGGAGGGAGTTAAACCAGGTGGGGGCTCGGTAGAGGAAGGATCTCTGGGCAAGAGAGGTCTTGGTTCTGGGCACTTTGAAAGTGGCCTTAACAGAGCTATGGGTGGTGACAGACGATGATGACTGCTGTAGGAGGTGGAGACCCCTGAGGGGGGGGGGGGTAAGAGTCCTAGCAGTGATTTCTTAGTGAGAAGGCAGGTCTGATAGAGCAGTCGCTCCTCAAAGTTGAGCAGATTGGTGGTAGTATAGAGAAGGCAGGTGTGAATTTGTCGGGGGGACACCGGTCAGGAGCCTACAGGCCTTATTGATGGAGAGTTGGATTTTTGAGAGGGCAGTGTTGTCAGCTGCGGCATACATGGGCAAGCCATAGTCTACGAGGGACAAGACTGAGGATATGCCGGGATACCTATCCAGTTTGATAAAAGTCTATTGTCTGTTAGAGAGAGAAATCTCAACCAATTTTTTATATCAGAACCCGGAGGCTACAGCGAAGGTGAATGGAACACAGTCCGACAGGTTCCGACTATTCAGGGGTACCAGACAAGGATGCCCGCTTTCCCCTTATCTTTTTGCCCTGTTTGTAGAACCAATAGTCCAATTACTTCAGCAACTTCCTCAATTACATGGGTATACAATTCAGGACACAGTACATAAATTAGCATATTATGCGGATGATCTGCTTTTATATATTACCCAGCCTGAGGTCTCCCTGGGAGTGCTTGCTAACGTTCTGAAGGACGTCGAGATGGTGTCAGGCTACACCATAAATCAAGGAAAATCAAACACCTTGCTGGTGCAGGGTATATTACCCCCACACATTATGAGGCTATATAATTTTAAGTGGAACAAACCTTTCTTAACATATCTCGGGGATAAAATTCCACCTAAACTCGAAGATCTGTACTCCTTAAATTATAAATCCCTCTTTGCTGAAATACAATGAGCTAAATAGATGGCAGGCCTTACCACTATCCCTAATCTCCCGAGTACAGAGTATCCAGATGAACACTTTACCCAAACTGCTATATCTCATGCAGAATATTCCGGGCCCCCTACTAATCGGTACCTGAACCAATGGGATAAATCCATCAGAGAATACATCTGGTCTGGAAAGAACCCTCGAATAGTCATAGATAAATTGAGATTGCCCAAGGATAGAGGAGGCCTTGCCCTTCCAGATTTTTCTAACTGTTGGGTAGCAGCCTCACTTTCTCATATGCTGACCTGGCTTTTGCCTACCCACCAGGTGCCAGCCTGGACAAAAATATAATCTCACCTTTCTGAGGCTCCCTTAGATCTCTGGCAATTTGCCAACCGAGTATGGTACTGTCTCGAGTTCAGTGTTGTGCCCTCACAGAGGGTCTGTTAAAAAATTGGTTGAGATTTCTCTCTCTAACAGACAAAAGACTTTTATCAAGCTGGATAGGTATCCCGGCCAGAGATCAAGCCTTCCTACCTGCTCAAATTGACAATACCTTTAAGAGATGGACTCAATTGGGTTTAAAACACACTTTCCAGTTCTATGAAAAAGGTATATTTAAAACCTTTGAACAGCTACAGGAAGAGTATTCTCTCCTTGACAAGATCTCTTCTGATACTTTCAGATCAGGTACTTCCTAGATTTGAGCATGGTTCTTGATATCTCATCTAAGCAGATTCCCCATAAGTGGTCTTATCTTTTGGACCCTAGAGACCGGAGACCATAGTCATTTGATTTCACGAGGATACCGGGCCCTTCAGGGGGGTAGCTCTCAACAAATGGAGGTGGTCGAGGTCCACTGGGAGGCGGAGCTGGCCACCGCCTTTTCTGTCTCGGACTGGTCATGTATATGGAGACGTCAACACAAAACCTGAAATTCTTACACTTGGAGAGAATTCTCTTGGAAGGTGGCAGCCAGATACTTCCTAACCCCCAACAGACAGCTAAATACTCCCACTCTAAGGATTCCTCCTGTTTGGAGGCTATGTGGTGTGAGGGTGGCGATTCCCATGTATTTTGGTTCTGCCCAGTCCTGGATCAGTTCTGGTCTGAGATAGACCATAAATTAGAGAGATATTTCCTGACCTGGGAGCTCTTACCCCAGAGCTGTCCCTTCTTCTACAGTTCCCAAACATTACAATAAGAAAAAACACACCTGTCTTCTTAGTATCGTCCTTGGTGCAGCTAAAAAATCCATAACTCGGCTATGGCTTAAACCAGACACACCTAGTGTCCAATCTTGGGAAGATACCATTTATGACATTTATAAAATGGAACATCTCACGGCTAAGCGTCAAAATAGAGTTACATAGATACATAGACAGTGTTGGCAGATAAGGGCCTATGGCCCACCTAGTCCATCTGTGGTCCAGCACTGCTGGACCCCTTGGTTCCTGAGTATCTCACAGTCCAGACCTGACTTAATCCCATGAACTGGGAAGCCTCTGGGACTTGCAGAATGAACCAATATGTCGTTTGTGGGCTGGCCAGCCCTCTCCCCCCCAACCCCGTTTGCCTTATGTTTCTCCTACACCGACCTTTATTTTAGGACACGATCATCCATCTCAGGACTGACCATACTTAGCAGTACCAAATGACCTTAGGTTTGGGAGACTGTTGTGTACCTAAGCCATGCTCCCCGGCCCTGCCTGGGTCCCGGACTACCTGTTTGAGGCCTTGAGATTTTTATTAACCTACTACTGGATGTAACTTGCATATGCTAATTATCAGTCAATCTCTGGATATATGTAACATTTTTTCCTATTTTGCTATTTATTGACATTACTGAGGTGGATACTAGATACTACACTAGACCCCACCTGAAATTCCCTTGATATAAATCAGTGTCTCGGAATGTATTACACTGCCCCACACTGCATACAAGTCTGTAAAATGTTAATAATGCTGAACTGGAAAACTATTAAATAAAAAGTTAAAAAAAAAAAAAGTCTTCCAGCACTATACCTAAGCGACCTACTCAGCTACCGCTAGTGCATTTCTGATCCCCATCGTCGAGGGGGACAACAACAAGTAGAACGTAACTCAGACCTCATAATGGATGAAGATTATGAGGAAGAGGGTTATGCTGAAGACAGTTGGTACTAGCTCCTCTTTATTCCCTTGCAGTGAGGACCCCAAGGTCACCACCAGAGGATCCGTTTTCAAGCATTGATGCAGAAAATGCAGGCTGCCATAGCTTCACTCTTAAAGATGAAGATTCCACAAAGAAAAAATTGTTGGGAGTTTTAGAGGTGCCAGAATCACCATCTATGCTCACTGTCCTCCAGTATATCCAGCCCTGGAAGATGCCTGGAAGATGCCTGTTATGCAAGTTGGTATAGGCGTGAGTGCCATACCAGCTGTACTCAGAAAGGTTGACAAGATGTACCCCTGCACCATCTAACAAATCTTTTTATGCCAACTAGCTAGAAACAGATTCTGTGGTGATCACAGCTTGCCATGACAGATCCAGGATGCCCACACATGAGCTTCCTCCTCCTAATGAGTCCAGTAGATTAAACGTCATTGGAAACAAACTTATGCCTATGTCTCATTGGGCCTGCATATTGCAAATTACCAGACCCCATGATCAAATATCAGAATACCCTTTGGAGAAGTGCCAAAACTGCAGCATAGACCTTACCTGAGGGTACTGCCAAAACTGAGTTCATGAAAACACTAACTGCAGGGGCTGAGGTGGGTAAGCACTCAACCCACTCAGCCTGTGATGTCTTGGATGCCTCTGCCGAGGCAGCTGCTGTTGGTATTTGCATGAGGAGATACTCCTGGCTTAAGAGTGGCTGGGTTTGCCAGTGGTGTGCAACAAGCAGTGTTAAATACCCTGTTTGGAGGCAATAAACTGTTCAGGTATAATGTGGAAGATGCATTAAGGGGCCTTCAGTCATCTAAGAGAACATTAAGGTTGGTCAAATCCCTATACTCCACATATGGTAGGGTAAGGGTAGGAGTCAGTCTCATCCACCAGCTGCCAGAGATGGTAGACAGACCTATAGGCATCCAGGGAGAGGTATGGATGCTGGAGCCTTGCCAGCTTCCCTTCCCTGGTGCCCATTCCAAGCACCTATAAGAGGTGGAGCCAATGGCTTTTGCCCCCATCGGTTGCAGCATGACTTGTGTAATAATTACAACCACCATTATCCCCAGGGGTGGTTGTAGGTGGTTCTGTTTCCTTCATTTGAGCCAGTGGAGGAGGTTACTACAGTTGAATGTGTACTGGACATTATTGCAAAAGACCATGCTCTGGAGCTTTTGAACACCCCTCGAGATCACCTGCCACGGACCCCGACTTATCCGCTGGGTCACATGTCCCTGTTGACAGAAGAGCTGCAGGCCTCATCCAGAAAAGTGCCATAAAACCGATCCCTGTCAAGCAGAGGGAAAGAGGCCAGTGTTCCAAAACATCCTAGTCCTCAAGTGGACAGGAGCTCTGAAGCCTGTTCTAGACTTGATAGAGCACAACTTGTACATAGAGTACAAGAAGTACAAGTATCACGGTCCCTACTGGCTCCTTGTCTGGTTTTGGACCACCCCTCAGCTGAGGGTTGGCGTCAACTCTGTCTTCAGAAAACTGGCAGTGTTGGGGGCGTGGACAGCCCCCAGAAAAGGAGTCCAAAAGCTGGACCATACACCTAAGAAAGTGTATGCTGGATCCTCCCTGGGTCTCTGTCAAGTTAGTTAAACCCTGACGATGGCTAGCTTCGGTCACACACTGATGGGAGTTTTGGGCCATGTCCTCCCACCCCTTCCCTACCTTTCTGCTTACCTGCAGTTGGCAGTGAAAGTGATCAGGGACCAGGGTCAGGTGCTTGCTAAACACCAGCTCCAAAGGGCCTTGGACATCAATGACTTGTCATAGAATCATACAGATGTGATGGCAGAAAAGGACCCCTCTGACCCATTGAGTCTGCCCATCCCCCCCCACGTCACCTATGACAAGGGACCTCTCCTTCCCCCCCACTTACCAACCCCTTATGTCTGTCCTATGCTCTCTTGAATCCCTCCACCATTTCTGCTCCCACTACTTCCTCCGGTGGTTTGTTCCAGGCCTCCACCACCCTCTCCATGAAGTAACACCCTCTCACATTGCCTCTAAATCTTCCTCCTTCTAATCTTAGACTCTACTCTCTAGTTTTATCACCCACTTTCCTTGTAAATAAACTCCTTTCCCTCACCTTATTAATCCCCTTCACGTACTTACATGTTTCTATCATGTCCCCCCAGTCTCCAGTGGGTACAGATCCAAATCTCTCCACCACTCCTCATATGGCTTCCCATGCATGCCATGCACCATCTTGGTTTCCCTTCTCTGAACCCTCTCAATCCCATCCATGTCCTTGCATAGGTGTGGTCTCCAGAACTGGACCCCATACTCCAGGTGAGGCCTCACCATGGTTTTATAAAGAGGCATCAGTACCTCCCTCCTCCTGCTAGTTATGCCCCCCCAATGCATGCCAACATTCTATTTGCCTTACCCACCGCTTTGCTGCATTGGTTACCTACCTTAAGGTTGCTTGATATTATAATCCACAGATCCCTCTCCTGCTCAGTTGGCTTAATTACCCCCCCCCCCCGAGTGTAAGCAGCTTGCGGGTTTTTACGCCTCATGTGCATCACTGTACACATTTTGGCATTGAATTTCAGCTGCCAAGTTTCTGACCACCCTTCCAGAATCCTCAGGTCCTCCCTCATGGCCTCCACCCCCCTGGGGTGTCCACTGTATTGCAGATCTTCATATCATCGGCAAAGAGGCACACTTTACCATCCAGCCCATCCACTATATCACTTATATAGATATTAAAAGGGAGGGGCCCCAGTACTGACCCCTGGGGCACCCCACTCATTACCCCCATCTCCCTGGAATGTACCTCAATAACCACCACCCTCTGGCTTCTGTCCTTCAACCAGTTTTCCACCCACCTAGTTATTTTCTGTCCCACCCCTAAGCTTTACAGCTTGTTTAACAGCCTTCTGTGAGAGACAGAGTTGAAGGCCTTACTGAAGTCCAGATAGGCCACATCCACCACCTCTCCCTGATCAACCACCTTCGTCACCCAATTGAAAAACTCTTATTAGGTTTGTCTATCATGACATCCCTTTTCTGAAGCCATGCTGCCTGTCATCCTGCAGACCACTGTCTGCCAGGTAGTTTACCGCTCTTTCCTTTATTAATACCTCCATCACCTTACCCACCACCGAGGTGAGGCTGACCAGGCGATAATTCTCAGCCTCCTCCTTGCTGCCCCTCTTATGCAGAGGCACCACATCAGCCTTCCTCCAGTTGCTTCGTACATGCCCTCTATCCAGGGACTAGTTAAACAGCCTTGTCAGAGGTGCTGCCAGATCCTCCTTCAGTTCCCGGAGTACCCTTGGGTGCAAGCCATCTGGCCCCATTGCCTTGTCCACCTTTAACCTGCCTAGTTCCTCTCTTACCCTGTCTACGCTGAACAGGTTAGGATCCACCCTTTTGTCTTCCCTACCCCTCCATCTCAGCTCGGGTCCCCTTCCTTTCCACTCCACCATGAAGACCGAGCAGAAGTAGCAGTTAAGCATCTCTGCTTTCTCAGAGTCCCCCCCAGTTGTATTTCCCCTTCCCCCTTAAACCATACTATCCCCTGCCTCGCCTTCCTCCTTTCCCCCACATACCTAAAAAAAAAGGTTTATCTCCTCTTTTGACCTGCCTAGCAGTTTTCTCCTCAGTGTCATCTTTAACCCTCCTTATCTTCTGCCCTACCACCCTCAGATTCTCCCTGTCCTCCTTCCTCTGAGTCTTCTTACATGTTTTGAATGCCCTTTTCCTTTCCCTAATTGCCCTTAACACCTCCCTAGTAAATCAGAGTGGCTTCTTTTTTTTGTTCTTTCTTTCTTACCTTTTTTATGCAAAGTTCATTGGCTTTAGTAACCCCTCTTTAATAGATTCCCATAATTCCTCCACATTTCCTATATTCCCCTTCCCGCCATTTCTTCCTAAATATCTTCCTCATTCTGGTAAAGTTCTGTCTGCCTGAAGTCCATAACCCTCATGCTGGTCTGATGTGACTCTCTCCCTGTCTTCACCCTGAATCTCACTGTCCTGTGATTGCTTGTACCTAGGCTGTCTACCACCACCACCTTTTACACACTTTCCCCATTGGTGAGGACCACTTCCAGTATGTTGAGCGCCCAGTGGGCTCCTAACCAGCTGCTGCATGAAGCACCTTGTAGCGACTCTAGATCCCTCTGCTCCTGCCTGATACTGCTGCCAGGATCTCCCAGTACATGTCAGGGAGGTTTAGGTCCACCACTAGCAGAAGCTTCTCCATGAGAGCCATCCATTTAACCACCTTCATCAGCTGCCTGTCCCCTCCTCTCCTGCATAAGTCTGTATATCACGCCTAGCCTTAATGATGCTGCAGTCCGTTTATCCAGTGTGACCCACAGGACTGCCATCTCCTTGCACCTCCTGCCCTTCCATTGCCCTAATGTTGTCCTTAATGTACAGTGCCACCCACCCTTCTTCCAGTCCTGTCCTTTCTAGTTCTTGCGCCCATTCCATGGCAGTGGCTGTCACGATGGGTCACAGGGCCTGGCTGCGGATATCCACCTTCATGGTGGACACCCAGCACAAATTGGTCAATGTTTCCTTCTTGGAAACTGATCTTTTTGTCTCGGGGTAGAAGGGCATCTCACTAGGATTGAGAAGTCCAGTGCCATCCTTGACTCTGTGACATCTTCTCACTCAGAAGGACCAGAAAGGGCAGAAGCTGAAGCTCATTGAGTCACAGCAATCCAGGCAGCAGCAACAACAGTAAGAGCAATTTCAGGCTTAGTAACCCAGCAACAAGTTTGCTGGTCAGAGGCACCAAGAAGAGTGGGGGTAGGGTGGTGGTGCCCTCTGCCAGCTGATGCCAGTTCCCCTCCAAGGCTGCCTAGTGACATGTCAGAGGTGTCTACCACCCATCTGTCCAGTCCCTGCCTCAGCTGTCTGAGGAGGTCGGCTTTGCCATTTCAGCATAACTGGCCCGTCATCACCTCAGACAAGCGGGTGCTAGACATGGTGGGCAGAGGGTTGCCTCTCGGGTTTGAAGCTCTCCCACTGTACTGATCCCACGCACCAAAGGAATATGTGGTGTTGCAGGGCATGCTGTCTGCCCTCAGGGAGAATGTTGCAGTGTTGCTCAACTCTTACAGAAAGAAGCTATAGCCTGTGTCCCAGAATTTGTGGCAGGCCAGGGTTTCATGTCCAGGTACTTCCTGGTTTCAAAACGTACTGGATCTTCATGATCTAAATATGTTTCTGAGGAAGCACAAGTTCCAGATGGTCACTCTGAAACCAAATCATTTCATCCTTGGAGCACAGCATATGGTTCTGCTCCCTAGGACCTCCAGGACGCCTTCTTCCACATTCCAGTCTATCCATCCCACTGTTGGTGTCTCTGATTCTGTGCAGTGGGGGTACTCTCTGAGTTTCAGGTCATGCCTTTCAGCCTCTCCTCGACCCCTAGGGTGTTCACCAAGTGCATTGCAGTGGTGGCTGCTTTCCTGAGGTGCTAAGGGGTCAGATTCTACTGTTACCTGAATGACTGACTGATAATCGGGCCATCCAGGCAGCCTGTGGAGCAGTCCAAGGATCTGGCCTTCCAGACCTGCTGGGACTTGGGCCTTCTGGTTAACCCGGCAAAGTCCAAAGTCAACCCCTTGCAAGTGATCCATTTTATCAGGACAGAGTCAAGTGCCAGTCAGTATGCAGTGTCATTGGCTCAGTAGATAGCACTCTTGCTTCTGAGGCCAGGAGATCAGAGGGCTGTGGGTTCAGTTTCCACATCTGGTACTTGGGTTAATATCCCAGTGCTGACACTGTAGTGCAGCGTGAGAGGGATGCTGCACTTCTGAGGTGCTGTCTTTCGGATGACACGTTAAACCGAGGTCCCATCTGCCTGGATTGGTGGTAGTTCAGGTGGATGTTAAAGATCCCATGGCACTTATCGAAAAGAGTAGGGGAATTTTTATTGCAAGAAAGAATGAACAATACTGGTACAATACACACAACAAAATAATCATTAGAGCTGTTGCCTTAAGCTGTAAAAGAAATTATCATACAGTTATATTCATTGTAGTTTAATTTAACATATAACAAAATAAAATTTTATAAGTCGTAACTACACTACAAAAGGACTGAGATACATATACTAGTAAACCATAGTGAAAAATACATTCTGTTGGAAAAAAATAAAACGCCTGACTTTCACCCTAAAAATGGTAATATGCTATTTTTCCATCTCTTTTTCCATTGTTCCCAAGACATTCGGCCTTGTCAACATTAGCTTGTGATTTAATATCAGTTTCAATAAGTTCAGCCTGTATGTATGGAGAAATTCTCTTCTGTTGAAGGACAAACCTACATCGTACCTGCCACATAAAAACTTTATACATGTAAAATAAGAGCGTAATGTACTTGGTTCCATATTATTGAATAGAATCATTTCCCAACAATCACATTTTCATAAGTTACTGTCTGCCAGCTTGGGTCTTGCCATCTGGCTGCCATGATTTTCCATACATCCTGCGCATGAGGACATTGAATAAGAAAATGCTCCTGTGTCTCTACTTGCAACTGACACGTTTCCCTGGGACACATTCTCTCTTACATTCTTTTATGTTTTGAATTACCCTTCACCCCCTAACCTACCATGAGTGCACAACCACAACACATCCCACATCCTGGGAGGGGTTCTAATAGCCACTAAACAGGCCTCTACATCTATATAAGAAACTGGACTAATATCTTTATACACTGTAGGAATCTGAAAACTTGTCATTTGTATAGATAGTTATTTACAGAATTTTCCTATAAACATATGAAACTTGTGTTATAGTTAGTGCCCATTTTCTTATTTTTTTTCTAAAGATGATATCGGGAAATTAGGCCCAACGTTCTTTATTTTACCTATGAAGGATCCCTGTCCCCATTTCTCCAATAAAAGGATGATCCATTACCCTGCCACTCTCTTCCAATCCACCTGTCCAGGCTTTATAAAAGCAGAAAATGTATTAAAAAAGGAAAATGCTATGACAGTAGCTAATAGGATTTATTAATTTTAAACCGCCAAATTTAATATCTCTGTATAATACTTCTCTTTTTATTGAATTTGATTTACTTCCCCAGATTAACTGAAACGTCATACTTAACAATGAGACATCACAAGAGCTTGCGGGAGGAAAAACAGCACTTAGATATGACAATTGTGGTACAAAAAAGGTGTGCACTTGTGATACCTTCTTTTTCTTACTTTGTTGCCATTTTTTCCAAAGTTGTACCTTCTGATCACATTGTTCCAGTCTAGTATTCCAGTTTATCTTTGCCATATCCAATTCTCCAAATGATATTCCCAAAATATTTATAATCTTATTATTCATAGAGATTCCCCGTATTTCATCACAATGGTCTGTTGATGCACTTAGCTTGTATCCCCCACATTTCTTCGTATTTAATGAGGAACCAGTAAATTTTGAATAATGTTGTACTGTATCTAAGGCTTTTTCCACTGAACTTATATTACCCACCAAGAGGCATACGTCATCCGCATGCGCCAGAGTTTTAGTTAAGTCAGGCACACCCATAATATCTATCCCAGAAATTGCCGCATTTTGTCGAATGTGCTTTAATAATGGGTCTAGACAAAACACATATAATAAGGGACTCATTGGGCATCCCTGTCTAACTCCACGTGAAACTTTAATCACCCGTCCACTATGTCCATTAATTATGGGAAACGTAGAAGCAATTCTATATAATTTCTGGATCCACTCAATAAATAATTGAGGGATACCATATGCATCCAATACACGTCATAAATATAAATGAGAAATTTTGTCATATGCTTTTTCCTGGTCCAAACTGACCAGGAAACCATGTACCTTATCCTGATGTCCAAGGGACACCACCTCACGAAGCAAAAGTAAATTATCCGTTATATTCTGCCCTTTTATGGTACTTACCTGACTAGTATCAATAACTAGTGGAGCTATTATACCAAATCGTTTGCCAGGATTTTCATCAGTATTTTAGCATCTGTGTTCATCGGACTCAATGGTCTCTAATTTTGAAGTATTTTCCTATCTTCCTTCTTATAAATAAACAACTGAATTGTTAACTCTAACTGTGGGTCTATATCCTGGTCAATCAGTATATGGTTGAATAGTAACTGTAACATATCCACTGATGTATCCAAAAATCTTTTACAAAATTCTGCAGGTAGTCCATCATGACCTGGGGTTGTGTTGGAGTTTAGAGAGTGAACTGCCTCTGTAATTTCCTGTGTTGAAATCGGTTTAATCATTTGATCCAGATTCTCTTTCGGTATCCGTGGGATCTGGCAGGGTTTTAATACCTCCGTAATCATATCATTTGTAACAAGGGAAGCAGAATACATTTTATTCGTATATTCTGCTACTTCCTCCAAAATATCTGCTACAGATGAAACAGTTTGATCCTGATCTGTACTCAAGGAATCCATTGATCTCTGTTGGATTCTTGTACAACAACTGGCAAAAATGTCGCCCGTCGTTCCTTTTCCTGGGGTACTGATTCTATGTTCATATAATAAAGAAGACGCTCTATTATATTGTACAGTCATCATTTGTTGTTTTAGATACTTAATCTGTTCTGCATAAACACCGAGCCCCTCATTTAAACTTGAAACAACTATCATACCTTGACGCTTAAGATCCAGATATTCTATGTATTTATCCGTTTGTTCCTTAAATGAATAAGACTGGAGCATCGTCTTGAGTTCCACTTTGGATTGGCTCTATCATCTACTGACATTGTCTGCTCTACATAAAACAGATTTTCCAACTTTCAAAGAAGTCCACCACTTTATCTACACATTGTTGATCACTAAGCATCATATTATTCAATTTCCATAATCCTTTCCTTTGGCTTATACCATGGTCCATGGACACTTTAATTTTTATTATTAAGTGATCTGATGTTTCCAGTGGGATAGTAAAAGCTTGTTGAACTTTAGGAGTAGGTGAAATAAACACATAATCTATTTGAGTAGCTAATTTAGCTCTATAGTAAGTATAACTCCCTACTGCATGCACATGTCTGTAAGCATCCACTAGACCTACTTGATTTATCATTGTCTCCAAGGCCTCTGAATCTTAATAAGTTTTAGAGGTTTTTGTCTTATCCTTTGCTACTAATACACAATTAAAGTCACCTGTCCAAACCAAGGATCGTGAAGTATATAATAATGGTTTTATGGTGGTTTGAGGGCATATAGATTAATTAAAGCCACTGTAAACCCTGTCGATGAAAATCAGTCTACATAACCCGTCCAAGACAGATATCTAAAACTTTTGTTATACAATAATCCCACCCTGAAAATAAGATGCCCACCCCACCACATCTTTCTAAAGTCAAAGAAAAATAAGCAGGGCCCCAACACCACAATTTTTGGGCCTGCTCCATATCACTCATTGTATAGAACCTCAAATCTTGCAAACAAGAAATGTCAATCTTATTGTCTCTTAAACCAGTAAAAGTGAGAAGTCGGCGCTTCCCATTTCTAATGCTATTCACATTTAAAGTAGCAATCACAAGTTGTTGTTGTGCTGTCATTTTATAGAGTTAAAGTCATACATGCCATGACACACATTTTGTGTTTTTTTTAAATGTCAGAATGTTTACTTATACGTGCATTTCGTCTTAGCATAGCTTTAGAATGTTGAGCCTTTGTTTTTGTTCTTACAGCCATCACTGCAGCTGCTGTATGTTCGTCCTCTGAATCTGAGGATCTCTCTCCCTTATAGAGGACCTGGTTGAAGAGGATTCTGAATCATCTCCTACCTCTTGATCTGATTCTTGCAAGACATCAGATGCATTTGTTGTCGGAACTGTAATCACATATTTCCCCCATTTGGGGAGTTTTGCTTTGGGGTTATCAGATTTCATTGTCCTTTTTTTTGTTACAACAACGGTTGATTCCGGTGGTAGCATAACTTGAACATGGGGCTCCTCTTTATCACCCCAGTCCCTGATGAACAATTCACCTCATTCTGGGTATATATTTCCTGTGTCGCCTATGTGGGTTTAACTCCTCATCCAGCTCTTCTGTATTTAAGCCTGTTATTATCACAAGTGGGGAGTTTGGGGGTTATTTTCCTGTATATCTGTTTCAGATACTTCTGGGAGTACATGATCCTGGGTAACACTAGGACCCAATATCATATTTGTTGCATTTTTTGCTCTAATTTGTTGCTGAGTCTCGATACTTATTTTTTTTATCTTTTTTGAGCATTATTTCTTGATTCGGGCTATCTGCCCTGTTATGGGCTGCCCATTCACACATTCTGTATACATGTCCTTGTTTACCGCATAAGTTACAGAGGGGATCATTTGTACAGTTTGTAGTAGTATGTCCTAGTTCACAACATAAAGAGCATTTTACTCTATCACATGCATTATTCAAATATAATTGAGATCCACATCTAAAACAGGTTTTTGGTTGTCCTTGATAAAAACAATGTCCCCTTTCAGCCCCTAAAAAAAAAGCACTTGGTAGATGTTGAGTACCGTGATCCCCCACATGGAGGCATACTTTAAACTTCCAACCTCCTGCCCATAGATGTTCTTCATCCAGAGTAGGGGAAGGGTCACCCAGAATAACACATTTATTTTGTAACCAATATTTAATGTCAGACATTGCAACACCTTCATTACAAAATAGTATAGTGATTTGCTTTATCTGAGGCTTTGTCATAGGGATGGCTCTAAAGGAATCCACAAAGATGAAATTTTTTTTCATATGCTGTCCAAAAGCGGTCCAGTCCTACAGGAGATTTAAAACTTATGTCAAAATTTGAGTCTCCAGATGCATGTATCGATGCATAGATCTCGTTTGAGAAAATCTCAAAGTCTTTTAATAAGGTTTTTCCCACATATATTCTATCAGGGGCGTGTTCCAGGCCTCCCTGATATTGTAGTCTAACTGCATTTTTTAGTTGGGCCGGGTTGATCCCCAAAAAGGTTCCTTCATTTCTACGAAAATGTTTCCACATAGTAGAGGAGTTCATACTATCCGTGTTTTCTGATTTTTCAGTATCCTGGGGAACCACACAATCGCCCCATTTCTCTGAGACCTCTTTATTAGTTTTTTTTTCCTTTTAAATCAGAGCCCAGCTGGATTACTGAGTGATGTGTAGGGGACCTGTGATTGTTGTTTTCTACAGTAGCGGGAGATACTGAAGAAGCAATTACATCTTTTGAATGTTCATCTTGATTCCCAGGCCTTGACTCAGTTCTAACTAAAGGAGCAGGAATTCCCTTTACCTCAGGAATCCACCGCCCCCCCCCCTTTTAGGTTGCCATCCAGCCCCTTTCAATGCAGAATTCACTGACCATTGTTCATTGTGTTCATTTTCAATATTTGTTGCTATACAGGTCCCATCCGATTGTTCAGATATCCCTGAACTAGACGTGTCATCTGTGTTATCTATACATACTTTAGAGTCACATTTAAGAATTACTTCAGAAACATTTTCTGTTTGAACTCCCATATGAGTTGTCATGTCAATACTCATAGGCTCAGGGCATATTTGTACTGGAGGCAGCTTTGCAGCCCAATCTTCTACAGGATTGCCAAAATTTTTGACCGCATTGCTAAACTCTAACGAAGGCGTTGGCCTGTCTCCACCGGAGCGCTGGTTCTCTGTCACAACAGATATCGGAGAACTTTCTATGACCATTTCTTCATTTCCAATATTTACATCAAGTAGCACATTATCACGGTCACTTATTCCCCTCTCAGGAGTAGATAGCAGCTTTAAAAGGTGTACCTGTTGTTCCATACTGAGGGCTTGCACAAATTCTACTTCATGTTGAAAACCAGATGCAATCAATTCCGTTCGACTGTCATTACATGAACTGCCGCTTACCTCCTCCATACTGTCACTTTCACCTGATTTATTTTCTGTAGACATCTCCTACTCCAAACCTACAGAAAGAGAGATCTCTCCTGCCACATCATCACATCTTCCACCTCCTGTGTCCGGCAGCAAACTGAGTCCCTCTATCCCATCCGCAGGAAGTGACAGCACCCCTTCAGGCAGAGCAGGGGAATTTCCCCGGTGTCCTGGCCAAATTTCTCTCATTCACTAAAAATACCACAGACACCTTAACCTGGTTCAGGGTCAGTTGGCATTCATCTGTATCCCCCTCCCCCGGGTCGTGCCTGAAAATAGACAGGATTTGTCTAGTGCACTTACCCAGTCAACAAAAACAAAATAAATAAATAAATAAGAGCTGGACTCCCTCCAGGCCATGGTCTGACTCCCTGCAGATCGGGTATTGGATCTTACCTTTTTTACCCAGTCATTTCAGGTTGGGCGCTTGTGCCCTGCCTGGGACGTCCTATGGCTGCTGGGGTGCATGGCATCCTGCACCAGTGTGGTCAGATGGTCCTGCTGGCAGCTGCACCACCTGCATTGGGAGCAGGGGCACCAGTGGTTCCAGCAACTAGGTCACCTGGACCACAGGTCACAGTGACCCAGCTGATGTGTAATGCCATTCAGTGGTGGCTCATCTGGGAACATCTGGAGGAAGGAGTCCTATTTGTCCACCCAGAGCCAACTGTCACTCTGGCAACCGATGCATCTCTGATGGGATGGGGAGTGCACCTGGGGGACCACCAGGCCCACAGGTTCTGGATACCCAGGGTTTCCCATCACATCAGCCTGTTGGAGCTCCATACAGTGCGCCTTACTCTTACGAAATTCTCTTCCTATTTTTCCGGGATCAGGTCATGCAAGTCAGGCAGACAATACCATGACCATGTACTACCTCAACAAGCAGGGCGGTATGTACTTCCTTTGTGTCGGGAGGCTTTTCGTACTCTGGACCCTCACGCACAGCTTTGGTGCGGATCTCCTGCTATATGTGTAGTGGTATCTCCAACCAGCTGGTGTATGCTCTCAGCCAGGTGGGCAAGGTGTGACAGGAGTGGTCCCTGCCTCAGGAGGTGGTGATCCACCTGTTCTCTCTGTGGGGCACGCCACTGGTTGACCTGCTCACCTCGTGGGAGAATGCAAATCTGAGGCTGTTCTGTGCCTGCCCCCCACAATGCAGAACATTGATGGGGAGTGCCTTCTCAGGGCCTTGGACTCTGGGGTTCCTCTACACTATCTCGCTTTCCTCTGATCCACAGGTGTTGGTCATGGTACAGAGAGACAAGGCAAGGATGATCTTGGTAGCCCCATATTGACCGCACCAGTTTTGATATGCAGATCTTATTAGCCTCAGCAGCACACCTCAGTGGTGGTTGCCTCTGTGCCTCAATCTGCTCTCTTGTCACAAGGGGAAGGTCCTGCATCAGGACCTTCAGTCTCTGCACCTGACTGCCTGGTGCCTGAGCAGCTAGAGTTCCAGGCTTTGGGTATCTTGGAGGCTTTTCAGAAGGAGTCAACCTGTCAGTGTTATGCTTTCAAATGGAAATGTTATTCCATTTGGTGTCAGGCAAGGAGCTAGACTCCCTGGCCTGCCCTTTAGCTAGCATTCTTGACTGCCTGTGGTCCCTCTCACAGTCAGGACTGAGATTGACAACCCTTAAGGTGCACCTGGCAGTCATCTTTGCACACTGGGCAAGGGCTGGTGTGCTGATGGTAGCACAAGAGATGGTTGTCGGGCATTTCTTCATAGGTCTAAACCACCTGTCCCTGCCAATTCATGAACCACCATCACCTTGGGACTTGGTGCTGGCAGTGCTCATGGGCAAGCCATTTGAAACACTGCACAGGTATGAGATGTCACATCTGTTGTTCAAGACCTCCTCCTTGGTTGCTATCACCTCTGCCAGAAAGATCAGCGAGCTCCAGGCGCTCTCAGTGGAGAGTTTGTGGTTTTCCACAAGGACAAGATTGTCCTCTGCCCCAACCCGAAGTTTCTCCTGAAGGTTGTGTCAGAGTTTCACAGTAATCAGGTGATTAACCTCTTGATGTATTTCACCAATCCCACCTTGAAGGCTGAACACAGGCTCCACTTGTTGCACCTTAGGTGAGTGCTCATTTAGTAGATGGAGCACATGGCTGGAGTTTGGGGAGAGGTTCACCAGCTCTTTGTAACGTACGCTGAAGTCGCACCTGGCAGACCAGCAGCTAAGCAGATGAGTGGCAGGTGGATTGTCCCCTACATCAACCACTGCTATAGGTTGGCTGGTAAGGAGCCTCCCGTAGAGCTAAGGGCTCATTCCACCAGACGTAATGCTGCCTCGGTGGCTGCTTCCAGGGGCATCCCTATCTTGGAGAGGTACTACCTGGAAGTTAGCACAACCCTTCATTTCCCACTACCACATTGACCTTGAGTCATGCGAGGATGCTGGTTTTGGGACCTCGGTTCTCCAATCCCTGTTTGCCAAATTGGGGTGTGCATCTTGCCCTTCCTCCCAGAGAACTGCTAGGAGTCTTCTAGAGTGTGGCTAGTGCACCATACTCACATCCCTAGAAATGAGGGTTCTAGGGACATGGATATGTTGTTCATCCACACTGTCTGGCAGGTATCCTTGCCGCTTTAAATCTTGCCGGAAGGTCTTCAAGCTGGCTCCTCCCACCCACCCGGGTGGTAAAACTCTCGGCTCCGCCCCATGACGCCAGATCTTCCTTACCGCTTGGAAGCTCAGGTTCCCTCCTTAACGCTCTGCGTATAAGACTGGTTCCTAATTCTTCGAAATTTCAAAATCAAAAGTTTTTTGCTAAAAAGACTTCGGTCTTCTTTCCCTCAGCGGCTCTGGTGGAAAAATCGACTCGGTTTCCGGAGATGCCCTTGCGGGCAGAAGATGTCTAGGACGGATCCGCACTCACGTGCATCTACTGCTTGGGCCAGGCACGCGACCAGGCCTGGGACCTGTGCTCTTCCTTTCGCCTCGTCCTCACGAACCGTGCTGCCCGTTTATAACTGGGGCATCCGAGAAGAAATCCTCGGTTAAATCTAAAAGAGGCCCAGTTAGGCGGTGTCACGGCCGGCAGCTTTCGGAGGATCCTTTCGACAGATGATAAGCCCTCGAAGAGGCCAGTAGCGGGCGCTTCTACCTCGGCAGCGGCATTTGTCCCGCTCTCTCGGTGCCTCGATTTGGCTTCCTTTAGAGCTCTGTCTGACCCTCTCACGAAAGGTGAGGGTCCAACTTTCTGGACCTTTTCCGGTCCAAAAGAGCAAAAGTAAGTCTCTCCGTCGACGCTCTTGGGGCAGGAAGATCCCCTCCTTCTTGTCAACAGTCGACTTGATCGACCCTCAACATTCGGCCACTGGCTTCACGGTGTCCCTGTCAGGCCAGTTGACCGAGACTCCCGTCGACACGGTTGAGATTTTTCTCAACCCGTTAGACGGGTTGTCGGCTGGAGAAGCTGAGAACCCCCTCTCCCCGGTTCCCCCGGTGGGAGTTGAGGATCCCGTCAGCTCGTCTGTGCCTCCGGTTCCGGAGCCTTCGGTGGAATCGTCCGAACCGGAAGTGCCGATTCCCGACACCTTCCCGCGCCGTCCTCGGCCTAGCCGAGACTCTCGGTCTCGGTCTCGGACATCCTCGCGGTCCAGCCGATCCCGCTGTCATAGGCGGTCTCGGCACCGTGGCAAGCGGTGCCACCGCTCTTCCTCCTCCTCGGACGAGGGGAGGCTTCAGCGCAAGTTGCGTCGGAGGTATGAGAACTCATGTGGCAACAGCTCCTTTTGACGGGGAATAACCGCCCAGTCGTCTTCCCGACCATTAAGTGGCTGTCACGGGCGACCAAAACAACCCTCGTTTAGCAGAAGCCTGTTCCCAGGCGGTTGTTCGCCAATTCCAGCTGCCCCACCGATTCTGGTGGAACCTCCGCCTCCACAGCCATTAGTTGGGGCTCCGACCAAAAGTTCTCGGTCGGCTCGGGGTTTGCCCCATAGGCTGTCTGTCACCCTCACTCCCGATAAACATCGGCAGGTGGAGGGTGGCTCAGGCCCGAAGCAGCGCTTTGAGGACTCTTCTGAGTCTGAGGATGATTCCTCCCTTTTCTCCAAGCGTATGGACTTGGAGTCCTCAGGAGGACAGTCAGTGGACGATAGCCCTTCGTCCTTCTTAGGGTTGCTTCGGCTCATCTCGGAGTCCACCGGGATG
The DNA here is from genome assembly GCA_016271365.2 of Neoceratodus forsteri. NCBI lineage: Eukaryota > Metazoa > Chordata > Ceratodontiformes > Ceratodontidae > Neoceratodus > Neoceratodus forsteri. Next base: position 459,087,747 of record CM028135.1, on the reverse strand, counting down.
AAGCTCGAACCCGTTTCTAAACGGGCCAGGTATCCCCTCACGGAGATTCTGGACCGAGGGGATTCTCCTACGGAGGCCTTTCTGGTGGCCGAGGCCATAGTGGGTCCGGCCTTGGAGCTTTGGCAGCGCCCTGCTTCCTGCCCTGCGCCTTCGGCCAGGATGGCCAGGAAGTATGCGGTCCCTACCGGTTCCCTGTCGGGTTTCGGAACACACCTCTGCTGAGGGGTTGGTTACCAACAGCGTTTTCCGGCGCGCCGGGAACGCCAGGGATGTGGACAAACCTCCCGACAAGGAATCCAAGACATTGGATTATGCCGGGCGAAAAGTCTATGCTGCGTCCTCTCTCGGCCTTCGTCAGGCCAGTTCGGCCGTCCTCATGGCACATTTTTCTCATGCCCTGTTGGGCTCCCTGGATGAGGTTGTCCCTCATCTTCCCGCGGATCTGCAGACTACGGTCAGGCAGGTGCGGGACCAGGGCAGGGCAGTGGCCAAACAGCAGCTCCAGACTGCTTTAGACATCTGGAACTAATGTGCCAGGTCTGTGGTGGCCGCAGTGGCCATGCGTTGTCGGGCTTGGCTGAGGATATCCACCTTTACGTCGGATACCCAGCACAAGTTGGCGGATGTTCCCTTTTTGGGGACTGACCTCTTCGGCCCTGGGGTGGAAGGTCACCTGCAGAGGATCGAGAAGTCCAATGCTACCTTGGACTCGGGTCTCTTCAGCTCAGAAGGACAAAGGCACGCAAGCCACAGCCTAAGCCCTTTCGTCCTTCTGCGGCGTGCCCGGCCCAGCAATGTCAGGGCCAGCAGGCTCGAGCTTGGCATCCCAAACCCAAGCCGTCGGCTTCCTCCAACAGGAAGCAGGGAGGTAAAGGCCCAGGAGGTCCCTCGGCCGGTCTCTCCTCCAAGCCTGCCCAGTGACGGGCTGAGGGGTGTCGCCCCCATCCCCGTCACCTCACCCCTGGTTCCCCCCGTGGGGGGACGGCTCCGACACTTCCTTTCTGCCTGGTCCGCTGTTACCACGGACAGGTGGGTACTGGAGGTGGTGGGAAAAGGCCTACCTCTAGAATTCGAGCAGGCCCCGCCCTTCAGAGCCGTCGCACCTCGGGGGGCCTCGGGGTCCACAGCCTCACTGGCGGCTCGTCGAGCCGACATTGCTCTCCTCCTCCAAAAGGAGGTGATCAGGGAGGTAGAGGACCCCCCTCAGACCCGGGGTTCGTGTCCAGGTATTTCCTGGTTCCGAAACGGACGGGGGGCTGCCGCCCCATTCTCGACCTACACGACCTGAACAAGTTCCTAAGGTCTCGAACCTTCAGGATGGTCACTCTGGCGCAGATAATACCATCTCTGGAACACGGCGTGTGGTTCTGCTCTCTGGACCTACAGGACACGTTCTTTCACGTCCCTATCCGTCCGTCACATCGGAGATTCCTTCGCTTTTGAGCGGAGGGATCCCTCTTCGAGTTCCAAGCCATGCCCTTCGGCTTATCTCCAGCTCCCAGGGTCTTCACCAAATGCATGGCAGTGGTGACAGCATTCCTGCGGCGCCGAGGGGTCCGGGTGTACCCTTACCTGGACGATTGGCTGATAGCAGCCCCCTCCAGACAGGGAGGTGGAGCGGTCCAGAGATCTGGCCCTCCAGGTTTGCTCTCAAGTCAGCCTTCTCATCAACAAGGCCAAGTCGGAACTCGAGCCGAAGCAGGTGATCCTGTTCATTGGAGCAGGCTCGACTCTCTTGAGCCAGAGCATGGCTCCCGGTGGACAGGGCGAGGTTCTTACCTCCTTGCCCAATCATTTCTGTTTGGGCAATCGCATCCTGCCCGGGACTTCCTGCGCCTCCTGGGTCTCATGGCGGCCTGTACCAGCGTGGTCCGTTGGGCACGCTGGCACATCGCCCCTTCAGTGGAGCTGGCCAGCCAGTGGTCCGACGCTGCGATCCATTGGACGGCTAGTGATAGTGACCCAGGAGATGTGAGCAGCTCTCCAGTGGTGGACCGTTCCATTTCATCTGCAGGAGGGCATCCCGTTTGTCCGCCCGACCGCCGGTCTCTCTATCGACCGATGCCTCTGATGGGTTGGGGTTCCCATCTGGGGAACACCGAGTGCAGCCTCTGGTCCCCTGGGAGTCCCGATGCCACATCAACCTGCTGGAGCTCTGAAGCGGTCCGCTAAGCTCTCACCGCCTTTGCTCCGTTTCTCCCAGCGGTCAAGTGGTCCGAGTCCAGACGGACAATACCACGACCATGTACTACCTGAACTGCCAGGGCGGGACGCGTTCCATGCTTCTATGCAAGGAAGCTCTCCTCATTTGGTCACTCGTGCGCAGCCTGGAGGCGGATCTCCTAGCCATTCATGTGGCAGGAGCCTCCAACACCCTGGCCGATGCCCTGAGCCGGATAGGGGCTGCATCTCACGAGTGGTCTCTCCTGCCGGAGGTAGTACAAGATCTGTTCTACCACTGGGGCACACCTCAGGTGGACCTGTTTGCCTCCAGGGAGAACGCGAAGTTGAGGCTGTTTCATGCCCGCCCCCCTCAGCAGGGCTCGCTGCAGGGGGATGCCTTCTCGAGGCTGTGGACCCCGGGCCTCTTTTACGCCTTTCCCCCATTTCCCTTGATTCACAAGGTGCTTCTCAAGGCAAGGAGGGACAAGGCGCAGGTGATTCTGATAGCCCCAGACTGGCCCCGCCAGTTCTGGTACCCAGATCTCCTCAGCCTCAGCTCCAGGCTCCCGAGGCAGCTTCCAGCTCGCCCGGACCTGCTCTCAGTCAATCAGGGGAAGGTGTTCCATCCGGACCTTCAATCCCTGCACCTGATGGCCTGGTTCCTGAGCAGCTAGAGTTCCAGGCCTTGGGTCTTTCCGACGAGGTCCTCAATGTTGTTGAGGCGACCCGTAAGGAGTCGACCAGGAAATGCTATGCCTTCAAATGGAAGAGATTTTCCATTTGGTGTCAGGGCAGGGGCTTGGACCCTTCCTCCTGTTCTGTGGCAAACATTTTGGACTATTTATGGTCCCTTTCTAGTCAAGGGCTTAGGTCGATGACCCTAAAGGTGCACCTGGCAGCCATTTCTGCTTACCGGGCATGGGCCAGGGAGCAGTCGATGGCACAGGAAAAGGTGGTCTGGTGCTTTTTCCAAGGCCTTGATCACATTTCCCCTTCGGTGCGAGAACCTCCACCTCCGTGGGATTTACTGCTGGTACTGGCAAAGCTCACGGGCAAGCCATTCGAACCAATGCACAGATGTGATCTCTCTCACCTGTGGTGGAAAACCGCCTTCTTGGTGGCTGTCCGTCAGCCAGAAGGATGGGAGAACTCCAGGTGCTCTGCATTGAGTCTCCTTACCTGGTCTTCCACAGGGACAAGGTTGTCCTGTGCCCCCAACCGAAATTCCTTCCGAAGGTGGTGTCGGAGTTTCACCTTACCAGGTGCTGACTCTGCCGGTGTTCTACCCCAATCACACCTCGGAGGCCGAATACAGGCTCCATACTTTGGACCCTAGAAGGGCGCTCGCTTATTATAGGGAGCGCATGGCTGAAATTCGGGGAGAGGTTTGCCAGCTGTTTGTCACCTACGCTGAAGCCGCACCTGGCAGACCTGCAGCCAAGCGGACGATAGGCAGATGGGTCACCACCTGCATAGATCTCTGCTATAAGTTGGCGGGCATGGAGCCACCCAGAGGGATAAGAGCTCATTCTACCCATCATACTGCTGCATCGGTGGCTGCTTCCAGGGACGTCCCTATCCAGGAAATCTGCAGGGCTGCTACCTGGAAGTCACCACACCTTATTACCCATTACACATCGACCTTGAGTCACGCCGGGATGCTGGTTTTGGGGCCTCGGTTCTCAGTCTCTATTTCCTAAGTAGGGGGTGTGCGCCTTGCCTCCCTCCTCCCGGAGAACTGCTAGGAGTCTGCCAGACAGTGTGGATGAACAACATATCCATGTCCCTAGAAATACAGGTTACTCACCTGTAACAGGAGTTCTAGGAATTGTATATGTTGTTTGTCCTACGACCCACCTCCTGGCTTCGAGCGCACAACCTGAGCTTCCAGCGGGCCAGATCTGGCGTCATGGGGCGGAGCCGAGAGTTTTACCACCCGGGTGGGTGGGAGGAGCCAGCTTGAAGACCTTCCGGCAAGATTTAAAGTGGCAAGGATACCTGCCAGACAGTGTGGATGAACAACATATACCATTCCTAGAACTCCTGTTACAGGTGAGTAACCTGTATTTACTCACCTGTAACCATAGTTCTAGGAGTGGTATATGGTACACATCCAGATGACCCACACGACCTTCCCTGGCAAGTGGCATATGGATCCCTGCTTACAGCATGCAAAATCTGATGTCACAGGGTGGATCCGAGGAGTATACCACGTGAGTGGGTGGGAGGAGTTTTACTTGGAGACATTCTGGCAGATTTAAAGGAAAGGAAGGCTGCCATGATGTGGATGTGAACCCTTTACCATTTCTAGAACTACAGTTATAGGTGAGTAACCCTCATATCTGTGTGTAAATATGTGTCTTTAGGTTAGCAAACGGGATCAGGTACTGGAATCCAGGTATAATATTACATTTGAGCACTGTCAATGACTCAAACATGAGGGGGCATTGATGGAAACTGCGGGATGGGAGTTTCAGGAGGGATCTTAGCACTATTTCTTGGAAAGGATTGTGGAGCCATGGAACAAACTACGTGCGGAGGTGGTAGGAGCTAGGACTGTATCAGCATTCAAAAGGGGTTGGGATAAGGAGTACGCTAGAGTCAAATCCACAAGGGAATCTACCAGCTAGGACCCAGGATCACCTAGGATCTCAGGGGCAGACTTGATGGACCTTTGGTCTCCTTCTGCCGTCACCTTTCTATGTTTCTGTGCTCAGTTGATTACATGCTCACCTCTGGGGCCGATCATCAGATGGTCGTGGGCTTTCATTCCACACTAGGAAATTGGGCTGATACCTAATAATGACATTGGAGTGCAGCCTTGGAAAGAGGTGCCATCCTTCAGATGAGATAAATGTCCAGATTAGCCCATTTCAGGTAGCTGTCCATGTGGAAGTTAAAGATCCAGTGCACTACTGTAGAATAGGTTTTCTAGTATCCTAGCCAACATTCCACCAGTCAGGAGAGTAGGCAGGATTTTGAAACGGAAGGCCTGAGCACTGGTAAATGCTATGTAGGGGAAGTTGATATTTATTTCTGGGCTCTAGCTCAGATAAGGCAGATTTGATTAGTATTTTGAACATGAATGAAGGCCTAGGCCTTTGGGCTATGACCTGGCTACTCCCCTGCCTGTCTGTTAAAATGGCTGTGTAGCTCACCTAGCATGATCACAGTTCAGTATGCATTTCCTGGTAAAACATTACAACTATGTTTAATAAAGAAAAATAGTTTTTAGAGGCTGTCTGCATCATTTCTGTTTTAAATGCTTAGCAGTAGCTAATACTGCACCAGTACCGACGTGGCCCGTATTCAGTCCAGTAACGTAAAGGTGAAAAGTGTAACCCATTGCTAATCCGAGTAAAGGCTAAAAGTACCACCGTGTGGCAGCTTTGCCTGGTAAGCCCCCAAGGGAGGCACCACTGTGGTCCCTAGCAGACCTCATTGGCCCACCTTACGGCACAAACTGGCCTATTCCTCTCTCTGTCTGGACCTACAAACTCTCCACCGCAGGCTCCCTTCCTCACTTCTTGGAAGCGGCCTGTCAACCCTAGAGCGCACTGTCGTGATACAAGATCCTCAGCTGGCTGTCCCCTGGACATCCCATGGTACTTCCAACTTAGGCAAGTGTTCCTTTAAATACTCTGCCCCGCACTTATGGAACACTCTCCCTGCAAACCTGGTCAACAGGCCTTCTCTCTCCAAGGCTTCAAGCTGGGCCTCAAGATTTATCTTGAACTCAGCCTCTGTGGCTGTAATCGTTAGCACCCACTCATACACTCATTCCCCTTGCTACATAGGTCTCAATTGTGACTACGGTATTCCATGCTTATTCCTATGAATGTGTCTACTGTGAGTACTGTTATCCCAATGTATTGTGCCAAATGTTTAAAGCATAATGTCAGTTGTAATTACTGTGTCTCCAATGAATGTAACAATCATAACCACTGTTTCTTGTCCAATGTATGTAACCTTGCTTTATGTAACTAATCCCGGGTCGGCCCTGAAAAAGGGACCTCTGGTCTCAGTGGGTTTACCCGGTTACCAAAATGTAAATAAATAAATAAATAAATAGTCTCTCTGTGGTACTGCGTTGATGCAATTAACAGTGAACACTAACTTTACTTTAAAACTCAGTGTCTCGTCTTATCTAGGTAAAACTATATTGGGCCCTTTGTTTCTGTTTTGCTGTACAGACGTAGATGCTGTCAGTGAAAACAGATATTGCTTAGCAAGCAGCCGGACTTCAAGTGAAAGAACAGTTACTGGCTTCATAACTCTTGGACATTAAATTTTCCAGTTTGTGCTCTGATGCTTGCAGCCAGTGGAAGCGCGTAGTTTGATGTGCTTGTACTTTGCCAGTGTGTTGTAAAAACAGCCTTGTAGACATTATTATCTTAACTATAACATTCCTTCCTAATTTCTTATTGAGGCATTGACCAGTTTTTCATAGTATTACTGATTGAAAAGCTTGTTATGTTTTATGTTGTAATCCAAGGTTCTTAAAGAATCAAGTAATGGAATGCCGACCAGCTCTGACCCAGCGATAACCTCATGCTGTAAGAACAAAACATAAAAATGCTAAGCTGCTTTATTTAGCTTGCATACAAATTGTTTTGCATTCACTAGGCGGATGAGTCAATAGTGTTATAGTAGCTTCAAATGGACAGATGGTTCCCAGTGAATAGGTCTCTTAATGAGAACACCAGGATGTCACTTGAGCTTTCCATAACATAATCAGCAGGCATGGAGAATATGTTCCGTATAATAAATCTCACTGTCTTTTGATGAGAGGCTATTTACAGCTTTAGTTATTTTATTTACAAGAAACTAAAAAGGTTTTGGGGAATATTAGTTTAAGATGTTTGACGTGTTTACTTTAGAAGCCACATTGTTGAATTTATCCACTGGAAAACTATAGATGGCATGGGTGAATGCAGTCTAGAGAATTTAAGGAAGACACATCAATGCGTTCTTTATCATTGAGAGTGTAATTTTGCCATGACAGTCATAGAAGTCCTCTTTCCTTGAAATGTGGACATTCTCTAAAATGCCATCAATCTGATTTTCATAACTACTGCAGAATAAGAGTTGTTTTCAAAGAGCAGTTATGTATGAAAAGAAACGTTTTAAACTATGATGCTTATGGTAATGTCATTTAACAAATGGTTTCAAATTTTATATGGAACACCATTATAAAAAGAGATTTGACTCAATGGTTTATTCTGTCTCCCTGATAAAAAGTTCTTAAAATTTTTAGACTGTCCAATTATTACTCTTTCCTACGTTCTCATGTAATCGAATACTTTCTAATCTGAGAATGTCTAAACCGTCTGATTGTCACTAAGTGACGTTACAGTTTCTGTGTTTGTGACATAGTCTGATGTCTCAGAAACCACTGTTAAAAGAAAGTGCCTTTTGTGAAAACTCACTGTAGAGGTTTGCATAGACTTCTTAGTAAACAGGGCTCTTTTATACTGATTTTTATGTGTTGGGATATGTTTAATAGAAATAGTTCTTATGTTGCTTGTTTCTGCCACTAGGTGGCACTGTCTTCATTGAGCATTGGCGTCCCCACCTACTCACTGACTCACTCATTCATTTTAGTAGGAGCTGCAGCTCTTGTTTACTGAAGTGGGTTTATCACATCCGAACTAGAGTTTTTGCCCTCAAAATAACAACAGTAGCAACTAGGAGAATGTTGTTGAGTAAGTGGCCAAGATCCAGGTTGTTAAAGAGCTGGTTTAGACAGCAGTTGAGATGGAGCCTGGTGACATCGCACTGAACAGCTGGCATTTTGTATTAGAGGGTGTTGAAGCTGCACTAAGTGCCTGGTGTCCAGCAAGTACTTTAGCTATTCAGGAGATGTGTAGGCTGTTTGAATAGGCCGCTAGGGAGGTAAGTGGCATATTTCTGTTAGTGTACCCCCACCGCCCCTGGAGGGGCCCTCACTAGGATTGCTGCTGCCACCTTTCTGAGGCCCCGCGCTGCTGCTGCTGGTGTCTCCCTCCCACTCAACCGCATATGTGGTTGTTGGAGAGGGAGCGAAGCAGCATGGATGTCTTTGGTGCCTTCTGCATCCTTTTTTGTGGCTCCAGCCACATTCTTTTGTCCTGGTCCTCCTATCCTTGCAGAGGGGACCAAGAGCAGCCAGAACAGCTACGGATGCCTCATCTTTAGTGCCTCCATACACCACAAGAAGGTTGCCATCTTCTGAGTAGGGGTGCATGTGTAGGGTCTCCCCTTCAGTGCTGTCAGCTCCACCCTACCGTTGCATACCCAGCTCATGAGCACATTGCACTGCAGCCACCCCCTGACTGACAGGACAGTAGCCTAGGTGGGCTGCACCAAAACCTGGGGGGCCAGCACACTTTATGGGGTAAATAAATGGAGCACTAGGCCGACCCAGTGGCACAGAGTGCTAAGGCACTGAGAGCCTTACCTCTCACCACGTCGGTGACCCGAGTACGGGATCTAGCTTAGGTCAGCGGGGGGGGGTTGGGAGTAGATTGAGTGGCCGCCAGACAGCTCTCGTCTCCCAGGTTGGGGACGTGGGTCGTCTCTGCTGCTGGCTGCCACCAGGTGGAGGCCTGGTGGTAGTGCTGGCACATAAGCTGTAGACTAAGATCAGGGGAGGGGGATGTCACAGTTCCAAGATCTATGAACGCTTGTACGTGCATGCGTTGCCTTTGCCACTGCTGCTAGTGGAAACTCAGGGAGAAAAACAGGAAAAGTGGCTTGCTCAGGCTCCATGACATCCTATACTTTGGCCATCTGTGCCACACTGCTGCCCAACTGGGACGCAATAATGGATGTGTATCTCTGGGTTGGGTGGGGATAGAACTTCCCCTCTTGGCTCTGCCATAGGAGGGGCAATCCTTTACAGTCTTAGAGCCCTGGTTGAAGTTGAGGTAAGAAGCAGGGTGGATGGGGTGGGGACAGAACAGATGAGCCTGCCTGGGTTGACCCGCAGGAAAAAAGCAATATGAGTCGACCAGCCGACCAAGATCTTTCTCAACCCATTGTCGAAGGATGGTGAAGATGATTCACTTTCAAGGACTCCAGTCCTTATGGACCTCTCACAGGAGGGGCCTGATAAGCCAGCCGATTCTGCTGTCTCCCCTTTGGAGATGGAACCCTCATGGGTTCCTTGGTGTATGCTGCCTTCCCCCGTGTCTCCTCCTCAATGACCTGCCTGTCATCAGTCGAAGATCTGATTCGGTTCTCAGTTGAGATCTCAGGACTCCAGGCGTTCCCACTCTTGAGCGTTGCCCAAGAGTGCTGTCAATGCTCCTCGTCTCTTTCTTTCTTGTCTTCTGATGAGTAACGGCTCTGCAGTAAGCTGCAGTGTCGATATGAGTAGCTTGCCAGGCAACAGTGGATTCTCGACCATGGCTGTGCTCCACAGCAGCCCCCGGCTCTCCCCTGGTCACCTTGCTGTAGCCTGTCGGGTCTCCCAGCTGAGCTGACTCTGGCTTCCCCACCAACTGGGGCGGAGCCACCACTTCCACAACCCTTGCATGGGGCCCTGTCCAAGACTCCGTGCCCTGCTTCGGGGCTTCCTGGCAGACTTCCAGTGCAAATCTCACACTCAGATGAGCCACGGATTGTCCATGGGGAGCCGGAGTCCAGGGCAGTGTTTGAGGTGTCCTTGGACGTGGAGGACTCCTCCATGTACTCCCTTTGGACCCTGGCCTTTGACCGGGAGTCCTTTGAGGAGCTCTCTATGGAACAAGGGCCAGCTTCCTTTGGGGCTGTGCTCTGATTGGTCTCGTACTCTATGGGGATCCCGCTGGAACCAGTGCAGAAGTGGGCTAAGTACCCCTTGACTGAGATTCTGGAGAGGGATGACTCCCCCGGGGTTGCCTTCCCTGATGCGGAGGTCATTCTTGGTCCCACCGTGGAGCTGTGGCAGCGCCCTAACTCCTATCCATTGCCATCAACCCATATGGTTTGCATCGGGTCTCTGCCCGGGTTCACTGACCATCCTTCAGCCGAAGGTTTGGTAGCCAACTCAGTGTTCTGACAAACGGGCAACACTGGGGACATTGACAAGCCCCCAGACAAGGAATTGAAAAAGCTAGCCGTGTGACAAAAAGGACTTCGCTGGTTCATCCCTGGGCCTTCGACAGGCCAAGTTGCCCATCATGATGGCCAACTCTTACCATACTCCATTAGGAACTTTGGGCCAAGTTATCCCTCACCTTTCTGCAGATTTGCGCAGTTCAGATGGTCTGGGACAAGGGACACACAGTGGCCCAGCATCTCCCAAGCGGTCCTAGATGTCAGCGACTCCTGTGCCAGGTCCATGGCCTCTGCAGTGGCCATGTGATGCCGGGCATGGTCGAGGATCTCGATCTTTGCGGCCGATACCCAACATAAGTTGGCAGATGTCCCCATCTTTGGTACTGACCGGTTTTGGGCAAGATGTCAATGGTCATCTTACCTGCACCATGAAGTCCCGTGCCACCCTGGACTCTGTTACATCCTCACTCAAGGATGTTAAGGGACAGAAACAATGGAAGAAACCCTTTCAGTTTCGACCCTACTCAGCGCCTCCATCCAGACTGCCATAGCCCCAAGCAGGGAAACATCGGGCTTAGTGGCTTAAACCTAAGCCAGCCTCTTCTGGCCCCAAGAAATCTCGGGGCCTAGGGGCTGGGGCTTCCTTGTCAGCCAGCTATGGAGCCGCCACCAAGCCTGCCCTGTGACGGGTTGAGGGTGTCATTCTCCTGACTGTCCTGTCCTGCTTGGGACTGTCCATGGGAGGCCGGCTCTGCCATTTTGTGCATGCCTGGTCCGTCATCACATCAGACAAATGGGTGCTCGAAGTGGTGGGTCGCGGTTTGCCTCTAGAATTTGAGGCTCTCCTGCCCAGCCGAGCCTGTGCCCCACAGAAAGATGTGGTGTCCATGGACATGTTGTCCACCCTTTGGGAGGACATCGCTCAGCTTCTTCAAAAGGAAGTTGTGTCCCATATGCAGGACTCCACGGCCGGTCCAGGGTTTGTCTCCAGATATTTTCTGGGTCCAAACTGGACATGGGGTTGGCACCCTATACTGGATTTTCACAATCTTGGTCATTATTTGAGGAAGCACAAGTTCCAGATGGGTCACTCTGAATCAGATTATGCCATTGTTAGAGCAGAACATGTGGTTCTGCTCTCTGGGTCTCCAGGATGCCTTCTTCCACATCCCAGTCCGTCCATCTCCCCGATGTTTCTTGGGGTTCCGTTTGGAAGGGATACTCTGAGTTCAGGGCCATACCGTTCGGCCTTTCCTCGGCCCTCAGGGTCTTCACCAGGTGCATTGCAGTGGTGGCAGCATTCCTACAGCGCTGAGGAGTCCGGGTGTACCCTTACCTGGATGACTGGCTGATCGCTGGTTCCTTCATGGAGGAGGCGGGGCAGTCCAGGGACCTTGCCTTTCAGACATGCTCAGCCTTGGACCCTCTGGTCAACCCTGCCAGGTCAGAACTCAGCCCCTCACAGGTAATCCACTTCATCGGGACAGAGCTGACCTCGGGCTATGCCTGACTGGCCCATAGGTGGAGGATGTTACTTCCTTGCTGAGATCATTTCGGGTTGTGCAATTGCACCCTACCTGGGATTTCCTGTGGCTGCTGGGGTAACTGGCATCCTGCACCAGTGTTGTCGGTGGGCCCGCTGGTGGATGCATCCCTGCAGTGGGAGCCAGCCTGTTAGTGGTCACAGCGCTTTGGTCACCTAGACAAGCCAGTCACGGTAATGCAGCTGATGTGGAATGCCATCCAGTGGTGGCTCATCCCAGAACATCTGCAGGAAGGAGTCCCATTCATCTGCCCAGAGCCAATGGACACTCTTACAACTGACACATCTCTGATGGGATGGGATGCGGAGCTCACTTCGGGGACCACAGGGTCAGCAGCCCACAGGACCCATGGGCTGTGGACCTCCAAGGAGTCCCAATTTCATGTCAGTCTTTTGGAGCTTGGAGCTGTCATCTAGCTGTGACAGCCTTCGCTCCAGTTATGTGGGGTCAGGGCATTCAGATCCAGGCAGACAATATGACACCATGTACTTTTAATCAGCAAGCAGGCGTGACACATTCCCTCCCATTGTGCTGAAGCTTTACGCACCTGGTCCCTTGTCACGTCATCTATGTGATCTTCTGGCCATGCGTGGCAGTGCCTCCAGCCAGCTAGCGGATGCACTCAGCCAAGTGGGAGAGATGTCTCATGAGTATTCTGTTCACCAGGAGGTAGTTGATTGCCTGTTCTCGCAGTGGTGCACTCCCCTGGTCGATCCGTTTGCCTCCTGGGAGAATGCAAAGCTGGGGCTGTTTTGTGCCTGCCCTTTCCAGTGCGGGACACTGCTGGGGGATGCCTTCACGAGACTCTGGACCCCAGGCCTCATGTATGCTTCCCCCCCCTTTCCCCTGATTCGCAGACTGTTGCTCAAGGTTTGGAGGGACAATGCATGGATGATTCTGGTGGCTCTGGACTGACTGTGCCAGTTCTGGTACCACAATATCCTCAGCCTCAGCAGCAGCCCTCCTTGGTGATTGCCTCTCCGCCTGGACCTTCTCTTTTTTGCTTTCAAGAGGTAGGGTCCTGCATCCAGACCTTCAATCCCTGCATCTGACAGCCTTGTTCCTGAGCAGCTAGAATGCCAAGCTTTGGGTTTCTCTGGCAGGTCCTCCATGCTGTTAAGGTCTCAGAAGGAACTGACTCACCAGTGCTACACCTTCAAGTGGAAGAGATTTTCCATTTGGTGTCAGGGCAAGGAGCTAGACCACCTGTCCTTTCCAATGACAAGCATCTCGGATTACCTACGGTCCCCCTCTCGGTCGGACCTAAGGTCGATGACCCTCAAGGTGCACCTGGTAGCCATCTCTGCATACCGGGCATAGACTTATATACCAAAGGCACAGGAGAAAGTGGTCAGGTGCTTTTCCAATGGCCTCGACCACTTGTCTTGCTAGTGTGTGAACCACCACCACCACCACCACCACCACCTTGAGACTTGTTGCTGGTTCTGGCAGTACTCATGGGCATGCTATTCAAACCCATGCACAGGTGTCATATCTCACACCTGTCATGGAAGACCACCTTTTTGGTGGTGATCATCTCTGCCAGAAGGATCAGTGAGCTCCAGGTTCTCTCGGTGGAGTCTCCTTATATGGTTTTCCTCAAGGACAAGGTTGTCCTCTGCCCCAACCCGAAGTTCCTCCTGAAGGTTGTTTAGAGTTTCACCTTAACCAGGTGATTAACATTGCGGTGTACTTCACCAACCCAACCTCTGAGACTGAGCAAAGGCTCCATTCCTTGGATCTGAGGTGAGCGCTAGTTTACTATAAGGAGTGCACAGCTAGAATTCAGGGAGAGGTTTGCCAGCTCTTTGTCATCTACATTGAAGCTGCACCTGGCAGACTGGCAGCTAAGTGGATGATTGGCAGGTGGATAGTGTCCAGCATCGACTTCTGCTACAGGTTGGCTGGTAGATAACCTCCCAAAGGGCTTAGGCTCATCCCACCAGACATACTGCTGCCTTTGTGGCTGTTTCCAGGATATCCCTATCCAGGAATTCTGCAGGCTGCTACTTGGAAGTCAGCACACACCTTCATCTTCCATTACCGCATTGACCTTGAGTCATAACGAGATGCTGGTTTTGGGGCCTTGGTTCTCCAGTCTCTGTTTCCCAAGTAGGGATATGCGCCTTGCCCCCTCCTTCTGGAGAACTGCTAGGAGTCTGCCAGAAGTGTGGGTAGTGCACCATATCCACGTCCCTAGAAATGAAGGTTACTCACCTGTAACCGTAGTTCTAGGAGTGATATTTGACGCACATCCACACAACCCACCCAACTTCCGCTGGCAAGTGGCACACAGATTCTTGCTTCCAGCATGCAGTATCTGATATCACGGGTAGTGCAGAGGAGGATATTACCTGGGTGTGTGGGAGGAGTTAGCTTGAAGACCTTCAGGGAAGTTTTGAGAGAAAGTAATACTGCCAGAAATGTGGATGTGCACCATGTACCCATTCCTAGAACTATGGTTACAGGTGAGTAACCTCATTTTCAGGCCACAAGCCCTGGTACATGGGTACTCTTGATCCAGAGGAGAGCTGGACCATGGGGGTTACTCCTTGGGTATGGGCTCCTCGGAACCATGAAGCCACATACGTAGTGCTCCTGTGACAGTGTGGTGAGAGTTCTGCCAGAAGGGCTGCGCTGCCGCAGAGCGTCTGAGAATCCAAAGTGCTTCATATTCAGGCTGCAGAGGCCTACTTCTGAATGCTTCTTGACCTGCTGCAGTGTGATGGTTTCATAGGTTTCATAGGTATGATCTAGCCTGAAGATAGAAATCCTATAAGGCTTGCCTGTCCAATTTTAAAATTGAAATTTATTGTTACCAAAGTGGAGATCTAATCAAGTCTTAAATTCATTCATGGTAGAGCTGTCAACAATGTTAGATGGAAGTTCATTCCAATCTCTAACTACCCTACAACTATACCAGTGTTTATGTACAGCATATTATGATTCCAGATCTGCTGGTATAGCTGTTTATTATGCTTTCTGGTACTAGTCCTACCTAGGTTATGCCTAAGACCCAATTCAGCTAGGAGAACTTCATCCTTCATAAGCCTATACAGTAAACAAAGATCTCCCCGTAGTCTTCGATAGTGTAGGGAATAAAGATTAAGGCTGACCAATCTCTCATAATAGTTTAGATTATTTAATCCCTAAATATGTTTTGTTAATTTTCTTTGGACCCCTTCCAATGATTTAACGTCTTCCCTGTTTTGGGGTGACCAGACCTGCACACAGTACTCCAAGTATGGCCTTACCAGAGCATTGTAAAGTGGAATAAGCACCTTAACCTCTCTGCTAGCTATGTGTTTAAATATACAATTTAAGTTTTGTGTTGGTTTTCTAAGTTGTATCCTGCAGTGTGTTCTGAACTTAAAATCATTTGTGACAGTGATCCCCAAATCTCTTTCTTCTTTCACTTCACCCAAAGGAGTACTATCCAGTAGATAAGTTTTAACTTTGCTGTGTTTACCAAGGTGCATAACCTTACACTTGGTAATATTTAATACTAGCCTGTTTAGGTTGGTCCATTCAAGAATTGAATCCAAGGCGTTTTGCATGGTAGCTTATGGTGACTTTCAGCACCGAGCTGCTGCACTGTGGGCCATGTGAGTGCTGGCATTACTGCCTAGGGTTTTGTACTTTACCTGTTTGGATTACAGTTACCTTGTTTGGATTACAAGTTGGTTTTACTTTTGGAGTTTCACGTTCTAAATTGTGCTTTAGTACACCATGGCCTGCTGGTTGAGGTTTAAAATGTAAGTTTGCTAACTGATAAACAAGTGCATAACTGAAAGAACCCGGCAACGTTGCGTCAGTCTAGCACTGGGATTTATGTAATTACTGGGTACCCATGGTCATTGGTTTCCAGTTTCATATTTTATAGTTTTAGTACTGGTAAGATCTTAAAGGTATACAGGACCCTGAGGAAGAGTAAGTCATCCTGTTGTGCCCCTTTGTTTGGTCGGGTGCATTACTGATTGCATGAGGTCTGAGAGGGTGGTAGTGACACACAGTACAGTTGCTCCCAAGAGGTACTGTTATCAGGTGGGAGTGCTTATGGTGACTTTCAACTATTTACCCCCTTTTCTGTTTCCAGCTTCCAGGCCTGTGTTATTAATAAAAGTATTGTTAAATTTGTTGAATTCTAATTTTCTGTGTGTGCCCATTTTTTGTAACCTGATTGACATGTCTGTTGGTGAAGGTAACAGCTGTCTTATTGATCCCCAGTGGGTGGTCTGGCCCAGTGTAGGGAGGTGGATGAGTAGGTACTACATCCCAAGGGTGCTACTGCACAGAACATCTGGCCTATGACTTACTCTCTCTGGGTGGAGGCACCATGATATCTTGAAGAAAGCTGGCATCTCTTGTTTTGAGTGCAGGGAACTTGAGTTTTCTGTATTTGGGCTTGCCACCGTTACCTGCACTGTCCCCTACCTGTGCCGCAGCCCACTTGCTGGAAGTCTGTGGATGCATATGACACTGCTTCTTTCTCAGCTGCCGCCAGTATCTGCATTAGAAGACACTTCTGGCTTTGGGTGTTGGGTTGCTTTAGTGATGCCCAGCAGCAAGTCATGAATGTTCCCTTTGATGGCTCTTATCTCTTTGACCAACAGGTGGAACAGTCCCATGAGGCCTCTCAGAAGACTAGGACAGCCATGAAGACTGCCCATCCTACCCCTCCTCAATCTCAAAGAGGGAAGGGCCGAGTCTTTTATTGCCATAAACAGTCCTTTCATTGGAAAGGCAGAGAAGCCCGTCAAGTCCCAGCCTCCTCAGCCACAAAAGAAAGCGCAGTCCCAGAAAGCACCTAGTGCCACCCTCTGAAGCTCCAGCCCCGGCAGTCCTATCGTCTCCAGTGGGTGGGGCATCTGACTCAGTTTTACCATCAGTGGAAATCCATCACAACGGACAAGTGGGTCTTAAGAATCATTAAAGAGGGATACTACTGAACTTCTCGGAAATCTCTCTGGACTGTCCTCCAAAGAAGTACCACCACCTCACAGCTGCCGTATCAGACTTCATTGCCACAGAGATTGCGTTCCTCTTGAGCAACAGGGCAGTGGAAGTAGTGCCAGTAGCAGAGTGCAACACAGGCTTCTTCTCCCATTACTTCCTCATTCCAAAGAAGTCGGGTTGCATGCACCCCATTCTTGACCTCAGAAACTTGAACACGTTTCTGCACTGAGAAAAATTCAAGGTGGTTTCCCTCAGGACCCTACTGCCACTTCTCCAGCCGCAGGATTGGTTGGCCTCTCTGGACATGCAAAATGCATACCAATATATTCTGATCCATCCCAGCCACCACATATTCCTCCGCCTCGTAGCTCTGGACCAACATTACCAATTCTGGGTCCTGCTCTTTGGGCTATCCTTAGCACCTCAGATCTTTACAAAGTGCTTTGCAGTTCTTGCAGCACATCTCCGAAAACTTAGACTTCAAGTCTTCACCTGTCTGGACAACTGGCTTCTAGCCAGTGTGTCCGAGCAGGAAACAGAATGAGCAGTAACCACAGCAGTTCAGTTCCTGCACTCCGTGGGGGGGTTTCAGTCTGAGAAGTTGCAGCTTTGACCTTCACAACAGCCCTCTTGGACATGACCAAGGCTAGGGCCTTCCTCCTGGAGGACAGAAGGAAAGCCATCCTTTATATGGTGAATTTTATCATGGAGAACAAGTTCATGCCAGCTCACTCCATGCAGAGAATACTAGGCCTCATAGCCTCGTCTGTCTTCACAGTCCCAGTAGCACGGCTGCACATGAGGACAACTCAGTGGATGCTCAGCACGCAATGGTCTCTGATCATGCATCCTCAGTCCTATGCCATCAAAGTGACAGAGTCTTAGATTCAATCACTTGCATGGTGGATGCAAGAGGGCCATCTCCTTCAAGGTCTCCTCTTCTCACCCCCAGAGCCGCAGGTAACCCTCACCATTGATGTGTCTCTCTTGGGGTGGGGAGCCCATTGTCAAGTATTCCCACAGTCAGGGAGTCTGGACCCCTACAGAATCCCATCTTCACATCAATGTTTTGGAGATAAGAGCAGTCTTGTATGCCTTCGAGCTCTGGTAGACTTTGTCTACTGCAAAGTAATCCTCCTTCAGACAGACAAGTCACTCATGTACTACATCAGCAAACTGGGAGCACACTATTATCCTCTTTCCAGGGAGGCAGTAAGAGTGTGAGAATGGTGCCTGGAGCAGGGGGCCTTGATCCAATACATTTACTTGCCCGGCTCTCAAAACAGTCTGGTGGATGAGCTCAGCCGGATGGAGGCAGATCCTCATGAATGGTCCTTGGCATCAGACATTGTGTAGTCTTTCTTCAACAAGTGGAGTACACCAGAGGTGGATGTTTTGCATCCCAGTCAATGTCCTGCCTCAATTATTCTCTAGAAATCCAGGACCTGGCGTTTCCTGTCAGGGACGCATTCAGGCTGCAGTGGACAAATCGCTTTCTGTCACATTTCCTCCTGTTCCTCTGGTTCAGAGGGTAGGGCTCAACCTGGAGGCACACGGGGCAAATGATTCTGATCATTCATGCTGGCCTTGGCAGATGTGGTTTCCACTGCTCAACAACTTATCAGTTGCTCCTGCAAGGTCACTCCCCTGTGGATAGACCTCCTGATGCAGGGGACCTGGTTCATCCCAGCCTGTGCTCCCTTCATCTCCATGCCTGGATCCTGGAGAGATAGGCAGGAGGTACATGGTCTCTCAGAGGATCTCTGAGATTTTCCTGGCTGCTCAAGCCTCCTACCAGAAAGACTGCACAGCTGAATGGAGATGTTTTTCTAGGTGGTTCTCCAAATCCTGTATGGATCCTTCTGATGCCCACTGGATACGGTTTTAGAGTATTTGCCTGGACCTCTCTGATGCAGGATTACAGTACTCCTCAGTCAAGGTCCATTTATGCACTGTTGCAGCTTACCACGAGCCAGTTCAGAACCTCGCCCTAGCTCAACTGCCCCCCAGCTCTTTTCAAGAGGTTCTGAAGGGTATTTTTCATACAAGGCCCCTGGTCAGGGAACCTGTCACTGCCTGGGACCACAACCTTAAGTTGGATATGCTCACTTGTAATCCGTGTGAACCTCTGGCTACATGCGATCTCAAATTCCTAACTTGGAAAACTGCATTTTTCTAGGATTGTGGATATGTTGTTCTATCCACACTTGTTGGCATGTCCTTTCCCTTTAAGATTCTTGCTGGAAGGTCTAATAGCTGGCTCCTCCCACCCTCCTGGTTGGTATATGCCTCGGCTCCGCCCCTTGATGCCAGATCTTTGTTTCCGCTGGAAGATTCAGGTTCCCTCCTTGTTGCTCACACGTTACTGTAGGCCATGGCACTTAAATCTACAGATTTACCCAAACTCTGACTCGTTAGAGTTTCTCCTAATCACTTTGCAATCTCGACTGCAATGGAGGACAAGACCTCACCCAGTTTCTGCCGCTGCCCATGCGGGCAAAAGATGTCCGCACCAGTCTTCATGCCTCATGCATTTATTAACTAGGTCTCGGTCATGACACCCAGGCATGTGAAGTGTGTCGTGTTTTCATCCAAACATCTTGGACGATCGTCTCACACGACTGCAACTGGGCAGACCAGAACAACAGAATCCGCCGGTCAAATCCAGGCAAGCCGTTGAGGCGGTCTCAGCGACTGCGGTGTCCACTGAGCAGCTCAAACAGGCGAAGACTTTGAAGAGAGATGGCTCAGGCTGCAGATCAGTCCTCTTCCATGTCCATCTTCGCCCACACAATCTGGGCTCAACCTTCTCAGGCTCCTTGGAAACAGCCAGTCCCTCCCTACCAAGAGAGGGACCCTCAGGCGTGCATGTCTCTCAGTCCCATAAAAGGACAAGGAGCCTAAGAAAACTTCATCTTGCGGTGATGCTTCTGGAACCATGAGAGATCTCAGTCCCAATAATCTTTTGTTTCTGATTCAGTCAAGGTTGCAGCCTCAGCTGTTGGCTTCACGGTACCTCTGTCAGACCAGCAAGCTGAGACACGGGACGACAATCTGGTTGAGATGATCCTCAACCCCATTGACCCGTCGTCGCTCGATAAGGCCGACAACTCATATTCAGGACCCGGTCCTGCCTGCCACCGAGGAGAAGACTCAGCTCACTGCGAATCCCCTGTGGTCCCAATCCCTGACCAGGAAAAGCCACGGTTCTCCCAGTTCCTTCTGAGCAACCCCATAGGAGTTCACCCGGCGGTCCAAGTGAAGATCCTCAGACACAGCCGAGCCGATAAGCGAAGGCGCATAAGCGCTCTATGAAGTGGTGCCGCTGCCACTCTTCTTCGTCCTCCTTGGATGAGGAGAGGCTTCGACGGAAACTCTGTCGACACTATAAGGATTTAATGTGGCAGCAACTAATTATGTCCTGCCAGAGGTCGGCTCTGGCTTCTACCCTGGCCATTACTTGGCTGTCGCCCTCTAGGCCGACATCTACTCCTCAGGAGCCGGTCCATACCGTTCCTCCACTCGCAGAGTTGGTCAGGACCATCCCGGCTCAGTCAGTACCGGCCTCTCCAGCAATTATGGTGAAGCCACCACTGGAGTAGCCTCCTTCGGGGGCTCCTTCTAGGGAGTCTCGGCCCTAGGCAGGTGCAGGACGACTCTGGTGGCGGGCCAATCTATCTGGACTCTTCGGAGTCCAAGGACTCCGACCTACTTTCTCGCCCCTTGGACAAGGAATCTGTCAGTAGTCTTTCAACAGAGGAAGGCCCTTCTTCCTTCATGGCCATCCTCCACCTTATCTCCGAATCCACGGGGATGCCCTTAGAACCCATTCAGAACTGGGCCAACTACCCCCTCACTGTTAT
This sequence comes from Neoceratodus forsteri, assembly GCA_016271365.2. NCBI lineage: Eukaryota > Metazoa > Chordata > Ceratodontiformes > Ceratodontidae > Neoceratodus > Neoceratodus forsteri. The sequence continues at coordinate 459,067,199 of CM028135.1, read as the reverse complement.
CCTCAAATGAGGGGATTCACCAGTGGAGGCCTTCCCAGTGGCCGAGGCCATTGTTGGTCCATCCTTGGAGCTGTGGGAGCACCCTACCTCCTGCCCCGCACCTTCAGTCCAAATGGCCCATAAGTATGTGGTGCCCATTGGGTCCTTTTAGGGATTCACAGAGCATCCCTCGGCCGAAGGACTGGTGACTGACTGTGTTCAGGTGCTTGGGTAATTCAGGAGACACCAATAGACCCCGGACAAAGAGTCCAAAAAATTGGACCATTCGGCCGGAAAGCATATGCCGCCTCTTCGATGGGCCTTCATCAGGCAAGCTGTGCTGTCATCATGGCACACTTTGCTCATTCCCTCTTGGGCTCTGTCAATGAGGTTCTACCTCACCTCCCTGCAGACCTTCAGGCCACGGTCAAGCAAGTCTGCGACCAGGGTTAGGCAGTTGTGAAACAGCAGCTCCAGATGGCCTTGGACCTCAGGGACTCCTGCGCCCGCTCGGTGGTGGCCGTGGTTGCTATGCACCACAGAGCTAGGTTGTAGGTATCCACCTTCACGAGGGACACCCAGCACAAGCTGACGGATGTCCCTTTCCTGGGTACCGACCTTTTCGACCCTGATGTGGACGGTCACCTCCAGTGCGTTGAAAAGTCCAGCACCACCTTGGACTCTGTGACCTCTGCTCAGAAGGAATCCCAGGGTCCCAAAAAGCAGAAGAGAAAGCCCTTTTCGACCTCTCTGCCTCAAGTGCCAAGCAGTCCCATTTCCAGTCGAGCAGCATCAGCAGCAGACTCAACCTTGGCACCTTTGGCTCAAGTCCAGGCCCCAGTGGCCCATAAATCCAGAGGATGGGTTCAGGTGGTCCCCAAGCCAGACTCTCTTCCTTCAAGTCTGCCCAGTGACAGGATGGGAGTGGCCACCCCATACCTGTCGCACCAGCCCTGGGTCCTCCCATTGTGGGAGCGGCTCCGCCACTTCCTTTCTGCCTGGTCTGCTATTACAATGGACAGGTGGGTTTTAGAAGTGGTCGGCCAGGGACTGCCTCTGAAATTCGAGCAGTATCCACCAAGCCGAGCCTGCGCCCCACTGGAGGAAATGGTGTCCGTACACACTCAGTTGGCTCTCCGAGATGACATCGTCCAACTCCTCCACAAGGAGGTGGTGACCAGAGTCGCAGACCCCCCTGCCAACCCAGGGGGTAGTGGCCAGAGTAGCAGACCTCCCCCATCAACCCAGTGTTCATTTCCAGGTACTTCCTGGTCCCGAAAAGGACAGGGGGCTGGAGACCCCATTCTAGGCCTGCACGACGTGAACCAATTTCTCAGGTCCCGCACATTCAGGATGGTAACTCTGTCATAGATCATACCATCTCTAGAGCAGAACATGTGGTTTTGCTCTCTGAATTTCCAGAATACATTCTTTCATGTCCCGATCCATCCGTCTCACCAGAGGTTCCTTCGCTTTCCAGTGGAGGGAGCTCTCTTCGAGTTCTGAGACATGCTGTGTGACCCGTCATCGGCCCCCTGGGTCTTCACCAAATGCATTGCAGTGGTGGCGGCCCATCTTTGGCATCGAGGGGTCAGATTGTACCCCTGTGTCGATGACTGTCTTATAGTGGGTTCCTCCAGACAGGAGGTGGAGAGGTCCGAGGATCTGGCCCTCCGGATCTGCATCTATCTTGGCCTCCTGGTCAACAACACCAAGTCAGAACTCGTATCTTCGAAGGTGATCTGCTTCATCTGGGCAGAGCTTGACTCTTGCTGAGCCAGAACCAGGCTCCCGATGGACAGGGCTGAGGTTCTCTCCTCCTTTGCCCAGTCATTTCTGGTTGGGCACTTGTGCCCTACCCGGGACTTCCTGCACCTTCTGGGGTACATGGCAGCCTGCACCGCCGTGGTCCGTTGGGCCTGGTGGCATATGCGCCCCTTCTGTGGGGGCTGGCCAGCCAGTGGACTCAGCTACATGGTCATTTCGATCAGCTGGTCATGGTGACCCAGAAGATGTGGGACACTCTCCAATGGTGGACCGTCCAAGCACATTTGCAGGAAGGGATCCCGTTTGTCTGTCCCGAGCCGACGGTCGTTCTCATGACCGATGCCTCTCTCACGGGCTGTGGTGCCAACATGGGGAATCGCAGAGACCACAGGCTCTGAACCCCTGAGGAATCCCAATGTCATATCAACCTGCTGGAGCTCAGAGTAGTCCGACTGGCACTGTCGGGATTTGCTCCACTCCTTCAGGGTTAAATGGTGCATGTCTAGACGAACAATACCATGACCATGTACTATCTCAACAAGCAGGGCAGCACATACTCCTGGCCTCTGTACAGGGAAGCTCTCCACATCTGGACCCACATGTGCTGACTGGAGGCAGATCTCCTAGCCATCCTTGTGGCAGGAGTCTCAAACTAGTTGGCGGGCGCTCTCAGCTGTGTGGGCGAGACATCCCACAAGTGGACTCTCCATCCAGGGGCAGTACCCAGCCTGTTCTCCCACTGGGGCAAACCTCAGGTGGATCTGTTCGCCTCCAGGGAGAATGCAAATCTGAGTCTGTTTCTTGCTTGCGCCCCCCCCCCCAGCAGGGTTCGCTGCAGGGGTTTGCCTTCTCGAGGCTGTGGACCCCAAGCCTCTTCTGTGCCTTCCCTCCAATTCCCTTGATTCACAAAGTGATCCTCAAGGTCAGGAGGGACAAGGCACAGGTGATCCTGG